>OX454421.1:49960315-51377853 GCA_949715475.1 Microchrysa polita
CCTTTAAAACCACATGCGTGTTGGCTTCTCTAGTTATTTTAATAAATTCAACCGACAAAATTTGGAAATCGGCAAGGTATGGAGCGACATTGGTTGGCAGCACGTTTGGAATGATGTGTGTCTACAAAAATATGAAAAATATGCGAAATATAAGAAAACACCGTCGAGTAGATGCACTTATTCAATGTCTTCAAAGTTTTGGAAATTGTATAAAAAAGACAATCGCATATTATAACGAATCGCAATTCATGAAAGGTGAAAAACTGATCAATGAGTAAGTTAATAATATTTTGCTCGAAAGTTGTTGGTAATTACCGATTATGTTGATTTTCAGAGACGTTCATTACAAGCGTGCATGGGGTTGTATTCAGAACATTAAGACGGTTACGGAGACATTGTTCTACGAAACTCGTCATCTGGAAGAAATTTATAAAATTTCGTCATATTTAGTCGATATTTATGCTCCAATAGAAGATTTGAATACATGTCAATATTTTACGAAGCCGATGATAGAATTCAGTTCACAACATATTAAGGTTTGTAGAAATTTAGTTTCCATTTGGTATTTAAGACCTCCGCCAATTGCCGGTTAAAATAAAGTTTTTAGGCGTTTTTTCAACAAGGGATTCCATTTAACTTGCCTTAAAGATGATTGTGTCTGGATAAAGTAACAAACAAAACTAGGAAAAGACTCGTACAAAAAATTTTTTTTTTTTAAATATTAGTTGTAGCGATTCAAGCGATTTTTTCTCCTAAATCGAAGGCAGCTCTTGGCCGTTTTAACAACGGGTAGCTCCGGGACGATTTACATCGAAGAACCGGCTGCCGTTGAAATAACAAATCACATTTGTTCCTATGATTTGAGTAACAAGTGTTAACAAGAATTAACACTGGCCATCTAAGCTGAAAGTACCGCGACCATAAAGAATCGCGTTTATACAGCGATTGGGTTTCCGGAACGCCAACTTCAAATTGGACCAGTTCAGAAAACCAAACTAAATTCCAATGCATCGCAGTCCTACGGATATTACAACATCATCCGACGCGATCGAGTTGCAGACGCATGAGGAGGCCTGCTTTCCTGATACACAATTCAGTTCCATACATTTTCATGGACGTAACCGCCACCAAAGCATCCATCGAAATACAAGCGATATATGGCAAGTCAGGAAATATTGACATTGAAATCCTCGCAATATACTTATTCCCAGCTTCAAGCTGTCCCGCAGGTTTCGAAGTCAGCATTGGCTTTATGCCTACCGGACAATCGTCTCTCATTGGGTGATTTTAATGCCCACCACAATCATTAAAACCTCAACAAGGATACTAGAGTGAATTGAATTATATTTCTGTCCACTAAACGACAAGATCTCCATGGAAGCCTTTGCTCATATTTTAATCGGAGCACCTGCCAATTATCCTAACGCTAGATAAGCCGTCTCAATATACATACACTGAGAAGAAAACTATAAAGCAGACTGGGATGACTTCAAAGGGATCACCAACGAAGCTTTTTCTTCACTGTCACCTCCTGTTGTTGTACACTTAGCCAAAATGCGTACCAATGCGTTACTGAGACCACATTTTTCGACGTCCAAAGCAAAATTGACCAAAGTGAGAATTACGAAAATGTGATACAAGCGATACTCGAATCGTAGATCTGAAGATTGAGAACAATACCAAACAAGTAAACGACTACAGAAGGCTAAAATGGGATTTCCATTGTAGTGCCACATTACGACCGGTGTCAGTAAACTGTGGAAAACTGCGAGGAAACTTTCCAACCCCGTAAAATCGATATGAATGGTTGACATTAATTCGTCGAACATCTCGACAAGCGCGTTATTGCGATAGCTATCCGTAACCTCGCAGCTGATCAATATCTTAAGGTCACCAATGAAGTCGCCTTAGTCGTTAAACATGCTAAGAATTCCAAAGCGCTTAGCCCAGCGGTGTAGCCATGATCTTGCTCAAACATATTGACTCACCGGCTATCATCACTACTACGATGAATCTGTCACTAGGATCCTTCAACACACCTAAGTTCTGGAGAAGAGGCCCCATTATTTCAGTACCCGTTCCGTAGGGAGGAATATTATCTCCTACCGTTTTTAACTTTTTTCGGTCAGGACTACACTACCCGCTGGACTCGAATATTTTCCTACGCCTACGGTTGTACTATCATCATGTCAACCGGCAAAGACATTACTGAAATGTGCAACCTCATAAAAAGTTAGTATGTTACACCGTTTTAACCAGTAAAAATCTCAAACTGTCAGTGCCTAAGTCCTCCGCACAACACACGACTATATTTGAATAGGCTACGTCAAGATACCTACCATATTTGACCACAAAATTCGTGGAGTTACCATCGAAAACTGCGGTAAATTAAACCCTAATCTGAATAATATAATACGAACAGAAGTCAAATTCTTATAGCTCTAGCCAGCAGCACTTGGATCTCGGATAAAAATATAATATCAGCAACCAATAAAGCCGTTGATCGACCTTTGATAAACTATTGACGTCTCTGCAACAAAAAATGGAGTCATATAAAAGCAAGTAAAAATCACTACGAGAATTACACACTGTCACCGACTGCGTTCTTATGATTTCATCAAAACGCTAAATTTATGACCTTGAAGAGCCACAATAGACTCATTAAGAAGCAGTACTTATGCTCCCATGATTACACATATATATGTCTCTTTTTCCTTGCTTTATACCGCTCCATAGCGTTGCGGTGCTCGGTAAGAAGCGCTAACACTAAAATCTCGTTGTTGTAGGTTGTAGTGTCCCCTTTTTTCGACCGTAAACATTTTCAATACTTATTCTCGCATCTCGTACCAATGTTTTAATGCACAATACTTATGTTATATACGTATATTTCGGCTGTTTTTTTCGAAATCGCCTGGTGTTTCCGCCACAATCATTATACCCATAAGATGGTATAGGGTATATTGTTTTTGTTACGACGATTTATGTAACACCTCAAAGGAGCCACCGGAGGTATGGCAAAGTATATATATAAATGATCAGGGTCGGTCCCTGATTCGAATAAGCCATGTCCGTCTGTCTGTCTGTCCGTCCGTGTGTCTGTCAGTTCGCACGATAACTCCCGAAATAATGACGCTAGCGTTTTGAAATTTTGGTGAGATGATTGTTTTGATAAAAGCTTGGATGGCATTGAAAATGGGCCAAATCGGACCATGCACTCCCCTACCTCCCATACAAATAACCCCTCCGTGATAGCGTAATTCGGCCATATTTTTCGACAGAATATCGCTAGGGACCTGAAATTTTCATCAATGCCCAATTGTGACATATTCTTGAAGTTAGTGGAAAGTGGAGAAGGTCCGACTACCCCTACCCCTACATCCCCTACAAAGCAACATTCCGTCATCTTTTGATAGAATGTCCCCAAAAACTTGAAATTTATATCACATGATAGCTGTTGGATGCCGTAATAAGATATTAAAGATGTGCGAGATTCGACCCATCTACCCCTTCTACCTTAAAAAAAAATAAAATGAATATTTTCCGTTTTACGCGCATTCTAGGTCTGTACATGGGTATAGGGTATACACTCATCGTGCTATTCGCACGATTAAGGGCGGAATTCATAGTCCCCACTTATACTTAAGGAAACCCTTAAGGGATTGACGCTATTCATAGTCACCCAATAAGCAAACGCTTAAGGGTTTCCTAAAGGGTTCCCTCATTCATTAAGGTACATATCTAGTAACCTTGTATGCATTCATTATAATTGTTGACATATCCTTATTGAAACACTTTGAAATTTTTTAAAAATTTTGAATTTTTAACTACTTGATATTTTTTATATTTTATTTGTCACTTTCAATAGATATGCCCAATAAGTAAATCGCTTTATTAAATGAGGCAATGCCCTAATAAGTGATGTTTATGAATACGAAGCTCCCTTAAGGGCTCACTTATATAGAGAAAACCCTTATTCCTTAAGGAATTCCTTATTTCTTTAGTGGGGACTATGAATTCCGCCCTAGAACTCGTTTTAGTTTACCCGTGTAAAGAAAGCCTAAGGCTTACATATTAATTAGTATTTTATTATATATTTTTTCAGGATTTCTATAATATTTTCGCATACATGCAGTCGCAATTTCTCTTACGTCTCGCTTTATCAGTTATTGAAAATGCAAATATTGATTATTTTAATAATGGACTTACAAAAGTCACATGTCAAATCAGAGAAGTATTGCAAAAGGAAGAAAACAGTTTCACGAAAACTACAGTCACTATCAAACAACGACTTGAAGAACGCTCCAGACTACGTGCATCTTCTAGCGCTAAAAATATGCATGGTCCTCTATCAATTCTTAAGGGTATATCGCTTAGTCTTACGTCTACTATAATAGCAGTTGCAGAAGAATGCGAAAGTGTAGACAATGTTTTGCAAAATATCAGAGATGAGTCTGACGACCTTTCGAAGTCCGAAAATCTAGAAGAGCTTACAGACATAGGTGATACGTTAGAAGCGATTGATCATCGCCTATCATCATGTCACGATGACTTTCAGCGACTTATGCTTATTTACAAAAAGTGTATTCTTAAACAAAGTAGTTCTAGTTTAAAAATTCATGAATCTAAAGAGAGCCTTGACACTGACCAAAAAGCCGATCAACTTACGGAAGAATTGACCAATGGCAAGCATGCAATTGACATCCCTTCTGGGGACGATTATTTTGCATACTTGAATGATGGTTTGATGAATGATGAGGACGACTCAAAAGGTTTGGAAAAATATCTCGACTACGAATTATACAACCTTGACCATAAAATAACAAAGAAACGCTTCAAGCCTGTTTTGAAGCAGCTTGTAGACAAAATTGATCCCATTCGTGAGAATACGCTTCAAATTGAAAGAAAAATTCTGGAATCAAAGGGTATCGATCTAAGTAAATTCGATAGTCGTGAGTCGGAGGCGAAATTGCATTTTGATGACGACGGCAGTGAATCAGATGATGCAGAAGTGAGTGAGAAAAGAAAACGCCCCACAAGAAGTGACAAATATGAGGATGTACGCGAATTTCTTGTCAGCAAAGCGCCAACTAATCTGTTCATGCTACCACCACCACTTAGAGGAATGTGCGAGGAAGATATTATCGAATAGACAAGTCGAGGCTTGTTTTGCGCCAAATTATCTATTTTTTGTATAATATGTATTAGTCTTAATAATTATTTATTTTGTAAATATATATACATTTATAATTTCTGAATACAACCGTATCTTTTAAGCCCTACGGTATAGTTGTAATACTATTTCCGCAATTAACCTATCAGCTCATCAGGAACCAGTTGTTGCAGAAAGTGAAGAAAAGGATGAACTTCTATGTATGTATGTCTGTGGTTGTTCTATGATTTTTCATCGTCGTTCTCGCCTATTGTTTCAGGAGACAAGCATTTAGCAGCTGCAATAGAATCGCCCCATAATACTCTTGGATTGAGGCTCACAGCAGGGAAATTTTCATGTCATGAAGCAACATCGCAACTCGGCCAAACGGTTTGGATGTCCGGGTGTATTCGAGATTGATAGGGAAAATTTATTTTATCAGACTGTCCCTAGTAAGAGTAATGTCACGTGAACTACTACAAGATGACCTCTTCATGTATGCTTCCTCCGAGTAGTAAATGCTAGAGCTAACCTTGTGACGCCTTATCACGCCTCATTGTCCATTCCAACAGTGCCTGCAGGATTAGTAGTGGAACCGATCTTTTAACGCCTTCCCACGGCTCATTATCCACTCTCACAATAACTATTTTTGCCCAAATTCTGTTTATACGAGTATAGCTCAACTTTGCCAACTCTTGCAAGTGTGATGATATCCATATCTTGATCATAACAGATTCCGGTTCTAGTAACATATCCGAGGTAATCGCCAGCATTATGCCTCTAGTACCACGCATAGGAACATTACAACGATTCTTCTGTCCTTTTGTTTCTTTGGGCCCGGGAGTTCGTTGTAGCAGCCGAAGGGAGGGGAAAATAAATACATACATTTAGCGGTATTTGGGGCATTCGGTGGCTCAGTGGCAGAGATGTCACTCTATCTCTGAGTTGCCGGTGCGTGGGTTCGAATCCCACTGTGGCCCATGGATGTTTGTGTTGTCCATAAAAATGCTCTTACGGCAGCCGGTTCTTCGATGTAAATCGTCCCGGAGCTACCCGTTGCTAAAACGGCCACGATTTAAGAGAAAAAAAATCTCTTGAATCGCTACAACAACAACATTTAGTGCCCTTATTCATAGATTATAGGATGCCTACAGTCTTAAACCTAGGAAGAATACTGCGTTTATGGGTTTTTCCCATAGCGCAGGAGGTGTGAAATATATATAGCTACATCCGAGGCAGCTTGTCCATAGACCAACCAATCACCGAAAAGCTCGAAGACCGACAAATGGATTGGTATTGCCATGTTCAAAGGCGTCCGCCTGAGAACCCCACAAAGAAAGCGATATCAATGGAAGTTCCACTTGATGGACCCAAGGCCAGAGGCAGACCGAAGAACACCTGGATGTGTCAAATGAAAAAGCAACAACAGCGCATTGGTCTCGGCGATAAAACCATCCAAGATAGAGCTGACTGTAGAAATATGCTGAGATATTACCGCCAAAACGGGCGATGTGCCTACACTGCAGGTCGAGCAACGCGAAACCATGGAGCGGTATAAAGAACGAAGCAAAGAAGAAGAGGAAGAAGAAAGCAGGAGGTGTAAAATGCATTGGTGCAGCATCACAATCAAATGTGTGGTCAAAATTGTGCGAGCTGGCTCGAAAAGCAGAGCATTTGTTAAAGATCTATCTGAGATAGATGGAGCGTATTTGTGGCTCTGGCTAACAGTAATTTGTCCGAAGAAACGGCGGTGGTTGGCGAACTAAATACTGTTCTGCAATTAATTCGCTGGGAGTACTCGGTAGCGGAAGAGAAGGTCTCATGACAGTGACTATTGAAGATCACCGATTTAGGCAGCCTAAAGTCGGCGTCAGGCTGTCGTGTCGATCATTAAGATGATCATCTAAATTTGCAGACACCCATCAGGCTCCTGCTAATCGCATATCAATGTGGATGATGCTGATAAATTCACTTATTGCACCCTAATTATATCGAAACTCCGGCATCGACTAAACCAACTAAATTTTGAGGAACTAAAAATATGTTTCCAGCATCTTCTTCCTCGGTACTGAACCGATGACTGTTTCGGCAATGAGGGTTTGGGTTTAGCGGGTTCGCCTTACAAATTGTTTCCGATGCGGATGATGCACTGTATCCGGAATGACGCCGAAAGTCTATCATCCGTTACGGCTTCCATCCATCGCTTTTGTCGTTGTCTCATTGTTACTTGCCTTTCTATTTTCTTCCATTATATCGAAATTCCGACATCGAGCCACCTTAATTTCTAATTTTGAAGGTTATTCGGTACGCGAAACAAACTCTTAGGCGTCAAGGCGACCTTAGTCAAGGATATAATCAAGGAGAGGTCAATGAACTTTTCAGCAACTTTTTTATCAAAATAATTTATGCTTATAAGAATTTTAGTGCAAACATAACTTAGTTGGTGAAAATTTATTGTTGCTCTCATTTGAACTCATGATAGCCTGGTACCTACCTTAACTTCTCATAATTTCACTTTACATCACTTCACTGTTTTTATACCCGTCACTATGTGAAAGGGTATATTAACTTTGTCATGAAGTTTGCAACGCACAGAAGGAACCTCCGACCATATAAAGTATGTATATATATTATTGATCAGTGTGACGAGAGTAATCGATTGAGCGATGTCCGTCTGTCTGTCTGCCCGTCTGTCTGTCCGTCTGTTGCTAGTCCCTCAGCTTTGAAGCTATCGGGCTGAAATTTTGTATACAAGTTTCTTTTTAGTGTACGCTGTATATATGTCGGAACGAATGGAATCGGACCATGGCGTCATGGGGCTGCCATAGAAACCAACCTCTGACGATTAGGTTCTTCTAAGAAAAACTTTTTTCTTTATGTATCAATCTTAACTAAGTATGTTAATAGTAAAGCCTCAAAACATATCTAGGAACGGATGGAATCGGAACATTGCGTCCTAGGACTGCCATACAAACTTATCACTGAAAAAAAAAGTTCTTCTAAGAACAACTTTTTTATTTTTAATCTGACCTTAACCAAATTTTACCCAAATGAGTGCCTAGTAAAGCTTCAAAAGATATCAAAGAACGGATGAAATCGGAACACAACGTCATAGGGCTGCCATGCAAATCAACACCTGAAAATTAGGTTCTTTTAAGAAAAACTTTTTTTCTTTATGAACCAATCTCAACCAAACTTCATCCAAGTATGTTCATGTACAGCCTTAAAACATATCCAGGAACGGATGGAATCGGAATATTACGTTATAGAGCTGTCATACAAACCAACTCCCAAATATTAGGTTCTTGTAAGAATTTTTCTTTTGGATCTTAACCAAAATTCATCCAAGTGTGTTCCCGGCTTAGCCTCAGCGCATCCAGGAACAGATGGAATTGGAACACGTGATAGGGCTGCGGTAGAAATTATTTGCAAAAAAAGAAGCTTAAGTTTCATTAAAATGTGACGGGTATTCAAATTTCTGCTGCGCCCGAAATTAGCCTCGGTCTCGTTGCTTATTAAATTCAGCAAAATTAAGTTTGAAAAAATATCGAACATTTTTAAATATGTAATACTGAATTAATATGGCATTGCTTGACTTAAGGTCGAGGGTCGTCCATATTGAGCTAAGGGCGCCTTATATCAAGGGTTCATTGGGTGAGGTTATAAAACACAACGTTCGCGCAACATTACCTTTAATTTCAAATCAACCGGCCGTTACGGGATCAGAAACTTCTCCCTACAAACAGATCCCCTAAGCGCTTAGGGGATCTGTTTGTAGGGAGAAGTTTCTGATTCGTAACTTAGTGCAATGCTGGAATGTCGCGCCTGTTATTATTATTATTATACATACTAGGGGGCTTCGCCCCCTGCTCGCTACGCTCGTCAACCCCCCCCCCCCCCCCCCCGCCGCCCGCCCCCCTGCCCCCCGCCCCCTGCCTACCCCCTGCCCCCCTCCCCGGCCCGGCCCCTGCCCCCCTCCCCGGCCCGGCCCCTGCCCTGCCACAGCCATGAGCTGACGTGCTCGCGCTGCGCGCTCGCAGCACTGACTGACTACTTTTCGTTCTTGCATGCTATACTTATCGACATTCGGGATTCATCGTAGCCAATCAGAACATTCATCAGATTTTGCCATTTCCGAAGTTAGCATTTTTATATATAGAAGGATATCCTTAAGCGTATTCGATGCACGTATAACAATCTAGATCTAGATAATAATCTAGGGTAGACTTAAGGATATGAATATGATAATAAAAAATATGATATGACGTAGTCTAATGAATCCATAACCTTCTAATCTCGAGCTTCGACGAGCGTTTTTATCAATTCTAGTCTATAGGTTAATAAAAACTGAATGGTGGTCAATATGTTTAGAGCACTTTCACAACATGAGACCTTACTTCGAGCGCATTATAGAAGGCAGAAAGTTAATATTATTACATTACGTCTTAAAAATCAAAGAGAATTTATTTTTTCTCTT
Source organism: Microchrysa polita (assembly GCA_949715475.1). Taxonomy (NCBI): domain Eukaryota; kingdom Metazoa; phylum Arthropoda; class Insecta; order Diptera; family Stratiomyidae; genus Microchrysa; species Microchrysa polita. The sequence continues at coordinate 49,969,942 of OX454421.1, forward strand.
ACCACATCTATTAAATTTTAAGAGTTACATAATAACACAATTATGTTCTATTAATTTCTTCTTTATTATAAACAGTATATTTAATTTTTGTTTAAACGTAATTCATATAAGTTTCAAAATACGATACACTTCATTGTTTCAAAATTATTTACTCAAAGCCTTAGCGAAAACATAGTAACGCATATTATGCGTTAGTCCAGAGTGGACATCAACAAAAAATAATGGCACCATTTTTTCACACATGCTATAAAAAACAACAAAGGCGTAGGTAGGCAGATTTTGCTAGAAGGTTTTCTTACACTTTGCCCGTAAATTTGAATAAACCCTTTCGTAATTATAATACGTATAATAGAGCGCTTAGTAAATGTACGTGTTTTATTATACCCTCCACACTAAATGTGTAATTAAATATATCAATAAAATGAATTAAAAAAAAAATAGTAAAGTTGGTCATCATAAAACAGTACATTATAGTACAGTAATATATAATAACTTGTAAATATAATGCCCCCAAAATGCAAAAAACCATGCCAACGCGCTCGTTTTTTCGTCGACACTAAATTTGCTACAAATGTCAAACATTTGAATGAAAATAAATTGCTTCAGATGAGAAGCCCATACATTGACACGTTTTCCATACGAAAATTATCCCATAAATGGTTTCAATATTATTAATATTTGCGTTCGAATGCTGCATTCGGAATAATAGCACGGTAAATGAATTGTTTTATCATTTGACATGAAAAGGCTTACCGCATTTGCTTTCACGTTTGCAGACGGCATGATTTTCTGGCGGAAAGTGTCTCAATGTATGAAGATATAAATTGATAAGTTGTTTGACATTTGAAACAATTCGAATGAAACAAATTAATGCTAAATACGTATAGATTGTGTGTGTACATAGCCACTAGCCACACTAACGCGTGCAATGGGTTCAATGGAGTCTATGGGACTATTTAACGTATTCGATTCACTGGATCGTACAAAATGATGCTGCGAAAATATTCTAGATTATCGTTTTGTATGACTATGAAGATCCGAATAATTCGAACATGGCTAACATTGAACGTATACTTCCTGTAGACAGGGAATGCAGGAAGGATATTTCAATTTGATTTTTCTCATAGATTTCACTGAACTTAACGCGTAGCTAGTATACATACATCAAGATAAAAATATGTCCTAATATGTATGTCGATCCACACTTTTCAGTCATCACTCACAGTCATTTTTTATGTAAAGGGCTGAATTAAGCTCGAGAGTGAAATTTTTCGCCCAGGGATTTTATCAATAAAAATGGATACTTACTGTCGTGGAATATGTCATAAATGGTGGGGAATTCCATAAGCTACAATCCGAGACCAGTTCCATAATTCTCCTCGGCCATTTTATGTATTATTTCTCGATTTCCCAGTTATTTGACATTTCACGATGAAATAACCGGGGAATCGGAAAAAAGTACATACAATGGCCGATAAAAATTATGGAACTGTTTTCGGGTTGTATCTTATGGAATTCCCCAGCATACCCCACATATTCCACGACAGTAAGAATACATTTTCATTGCAAAAATCGCAGCGGCGGAAAATTTCACTCTCGAGGTCAGTACTAGGCTTAAGTTGCAGATTGTCAATTAATCAATTAAAAAGTGTGGATTGACCTTAAGGGAATGCCGGCTAATCATATGATGGAAACATCTTCATCTGCACATCTGCAATGATAAAGGGCTCGTGGGCCTCCATCGAAAAACGTAAGTTTTGAATCCTTGTCCTGAATATACTGAATGAATATGGTTGTTGCAATACCTACGATTAAAGTGAGAAAAAAAATTAATGTAAAACTGTATCGAAGAATACTCCCAATTTAATGAAGATAGCTCACCTTCTAGGTAAAAATATGGATTCAATTTAAATTAACAAAAATGTATTCTTCACATTTGACTGCAGAGCTGTATCTTGTTTCGTTCTGTTTATTAGATAGATAGAAAATTCATATCGGATACCATGACCAATATTTCGAATTTTCCCACTAGTCAAGCGCAATTTCACTTATAGACTCATCGGTATCCATTTGCTCTTCTCCAAAATGTGTCACAGAACTTCCCTCTGTCGTTGGAGTAGCTGGTGTGATTTTGTAAAATGGTGGCTGCTGAACTTCTTCTCTACTAGACTCGGTTTGAACCCCAAATCCTGTTATAGGACAGATTTCTACATTAGACTTTAAAGCTCTCTCCGATGTTTGTACGGCAGGCTCAATTTCCTTGTTTGGGCTACTTCTGGCTGACGTGGTTCGCGAAAAAGAGAATTTTGCCTTGCTCTTATATCGCGGAGAGGTCAATTGAAATGAAAGGTGTTTGCGCGACACCCGTAAAAAATCCCTCCGCTCCAATGATAAAGTTCTTGGTCTCGTTCCTTTAATCAAGTTTTCAGTGGAAGATGTAATCAGACGTAATGATTGCCAACTGAAGGATAATTTTTGTGTTAAAACTAAAGATAGTTTGTCTAAATTCAGTTTTTGTCTAGTGGCGTGTAATGGCTTTGGTCGATACGTTGATTCTGGATTTGACAACTCTTCAGCTATTGCTCGCTCACTTGCCGACTGCAATACTGAACTGGTCTTATGGAAACTTGGGACCGTTGTTGCTGGAGGACCTAAGTTTGATGTTAAATTTAACTCAATTGGAACTGTCGGACTGGGTACCACATTATCGGTTTGGAAAATTTCGCTTAACTCGCCCGAGCTAGGTGTTGAAAAATGTAGATCTGTTGATTTGCTGTTTTTTGATAACTGTTGTTGCAATTGAAATTGTTCAGCATAAGACGTTATTGAAGAAATGGCACAAGATGTCGGATCCGGACCAGAAGTGCCCCCCCCCCCCCCGCCCCCGCCGCCCGCCCCCCTGCCCCCCGCCCCCTGCCTACCCCCTGCCCCCCTCCCCGGCCCGGCCCCTGCCCTGCCACAGCCATGAGCTGACGTGCTCGCGCTGCGCGCTCGCAGCACTGACTGACTACTTTTCGTTCTTGCATGCTATACTTATCGACATTCGGGATTCATCGTAGCCAATCAGAACATTCATCAGATTTTGCCATTTCCGAAGTTAGCATTTTTATATATAGAAGGATATCCTTAAGCGTATTCGATGCACGTATAACAATCTAGATCTAGATAATAATCTAGGGTAGACTTAAGGATATGAATATGATAATAAAAAATATGATATGACGTAGTCTAATGAATCCATAACCTTCTAATCTCGAGCTTCGACGAGCGTTTTTATCAATTCTAGTCTATAGGTTAATAAAAACTGAATGGTGGTCAATATGTTTAGAGCACTTTCACAACATGAGACCTTACTTCGAGCGCATTATAGAAGGCAGAAAGTTAATATTATTACATTACGTCTTAAAAATCAAAGAGAATTTATTTTTTCTCTTACCACATCTATTAAATTTTAAGAGTTACATAATAACACAATTATGTTCTATTAATTTCTTCTTTATTATAAACAGTATATTCAATTTTTGTTTAAACGTAATTCATATAAGTTTCAAAATACGATACACTTCATTGTTTCAAAATTATTTACTCAAAGCCTTAGCGAAAACATAGTAACGCATATTATGCGTTAGTCCAGAGTGGACATCAACAAAAAATAATGGCACCATTTTTTCACACATGCTATAAAAAACAACAAAGGCGTAGGTAGGCAGATTTTGCTAGAAGGTTTTCTTACACTTTGCCCGTAAATTTGAATAAACCCTTTCGTAATTATAATACGTATAATAGAGCGCTTAGTAAATGTACGTGTTTTATTATACCCTCCACACTAAATGTGTAATTAAATATATCAATAAAATGAATTAAAAAAAAAATAGTAAAGTTGGTCATCATAAAACAGTACATTATAGTACAGTAATATATAATAACTTGTAAATATAATGCCCCCAAAATGCAAAAAACCATGCCAACGCGCTCGTTTTTTCGTCGACACTAAATTTGCTACAAATGTCAAACATTTGAATGAAAATAAATTGCTTCAGATGAGAAGCCCATACATTGACACGTTTTCCATACGAAAATTATCCCATAAATGGTTTCAATATTATTAATATTTGCGTTCGAATGCTGCATTCGGAATAATAGCACGGTAAATGAATTGTTTTATCATTTGACATGAAAAGGCTTACCGCATTTGCTTTCACGTTTGCAGACGGCATGATTTTCTGGCGGAAAGTGTCTCAATGTATGAAGATATAAATTGATAAGTTGTTTGACATTTGAAACAATTCGAATGAAACAAATTAATGCTAAATACGTATAGATTGTGTGTGTACATAGCCACTAGCCACACTAACGCGTGCAATGGGTTCAATGGAGTCTATGGGACTATTTAACGTATTCGATTCACTGGATCGTACAAAATGATGCTGCGAAAATATTCTAGATTATCGTTTTGTATGACTATGAAGATCCGAATAATTCGAACATGGCTAACATTGAACGTATACTTCCTGTAGACAGGGAATGCAGGAAGGATATTTCAATTTGATTTTTCTCATAGATTTCACTGAACTTAACGCGTAGCTAGTATACATACATCAAGATAAAAATATGTCCTAATATGTATGTCGATCCACACTTTTCAGTCATCACTCACAGTCATTTTTTATGTAAAGGGCTGAATTAAGCTCGAGAGTGAAATTTTTCGCCCAGGGATTTTATCAATAAAAATGGATACTTACTGTCGTGGAATATGTCATAAATGGTGGGGAATTCCATAAGCTACAATCCGAGACCAGTTCCATAATTCTCCTCGGCCATTTTATGTATTATTTCTCGATTTCCCAGTTATTTGACATTTCACGATGAAATAACCGGGGAATCGGAAAAAAGTACATACAATGGCCGATAAAAATTATGGAACTGTTTTCGGGTTGTATCTTATGGAATTCCCCAGCATACCCCACATATTCCACGACAGTAAGAATACATTTTCATTGCAAAAATCGCAGCGGCGGAAAATTTCACTCTCGAGGTCAGTACTAGGCTTAAGTTGCAGATTGTCAATTAATCAATTAAAAAGTGTGGATTGACCTTAAGGGAATGCCGGCTAATCATATGATGGAAACATCTTCATCTGCACATCTGCAATGATAAAGGGCTCGTGGGCCTCCATCGAAAAACGTAAGTTTTGAATCCTTGTCCTGAATATACTGAATGAATATGGTTGTTGCAATACCTACGATTAAAGTGAGAAAAAAAATTAATGTAAAACTGTATCGAAGAATACTCCCAATTTAATGAAGATAGCTCACCTTCTAGGTAAAAATATGGATTCAATTTAAATTAACAAAAATGTATTCTTCACATTTGACTGCAGAGCTGTATCTTGTTTCGTTCTGTTTATTAGATAGATAGAAAATTCATATCGGATACCATGACCAATATTTCGAATTTTCCCACTAGTCAAGCGCAATTTCACTTATAGACTCATCGGTATCCATTTGCTCTTCTCCAAAATGTGTCACAGAACTTCCCTCTGTCGTTGGAGTAGCTGGTGTGATTTTGTAAAATGGTGGCTGCTGAACTTCTTCTCTACTAGACTCGGTTTGAACCCCAAATCCTGTTATAGGACAGATTTCTACATTAGACTTTAAAGCTCTCTCCGATGTTTGTACGGCAGGCTCAATTTCCTTGTTTGGGCTACTTCTGGCTGACGTGGTTCGCGAAAAAGAGAATTTTGCCTTGCTCTTATATCGCGGAGAGGTCAATTGAAATGAAAGGTGTTTGCGCGACACCCGTAAAAAATCCCTCCGCTCCAATGATAAAGTTCTTGGTCTCGTTCCTTTAATCAAGTTTTCAGTGGAAGATGTAATCAGACGTAATGATTGCCAACTGAAGGATAATTTTTGTGTTAAAACTAAAGATAGTTTGTCTAAATTCAGTTTTTGTCTAGTGGCGTGTAATGGCTTTGGTCGATACGTTGATTCTGGATTTGACAACTCTTCAGCTATTGCTCGCTCACTTGCCGACTGCAATACTGAACTGGTCTTATGGAAACTTGGGACCGTTGTTGCTGGAGGACCTAAGTTTGATGTTAAATTTAACTCAATTGGAACTGTCGGACTGGGTACCACATTATCGGTTTGGAAAATTTCGCTTAACTCGCCCGAGCTAGGTGTTGAAAAATGTAGATCTGTTGATTTGCTGTTTTTTGATAACTGTTGTTGCAATTGAAATTGTTCAGCATAAGACGTTATTGAAGAAATGGCACAAGATGTCGGATCCGGACCAGAAGTGCACGAAATTGATACGCTCAATGATTCCTTTGAGATGCCTTGATCCACTTTATTATTATTACCAAATAAAGTAAGATTGGCTGCATTTGAATTACTTTCTCGGAGCGATATTGTGCCTTTTGATACTGTCGATGCCAGAATTGGAAGTTGCGGTTGAGATTTCGAAAGTCTGTTCGAAGATCTGGGCATATTTGTCGGTGCTTCAGTTGGTGCTCCGCTTTTTGGTCGCCATTTCGAAGTTTTTTGAGAGGGACCAGCAAGAATATGAGGCAATTGATATTCGGTATGGACACGAGTAAATTTGGAAACGTCCAATTGAACAGCTGATGGCCCTTGGCAGGGACGTAGCCAGGATTTTGTTTCGGGAGGGGTCCAAATATTACCTCCCGTACTATTTTTTGTTTTCTATAAATATGATGAAAACGATTTCAACTTTTAAATTGAAATTACGGTCTGTGTTATTATGTTAATTTTAACAGGGTAGTACACTAAGAATTACTACAAGATTCCATGTGTCCCGAAAGAAATTAAGGGGAAGTCCTTTTCAAAATGAACAGTGTGATTTTGTGAAATATGTGTTACTGGAGATCTTTTGCTAGAACGGTTCAGTATTTATTAGCAAAGATTCTAAATTAAAAAGAAGGGAAAGGCTTTTTCGGGGTTTGTTAAGAGCACCGAAAGGAAGATTTAAATTTATGGTTATTTCACTAGGGTCCATCGTTAGAAAAAATATATATTAGAGCTCCAACCAGTGGCACAACTTGAATCTTATCCTGGAAATGGCTAAGGCCATCCATGTTACTGGACATTTGAAGCTGCTGTCGCAAGTTGATGATGGTGCTATTTTCCAATAATGATGCTATTCCCGTTGCATTCACAAAAATTGTCGATGCAAATTTTTGCGTATTTTAGCGTCGTAAGAACACGAGTTGAGAATCACTCTTTTCAGCATTGTGGTTGACGAGGGAGGGTTTAAATGTATGTCACAACGGTCTACAAGTTAGATCAAGGCGCGCAGCCGGATTTTAGAAAAAAAGGCATGGAAAATACAAAAAAGGAATTTATGCACAAACAAAATCTGGGCTGATGTTGAGCTAATACCTTCCCAGCTAAACAAAAAACATCACTGGCAGGCAGAACTCAAACTTGTGTGGTTCTTATTTTCATATTTTTCTTTCACAATTTCTCGGTCTACCCCTCCCGTTGTTGCGCCACCGTTTCCAACTAATAATAGGGCAAATTATTATTGATTGTAACTGCATGTTTCACAGTGTTGGTCATCAGCATGATTTAAATGCCGAGTTTCCCTGACACAAATAAAGTTATAAAGTTGTATTTGGAATATTTCGGAATGTGGCGAGGCTACAACGGATGTTTTTCTATCTGCGGTTGTTTTTTTATTAAGGAATCGTGGGAAGAATTCTGGGATTCGAACTTAAGTTCGTGGCATTTGGGCTGGAATGGGGAGCACAGAGAGTAAAAGCAGGACATATCCACCTAAAGAGAGATGTCTGGCCACCCTATCCCATGCACATTTTCAAATGAATAATATATTAATTTAGCCATAGGTGTAAGCTAGAAATCTCTACTATGTTGCATTCTGGATTTTCTAGCAATGCTCAGGCTAAACTAGTTCATCGCGTTCTAAAATTATTTCTTAGCAACATTTAGAACCTTAGCAGCGGAAAGTTCAAAACACCAAACTCTTAGGCAAATTAGGATAAATAATAACGAGAATTCTGTACCGAATGCGAATAGTAATTTTCTACACATAATTAGTACGGTTCAGCCGCATCACTACTAGCGGCACTTTCAACTAAGCTAACAATTTGAAAATATTGTTTAAACTCTGAAATCGACTGCTATTTAGGTGAATGAGTAATGATGTCTAAATAAATAGCGGAGCTAAGAAGACGTCAATCTTTTTTAAAATTATGTTATCAAAACGCTGACTTCGATTATTTCTGCAAACATTTCGGGAGGGGTCCGGACCCCATGGACCCCTCCCCTGGCTACGTGCCTGGCCCTTGGTGAGACGATAATGGAGAAAATTGTCCAGGTGTTGGGAGTAGGCGCGACGATTCTGGTGATATTTCTATTTCCGACCTATCTTGTCCTATTGAATTATTGACATCTATCGTTTCGTTGAGTTGCTCATGTGATCTTCGAAGCCACCAGCACAATCGAGGCAGAATAGATGCTAAATGTCTAACACAGTCCACAATCCGTCGACAACAATTAGTACGATCTGCTCCATTATTGTCCATGATGTTCAGCTTTTTGTCACTATTTTTAGCCAATATTTCGACAGAAAATTCAAGATAATTGAATGTAATCTCCTCTTCGCAGTGATTAGTGTCGCGAAACTTTTAAATTTAGTGAAAAACTTGTTTGATTTACAATTAATTTTGCGTTATTTGAATATACGTATTTCAGGAGCTAAAATATGTAATTCTGATAAAGCGGCGTTAACCAACTAACTACTCTGACGCACGCAAATATGTAAAGGTATAAGAAGTAACAGTATCGGTCCGTTAGCTGTCATTAATAATTTCAATTACAGTATAACACGGCTATAACGCTCACGCATATAACGATTTCACGGTTGTAGCGCCATTTTTCCTAGTCCCCATAAGTTAGCCATGCATTAAGTGCAAATATTTCACGGTTATAGCGTAAGTCTTATAACGCTATCACGGTTATATCGCTCCAAATTGTCAGTCCCCAGACATTGATTTACAGTTTTATAACGCCTTACGAACAAATTTAACCTTTGGGCGGGCGCAATGCATCTGACAGATTAAGTGACCAGTTTTTGTTGCGCTAATCAGCGATATGAAAAGGGAGAGAACTGAAACTCACAGTAGCTTAATCTTTATCGATCAACTATCAAAAGCAATTTTCAGTTTTTATCTACCATATGTCAGAGGGGCGGAAGGGATGAAATAATCTCTCAGATGAATTGCGCCCGATTGTGTTATTTTATATATATTATTATTATTATATTCTTAGAAAATTGAAAATGTGAAGGGTATAAAACATTATGAGCCAGCAATTGTTTCTAAAATTTCGTAGAACTGTTTGAAAAAGTTAACGCAGAGTGTAAAATATACAAAAACTTAGTTTCATGCTATTTTCTGCACTTAATCTGTCAGATGCATTGTGCCCGATCGTGTTAGGATTAGTATTGCGCCCGCCGGAAGGTTAAAAAAAATTGCCTGGCTAATTACGAAGAGCTAGAAAAGATCCTAGTAGAATAGTTTCGCCAAATTCGGGCGTCTAGTTTGCCGGTCAGTGGTCCAATTTTTATGGAAAATGCTTGCGAAATTGCGGAGACTTTAGAGCTTTACAATTTTGCAGCGAATACAGGACGGATCGAGAGATTTAAAAAACGTCACGGGAAATACAAACAAATCAGTGGTGAAACGAAGATGTTGTGACTACTTCGACAGGAAGTGTCCTTCCAACTATTATGGAAGATTATCATCCTCGAGAAGTAGGTATATAATGCGGATGAGCTCGGACTTTTTTTCAACCTCTTGCAAGACAAGCGTTTGGTTTTTAAGGAGGATAATTGTTATGGTGGTAAGCGTAGCAAGGAGAGGTTGATTGTTCTCCTATGCACAAATGCAGATGGAAGTGACAAGTTGGAACCCCCTTGTGATCGGGAAGTCGCAAAAGCCTCGCTGCTTTAAGGGTATTCAGTATTTTCCCTGTGAATACAAAAATCAAAACCGGGCGTGGATGACAAGTGGCTTATTTGTAGAATGGCCGGGTAAGTAAGACCGGAAAATGGCAAGACAAAATCGACACAGCTCTTTTCATTGATCACTGCCCTGCTCATCCTCCTAACGTTGATTATTTGAGCAACGTCAAAGTGATATTTTTGCCACCGAATTGCACTAGTCGCCTGGAACCCCTTGGCCAAGAGATTATTAAAGTTTTTAAGCAAAACTATCGGCGAAGCATATGTTTCATTCTTAATATTTTTATAGCGCTTTCACGTATATAACGCGCATTTTGGCTGGTCCCTTCAATAGCGTTATAACCGTGTTTTACTGTAAATGTTTACAAGTACGTAGGTATGTACTTTGCCTTCATATAGTGATATTCGTTACTCATTTTCTTATGATATAATAGAATCTGTCGTGCTCTGTGGCCGTGATCGTTCGGTCGCCACTCTATGAAATAGACACTCATAGAGAAACGAGTTTCCAAACTCGGCACGACTCGTCGCAAGCTTATTATTCAGAAAAAGATGATAAGAAGTATTCTTATCGTAGAATAATAAACTAACAATGTGACTAGGAAGTGGTATGGCTGACAACCGTATCACACTCCGAATTCAATTGTCTTTGTAACGTTGATGACTACACACGGTAGTCATCAACGCACCATGCTCCAGTAGGAGTTACGGTAATCGAGAGAGAGATAATAGAATCTGCATCGACTTTGTTGTCAACTGTCCGAGGTGAAGGAATCGTATAGCAAATCTTTAATGCTAGGAGGTTCTTCTCTAATTCAGGGTATTCTCATGAAAATTAATGGCTGTGATTATTCACTCTGTAAAAGTGCAATACACGACAAATTTATTAATGTTCAGATGTGTATGTTAGATCATTAAATCAATGCATGACGTCCGTGGATTTAAATTTCGAATTTATTAATTTCGTTTGTTCCATATAGGATCAGAGAAGTCTAATGATGATGTTGCATAAACTTTGCGTCTATCATAATAAAAGTAAACGACACCTCTAATTTCGACCCTTTACTTTTTTTCACACACTATGACACCAGTCCTAGCCTAACCTCTCCTTCTTCTTCTTCCTTGCCTCGTTCTTTATACCGCTCCATGGTTTCGCGTTGCTCGACCTGCAGTGTAGGCACATCGCCCGTTTTGGCGATAATATCTCAGCATATTTCTACAGGCAGCTCTATCTTGGATCGTGTCATCGTCGAGACCAATGCGTTGTTGTTGCTTTTTCATTTGACACATCCAGGTGTTCTTCGGTCTGCCTCTGGCCTTGGGTCCATCAAGTGGAACTTCCATTGATATCGCTTTCTTTGCTGGGTTCTCAGGCGGACGCCGTTGAACATGGCAATACCAATCCATTTGTCGGTCTTCGAGCTTTTCGGTGATTGGTTGGTCTATGGACAAGCTGCCTCGGATGTAGCTACTCTTGATGTGGTCCCATTTCGTTACACCAACTGACATGCGTAACATTTTCATTTCAGTCGCTGTCATTTGTTTCGCGTAACCTTCATTACATGGTCCAGCATTCTGATACATACATGAGTGCGGGACGTACAACCGTTTTGTACAACTTGCCCTTTAGCTTCAGTGGCATTTTCTTATCGCAGAAAACTTCAGAGTTTTCTCGCCACGTCATCCACCCAACCTTTGTGCGATGTTTGATGTCATCATCGCATGTAGCTCCTATGTTGTTCACCATCGAGCCAAGGTACTTGAACTTGGCACAAGACTTAAGCTGCTCTCCTTTGACGTACATTTCTGGTATCGGTGCATCTGGGTCTGAGAATGGGCAGCATAAGAACTCAGTCTTTGTTATACTTACCCTCAGTCCATGCTCCTCCAGAATGTCACACCATTTTGTAAGTGCAGCTTGCAAGGCAACGATGTTTGGGCTACTGAGGACTATATCATCGGCAAAACGAAGAGATATTTCTAGGCCGTCGGAGATACGTGTTAATAAGTAGCACATGATGATGTTGAAGAGCAACGGACTCAATACACTGCCCTGGTGTATTTCGACATTCACCGGAAATTCTTCTGATTCACCGGCTGTGAATCTTACCTTAGTCTTAGCTCCATCATACATGTCTCGTATCATCCTGACATATGCCTCAGGGACGTTAAGTGCTCTCAAGGCCAACCATATCAGATCACGAGGTACTCTATCGAATGCCTTTTCCAAATCGATGAACACAAAGTGCAAGTCCTTTCGTGCTGCTTTATACTTTTCCTAGCCTAACCTCTCCTTATGAAATAATAAATTGAATTGAATTACATACCTATTATTTTCTAAATGCTGACTATTCATGCATCAAGAACCGTTTACATTCTGTGGACTGGGCAGTCTATCTCTCTTCATCGGTTACAACGCAGCCGACTGTCTAAATCTTTCATCGTACATCTACAGGCTAAAGGGCTGCATTAAGATCAAGATGCGATTATATCAATAAAAATGCATACTTGCAAACAAATTTGTTAGCTGTGAAAGCCATCTTATTTCGCTATTTTAGCTAGTCTAGCTTTGAAAATATTGAGGTTTAAGTCGTACAAGGAAATATTTTTTTCAAAATTCTTCAAATGCCTCTGGCAGCTAAAGGGTTAAGAATTGGGAGTAGGTATGTTCCGAACAACTTTTTTGCTAGAAATCACATGAGGAATCACACGATCCGGTGCGTTTATGCGGCAGTTTCCGGACACCCTGTGTAATGCGTGAAACATATTAGCTTAGCTGTCACACATTTAAAAGGCATTGGACCGCTGCTGTTGTTGCTGCTTCCATTTAATTTCCACCATAATGCTTGAAATGGATACAGCAGCAACGGCCCAATGCAATTTAAATAGGTGGCAGAAGAAGCTCTTTATACCTTTTGCTGCCAACATGACATCACCCATTTAAATTGCTTGGCACTGCATTATAGTTGCTGCTACTATTCAGTATTCTATTTCCAGTATAATACCTTAGAATTTTTCTTGGAACATTATACCATAGACCCAAAAGTATTATGTTAATTTTACGTTTTCTAATTTAATTTTAATTAATTTACATTTCGCATTGTATTTTTTAATAGAGCAGTACAGTGATAATTTTCTCCAACTTCTGCCAAGGTGAGGTATTTATGTGACTCTTGTAAAAATGTGTGCATTGTTTATAGTTAATGCATTCTATTCTAGCTCCATTAGCTCTAACCGTTTTAATGCCTTAAGTGCAGAAAACTAGGATAAGTACTTGTTTGTTACTTGTTTCAAGGACCCTCAAAGGAGAAAATTGGGCTCAAATTAAACATTTTTGTTTTTCCCGTAACTTATCATCTATATTTTTCCAAAGCCATATCTACAGGAGTTTCAAGTTGCTACCGTTTTCACATTGTAGAGTCTTAATAACTGAAGATTCTACCATTCATTTTACTCCATGTTCGTCCTTTTATGTCCCTTTTCAGAGCTTTCCGATCTAATATTTTCGTAGCAAAATTAATGGTATAATCTTCAGTTATTATAGATTCTAAATTGGTTGGCAACTTGAAATATTCGCGTAGTTATGGCTTTGGAAAGATACAGATGCTAAGTTACAGGAAACACGAACATTTTTCAGTTAAGCGCAATTTTCTCCTTTGAGGGTCCTTGAAACAAGTAACAAACGCTGGATATGCAATGTACGCGACGTCCCGTTTAGTATGACATCCCGAGCATGCATACGTCGATCAATGATTAATTAGTGTCATTTTCAGAGCTTTCCAAACAATTTTTTTCTTAGCAAATTTAATGTTAATTCAGCTATAAAAATAAAAAAACGTAGCGATAACTTGAATTATTCGCACAGTTATGGCTTTGGAAACATACAGATGATAAGTTACGGGAAACACGAAAATTTTTCATTTAAACGCGATTTATTCCATTGAGGATCTTGAAACAGGAAACAAACACCGGATATGCACTCGACTTCCCTTTTGATATGATACGCATGCCGACCTCCGGTCAAGGATTAAATAGTGTCCTTTTTGGGACCTTTCCGAACTAAATTTTTTTTTTAGTAAAATTAGTTTTAGACCCCTGATATCCCACTGATTCAAAAACAACAAAAATTAGCCTTACTCTATTTTTTCTATTTGAAATACTAATATGACTGGACCTTAGAGAAAGCATAGTAACCCATGCCATGCGTTAGTCCAGAGTGGCCATCAGAAAATAAAAATGGCACCGTTTTCACACTATTGCAGTTCATAATATGCGTGAAAATTTTATTCAAACGTCAATTTTTTATTTGACAATTGAGAATATAAAATCCGCGTAATATTTATTACTCTCCTAAAATGCCAACGTGACATTTAACCCTTCTGTTGGCGTATAGATCCAGACAGACCATTGGTACTATATCTTGATGAAAAATATCGTTCAACAATATTTTCAACCCCTATATATTTCAAAGGAACCGACGGCCACAAATGCGATCAAACGTTCGTCGAAATGTAAACTATGTCTAAAGAAACGAAAAAACGGCGCATCATCGTAGAACATAGTATGTAAACTGTTTCAAGATCCAAAATTAAACCTCTTCAAAAATTAAGATTGATTTCACAGAAAATTCAGCTACACCTTACCTTAGGCATAATAGCTCGTAGACGACGACAGAAGGGTTAATAATTGCATCGACAATATTTTGACGTTTGAATTATTTCGTGGAGTGTAGTCAACGCCGTCTAGATATTAAGGCCGCAATGTAGACTCTTAAACGTCAAATTAAGAGCTGAAATAGCATTGCATTGTTCTTGTTTTTAACGACGTCATATGCTTGTTGTTGTTGTTTGTACGTGTAAATCCAAAATTTAAGAGCTAAACTATGACGTCATTGTACAGCTGAGTTGCGGCTATGAGATATCTAGATGGCGTTGGTGTAGTGTAATAAATTTGGAGTCAAACACATATGAGTTGTGTGATCACATAGCCATTCTGGACTAACGCATGGCATGGGTTACTATGCTTTTTCTAAGGACTGGACTTAATGAAAAAAGTTAAACGAAATCTAAGTTGCATTATTAATTTATTGCTTTAATTGACATATTGTAATTAGTTTATTATTCTTCTTCCTCATCATTTTCCAAAATTTGTTTGAAACTAAATGGCATGAACGCGTATCCTTCGCCCTTATAAAACTTGCTCATAAACTCAACCCTGAAATAGAAACGAGGAAAACGTTTGATCAAATGCTTAACAATGTACTATGTAATTCGTATTAAAAAAACAGTTATTTACCAGTGCAAACGAAGTGTATGCAAAAAGGCCGACAGACCTTCCATCATGACCATGATGGAGATAGTTAAACCAGCCCAAACACCAAACAAGATGTAGATCATTACAGCGCCTAGATATCCAGGCGTAGTTAATGCAATTCTGAACAGTTGTGACCATACTACTTCAGAAAGTTCTAAAAGAAATTATTATGTAACAGAGACATTCTTTACGTATAAATCAATCCTTACCAGCGTGAGCAAGTGACAGCGCCCACAATCGAAGGTATGATGCGGTGTGTGAAACTGTACTAAGAATATACTCGATTGTGTGGATCGCCTGGAGAATGAAGAGCTCTCCGGCTGGTTCCTCTTCTTCCTCTTCAGTATGACTAACAATAACAACAGGAGCCGGTGTGGGCTCAGGTTCAAGGGTGTATGAATTACCATTCAGAACTCCTTCTTCAGATAATGGAAGCCCAACGTTGAATGCTTCTGTTGCAGTTGTTAAAACAGCCTAAAAGAAAACGGCTCATAGAAAAGACACAATTTTGCTTAAATTTCATGTTCGTACCCCATGACGCTTCTTCTTCCGTGTTGCCAGTTCATAGATGGGTTTTGCCAGCAGTAGCCAGGGAATGCACAGCAATGATACTACAACTAGCACCATTTGTAGTATATCCTGACCCTCGAATATGTAATCGTTGCAGCCATCCAAAGGAGTCTCCGCTTTGAAGAGGACCATATTGATGAACATGATAAGAATTGATGGAGCACATCCGGGCGAAAACGGCTGCGGAGTGCCCTCATTGGAATTGTACATTATCCACTTTACGAACATTAGCACAACCATCCAACCGAACATAAGCAGAAGGAAGATGATTTGCGGAACAAACTCCAGAATAATGTCCACTGGCTTTCGAAAATGCAGGTGATTTACTACACTCATACAAACACCAAAGACCATGTGAATTACTCCAAAAATAATTGACAATTTCATTTTGAATGAATTGGAGAAAATGATCTTATTGGTAGCCAACTGCCATATGGGATCGACACCCATTGGGTAAGTATTTTCCATGATGTCTGTTGTCGGATTCAGTGTTAGTGATTGGGTGGAATTGATTGTTGAGAAATTAGTGTTCACTCTCCAAGATGTTCCAAACACATTCATCGATATAGAGAAAATATCATTGTAAATGAAGCCGGTGTACATCGCGAAAAGACCCATAAGCAAAATGATATAGCGACCAGCGAAGAAAATGCGGGAGATTTCCCCCTTTTTCTGTGCTGCTATGCTTTTCTCTTTCAGTACCATAAATAATGCAAACAGGAATAAAATGGCTCCATGTCCTAAGTCACCGAACATTACGCCGAATAGGAAAGGGAATGTGACGATTGTATAAAGACCGGGATTTACTTCTCGATATGATCCTACTCCGTAAGAATCAATCAGATTTTGAAAACCCCTAGTAAACTTGTTGGTACGCGTGAATGTTGGCGGCTGCTCGGCAGTGTTGATAACATTTAAAAATGATGGTATTGTACTACCAACTTCGGTTGATCCATCAGCAAGTGCTTTTTGTACAGAGGGAAGATCATTTATCGGAACCCAACATTCTCCAATCAAACATTTAGCCGTAACATCCATATTGAACAAATTTAAAGTGTGATAGATGGCCTTCATCTTTTTTACCATAATATTCCACTTAGAAAGCTCTCGAGATACTGTGACAAGAACTCGTCGGCAGTGATCTTCAGTCTGGTTCAGGATATGTTTTAAATCTTCCAGACGAGTCTTAACGCCTTTGATCATTTCTTGCCTTTCGGTATGAGCACTGGGACACGAATACAGCGAAGCATGGAATCCAGCACAAACTTTCTTAATTCTTCCTTTCAATTGATCGCCTTGGAAGAACGCTACGAAGACAACTTTATGGATTATATGTCCGGTTACCGGATCTTTGGTAATTTCGTTAATGTCTGCCTGTCGGAGGAACACATTTCCACGAGAAATTCTCCATAGCATTCGCTCAAACGAGTACACTTTCTCTCGTTTAATTACACCTGCAACAAATCCAAGGCTTGCTCGTTGACCCAGTGGAATGTTGATGGCCTTGCCCCCTTTTGCCATTGGTCCATCATTTGGAATGCTGAGTCGTGAGTCCAAATTTAGAACTTCTTCTTCGGAAAAGAAACCCTGTGTGCTTTCAAGCACATGTCGCATTTCCGTCAACTCGACGAAGTTTGATCTAAGGTTGATTTCGTTTTGGGTCAATTCCAGAATTTCATTTTCAACCTTTTCGAGTTGGGCCTCCAAATCAATCATTTCTCGAGAGTTCGGTGCACGAGGAATGTCAGTAAGATCCATTGGAATATCAACGTCATCCTTGCGTATTTTTGATTCGATAAAACGTAGTTTGCGCTCCATCTCTTCGCAACGTCTAACCTCTTGTACGAATCTTCGATGAGAGGCAGTCATGTCACCATTCATCTGAAACGAAATTCATGAGTACAATTGTTTTTTTTTTTCTTGTCACGACTGTTAACTATTACTCACATCGCGGAATTGGACTGTTCCACTCTCACCGAGTTCGGACACCGATGTATATGCGGCTTCCGGTTGTATGAAGAGCTGGCATAATGCCATCTGTTCACTTCTAAACATTGATCCCATGGTGGGACTTGGGGTTTCCTTCCTTCCTTTATCGATGGGATGGACTGTTAGGGAAATTTAAAATGATTATTAATATTAGATATTTGTTTTGTATTAAATTCATTGGCTGTGTTTTTTTTTCATATTAGGGAGCAGGTTAGCTGACCCAGACTCGCCACAAAAATCATCGAGGATAGCATCCAGGTTAAATTTCAAATTGTCGCATAGGCATTGCAAATTATTTCAAAATACATATGTACATACATATATATGAGATCACGCGGATAGCTGTACGAAAATTTTTCGTTCTGCGCATCTACGTCACAATAGACCTATAGTATATGGCTAGTATATGAGAATTGTTAAGTTCACGAACAAATTTGTAAAGAAAAGTGGAAATGCCGTTTAGACGGCCGCAAATTTTGTATATTCTGGAGGTGAGGAGTTGTTAAGTTGCTCGGTAGGGGTAAAATGCCAAAGGGAATCCCCGGATTGTTCAGCCGTAATACAAATGATTTTGCCGCATGGAATTTTTTCGATTTAAAAAAAAAAACTTATAAGAACGGCCAAATTAAACAAAAAGAGCCCTCGCAAGAAACATTCCTTTATCCCTTGTTATACAAGGTGTCCGGAAAGTATCGGATAAGCACAGGAGAAATATTTCCTCATGTTTTCTGGTAACATTATGCAAATATTGCCAAAAAACTCCTCAGTTTTGTTAAGATATGATCCTAAGGCTGTGCGCCGATTTTTAAAATAATCTTACAAGCACCTCACTTTGGTGTGCGTTCCGTGCACCTTTTTATGGAAACAACATGGGAAATCGATTTCTGGTGCGTTTGTTCGGCTCTTTGCGGACAACCTATGTATATAACATTAATTTTAAAGAAAAAAACATTATTTTATGTATCTTTTTATATTATTTATTAGTGAGAATATGATATGGAAACGTTTATCTTGCTGGCCCAATCTTGCAACGTACGAACGGCAGGTATCGGAAATCCCTTTCGGTACAACAGTTTATACGCTTTCGAGCTTGTAACATATAGAATAATGGACTGGGCAATATCTTTTTCAGTCTAATGTAATTTTTTGGAGCCATTCTTAAGTTTTTTGATCTGTCCTTCAGTGAAGATAACTTGCAATTTGGCTTCTATATTTTTACATTCAAAGTCCTTTTGCGCTACTTGTTTCTTCAACATTTCAATACTGGAACGGTATTTCCTCTCCTTGAGTCTGTAACCCCGCTTTAATGTGATGATTTCCCAGCATCATTTCTTTTGTGCCCGACGGAGCCGCAAATTCTCCTGCTGTAGCGATTTACTAGGAGTGCACACATGCTTGTAATATTTCGAAATACATAACTGATTGAGTTTTACATTGTTTCAACTTTGTACATATGACTCTTCAAATCCTCCGCTTCATCAAAAAATCGTGGCGTCAAAGAAATTTTGCTTGTAGTCAACTGTGAAAAGTTAACGTTCATATTTGTTACCTCCTGAAAAGGTTGTGATGTATGTTTAATTGGTTCCAAGTTCTCTTTTTCCTTATTCTCCTTGTCGGGGTAATAAAAGACATCACTTGCTTCGCTCTTATGTTGTTGCAGTAGCTCGAAGACTATAATTTTTATTTTTTCTTCGTTCGGCCCGATCACTACGGTCACTATGCGCCGAAAATTTTGCTTTGTAAATTGTGGGCACGGCACCGCGTTTCAGCAATCTTTTACTGGTTAATCCTACGATTTTTTTTATATTTTTAGTAATGTGAAGGCAATTCAAATAAAATTGTATTTACCCATTTCATACTGCATATAATTCTCGAAATCATCTTTTTTAAAATGATCCATACAGACGACACTCGTTTTCATATTAAAATCTTTCCCACGTCGACAGAAACTTTTCCACTTTTTTCCAACAGCGGCACTTGTTGGGAAGGTAAAAAAAAACTGCACTTTGTATTCTGGTTGGCGTTCTTGCAACTTGCCACTGCACACCTCATTGTTTATAATTTGAATTTGCACGAGATACTTGTAACGACTGAATCGGAATTTTTAATTTTTGGTCTAGTGTGACGTCACATCACTATAGCCGACTGTCAAATTCGTATCAAATGGAATTACTTTCCTGCGCAATGCATGATCTAGTAGTCTATAGTTTTTGATATATATGTACATATGTACATACATATATGTGTTGATTTTCATAACTAAAGGCTTATTTCCACCTTTCCATCGCCCAAGTTTAAATGCTATTTTTTCACCAAAAACATAATTTTTAGGATGAACCATAATTTTATTCAAATTTAGAATTGGGCAAACGACATTTTTAACAGGAATTTACAAACAAAAACGTTTTTTGTTTTAGTAACAGTTTCGTTTTTTTATTCATTCCGTGTAGTTTTGGGTAACGAACTCCATATAAAAGCGAGACCGAGGCTAATTTCGAGCGCGACCGAAATTGGAATACATGTCGCATTTGAATGAAACATAAGCTTCCTTTGTGTCAATACAGCAGTCCAATGACGTGTTCCCATTCCATCTGTTCCTGGGTGTATTGAGGAGGCTAAACTATTAACAAGCTTGGATGAAGATTGGTTAAGATCGATTCCTAACCGGACCTAATTTTACCAATTTTTCACAATTTTTGTTTTTGCACTATATCGGCATTAGAATGCTCTATTAGTTGCAGCCCAACCCTAAAAGGAACAGAACGTGACTTTCATTAAGACTTGCTAATGTGACATTGCTCATTGCTGTGGTATAGACGAGATGCAGTCTCAAAAATGCATATTGTAGGTGGTTTGAATGTAATCACAGAAGTAAAAGGCTAAACACGTGCAGGTGTTTTCATTAAGATGTGGCAAAGATATTTCTCGACTGTTCTTTCAGAAAGTTTGGCTTTAAAATTGTTAAGAGCTTTTCTAAAAATATTTTCCGATATTTCAAACCTCTAAATTCCAGGCTACGACCGTGATGTTGTAGTATCCTGCAATGACATGATGTCCTAAAGCACTGAAGATGCTTGTTGCCTGTGATCTTTTAGTGAAACCCAAAGTAGAGATACTCGGTTGGACCCCATCTTGTTGTCTTTGGCGTTTTCTTGTATGGCAAGAACAAACAAGTCTTGTCGTGATTCTGATTCTGTATTTTGAAGGACTTTGATAGTTTGGCAATCGGAAAAAATGATGTAGTATATGTTCAACATAGTTGTGCTAACAAATAGACACGCGTCAGGCTAAGTACAATTATTTCAGGATAACAAAAAGGTAATCAAGTCGGACTACTTCCATGGGCCATTTATATGTACCCAGATTGTCGACTCGAAAATTTATCGTGTGAAGGCCAGCTATCGGCGTGTGAAACAGCTGGTTATGTTGTTTTGATTTATATCAAAAGCTCGTTACCCAACACTACAAGAGATGCAATTATTAGTTTAATGGATAAAAGAGATTCAACTTTTGAATTGCCGGCACGTGGAATGTCGTGAATTCGAATTCCACTGTCATGTTTGTGCTGCAATAAGGACTGACGCTTACTTTTCTGGAAACGATTTAAAGAAAACTACAACAAGGAACAGAACATCCTGTGAATAAGCCCAGACAGTTCGAGTTTTCTGTGCTATGTCCAAATAACCCACATCCTGGATTATCTCTTCGGTTGGTCTATGGATTTAGCTTGGCCAACTTCCAATTTTACTATGCTGATGCTCTACTCCTTACAAGCCGGAACCGACGGCTGTATCAGAGTTTCTTTGCAAGGTTCTTCTTGGAACAATGATATCAGCAATTTTGTCTATCTCCCCCACACATTGGCTGAATTCAAATTGTAAGAAAACGACCGGACGGGTAAACTTGGACGACAAGAACCATCGTATGATCATTTCACACTATCCGATCAAAACACGGACCGGCGAACAATAATCACACAGCAAGTATGTATAAATGTGTCCATGCACGCTCCAAAGTTAGTGTACAATGAAGTGACGAGTCGACAAGATTAAAATGCAAGTAAAACACGCGCTAATTGTCTTTGCAGAACGCCTGAACTATTGGTAGATGCAATCGTCTTATCGATCGTACGAAAGATCTTACGAAAGAAAAACAATCGTGTCACGATTTTTTTCTTTCGTAAGACGCGTTCACACAATGTGAAATGCACAATGCTTGTCTACTGGCCACTACAAAAGCTCTCGCCGTCCGTTTATTAGCACAAACAAACGGACGGCGAGAGCTTTTGTAGTGGCCAGCAGACAAGCATTATGCATTTCAGATTGTAAGAACGATGGTTCTTGTCTTGCAAGTTTACCCGTCCGGTTTCGTCTTACAATTTGAATTCTCCCATTCAGCCATTAAGTTCAAAAAATAAATAAATAAACAACTTTTTTAATTTTTTTAAATACTCATAGTTTGAGTCTAAACATAATTCGTTCCAGTGGCGTGCAGTGACATTTATCAATGGGGATGCGGCGGAAAGACAGTAACACAAATGTAGGTACACATATAAAATAAGAAAACCGTAATTTTGAACATAGAAATAGTCACAATGTTACAGTGAGCGTAAAACATTGATATAACGATCATATATGGTTTTAATGAAATAGTTTATCTTACTATGCAGGGTGTCCCCTTAATGGTGGAGGATATTTTAATCGTAGGTAGTGTGGCTCATTTGGGGAAAATTAATGTACAACGCGACGCCTCTATTTTTAACCATTACAATGTAATATATTTTCTTGTAAATTGTGTCAAAATGGCCGACTAAATCAAAATTTGCCACACCACCAAACAATTCATCCGATATATGACTTTTCACACTTTCTGAAACTACATAAAACTTCCAATAAAATGACACCTTGCCCGTTACGAAGTTGCTCGTATCTTCCGAGATACACCCGTTCAACCTTTAAAGAAATTTTAAAATTGTACGATTTTATTACTTGAATTTTTTATAAAATCACAATTTTAAATTTCTTTAAAAATTAAACGGGTGTATCTCGGAAGATACGAGCAACTTCGTAACGGGCGAGGTGTCGTTTTATTGGAAATTTTATGCAGTTTCAGAAAGTGAAGTCATATCTCGGATAAAATCTTTAGTGGTGTGACAAATTTTGATTTAGTTCAGCAAGTCGGGCATTTTGTCAAAAAATGTTATTACATTTTAACGGTTAACAATAGAGTGGTCCCGTGGTACATCAATTCTCTCCAAATGAGCCACACTATCTACCATTAAAATATTATCCACTATAACAAAAGATAAAAACTGCTTGCAAGATTCGTTCAATGATCGAATAATCTCTGCTATCTAGCTACCTTGTTTCTGCGATATAACCAAACTTGATTACTCCGATGAAACAGTATTATGTAGCTATTCTTTTGAATAATAATAGTCATAATTCGTTGTGTGATCGCAAGAGTATAGCCTGTTAGAAAATTTGTCCTAACGACAATTTATAAATAATTAAAGTAGAGGTTTTTTAACGAATCTTAATTCCATAAATATAGAGGACAATTTTCCATATTGATCGATTTCAACTTAGATTTGTATGGCTCTAAAAAGACATCCTTTCGATACCAAATAAGAAATACATGTGACAAACATAGTCAAGTAACTTAAAATTTGGTTTATAACTCGGTGATAATAATGATAGTAAGCAATTCTAGAACTTTTTAATTATTCAACCATTTCTATTCAATTAACACAATGGAGCTAAGGTGGAAGAATAAGCTTAAAAGATTTTATGCTAGAACATCACTAAGGTAACAAGTGTATTTCAATGAACATATCTACATTTAAAAAAAAAAACACATTTAAACCGAGCTCTCTGGAACCAACATTTTCTAAACGCAGTCTTTTTTCTGAGATAGCTAAATCTTTTTTTTTTAATTCTAAAAGTTGAATTTTTAATTCAAAATTTTATATGAAAATGTTATATTTGCGAAATAAAATAAGCTCAAAGTTAAACCAAATACTACTACAGACCTAATTTCCACAGTAAAACGTCCTATTCTAATTTTGATCACCTAACCCTGAAAGTGCATAATAAACTGAACTGATTGATGATTAATAACTACATACATCACTTACAGATGCGTTCACTCGATTCCAGCACAACCGATTCCCTTCATCATTTTAGATGAGCTTCGCACGCCAGATTTTCTTTCCTATCTTCTCTCATTCATACTTGCACAGCTCAGAGAATTCGGCTTGGATGCGTTTCGTGTAGGGGACCGGTCTGCGCATCCCCAATGGTACGAAGAGTACACAAGCAGCATATATCGTCTCAACGAAAATTCGGCTCGAATGGATGCACGACTGAGCGAAGGTTTCTTTCCGCATCCAGTGGAAAAGTGACTTGAGTACACTGAACGATGCTACTATGAAGCAAGTACATAGTGTATATTAGTATGTACATATGCATTTAGAATTTAAAGGTTGGAGTTTTATAAATGTTACACATATCTAACATTCGGGTTAAACCTTAGATTCGAGTGTTAGATTATGGCATATATTTTATGACATGTAAATATAGATACATACATAATATTGAGCTGTATTATTATGTATTGTACATATTATGAATTCAAAATTTTAGGGGATGCGGCGCATCCACCGCATCTATGAACTGCACGCCACTGATTCGTTCACTTTTTCGAAATTCTAATGCTTCGTAAAGAAAATTAAGTGCGATTCAGATTTTCTGCAAAAAACAAAACAGCAACCACTTTTGTGTAGCATTTTTTTTTGTAGTTTTAGCAGAACTTGGATTACTAACCCAACTTCCATAATGTAATATTTTTATAGGGTCCGGTATCCGGTAGAAAACACATTCTCCACTCTTTGCGCTACCGATAAATTTCCTCGATTTTTTTTCTAGATTCGTGAATTTTCCGGAGATACATACATTTCTTAGTAAAATATACATACAGTATAATTTATCTCCAATAACCTCTCAAGGAAAGTGCTAGAAGATTACTGATATTGTTGTACCCTTCGCTCGTACAGTGAAAGGGCATTTTAATTTTGTCATGAAGTTTGTAACGCATTGAAGAAAGTATCTCCGACTATACAGGGTGTCCGGAAACTGCCGCATAAACGCACCGGATTATGATTCCTCAGTTGATTTCCAGCAAAAATGTTGTACGAACATACCCCCTCAGCCCTTTAGCTGCCACAGGCATTTAAAGATTTTTGAATAAAAAAAAAAACATTTTCTTGCACGACCTAAAGCCTAATATCTCCAAAGCTAGACCAGCTAGAATAGTGAAATAAAATTATTATTACAGCCAACAAATTTACCTGTAACATAAAACTAACCACTCTAAAATCGGATAAGAGGTTTGGTTTTTACAGAGCTTCAAAGTCAAATTTGCGTGATTTGAACCAAAAACAATATTTTTTTACATCTCAATTTTCTCTAACTTCTGCCAAGGTGAGGTGCTTGTACGATTCTTTTAAAAATTGGCGCATAGTCTTACGATCATATCTTTCTTACATCATTTTACTCTAGCTCCATTACTTCTAACAGTTTTAGTACCTTAAGTGCAGAAAACTAGGGTTAATTTTGGCTCGATTTCGACATACTTTGAATAGATTTTACCAATTGCAGATCTTTAGGGGCAGTGTGAATTGAATTGTATTGAATTCAAGCTAAAATTAACCCTAATTTTCTACACTTAACGTATAAAAACTGTTAGAAGTAATAGAGCTAGATCAAAATGATGTAAGAAAGATATGATCATAAGACTATGCGCCAATTTCTAAAAGAATCGTACAAGCACCTCACTTTGCCAGAAGTTGGAGAAAATTGAGATGGAAAAAAGATTGTTTTTGGGTCAAATCACGCAAATTTGACTTTGAAGCTCTGTAAAAACCAAACCTCTTATCCGATTTAAGTGTGGTTAGTTTTATTTTACAGGCTGTTGGCTGCAATAATCATTTTATTTCACAATTCTAGCTGGTCTAGCTTTGGAGATATTAGGCTTTAAGTCGTGCAAGAAAATTATTTTTTCAAAAATCTTTAAATGCCTGTGGCAGTTAAAGGGTTAAGCTGAGGGGGTATGTTCCGTACAACGTTTTTGCTAGAAATCAACTGAGGAATCATAATCCGGTGCGTTTATGCGGCAGTTTCCGGACACCCTTTATAAAAAGTATATATAATTGATCAGTATGACGAGGAGAGCCGATTGGGCCATATGGAAAGACAGACAGTGTCTTTCCATGTGTTGCAGCGCGCTTTTCTCGGACGCTATAAAAGCTATAGAGAGCTGAGATTTTGCACACATGCTTATTTATGTTGCAGGCTGTTTGTATGTTTAAATCAATGAAATTGGGTCATGGGGCCACCATACAAACCTACCTCCCCAAATTGAGTTCTTCTAAAGCCGGTCCACACCGACCGGAGTGTAGCAAACACCGCGCAAAAGATCGGTCCAAGAATGATACCTTGAATTCGCCCAAGCACACTGCTGCAAGATCTTTCGTATCAATCTTTTGCGCGGGGTTTGCCACACTTCGGTCGGTGTGGGGCCGGCTTAAGAAAAACTTTTTTATTTGTGCACCAATTTCAAGCAAACCTCATAAAAACGCATTGATGCCACAAAACATATGTAAAAATAGATGGAATCGGACCATGGGGCCATGAGGCTGCCATTGAAACCCAACCCCCCAAATTAGATTCTTCTAAGAAAAACTCATCTCTCATCAATTTCAACCAAACCGCATAAAAATGTATTTCTATTGATGCCACAAAACATTATTTAAAAATTGATGGAAAAGCGCCTTGGGGGTTATGAGGCCGCCGTGCAATAACCCAAACTACAATTTTGGTTCTTCGTAGAATAATTTTTTTACACCAATTTCACAAAACCTTGATTTAATGTGTTTTTATCAAACAAACAAAAAATGTAAAAACAAATGAATAGCCCATGTTCCCCTAATCCCCCAATACATTTTACTGAGATAATATTTTTATTTTCCCACTTATTCCAACCAAACCTCACACAAATATTGTTTTATCGACGCCACGGAACTTATGCGAAAACGGAAAGAAAAGAATGGGGGGATTAAACATTAGTCATGGGTACGCCCGAAAACATTTTTTTAGCTCGAGGAGAGTGAAGGGTATTTAAATTTCGGCCGCACCCGAAAATAACCTCGGTCTCGTTTTCTGTTTGTCTATTCAAAAGTCGTCATAGATATTAGGGTCACTTTTGTAAAGGTTTTGTATTTCCTGGACCTAGACATTTGGATCGCAATAAATTTCACTGACTGAATCCATCGATCACTACATGCAGAAATAGTTGATCATGGGATGGTATCATATCGAATGTACATATACACATTAGATAATCAATAATATTCATAGATAATTTTTTCACACTTGTAAACAATAATCAAATATTGTCATATTATGATTGGGTTTTTCCTGCGCCACTGTCAGCTACTGTTCACCTATCGTTTTCATCCATTGTTTCGCGTCTTGGAATTTTTAAAATTCGATTGTTCAAAATACACTTGAAAATTTCTATCTTCGTGTACATACTGATTAACCGAACCAAATAAGTGATGTGTAGGTACTAATGTATTGTTCTTTAATCAGGGCGAATTGATAAGAACCTACTCGAATTCGTTTGCATCATAGTCGTTATTAAAAGGTTACAGATGTTATGTGTATGAAAGTGGTGTTTTTTGCCATATTATGATTTTTAGATCTTATAGAGACAATGAACTATAGGGTACTAGAGCTCTTACCATGGGAATATGTGGACATAAATAAGCAGAATCTCAAAGACGAGGCGAATTTAATTTAATGGTTTAAACTACTATTTACAGCAATTATTATTTCGCTTAGAGTTTTTTTATGAACTCTAAATCCTGAATGTAATTAACTTAAGTAGGCACACACACTAACTTAAGCTGTATCTACAACCACTCACAAATGGCAGCTCGTTAAAAAACTGGCATCGCGAACTCCCACTAGCTACCAAATGGAGCCTGGAAACGACATAACCAAAATTTCATTTTGGAGATTTTTTGCAACAATCGTTGGAAAACTGTCAATTTCAACTCGACAAGCCGTTGTCAAAGCATCAGCTGACATAGGTATGGTTCAGTTGCCTTATTGAATACCAGAACTGGACGGCCAACCAAATCAGTCAGAGTAGATGCGGAGACAACTGCCAGTTAGTATAGCTAGCTGCCATTTGGCTGTCAGTCTGGATACAGCTTAATGATTTTCTTCGCGAATACTTTCGAATACAAACGCGTGAGCCAGGTGAAGTATGAGTCAAGGAATTCGCCAGGACCCTATGGAAATCAAATTATACGGCGAAACATTGAGTCGCGGCCACCCAGACTATTCCGATTGCATGAATTCAATCAAATGTCAATACTGTTATGTATAGGGTATAAGATTATCATTTAAAATTGCTTTACTAGTTTATTGACTGGTCTTTATTGGTAGTCTGGCTGGTCTAGCGGTTAGTGCGTGCACCTTCGGTACACAGGGTCATGAGTTCGGATCTCACCGTGAACCATGGTGTTTTTCGAGCTCACGAGCTTGTGACGGACTATGATCTCACTCAGATGTTAAACGAGTACCCATTTATGGGGATAAATAACACTGCTGAGCGTGATGCTGATCTCATTACCTCAACAAAAAGCAGATAAGATCTTGGAAATAGGATGTCACTAACACATCCTGCGGCCTTAGTCCAATGTTGGATTGTCGCGCCTGTTATTTTAGTTTATTGGCTTGAATTTAATGACGAGACTTTTCAAATAAAGGCTTTTTTGAAAGGCAAATATGTATAGGTTTTGAAAATTAGCTTCCGAATGTTTGTACTGTGTACCATGGGGTGTACACAGTGGATCACCTCGTGGTACACAGTGAATCAACGTGAAATACATAGTAAATGTGGAATGTTTAATTGTATTATTAAAAAATTCTCATAATTTTTGCGTTATTGTTGTTGTAAATAATAAAAATAACAGTAAAAACAAAGTACAAAAAAAATAAAATTGTACGTCAAATTGTCATTAAAAATTATCAAAATAATCATAATCACAAAGAAAACCGCTGTTTAATTTATATAAACTTTACATATCCAAAATATTCTTTTAAAAAAATAATATTATATGGATAATTTCTGACAAATATTGATGATTAAAAATTTATATTAAATTTTCCATGATCCACTGTGTACCAGATTGCTTTGATTCACTGTTGACCATAGCACCAAAAACCAAAATGATATCGAAAACTTTTTTCCTGAGCATCAAAATACATGGCGCGTAATAATCCTCTATTATAACTCTTATCGATTGCGAGACCCTAGAAACAGTTCTTAAAACGGTTTACAAGATTCGTTAAAAATACTCAACCGAAAAAAAATACTTTCTAATGCCAAAAACATGAAAACCCCATCACAAGATCTCTCTATGGAAAAAATCGTACGGTTATTACGTTTGTTCAAAGGTAAGTTAAAACGTAAATTTTTCTCCTTTGCAACATTTGCCTTGCATGATTTTCAAGCATATGGGATGAAATGATTCACTGTGTACACTGATCCACTGTCGACCAGTTTACCCTATGTATTATCTATTATGTAGCTCTTCGTTTGCATCCCAATCCCAATGCATTGATTGTACAGATTTTACAAATCATATTTTAAAAAAACATTTCAATGCAGATGACTTTATTCTTTTCAAAATAGTCAGGCGAACTGACAGGACTTTCACATTCACAATTTACTGAACAATGGCAACATGAATGGAGTAAGGCGCCGCGGCTTGTTGCATAAATCAGTAATCAAAAAAGATATTGAGATTTCACCATGACAAATATTCAGATAACATCAGGTGAGTTCTTATCAAATGTTTGACGAAGATTTATTATATGTATTATAAAACGCAACCATGCAATCCATTAAAACCTACAAAGGCTGTCTGTCCATAAAATTGGGTTAATGTCCGCGATTGTTATGCATTACTGAAGACAAGGTCAACATAAACGGATCAATGACCTATATAAATAGTTGGCTGGATCAGCAATAAGCGTTAATTTAGAAGACACTAAAGGTTTGTGTTCGTAGAGACGATTCATGGGATGATCGCTCAGCGATCGTAGTTTAACATCCAATTCCGAGCCCTATTTACATATTTTTTGAATGTGGCGACATTCCTTGTATCAACTATGGCCTAAAGGAACATATCGGTGTAGAAAATATACGCATAAAATGCTAAGAACCGATAGTTTAAGTGCGATCGCTGAGCGATCATCCCATGAGTCGTCTCTACGAACACAAACCTTAATTGAGCAAAGTAGTATCACATAAGAAGTATAAGTAGTACCTTCATTTACACAACTTGGATATCAAGCACTAATTAAAAAAAACGTACCTCGTTTCATGAAATTGTGTATCCGCATATTTTATATAGTTTCGGCAATGCCCAGCTACGAAATTGTTTTGGTACTATGTATTTAACTTACTACCGACTTATAACATGAACTACATTGTCATTACTTTATAACTTTCGTTGCCATTTTTTATAGACTACTATACGCCCATATTTTATTCAGCACTGACACACACAAACTATACCCACAGGGCAAGGACACTTTAATAGTATCCAAGCAAATTACACGCGTCAATAATAATTAAAAGTCTCAATGGGGCACACATCCGCGCTCATTAACACACGTTAAGGACCGGTTACTGTTTTGATATAAAAAACACTTATACGTAGGTATTATATGTACCAGACTATGAATGCCTATTCCCAGGAGAATGACCAGCCGATCCTTAGAGAGTGACTTGACACGAAATTCCGAATAGAAACTCACGTATTGAAATTGTCCTTTATAATTTTTTAGTTTCCGGCTCCATTCGTGTTTTCGTTCAACACAAGGACATTGCGTGTTTGTGATCAACACTCGTGTCGGGGTGGTTATTTTCAGCTATAGTCATCATCGTTAGCAAATTATGGTGTCAATGACTAAACAAGGGTGGTCTGGTCGATAAAGTAAACCGCACCCAGAACACGGATTTAACTTGACCGCTTTATTAATATGTAATGGAAAGAAGAAGCTGAAACATGTACATGTGTGTATTCCATTAGGTTGTTGTTCATGAAATTGAGGAATGTACTGAACTCTATTAGGAAGTTGAATTGAAAGTATGTATTAAATATTTGCCGGTTATTTATGCGCATATAGCACAGTACCTACGTCGGCCTGGAGAGCAAGAAATACCCGCCGAATGTTTTGTTTGTTAAATATATTTCATAAAGAGGGTGTTTATGTTGTATTGCCTCCAGTGATGCCGAAATCAAAACGCTGATTTTTATTCACATGAACCTATATATTTCGTCTAGTCTGGCTGGTCTAGCGGTTAGTGCGCGCACCTTCGGTGCACAGGGTCATGAGTTCGAATCTCACCGTGGATTATGGTGTTTTTCGAACTCACGAGCTTGTGACGGACTATGATCTCACTCAGATGTTAAACGAGTACCCATTTATGGGGATAAATAACACTGCTGAGCGTGATGCTGATCTCATTACCTCAACAAAAAAAGCAGATAAGATCTTGGAAATAGGATGTCACTAACACATCCTGCGGCCTTAGTCCAATGCTGGATTGTCGCGCCTGTTATTTATTTATATATTTCGGGCTGTTAAGCCCATCTTCAGGGTTATACAATCTGTGAATAATTTAACATTTTGATTAAAAAAATTATAAAGTTTAACTTAACTAAATATTAACAGCTTAACAGCCCGAAATATATAGGTTCATGTGAATAAAAATCAGCGTTTTGATTTCGGCATCACTGGAGGCAATACAACATAAACACCCTCTAAAAATTTTGATTCCGGCAATACAACAGTCTAACTTTAATTAAAGTTGACGATTTATAATATTTCATAAATTTTCACTTTACCTATTTAGTGTAGTAACTAGATGATTTCAGATTGCAAAGTGTGGTGGAGAAAAAGTTTTTTTGTTTCTTATGTTTTTTGGGGTGTTGAGCTCGAATCCGGAGCTTCCCACCAACATTTCGTTGCGAAACAGGGTCAAAATCCCGAAAACCGCGAAACACAAAATTTTTCAGGTTTTCCCGTTCTTATGTTTATAACTCCGAAAGTGTACATTTCTCCGAAAGTTTTTTTTTGCAATTTTGACACTATTTTGCGACGAAATTTTGGTGGGAAGTTACGGATTCAGGTTTTGCACTCCAAAATACATAATGTAAAAGAAAAATGCAACTGTTGCGACCAAAAATGAAAAACCGTTCAATCTCAAAAATTTATTCATAATATGGAACTACAGTTGAAATCGTTTATAACGAACTTCAAGGGACCAGCCATTTTTGTACGTTGTAGCCGGTGTCCTCTCAAAGCGATTCATCGGTTATAGTGAACAGTTCGTTATAAACCATTTTATGATACAGATACAGCGAACAGTTCATTGTAACCGGTGAATTGCCAATTTTATGATGTAATAAATAATAACCACAATGTACTTTTAATGCATACATATCGATAATAGGTTACAAAGGACAAAAAGATAAATAAATTTTTATATATCGTACAATATGTAATTACATACATACGTATGTATTTCGGGAATTTAAATATTGCAAATTCTGGTTTATAGTCTAGGGAAATTAAACCGAAAAGGGCCAAAAGAGTTGAGGGGACATTATGCTGTTTTGAGAAACACAA
This sequence comes from Microchrysa polita, assembly GCA_949715475.1. Taxonomy (NCBI): domain Eukaryota; kingdom Metazoa; phylum Arthropoda; class Insecta; order Diptera; family Stratiomyidae; genus Microchrysa; species Microchrysa polita. The sequence goes on from OX454421.1 coordinate 50,002,593, forward strand.
GAATCTAAAGTGTTCAATTGCTTCGAGAGTCGCTTAAAAGCAAAAAATACAACTGGAACAAATTGTAAATTTTTTGTCAAAAAAATAAAAAATATTTCGTGACTTCCTGACATACATTTTTCGTAGAAAATTTAATCCTGCTGTCCGCTATAACCGACCTTTCAACAGCTCGGCTCCTATAAATGGGTTCACTGTAACCGACATTTTCTGTATAATCTTTGTCAGTAGAAAATGGTACACCAAATGTACGCTGTAACCAACATTTCAACAGTCCAGTTCTTCGAAATATGTTCGCTATAGCCGACATTTTCTCTATAACCGATGTGTTCGTTATAATTAAATTCAATGAAATTTTGTATGTAGATCCAATAGATCGACTCATTTTTGTACACTATATCAGATTGTTCATTGTATCCGGTGTCGTTGTAAACGATTTTCACTGTATGTTAAAAATTTAAATTCTCAATTCTAATAATACCGCTCATACCGGCCGGATCTATAATATTTATGTCTCTTTAGACGCGTAATTATGTGCTATCTAACTTATTCATGGAGAGTTTTTCGCAGACATAAATATTTTCAGAGTTAGGGATCAAATAACGGAAAAACAGCAAAAATGTTAGGGTTTTTCGCGGTTTTGACCCTGTTCCGCAACAAAATGGTGGTGCTCCTGATTCGTGCGCAGCACCCCAAAAAACATCAAAAATGTCTCCACCACATTTTGCAATCTGATGTACTAGGTTTATCACCTGGATACTACACTAATTTAGCAATACTTTTTTGTATGATGATAATGCATCGAAAATGTGGCTATTCAAGGAAACTCTGAACTATAAATGTTCAACTAACAGCTCTAGTTCGCATTGAAATTCGCGTGGCTATGGCCATTCGATAAAGACACGTCCTTAGTCCTTGTAAATACCGAATGGCCATCGGTTTCTCATTTATGGTAAACCGATAGGTCATCCTTATCAATATTTCACTCTTCAATAAAGTAACATTAAAATGCACGGACCAGTCATTATCTAAAAAAAATCGAATTCGGTTTAAATGAACTGGAGGGTTATAACCACAAACACTAAAGAGCCAATTTCTAAATATTTACATGACCGTGATTCTGTTAATCATGCATGATTCTGTACAGTACAAATAAAATTAGAACCAAACATCCAAAAAAGGAATGCTAAGTTTTGATGCTAAATTGTTGATTGCACTGCCAACCATGCGCAGTAGAAAGTTACACTAATTTTGTTTCTCAGTACCGTATAGCCCCATGTGGGTCCCTGGTCCGCTAACTCAGCCGTTTATAGGCAATTTCGAGTCAACGTTACATTGAATATCATTTCGGATTCGGAGTGTATACATATAATTTTGCAAGCACTATACATATATGTATTTCCTATCCACAATGACAATCTCGTGTTAAACTACATACATAAGTTTACTTTTACAATGGTATATAACACAGCAAATTTATATTGGTTTTATATTGGTTGATTTCAACCTTGGACCAAAAAGAAGTATAATTTTGAAATTTGGTTAAGTGTCAAGGCACAATCCAATGAAACCCTCCACCAAAAAATAGTTCAATTGGATGACAACTAAGGGTACCTCTCGTATGCATTTTTATGATGATGATGACTGATGAGTTATGCTATCGAGTTTAAACAAGTGTCTTCAATGAAAAAAAAACATTTTAGGTTCTAGACATTTTTTTTAAGGTTTGTTGATTGAAATCTAAAATACAAATTTAAATGCAATTTAATCGAACAGACCAGCGGTTAAGGTAGGGTTACCACCTGCTCAGGGTTCGCCTGGCAGTGACGACCCAAGTAGGCCTTGCCGATCCGCCGGACCTACGAAATTTCTGCCGGACCACACTATTGGGATGTTTAAAAATGATACTTCCACGATAAATATATATACATACCTAAAAGCGTCTCATTGTATTCCTCCTCATAACTCACTTCATTTAGTTGATGAGTTTTTTTTTGTGAAAGTGTGAAGCCTAACGTATACCGTCCTGTTTTTATGGGAAAAATGAACATACACATGACAGACACCACCGCCGTCTATATATTAAGGCTGCAATGTAGACTCGTAAACGTCAAATCCGCAGATTAAATTGCATTGCATTGTTGTTGCTTCTCATGACATTGCTGTTGTTTGCCCGTGTCCAACGAACGACGAACAATTTAAGCAGGATCCATGACGTCATCGTACAGCTGAGTTGCGGCCTTGATATATCTAGATGGCGTTGCAAACACCCTGCTCATCGATTCAGTCAGTGCAGTGGCATTTTTTTTTCCATTTGTCGCGATCAATGAAATTTTAACTACTTGTTTCTGCTTAGCCTAGTATACTCTTCCTCTGCAAGCTAATTTACACTCGCAGTTTACCATACCTACTGTATAATACGCACTAAGAAAATTTAACACCACCGCAGCCCTCTCTGGTTGCGAAACGCCAAATAATTTTAAACTGGGGTCCTTATATTGGAAAATAATACCAAAGAAATAATTTACCTCCATGAAAATTGGACATTTTTCGTTATTGCCAAGTCGCGGTAGATTCGAAAAAATGCGGTGGTGTAGTATGTCATTTCATAAAATTCGCGATTTAGTGAGTTAAGTGAGAACTTGAACAGAATGTCTGCCAAGTGGATGTTTTTATATCCGTCACTATGTGAAAGGGTATAATAACTTTGTCATGAAGCACCTCCGACTATATAAAGTATATATGTATATACTATTGATCAGTGTGACGAGAGAAATCAATTGAGCGATGTCCGCCTGTCTGTCTGTCCGTCTGTTGCAACGCAAACTAGTCCCTCGGTTTTAAGGCTATCGGGCTGAAATTTTGTAAACAAGTTTCTTTTTATTGTACGCTGTATATATGTCGGAACGAATGGAATTGGACCTTGGGGTTATGGGGCTGCCCCTGAAAATTAGGTTCTTATAAGAAAAACTTTTTGCTTTATGTACCAGTCCTCTAACCAAAATTCACCCAAGTATGTTCCTAGGAACGAATGAAATCAGAGCACTACGTCATAGGGCTGTCATACAAACCAACTCCTGGAAAGGTTCTTTTAAGAAATATAAGGTTCTTGTAAGAAAAACTTTTTTTCTTTCTGAATCTTAACCAAAATTTATCCAAGTATGTTCCTGGATTAGCCTCAACGCATCCAGGAACAGATGGAATCATAACACGTCATAGGGCTGCCGTAGAAATTGTTAACGCAAAAGAAGCTTAAGTTTCATTCAAACGAGACGGGTATTCAAATTTCGGCCGCACCCGAAATTAGCCTCGATCTCGTTTTTGAATAAAAACACGGTATGCCTAATATTTAGTCCCACAATTCTGAACAAACAAAAAACTCAATACTATTGTATATTTATGCCTACATGAGAGAAAACACGTCTTGACCCTTTGATGGTTTTATTACAAGTGAAGTTCAGATGTCATTTATAGTACTACATTATAAAATTTATTCCAGTACTACATCATACTATACAATATATTACAAATTCTAGACGCAACGGCTGAAAAATAGGCGAATAAACGAAAAATAAGCAGACCCTGCGGTTTTTTCTTTACATCATCTTCGACTTTATTTTTGGAAGTGCGAACCCTGTGCTGGGGCTATTGTTCCAGGCACCAGGATACCAAATACCTGGCCCACTGTATTTAAATGAAACTAAAACCCACACCATCGACGTCTACGCCAGGACCATCTTAGGTTATTAGGTTATCATCACGGAGCACAATTTGTTCAGGTTCTATTATGTTGCTTACAAAAAGACACATAGCATGAAGGGAAACGAGGCAGTAGGTGAAATGGGCCATAGGAACTGCAACGACTTTTATTGGATCCTCTCAAAAACTCTCTACAGTATTTACGGATTGATCTAATATAGCGCGGATGTGTTACTGGTATGGTCATTAAAATTTCTCACATTTCATGAATAGAGGTGACCCGTAGCCGTAACGTTAGGAGCTCGTGAAAATAAATTATTTTGAGGAAAAAGTTATTGAAAAGGACATTTCTTTCCTTGACTTAAGGTCTCGTTAAGCATTTCCTTGGCTAAGGTCTCCTTGACTAAGGGTTTCCTTAGGGTACATTTATAATACGGGGGTTAGTCTAACAATTTTTGCTCCCAAGCATTTTGAACCACCTGAATGTTACTGGCAATATTTTTATCATCTTTGCAAAATTTTGTGTTTAGTGGTTAGTGGGCAGCAAATGCACAAATGTTCACCCTGCGGCTCACTCACGCCTGAAGACGCTGTTATTTGGCATAAAAACTGCAAACTATTCTTTTTTTCTAGTATAAGAAATATCCATGCTACAACAATAAAAAAAACAAACACTGACTAATATCCGTTTTTCTAAATTTTCTTTTGCTATCAGACAATTGTCGTTTCTCAATTTCGTGCTTCTTTTTACAAAAGAAACCGCTTTCTTATCTACATTTCGATCAGAGGAACACTCTGTATTATGATTACGAAGCCCTACTAATCTAATGATTTTTGTAAGGCTATTTACAGACCCACGGGCCACTGACATAAATCAATTTGAATGTGTCTTGGAAACGGAAAATATTAGTATTCGTATTGTACAATACAGGGTGTCCGGAAACTGCCGCATAAACGCACCGGATTGTGATTCCTCATCTGATTTCGAGCCAAAAAGTTATGCGAACTTCAATTTCGTAGATACCCCCTCAGCTTAACCCTTTAGTTGCCACAGGCATTTAAAGATTTTTGAAAAAATCATTTTCTTGCACGACTTAAAGCCTAATATCTCCAAAGCTAGACAAGCTAGAATAGTGAAATAAAATGATTATTACAACCAACAAATATAGCCAAATACCTATAAAATAAAACTAACCACACTAAAATCGCATAAGAGGTTTGGTTTTTACAGAGCTTCAAAGTCAAATTTGCGTGATTTGACCCAAAAACAATCTTTTTATACCCTTCGCTCATAGAATGAAAGGGTATATTAACTTTGTCATGAAGTTTGTAACGCATTAAAGGAAGCATCTCCGACCATATAAAAAGTATACATATATGATCAGCATGACTTGGGGAGTCGATTGGAGCATGTCCGTCTGTCTGTCTGTTGCGACGCGTTTTACCCGGCGGGTATTGAAGCTAGCAAGTTGAAATTTTGCACACGTGCTTCTTATTGTTGCAGGCTGTTTGTATGTTTGATTCACCCAAATTGGATCACTGGGTCATGCGGCTGCCATACAAACCTAGCTCCCCAATTTGAGTTCTTCTAAGAAAAACTTTTTTATTTGTGTCCCAATTTCAACCAAATTTCACACAAATGTTTTTCTATAGATAACACAAAATATATGCAAGAATGGATCAAATCGGACCATGGGGTCATGGGGCTGCCATACAAACTTAACTCCCGAAATTAGGTTCTTCTAAGAAAAACTTTTTTATTTGTGCACCAATTTCAACTAAATTTCACACAAATGCATTTCTATTGTTGACACAAAACATATGTAAGAATGGATAAAATCGGACCATGTGGTCATGGGGCTGCCATACAAACCAAACCCCCCATATTGGTTCTTCTAAGAAACATTTGTTTACACCAATTTCACAAAACCTTGAATTAATGTGTCTTTATCAAAGCAACTAAAAAGTTAAAAACGAATGGAACCGTACTGTGGGGTCATGCTCTAGCAACCCCAATAAAATTTTCCGAGTAAATATTTTGATTTGCCCATTTATTTCAACCAAGCCCAAAACTTTTGTCAAGACGGAAGAAAAAGAATGAGGAGGGGGATTACAAGTCATAGGTACGCCCGAAAAAACTTTTAGCCCAAGCGAAGGGTATCCAAATTTCGGCCGCGCCCGAAATTAGCCTCGGCCCCGGGGGTTGGCGAGCGAAGCGAGCAGGGGGCGAAGCCCCCTAGTTTCCATCTCAATTTTCTCCAACTTCTGCCAAGGTGAGGTGTTTGTGCGATTCTTTTAAAAATTGGCGCATAGTCTTACAATCATTTCTTTTTTTACATCATTTTAATCTAGCTCCATTCCTTCTAACAGTTTTTATACGTTAAGTGTAGAAAACTAGGGTTAATTTTAGCTCGAATTCAATACAATTCAATTCACACTGCCCCTAAAGATCTGCAATTGGTAAAATATATTCAAAGTATGTCGAAATGTGGCTGGTCTAGCGGTTAGTGCGCGCACCTTCGGTGCACAGGCTCATGAGTTCGAAACTCACCGTGTTCCATTGTGTTTTTCGAACTCACGAGCTTGTGACAGACTATATGATCTCACTCAGATGTTAAACGAGTACCCATTTATGGGGATAAATAACACTGCTGAGCGTAATGCTGATCTCATTACCTCATCAAAAAGCAGATAAGATCTTGGAAATAGGATTTCACTAACACATCCTGCGGCCTTAGTCCAATGTTGGATTGTCGCGCCTGTTATTTATTTTTTATGTCGAAATCGAGACAAAATTAACCCTTGTTTTCTGCACTTAAGGTACTAAAACTGTTAGAAATAATGGAGCTAAAATAAAATAATGTAAGAAAGATGTGATCGCTAGACTATGCGCCAATTTTTAAAAGAATCGTACAAGCACCTCACCTTGGCAGAAGTTGGAGAAAATTGAGATCGAAAAAAAGATTGTTTTTTGTCAAATCACGCAAATTTGACTTTGGAGCTCTGTAAAAATCAAACCTCTTATGCGATTTTGGTGTAGTTAGTTTTATTTTATAGGTAAATTTGTTGGCTGTAATAATCATTTTATTTCACTATTCTGGCTGGTCTAGCTTTGAAGATATTAGGCTTTAAGTCGTGCAAGGAAATGATTTTTTTCAAAAATCTTTAAATGCCTTGGGCAGCTAAAGGGTTAATCTGAGGGGGTATGTTCGTAAAACTTTTTTGCTGGAAATCAACTGAGGAATCATAATCCGGTGCGTTTATGCGGCAGTTTCCGGACACCCTGTATAAGATTTGGTTTGTCGTTGACAAGCGAATTATTTCATAGCTGCTATTAAAGAAATGAATTGTTTTTTTAATAGTGTCAATTGACGTGATAATTGTTTTATTGTTCTTACATACATACCTAATATTGTCCGAATCCGAACTCATGATTATGATAGTTGTTTATATGTAGTAGTTTCTAGCTTAATTATGATTTTATGTCTTAACAATTCTTAGGCAGCTAGTTGATTTATCATGAGATGGCGTATGCCATGCTAACTCTGAAACGATTGATTATATTAACCACGGCCTAATGCAGTGATTCCCAAACTCAAATAGTGATGAATCATGGTTTGTTTCCGAATCAAAATCTTTATTGCAATATAAAGGTGAAAAATTTCATCGGTAAACCAAAACCGTTTGATGAACATCGCTAAGACTATTTTAAGCCGAGCAAAAAAAAAAGACTCATTAAAAATTGACGTCTAAGCTCGCGCTCCTGATCAGTGGCGGATTTGCGTAGCTTACTCAAGGCAATCAAGTTGTGCAGAATACCAAAAAGCTTGAGATAGATATTCACAACAAAACTTTCTTTAAACACCTCTAATAATAATGTTCAATTAGCCTTGCGCACATTAAGATGTACGAATGAGCTTTGAGGTTTCCAACTCGTACGTTCGGAGCGTTCTTTATTAAAGAGGTAAGACTTGGCATATTTCGGGGCATCTTTAAAAATTTTCCGCAAACTGTAGCTTTCGATGCGCTCTACATCTCATGCTCAAAAGTGAAAAGAAGGAAAACATTAACAGACATTAACATTGTTTTGGTGGTCTTCATAAATACCCTAAGTAATAATTTTTTTCAGTTATAATTTTTTTGACGATCTGTTTTTTTCGTTGTGTTGGTTTGAAAGCATAAACCAACAAGCTTCTGTGTAAGATAGTAGCTGCTGTTGTCTACTTGATAGGGCCAGATACTAACACGAAAAACAAACAACAAGTAAGGTGCTTCACTCCGAACCTTAGCCTGTAATTGTAAGTCGCTAGTCTAAACCAGGCAGCGCCCGTTAGCACTTACGCCGCCCCGGGCGAGAGGACAAATTGCCGCCCCTTAGGTGAAGTACCAGGTAGATTGATAGTAGATAGCACATGTTATATCGTTGTTGTTGTAGAAGCGATTTAAGAGACATTTTATTCTTGAATCGAGTAATTTTGGCAGTTCTTGGTCGTTGTAACTCATCGGTTCCACGATGGCTGCCGTAGGATCACATATCAACGCAAAAACTCATAGTGACAGTGGGACTCGAATCAACGCTATAGTAATTCAGAGAATAGAATGTCTGCTCACTGAGAGAGCCAAGATAGTATGTAGTAGAAACCCTTTCCGCCACCATTCATACTCTTAAGCGCAATTCACCTCAGTTCAGCAAAGCTTTCTAGAGAGTTTGTTTGAAGTTCCAAAATTAAAGCTAAGTATTGAATTTCCCCAACCACATATTATTCACCATCGGCAAAAAATAAAAATGATGTCATCCGGAAACCTGATGGAGTTTTATCAAAGCAGACCACTACATTTTGGGTTCATTTTCGTCCCCTTACAATCCTCAGTGATATCCACAATTCATCAATGAGTCCCGTGTGATGTGTAGCATGTCTTTGAAGCTAAGTTCACTCATGGCTTCCACACTTATTGTGGATTTACCTATAGGATCCTCAGCCTCCTACTAGTGCTGGGCACTCACACACAATGTGTGCTGCCCTCTTAGCCAGACATAGTCTGCATACATCATCCTCCACGATTTTCATCTGAGTTAGATGCACTATGCCCTGTCACTAAGGCAGTTGTCCAACTTAGGCTACTCCGTGTATAACTGAGTACCTTTCCTCCCTACTGGGCTGGTAATTGCGTTTCGAGCCTGCCTACAAGCGGATAGCCTTCGCCATCGTTGCTGATGTATGGAATAATGTAAGAGATTGAAAATTAATGCGAACATTTGTTTTCCACAGAAAGAAAACTTCGCTCTCAAAAATGGTATGCCAAAAAATGATGGAGCCGATAAACATAAATTTGACGGGTCTTTTCGTTCACGGTTTCTTCAGTGGTTTCAATTTTGGTGGCTTATTTTCATAATTGCATCATTTCGCGAGTTGTTATAGAGAATAAGGTAAGATCTAGTTAAATCGGGGTAACCTAGCCAAATCCCGATATTAACATGTTCGGAAACATATTAGGGAGGATTTGAATAGTTGTATTGCCGGGATCGTTTTACTCAATCAGAAAAAAATGTTGTATATCCTCCAGTTTTGATCCACGATGAAATGAAAGTCGTATTTTCTTGTTTCGAAGGTTCGACTTTCATTTCATCGTGGATCAACACTGGAGGGCATGGTGCGTTCACTCAGCCGTTTATAGGTTATTTCGAGTCAACGTTACATTGCATATAGCTTCGGATTGCTTGTTGCAAGCACAAAGCACTATATATTTCCTATCCGCACATGTACGGAAATTTTGGAACACGCCGAGAGTCTAAATTACTAGTTTCATCCTAGAGTGCGACTCAACCAAGTGAGCCACAGAGCGTGCTAAATGAATAAATTACTGATGAAATAATTAATGAAACTAATCGACTATTTCATACGTTGTTCATCTAAGAACGCATGAATGAAATTCATCGATTATTTCATTAGGGCGAACTTGATGAACTCTTCGGGGAATTTCATTTAAATTAAATTCCAGCATGATGAATTCGCCAGTGAAACTCACCGTACTTTTCATCAGTACCTTTCTGATGAATTCCTTGATGATCTGCACCGCATCTATCATCAGTACCTCTCTAATGAAATCATGAAGGAAAGTCATGTTTGGGTTCACGTGGTCTTCATGCAGTCGTTCACCATATCTTTGAATAATATATGAGGGAATTTAGTCCCGCGGCTAGAACAAATGGAATGATTCGGTTCATTCAGAGATTCATGATGCCGGTATCGATGCATTCCTTATGCCATGGCTAGTAGGGCTGCTATTGCGGCTCTTGCAAAGTGTACTGTGTTTCCATCCCTCAACTTGCTGAAATCCAATCTAACTTGTCCGAAATTTGCCCACTACATGCTAGATGAATCAATGAATCCATTCGCCAGGAGATCCGGCGAATTGCTGCCAAATGTGGATAGATGTTTTCTAAAATGGCTGAAAAAAAATTTGTTGGAAATGGTGCATTTCGGCAAAAAATTTCTCATAGAAGATTTTTTTAACGCTTTTATGTGCTGAGTGTTTAAGCACAACTTACTTATAATTTCTTATGGTCGGGTCTTGCAAAACCGCGCACAAAACATCAAACAACACACGCCTGAGATGGACAGAGACGATGGGGATTTCAATTTTGCCATTTGTTCGGTTTGGTCAACTGCTAGCAGCGTAGTTGGAGGAATCCAATCCGACCATGGACCTTTGGAACATTACATGGATAGCAGATCAAGCCATTTCAAAATCAGGTAGCCCTTATTATTGACAAGAATTGGGGAAAATGCAAGCAAATCCTTAATTCCGATGAAAAGAAGAGGAATTTTCAATTGGAGGACGAAATCAGCAAACCATTCTTCAATAAGTTTCTATTTAAGGAAGAACTTAATTAGCACATAACTTTGCAAGCATCACAGACGTAAAATTTAGGCAAATCTCACTAAACATTTTGAAATTCTAAATGCATCAGTTGTGGGCTCTTAAAAGCCTTGAAAAGACTGCGTCTTTAAAACACAACTTTCATCAGAGAACTAATAATGATATAGATGATAAATATAAAAACTAACACGTTTCCTAAAGAAGCAATTGTTATGCTTCTTTACTTGAAGATACCATTATTCCTTATTTTGTTTCACCCCTTTTTATATTATCTGTAGTATCCATGGTTTTCTTTACACTAAATCGAAGTTGATAACGAATTTTTCCTTTTGGCTTTCAATTTGTTATTCGTGTTTTAGCTAAAAAGCAGCCCCTAAAATTTGGCGCCCGGGCGATCGCCGGGCTTGCTCTCCCCCCTTAGAGCGGGCGCTGGAATCAGGAAAGCTCTCAAATAATGACAGGACAAATTTATTAAGTTGCATATCTCACCGAGGCTTTGTTCCCAGTTAGTTGTTAGTTGGTTCCCTACTAGCCACGGCATAAGGAATGCATCGATGCCGGCATCATGACCCTACTAGCCATTGCATAAGGAATGCATCGATGCCGGCATCACGAATCTCTGGATGAACCGAATCATTCCATTTGGGACTAAATTCCCTTATATATTTTTCAAAGACATGGTGAACGACTGCATGAAGACCACGTGAACCCAAACATGACTTTCCCTCATGATTGTGATGATAGATGCGGTGCGGATCATCAATGAATTCATCAGAAAGGAACTGATGAAAAGTACGATGAGTTTCACTGGTGAATTCATCATGCTGGAACTGATGACAAATTTAATGAATTTCCCCGAAGAGTTCATCAAGTTCGCCCTAATGAAATAATCGACGAATTTCATTCATGCGTTCTTATATGAACAACGTATGAAATAGTCGATTAGTTTCATTAATTATTTCATCAGTAATTTATACATTTAGCACGCTATGTGGCTCGCTTGGATGAGTCGCACTCTACGACGCTAGTAATTTAGACGTCCGGAGATCGAATTTCGGTGTTTTCCTAAATTTACGTATACATATGTGCGGATAGGATAGTGCTTGCAACAAGCACTCCGAAGCTATGTGCAATGTAACGTTGACTCGAAATAGACTATAAACGGCTGAGTTAACGCACCATGCCCCACAAGGGGTCACGGTACAGAGAAGAAGAATTTATTCATTTATTTAAATTACTCGTTGCAGAGGCACACACTTCGAAGGCCAACTTTAAAGTGAAAAAGGTTCCGCTATAAAAAGAAAAATATTAAAATATATTATTAAATATTATAAAATATTATTAGATTCAGTCGAAGTACATAAGCTAACGCGTGCGGATGAGAGAGTGTTGACGAATACTACGACAAGTTTAGCATTCCCCCGTCTCTTTGGATTTATCGTTCACCGATTATGGCTAGCAGGGTAGTGTTATTTATGCCCATAAATGGGTACTCGTTTAACATCTGATTGAAATCATAGTCCGTCACCTGGGTCGTGAATTCGAAAAACACCATAAATTGAATTGGTTCACGGTGAGATTCGAACCCACGAAGTTGTGCGGACTAACCACAACCCCAGCTAGACTAAAACATGTCTATTATACCTAGTATGTATTTAAAAATATGTATTTCTGACTGAGGTCAGTTATCTGCGGCATTAGAAATGTTATAACACCAAACGCGCCCCCTAATATCTGCCGCCCTAGGCTCCAGCCTACTGGTAAATCCGCCACTGCTCGTGATATACATAAATCGCACCAGCCAGCTATTTTTTGTATATGCTTACAATGATCCTTTTTCCAAATGATGCTTCTCGGCAAATCACTGAAGTCATGATGTCGGCCGAACTTACTACGAAATGTAAAATGCGAAAATTACGCAATTTTAAATAATACATATATATGTACAGTCTTGACTCAATAATCCGGATCAATTATTGCAAGGGGTAATCCGGATAATCGAAACATCCGGATTAGCGCAATCCTATTTTTCTGACGAAAAACAATCCAAACAAATAAAAAAGCGCAACAAAAGTCGATAAATGTTCTATTTCTTAGAAATTAGCCAGCATCATGTCATTTGCTAAACAGTTCCGTAAAAAAGTACGAGACCAAATCTACCATTTCACCCTGAAAATCTCAAAGATCCGGATTATAGAGTCAAAATTGCTGCCGAAATCCGGACTATAGAATACATAGTGGAAATATTTAGTGGTCCGGATTAGCGTGATATCCGGATTAAAGGAGATCCGGATTACCGAGTCAAGACTGTACTTCTAAAATTTTCAAGTACCTAATTCCAAAATATGGAATGCACTAAGATAGAAGAGGAGTCGTTTCTAAAGCCAATACAGGTTAAGTGTGGACATGTTTAATTTTTTTTAACCGCAGTTAAATCTGAACATTGGATCCGGTCATAAATCATAATTTAAATTGCGAAAATAGAATCCAAACTTAAAATCAAACCTTGAAATAGCGCACTTATTTTTCATTTTTTTTTTATACTTTTTATACTGGGTTCTTCCATGGATTCGTCCTGTATCTTGCACAAGACTTGCATCCGTTCCTATTTTAGTGTGCATGCATATGCAAATGTTTGTCCAGCGGGTTTTGGGCTTATGATAGTGAAGGCATAATGGTAAGAGCCTAATCACAAGACACAAATGAATGATCGTGTAGCTAATGCCAGTAAAAAGATAATATAAATACCGTACCTACATTCTTTCCGTTCGGTATCTTATCCACATGAGATGTCAATTGTCAATATAACAGGTAAACTAAAAAGAATTCTATCTTCATTTTATTATCGAGATATAAAAAAATAAACATTGTTCCAGGTTGTCACAAGAAAGATGACGACATTGGATATTGGCCAATATAACAGTCTCGTTGTATTAAGCGTAATTCATTAAATGCCGTTAGTGATTAAGATTACGTAGTTATAATGGAATTGAAACATCTGACGCCTATTATTACTATCAGTGACAATTTAGGCAAGAAGTATGTAATTCAATTTCTTGACAAAAAAGCTATTTCAATTGGCAGATCGGTAAATATTAGGATATCATAAAAATTTGAAATATATTTGAATAAGCAAGACCGCAAACGTTTTGTTAAAATTCGAAACACTGGAGAATATTTTTATAACCTTATATTAGATTACGCTAATTACGATTTCTTCTATTCCGCTGGAAAATTACTATAGGTTGTGCTACGCGACACCCTAGAATTGTACAGTGGGCAGGGAAGAGAAAAATTCTTCAAATCCGTGTCACTTAGTTTTCAGTGTACACACAAAATTATCAAGCGGAGAATCGATTTTGGCTTCGCAATCCAACTCAGATTTATACCATTTAATTAATTAATTCCTTCAACGGAATCATCTCTTATGGACTTGGTTGGACGATAGAGATGGCTACGCACTACTGATGTTTCAACGTGCCATATACATTATGCTGGAATCGAATAATTCAGGACGAAATTCGAGCGAATTATCTGTTTCTCACGAAACGGCTCAAGGAACTTAACCCTTACGGACTTTGTTATTTGAGGTGGCATTATTAACTGATTCAACCCTAACTCTCCATACAAATTTCACAGTTTTTTGAATAAATATATATAGGTACCATGGACTATATGGTTAGCATTAGTAATTGCAGTGAAGCTGCACGCCAACATCGAATGTATCAGATTTCGGATTATCCAAATCGGTTTTATCGTCTGTTTTAAACGCGGACAGCTTACACCGCAGACCGAACAACGCGACGCCACGGAGCGGTATAAAGCAAGGAAAAAGAAAAAAGTAATTTCCTTTCATATTAACAAGACAAATTTGGCTCTTGTCTTCCAGAAATGTATACATATATGAGACGGATCTTGGAATCGGAATCCCCTGCAGGATGTCTCCATTGCTTAATCATGCATCGCAATTAGTGGGACCATCTCTTCGAAGTCGATCAACCGGGACTAAAATGCAATGTCTACTTCCTTAGGGGCGCCACAAACCTGACGATTTTTCCGCCGATCGATTGGGCAATCGATTGCCCACAATCGATCTGCCGCCCATACAGCACACAACCACAGGTTTATGTCAAAAAATCAGCAACTGAGAACCATGAGAACACATGATTGTCATGACGGGTTCTATAAAAAATCCAAAAACTCAAAACCCAAAAAGACAAAATCCAAAAAAAAAAATGAAAAATCCACAAAGACAAAATTCACAAAGACAAAATCCATAAAGTCAAAATCCAAAAAGACGAAATCCTTAAATTCAAAATCCACACAGTCAGAATACATGAAATTCATATTCACAGTAGAAGCAAGAATTTACATCAGTTTGCTTATCACAATTGACCATTGAGAATATTTATGTACGTTATTACGTTAACTAGACAATTACCAAATCCCGGAGCATATGCGCTTTAGCTGAAGACACGGAAAAGGATTGATCCGTAGCATATACAATTTAGCCGATGACACAGAGAGGTACCATAAACGCTTCAGCTTCAGGTAAAGACAGCTAAAGCTCATATGCTCCGGGTGCATCCTTCTCCGTGTCTTCAGGTAGAGCGCATATGCTCCGGGGTTTGGTAATTGGCTTAGTTAATCGACTTTTCTGAAAATCAACCTAAAACTTTAGTTTTTTTCTTAAAAAATCAGTGTTTTTTTTATAGCCAAAAAGTTTCAATATTTAGTTCCTCCTGTTCTACATGGAATGACTATAAACATATTTTGAATCGTTTGGCTAAATTGGTGGTATTTAAGTATAAAACTAATATTCCAAGTGTCTGGACCAGATTTTTTACTGATCATTGATCAAACGCTGCAAATGTACAGTAGAAGAATCTTAATCACCTTCCGGGAAACGAAAATTCCAATATCCCCATCACCGCTCGCTCTCACCTCTGGTTTTTCACTTTAAAAAACGCTGAACTTCCTCGAGCTCCGCCACCGGAAATTAACGTTTTGGATCATTTCATGATTATTTTTGTAAAAAAAACAATACCGGCACTGACATCACCGAATCGGAGCCCACGCAATAATCATTATGGCTCTCTTCATACAAAAATTTGTGGATTTTGTCTTCATGGATTTTGACTTTGTGGATTTTGACTTTATGGATTTTGACTTTGTGGATTTTGACTTTATGGATCTTGTCTTTATGGATTTTGTCTTGATGGATTATGACTTTTGGATTTTGACTTTGTGGCTTTTGTACAGAACCCGTCGGGTTCTATACAAAATCCAAAAATACAAAATCCAAAAAGACAAAATCCAAAAAAATTGAAAAATCCACAAAGTCAAAATCCACAAAGACAAAATTCACAAAGACAAAATCCATAAAGTCATAATTCACAAAGTCAAAATCCAAAAAGACGAAATCCATAAATTCAAATTTACATCAGTTTGCTTATCACAATTGAATATTGAGAATATTTATGTTCGTTATTATGTTAACTAGACAATTACCAAATCCCGGAGGGTTCTATACACAAAGTCAAAATCCACAAGTCAAAATCCAAAATTCCTAATCCATAAAGACAAAATCCATAAAGACAAAATCCATAAAGTCAAAATCCACAAAGTCAAAATCCAACAAGACAAAATCCATAAATTTTTGTATGAAGAGAGTCATAATGCTTATTGCGTGGGCACTAGACAATTACCAAACCCCGGAGCAAATGCGCTTTACCTGAAGACACGGAAAAGGATGCACCCGGAGCATATGCGCCTTACGTGTCTCTGTCTTTACCTGAAGCGCTTATGGTCCGGTGCATTCCTCTCCGTGTCATCGGCTAAATCGTATATGCCACGGATGAATCCTTTTCCGTGTCTTCAGGTAAAGCGCATATGCTCCGGGATTTGGTAATTGTCTAGTTAACGTAATAACGTACATAAATATTCTCAATATTCAATTGTAATAAGCAAACTGATGTAAATTTGAATTTATGGATTTCGTATTTTTGGATTTTGACTTTTTGAATTATGACTTTATGGATTTTGTCTTTGTGAATTTTGTCTTTGTGGATTTTGACTTTGTGGATTTTTAATTTTTTTTGGATTTTGTCTTTTTGGATTTTGTATTTTTGGATTTTGTATAGAACCCATCCCGGAGCATATGCGCTTTACCTGAAGACACGGAAAAGGATTCATCCGTGGCATATACGATTTGGCCGATGACGCGGAGAGGAATGCACCGGACCATGAGCGCTTCAGGTAAAGACAGAGACACCTAAGGCGCATATGCTCCGGGTGCATCCTTCTCCGTGTCTTCAGGTAAAGCGCATATGCTCCGGGGTTTGGTAATTGTCTAGTGCCCACGCAATAAGCATTATGGCTCTCTTCATACAAAAATTTATGGATTTTGTCTTGATGGATTTTGACTTGGTGGATTTTGACTTTATGGATTTTGTCTTTATGGATTATGACTTTTGGATTTTGACTTGTGGATTTTGACTTTTTGGATTTTGTATAGAACCCAACCCGTCATGACAGCTTGTACGGAAAATTGCATTGGCAATACGTTCCACATGTCAAATCAAAAATTTGAATCCGATGGTCCCATACACCTTCCGATTTATCTCGCAATCAAAAAATCTGGCCGATCGATCGGAGGGTCTTTGGCGCCTCTTAGAAGCTCCACAGACGATCGATTGGTGAGATTTTTTATTATTATTTTCATCGCCAAAAATAGTATAATTTTCGCTATTTTGTGTTGTGTCTTGTGGACCGTGAGACTGTCAATTTCAGATTGCACGATAAATTGCCCAGTGTGTCTGCTGTACGGGCGGCAAATCGATTGTGAGCAATCGATTGACCAATAAATCGCTAGGTATGTGGCGCCCTTTAGAATTAATGAGGAAACCAAGGCCATAGTTTTCTCCTTTGAGCTGTATGGTTGCCTTGCAAAATGTTCACCATGTTTAAAGGTTTGTGTTCGTAGAGACGACTCATGTGATGATCGCTCAGCGATGGCTGTTAAACCACCGGTTCTGAGCACTATATGCTGATATTTTCTATACAGACATGTTCCTTTGGGTCATAGTCGACACAAGCAAAGTACCACCATTCAAAAAATATTCAAATACGGCTCGGAATTGGATGCAAAACTACGATCGCTCAGCGATCCTCACGTGAGTCGTCTCTACGAACACGTACCTTAAGGCTGGCATTTATATGGCTTCGTCAACGAATGAACGTCCCCTCTAGTCCTTTCGGAAGGTTTCTCGGCCCTTTCAGCCAGTTTTAGTTGACTTGGTTGACACGCACACTGTGCTTCAAATAGCAGAGCAATTAGCATAGTACCTACCCAAAAGCCATAAGTAGAAGTGGCTTGAGCACTAGGTGACTTGATTGTGTAGTCCAATGGTGGACTTGGATCTGTGAGAAGTATTCCAATCTCTGAGACTGAAATCTGCTCATGTGCGGAAGGCCTTAACATGTTATCTATAGTAATATAAGAGCATTGTCACTTTCAACAATAGATTGAATACAAAAGCGATCACGTGCCAAATTAGCCTATGGAATATTTAATGGATTTGTACTATCTCTAAGTGAGTAATGTTATCAATTCAAGAGATTAATTTCACATTATTCTATATTTTGAAAAGCATGTAGCCTTAAATCCTTAACTCGAATTAGTATGACAAATGGATTCAATAGCGAAGAACCTAATCGATTCCATCGTATGAAATATCCCGACAGCACACAAAAATCTAGTAGAAAAATAATAAATGTACATACATACATACATACATTTGTGGTTTCGGTAGGTTTGTTAAAACGAAACGCACTAGTAATCCATCACGATCGATGATATTGTTTTCTATAGTATATTAATTTATGGACTAAGTATGTTTGTTTCAATATAAATTTCTTTGATATATCCGCATAATTATGCATGACATTTTATAAAAATATCACAAATTTTCCTTCAAAGATTTCACAATAATATAAGAAATTAAAGCTTGTCAATACTGATTTTTTAGAGTTGTCAGCATATTCTTCTTCTTATTATTCAAACTGTGATGTAAATTTGCTATTACAGAATGTCCTGAATCAATCAAATCACTACTAAACCTATATTGAAAAGAAAATCAATCACTAACCCGAACTATAAGTAATTCAGAAAAGTTGGTCACGAGTTTCACACAATCTGGAACAAACTCCCGAGTAAATCGCTTTTTTTTAGAAAGATGTACACCTTCAGGTTACCCGGTGTGAACTAAAGTGGTCATTTTTCGAATCGTTATAAAATCTTCATATTTCTCAAAAGGAGAGATATATAATTGTTCGATTATTAGATAGCGATTATCATTACACTTAAAAGCTAATGGAAGCACCTGATTACACCCGTCAACACGTCTACGTACAAATCGGTTATCAGAAAAAAGATATGTGCAGAATCAGATCATATTGAAGGAGCAGTTAATATGAATTATTATTGTATTACACGCATGTGATAAACGTAGAGACAAGACATTTATGTACATATGTATACTGAAAGCAGGGGTTTTTTCAGCCGATTATCCAAAAGTGATAGATTTCACTGGATATCTGCATTTTCTTTTTGTTAGTAAATTATGCGTTAACAAGTTGGGAATTTTATAAATTACGTAGTTATTGTTGTGTCGATTGGAAGCAGAAACCATTAAAATATTACTATTATTTAAAAGAGTTGTAACCAATTGAATTTTATTATTATTTGACGTCACGCTCTGTGGATCACTTGGTTGAGTCGCACTCTACGATGCTAGTAATCTAGAGGTCCGGAGATCGAATCTCGGCGTGGTCCACGAAATATATAGTGCTTGCAACATTATATACACTCCTCTATATGCAATGTAACGTTTACTCGAAGTAGCCTATAAACGGCTGGGTGATCGCACCATGCCCCACAACGGATTTTACGGTACAGAGAAAATTATTTGACGTAACAAATTTGCTGGAGATATGAAGAAGAGAAAGTGCACAAAAGTAATATGTATATGAGAGAATCTTTCGCTTGGCAGGTTTAGGATAGTAACCCGTCGACTGAAAACTTGTTTCCCTTATCTCTCCCAGGGTTTTACTGTCGTGTTTCTCCATCAAGACCAAAAGTCGCAAAAGATCCACAATCATTGGCAGTTTACATACGTACAACGAAATGACTGAAGGAAAGGAAGTTTTGTAGGCCGGAATTCAGAGTTTATGTTGATAACTGTGAATTGCAGTCAAGAACGCATAATAGCAAAAAAAAAACGAATTTCTGCTAGATTTTTGAAAGCCCCACGATTTTCTACATGGTTTTCATACAAAATTTTCTCAATGGCTGCATTCAGCGAACGAAAAATATAGCAGGAAAACTCTCTTCCAATTAGATTCTCATTTCGCATCATGGCTTTTCAGTGGAAGAAGAGGTCGGTGGCGGGCAATTCTTGTAGCATTTCCAGTGAATTTCGGTCGCTGAATGCAGCCAATAAGTGCAAAACGCATAATTACAAATTTCGCTTGAGTGCAATGAAAACGCATATGAGAGGTATAGTATACGCACACGTTAACTGGAACGGATAAGTACAAGTTACACTTTTCGATGTCGCGTTTTTACTCACGAATTTTAATGTTTTTATAACCTTCGCTCATGGAGTGAAATGGTATATTAACTTTGTCATGAAGTTTGTAACGCATAGAAGGAAGCATATCCGACCATATAAAGAGTATATACATATATGATCAGCATGACTTGGGGAGTCGATTAGGCGATGTTCGTCTGTCTGTTGTGACGAGTTTTACTCGGCAAGTATTGAAGCTAGCAGGCTTAAATTTTGCACACATGCTTATTATTGTTGCAGGCTGTTTGAATCACCGAAATCGGATCACTGGGTCATGAGGCTGCCATACAAACCCCCCAATTTGAGTTCTTCTAAGAGAAATTTTTTTGTTTATGAACCAATCTTAACCAAACTTCATATAAATGATTCCCTCTCGATCTCACAAAAAAAAGTGTAAAAATGGATGGAATCCAACGGTGGGGTTATGGGGCTGTCATACAAACCCAACTCCCCAAATTAGGTTTTTCAAAGAAAAACTTTTATTTGAGCAGCGATTTCAAACAAACCTCACGAAACTGTATTTCTATTGATGTCACAAAACATGTAAAAATTAATAGAATCCGATCATGGGGTCATGACCAGTGGCGTGCATCCCATAGAGGCATAAAAGCACTGCCTACCCTAACCGAAAAGTGAAAATAATAATTATTACAGCTCCTAACATTTTGCATGTATGATACATTAAAAAAAACCCCCCCTTTGCACGTGGGAAAAAATGTAAAAATTATAAGAAAAAGGCAAAAGGAAAATCTGACAAATTGCACTTTTTCTTCTCTTTAGAACCCATCTAAAATAGAAAAACAATATTTATCTGTTCGATCGTCACTATAACAATTAATTATAGTCGTTTTTTTTTATATTTGGGTTTCATAATTTTTTCAACTAAAATCACTATACTAAAATATTCTGTGGAGAGCGTGGGTTATCCCTTCGTGGTCATCAGGGTTCTGGCGCTGTACTAAGAGAAGAGGAACGATATAATGCACCGAAACAGAGAGTCGGGAATTTTAGGGCACTTCTCCGCTATGCTTGCAAATCTGACGACACTCTGCTGGAAAACCAGCTGAAAGAATACTATGTATACTAGTCCAAAAGTTCAGAATGTTAGTGAGTGTTTCTCTATAGTTACTGCTAAAATAGTTGATAAGGTTAACAAGGCAGGAGCCTTTACAGTCCTTGCTGATGAGACAACCGACAGAAGTGGTGTTGAGCAGCTTACCTTATGTTTTACATATGTTTTTGAAAATACTTTGGATGAAGAATTTTTAGCGTTTATTGATGTTAGGGATATGTATGGGAAAGGCCTTGGTGCTGCAATTGCTAAGGGTCTCAGGGATGAAGGTATAGAAACTCAAAATATGTGCGGGCAAGGTTATGATGGTGAGAGTAATATGAAAGGGAAATTCAGGGGCGCACAGTCATTCGACAAGCAACTTGCAGAAGCCCCTCTAGCTCTATATTGACTTACATTGTGAGTCTCGTAGTGTTAATTTAGCTGAATCCAGTGCATGTGACATCAGGGAAATCAGCCATTGCTTAGCAATTGTTAATTCTATTCAAGTCTTCTTGAAGACCCCGAAACGAAAAAAAAACCTTCAAAACGCTACTGATGGCGAATCTCGAGTTCGACGACTTATCCCATATAATCCCATAAAATTTATTGAAAGGCACACGTCAATTACGCGTCTCTGGGACCAGTTCGCCCCCCACCTTGACCTCTCTGTCGGTGATAAGGGAATGGGATAATCCGGAAACTGCTGCCGATGACAACTCCAAATATAATTCTTCTCTCCCTTTTCACGTTGCGTTCCGGTGTACCGTTTCTATTTTCGCTGTATGTCAACCTATAACTCGGAGCTGCAATCGAAAACTATTGATCTCAGCAATTCCCTGCTGATTGTAGAAGGTGCCGTAACAACCTTGCAGAGAATGCGAGCCAATGCGATCACAAGCTTCAGCCAAATTTTCAATAAAGTTCAATCTCTCTGCGCCACATATGGCTTAGAAATTACATGCCACGAATGACCGGTCGTCAGACGCACAACAACAACGTCCCAGCTGATAACGCTGAAGATTTTTACAGACGATCAGTGTATTTGCCATTTCTGTCTTTAGCAATAGTTGAAATTCAAGAACGGCTCACTGCTCATCGCACTGTATTGCCATGCTTTTCTTCAATTCTCCAAGGAGAAGGGCTTGTTACAGATGACAAACAATTATTATCGGAGCAGTGCCTAAAAGAGGTTAAAGTTCTGTTTGAAACCTACCAATCTGCAGGTTTCTTGAAACTTAACTCTACTCATCCTGGAAAATAACGACAAATTTCGCAGGAATTAGATAGTTTAATATAAAAACAATTAAGCAAAGCTAAATACGTATGCTAATTCGCCCATCTCTCCTTCCCGTATAAGAAAGTTCCTTATCACACCGCCTTATCGTACCACTGTCCTCTTAGGCATTCCTCCCAACATGTATACCAATTGACCAAACCCCCCCCCCCCCTTGGATGTCCTCTAGTTACGCGCCTGGGCGAATTAGAATTTGAGAAATTACGAAGACACAAAAGTAGGCATGCCTTTCGCTTGATTTTAACTCGACTTGTTCGACCGCGGCGAAAATGTGTGTCTATTCGCTTTGCTCTCATATTCGTAATTTTAAAATGGTGAGTGATGGAAATAATGTGGTGAGTAACATTAAAATTTGCACAGATGCTTCAATTGAGGTGCTGATTATTTACATAGACAATAAATTATGTATAAACATACATAGTTTTTATGGGGTGGATGAGTTTATACTTTTGTCGTAATAAATGATCGAAATATTTATTTGGTGCAGTTTTCAAATGTATAATTACCTGGAGAAAGGATTTGCACAGGCAATCTTGACTTTTAATCCACTGAGAAACCATCTAGAAAATAATAAAATACAACAGGTACCACTTATACACTGAGATATAACCAAACTTTAGTTACTTTAACACTGTGATATTTACAAATAAATTATACAAAAAACTGTGATATTAATGTCTCGTGTACGTCCTAAATTATAAGCCAAACATACAAATATCAATTAGAAATAGTGTAAGTAAGAATAATCATAATTAGTCTATATGCAAATGTTTATGCAAAAATTCAATTTTACAGACCCTGAAGATGCCGCATAGGCGAAACGTCGGGCAATTATAATAAAAGATTACAAAAAGAAAGCTGGTTCTTGTGAATACATATAATACCAAATCCATACAAATAGTGTCAGTTATTTCGACACAATAATTAGTAGATTTAATAAGAAAGTAAGGTAAAATCAATACATTATATATGGCAATTTGACAAAAAGACACCAATTTCATCAACACCCGAAACTGTACTGTCTTTCTCTGTACCGTAACCCCTTGTGAGGCATGGTGCGTTCACTCAGTCGTTTATAGGCAATTTCAAGTCAACGTTACGTTGCATATCATTTCGGAGTGTATATAATGTTGCAAGCACTATATATTTCCTATCCACACATTTTCAGAAATTTTTGACCACGCCGAGATTTGATCTCCGGACCTCTAGATTACTAGCATTGTGGAGTGCGACTCAACCAAGTGCGCCACAGAGGAACTGTACTGTACGCAACATTAACTTGCCCATGTTCCATATCGTAAACGATACACTTCAGGGATGAAATTTACATTAATTTTGGGTAGAAATTAAATTTTTATCTAAGATCTGTATCCAATTGATTCACTTACATAGATAAAACAGATTTCAGAGGAAACTCGATTTGATATTTGACTTTGCGACAGCGTAAAAATAATAAGCACATTATTATTGGATATCCTGACTTCTTTGCACTTATAGAATTGATACAAAATTTGGGGTACCCTTCGTGGTTAGAACAAATGGTTTTATAGAAAAATATTCAAATTTGAGTAGAATCATCATCTATCAAAAAGATAGATAAAAATGATCCAGGTTTTGTATAGATATGTTTTACTCCCGTTGAGTTTATAAAGCGAATTCAAAATTTCGTATGCATGCTTGTTATAAACTATAATATAGAATAGAATAGAATAACTTTATTGAAGTAAGATGATAAATGCAATTACAGGTAAGGCTTAAATTCTAGTGGTTAGACAAAGTCTTTACATCTATGAATGAACTATTCTAGAGTATATCCGTTAAGGGGTGTGTTCGGTCTCGAGTATTAGGTATTGATAGGAGAAAATAAGCTTAAAACCTAGTGATTTAGAACTACTTGCTAATTAAAAATACCTATAAAACTATTTAAGAGCTAACTTAATCTATTAATCGTTGACGACGACATTAGTATACTAAAGCTCGTATTTGTGGCTTGTCAGAGGTGTAGCATTTTGCAAGAAACCTTCTTTCTAACAAATTTGCTTTTTGTGAGATATAAGGTACGCGGCATATATTGTGTAGGCGATGCGTTGAGAAGTAAAAGGGTTTATTAAGGATTATTTTCAAACACTTGTTTTGAATTATTTGAAGTTTATTTTTGTGAGTTCTCGCGCAATTATTCCAATTAGGACAGCCATATAAAATGATAGGAGCCATGACAGTGTTGTATATTAATAATTTATTCGATAGAGATAACTTCGAGTTCCGGTTTATAAATGGATAAGTTGATCTTATGGTTTTGGTGACTTTTGTACAGGTTACCTCAATGTGTTGTCTAAAAGTTAGCTTAGAGTCAAGGGTTAATCCAAGATATTTAACAAATTTTGACCATGGAATTGCGGATCCTAGTATATTCAAATTTGGGGTAGGAAGGTACCTTGCCGCACGCCGTTTAGTAAAATAAACTGCTTGAGTCTTGTCTGAATTTATTTTTATTTTCCATTTGTGGCAAAAGGACTTAATCAGCTCAAGTTGTCGTTGTAGGTCATTGACAATAAGATTTGGGTCTAATCCTGTAGTGAAAAGAAGTGTATCGTCTGCATAATTTGCAATATTGCAGTTTGTGTGGACAGGTATATCCGAAGTATAGAGATTATACAAGGTAGGGCTAAGTACCGACCCCTGAGGAACACCGGCGGGAATGTGCTGTTTTTTGGAGACGGCTTGTGCTTTCACGCAAAAAGATCGGTTTGCCAGAAACGACTGAACTATTTTACAAATGAATATAGGAAAAGCGAAGCATTGTAGTTTGTAAATCAGGGCATCATGCCAGACTGAGTCAAACGCCTTTTCTATGTCCAGTGCTATTAAGCCAGTGGAGTCTTTGCTATTGAATCCCTGTTGGATGGATTTAACAACTCTTAGTAATTGGTGGTTGGTGGAAAAGCCTGGACGAAAGCCGAACTGAAATGAGGGGATAATTGGATTTATTTCCAGGACTCGTTGTATTCTTGAGAGGATAAGTTTTTCAAAGGCTTTGCCTAAAGACGGCAGTAGGCTTATAGGTCGGTAGCTGTGAGGGTCAGACGGTTCTTTCCCAGTTTTTAATATAGGAATGACCAAAGCGTTTTTCCAGATAGTCGGAAAATAGCCAAGCTTTAGGCAGGCATTAAAAATGAAGCAAAGAGAAATAACTGCTTTTACGGGAAAATTTTTAATAAGGATATTGGGTATGGTGTCATCACCTGCAGCAGATTTCAATTTCAACTTATTAAGTATCTTCCTGATTTCAGTAGGTGTACAAAACAAAGCTGGATTAAAGTCAGATGGGGCATAAGACAAGCCGTTTGCAGTATCAAGGACCTCATTTGTAGTGACTGGGTCGCTTAGACCTTGTGTTAATAAATGTGAGGCCAGAAAAGTGTCAGCTAATAGATCGGCTTTCTCTGTGGCCGAGTATATTTTAGTACCATCAGTCGACTTCAAGGGCGGCAGCATTCGAGTTTTGTTTTGTAGGCATTTCCGGAGCTTCCATAGTTTTTGAGCGCCTGACTCCAAGGAAGACAGTGTCTTGTTCCATTGCGTATTACGTAGTGTGTTCAGTGAATTGCGTATTTGCTCATTAAAATAACTTACGGTTCTGTGAAGTAATGGGTCCCGCGTTCGTTGCCATTGTCGTCTTAGTAAATTACGATGTTTAATCATTGCCAGGATTTCCGGATTGATTATTAAGTTGGATTGAGTTTTTGACAATACAAGAGGTGTTGAGGCTCGCCTGGCATCGTAAACTGTATTTGTAAAAGTGGAAATAAGACTGTCAATTTGAGAGGGGTTCGATATTGTAGAGAGATCATTACCAACTAGATTTGTGTTTGCTGAAAGAAACTGTCTATACGTTTTCCAACAAGTTTTACCGTGATGGAAGAAGGTCTTTTGTAGCACGTTTACGTTTCTTAGTACCGCAAACGCAACCGGAAGGTGGACTGATGATAATTCATTACGAACTGTTGGGTTGGATAATGGAGTTAAACCGTTGCTGATTATTAGATCCAGCGTAGATGGGTTACCTCTGGGTGGAAAACAGGTTGGGGTGTCTGAAGCATGGATCACTATATTGTATAAATGTGAGAGTTCGAAAAGAATGTTGCCGGCTTTGTTGGCTCTGCTACAGTTCCAGCACCGATGACGTGCATTCAGATCTCCACAGATAATAAATTTTGTTCTAAGTTTGAAAAGCATTTTCAGATCTTCTTTGAATAGGTTAAGTTTCTCCGAATTTAGTTTGGTTAAACTATAATAAATAAATAACAGGCGCGACAATCCAGCATTGGACTAAGGCCGCAGAATGTGTTAGTGACATCCTATTTCCAAGATCTTATCTGCTTTTTTGTTGAGGTAATGAGATCAACATGACGCTCAGCAGTGTTATTTATCCCCATAAATGGGTACTCGTTTAACATCTGAGTGAGATCATAGTCCGTCACAAGCCCGTGAGTTCGAAAAACACCATGATCCACGGTGAGATTCGAACTCATGACCCTGTGCACCGAAGGTGGGCGCACTAACCGCTACACCAGCCAGACTATAAACTATGTTGAGTTAAAATTATCCAAAAAATTACACCAGTTTTTGAACTGTGTAGGAGCTAGGTTTCCCCCTCCGCATTCTACCATAGAATACCGAAAGAGAATGTTTTCGCCAGAAGTTGTATGCTTTAGGTAGAAAGGCTTTACTTCTGGATATATAGAAGAATGAAGAGGCTAGTGAAGTGGGATTGAACCAAGGAGAAGCAACCGAATAAACCGATACAACGAGAAACAGATGTCCGATGCAGAGACGACGACGCCGACAATTGGTTCTCCTTCGCTCTCCTCTTCTTCCTGTTTGTTGGCCAGGCCAACATAGATGTCTGAATTATTATTTGTTGTATGTTTCGAGTAACTAAGTAACTTGAATGCATGTAACTTCAGGCTAATTGGTTGTTTTTTTTTTTCTATTTACAAATGGCATGGGGCGGTATAGATCAGGTGAGTATCGCATTTTATACAAAGGATGTCCAGTACACCATGACCCCGTATATACAGTCCGGAAACTGCCGCATAAACGCACCGGATTGTGATTCCTCATGTGATTTCCAGCAAAACAGTTATATGGAACATACCCCCTTAGCTTAACCCTTTAGCTGCCACAGGCATTTGAAGATTTTCGAAAAATCATTTTCTTTTACGACTAAAACTTCCGTATCTTAAAAGAAGAAAATAAGATGATTATTACAACCAACAAATTTACCTAAAAAATAAAACTAACCGCACTAAAATCGGATAAGAGGTTTGGTTTTTACAGAACTTCAAAGTCAATTTTTTGTGATTTGACCCAAAAACAATATGTTTTCCCATCTCAATTTTCTCCAATTTCTGCGTTTATGATGCAGTTTCCGGACACCCTGTATTAAAAAAAAAATAAATTTAATAATGAAATAAAAAGTGTTGTTTTACACAATTTACACCAAACCTCATGAAAATGTATTTCTATTGATGCCACAAAACATATGCAAAAACGTATGAAATCGGACCCTATGGGGTCATGGGACTGCTATACAAACCCAACCCCTCAAATTAGACTCTTCAAAGAAAAACTTTTTTATTTATCCGCCAACCAAACCTTATACATACAAATGTGTTTCTATTGATACCACAAAACACACGGAAAGGAGCCATGGGGTCATGGGGCTGCCATACAACCCCCACCCCATTTTGGTTCTCCTAAGACACATTTTTTGCTACACCAATTTTATCAAATATTTTATTAATGTGTCTTTATCGGAACAACAAAAAATTTAAAAAACAAATGGAATCGTACTATGAGACCATGTCCCCCGCTTTCCCCAATAAAGTTTTCTAAGAGATTTTTTTTTTATTTGCCAATTATTCCAAGCAAACCTCACTCAAATATTGTTTTTTCGACGCCACGGAACTTATGTGAAACCGGAAGGAAAAGAATGGACGGGAAGGAAGACTAAATACCAGTCATAGGTACGCCCGAAACCCGAAAAAACTTTTAGTCCGAGAAGAGTGGAGGGTACTCAAATTTCGGCCGCACCCGAAATTAGCCTCGTTTTTACTTTTGAATGTACATGATAAGCTGCACACAGCTGCACAGCTGCTAGCAACGCCATCTAGACACATCAAGGCCGTAACTCAGCTGTACCATGCCGTCATAGTTTGCCTACTAAATTTTGGATTTACACGAACAAACAATAACAACAAGCATATGGCGTAATTAAAAGGAACAAGAAAACAGTGCAAATTTAGTAGGCGATTTTTCTACATTGCGGCCTTAATATATAGACGGCGGTGCTGCTACCCAACATAAAAAAATGCGATGCGGATCGGAACGCGTGTCTATTATCCGCATTACATACTATGCGTGGCAATTTGACACAATATGGAGTGTTTGCTCTCTTACCAAGAATACCTACATTCCTACGAGCGACCTAAAAAAAAAGTTAAAGAAAGATAAGATAGGTAAAATTATTTACACAAACCTATTTGTTGGTTCTTTTATTATTTTTTGAGGATAAATGGAAACATTGTCTAAGCAAACGATTATTCGTTTTAAATGGGTTGGAACTCGTCCTTATGAAACGCTAGTCGCAGAGTCTATTGATTCTCATACTTACTCTTATACAGTGTGTCCGGAAACTGTCGCATAAACGCTCCGGATTGGGATTCCTCATGTGATTTCCAGCAAAAAAGTTGTACGGAACATACCCCTTAGCTTAGCCCTTTAGCTGCCACAGGCATTTGAAAATTTTTGAAAAAATCATTTTCTTGTACAACTAAAACTTCAATATTTCAAAAGCTAGACTAGCAAGAATAGCAAAAGAAGATAATTATTCCAGCCAACAGATTTACATAAAAAAAAACTAACCGCACTAAAATCGGATACGAGGTTTGGTTTTTCCAGAGCTTCAAAGTAAAATTTTTGTGATTTGACCCAAAAACAATCTTTTTTTCCATCTCAATTTTCTTCAACTTCCGCCAAGGTTAGGTGCTTGATTCTTTTAAAAATTGGCGCATAGTCTAACAATAATTTCTTTCTTACATTATTTTATTCTAGCTTCGTTATTTCTAACACTTTTAACGCCTTAAGTGCGGCTCGATTTCGATATAATTTTAATAAATTTTACCAAATTGCAGATCTTTTAGAGGCAGTTTGAATTGAATTGAAAACGAGCCAAAATTAACCCTAGTTTTCCGGACTTAAGGCGAAAGTGTTAGAAATAACGAAGCTAGAATAAAATGATGTAAGAAAGATATGATCCTTAGGCTATGCGCAAATTTTGAAAAGAATCGTACAAGCACCTCACTTTGGCAGAAGTTGGAAAAAATTGAAATGAAAAAATAGATAGTTTTTGGGTCAAATCACAAAAATTTGACTTTGAAGCTCTGTAAAAACCAAACCTCTTATCCGATTTTAGTGCGGTTAGTTTTATTTTTTAGGTAAACTTGTTTTTGTTGGATATACTAATCATCTTATTTTGTTATTTTATCTATTCTAGCTTTTGAGTTATTGAAGCTTTAGTAGTACAAGAAAATGATTTTTTCAAAAATCTTCAAATGCAGCTAAAGGGGGTATGTTCGTACAACATTTTTGCTGGAAATCACATGAGGAATCACAATCCGGTGCGTTCATGCGGTAGTTTCCGGACACCCTGTATAATTTTACCGCAACTCACAATGAAGTTCCATGTTTGGTTTGCAATTGCTCGACGTTATGAGGTAATCTCTATCTAACCATTGGTCATATATTTTGTGTAGCTTTCATTTGAGAGCTCTGAAAGGGCCATTTGAAGGCTTCCTGCTGTATTTCTTCTATCTATACATTTTAATTTCCAATGGAGCATTTTCTGGTGCATCATCCTGTGTTTCCTTATTAATCTAAAAAGGTTTTCCAGAATAACAATCCTCTGTTGAAATATGTTCATTGCTATAATCGCATCAAAATTAAATGAATGCATTGGATTAATTGATTTGAAGATTCACTTCATCGTAGTCTATCACTCAAAATCCAATTTGAAGTTGTCTTAACCCATTTATGCCCAACGCCCCATTTTTAAAACGGTGCACTTTTTAAATTTTTAAATTAAACTGGCACCATTTTTTGAAAGGGTTTTTACTAAAGATGTTGGCAAAGCTGCTAAAACGTGGTAGCTGAATCTTGGCTAACTTTGTTCCATTCACGGTTTGAAGTAGAGGGTTTTCGGATGAAAACAATACAAAATAATTCAGTTTATTTTTATAAAAATAATCTACTATTAGCAATTTTATTGACGAAACGAAATTTACCCATAAACATGAAATCTTCAACCAACTGACGAAAATAAGAATCGATTTTGTTGATGCCCCAAAAATGGGGCGTTGGGCGTCTATGGCTACATAAACATTATAAAAGAAAGAATAATGGTAAATCGGTTTATGGTTATTTATTATACCCAAGAAATAAATTAATTAATAGCTGTTATAATTTTTTATTGGAATGTAACAGAAAATCGATTTTAATCGGAAAAATTATAAAGTAAGCCACAAAAATACAAAAGAAGCACTTATATTTTGAGTCCATAAGTAGCCTAGTTAACGGTAAAAATTGTTTCTCGTCATGTCATCCAGAAAAATATGTTAGGTAGTAATTTGCTTTTTTGTTTTCGCTGAAGAAGCTAGGATTCCCGACTGAAAATATATTGCTTTTGTATCAGAAGTCTCATCCAACAGACTCTGCGCAAAATACCTTATGGATATATTGGTGGATATATATATATATATATATGGATATATATTGATGTCAAACAAGGATTAATGAAATTATTGTGTATACTTTGTCACCTTTCATCATCATCAATGTGGAACGATAGCCCAACACCGGGCTTTGGCCATCTTTATCGTTGACCCCCAATTCTTGCGATAACCTTGACCTTGTCTTCCAGTTAACAGCCCAACAGCTGGTGGACATCCTAACCTACGAAGTACATACAGCGAGCTCTCGATCGTCCAAGCAACTGGCTCCGTCCACTTGTTGTGCGTTCTTCACCTTCACTGTGTACTGAAAGCTTGGAATTAGGGATGTTCCTTCAAGTCCTTTGACATTCGCCCGTCACAGCCACCCATTGCACTCACGGGAGCCACATGACCCCAATAAGGGCGGTTGAGTTGGAGACGATTCACCCTGACTACAACAAGTACAAGTTATCCCTCTTCCGCAGATAATGATTTTCCCTTATCCATATTAAAGCCAATATATTACTCAAACAATAAAAATTGGGGGTCGTACGTCCTCAAATGTCGAAGATCGACAAAAAATAAATTGCATGTGCTATCCTGATACAAATTTTAAATGCCTATTTTGTGTGTTATTTTTCGAAAAACTATTCTAAAACAATATTAGAGAATGAAAACACAATGCTTTTTGTTTTAATTAACTCAGAATTGAATAGACTATTAACAGTTATCATTTTGAAATTTTAGTTCTTTTAGTTGGGTTGGAAATCAGCCGTGTAGGTGTGCTAATCTGATGACGAGCAGTGTACGTGAGTACGGGACGTACAACCGTTTTGTTCAACTGGCCCTTTGTTTCGAGAGTGTAGTTGTAATATTTTATAGTAGTATTTTGAAACGAATTGCAATACCTATGTGATAATTTGAAATTTAACCTGAATACCCAAGTAACAATTCGTATGCTTTAAAGAAGCACTTCTTCCTGTGACAATCATATAGTAACACAAAATCAGTTTATCGTGTGACATCGCTTATAGAAGTATTTTGATCCGATAAAAACTCCTTAAAACACTTTTCGGAAAGCTTAAAAAGTTCTTATATAATCAATTCACGACTACATCCAATAAGACTTCGATAACACTTCTCTAAACGTTAACCTAAAAAGATGCTCCATTAAATACTTCTTTGTAGTCTTTTTTGAATGACATAAATACACATGACTGAAATCAACACACACATGCATATAATCTTCTATAGCACTGTCGATTTGATTTTTATAGTGTGACATTCGTGTGATCATCCAATAAATTGTTCAGCGTAGTTTTATAGAAGGATGAACTTTGGGGTTTTTTTTAAAGAATTTACACTTATGAAGTGCTCTGGAACACCACGTTTCTTCAATTGAATTCATTGAAATTTTGCATGAAACCAACATTTCCTCACTCATTCTTAACTTATGAATCAATTAAGATAATCTCAGCGCAGAAACTGGCTGCATTTTATTGATGAACGTGTGAATTTAATTAGCTTCAACTGATTGACATATAAAGAAGAAGGTGCATTGCAGAGAAGTTGAGCATTTCGATAGAAGCAACGAATCACTTGTAGTGTTTACGAGCAATGCTGACTATATGTGAGGTTGGCCGAGTGGTTAAGGCGTCGGACTTGCGTACGACAGTCGCTGGTTCGACGCTGGCTGCGGGTTTTTTTTCTTTTTTTTTGCAAACGCGAGAAAATGACTGAAAATGATGACAACACATATAATGTATGTCTTTTTCAAAGTCTAATTCAGTGCTACAATAAGATTCAATTGGAACAAAAAACGGCGCCAAATGCCATTATTGGACTATTATTCAGTGTTTATACCCTGTAAAGTGCCCCTATTATCGTTTAAAGAAAATATTCTACGAAGCATTATAGGGATGAAATTGTTACTTGGGTAGTACCCTCAATGATTTTTTTGGCGAGTCTGGGTTAGCTCACTCGCCCCCTATGTTGAAAAAATACAGTCAATATGTGAAAACGAAAACAAAATATGTATGCTGCATGTTCAAGTTTTTTTTATCTTTATTTTTAACAAAGAATATTAGATCGAAATTTGTATCCAAATGAAATTGGAATCATTCGTTTGGAGAAAATAGCTTTTTTTCAAAATCTAATTCACACAGATTGTGTGATAACACATATTAAAGGTTAATTAAACAAAGTCAATACTGTTGGCAAAATTTAAACAAGCAATAACCAATTTATCTAATTTGACACTTTTATTGCTTCACATTTTGTTATGTCAGCCGGTAAGACAAATTAATCCGCATCTTCCTCAGCTTCCAAAATTAGTTTGAAACTGAATGGCATGAAAGCGTATCCTTCGCCTTTGTAGAATTTGCTCATGAATTCAACCCTGAAAAGTCATAAATATTTGAATTAGGAGTAATAATAATAAACGCATTTTTTACTATTTTCTTACCAGTGAAGACGAAGAGTGTGTAGGAAAGCTGATAAACCTTCCATCAATACCATAATAGCAATTGTCAGCACTGCCCAAACGGCGAATAGAATAAATATAGCTATGATGCAAACCACTCTGTTAGCCATCTGAAGGGCCAATGATAACACCATGTTCCACAATACCTCAGAAAGCTCTAGAATAAGATACATCGCGACATATGAATTCAAGACGAAAGGAAAAACATAATTGCATATCACAACTCACCTGCGTGGGCGAGTGATAAAGCCCACAATCGTAAATACGATGCTGTGTGTGAAACAGTACTAAGGATATATTCAATCGTATGAATTGCTTGATGAATAAACACTTCACTAAACGGTTCTTCCTCTTCGTGCCCACCATGTTGTGCGGCGTGACGTGCTTCGGAACTTGTATTCGACGTCCTCGGCTCGCCATCATCAATGGCCTCTGGGCTCAGTTCCATTCCTTGATTGATATCTCCGTTATATTTTGGCTATAAATTCGTCAATATTAGGAATATGATTAAGCAATATTAGCATGTTATTTCTTACCTCGTTTTTGGACTTTTGCTTGCATAGCACGTACAGTGGCTTTGCTAACAACAACCACGGTATGCAGAGCAACGAGACAATCACGAAAACAGTTTGTACCATTTGTTGGCCAGGGAACATGTATTGATCGCATCCTGGCAGTGGAGTCTCCGACTTAAACAAAACCATATTGATGAACATAATCAAGACGGAAGGAGCACACCCTTGACTATTCGCCTGATCTGTACCCGGCCAGGCGTTGTACATAATCCACTTCATAAACATCATCACGACCATGTAGCCGAACATAAGCATCAGGAATATAACTTGTGGCACGAACTCCAAGATGATGTTCATCGGATTGCGGAAGTGAATGTTATTCACGACACTCAGGCACACACCGAACAACATGTGGATAACACCGAATATAATTGACAGTTTCATCTTAAAAGAGTTGGTGAAGATGATCTTATTAGTGGCCAGTTGCCATATGGGATCAGTTCCCATGGGATATACATCACGTAGAGCATCTGTCGTGGGATTAAGTGTTAAGGCGTTGTTGCTCATTACAGTTGAGACATTGTAGTTTATGCGCCACTTTGATCCAAACACATTAATCGATTTCGAGAACAAATCATTATAGATAAAACCAGTATACATCGCACACATTCCCATCAGTAAGATAATATAACGTCCGCCGAAGAATATTCTAGCAATTTCTCCCATTTTCTTCTGTCCTAGTTTCCTCTCTTTAGTGACCATCCATAGTGCAAAAAGGAACAATATTGAGCCGTGTCCCATATCACCAAACATAATACCGAATAGGAAGGGGAAGGTAATTATTGTGTACAATGCTGGGTTGACTTCTCGATAGGTTGCAACACCATAAGCATCGATCAAGTTTTGGAATCCTCGAGTGAATTTGTTGGTACGGTTGAAGGTGGGTGGCTGCTCATGCGTATCAATAACATTGAGAAACGATGGAATCGTACTACCAACTGCCGCCGAGCCATCGGATAAAGCCTTCTGAACCATCGGCAAGTCATTCACTGGCACCCAGCATTCTCCAATTAG
Source organism: Microchrysa polita (assembly GCA_949715475.1). Lineage (NCBI taxonomy): Eukaryota > Metazoa > Arthropoda > Insecta > Diptera > Stratiomyidae > Microchrysa > Microchrysa polita. Next base: position 50,037,993 of record OX454421.1, read on the forward strand.
ACATTTCTTTGTTACATCCATATTGAACAAGTTCAAAGTATGATAGATAGCTTTCATCTTTTTCACCATAATACTCCAATTGGGAAGCTCTTTTGATACACCGACCAGCACTCGTTTACGATGATCTTCGGTCTGATTTAGAACAAGCTTCAAGTCTTCGAGTCGAGTGCAAACGCCCTTCACCATTTCTTCTCGCTCACTGTGGGCACTGGGGCACGGATAAAGTGAGGCATGAAAACCCGTGCATACTTTTTTGATACGATTCTTTAACTGTTCGCCTTGGAAAAATGCAACAAACACAGTTTTGTAAATAGGGTGACCCGTGGATGGATCTTTTAAGGGTTCATCTAGATCGCAACGTCTAAGGAACACATTTCCACGCGATATACGCCACAACATTCGCTCAAAAGCAAATACACGTTCGCGTTGAATAACACCCGCCACAAATCCCAGTCGTCCACGATTCTGCCCGGCAGCTTGCGAAGATCCCTGACCTTCATCGTTCATTCCGACGTTTCGCATTGAATCTAAGTTGAGGACTTCTTGGTCGGAGAAGAAGCTCTGTGTATTTTCTAGTACACGTCGTAATTCTGTCAATTCCAAGTAGTTTGACTTCAAATTGACCTCATTTTGCGAGAGTTCCAGAATTTCATTTTCTGTCTTTTCTAAATGCGCTTCTAGATCAATAATTTCGCGAGGATTCGGCGCTCTCGGTAAATCTTCTAAAATGTCGGGTATAGATACTTCGTCCTTACGAACTTCTGCTTCGATATACCGAAGCTTACGCTCCATTTCATCACATCTGCGTACCTCTTGAACGAATTTTCTTTGGAATGCATTGACGTCGATATTTAGCTGAAATATTAAATACAATTGTTATTTCTTTTAGGCAAAATGTTCTAAAAAATTTAAAGTACATGTTACTAAAATAACACAAAGAAAAAAATTATTAATTGACAAAATTTGGGAACTATTGTAATAATGAATAATGATTTAATTGGATTAAAATTCAAATCCGCCCTTGTATGGCCTCATTTGAGAGAGCTTGAATCAGTTTTAATCCAATTAAATATATAGATTCGCTGTGTATTTTCGGCCTAAGAAATCCGAAAAGATACAGTTGTCCGAAATATGGAAGATTAATTGAGTAAAGTGGATATTACGATGGTTGCAAGCAGAAGCTATGAGAATTTCTTCTTTCTTTCTCATTAAAAAAAAAATGGTGCTCATCGTTTTCACTTCCCTTCTTCAGCCATTTTCGGATATTTTTTGTTGTTATTCGCTCGTAATACCCCCTGCATGAAAGAAGTTTATACTACACAATTCTATCAGAACCGCCCGTGGATTCTTAAAACGTAAGAAAATAGTGGAAGCGTATAAAGTTCAGGGAAGTAATATAAGGAGTTCTAACTGCACAGTAACCAGAACAAGAGTATATTTACAGATTGAGTGCTAAGATTATGAGGTGCATTTATTGAATTAAAGCATGCATATGTAGGAAAAATTTAAAAGAGAATAAAAAAACGAGTGATTTACTCAGTAGACTTACACCAGCCTCCCAAAAATTAATTGCAGCGTAAACAAACATCTTTTGGTGAAACATTGAACAAACTATGTTTAAAACTAAATTGTGGTAAAACTGGTCATAAATGAAAACTCTTCATACGTATGTATAACCAAAGTAATATTACTTAATTGGGTGAGGTTATAAAACACAACGTTCGCGCAACGTTACCTTTAATTTCAAATTAACCGGCCGTTACGGATCAGAAACTTCTCCCTACAAACAGATCACCTAAGCGCTTAGGGAATCTGTTTGTAGGGAGAACAATTTTTTGTGATATATTTTCCCATCTCAATTTTCTATAACTTCTGCCAAGGTGAGTGCTCGTACGATTCTTTTAAAAATTGGCGCTTGGTTATTTCTAACAGTTTTAATGCCTGAAGTGCAGAAAACTAATGTTAATTTTAGCTCGGTTTCGATTCAATTCAAACTGCTCCTAAAGATCTGCAATTTGGTAAAATTTATTCAAATTATATCAAAATCGATCCAAAATTAACCATAGTTTTCCATACTTAAGGCATCAAAACTGTTAGAAGTAACGAAACTAGAATAAAATAATGTAAGAAGGAAATTATCGTTAGACTATGCGCCAATTTTTAAAAGAATCGTACGAGCACCTCACCTTGTCAGAAGTTATAGAAAATTGAGAATGGAAAAATAGATTGTTTTGGGGTCAAATCACAAAAAGTTGACTTTGAAGTTCTGTAAAAACCAAATCTCTTATTTGATTTTAGTGCGGTTAGTTTTAATTTTTAGATAAATTTTTTGAATGTAATAATCATCTTATTTTGCTATTCTAGCTAGTCTATCTTTTGAGATATTGAGGTTTTAATCGTACAAGAAAACGTTTTTTTTTTCAAAATCTTTAAATGCCTGTGGCAGCTAAAGGGTTAAGAAGTGGGGGTATGTTCGTACAACTTTTTTGCTGGAAATCACATGAGGAATCACAATCAGGTGTGTTTATGCGACAGTTTCCGGACACCCTGTATATCTGATGAAAGCGTGAAAACGTTAAAAAACGGTTTATATTTTAATTTAATTGATTCATTGCCTCAATTAAGATATGAAAAAAATTGGTATAAGTATGACCAATTTAGTAAGGGGCTTTTTCGATCCTAAGAAAACGTTTTCATTGAAAGTCTAGGAAATGGTTAATAGGGTGGTTTCATTTTTTGACATGTATATGTCTTTGCGGAGGCTACCTGAGAAATACTGGGTGTCGTTCTGTGAAAAAGCGTCACGAAAAACTGTAACGAAAACGTTTAACGCTTAAAATCGACCTTCCGGTAGTTCGATCTTCCCCAAATTTGGTATACATTATCCTTTGATCGCTCTGACTCAGAATCGACAATCACGATTTTGATAAGTTGCGGGAATAGCGGTAAATTCACCAATGAAGCGAACGAAAATTCATTCTTCAATATGCTTCTCCTCCCCGTGGGCCGATTTCGACAAAACTCGGATTGAAGTTAAGTGGTGCGATCCTTCATGTTTTAGTGCCAGCATTTCTTATGAGGAAGATGTCCTTGGACACAAAATGTCCTTTTTTCTGTGGGAATGCATTATAGACGCTATGTATAAGGATATGGATATCAAAATACAGAATCCGTTGCGCCGAGTCTTGTAAAATCACGAAAAGTTGATTTTGAGTCTGATAAAGGATATTACCACCAAGAAGGATATTTTTCTAGCATAGGAAACAGAGTATGGGCATTATGGGTGTCGACGACGTGCTGCTTGAGTCGATTGTTCACGATGAACGTTACTTCAAACTCCTTGTGGCCCATATGTTTTCCACTTGTGAAAATAGTGTACGGTCGTCAATTTCGCTATTACCTAGAGTGCAACTATGCGCAGGTAATATTCCTCGATCTGATCCATGAGGTCTATTCAGGAAGTGTACATTGTAGGTTCGGAAAGAGCAATCAGTTGTTCGTTTGTCCAGGTCTCTTGACGTTGATTTTTTTTCTAAGGATGAGTGGTCGGCCCATTCGTAAAACAAAGGAGATCCACCAAGAAGGAGCGTCGGAGATGCTGCTTCGGTGGTTGACCGTTAGATTTTTTTCACATTATTATATTTATTAGTCTGAGAGCTGAAGTTGCTAATACAGCACTCAGTCGCAGCGGTGCTTCTTCCAAATGTCATATCAAAAATAAAACACGACTTAGGGGGCACCCACAGGGAGGACTATGGCAGAAGGCGTTTGCACCCAATTTCACTATTCAGAGAAAGTGTACATACCTCATGTTATCTCCCAATCCAAAAAAATACTCCCAAACCTCATAACTTTTAATATGTATTATTAACATAAAGGGCGATCCATAAAGTGACCAATTTTTTCCACTGTATGTGAAAAACAAATACAGTGACGCAGTCAACATCTTGTTTTGGAGGGGGCTAAGGCCTTCCATATCACTGGACATTTGAGTTTGCATCCAAATGATGTTGACATTTTTCAGTAATGACGGTGTGTTTTAAGCTAACCTTGCACTTGCACCCGTGGTTATTTCTGATTTAACTTTTCTGTAGATCAGCGTCGTGAAAACTCGAATGTGATGACATTCAGCACGTTCTTTCTATTGTTTACATGAAAACACTCTTTCCAGCCTAGCGATGGGCTGGTTTTTTTTTTTAACATAAAGATAGCGGAACATGCGGACATATGCCTTTTTTTTATAGACAATAGGAAGTAAGTGCACTTTATCATATCCGTCATTCTAAAACAAAAAGGTGCGGGAGCGGATAGGAAGGACCTGTCTGACTATACGCCACAAGCGCTGAATATCGTCAGGGAGAAATGGTTTCTATACTAATTACGGCTCAGATTTTCGTTTACCATTTTTATGTACTTCCTATGTTGCCGTTACAGAAAGAAAGACACCACCGTGGATCGATTATGAGGTTTTGTCTAAGGATTGTCTAAGGTTGATTTTACGAGTAAAATGAAGGTGTACAGCTGGTGCAGCTTAACGCTGATTTTCTGTATGCAAAAACATCTACATAACAAGCCACGAAGCACATATTTATATAATATTTTAAGAGCCGAATTTGATTGACGTTTTTATTACTTCGTATGTTAGATGGTTTTGGTGTGTGTTATAATATTGGATGTATTGTATTGTATTACAAGACATATTATCATCGGATATTCATGACTTACATCACGAAACTGGACGGTTCCAGCTTCTCCTAGTTCTGAAACTGATGTGTATGCTGCTTCAGGCTGAATGAACATTTGGCATAAAGCCATTTGTTCGCTACGAAACATCGCCCCCATATTGATGTTTGACTCGGCCCCTTCCCCTGGTAATACTAAAAGAAAAAAAGAAAAAGAAAACAAGAATAAGCTCTATTACTATATTACTATTATACAAATAACTCAAATAATATGATAGAATGTATTAATAAGTCGTCAAAAACCGTTGTCATGTAAGAGTTATACACTGTTCAATCGGTTGTAGAATTTTTTTTATCGTCAGATCGATTGTATGGTGTATGTGACGATCCTATCTGATTTTTTGATTGGACTTGTGGATGATATTTTCGTGTAATTTTCATGCCCTCTAGTCACCGTTAAACCCAGGCATGAATCATGAATGGCGTGACACTGCATTCGTTCTTTTTTTGTCGGCCGCGAAGCAGACTTCTCCGCAAACCTACTGTGCTGCTCAAATGTAAATATTAAATATTATTTTTTGTCGAATTTTCAGCTTTGCGGTAGTACAATCGTATCAGTAAAAAAAAATATGTACCTTTAACGGTGCTCTGTTCTTTATACGACTCCCTGCTTATAAGAATTTTCAAAATTTAAGAAAAAGCTTCTCGGCGGATTTGATTTATCCATTTTAATTTTGATAATCTGTTAGCTTCAGGAAAAAAAAATATTAGTGAATCTTTGTGGATTACAATTCGCATGAAGTGACATTCTTTCTGGGGTTAAAAAAAAACACTATACATATATAGATATCGTAAAATTTTAGCACTCTACGCAAACCTTAAATCGATTAAGGTATCTTAGGCCGCCAACACACGTTCTATCCATGGATTTCACATGGATTTTATTGGATTAAAATCCAAATTCACCCGTGTATAGGCTGATTTGATAGAATGAAAATCAATTTTATGGATTCGAATCCATAGATTGCACTTCATGGATTGACCATGTGTGTGCGGCCTCAGCAAGCCGTACAAACGCTAAAAACGGTAAATATAAATTGAAGTATTTTCTTTTCGGCGTATCATTGGATACCGTGAATGATGTGTTTTGCTTAATTGAAGACAGAAGTATTTAATACTATAACAATTCATAACTTTGTTGCTACCAATTAAAAGACGTTGCCAAGTCGTATACTACGACTTTCTGGAACTCCTTATTAAATGAAAATTTCATTTCATTTGAGCATTGCATACACATATTAGAAAGCTATAATCAGCGTTTAGAATCCTTACTCACAAAGCATTAAAGTTTTCATACATTGTCCAATCGATTGTACAATCGATCTGATGATGGATAGCACAATCGATCTGACGCCCCTACACCACAGACACTATACAATTCATCGTACGATGTAAAATGACAGTCTCACTCACGACAGATCCACACGACACAACACAGCGAAAATAATATGTATATTTCGTGGCGATATAAGACATCCATTGCTACTTTCGATGAAGAATGACCGCTACAGTTGCAATATGAAGAAGATCCACCGGTTTATGTGAAAAAATAAACAACTGAAAACAGATGATTGTCCTTCAATCATATGACAAATATATTTTCCTATGAAAAACACGCATGGCGTCAAACGCAAACCTTTTGGCTTCTCGTGGCCACATTGACTGATGGTCATTCCGGAGAACCATACTGAGTTAATTTTGTTACATTTTTCATTGGTTAACAACAAAAAACAATTTCGGTGCTTATGCGTAATATAAGACAGAAAGATCTCAAATTTATGAAAAGAAGGAGGTAGGTTACTATATCGTAAAGGAACTTGTTGCCAAAAAGGCCTGCCCCAAAGGAACGATAAAATAAATCAGAACTTCCATATCCCATCGGTAATATGGCCCTCAAAAATAGATTCAATTGGAAAAGTCGTTGGCCGATTGAGTCGTTTAGTGAATAAAATGCATAGGAGCATTCTAAAATTCTGGTTATGTTTCCAGTTTTCTATCATAAATATCGTCTTGGTGTGTCAATGGGCGGCATGTGGCCCGCGGATTGGACTGCCATGCACTAGACTCAACAAATAAAATAACACTGTGCCAATTACCAAAGGTGCAAATAATTGAAATTATGGCGAGATGGCTCTAGATGCCAGTAATATAAATAAAAATAAATAACAGGCGCGACAGTCCAACATTGGACTAAGGCCGCAGATGTGTTGGTGATATCCAATTTCCAAGATCTTAACAAGCTTTTTTGATGAGGTGTTGAGATCAACAGCACGCTCAGTAGTAATATTTATCCCCATAAATGAGTACTCGTTTAACATCTGAGTGATATCGTAGTCCGTCACATGGGTCGTCAGTTCGAAAAACACCATAAATTGAATTCGTTCACGGTGAGTCTCGAACCCATGACCCTGTGCACCGAAGGTGCGCGCCCTAACCACTACACCAGCTAGACAAGGTGTAGACATGTAGACAGTAATATAGTGGATTGAAAAATATTTACAGCCTTTCGCGGCTAGTGAAGGACGATTAGGTAGTTCAAGGTTTTTACACCTTACGGGGAAAAAATATTTTGTTTCAATAGACAAACATTTTGAAAATTCAGGAAAAGAAATTTAGTTAAGCAAATAATAAAGTGAAAAATATCTTTATTGGTAGCATAAAAATCCTGGTATTAAATCAGGATATCCAACACCATCAAACAAATTTTTTTAATTTGACTTCATCTCTAGATTGTGTTATTTTGCAATTCACAGAAACCTACTATAATAATTGACCTACCTGCTATGCACGTTGAGAAAATGTTCAATCGCATCGGCTCTGAACTTGCGATCAGATTCGAGGAAATCTACTAATGTAAGATTATACTGTACGTTCGAACTTAAGATAGATACTTGGGAAATGTTACGTTACACTATTTACTACAACAATACATGCATATACCTACAAATAAATGCATGCATATTACTGCATCCAAAAAAGTTGAAATGCGTGTAACTTCCGACCCTAATGTGATAAGTGCTTTAAATAGCGGCTGTGTAATCACCATACGTTTAATTTTTCTGCAAAATTCCCTAACCTTTGCTCATATCATTGCAGAATATTGACAAATGCATACACTTCAACATATTAGCTAAAGTCTATATTAAATAGATCAATCTTTATTCTTTTTATTATTATTTTTCCAATAAGACCACTATATAACATATTCTTTTGCTATATTATAATCAGAATAATAGCACGATCATGATGTAAGCCCAGCCTCTTATTATTTTTATATGTACGCTTTATTTAAAGAATCATATGATTGATTAGGTAAAAAATCATGGTTACCGATTTCGTTCGTTATAATACTCGTAATAATATGTACACAAGTACTTGACACTAATATATCGTTTTAACATGAACATATGAACGAAAATAAGATCAGCACAATGTACACCAATTTATAACCAATTAGGAATACTTAAAAAATGTACAAGATTATTTGCGAATTGGTGTTAACTTTACATACACTTGTTAGATATGATGCAATAATGGATATCAGTTTAATATGTTGATTATCTGGTTAAAAGGCGAAAATGATAATAAAAAATCATCACAAGAGACTGTGATGATCATGTGATACTTGTTAGTTTGTTGGCAAGGTCAATTCCATTGAAAGAAAAACACATTTAATTACAATAGACTAATTTGGCATTTCATCCTTTCGAAGAAATCATGCGCGCATGTGGGGATCTCTTCAGGAAATAAAAACACAAAACTGACTAGAGAAAAAATCAAATTTCAGGCGTGGCCAAACAAGTAGAGGCAAACCATCCTTCGAAATTAATTGATGAAATTCGAAAGTATTTGAATATTTGCCTTATTAAGCGATGCTAAGTTATTACTTGATCATTTCCAGAAAACTGAATTTCGAAAATTCTTCTAACTTTAATCCTGTTTTATTTTCGCGTTCACATATTATTAGCCGGTTCAGTCTGCAAACAAATATTGGATTAGTTCACCTAAACTAAAAAATACCACGCTTAATGCTTCATGCTACAATGAATTAAAGGCATTTCTATCTACATATCTGTATAATTGAAGTGTAGATAAGCAAAAATCCGTCACATAGTACAATAAGGGATCATCAGACAGCCGTAAAGTATTTGGTGGAAATAAGCTGTGATATTGTTTTTGTCACTTTTCTATTGTTATACAAATGAGCCACCGGAGGTATGTCAAAGTATATATGTATGTGGGATTCAGTAAACAGAAGAGCGATTGTTGAAGTTAACAAAACTTTATTCGGAAATCAAATTAGATATTACAAACAAAACGCGTGTAAAAAGAACTATGTTCGCTGGTGTCGTCGTTCGCTTACCGACTGTCTTCTTCTTCATGATCGTGTACGTGTGTGGTGGTTCCGTTTCGTCAAATTCAAATTTTGTGGATAATTAACCCTACAATTCGGCCATCCTGTTCTATGCGCCGTCCTCGGCGCTGCTGCCCCATCCGTCTGCGTCATCGGTGAAATCGAAGTCGTCGCACATACCCGAGTCCTGATTTTCAGGGTACTTTTTCATATGATCGGCTGATGTTGTGGTTTCGTTCGGACCCTCGCCATAGATCTTCTCTACTCCATATCGGTCATTAGGCATAATCGTCGTCACTCGATATGGGCCCAAAAACTTTGGATGTACTTTTAGGCCTACTCCAAACTGCGTCCTCTGAATTGCAACGATGTCGCCGACCTCGTAGACATTAGCTGCTTTTCGCCTGCGATTAAAAGTCCTCTTATTTTCGTCTTGTAGCTTCTTGATGTTTCTACTAGCCTCATTTCGTAAATCTGATCTTCGTTCCATGAAACATGTCACGGTTTCCTTCTCAACCATCTCTCGTATCGGCAGATCGTCTTTTATTCGCATTTTGGTGCCAGTCAAAAGTTCGAATGGGGTGGTGCCCGTACTGCGACTGTAAGACGAATTGATGTACTGCTGCAACCTTTCGACATGTTTGAACCACTCGCCTGGATTTTCTATGGACAACTTCGTCAGGACAGGAACAATAGTCCCATTCATACGCTCTATTTGGCCATTGCCGCGGGGTACTCCAGTTGTAATTGACACATGCTCAATTCCCTCGTCCTTGCAATAATCATTAAAGATGTTGGAAGTGAAGGCTGATCCACGATCAGAGATGATCCGTCTAGGATTTCCGAATACGACGGCCTGGTTCTTAAGCCTGGTGATCACTTCCTCAGCCGTAGTCGACTTCGTGGGATAAATCCAGATAAACTTGGTGAAACCGTCTACTACCGCAAAAATGTGTTTGTAATTCTTTCTAGTCGATGGCATGGGTCCCAAATGGTCAATATGGTACGTATCGAGAGGACGATCCCCTTTATCGATAGGATTCAACAATCCTTCACCTTTTCCTTTCTTTTTCCCTGCCAGAATACAAACCACGCAATTCTCAATAAATTTCCTTATTCGGGCTTGCATATGCAGAAACCAGAACTCCTGCTTTAGCAAGTTCTCGACTTTTATCACGCCAAAGTGTCCTCGCTCATGAGCTTGTCTTATAACGTCATATTGCATGGCCTTAGGCACCACTAGCCTCAATGTTCCACCATCGTCATAGTAAACTATACCGTTCCGCAATTTCAGACTATCGTCGCGTCCTTCTCCCATAATCACCTTCTTCAGTTCAGGGTCGTCATTCTGTGCTCGCTGTATCCGTTCCGTCAGAGCACATTGTTTACTTCGCGTTAGGTAAATAGACACGGGATTCCGGCTTAGTGCGTCTGCATGTTTCATCGCTTTCCCTGGTCGGTGCTCGAAACTGTGATCGTATTCATCTATCACCAATGCCCATCTAGCCACACGCGAGCATGTTTCCTTCTTCGCCATCGTCAAAGCTAAAGCTTGGCAGTCCGTCACGATCTTTACGGGGTTCCCCAACAAATACACCCGGAACTTCTTCAGCGACTTTACCACGGCAAGAATTTCTAGCTCATAGCTGGTATATTTCTCTTCTGCGGATGTTGTCTTCCAACTTGCATAGTGTATGGGATGCATTTTACCGTCTTCGTGATCGCGTTGTAAAAGTATGGCACCTAATCCATATTTTGAAGCGTCAGTATGGAGTTCGGTTTCAGCTCCGGCACGGAATAATTTGAGCACTGGGCTAGATGTTAGAGCGTCTTTCAGTTGGTTAAATGCCTGTAACTGAGATTTTCCAAATTCGAAAACCACATCGGCTTTCAGTAAATCAGACAATGGACGGGCAATCTGGGCAAAATCCTTAATAAATTTGCGGAAATACCCCGTCAAGCCCAAGAAACTTTGTACTTCTTTCGCCGTCGTAGGTTGCTTAAATTGTTTAACAGCAACCGTCTTCTCTTCGTTCGGTCTAATAGTTCCGTCTTCGACGATATTACCAAGATATTGGACTTTACGGGTGAGATACTTACATTTTTTCCAATTGAAATGGATATTGTACTCACTTGCGGTTTGCAGAACACGTTTTAGCTTCTCACAGGCTTCGACTTCGCTCATCGCAGGAATGATCAAATCGTCCAGATACGCCAGCATAGTGCCATCGGCCAATAGTTCACGGAACACAGCTCGAATATGTCGCTGGAAAACGGCTGGCGCGTTACAAATTCCAAACGGGACTCGCAGGAATTCAAATTGTCCATCCGGTGTCACAAACGAAGTATACCGGATGCTGTCCTCGTTGACCGGAACATGATGAAACCCGTCCTTCAGGTCTAAGGTGCTGAATACCTTAGCCCCCTCAAGCCGATCCAACAAATCGTCAATAACTGGAAGTGGAAAGCGGTCTCGAACCATCTTTTTGTTGATCTGGCGATAGTCGACACACATCCTTGGTTTACCGTTTTTCTTCGACGTAAGAACGATTGGGCTGCAATATTCGGATATACTCGGCCTTACAACGCCGTCGTCGATTAATTTGCCAACTATTCCGTCAACCATCTCTCGCTGATCCGCTGACAATCTCCTCGGACTCTGATATACTGGCCTTTCGTCGTTCATAATGATTCTCATCTCGACACCCGTCTGTTTTTCGTCTACTGGTGCATACTCATTGACAGCCTTCGCAATTTGCTGCCTGATCGTTTCATCTTTAATATGATGGAGTTCAATCTCAAAAGGTGACTCATCGTCTCCGACACTTATGTTGAGCACCTTGTCAAGAAAATCGTCTTTATTGGATGAAGCATCTGCTGGTGGCAACTTAGAGAACACAGCTTTTCTGTTTCTGATTCGGATCTCAACAAAATCAGATAACTCTCCGCCTAGTAGCAGGTCGTGAGTGAGGACATTGTCCGGCACAACGTGAAACTGCAATTTAACAATATTGTTGTCAACTCTGATCGACTCTTCGAAACTCCCCAAAGTGCGAAGCTCAAAAGTTCCAACGCCACTAAATGGAATTGTTGTTGTGTTGAGTTTTGGAGCTCCTAATCGCACATATAAACTGGACGTTACGACGTTCAAATCACTTCCAGAGTCCATAATCGCCTCCAACTCTAAATCGTTTATAATTACAACTTTGTAGACCTTCTTGTCTGTGGATCTGAGAATGTTCACTCGTTTTTTCGTCTCAACAGGTACGTCCTTTTTACATCCCGTAGAAATATGACCGTACTCATTGCAGCGGAAGCACTTCGTTCCCCTCGATTTGTTCGGGCAGTTCTTGCTAACGTGGGAAGCTTCTCCACAATTATAGCACTGTCGACTTGCACTGCGGTCATTCTTCAGTTTTGGCACTGGCCGGTGCTTAGCGCTGCTTATCGTCGGCTTACTCTTTGCTTTACTGCGAAATGTTTCATACTGTCCCAGTTTTTTCCTCAACTCTTGAATCGTCGATGCGCCATACAAAATCACCTTATTGGCCTCATCGTCTGGAATCCCGTCGATAACATACTGGATTTTTGCCTCAACTTCGATGTCGGCATGGCTGGCAATTTCTAACATTCTATAGACATACTCTTGATAGGTTTCGTCTGTTCTTTTCTTTGTCTGCTTGAGGCGCTCATGGACATCCTTGCTGCTGATGACATTCGAAAACTCCGTCAATAAAGACTTCTTCAGTGTGTCCCATCGCTTGGAGCACGACTCGAAACTTACAAACAGTTTCGCAGATCCACGTAGAAGTTTCTTCGCGTATACGACCTTTTGGACTCCATCCCAACCACAAAGCTCAGCAGTTTCCTCAAATGATGTTATCCATCTCCGGATATTCTCAGTGCCGTCCCCGCTGAATGTTTCAAGTGATTCCTCAACGTCTTTAAAATTAAGGGTAGGCATGACACTTCGTCTCATCGTCGTTCGTCTTATACTGCGTCGAGACTCGATGCTTTCCTCATCCTCACTACTTTCATCGGCACCAGATTTTTCTTCGTCATTAAAGATTTCCACCTTGGTGGTTTGTTCAGCTGTAGCATTCTCCAAGGCTGTCTTCAATCGCGTCTCCAGCTCCAATCTCGTTCCCGTCGTTTTCAACCCCATTTCATGCAGTTGGTTCTGCAGCTGAAACGTCTTCAACTTACTCACTTCGTCAACAGCTAATATGGTGGTCTCTCCATCCTCCATAAGACTCCTCTCATCATCTGAGCCTCTCGTTGAAACAGCCATCGTTTCTCACAATATTCTCCGCAGTGTGAGCAGAACTAAACACGTCGTTTCCTGTCGTTTCGCAACAAAATGGTCTCCGTCCGAATGAACACACAACACCCAAACACCGCGGCGATCCGTCGTCAAAATATTGGAAAGCAGCCGTCGTCAAACCGATGATACGTCGTCGTACACGCACGCACGGTTTCTCCTTCCGCAATCAACAAATTCGCCACTCAACTCGTCGCGTCGTCGCTTTCGGCACGTTCTCGGACTCCCGATATTCGGCTGTCACTTGTCGCCACACTCGTCGTCGTCAGCGCCCCTTCGGAACGCTAGCGCTTCGCTGTCACAAGCCGTCTGATACGTCGTCGTCACTGCACCCTCAGAAACCAGGCGCTCCGCTGTCAACATTCGTCGTTCGCGTCGTCAAGCGCCCTCGAATAGCTGGCGCTCCGCTGGCACAATCTGTTGCACTCGTCGTATTCAGTCGTCGTCGTCAATATCGGCAAAAATGGCGGCCACGATTCGCCCCGTCCTCACCAACTCGCAAAAGTCTTTTCACGCGCGATACCGAACACACGAGCTCTGTACTGATCCCGGTTGAGCCCCCAATTTGTGGGATTCAGTAAACAGAAGAGCGATTGTTGAAGTTAACAAAACTTTATTCGGAAATCAAATTAGATATTACAAACAAAACGCGTGTAAAAAGAACTATGTTCGCTGGTGTCGTCGTTCGCTTACCGACTGTCTTCTTCTTCATGATCGTGTACGTGTGTGGTGGTTCCGTTTCGTCAAATTCAAATTTTGTGGATAATTAACCCTACATGTATAGGTATAAATAATGATCAGGATCAGTCTCTGATTCGAATAAGCCACATTCTGTCTGTCCGTGTGTCTGCTTGTTTACACGATAACTCCCGAAATAATGAATCTAGCGGTTTGAAATTATGGTCAAATGTTTGTTTTAATAAAATCTTGGACGGTATTGAAAATGGGCCGAATCGGACCCCGGGCATTCACAAATTCCGCTCTAATTGTAGTTTTGATCAAATGTAATGTTTCTGTTAAAAAAAAAACTCAAATTGCGAAAATAAGCTTGAAACACCACTGTATAGCGTCATTACTGATTTAGGAACACCATCACCCAGCTTGCGGAGGCAAGCTCTAAAGTCCAGTAATATGGATGGACTTAGTCCCTCCAAGGTAAGATCCTGGTTGCGTCACTGCCTAATTGTAACATACTCGTATCCTTGAAGTGGAGTAGGTCTGATTAGCCGTATACTCCTACATCTCCTCTCCGCATCCATATCTTTTGATCAAATATTTCGAAAAATTTTAAATTAGTGTCAAATGGTAGCTGAAAGAAGTGCCAGATCTGACCGATCTACCCCTTCCACCTCTACAAAAAATTGAAATGGAATATTTTGGGCTTTGCATGCATTCTGGGTCTATACATGGCTATAGGGTATACATTCATTTTGCTATTCGCATGATTAGAACTCGGTCTCGTTTTAATTGTTTTTAAAAGTTTTGAAATAGCTTAAAAATGCTCATTTTGGGTCGTATTGGTTGAAATAAGCGTAACCCACTGCATATACAGTGAGTCACATTCAAAGTGAGCCACCCTATTAGAAGAAGCAAACTTCAAAAATAAATACTTTTCGGACAAACAAATTTTTGGTATTAGAACTCTCAGGAAAACGTCTACTCCCAATCCAGTATGATAATCATTGTTTGATCCCATGCAAAGTTGTAGAAACCGTTGAAATTCAAACCAGTTCAGAATTTCATGTCACAATGAAGTGAGCCAGTTGAATTTGTTATTTTAACGGTCATAATTTTCCGGAATTGCAACTTTTTAATTAATTTAATAGATTTTCCTTCAGTCAGTATACTAAGGATGGGTCGAAATACAGGTATAAAAACATGGCCGTAGCCCCTCCCTGGTAAGTATTGCAGAAAATCACTGTCCTTTCTTAAAATTTAGCTCTAAAATTAAAAAAAAAACAGGCGCTACAGTCAAACATTGGACTAAGGCCGCAGATGTGTTAGTGACATCCAATTCCCAAAATTTTAACTGCTTTTTTGTTGAGGTGTTGAGATCAACAGCACGCTCAACAATGTTATCCATCCGCAAAAATGGGTACTCGTTCGTTTCATCTGAGTGAGATCATAGTCAGTCACAAGCAAACCATCTACGAGGTATACCGTCAGGGGAGCACCTAGCCTTTCGGCCTTTATCTCCCGGTCCCGCTAAAATGTTTGGACCTTCGGCTTTTTTACTGACAAGGTGTTGTTGTCAGATGGGGATTTCTCCATCCGGCGCATGCACACACCATCAGGAACCTAACCCCGGGGTTGCATCACTAGCTGGATGACTTGGGTAACAACCTCCAGCCACTACGAGTCCAACACCGTGATGGGCAAGGACCATGGTCCCCTGGGCACACCCATCCCCGTAGTTCACTATTCGCTATATACTTCTCTATAGCAGGTGTGATCCTCCTTCGGCCCCCTATTGGTTAAGCCTTACGTCGAATTCGGACATCCCAGGCTCGTTGGACCTGTGACTACGAGCCTGTGTAGACACGTAGCGCTGCTTTTCACATCCAGGTGGCCCCTTCAGTTTACTAGTCAGCAATGCGACTCGGGCAGTGTGGTCATCAATCCACAAACTAGTTAGATATAGGCGCGTAGGCATTTACCACCAAGGCCGTTCTCCCTAACTAGCCCCTTCAGGACTCGGGTTATGCGAAGCCGTCAACCCCGAAGCTCACACGATTTCCATAAGATGCACTCCCCCACCAGAGGACATCACAATCGTGCTTGGCCTTTAGTGCTTCCCTCCCGCAATCTATGGGGGGAGGTAGGCACGCCGAGAGCCACCCGTACATAACTCAGGAGCACGGGACCGTTACCGCCCGAATGGTCTTTGTACAGATCCCCGCCATGGCGTATCAACTGTACCAGGGGCCCCCTTGCGCTACTAGGTCCGTGGTGTCGTAGCTCACCAAAGATCTTTGTCCCACTACAAACAGCCTTCCTTGACTGAGTGTCACAAGGACACCGACCCCCCTGCGGGGGGATAGTCAGTCACAAGGGGCATGAGTTCGAATTTGTTCACGGTGAGTCTCGAACACATGACGTTGCGCACCGAAGGTGCGCGCACTAACCATTACACCAGCCAGACTAATCTAAATTTTGCCTAAAAATATTTTCGCGACAAACGATTTCAACTCCTAAGAAAATCTGGATGTTGAAAAAATTTCAGTCGGTAAGCAGATTGTCTGGCGGAGAAAGAATGAATAGTTAAAGACGAAAAATATCCATTCGCAAACAAAGCACGGCGCGGCGGTGGCTCCGCCATGGTTTGGGGGTGTATGGCGGGTAGTGGAACCGACAAACATGACCCAAAACACAAATCCCGCTTTGCGCGCGAATGGCTTTCGAATAATTTTCCCCATTCTTTTTAGTTTTGTTGTTATTTTTTCTTGTCAAAATAAAATAAGACAATTGTCAAACACATTAAATCAAAGACTGGCGTTTAGCAAATAAAATAATCTAAATTACAATTTAGTTTGATTTGCTTTTCATTGGTTTTTCTAGGATTTTCTTTTGTTACTCAAGTTGGCTCACTTTGACTGTGACTCACTGTATATGTATGTACTATGTATTTGGCTATCCTTGACGTTTAGTACAAAATAATTTCATTCTCATAAATAATAGTTGTTGTTGGCATAATAACGATTCCTTATTTAAATAGGCACTTAAGCAAAACAGTAGGAAATGCTACCATAAAAATAATAGCACTGCCGATACGTTTCCTCTGGATCTTATTTTATGACTTCTCAAATTACAGCTGATAATGGTAATAGTTTCCCGCGTTTCTAATGTTTTTATCCAGAAATATACATATGATGTATGCGTCAGTAAAGCTTGCCGAAAGTTTCTTAAGAAACTGTCGCAAAGAATCTTTGCTTCTCCAATAATATGCACTCATGCTAAGTAAGTCACAGGATGTGTACTATTTCGTCAAAAGTCCAATATTCAACAATTTATTGCGTACTTTTGCAGGCTTTAAAAGCTTGGTACTGCCTTTACCGGACGGTAAAGGTATTTGTTACTTTTTGTTGAAATTAACCAAACCAAACGGTGCTATTATTTTTTTTTTCGCAACTGAGGAGATGGTAGGGAGGGGCGCTTGAAACCCCCCTAAACGATGATCCCGGTAATTTTTCACTTTCTACTGCACATTATAAAAAAAATTATGCATTAGTTCAATGGATGCATAATGGAAGCATTTTAGAGCATAAAATGCGGGTTTGACTCCTGGAAAGGCATGAAAGGCTGAGATTGGAGTCTGGAAACCGAAATTTATGCTCGTACTTTAAAATTTGTAACACTATTTCTATCAATACTTTTTGCTATACTTCATGCTCCACTAGGAGTTAGAACAAATCGAGATATCAGTATGTACTTGAAGGGTCGACAATAAACAAAACTGACGGGAATCCTTAATTGTTGTTGACGACTTTAAATGTTTGACCTCCTAAAAAATCCTGGATACGATCATGAAGTTGACAAATTTTTGGAGTTAACACGGCCCCTCCCCGGAACGAATTCTAGCTACGCCCATGATATATTATATTTGATATACACTCACTGACAAAAAACAGACTCTTGTTTTTGTTAATTATTTTCAATAACACCTAATTGTTATACAAAAGATGGCCACTTCATATTAACGTTTTTAGTACTGGATGCAACCGAACCAAAATTATAAATTTGCAAGAATGATCGCTCTTGGTAAAATTTGTTCCAATAATCACCACAAGAATACATATCAAACAATTCATTGAATTGAACCAACGGTTGCCAAAATATAAACTATACTTTACAATTTTTAGATGATAATTGATTCTTTGCATATGAATGATACATATTTCAATAGATGGTTGTTATTAAATGTTCCAATTTTTTCCTCGCAAACTATGAGCAACATAATAGCCTTTGTAAACAAATACTGAGTTATGCTTTCTGCTGCAAGGAAGAGGATATTTTGAGATAAACAACACTCGAAAAGGCTGTCCCTATTCAAGTGACCGGGAGTGTATGTACTTGAAACTATAGCGAGACATAATGGAAGTGACTATACATTTTGAAATGGAGCACCGAATATGAATATGCACTGATTCTCGTTTTGATTTTCGAATAAGGCATCCTCAGGCCGCCCACGCACGAAGCGTCCGAATCAATTTTTTTATTCTTTGTTCTGTCAAATTCATACATTTTCTTCGATTTTGACAGAACGAAAATCCAAAATATATGGATTCGGATTGATCTGTGGGCCTTAAGAAAGATAATTTCAGGAGTATTTTTTTTTAATTGCAAATAACGAGCATGAAAAAAAGTTGTTTCAATCAATTACCGAAGTCCGTGTCCTTTTTGAGAGCCTGGCTATTAGAATAAAATGCAGGTAAATACTACATACAACATTATTGGAAATAAAACTGTTAAGAGAAATGTGATTATTAGATCTGCGCGTTTAGAGAGCAAAAGGACCATAGTATACTATAGTCCTTGCTGGTTTACCCAGGAAATATTACACACTTATCATTATTAGGTATGGCGTATGGACAATGTACATAATTGATTATTATTTTTCTGAATAAATATTTGGTAGTGTTTGAATTTTCAGCAGTTTTTTTTTCAAATTGAGTATGAACGTTTGATGTTTCTATTTCTTTCGAATTATCCGATATTGCTCGGGTCATCGTTTGACCCCCTGCTGATTGGAAACATAATTTTCCCATCTTTAATTTAATATAAACCATAGCATACGTCGCGTTGATAGCTAACCGCTGACGTATACACTACTCTTCTACTTCATCTTCAATCTTCCGCCATATGCGTGGGCGCATGAAATGTTCCCGTCCATTGCATGTATGTAAATACACTGTTCACTGTCTGCTTATATTCTCCGAAAAATGTTCTGAACGATAGTCTGAATAAAATACACGTGACCTTCATTGCAAGTAACAAATAGCATAATTAGTGATAAATGATAATTCTACCATTTCATTATTGACACGGATCGATGCGTTCTAGTGTCGGAGAAAAAATGATTTATACATTTATTTCGCGTTAAAACAAAACTACACAACACACATCTGTGGTTACAACTATAAACTATTCAGTTCGTATAAACAGGTGTTTCCGTAGTATTGGGAACTATTAAAGCGAATGCAACGATTACTGCAAGTTTCCCAAATTACATGTGCCGAATTGAACGTCGTCGTTACTTAGGTTTCCTGATATTCCAATAAACAAATCAATTCGTCTCTAGCACAACACAAACACAGCCGTTTCGCATGTCCACAATAACAAATTACAAAAGCAACTAACCCTCAACGTTTCGTGCACTTAATTATCCTGATAATGGAATCCACTAAAATTGGAGAAAAGGACAAATAAATTGTTATTTATGAACGTCCTATACGCTTAGGTTTAGTTATACTAGTTTGTAACGGGCGCCTCCACGTTATTTACGCGCAAGAATATTCTAACAAGTTCAAGTTGAATGCTTTAACTGACCTTCTCTCACTGTTGTTGACTGGAATTGGTTCCGTGCCGACCGAACTTAAAGGCAGTACTGAAGCATGGTCTTTAACAGTTCGTGTCTAGGAAACTTTACTACGTCCAGCACAATATGTAGTTCATCTTTACTGACTTCAACACAACAACAATTGAAATTTTTGTTCGTGGTTTTTCTCATCAATTTACTACTGTCTCTGTTGTCACACATATCACAAGTGTAGCGTATAGTACAGCGGGTGGTCGAGAAAATAATCCAAATTAATGAGAACAGAATAAATGTATTATAGTTGAAAATATTATACAATATGTATTATACAAAAAATAAAAAAAATAACAGGCGCGACAGTTCAACATTGGACTAAGGCCGCATATATGTTAGTGATCCAATTTCCAAGATCTTAACTGCTTTTTGGTTGAGGTGTTGAGATCAACAGCACGCGCAGCAGTGTTATTTACCTTGTTCGATTTTTACTACTAAATTTTGTGCTTGGTATTGATTGTGATTGAAACGCCGTTGACCAATAGAGCAGAACGGGCTCTGTTTACTGCAACGCGAGAACGCACATATTTTACTAAAATTTATAAAAATTGTCGACAAACATTGTTGAATTTTTCGATAAATCGATGGTATCTTTCCAATTGAATTCATCATTTAGAGTTTCAAAATACTTTTATCATCCACTGTTTGATTCATAAACTAAGATAATGCTAACGTGCCGCTAAAGAGCCACCGAATTTTTATCAGAGCAGAGAACACAAAGAACAATCCCCGAGTAATTGGATTGTTTTCGGCTAGAATAAAACAAATGTACAAACATTCATACACAAAATGCACGTACTAACTACTACAAACTGTGCATATGTCAGTCTCTTACAATACAGCTTTAAAGGCTTGTATTAATCGGAGCAGCTCAGGCGATGATCGCTGAAAGTTTGTTGCACGTGGAGAATTATTTGCATTGTATTTTAAACTCAGCAGAACTCAGATCAGAGCATTTGTGACTAATATTTCAATTGGTGCTGTGTTCCTTTTTTAATATCCAGTAAAGCTTGGAGGCATCCTGATCAACACAAACTTTTATGCACTTTTAGAAATTTTCACAAGCTCGTTAGGAAGCGAGTATGTGTTCAGATGTCAAAAGCAAGTATGTACGTATGTATGTGGACGAAAACGGGGAAAACGGATAGACAGAAAAAAAGGTGAACATTTTTAGTCAAAGAATATTAAAGCTACTTTGCACTACTGGTAGTTTCTAGGACTCATAAGATCGCTTAAGGTACGTGTTCGTTAGAGACAATTCATGTGATGATCGCTCGGCGATCGTAGTTTTGCATCCAATTTCGAGCCGTATTTAAATATTTTTTGAATGGTTCTACTTTCCTAGTACCGTCTATAGACTAAAGGAACATGTCTGTATATAGAAAATATACCCATATAGTGCTCAAAACCGGTGGTTTAGCTTCGGTCGCTGAGCGATGATTCCATGAGTCGTCTCTACGAACACAAACCTTTAGATTTCATCATGAGGATGAGTCGCTTCGAGTAACACAAACCTTAAGCTTATGATATATGAGTAGCTTCATTGAATAGATTCATCACACATTTAGAATAACAAATACAGAGCAAAGTTGTAGGGTACAAACTGGCCTGGCTGGGTGTTGCGGAATCATATTTAGCGAATTCGTTAAGATGCAACGTGTATATGTAGGTACATAATGCTAATCTTGACTTGTTACTTTGTACGAGTACATATGCAAAAGATTTATTCTCGCCGTACATGATCTCTATTCATTGAATTAAGAAATGAGTGTTGCAGCGTTATCACATCATAATGCACTGAAGGCAAAAAATGAAAAATGGATTATGTCGTTGCGATAAGGTTTCTTTTCTAAATAACATAACAATATAATAATAGCTTTTGAAAAAGTACATATGTACATACATATGTATGTAGTCTTATACATATTAATTAGGGTCAGCTCTAGGGCATGACAAAAGGGCGATCACCCTGGGAGCCGAAAATCACACTTCATTCTACTTGCCTAATAGTCCAATCAATGAGATCACACGAGGGTTGGGAACGGTGCATTGAAATAGGCTATGATTTTTAATTTCATGGTTTTGATAGAACTCACGGTTAGGACTAGTTAAAATTAAACATAAAGCCTCGTCTCCATTGTAAACAATTGTGACAGTTGCTGAACAATAGTGTCACGTCCACACTGTAAACAAATGTTCCTGAGCACATATTTTTGGAGCAATGGTTCGCGTTCACATTGTAAAATAGTTGTATCGCACCGCGCCGCCGGCCGCCAATAAATAATGTTCGCGAACACCTCAAGTTCGTTTCGAGCTTGTTGCTGCTGAGCTGTTGCACTGATTTTTATAAGTAATTTATTGATGTTCGATGTTTTCCATTCAAGCGGGAAACACGGGAACATTACACGAATTGGGAAAATTTAAGTTAGAAATGAGGGTTTTAATTGATGGCAACTGATTAAGAATGTTAACTAATTTTTAGTGCAAATCAAATAAGTTAGAAGGTATTAACGTTCAAAGTTGTGTTAATATTCGCCAGCTGACTACACATTAAATACGTATATCGTAAAAATGTAAAACGAGACCGACGCGCAGCCGAAATTTGGATACCATTCACTCTCCTCGGTCCCATTCCATCCATTCTAACATATGTTTTGTGGCATCAAAAGAAACACATTTCTGTGAGGTTTGGATGGAATTATCTAGTACACAAATAAAAAAGTTTTTCTTATAAGGACCTAATTGGGTGGTTGGGTTTGCATGGCAGCCCCATGACCCCATACTCAAATTCCATCATGTTTTGTGTCATCAATAGAGACACATTTGTGTGAAGTTTGGTTAAAATTGGTGCACACATAAAAAAAAATCTTAGAAGAACATCATTTGGGGGGTTGGGTTTGTATGGCAGCCCCATGACCCCATTGTCCGTTTTTTTCATATTAGCTCCTATTGCGATTGTTACAAATAAATAAACTTAAATATAACTGCAATCTCCCCTTGACCTCTTTCTCCTCTTCATGGATCAACAGCAACGGCTTCGACAACAAAGAATGGCGTGCCCACTGGCCAGGTACCGGAATAAACGCGCACAGCTTGTTTTTCACGACGATTGATTTATATTTTGATTTCCTCAGCGCTCAACCAGTTTCATTCCGCTTAAAAAGTACAAGTTCTTCACGGTTTTGTCATAATTACGTCTTACTTTCAATTTCAGTACGTCCGGCACAGATGTCGGTTTGCCACACATTTCAATGTCGAAATATCGGTGACTTCAGGATCTTTCGAATCCTCGGAAACGACAACGCTAGCCGCCGAACGCAAACATTAAAACTTACTAAGATTCATTTTTCATTTCTTCTTCTGGAGCGTTTGATATAAGCTTGAATACTGACAACTCAACTTTTCTACGATGGTTAAACAGTGGTTTCCAAACCCCCAAAACCCCTACGTAGGATCGCCACTGATAGCAGGATTTGACAAAAGTGTTGTATTGCCTCCTTTAAGATCCACGAAAGTAAAGAAAAGTCAATGCTCGTTCATAGAATGACCAATATATTTCGGGCGACTGCCCATCATCAGGGTGCATGGGCGTAGCCAGGGGGGGGGGGGGGCGACCGCCCCTCCGTGCCCCCCCCCCCCCTGGTCGATGAAGATGGTAAAAAAAATCATTATCGATGTAGTAAAAAACTCGCTGAACTATACAACATTTTCAAAAAATTTTCTGCTTCTGGCGCAGCGATGCTTTTTTTACCACTCCAAGTGCCGCCGGAGAAGCCATGATCGGGACAGTTTGCAGTCAGGAGGCACATGCAAATAGATGACAGCGAGTGGCCCCTCGTAACTGATGGAGGCTGCGTACCAGCACACACATTTCACTTGTGAGTGTGCTTCTGTGGCTGCGTGGATCTCATATTTCCTGTTTCATTTCATGGCTTCTGAGCTCGAGTACACAATTTCAACCATTAGGTCCTTTCGGGAAGTTAGTGGAACTCAACTTATTTTCATCTGAAAGGGTGACAAATGGTATACAGCTTTGCTTTGTTAGCCCTGGAAGGTCATGCTTCGTCGAATCGACTACGCATCATCAAATTTATCCCATTTTTCGTGACAATTCTCATTATTTGGAGCTAAGTTTTCGTACAGCACTTACCGTGCCGATGTACTTGCCGGGTACATTGCGGCTAGACGAAGTAAGCAGGGTAAGTTGGATTTTTGGAAATTGCCGAAACGACGAAGGATGAACTTTGTGTAACTTTTAGAACTCCAGTATCTCTTATGGCTGGATGTCGATTCGACGATAAGTCGGTGGCCATAAAACTAGCTCGTAACAAATATGTTTATTTTTGAAATGTGGGACCTATTTTGTCAAAAATTATGGAAAAAATTTACTAGGACAAAAATAGGACAAATTAGGAAAATGTCTCGAAATTCTTCCTCATTTTAGGAAGATTGCATTTCGAACTAATAAAAATCGGCTCCAAAATCGATGTTTTTCCATTCTAAATAAACTAACGGCTGAAAATCTGTCAAATTTTATAAATATTTTGAGAAAGGGTGATTTGTATGAGGCGTCAAAGTTGAGCGAATCGACGAAGCATGACCTTTCCGTACTAAAAATAAGCATGACCTTCCATGGTTAAGGACCTTGTAAAGAAACGGGTCTCATATTTTAGTGTATTTCAAGTTCTTCTTTTTCTTCTCAGGACCGTATAGCCCCTTGTGGGGCCATGGTGCGTTAACTTAGCCGTTTATAGGCAATTTCGAGTCAATGTTACATTGCATATCATTTCGGAGTGTAGATAATGTTGTAAGCACTATATATTTCCATTCACATGATTTCGCAAGTGGAATATGCAGTCAGAGATGCTAAAAATGCACTGAAAATAGACAAACTACGCTTTAAAAGGCAGATATGTAATCAGAATGCAGAAGAAAATCATTCTCATCTCAATTTTACAAATTTGACTCTAAAATTAGCAAAAAAAGAAATAACACGCGTGGCAGTCCACCAGTAAACTAGGGCCGCAGATCTTTGAGTGAAATCCAATTTCCAAGATCTAAACTGCTGTGTTGTTCAGGTGTTGAGATCAACAGCACGCCCAGCAATGTTATTTATCGCCATAAATGGATACTTGTTTACAATCTGAGCGACATCATAGTCCGTCACGTAGGTCGTGAGTTCGAAAAACACAATAAAATGAATTCATTCACGGTGAGTCTGGAATCCATGACCCTGTGCATCAATCCAACCACAAGCCAGGCTACTCTTAAATTGGCTAACAATATTTCTGCGACCTACTCTACTCTAAGAAAATCATGATTTTGAAAAAATTTTGGGCTTGCCCCCCCCCCCCCCCCCCCCTGACCGAAATCCTGGCTACGCCCATGTCAGGGTGTTAAAATCTATATAGAACATGACTAAATTAATAACATTTTTAAATTAATAAAAGGAAAAGAGTATGTACCTAATATATAATTAATAAATACAGTAGAGCGTCGATTATCCGAACTAATGTCGACAAGGGTGGTTCCGATAAACGAAAGTTCGGTTAATCGAAATCCATACAAAAATTGGAAAATAGCCCAAATGTGAAATCAAACAAAAAACCGATGACGTGTAAAACAACTGGAACTGAACAAAAATAAAAAATCGAGGTAATTGGGCAATGCAGATGAGAGGTCGCTTCCTTCAGACACTTGCTTTTTCGTTATTTTGGATGTTTTTCACAAGAAAAGAAGCTGGGTGCCCGGTTCGGTTAATCGAACGTTCGGATAATCGACGTTCGGATAATCGACGCTCTACTGTAACACCAAATAACAAAAAAGACGGTGTACACATTGTAGAAACTTTCAAATGACGATAAAACTAATAAAAACAGAAATGGCTAGTGTCAGTATGGATGTCAAATAGTATCACAGATGATTTAAATATAAAGGTGTGTACATACATATCACAGATGTTTAAAGCTCAGTCGTAATTAAATTAATGTAGGTGTTAGTATATTGCTTTTTATCACTTTTCTCATTACAAGCAACATCCTCATGTTTGATAATTTGATTCACTTCATGAATCTGCAATTTACATTTGTGTCGTTCCTTTATAAGGATTTTGGTGGCATCGAAATTAAATGCTTACATTTTGATCCGTCAGTTATCAGTTATATTTGGTTGAATTTTTCCGAATTGGTCATGCTTCCAGCGAATGAATCATAGTCTATAAAGATATTACATAGTTGGTTTTTCATGTTCTGACTTTGGAACAGTGATGTTGAAGATATGTATGTTTATATGTTTCTAAAATATTGTAATATGGGGTGTTGGTTTATGGGGATGGCAATTGTATGGTCAAGTCGTTTTTTATTTGTATATCGTTTATTATTAGGCCAATCAAAGAAGACATTATAGAGAACATCGAAGGGGTGACGATTTTTTTCTTCGGTATTTTGTTAGGAGCAGTTAGGAGGTAAAGGTACTAATTTTACTTGGAGCTAAGGGGTGCGCTAACGCGGGGAGGGGGCGGGGGTTAAAGGTGCAATTTTGTGCAATTCTTGGTGTTTTGGGCTATATCTCGAAAACGGTGAGTCACAGAGAAACAATTTGTGAGTAAGTATTAAAGCTTTCTAAATGTCCTATTTATTTGCCCATACTTGCATATGCAAAACTCCTAACGGTTCTTCCGATATTGTTTAATTAAAGTCGAAATTTTTTTTTTGCATTCTGTTGACTGGTGTCTCTCCGAATAGTTTTTCAAAAAACTGTTGTAGGGCAAAGTTAGTAAGTGTTAAATTTTCTTTAATTTGATATACATCTTCTTGGCTTGTCTCCTATCATTCGAGAGTTAAAAGAGTCTCAACGAAGTAATATTCTATATCCATCAGAATGAAGACAACCATTGTGGATAATCGGGAGGGGGTGACGGTTTTTTATTTCACGGATCTATAAGGGATGTTTCGAAGTAAAACATACTAAAAGCTCGCTGTCATGAGGTGTGCGCTATTGCACGTGTTTCTATTGATGACACAAAACATACGTAAGAATGGATAAAATCGGACCATGGAGTGATGGGGCTGCTATACAAACCCAACCCCTCAAATTAGGTTCTTCTTAGAAAAACTTTTTTATTTGTGCACCAATTTCAACCAGATTACACTCATTTGCATTTCTACTGATGACACAAAACAAATGTAAGAATAGATCTAATCGGATCATGCGGTCATGGGGCTGCCATGGAAACCTAACCCCCCAAATTAGGTTCTTCTAAGAAACACTTTTTTTACCAATTTATTTCAATCAAATTTCACATAAACGTGTTTCTATTGATGACACAAAACATATGTAAGAATGGATCAAATCGGACCATGGTGTCATGGTGCTGCCATAGAAACCCAACCCCCCATTTTAGTTCTTCTAAGAAAATGGTTTTTCACCAACTTCACAAAACCTTGAATTAATGTGTCTTAAAAAAAAAACACAAAAGGTTAAAACAAATGGGATGGGGCCGGAGGAGAGCGAAGAGTATCCAAATTTCGGCCGCGCCTGAAATTAGCCTCGGTCTGTTTTTTTTGTTTCTTATGTTTTTTAGGGTGTTGAGCACGAATCTAGAGCTTCCCATTAAAATTTCGTTGCGGAACACAGTCGAAATCCTGAAAACCCAACATGTTTGCTGTTTTTCAGTTTTTTGCTATGAACTATAAACTATTCATTTTTAAACTTCTCCATGAACATATTAGAGACATAAATATTATAAATATTATAAATCCGTTCAGCCATTTTTTAAATAGTTCCATAATATGAAAAAAAATTTGAAATTGAAACGGTTTTTCATTTTTGGTCGAAAAAGTTGCATTTGCTAGGACCCCTGAGACATATTATGCCTAATTCCTTAAGTTTAGAAAGAGATTTTCCGTTCAGGATCCCAACCATTTTTTAAAATATCAAACAATTTGGAACATGCAGATGCGATATAGCGTTAAAAGATGAAAAAGGCGTTCTGAATTAAACAATTTTAACATTTTTTCTAACAATATTTTAAAGTATATGCTCTCAACCCCCTACGAAAATTCCTGGCTACGTTTATTATGTTGAAAAAAATTGGGCTTACTTCCCCTGAATAAAATGCACCCATGTCGCTGGATGCTGTTTGTTGGTTGCTCTGCATTGCTTTGCTTTGCTAATGGACATTCTCAAAATCAAGAAAATATCGAAAATGCTTAGGATTTTTTTTCGTCTCCGATCAGTGATGGAATTGGTCACTGAAATTGTCGATATTTAGCAAGGTCCTTCAAAGCTGGTTTGTCCGATTAAATCCTAGATTTATGGTTTGCCTTAGCAAACACCGCTCTATTCTATTGTACCATTGTGTAGTATATAATTTGTCGAGCCATTTTTTTGCGATAAGTCCATTAAGTTCTCCTGGCTTAAGAAAGCCGATGTAGTTTGCCAAGGAGAAATTACTTCGCAACGCGAGGCTCTCACACTAATAAAGTATACATAAATATATGATATTCACAGAAGCACAGGTATACTCTAGTTTCTGTCGTTTTCCACCCCATCTCAATTATAACAAAAATAGACCGAAAGAAAAAACCGATAATAACGCGGTTGTCCACATCGCCTTTTTCATGGTAAGAAAAATATGCAGGAAAACATTTGGGAGGGGTTTTTGAGTGAAAGTTAGGATTACATTTGAGATGTAATGCTGTTCAGGAGTCCGTAATTCGAGCTATGACCCTATGAGTTTCGACAGCAGACGAACGCTACACATCAAATCGACACAACTTAGTAGTCTACGCCGACAACTTGTAACATCATGTTGCAGAAGGCCTTCTAATCTCAATACCGTCGCAAAAGAAGTTGGTCTCCGCATCATCAAGGTTTTCTGGAAAGGATGATCCTGTTTTGGACTAGTCATCTTTTAAGCCTCGGCCTTCTTCTTCTTTTCTTCTTTATGGCACGATAGCCCGACGTCGGGCCTTGGCCGCCTGGATTGAAGACCTCCAATTGTCGCGGTCACGCGACCTTGTCCTCCAGTTCCGAAAGCCTAGCATCTGGTGGGCGTCCTCACATACAGAATGCTCCCATCGGGCTCTCGGTCGTCCGCGCAATCTGGCTCCGTCCACTCGTTGCGCGTTCATCACATTTTTGGGCATGCGCTCGTCGTTCATCCTTTGTACATGTTCCGCCCATTGCAGTCGCTGCAATTTCACGATCTTCGACACCTGTAGCTCATCATACAGCTGATACAACTCAAGGTTGTACCGGATGCGCCACTCACCTCGTTCACGAACGGCACCGAAGATTCTTCGGAGAACCTTTCGCTCGAATGTGTCCAACAGGTGTTCAGAGTTTTGAGTTAGGGTCCATGCCTCCAAGCCATAGCATAGCACAGGTCAGATTATGGTTTTATACACGTGGAGCTTCGTCTTCCCGTGCACCAGCTTCGAATTCTTAATTTTGAGGACCGCAAAATAACACTTATTAGCTAGTTGTATCCGTCGCTTTATCTCATCTGTTTCGTTGGCGTCCTTTGACAAAAGCCTTAATCTTATAAAAAAACAACTTATAAGAAATCTTATCGAGCAAAGTTTATCCTAAACGAGTTTGAGGCTATTTTCAGGCGCAAGCGAAATTTGGATACCCTTCTGATAGAGTTTTTCCGCCGTACCATGGTCTGATTCCATCTATTCTTACGTATGTTTTGTGTCATCAATAGAAAAAAATTTGTGTGAAGTTGGTTGAAATTGGTGCACAAATGAAAAAGTTTTCTTAGAAGAAATAAATTGGGGGTTGGGTTTTTATGGCCCCATGTCCATTGTCCGATTTTAGCGATTCAAACATACAAACTGCCTGCAACAAAGAGAAGCAAGTGCAGAATTCCAGCTTCATAGCTTTCAAACTGGCCAAGAAAAAAGGCCCAACCGACGGACAGAGTTTTTTGTTGGTTTTCAACTGAAATAGCATAAATGCGGATTGCATTTTAGGCCAAACGATTCCCTGTATTTCTGCCACCTCTTTCTCCACTTAGGCCAAATTTAGCTTTTTTTATAAAAAAATATTAACAATATTTTATATAGTATTATATAATAATATTATTAACAATATTAAAAGTAGGAGAGGGGGCAGTGCGAAGAATATAGTGGAGCTACAGCTGGTTTCTTTGCTTTTAGTACTGGTGGAGCCAGCATCTCTTTCCTAAATTCTAATGATTGATATAACTTTTCGTAACTTTTTGCGCCCCATTCATTACGGGAGAATGAACGGAAAGAAAAACGCCAGTGAGGCGACACTGAAATCGGCTCAGCGTGTGTATCTGATTCAAAACAGTGCGATAATTTGTTTTCTTTCTTGTATGCTTTGAGTATTGAAATGTAACTCTGCATAATAGCTGATTTCAGATTGTAAGACGAAACCGGACGGGTAAACTTGCAAGACAAGAGAGCTTTTGTAGTGGCCAGCAGACAAGCATTGTGCATTTCACATTGTAAGAACGAGTCTTACGAAAGAAAAAAATCGTGACACGATTGTTTTTCTTTCGTAAGAAACGTACGATCGATAAGACGATTGCATCTACCGATAGTTCAGGCGTTCTGCGACGACAATTAGCGCGTGTTTTACTTGCATTTTAATCTTATCGACTCGTCATTTCATTGTACACTAACTTTGGAGCGTGCATGGCAACATTTATACATACTTGCTTGTGATTATTGTTCGCCGGTCCGTGTTTTGATCGGATAGTGTGAAATGATCATACGATGGTTCTTGTCTTGCAAGTTTACCCGTCCGGTTACTTCTTACAATGTGAATTCACCCAATGAAGTTGAGATAAGAACTTAGTGGGTATAATTTAAAGATTTCGTTTTCTAGTGTATTTGGTTTGAAATGGAAAAAGATAATATTATGGCCTGTTCTCTCAAAACTCTTATCGAATGGTTAGTCTTATCGCATAGAGAAAACACACACCATTTCCACAAAGCTTTTCCATTATGTATATTGAATTGAATTTTTGTTAATTTTGCATAGTTATGTTATCTTTTGCTTCTTTACGCTCTTGTATGAAACTGCGCAATGATTTTTTCAATCTAAGATGATGGCGTAACCAAGCAAAATATGGCGTAACTATGCAAAATAAACAAAAATTCCACCCAATACAATGGAAAAGCTTTCTGAATATTGTGTGTGTCTTCTCTATGCGATAAGCCTAACCAGCCGATTGGCACTGAATGGCTGATTTCAGACTATAAGACGAAACCGGACGGGTAAACTTGCAAGACAAGAGAGCTTTTGTAGTGGCCAGCAGACAAGCATTGTTCATTTCAAATTGTAAGAACGAGTCTTACGAAAGAAAAAAATCGTGACACGATTGTTTTTCTTTCGTAGGAATCGTACGATCGATAAGACGATTGCATCTACCAATAGTTCAGGCGTTCTGCAAAGACAATTAGCGCGTGTTTTACTTGCATTTTAATATTGTCGACTCGTCACTTCATTGTACACTAACTTTGGAGCGTGCATGGCAACATTTATACATACTTGCTGTGTGATTATTGTTCGCCGGTCCGTGTTTTGATCGGATAGTGTGAAATGATCATACGATGGTTCTTATCGTCCAAGTTTACCCGTCCGGTCGTTTTCTTACAATTTGAATGAAGCCAATAAGAAGTATCAGAAACCGGGCCTATCTCTCTTTATTACCGTAACTCCTAGTGGAGCATGGTGCGTTGATGACTACCGTGTGTAGTCACCAACGTTACAAAGACAACTGAATTCGGAGTGTGATACGTAGGCCTGTTCCAAAAACCGGGATCCCGGTACAAAACCGGTGTTCACTCGGTACCGGACCCGATATTCTAAAGTACCGATATCCCGGTTTTTTGGTACCGAGTTAAAAAAAACCGACCGACGAGTCGGTTTTTTGGTACCGAGTTAAAAAGAACGATTCATTTCAACCATGAGCCGGTTTTTTCAGGTTTTTTGGTACCGGTTTTTAACCCGGTACTCAAAAAAACCGGCTTATGGTTAAAAAAACCGTCGGTACTGAAAAAAAACCTGAGTCGGTGTTTAACCCGGTACTCAAAAAAACCGGCTTATGGTTAAAAAAAAACCGTCGGTACTGAAGAAAAAACCTGAGTCAGGGAAACCGCTTGTGGTACCGGGTATTGAAAAAAACCGAAACCCGGTACTGAAATCTCGGTACCGAACAGGCTTAGTGATACGGTTGTCAGGCATACCACTTCCTAGTCGCATTGTTAGTTTATTATTCTACGATAAGAATATTTCTTATCATCTTCTTCTGAATAATAAACTTGCGACGAGTCGTGCCGAGTTTGGAAACTCGTTTCTCTATGAGTGTCTATTTCACAGAGTGGCGACCGAACGATCACGGCCACAGAGCACGACAGAAACCGGGCCTATATGTTGTTGCATATGAATTGAAAAGGGGCAAAATCGATAGTTCCTGTTTTTAACTGTTCATTTACAAAATTTCAATATTTTGGATGGATTTCATGGATTCATGCCGAAACGCCCAAATATTTAAAATGGGGGATTATGATGAGTTGAATAAAGTTGTGTATAATGTGATTGCACATAACGTAAATGAAACATTTACAACATTTTAGAGGCAATTTTATAGGTTATTATACAGGGTGTCTCACGACTCATGGTACATACAATAATGTAATAGTACAGCTCATTTGGGTACAATTGATGTTCTACATGACCCCTCTATCTTTAATCGTTATAAAGTTTTAGGGTTTTGTGTAAATAGTGTCAAAAAGCACGACTTGCCGAGCAAAATCACTATTTGAGATTTGACTAACTCTTTTCCCAATTAAATACATAGTTTAAAAAGCTTCCCAGATACTACTATTCAAACTTTAAAGAAATTCGAAAATGCATTTTACATTGAAAATTCAAATTGTAATATCGTAACGGTACTTTGAACTGACAAATGTACAAAGTCAACAAAAGTTGCCGCATTACGTTATCTTTCGAACGACATATAAAAATCAGGGTCTTAGGATTTCGAAAATTGCAATTCTTTCGTGTAAAAGTAAACGTTTCCACTATTATTATACCAGTTTAATTAAGTGAACAAGATTTTTTTTATAAAAAAAAAGAAAAAGCAAAATTATAAACAATACGAACTTTAAATGACAAGCACTGTTCGAAGTGTCCTCCCCCATATCGGACACAAATTCGGCACCTTTTACATACAGAAGAGACCGCCTGAAGCACCTCTTACCTTTTTTCTCGCAAATTGCAAGCCGTTTTATTTTTTCGGGCCCAAATTCCTGATGACATCCCATTAGCTCTACTATCAGAAATTTGTTGGCAAATGAATGGATGTCCGGCTCACAAGAGGAGAATAGTTTCGGAATTCTTGAATAATGAATTCCATGAAAAATGGACGAATACGGGCCTGTCCAAATTTACCGCCGCTTGATTTCCATATATGGGCATGGGGTAGACTAAACAATGAAGTTTACGATGAACCTATATAGTGTCCCGGGAACATCTGCTACAAAAAATTTATACGACTTGCAACAATATGCGAGAAAAAATGAAAAGGTGCTTCAGGTGGTTTCTCCTGTATGCAAAATGTGTCGATATGGAGGAGAACACTTCGAACAGTTTTTGTAATTTTAAGTTCGTATTGTTGGTAATTTTCTTTTTTTTTTCCTTTTTCTATAAAAAAAACTTTTTTGCTAAATAAAACCCGTATAAAAAATTAAGGAAACGTTTACTTTGGTTTTCTCTTAGGACCTTGTTTTTTCTCTTTAACACGTAAGATTTGCCATTTTGCAAGTCCTAAGACCCTAAATTTTATATGTCGTTGGAAACCTAACATAATGAGGCAACTTTTGTCAACTTTGTACATTTGTCAGTTCAAAGTACCGTTACGATTTTACAATTTGAATTTTCGATGAAAAATACATTTTCGAATTTCTTGTAAAGTTTGAATGGTAGCTTTTAAAACTATTTAATTGGGAAATGAGTCAGAAATGACGAAGGTGAAGCTATTCTGACTATGTGCAGATCGCACGGTTTGGTCATCCTAAACACATGGTTTGTGAAAAACGAGAGACACCTGATCACCTACAGTAGTGGACACGGAGATAGGAAACACGAAACGCAGATCGATTACCACCTCTGCTTCGATTTTATGAGAAGGTGGGTAAAAGACTGCAAGGTGATCTTGGGTGAATCTGTCGTCAGCCAACATCGTTTGCTCCTGTCAGAGTTTAATTTGAAAGCAGGAGGAGCAAGAAATAGAAGAACTCCCAAGCCAGTCGAAAAAATCAAGTGGCACAATCTCACAAACGACAACTTTGAACCTGTAGTGACTCCATTCATTGATAAAATGACGGAGTGGTTTCAAAACAACACCAACTGCCCCGAGCACAGTCCAACACAAATGTGGAATAGTTTCGCTGAAATATCAGTAAATGAGGCGGAAAAGGCACTTGGAGTTTCGAAAGGTCCACTCCACACGAAGAAAGAAACATGGTGGTGGAACACCGAAACTAAGGAAGCAGTGCAAGCCAAATCGAACGCATTTAAGGCATGGACGAAATGTGAGTCAAGCAGTGAAACCGAACGGGTTCAACTTCGCGAAAATTATATGCAATGCCGGAAAAACGTAAAGCGTTTGGTAGCTCAAGCAAAGGCGAAGGCAGCTGAGAAATTCTACCAAGAATTAGAAACTCAGACTGCGACCGAAGGACCGTCTTTGCGCGAGAGACCTAAGCACGACGACAGGATATTTAGGGTCGCAGCCCAAAGGAGAAGGAACGCTTCCTTTCTATAAGAACAAGGGAGACTCACGCAAACTCAACAACTATAGGGCTATAAAGTTAACACCTCATACACTGAAGATCTACGAGCGAGTTGTCTGCAACCGATTGAGAAAGATTGTGCGGTTGAATGACAATCAATGCGGCTTTGTTGATGGTCGATCTACAGTCGATGCGATTCAGTGCATTCGTATTGCAATGGAAAAGTATAGAGCAGCACGAAAGGACTTGCACTTTGTGTTCATCGATTTGGAAAAGGCATTCGATAGAGTACCTCGTGATCTGATATGGTTGGCCTTGAGAGCACTTAATGTCCCTGAGGCATATGTCAGGATGATACGAGACATGTATGATGGAGCTACGACTAAGGTTAGATGCACAGCCGGTGAATCAGAAGAATTTCCGGTGAATGTCGGAGTACACCAGGGCAGTGTATTGAGTTGCTCTTCAACATCATCATGTGCTACTTATTAACACGTATCTCCGACGGCCTAGAAATATCTCTTCTTTTTGCCGATGATATAGTCCTCAGTAGCCCAAACATCGTTGCCTTGCAAGCTGCACTTACAAAATGGTGTGACATTCTGGAGGATCATGGACTGAGGGTAAGTATAACAAAGACTGAGTTCTTATGCTGCCCATTCTCAGACCCAGATGCACCGATACCAGAAATGTACGTCAAAGGAGAGCAGCTTAAGTCTTGTACCAAGTTCAAGTACCTTGGCTCGATGGTGAACAACGGAGCTACATGCGATGATGACATCAAACATCGCACAAAGGTTGGGTGGTTGACGTGGCGAGAAAACTCTGGAGTTTTCTGCGATAAGAAAATGCCACTGAAGCTAAAGGGCAAGTTGTACAAAACGGTTGTACGTTCCGCACTCATGTATGGATCAGAATGCTGGACCATGTATGAAGGTTACGCGAAACAAATGACAGCGACTGAAATGAAAATGTTACGCATGTCAGTTGGTGTAACGAAAAGGGACCACATCAAGAGTAGCTACATCCGAGGCAGCTTGTCCATAGACCAACCAATCACCGAAAAGCTCGAAGACCGACAAATGGATTGGTATTGCCATGTTCAACGGCGTCCGCCTGAGAACCCAGCAAAGAAAGCGATATCAATGGAAGTTCCACTTGATGGACCCAAGGCCAGAGGCAGACCGAAGAACACCTGGATGTGACAAATGAAAAAGCAACAACAACGCATTGGTCTCGGCGATGACACGATCCAAGATAGAGCTGCCTGTAGAAATATGCTGAGATATTATCGCCAAAACGGGCGATGTGCCTACACTGCAGGTCGAGCAACGCGAAACCATGGAGCGGTATAAAGAACGAGGCAAGGAAAAAGAATTGGGAAATGAGTTATTTTCTGTAGAATTTTGTTTCAGAAAGTGAAGTCAAATCTCATATTAAATATTTGCGGGTGTGGCAAATAATGATTTTGCTCGGCAAGTCGAGCTTTTAGACACTATTTACAAAAATGTAGAACATTAATTGTACCCAAATGAGCTGTACTATTATCCACTATTGGATGTACCATGATTCGTGAGGCACCCTGTATAATGATAAAATTATCCTCATTGAATGTAACAGCCCCCCTCCACTGTGTTTTTCCGCCGCACCTATTTCCATAGGCGCGAGCCGCCCTGGAGCTGGTATGATAATAGAGATATGACTGTGTAATGGAGCCGTAAAACAGAAACCAAAAATGATTTTAGGCTAATGTGTTTATTGATTTACTATGTCTTTTAGGGTAACATGCCTAATAACAGCGGAGCTTACAATGTAAAGTGAAGTTGATCGACCAATAATGAAGGAGCCTGTGAATTCCGTCTCAGACACCTAGTTTGCTGAGGTGAAATGTATCAACCCAGTGATATGACAAAAGGTAACTACAACCTAAGGTTTTGCTATGGGGGTTGGGTTTGTATAGCAGCCCCATGACCCCATTGTCCGAGTTTACCGATTCAAACATAGATAGATATATAGATAGATAAGTTTATTTCGTAATTAGAAATTTACAGTAAAATTCACAAATCCAAATCTTAAATTCTATGAAATATTGAAACATTTGATATTCTAATAAAAAATACAGTATTTAGAATAGTGTTAAATGTCACTTCAAGGTAAACTTACGTAATGTAAAAAAAAACATTGAGAATGTGGGGTGATCTTCAATATTGAATGTTGATTAAAAATTAAAAACAAAAAATAATAAAATTTTAGAACTATCAGTTCAAATCCAGATAACAGCAAATTTATCATAAGTAGTTTATATAGGGCTTATTTTACACCAGGAGAAAATTGTTTCTAAATTAACATAGTCATATTCAAACAACCAATTTTTGACACATTTGAGAAACCTTCCAGATGATGTAACTGATCGAATACATTGTGGGAGTTTATTGAATAGCCTGCAGGAAGAGACTAGGAAATAGTTTCGAAATGCGGTGGTTCGTGAAATGGGACTGTTACCACATACGCCAAGTTTGTACGAAGGTTGTATTCAGATATAAGTCTAAAATTAAGATTCCCAGATCTAGCAAAGAAAATTTTCAAAACCGTATAACAGTACAAATGACGTACAGGAAGAATATTTACATCATGGAATAACGCAAAACTAGAATGTCTTTTGGGTTTCTTGGATATGATTCAAATCACATTTTTTTGTAAAATTAGAAGTGACTGTATTTTATTTGAGTAAGCTCCACCCCAACAAACAATACCATACTGCAGTTTCGAATGAAAAATACCAAAATAAATTCTCTTCAGTAACGCATCGGAACAAAGTTGCCTCAAATAATAAAAATACCTGAGAGTGCAGCGAAAATATTTACCTAAGTCATGAGTATGGTTAGCAAATGACATTCTAGAGTCTAGCGTTAGTCCCAAGTATTTAAATTCATTAACAATTTCTAGCTCAAAACATTTATCACTGCATGTAACGGCATCGTTAGTCATTGATGAGCATCGAGTAGAGCTACAAGCTACATTTAACTTAAAACGTTGGCAATCCGGAAAATGGAACCAAAACTCAGAATTGTTCGCAAAGAATGTCGATAAACTAAAGAACATTATTTTGGTTTTGGAACTTATAGTTAAACCATGCTCTGCAAACCAGATTCTAAATACATTAAGATCCCAATTTATATCGGCAGTTAAGTTCAACATACATGTACAGCCGACATCATCAGCAAATGCAGTTAGAGCGCCCCTAAACTTTTGGGAAAACAAAGAATTGATATAAACTAGAAATAAGATCGGACCCAAAAGAGAGCCTTGCGGAACACCTATATACAAACATTTCATTTCACTTCTGGTATCATCTATCTTGACTCTTTGTGGTCTATTTGCTAGATATAAACTGCCTGCAGCAAAAAGAAGCATTTGTGCAAAATTTCAGCTTAATAGCTTTTAAATTGGCCGAGTAAAACGCGTCGCAACAGACGGACATCGCCCAATCGACTCCCCAAGTCATGCTGATCATAATGTATACTTTTCATATGGTCGGAGATGCTTCCTTCAATGCGTTACAAACTTCATGACAAAGCTAATATACATTTTCACTCTATTAGCGAAGGGTATAAAAAGTATTCAATCCCTTCAGCAACAACCTAATAATATAGTCAGTGAATGTGAAATACAAGAAATACAAAATTTGACTACCATGCATTGAAAATGATTACTGCAATACAAGCCCAAACGTTATACAAATAAATTAGAATAGTGCAGGACATTTCCATAGTATGTATGTATCGCAAACAGAGTTAAGTACAACTAAAGAATTTTGTACAGATATGTTTAAAAAAGAAATATTGTTAGTCACATACAAATATGTTAACACATAAAGTCTCAATGGACATCGTTACACGAAAACCTACTAAATAAAAATTGTAGGGGTGGGTCCATACGGTAGTCCATAATCTATTTTTTGTAATCTACAATATATAAAGCGCCACGGTTAAAAGCCTAGATTACTTCAGGAACTTCTAGTTAACCATAAATAGTGCATAATTATTATTTAATTGGGTGCCAAGACATATGCATATCTAATAAGGCACTTGTAAGAGCACACAACGGCAAAGTATGAAATTAATATTTTTTGTGTGAAGAAATCACACTTCCTTACGCTTTTGACAAAGACGACACTTCTTGTGGCAATCATTATTCATGTCATGTTTCTCGTTTCGGGTTGATGACCAAGGCAAATGTGCTCCGATCATCTCGAAAAGGGTCTTCCGTTTTTAGGGATATATGCGTTTCGGGATTTTTTCCTTGATCTGGAAAAAGTGATAGTGTTAAAAATCGTATAGACACATTTTTTTAAATAAGTATTAATCACAATCATTTACAATGTAAAAACAAATGTTTCATTTTCACCAATATGTAGTTTATTAATTGACTTGTTTGTAAAATATTTCATTATGGATACAGGGTGGCACAAGAAAACCTGACAATTTTAAAAACGTCGTAAACAATCGAAAATTATTGCTACAAATTGTTTTTCCACTAAAACACGCAGGGCTGTTGCAGAATTTGGATGACATCTT
Organism: Microchrysa polita; assembly: GCA_949715475.1. Classification (NCBI taxonomy): domain Eukaryota; kingdom Metazoa; phylum Arthropoda; class Insecta; order Diptera; family Stratiomyidae; genus Microchrysa; species Microchrysa polita. Next base: position 50,077,353 of record OX454421.1, read on the forward strand.
TACAAAAGAAAATTCTTGCGACAAAATGTCCGTTTTCTTCGCTAAACTTTCAGGTAATTTTCTCCGCAGCAGATCGGCTTCGGTTCTCTTGATCTATTCGCGGGTGGATTCAGTTGTGGTTTATCTTCATAAATGGGTAATTTCAGGAACCCCAAAGAAAATAAAGTCATACCAAATTAAGTCGACCCTCGATTAGGATGTCGAAAAATCTTGATATGGGCGAATCTTTATAAATAATATTATAAATAAATAAGATAATAAATAATATGTGAAATACTTTTTATATTTTTTTTAATAAATTATGATAAGTATATGTAGCATAATTCTTTAATCTTTAACACAAAAAAATTGTAAATTCAATTCTCAATCGCTAAACGGTTGACAATATATTACCGACACGTGATTTACACAGATATAGTAATTAATAAAATGTACATGCACTCTAGTTTATATTCTAGAGACATCACAATGAACCTATCCTTCATTTGGAAAAAAAAATCATTCAGTTCATAAATAATAATTTAATGTTTCGCTTTGACTTGTGTACAAACGGTCATCAATTAAGCTCGCCAATATTGGGAGGCATGAGTAAGATATATTACACCAACAATATATTCGAACGCATTTTTTAAAAAGCATAAATAGATAACATGATTTAATTATTAGGTGTATTTGACACAGAAAACTATTCACAGAGAACTTAACAGTTCATAAAGTCTTTATATTCAATCGGTAATTGATTAACATTGATGTGTGAAGTAAACTTTTAGATTGCCCAGCAAAAACATGTTTGCTTTTGTGGTAATAATAGAATATAGCAAGATACTTCTAAAAGCAATTTAATTATGCAATTTTTATGTACATAGTGTGTATACAGGGTGTCCGAGAACTGCCACATAAACGCACCGAATTGTGATTCCTCATGTGATTAAGATTATTACAGCCAACAAATTTACCTAAAAACTAAACTAACTGCACTAAAATCTGATAAGAGGTTTGGTTTTTACAGAACTTTAAAGTCAAGTTTTTTTAGATTCGACCCAAAAACAATCTTTTTTCCCATCTCAATTTTCTCCAACTTTTACCAGGGTGAGGTGCTTGTACGATTCTTTTAAAAATTGATGCAATAGACTTACGATCACATCTTTCTTACATCATTTTATTTTAACTCCATTATTTCTAACAGTTTCAATGCCTTAGGTGCATAAAACCTGGGTTAATTTTGGCTGGATTTTGACATCATTTGAATCAATTTTATCAAATTGCAGAACGTTAGGGGCAATTTGAATTGAATTGAATGGAAATCGAGGTAAAATTAATCCTAGTTTTCTACACTTAACGTATAAAAACTGTTAGAAATAATGGAGTTAGAATAAAATAATGTAAGGAAGATATGATCGTTAGACTATGCGTCAACTTTAAAAGAATCGTACAAGCACCTCACCTTGGAAGAAGTTGGAGAAAATTGAGATGGAAACAAAGATTGATTTTGGGTCAAATCACGAAAATTTGACTTTGAAGCTCTGTAAAAAAACCAAACGTCTTATCCGATTTTAGTGCTTTTAGTTTTATTTTATAGGTAAATTTGTTGGCTGCAATAATCAACTAATTTCGCTATTCTAGCTAGTCTAGCTTTTGAGATATCAACATTTAACTCGTGCAAGAAAATGATTTTTTCAAAAATCTTCAAATGCCTGTGGCAGTTAAAGGGTGAAGAATTGGGGGTATGTTCCATGTAACTTTTTTGCTGGAAATCACAATCCGGTGCGTTTATGCGGCAGGTTCCGGACACCTTGTATAGAGTGTGCGTTCATTACTTTTTATTTAGTTTTTTTCGAAAGGCGGCACGTGGTTTATTTCACTGCACTTGTCATGATGTGAAATACGGGTACTACATGGTCGAGGTAAACATCTGTGAGGTGACATTAGAACAATGCTACGATTTTTTTTGTCAATGGAAGCAGCATAACAGCGGGCGAAAGCAGCACAATACACTTTAAATGGGTCAAGGAACAATACATTTTTGATGGTCATGGCCATCTCGAAGACTGTAGCTTTAAAAGCCCAGTTGTCGTTGGAGGTCTCTTGAAAACTCTGGAAACTTCTTCCAATTCCAACGCAAATCTTGATTGCCTATAAAGGGCGCCACAAACCTGACGATTTCTCGGCCGATCAATTGGGCAATCGATTGGCCACAATCGATATGCCGCCCGTACAGCACATATATTAGGCAATTTATCGGGCAATCTGAAATTGACAGTCTCACGGTCCCCAAGACCCAATACAAAATAGCGAAAATTATACCATTTTTGGCGATGGAAGATGGGCATCCATTGCTACTTTTGATAGAGAATGACCGCCACAACCACAGCATGAAGAACGACCACAGGTTTATGTAAAAAAAATTAGCAACTGAGAACACATGATTGTCATGACAGCTTGTACGGAAAATTGCACTGGCAATACGTTCCACACGTCTAATCAAAAATTGAATCCGATGTTCCCATACACCTTCCGATTTATCTCGCAATCAAAGAATTTGGCCGATCGGTCAGAGGGTCTGTGGTATGACTGCTGAGCTGAAGCAAACACTTCACTTGGGGCTTCAACGACGTTCTTTACATGTGCTTTCTGACATGGATAGGGACGATAGAAGAGGTTTGATGACGATTGATCCACAAAGCTTCCTTAGAACATGCTTTATGAAAGTGAGTTTTCTTGGCAGCCCGATTGTCCAATTTTATTTATTTCCATACATTATATGCGCACGATCGCAAAAAAATCTTGGAAACAAATTACTTTGAGAGTGGGACTTCTCCCATTGTCTGACCTCATGATAAAAACACATTCACGTGTGGTTTGATGATGATTAATCCATAAATAAAAAAATGTTTTCTTAGTGGAACGCGTTCTGGGCCCGTTTTTTTCGTAAGTTTTGTAACGTCTATAAAGATGGATTTACAAGAAGTTTGGTGCAAATTGATCGACAAATAAAAATGTTTATTTCAGAAGAACCTGCTTTTAAGATAGGGCAGCCTCCTGACCCCATAGTCGGATTTTGTCCCTTGTTATATACACTCGGTACAAAAAACCGACAATTGAATTCAGACTGCCCCAAAAGTTCTATGCAATTTGGTAAAATATATTCAAATTATGTCGAAATTGAGCCAAAATTAACCCTAGCTCTCTGCACTTAAGGTATTAAAACCTTAAGCTAGAATAAAATGATGTATGAAAGATATGATCGCAAGGCTATGCGCCAATTTTTAAAAGAATCGTACAATCACCTCTCCTTGCCAGAAGTTGGAAAAAATTGAAATGAAAAAATAGATTATTTTTGGGTCAAATCACAGAAATTTGACTTTGAAGCTCTGTAAAAAATAAAGCTCTTATCCGATTTGAGTGTGGTTAGTTTTATTTTTTAGATAAATTTGTTAGCTGTAATAATCATTTTGTTTCACTATTCTAACTGGGGTAGCTTTGGAGATATTGAGCTTTAAGTTGTGCAAGAAAATGATTTTTTCAAAAATCTTCAAATGCCTGTGGCAGCCAAAGGGTTAAGAATAGGGGGTATGTTCCGTACAACTTTTTTGCTGGAAATCAACTGAGGGATCATAATCCGGAAACTGCCGCATAAACGCAGCTAAAATAGCGGAATCAAATTTACCTAAAAAAAATAATTTAATCACACTAAAATCGGATAAGAGGTTTGGTTTTTACAGAGCTTCAAAGTCAAATTTGTGTGATTTGACCCCCCAAAACAATCTATTTTTCCATATCAATTTTCTCCAACTTTTGTCAGGGTAAGGTGCTTGTACGATTCTTTTAAAAATTGGCGCAATGTCTTACGATCATATCTTTCTTATATCATTTTATTCTAGCTCCATTATCTCTAACAGTTTTGATACGTTGAGTGTTAACTTGGGTTAATTTTAGCTGGAATTCAATTCAATTCAAACGGCCCCTAAAGTTCTGTAATTTGGCAAAATTAAAAAGTATGTGTAAATCGATTCAAAGTTAACTCTAGTTATGTGCACTTAAGGCATTAACACTGTTAAAAATAATGAAGCTAGAATAAAATATTCTGAGAAAGATATGATCGTAAGACCATGCGCCAATTTCTAAAAGAATCGTACAAGCACCTCACTTTGACAGAGGTTGGAGAAAATTGAGATAGAAACATAATTTGTTTTTGGGTAAAATCACAAAAATTAAAATGTTAAGCTCTGTAAAAACCAAACCTCTTATCCGATTATAGTGTTGTTATTTTATTATTTAGGTAAATTTGTTGGCTGTAATAATCATGTTACTTCGATATTTTAGCTAGTCTAGCTTTGGAGATATTGAAGTTTAAGTCGAACAAGAAAATGATTTTTTGAAAAATCTTCAAATGCCTGTGGCAGCTAAAGGGTTAAGAATTGGGGTTGAGTTCGTACAACTTTTTTGCTGTAAATCACATGAGGAATCAGAATCCGGCGCGTTTATGCGGCAGTTTCCAGATACCCTGTATAGAAGTTATGCTATTCTGTCCTGTACTCCAAAGGTTGCGCATAAGGGCTAGGGTGGAGTGGGGCCACGATATTTAAAGCCTCACAAAAGATCTTTGAACCATAAAACAAATCACGACTTTCTAGCTTAGGTAATTTTTGTAGACAACGAGAGATACATTTTTCGAAGTCGAACCAAATGCTTAATTGTCCTTCTCTGTTATGGTTAAGGGCCGATTTCTCATAACTATTATCTAGTACCTGTCGGCTGGTTAGTCTTATCGTATAGACAAGACGCACTCTTTTGTGAAAGCTTTTACATTAGATTGAATAGAATTTTTCTTTATTTTGCATAATTATGCCATTATTTGCTTGATTGCGGCATTGTATGAAATTGCGCCATGATTTCTTTAAATTTCAGATGATGCAGGAATACCAGTTTTCAATTTTAAAATTAAATGTCAAAACATTTTACCAATTATCCAATCGCTCAGAAATTAAAACATGTTTTTTCTTAGGTCCCGAACACATAGATATTATTTCACAATCCTCTTATAAAGCATATTTTAAAAATGTTGAAAGGGGAGACGATAGCAAACCCGACTTGAGTGGGTTGCAATTTTCCATCCATTCCACTTCGATGTGACACATTCAACATTGGTAATTACTGTCAACATTGAATTCCTCTTTCCAAAAGCGCAGACATCACAAGTTTTAAATGTTAAATTGACGGAGACGAACGAAAAAGGCAATACATAATGTGAAAATTCCCTAGATACACAATCACTAAATAATAATTTCAACAGTAAATATAACTTTTCTTAAACTGAATACCTAAAATAAACTTACAACTCATTGCGACCATATTATACACAGAATTAAACTTTTGATGGCACAATAATTCACAAAATTAAAAACACTAAAACAAGTGCATATGTACACATTTATCTCATCTGCGTTTCTACTGGTTTTTTTTTAAACATCCCTTTTCAATTAAAGTTTCTTCAAGCGTATTACTCAGACACAATTAAGATATTTTCATCAATCACAAAATTAAATACTTTTCAGCGTACAGTGCATTTATGTTACTAATGTTTAATGCCTACTATAGTCTTCTAGCACTTATTTTGCAGTAAACAATGCAAGATCAATCACGTGATACAAAATTTGCAATAAAAAAAGTAAATCTACTTGTTTGGTACGTACAGGGTGGGCCAAATGAGACCTACCAATGTCTAAGGCGAATAACTTTTTTATTTTAATTGTTTTTCTTTTTTTTTCATGTTGCTGCTTATGCATAATTCAGTTATTGGAAATTAATAATGCAGTACACAAAAACGTGTGCAAAATATTGACTTTTTCTATTCTTGTCAAAAATCGATTGTCATTTTGCAGCGAAAATATTGCCAATTTTGCATTTTTTATCAGCTCCTACCGCCTTTATGGTCAAATGTTTCGTCCACCGTTTTGTGGAACTGTGTCCCAAGTTAAATGGTGGACATTTGTCTGATTTAATTTTTTGACAATAAATTTCATATACATATACAAAATACCAACAAATGGTAATGTCAAGCGTTATACGAATTTAACATTGGTGGATCTCAATTGGCCCACCCTGTATGTACAAGTTTGGATTTAGATGGTGTATAAACTATGTAATGTACTTGGACATATTTAAGTGTCGCTCTAGACAAGCTGGTGGCTAGTTTTATTTTAATTCATGATCGTGATTACAGTATATTTTCAGCAACGGCCAATGAGCATATATGTCAATAGGCTTTTCCATAATACCCTATTCGGACGAATGAACGAATCTGGACTCATTTTCCCGGGGTCATCCCTGCTCTACCGCTGCCGTTGTTATTTATTAAATTATATTATCATTGAATTACAAAATTATAATATCAAGAGTTATACGCATTTAACATTGGTAGGTCTCATTTTGCCCACCATGTATATGTATAGGTAGTGTAGTACAATTACAACAGACCACTATGCATTTAATACTAGTGCAGTCAAAATATCCCAATTTAGGCCCCCAAATAGAAAAAAATAGAATAAGGCTAATTTTTGTTGTTTTTGATTCAGTGGGCTCCCAGGAATCTACAACTGATTTTGCTAAAAAAAAATTGATCGGAAAGGTCCCAAAAATGACAAAAAACGATACTCTTTAATCCTCTCTTTAATCCTTGACCGGAGGTCCACATGCGGGGTATCATATCAAAGGGGACGTCGAGTACATTACATATCCGGTATTTGTTGCCTGTTTCAAGGACCCTCAAAGGAATAAATCGAGCTTAAATGGAAAATTTTCGAGTTTCCCGTGTATCTTTCCAAAGCCATAACTACGAGAATAATTCAAGTTGTCCCTACTTCTTCTTTCAGAATCTATAATAGCTGGAGATTCTACCATTAAATTTGCTAAGAAAAAAGTTGATCGGAAAGCTCTGAAAAAGGACATAAAAGGACACTAATTTCACACCTTGATCGAACGTGGGCATGTGGGGTGTCATATCAAAGACGACGTCGAGTGCATTGCATATCCGGTGCTTGTTTCCTGTCTCAGAGACACTAAATGGAATAAGTCGGGCTTAAATGGAAAATAACGACTTTAGAAAGATACAGATACGGGAAACACCAAAATTTTTAAGTTGAGCCCAATTTTCTTCTTTGTGGTTCCTTGGAACAAGTAACAAATGCCAGATATGGAATGTACTTGACATCCTCTTTGATATGACACCCCACATGCCGACGTTCGACTAAGGTGTGTAGTTAGTGTCCTTTTATGTCCTTTTCAGAGCTTTCCGATCAACTTGTTTCTAGGCAAATTTAACGGTAGAATCTTCAGCTATTATACATTCTGGAAAGTGATAAAAGTAGTGACAACTTGAATTATTCTCGTAGCTATGGCTTTGGAAAGATACACGGGAAACGGGAAAATTTTCCATTTAAGCTCGATTTATTCTGTTGAGGCTCCTTGAAACAGGAAACAAACACCGTATATGTCCCCTTTTATATGATACCCCGCATGCCGAATTCCGTTCAAGGATTAAAGAGTATCCTTTTTGTCCTTTTTGGGACCTTTCCGATCAATTTTTTTTAGCGAAATCAGTTGTAGATTCCCGGGAGCCCACTGATTCAAAACCAACAAAAATTAGCCTTACTCTATTTTTTTCTATTTGAAATGCTAATATGACTGGACTATACACGATATGTCTGTCTAGTGCAAGTACTAGTCTGTATACATACTATTTATTCATGACATTGAAAATTGTTTTTAGTGACTGTTATTGAATAAAGTCAAGATATATTGGGTTTCTTACCGTTCCACGCTGTATTGCACCTATAGCGTAGTATTGCAATAATGCAATTGGCAATACACTGCGATATTGAAAAGAAAAATAGAAGTCAGAGTCACTTATAGAATAGTAACACGGAATCGGGCTGGTGAACCAGTAAGAAAAATTCATTTCTATGCATATGGTCAGCTGCGAAAAATAAATAAAATAATGAAAACAGTGTGGGTAGGATGATCCTTAGCAAGATTTGCTTTCCTATTGACCCTAAGATAATTAAAATTATATAGAGTTGGCACCAGGTTGGCACAAAAGGGGACAAAGAAGTGGGATATACAGTTAAACCTCCATAAATTGACCCCCACTTGGGATGTCTGCGCTTTTGGAAACAGGAATTCGTATCTTGGTATCTAAAACCATCTTAATTATTTAGAAATTTAATTTTATATTAGAAAACTAATATACGCCTAAATACGAATCCGGACGATCAGTGGTCCAAGTTTTAATGTAAAATTACTGTCCACGATCTGGTAATTTATAACACACATATCCCCTAAAACATATTTAATTAAGTTTTAACATGACAAGTGTCAACTTTCACATATAGCGCAGCTTCAGTGATAATCAAACCTACGTATGGGGTACATGGATCAATGCACTTTGGTTCACTTTCAGAATTTAAAATAGAAATGCACTTGCATCACTAGAAAACACGCATAGTCTAGCCAGCTAAATTGGAAGCATCCTAGTTTCCAAGAATAGAACAAAATGCAAAATGTATGTACATGCTGACGTCAATAAGGCAGCAGCCAAAAAACAGCTAGTGGTTGGCGTTTAATAACTAATCGGAGTTGTTTCAAAGAAATCGTTCAATTTAAAAATTTGTTCTTGATTATAGGTATGTATGAAATGAGTATAGGCTAGGCCAGATAAGGGGGCCTCATCTTGTTCAAATTTACGTTCCAGTAGGTAAATTAAAGGTCCCGATTCCATTAAGCAAGCTACAATAAATATGTTATTTTATGTTATTTTATGTTAAAATTGGAAAATTCATCAAATATCTATACGAAATTCTTAGCTTGTAGGATGTATTAAGTACTCTCTCTGGTTCCTGTAAACCCCTTGTGGGGCATAGGGCATCAACTACGCCTACTTTCCACCTCGTTCTGTTCTGTGCCATCGTCTTTAGGTCTGATCACTGTTTGTTTAATAAAGCAGCCTCGCTATTAACCGATCTTCTCCAAGTGTTTCTTGGTCGTCCAACACGGCGTCTTGCATTGGCTCCTTGTAGGTTCCAATCTAGGGCCTGCTTTGCAATATTTGTTGACCCTCTTCGAAGAGTATGACCTATCCATTGCCACTTTCGCCTTTTGACAGAAGTGCCTATCCAATCCGAGCCTGTGATATAGGCTGCGCCGTAGACACTGGTTTACGAAAGTTTGCAGATTAGTTGTTATCTCATTTGTCACCTTCCAAGTTAAACACCCGTAAAGAAGCACAGATTTCACAATTGAATTGAAGATTCGAATTTTGATGCGCCTGAAAATGATGTTATTTTGCTAGAAGGGAGTCAAAGTGAAGAAGGCTGCCGTAGCCTTGTTGATACGCGATTGCACATCAGCGTCCGCGCCGCCATCTGCTGTGACTATGCTTCCGAGGTAGCAGAATTCGTCAACTTTTTCGACTGCCTGGCCCGAAACACAAATTCCGCCTTGTCCCCCTGGATCAGAGCTTAAGTACTTGGCCTTGGCAGCGTTTATCTTTAGCCCAGCATTACGACTTTCGCAATGCAGAGCATCGGCCATTGGAGCTAGATCCTCCTTTTTATGTGATAGCAGACAAATAACGTCAGCATAGTCCAGGTGTTGTAGGTGATCAAACATTTTCCATCTGATATCTTTCATTTGGTTTGGAAGTGCGCTCACTAGTACATCGTTAATGGCTATGAGGAAAAGAATAGGTGACACAATTCAACCTTGTCTCACTCCACTGTGCACCTCAAAAGGATCTGAAAGCTTATACAGGGATACCCCGATTTAAGTCGCTTCGATTTAAGTCGCTTCGCACTTAAGTCGTTGAAAAATTCCCACCTTACAACTCGATTTACGACAATAATGCTTCACACTTACGTCGTTTCGTGTTTTTCTTTGTTTTTTTTTTTGGAAAATCAAAACTGGGAAATTTTTGGCATTATAGAAAATATCTTGGTAAAACAATCACTTTTTTCGGGAAAAATTTATTACATACATTACAAATGAGACCTTTCGATAGAGTCGTTAGTCGGAGAGTGTGCTCATGAAGTTGTTACAGGAAAAACGACTACGCTCCTCAACGGGTAGATCAGTCGTAATTTATATAGTTTTGTTATATCAAATGTGGATTAATGATCTATGAATTATCTTATCTGTAAACTACAAGCAGCTATATTTTTCACACTCTTCAGTAAAGGTGTCAACCGCAAGACGTGGCTTGGGCCAAATAATTGATGTATACTAACTTATGGTTTGAGTGCAGAATGACAATTGTGAAAACATCTGCAGAAACTCACTTTCGAGTTTGAAATGTATTTCAAACCCCACGAATCTGATTCACAAATGATTTCAAGCTTATTCCGAGTTTCACATTTCCATCTTTTGAGAGTGTATGTACTTCAACTATAATTTACAGAAGCTTTAGACAAGAAGTCGTTTTTCGACAATTGTGTGAGTGCATGCAGCGCCCGCTCTAGGGAGAAGCAATCCGAACGGTCGCTCGGGCGCCAAATATTTGGGGCGGAAGACTACAAAAAGTTATAATTCATGTTCGGTAAAAAAAACACTTATAAATTAATGGTAACAAACTTGAAGCTGAATCAATTGGTACTGAGAAAGGATCATTAACGTAAACGTAAGTCAAGTAAAGCAAACGAAGCACCCGAAGGAAGGAATTCACCAATAAGGTTGGTTTAATCAGGTCCTGCAGAGATTGGTATTTGTTCAACCCTAAGATTCAAATGACCTATATGATCCTTATATGTATAACCTTCAGGATTATTCCAGTAATGCAGTAGCAGAATATTTTTCCACTAACGACTTAGTAGTAACACAACGCAGACCGGAGTTCAATATATCTGACCAATTTTAATTAACGAATTTCGTCTAGTAAAATAAATGTGTTGCAATCTGACAAAAAGAACAGAGCGGCATTAGCGTAATAACGTTTCTTGTGTTAAATCTTTCTGGCACAGTTCTTAACGATTCCATCACCAACACGATCTCTCAATTTATTCATAAGGGTTTTTATGTTTTAATCCCCTCCGTTATTTCTTACAGAATAACTAGTTCAAAATTGTATCAATCAGCACACGATGACCATAAAGAAAGGGTCGCTGAGTTGGAATTTGGCTGTTTTTGGTCTTTCCTTTATTCTCGAATCGAATCTTTGGAACGGAGTATTAATTTCTGGGTGGGATCCAAATTTAAAATAAGTCAAATAAACATCCTTTTCGTATCCTGAAATCAGTGCATTCCAAGAAGCAAAAAAAAAATCCAAAAGCTTAGGGGCGGCATTTTGCCGTCATATCCGGGCGGCATAAGTGCTAGAGCGGGCGCTGAGTGCATGTAACTAATTTTAGTGGAACCTTATCTAAATCTTATGTATCGGTTTGTCAATCAGGTGACTTATACTTGCCAAATTACCAATTCATGTCCCAAAGACGATGGAAATTATTTGCCTTGTTCGACGCTCAAAACCAAAGTCAGGATAAAGAATGACCTGATTTTATTTCATGTTAGAACAGAGAATTTATCATCACTTTCCACCTCCACTGATCTCTGTTGTCTGATTCAAAGATTTAAGTTTCTCTGTAATCTACGTTTCATTTTCTCGTTACCACATTTTTTTTCACTCATACCTAAATTTGATTCGATTTAAGTCGTTTCGACTTAAGTCGCTTTTTTCTGGAACGTAACCCTGACGTAAATCGGGGTATTCCTGTACTTGTGCAAAACGTGACATTGGGCTCCATGATAAGATTCCTTGATGACGGCAATTATTTTATCTGGTATGTCCCTCCTACGAAGAGCTCACCAGATATACTCCTGATCAACACTATCGAACGCCTTCTCGAAATCAATAAACATGAGGTGTAATGGGGATCTCCATTCGGCGGAATGCTCAATATTAATACAGAGAGTGTTTATATGGTCGCTCTATGAAAAACCCTCACGAAAGCCAGCCTGTTGATTGCAAAGTGCGATCAACATCAGCCTTGATCGGGTTCAAAATAATTTTGAAAAGAAGCTTCCAGCCGCTTTTTGGGTGCCGCAGGATCCTCGCGCTACGAAGGATGAGCAAATTGTATGCCTCACATACGCGCGATCTTTCTCGTCAGTTTTCCAATTTTATCGGTTTATTACTAATACTAGGTATTCCAAAAATACAAAAAAAACATCGCAAATGGATAGACCCGACCACCAAAACACAATATAATTACAAATTATTTATTTGTTAAACATCGAGATAATAATGAAACTAATAATTGTCTTGAAACTTAGAACTGCTACAAGAGCCATTCGCACTCAATATCCAAATCAAATATACTTTGATTGTACCAACTCCTAAATGCCTAACTTATCACTAAACTTCATTGGAATAAATTATTCCTGAGTAATTTTCTGCATTTTCCTGAAGAGTTCTTGATTTTATTCTTGGCAACTCACATTGAACAAAGTATGCGTATGTGAGACGTCGCGCGATCATCCTTTTCACGATAGACGTGCGAGTATCGGAAGGTTAAGCGACGGATACAACTAGCCAATAAGACCTATTTCCCGGTCCTCCCTATATTAAATTCGAAACTTGCGCATAGGAACACGAAGCTCCGCGTGTACAAAGCGATCATCCGACCCGTGCTATGTTATGGCTGCGAAACATGGACCCTCACCCAAGCCTTCGAAATTTTACTAGATCGATTCGAACGAAAGGTCCTTCGGCGAATTTTCGGGGCCGTTTGCAATGGGCGGGGCATGTACAACGAATGGACGATAATCGCATGCCAAAAAAAGTAATGAACGCACAACGAATTGACGGAGCAAGGTTGCGTGGACGACCGAGGGCTCGCTAGGAGAACTCCGCCAGCTGCTGGGCTTCCGAAACTGGAGGACAAGGTCACATAACCGCGACAATTGGAGTTCAACCATTCAGGCGGCCAAAGCCGGACGTCGCGTCGTGCTATCGTGCCACATTGATGATGATGATGTGATGATACGATCGGAAATAGGTTTCCAGTCGATTAGGTCGGAAACTTTTCGCTTACGTATATACATGCTTACGATGAGGACACATTTTTGTAAGGTTTGGATAAGATTAGACTATAAAGCCGGCCCCACACCGACCGGAGTGTGGCAAACACCGCACAAAAGATTGATACGAAAAATCGTTCAGCAGCAGCAGTGTGATTGGGCGACTCCAAGGTGTCATTCTTGGCCCGATCTTTGGTGCGGTGTGTGCCACAATCCGGTCGGTGTGGGGCTGGCTTAAGGAACATTAGCTACGTTTTTTTCTAATCGGGTACAGGATAGATCTGCACAACTTACATACTAATTTGACAGTTAAACTATATATAGAACAGCTCGTATTTAACTTCATATTCAATTTGTATGAAAGAAAAAAAACCGCAGGTAGTGTTTCTTATGAGAATCTATACTTTCGAGGGGGTTTCTATGAACGCACACACACGGTCAATCCGAATCCATTTCTTTTTATTTTAAATAAAAAAAAAAATAACAGGCGCGACAATCCAACATTGGACTAACGCCGCAGAATGTGCTATAGTAACACTCTATTTCCAAGATCTTATCTGCTTTTTGTTGAGGTAATGAGATCAGCATCACGCTCAGCAGTGTTATTTATCCCCATAAATGGGTACTCTGAGTGAGATCATAGTCCGTCACAAGCTCGTGAGTTCGAAAAACACCATGGCTCACGGTGAGATTCGAACTCATGACTCTAGACCAGCCAGACTATATTTTTTTTTATTTTCATTCTGTGAAAATCATACATTTTTCCTGGATTTGGACAGAACTAAAATCCAAATCACATACAAATGTTTTGTGACCTCAATAGAAACCCATTTATGCGAGGTTCAGTTAGGATTGGTTCACACCAAATAGTAAGAATACTTTTTTTTGTTTACCTTTTAACCCGTCTCTTTTAAACTGGATGACGTTATAGCCTTGGCAGAAGTTTGGGAAAATTCGAATCGAAAAATATTTTGTTTTTGGGAGGATTCATGAAAATATGACATTGTAAACCACATAGCCATGTATGTACATAATGGGGTTGTTTTTAGTTTCTTACGAAAATTGGTTCACTGTGATGAGCATTTTGATTCAGTATTCTAACTTGTGTTTTCAACGATATTCAAAACCCATTAGTGCCCACCGTTTGAAATATCATACGTAAATAAAGATCAGCTTTGAGTTTACATTTGGCACTGCTACTAAAATTATTGTAAAATAATTTAAATGGGATCCATAGTTTGAAGTATTAAGCATCAGAGAAAATTATCCTTTAGTCCTTTTTTGGCAAAATGCTAGTTTGAGAGAGTAGCGAAAAAAGAGACGGTTTTCATTTTTCCAAAAATTAGCAACCTACAAGTTTACGCCCTATAATATCCTCAAGCGTGGAAATTTTATTAAATTAAATATTATTTTTGATGTTGATCGTTGAAATAAGTCCAAAGTTCCTGTAAAATATATGGAAACACCTTTAAAAGCTTTCTTGCGCATTAAGGCTTCTATACTACGAGTATAATTTACATTTCGTGTATAAAATATCAATACCGGGCACATAGGAGTTCCTTTTCATCACAGTAACGGGTCATGCTGCAGGCGCAAATTTAATGAAAAAGTTTTAAAAACTAAGCATATTTGACAGTAAAAGCTACGAAAATATCACTTGCGGCCAAAGCCACCTATATCAGAAAGCCGGGAACCAACAACACATGCGCACAAATCAAGCCTATGAACATGTCGTAATACGTTGCACGATGCACTAACACAAGCACAGCGCATGTAAAAAACCGTGTCTGCTCTGATAAAAATCGCGAAAACACGTGGAAAACTCACTTTTTATCGGGATTTTTTTCTTTCACTGCATTATAGACACATCAATTCACGACACATTGCACTTTTCGCGACGAAAATCGACCGGGAACCAATACTTTTCGTGTAAAGTTTGCCACGACCCAACCCGATTTGCCTTTACCGCAATGTAAATTTTCCAACTAATCGAGCCTATGATCTGCCGCAAAAGTATATGAGCGGGTTGTGGTTCCGGGCTTTGAAATATAGATGGCTTTGCTTGCGGCTGATCCTGGTAATAAGAATTTTGCTAACATTGGCACAGGGTGCCCGGAAAGACTCCTGGGGTCAATGTCATTACAAAATAACAAATATCAATTGATGCATTGGATGATTCTTGCATTAGGTCGTAACACAAATATATTAACCTTCCGTTAGTCGCAATAAAAAATGTAACACGAATAGACGCAATGCATCTATTAGATGCCAACTTTGTCATCCTGCTGTAAGGTAATGAATATCTTCATAAGGTTTTTTTCTTCATTATCTGAATATTTGAAGCCTTGTCATACCAATAGTCAATAGCCAAAGATGAAAATCGGGTCTGTTAATAATATTTTTTTTTGTTAAGAAAAAGTCTTAAAAAAATGAGATTTTTTGGAATTGTCTTACATGATTGCAGTTTTACAGCTTTCTGAGTATAACTAAATTTTAAAATAGGCATCAATGGTAAAACAAAGGTGTAATAGTGTAACTCTAAAAGTATTGCACTTGTAGTAAATATTTTTTTTTTATCGTATACTGATGCGCCTATATCAATTACACGTTCAAATCAGTTACACGAGTGCTCGCAATGCATCTAATAGATGCTCGAGCCTCCTACGTAAAGCCAAAGGACCCCACAATTTTCACTTTCAGACTAAAATGCTTCCGTACTCGGCATACGAAGCTACTATGAGTTAGAAAGTGGAATTCGCAATAGAAAAGAAGTTAAGGTAAAAAAACAATACGTGGCATCTGTCAGATGCATTGCGTCTAACGGAGCTAGTAGATAGATAGCCGGATGACCCGATCAGAACTAAAAGCGAAAATAAAACGAAATGGTAGCTTCTGAATTGAAAATAGCAATGGAAAAGTGCTAGGTATCCGCTTTTTCCGGTGCTTTTTCCGTTCTTGTAAAATAATCATCATTTTGTTAACATATTTATAGTTTCTGAAGCAAGAGGAAATAGAGCTCAATTTAGAAAGCATATTTTTTAGGTAGGCTTAGAAAAACGATGAAAATTAAAGTATTAATTACATAATTATGTATGAGGCAAAAATATTTGACCTTTGACCTCTTTATTTTTCTAAATTATCCCAAATCCTGTTGAAAGCAATCGTGAAGTTATAATACTTTCTCATTTTCTAAAAAACACCAGATTATGTTGGATTTTTCAACATTTTTAAAATTGAATATTCACTTATGATAGATGCCCGATCTGCCCGTCGTATGAAATACAATACGTTAAAAAAAGTAAACCTTTTGAAAAAAAAATTTAAATTTTTTACTAAATTAGTTTTAATCAAAACATACAGGTATGTTTCACCAGAAAAATTTATTAAGATTCGTCAAAAAATTACTCGGCTATTACTGGGTTAAGCAATCTTAGCCGCCTTTACAGATCTTTCAATGCCCGTGGCAAGAAAGTGAGAATTACAGAAATGTTTTTTTTTTTTCAAAATTAGCTCCCCACAATCTTGTATTGAGGATCATATACATATTTTAAAGATTATTATCTGATATAAAATGTAAAAAGAACTAGAAAATAAATAATGAGAAGAGTGTGTATCTGAAAAAGACATGGTGTTATGTATGTATTCAAAAAATATCTTGGCATAACAACAAGAAATCAGTGGGAAGTTTTGCTTTCAAATTTCTCTTATCTATTGTTAGAAACCCCCAGCCTTCATAGAATGCTCAATTTAAGGGGAGAAAAATCTAAATTCGCGTATTGTGCTCAATTATTATTTATAATTAAGCTTGTTTTGTTGTTGTTGTTGACACTTACCGAGCGAGTAATAGTCTTGCTTCCGAATATATTCACGTTTTGTATATTACTATATAGACTCGGTTTCAGGACCAAGGACGATTAATTTTAAAATCACACTTTCAAATTACACCTTATCACTTATATAACACAAATGGCCCTTAAACTATGGTATCTATCAACCATAAAATGTTTAATCATATTTTGAAAAACAAAACATTTAAAAAAACACCCGCGAATTATAAAAAATGAAATTTTCAAATATCAGATAATTTTCCGTCGCTAAAAATTACGATTTTTATGCTTATTGTCGTAGTTATTGATTTAATTGTATTATATCGGAATTAAGCAACCACTTAACCAAAATCATAAATCATGAGATCGAAGGAAACGGGTATCGTCAAGTGTATTTCTCGCGCTATAAGACTAAACTGGCTTGGCTTTTAATTCTTCTTAGCTGGGCCAAATTGATTCTTCCTCTTGTTCTTTCCAAGGTGTATTTTTGAGAGCACACCGCATGTTTTCTATCTTAATTTATCGTATCAAAATACCGGGGGAACTAACATCCACATGTGTGTATATTAACAACATCCCCGAATTGAAAAAGTGTCCCGCAAAAATTTCGGGTGAAATTTAAAAATAATCATTGAATGCCAACATCCTCAGCATTTGTATAGCATTTAATTGTACAGGCTCCACACACATTTCAAAAGACGTCTCGGCGTCGTCTGCTACTCAAGTGCTGAGCATTTAAAATGCTATAGCTCTGACCACAGCTGAAAATACCATCTATATTTTACTCGATGCGTGGCAGCAACAAAACAGTTGAAAGATTGTTCATGAAAACCGATCATGGGATCAGGGAAAACTCGTACGCCGTGAATTTGGAATTAGGTGAAATAGGTCCCAAACCTAAGAAAGTTGACTAAGCAAGCTATTTATTAATGCTGCTTACTCAGAAAACCCGAGTCACACATGGTGGTTCTGTCAAATGAGGCCATACACAGGCGGATTTGGATTTTAATCCAATAAAATCCATGTCAAATCTATGGATAGACCGTGTGTGTGCGGCCCTATACCCTAGAGAGATGGTCTGGTATATAGTAGTCAAGATCCACCGAAAGCGATAGGAATCTACGAAAATGAGACCGACTTATTTTACCGATCGCTCTGGAAAGTAGGTGAGCCACAAATTTTCCTAGCTTACAAAAAATGCGAGGTAGGTTTGCTGAAGCAGGACCAGAAAATAGGCAGCGTGATAAAAAAATATGGGCTCTGTTACAAACTAGGGACCGGCATGCTTTTGCTTCCCATGAAAAAGAGTTTTTCTTAAAAGAATTTTTTTTGTGGGGATGTGTTTTCTATGGTAGCCCCATGAAACAAACCATCATCAAATTTTGGCGATTCAAACATACAAAGAGCCTGCAACAAAAAGAACGTGTTCAAAATATCTGTCCAATATGTTTATAACTGGCCGAGTAAAACACGTTGCATCAAACTGTTTCTTCATGTGATTTCTAGCAAAGGACATACCCCGAATTCTTAACCCTTTAAATGCCACAGCTATTTGAAAATTTAAAAAATATCTTTTCTCACACGATTTAAACTTCAATATCTCCAAATAGAATAGCGGAATAATGACCAGTGCTCATAGAGAAAACTTTTGTGTTTCCGATATTTTCCGCTATATGTCTTCTATGTGGAAGATGTTACAGTAAGTATTAACAAATTGTCTATTCATGAACTAATATATTCAGGCACAGATAATATTGCATCAACGAGATTTATGTTCAGATAATTTTGCTCGCCAGTATTTTTTTTTTCGATTTCCCGGTTATTTCATCGTGAAATGTCAAATGACCGGGGAATCGAAAAATAATTCACTCTCGATCTTAATTCAGCCCGAGATCGAGAGTGAAATTTTTCCCACAGAGATTTTATCACTAAAAATGCATACTTAATGTCGTGGAATATGTCACAAACAGTGGGGAATTCCATAAACTACAATCCGAGACTGGTTCCATAATTCTCCTCGGCCATTTTATGTATTATTTTTCGATTCCCCGGTCATTTGACATTTCACGATTAAATAACCGGGAAATCGGAAAAAAATACTTAAAATGGCCGAGAAAAGTTGTGAAACTGTTTTCGGATTGCAGCTTATGGAATTCCCTAGAATTCCCCACATATTCCACGACAGTAAGTATACGTTTTCATTGAAAAAAGCGCAGCGAACAAAAATTTCATTCTGGATGTCAGTACTGGGCCTTAAAATGAATAATTTAAAATCATTTCTAACCTACCTGTACTTATTGAATTTGTGAGAAAAGTTTAGACTAGACGACAGGCAGATGGCGTCGCTGCATATATAGGGATGGGACTTTTTGACAAAAATACCGGTTGTCCGGTTATCCCGGTTATTTTCCTCATCGGTTTTTATTATTTTTTATTAAATACCATCTCCTCGGGAATACTGTCTTTGACAGTAATGGAAGAGCTGCTATCTTCTAGCCGGAACATTTTTCATGAGGCAAGTTCCTGCTCCGCTCCTTGCATCTTCGGATATAACTCCTTCTCGAAGTTTCCAATGATCTTCCTGCGTCGGCGAACTTTCTTTCCACACAATCCTTCTTTGAAGAAGTATGGGTTTTTCTTGCCGCTCGGAACGGAAACTGCAGTTGCCTATATAATTCTTCTTCTTCTTTATGGCACGATAGCCGAACGTCGGGCCTTGGCCGCCTATATAATTAACTGCTGGTAATCGACGCCGTTCAAAGTGGAAAAGCAGCGGGTTTCAGAACAGCCGATGCGGTTTTCCGTAAGAGATGCGTCTACTTAATTTTCTGGAAAAAAAAACATGTCGAAAGCGGTTTTGCGTACACAAATGGTACTTCCAAATTCCATGGATCTTCACTGTTGGCTAGATAAGTTGAAATGCGTGTACCAATATTCACTCTATAAGTTCGCTTAACGCAAAAGGGTAAAGTGCCATGTCTGTTCATCGCATGTGCTTTCGACCCCAACGACATATAGGTATGAGCGAAAAAGTCTTCAGTCACTTTGCCGAAGATGCGGAATGATGTCCCTAATTCCGCACCGTTGATATAATATGCCATTTCTCGATCAAGTTCATAGCATTGGAAATTCAACTTCGTAAGTTTGGAACAACGAATTCGTAAATTTGAAACATTGAATTCGTAACTATGGAAAATCAATTTCGTAATTGTGGAACAAGTTCGAAACTTTTGAAAATTAATTTTGTTAAGTGGACATACATATATATGTTGAAACATACAATTTTCCATGTATGATAACAAAAAAATATCTATTTTACATAGTTACGAATTTGATGTTTCAAATTTACGAATTTGGTATTTGAAACTCACGAAAATGAATTTCCAAAGCTATGAACCTGACCGAGAAATGGCATATAAGGCCTCTGACATTGGTCCATACTTTTGCGATAGTAGTTCGGGTCGTACAAGCTCTTCCAAATGCCGAAATTGCAATTTCATCCCACCTTCTTCCAACACCTCGTCGTTGACACAGTTATATCCGAATCGTGATCACGAAGCATTTCTTACAAGCAGTCAAATATTGACTGGTTTTGTTGATGTCGAATTTCTAAATCTCAGCGTCTTCAACATTTGAATATTTCCCATTAATATCCCCCGTGGAATGGAAATGATGTATACATAGATGCGGCAGTATGTGTAGCTGCATTGTATTACACCAGGATCTATTTTGGCCAGTCTTACGTTTCGTTTGGGTTCAAATTGCAAAACCGGTTTTGCCAGGTATATAAAAGTTTTTCCTCAGAATCCGGTGGAGTGTGGTTCTCGTATTTTGGCTTATTTATTTTAGTTTCGGTTGGAAGTGGTAGGTATAACTGATAACATCACGTAAATAGAGATTAATACTAATCCATTACTTTATTATTCAAAGGTCGCCGTGACTGTTGCACACATGCACCCACATGCACACGATATATGTACAAGCTACATCATCATATCTCGAACACGAATTGCCACCGACATCGTTAGCGCGTCTCTAGTGTTCCCCACACAATTGAAAGATTCTGTGCAAACGATAGTCAAGGCTGACACAACAATAACACAAAAAATAACGCCACGGTAGCGTCCTAGGACGGTAGCGTTCTAGGACGAATTAGCTAAGGCGGCGTCGGTATCGGCGCGTGTCTCAACAGCGGGCAACCCTACTAGCTAGAGGAAGCTTCGCTGATTTTGACAGGTAATTTTTTCATTTTAAAATAAAAGTAATCACGGGTTATTTTCGGTTTTTTCATTTTAAAAGTAGTACCGGTTAATAACCGGGCAAAAATAGTACCGAGCATAACCGGTTTTTTAAATTGAAACTACCGGTTATTCAAAATAACCGGTTATTAATTCCCATCCCTATTTCAGTTTGTTTGGCAGGAATATCGATTGTTGTTTGTGTTTGAGTATTCTGTGTGCAAATTTTCCTGAATTCCTTAAATAAAGCAGGAGCTCTATTGCTGTTAAAGGTAAGAACCGAAACGAATTGTATGTGTCCTTCTCGTGTGCGGCATTGTGAAATTCGCTCGGTCCTTATTGCAATTTTTATTTGCTTTCGGCAAACACCCGATTATGTCCTTTCGCCCTGCTGCACACTACAATAGAACTTTTCTGACATCGGGCATTTGGAGTGTAGAGATATGTTGTAATTCTCAGTAACTTTTTTGTGTGATGCAAAATCAGTGGACCGCTTATAATCTTAGGTTCAAATTATTCTTCCAGTGGAGACGATTATAGCCGGGAAGATCGGAGTTTCATATAAGTCTGTGTAATCGATTTAATTTTAATGGTCTTTTTTGCAGATGACAAATATTGAACAGCAACACGAGATTGTAAAAAACAGCCTCTCCGAATTCGTTAACTTACACATCCCAGGGGCTGATTTGAGTGTCGTCGACGATATTGTCTTGTCGTATGTCATCTCGATTTTAGAGGAGGCATCGCAAGATCCTTATTTCGATGTTGACGGATTCGTCGAAATGATGACAGCCTATTTTGCTGATTTCTCCAGAATCGATCCGGCAACCATTTGCACATGGATTTTTCAGCTGGAAAACCAGTTGTCGAAAATGACGAAAGAAGAGAAGAGTGACGATGCACAGAACCTATCCTTTAAGTAAGTACATTTATGTATGTAAGTTCATTATGTCATTGTTCTCATTTACCACTTTTTGTAGCAATTTGAGCCTATCGGATATCATACCGGAAGTGAAGCTTCGTGCCCGACCACCATCGGTATCGGAGAGTAGCGAGCAGTCGCAAACGCACGTTAAACGAGTTCAGCATTTGTCCGAGACAAGTGATGGAGGATCGACCGATAGTTCGACTTGTGACTTTTTCTCCGACGAATGTGATGTCCTCCAGGAAATGTTTCCGGAGAGCTCTTATCTGGAGGTAATCTATGTGCTAGCATCACCGAACCAATTTCCACTTACCATTTTTTTCTATTTAAGGTTAAACATTGCATTACTATTGCCAAAGGAGATATTGATAGTGCCACGCAAATTTTACTGCACCGCCAAGAAACTGGACAAAGTTTGCTAGCAAACTCGAGCAATTTACAGGGCGCGAAAGGTGCTACAGTAATTGATGATGCAGAGCTAAAAAATCGTATTATTGCCAGGTGAGATATGAAAATCATACTGCACATATGCCGTTATACGATTAAACGAACGTTTCACTATTAAAATACACAAAAAATATAATGTAATAAATATATGGCGCCACAGTACTTTTATCCGCGACCGCCGATCTGTTAGCAACATACAATTTACAAGACCTTATTTATCCCAATAATCTCGTTTATCACCTCGGTGAGATCATATTCAGTAACATATGAGCCAAATTCGAAAACTATCATAAACTAAATCCGTTTGGAAACTCTGTCAGGTTTTACGGCAGACATCCTCCAAACATCTACCTAATGGACACATCACCACTACAACCCCATCATGGGAGACACTCTGCGACAAAATATAAAATAATGCTATTGTAAAGAATATCGATAATCCACGCAGAGTCACTCGTTTTGTTGACTAGGAGTAGGGTCTGTTATGGGCGTCCGTCCATCCTGATTAGCTATTATAGACCCTTCTGTTTCGCCAAAGAGATACCCTGCATCTGTTCAACAGGTGAAGATCGACAAATGCTGCCAAAGGCAATCCACGTTCCACGTGTTTATCGTGTATTGCTTTCGCTTTCCATTCATGTATCCTCACTTGATCCCGAAATTTTTTCAGCATCAAGATATTCTTTGGAGTTTAAATCGTTGGTCGCAAAAATATTGTTAGGCAAAATTTAGAGTAGTCTGGCTGGCGTAATGGTTAGTGCCCGCACCTTCGGTGCACAGGATCATGGGTTCGATATTCACCGTGAACGAATTCAGTTTATGGTGTTTTTCGAACTCACGCCCCTTGTGACGAACTATGATCTCACCCATTTATGGGGATAGATAACATTGCTGAGAGTGCTGTTGAACTCAACATCTCAACAAAAAGCAGTTAGGATCTTGGGAATTGTTGAACTGTCGTGACCATAGCTCGTCTACATTCAGTGTTATTTTTGGCTTTTGGACTGCATATTCCACTTGCAAGATCAATGCCCGTTTTAAATTCTGGCTTTGCTTGGTTCTACAGGATCGCATCTCCTATCGAAACATACCGAGAAGCTTCTTATCTCACATCCACAGCATCCATAGAAAGAAACATTATCCGACAGTCGACTGGAGACATGGATACATGCTTTTCCTCTTCCTTAAAATAGGAGCCCACGCTTTTAAGCTGTTTTTCCTCTTCCAAATAGGAGCCCAAGCGCTTCAGATGCTCCTCTATCCTCTTTATTCAACTGAGAGTCCGATCTCTTTAGCTGCTCAACCCAGCTGCTCCTCTACGCTTCTACAATAACATCGGGAGTCCTAGCTAACCCTCCCCAGAACGAAATCTCACAGTAAAGTTTATAACGACGTTGGGCAGGATAGTATCCTATTTTTGATGGTAGTATTTTGCTCATTCGACTTTATTTGCTGGGACGACGTGTAACTTGTATGATGAAGTTTCAACATTTAAGTACTCTCGCATAAAATCAACGAACTGAGCGTTATAGAGAAGGAGTTAAATGCAGTCGGGTTTAAGAAAAAAATTAAACAAAACCAATCGTCAAGACTTAAGATCTTAGCTAAGCTAGCGAATTAAATCGCAATCGAAAGTGACAGTGGATCATTCATCTGGTCGAAGAAAAACAGGCCGACAAAATTTCACGCTTGATCTCTGAATGAATAGTGTTCGACTGAGAAATTGTTGTTAAATTAGGAGACACTGCGAGAAACCGTATACGTTATGGGACGTAAGTGCAGTCGATACTCATTTTCCACAAGTGGTTAAGGCACCCTACACATAGATTAATGAAAAAATTTTCGCACTTTGCATTGCAACTTATTTTAAATAGCGAAAAAATGGGTAATTTTTCCAGACATTTAATGTTCATGTCTTAGGGCTTTGAAGACTAGTTCACGTTTCAGAGTAGTCTGGGCTCACATAAAATTGTTCACCTTCACGTTTGGCGCAGTTAACATTTACGCGAGTCTACTGTATAGACATTAAAAAAGGCCATCCATAGCGCTCAGGATTGCTGAAAATTCGGACGGAATAGAATAGAATTGGGTATGTCCAGGGCCGGATTTAGCCTCTAAGGCGCCCCTGGGCAGTAACCAAATAGCCGCCCTCCGCCACTGGTTAAATTTGAAAGTAGTGTTATACACATGCTAGGAAAAACGTTAGCTGTGCTGTGGTATGTGAGAAGAAAATTTCATATTTTTACGCGAGTGACCGATGGTATTTTGTTTGCCTGACAATATGGTGCTTCCGAGGAATGGGGCCAGGTGAAGGTCCATGGGGTTCGGACCCTTCCCGAAATTGTTTAAAAAGGCATTGAAATTCAGCATCCATTACATCGAATGTAAATTTTCTTTAGAATGTGTTCAGAATGTTTGCTAAATAGCTTTCCACTTTCGGAAATTTATCTCATTTTTGGCAGTTTTAGAAGTTATAAACGAATAACCTAACCTCGAAAACTAAAATTGTTCATTAGTGTCATGTGGAATGATTTTTTTAAGTATCATCCCCTTTTGTTTTGTTTCTGAAGGAAAATACATTATTTCGAAAATTTAAACTTACAAATTGTGGTTTTTTTTAACCTGTTCACACGACAGAAACATATTACTGAAAATGTTATAGCGAATGCATCATTTCTAATATCCCAAGTGTGGAGGTGTCCACCCGAAACCAAATTCTGGCTACATCCCAGTTGCTTCGCGGCTAATTTTAAGACAATAAATTAGTAATAGAAAGCTCGAAATTGTGTGCTTGCTTTTACTAACTAGGGACACTGGGCCACACACGCAGGATGTGTGGGCGGCCTAGAGTTATTTAAAATAGGTTCAGGAATTCCTTGATTGTTACAAGGATCTGAAGTGGAGAAGGTCGAAGCGAAACTAACTCCCGGAGCGAGGAGCGCTTTTTAGCTCGTCGAAGCGGAGTGGATCGACTTGTTTTTGAAAAAACTCGGCCATCTCCGGAATATTTCAAATAAAAACTATTGAATGGGCATTTTAGCCTGATTTATTCCACTTTTAATTACATGCAAGATTTCTACAATATTCAAACGTCAGAAGGGAGACATATGGCAAATTTGTTCGAGTGGTAGAAGAGCGATAAAATTGGGCCTATTAAAATGGACACTGAAGTACTTGCTAGATTCCTTCCCTTGTTTAAGTTGACGCCAATGCTTTGCGAAAATACTTTCTACTTCTAGACTCACTGAACTACGCGCCACCAGTATGATACTCGGAATGAATGCTAAAAGAATTTTGCATGAAAGTTAAGTGCCAACTTTTGTAGATGACTAGAATTTTTTGTAGACTTTTTTTCAATTTCAGTTAAGTGTTCGATTGGGCGCCCTTGAATATATCTAACTTGAGTAAATTGGAAAGATGAAATTAAAGTTTTTGTCTAATTATGTCAACTGCTCTAAGAGTTTCCAAAATGCTACTTTCACAGAGTTTAAAACAAAGGGATACTTTCGAAAATTGCCGCCCCGGGCAGTTGCCCAGGTTGCCCATATGGGAAATCCGGCCCTGGGTATGTCCATATGTATCTATGTTGATTACTTTGTAAAATAGAAGAACGGCTTGTAATAAATTGATATGGAAATGTTAGTGTGGTTTATAGAGCATGTAAACTGCAAACAAAAATGCGAAAAAGTGAATTGGAAAAAAGTTATCTATATATCTTTCAGTATTATTAATATTCAATTGAAAACAAAAAAAAATTCAACGGCCAGGCGGAGGGGGGTCCTGAGATTTGCCAAATCCACTCCATATTGTTCCTCATCAGCCACCGAAAAATTGAATATAGGGTCGACTCGTAGCTGGTCGTCAATTGGTCTGTAGAAATTCCTCTGGTTTTAAGCAAAACTGTTTTTCTGGACAAGTCTGGAGAAGCGCCGTGTCGTCTAAGACGATTTGCTAGAACCATGAAATTCTGTTTTAGTGTGTCTACGACTTCTACAAGAGAAGTTACAGAAGTAGTGGAGTACTTCCGAAGAACTTGTATGTATCTTATTCTTCAATCGCCTGCTGGTATTGCCCGCGACATATTGAGTCAAACGGCCAATATCCTCACGCAGCAACTCTCTTTTTCGTTCTAGACGAATTTTTCAGGTTTGGTGTTCTTGTCTAAAAATGGACGCGAATCCGCGACGGAAAATTCCCTTGACAAACTTGAGGTCCTCCACTGTAATGCTTAATATACATATTGGCGTTCTTGATTACGAGGGTGGTTCAAATATGGTTCCTATCGCGGCCGGGTCTTCGCCCCGGAACCACCCATGCATTTTATGCATGGCCAAGAGCCGCACACCCCCCTCGACACATACAGGAAACAAAAGTTGCATCACATCATCAACATCTTTTTTACACTATCGGAGCAACCCATGCCGGCCCAGTTGCTCCAAATTCTACTTATACGCGCCGGCATCGAAATAAATCCTGGTCCATGGATGTGCTGCGTCTGTGGTAAGAGGATTTATTCCAACGTACAATCCTCAGTGCAGTGCTCATGCTGTATGGAATGGTGCCATTTCAAAAATTGTTCTGGGCTCAACAAGACGGACTTACGATCAACAACAACGATCAGCACCTTCATAGCACCAAATTGCAAAATCTGTGGCCAACAGTCTTCATCGACCTCACAACAACCCACTAATCAGGGCCAACAATCATCACCTGTCACCCCCACAGTCTCTGCACACCACACAGCACCACGACACACTCTTACACCAGCACCACCACTGCAAGTTGCAAACTACTCCACCACAAAGATAGTCCAACTAAATTGTAATGGTCTACAACATAAAATTGTTGAGATCACTGACTTTATGGACAGACATCACATACTGGTTGCTGCAATCCAGGAAACCAAACTAAATGCCGATTCATCGCTAAATTCTTACGGAGGCTTCAACATCATCCGACGCGATCGACCCACTGGCTCAGGAGGAGGTTTGGCTTTCCTGATACACAACTCGCTGCCATATTCATTAATCGACATCGCTGCCGCCGATACCACAACAGAATTACAAGCGATATCAATCAGGTCGGGAAATGTTGATATAGATATTCTCAATATCTATATACCACCAGCATCAAGTTGTCCCACTGGTTTCCAGGCCAACATTTCCCCCCTACTAACCGGGCGATATCGCCTATTACTGGGCGATTTCAATGCTCACCATGATTTATGGCACTCAAACCTCAACAACGACACCAGAGGCAACCACATTGCAAACCAACTAGATGATTCCGATTTCTGTCCATTGAATGACGACTCACCAACCCGCATTGCAGGATCATGCAGAAGCTCGCCTGACATATCCATCGCCAGCCCTGGGCTCATAAACAGCATTACTTGGGAATCGTTCATAACTTTCTCGTCAGACCATTTGCCTATCGTCCTCACGATTGATAAAC
This sequence comes from Microchrysa polita, assembly GCA_949715475.1. Lineage (NCBI taxonomy): Eukaryota > Metazoa > Arthropoda > Insecta > Diptera > Stratiomyidae > Microchrysa > Microchrysa polita. The sequence continues at coordinate 50,105,309 of OX454421.1, forward strand.
CGTCTCAGTTTACGTACACTGAGAAGAAGACATACTCGAATTTCAGCAAAGCCGACTGGATTGGCTTCCAAACCTACACAAATGAAGCGTTTTCTGCCCTTCCAACCCCTACTGACGTACGTACTGCTGAAAAAACCCTGAGACGGATTATCCAGAATGCAGCCAAAAGATACATTCCAGCGGGCCGCATCCCAATCATGAGACCGCATTTCCCATCATCTGCTGCAGAATTGGCAAAAACGAGAGATGAACTCCGAACAGCAGACCCAAATGATCCTCGCATCGGCGATCTCAACAACATTATAACCCAGCAAGTCAACGACCACAGGAAACAGTTATGGAATTCGCATTTAAAAACATGCCACGTAAAATCCGGCGTAAGCAACCTTTGGAGAACGGTACGTGCACTATCAAACCCCACAAAACCCAAAGGTAAGGTAGCTATAAAATTCGGTGATAACACATACAACAACGACGACAAATGCGCTCACAAATTTAACCAACAATTCGTCGAACATCCCGAAAAAGATAAGCTCAAGCGCAAAATTACCAGAGCTATCCGAAACAGCACCACTGACCAACACCTCCAGGTTACCTCAAACGAAGTCAAGCTTGCAATCAAAAATGCGAAAAACTCCAAAGCGTACGGACTAGACGGCATTGCCATGACTATGCTCAAACACATCGACTCTCCGGCCATTGAGTATATCACTGCTACGATGAACCTGTCGCTGAAAACCTTCATCATACCCGAGCTATGGAAAAAAGGCCGTATCACCCCCATACCGAAGCCAGGCAAAGATCATACTCTAGCAGAATCATACCGTCCAATAACGCTACTGTCCCCCGTGGCCAAAATACTTGAGGCACTAGTGTTGCCTAAACTCCTGGAGCACGTCCAGCTTGCCAATCACCAACACGGTTTCCGGAAAATGCATAGCACCACAACCGCTATAGACAGGATCACCTCCAACATTTTCAATGGACTAAATCAGACGAAACCCTGCAAGCGCACTATCCTCGTAGCTCTCGATTTGTCAAAAGCATTTGACACTGTTAACCACACAGTACTTTTGACAGACCTACGCAACACTACTCCTCCGTATATTCACAAATGGATCGCGAATTATCTTGCCGGTCGTCAATCCTGCACCGAGTTTAGGAATGGGAAGTCCAAACTCAGGAAAATTAAACAAGGCGTTCCACAGGGCGGAGTCTTATCTCCCACCCTCTTCAACCTCTACATGTCAGGACTGCCCACACCACCCACGGGACTCGAAATCATCTCCTATGCTGACGACTGTACCATCATGGCGACTGGCAACGACATTCCCGAAATGTGCGACCACATCAATGAATACCTGCTGACACTCAACGACTTCTTTGTGAGTAAAGGCTTGAAGCTCTCAGCACCAAAGTCCTCCGCCACCTTATTCACCAGCTTCAACCAGGAGTACAATATGCAACTCCCGATATCTATCGACACAAACGTCATCCCTACTATTCGGACTCCCAAGATCCTAGGTGTCACGATAGACAACTCCGGCAAATTTAACACACACGCTGATAACATCTGCTCTAAACTCAGGAGCAGAAACAAAATTCTTAAAGCTCTTGCCGGTAGTACTTGGGGTACCGATAAAGAAACACTTCTGACTACCTATAAAGCCATCGGTCGCCCCCTAGTAAATTATGCAGCACCGACGTGGTCAAATGGTCTCTGCAACACAAATTGGGGCCACATACAAATCTGCCAGAACACGGCACTTCGCACCATCACCGGCTGTGTTAAGATGTCCTCAGTGGATCATCTGCACCAGGAGACTAAGATGATGACTTTGAGAAACCACAACGAACTTCTTACCAAACAGTATCTAGTCGGATGCTATCGTACAAATCACCCGAACAATGAACTCATGGACAAAACACCACCGCCACGACGAATAAGACGCTCTATCAGGGACAAAGAGCGCGAAGTCCAGCGATACAAAAAGGTTCCCTTCGATAACTCCGACTACAAGGCGGCGATTGCAGACATACACACACAAGACGTTCGTAAAGCTACTCAAAGCCTCACAAATAATCGTGTACTTGGCACCAAACCTCCAGCCATATCTCCTGACGAAGAACAATTACCGAGAGCTACCCGTACCACCTTAGCTCAGCTCCGATCCGGTTGGTGCCCGCGATTAAATTCTTATTTATCGCGTATAAATAATGAAGTTGCAAACACCTGCCCAGCCTGCGGAACCAGTCCACACGATGTAGACCACATTTTCGATTGTCCAGCTGCTCCCACGCAACTTACACCACTTGCGTTATGGTTACAACCAATCGAAGCAGCTTTCTTTCTAAACCTCGACCTCGAGGATGGAATGCCCACCATCTTCGAATAAATATGATGCAACTAATTAAACGTTTCCTGTCTGTGCCGCTAATACAACAACAGGGTGGTTCAAATATGATCGAGACAAACGCTGTAGATGGCGCGCATGTATGTTTTGAAGGTCGTGGCTTGAGTGTATGATAGGTGGGTCTCTTACGAACAGAGTGGCATAGTTTTCGTCTCGAAGGAATATTTTACGGTCGTGCTACGACCATGAGTGAATATCAAGTGCCGACCGCCATTGCGCAACGTATTGTCATTCTCAGGTTTGATTTTTGTATTGCCGGTATCGTTGCATTCAATGAAAGGTGCAATGTTGTGTTGCCTCTATAGCGATTCGCGATTTTTTTTTAATTGAAAGTTATAATTTCCGTGCTAAACCAATATATATGTACGTATTTCGGGCTAAAGTGCCCATCATCAGGGATCATTAAATTTTTAATTCAATTTGGACTAAACAGTAATTACAATTTTTGAGTAATTGTACCACACTATTTATAAAACCTAGTACTTACATATGTATGTCACATATTGTCCAAATAACGTAACAACAATTCTGTCAATTTTTATATATATTTTCCGCCAATTAATAGTCGTTATTTGTTTCAAAAGTGTGTGGTTTAGTTTAAAAAAATAGAAAATAGGTAATTGTCTATATTTATTTTCATGTAAAACAAATTTGTATTGTAAGTTATTTATTTAGTATAGAAACCCTGATGATGGGCACTTTAGCCCGAAATATATTGGTTTAGCACGGAAATGATAACTTTCATTTAAAAAAATCGCGAATCGTATTGTCATTCGTTTTTTAGTAAGGGGCGTTAAGAATACGCAAATTTGTCTGCGTTTGCACAATCCGTTCGGTAGTGCGTGCCTGAGTAGGACTGCTGTGTTTAAATGGGCCAAAGCGGTTAAGGATGGCCGTGAAACCGTCGAGAATGAGCCGCATGATTGTCGACCACCAGCCAGCATCACACCAGACAACATTCGCCGCGTAGAACAACTTATTTCGGAGGACCGTAGGATGAATGTTCGAGACAATTCGGCTGAACTCGGCTCTATCATTGGTAGTGGTGGTACAGTTGGTACAGTCTCTCATCCACGAACACTTTCAATATCGCAAAATAACGGTACGATGGATTCTCAAACTGTTGAAGTTTTCCAGGATTACGCGCGTCCTCATACCGTGCGTATTACGCTCGATACAATATCGGAATTGGGGTGGGAGGTACTGGAGCACTCCCCGTACAGTCCGGATTTATTACCCTGCGATTACCATATGTTTGGACCTCTGAAAGAAGCCCTCGGAGGCCAAACGATTCAACACCGACGATGAGGCAGAGGAGTTTGTGCGCACATGGATGTCCGAGTTGTCCATGGAATTTTTTGATACCGGCATCAAAAAGCTTCCGGAGAGGTGGAAAATATGTGTAACTAGTGAGGGGGAGTACCTAGAAAAACTGTACATTTTTGTAATTTTTTTCTATAATAAATAAACGTGTCAGAGCATTTGTCTCGATCATATTTGAACCGCCCTCGTACATCATGACCTAGGCCTTACTTTTTGTTGATATGTATGTAATCCAACTTTTTTTACAGCGGCATTGATATTATGCAGAAGAAGGCTTTCTGCATCACTTAATCTTCAACACATGACGTTGATATCTTCGGCGTACCGTTAAACATGATTTCATATTTTTCCGTGTCGTTCTTGCTCCTATAAATATTTGGATTTCATTCTATTTTCAGATATTCCTATGTGGATAAAAATGCTGCCAATCGTGAATACAAACCAGTCGTCCCGAAAGTTGAACCAAAGAAATTGGTTCGATATCGCGACAATAAAATCGTTTCCCTCAAGGGGGAACGCTACACAGAAGTTCGTCGTGACGACGATGCTGAATTAAAAAAACCCAAAAAGCCAATTTGTCCGTAACCAAAATTTTATACAAAATTCAAAAGACGGAAATTATTATTCATTCGACCTTTTATCAGCAAATATTTACAATCTAAAATATTGATCACTGTTTCCAACTATACCATCATTGTCGTCGTCATATTTATTATTTGTTATTTATCAATATCAAAAAGCAAACATAATTGTAATTCTAAGGAAAAAAGTAACGTCTATTATAAGCTATCCGCAACTGTGAACCGTTTTAATCCAATTTCGCCAACCACTGCAAGGACAGTAATAAATGCTACTGCTGTTGGGACATTTTCACGCAATAATATTTTAAACGATTGCCGACGGGAAGATCTCTTCCTCGTGACGAGCAGGCAAAATTTCATTTTTGTATTTTGTTTGCTTTGCGCTTTAGCTGCATTCATTTACGTAAAAGAATTTAAGAAAGAAGAGTGTTCCAAATCTCTGATGAGCTACCAGTATCTACGTCACTCCTTTGCTTGGGAGAAAATAAGTATACATAAATTCAATAGATGTGTAGTTTTAAGAATGTTTAAAGTCAATATTAGTAAGTATTTTTGCGCAATCTCGGACAAAACAAAAGCTCAAAACCAGGCGCGTTGCTTATTGCTGTCAATTGTTTCTGATAAATCTCCTGCCAATGGCCACCATAAAGTTGAACGGTTTTATAATGAATCGAGTTTTCTCCAATTTTATTGGCTCTTAAGAAGCATACTTATTATTTCTGATTTAGCTCTAACCATAATACTACCAACCCTGTATATTTTTTGTAAAAATAATGAAAAACCGGAACAAATATTCTCGCATTGTAATAATGTTAAGTTAAACGGAATGGATGTCACCCGAATATTTTCTACCATAACCTCAGACCGAGTACTAGCTCCAAATGAACAGGATTATTTGGAGAAGGGTCTGAATAGTAGAAAACAACTAAGGCAAACTCTTATATTTTTAAGTCATTTAGTTCTATGTAATGAAACCTGTATCTCGAATAATAACAATAGCTGGTCTATTTCGGACGAAATGCTAAAGCTCAGTGAAGCTGATCGCCGTTGCAATGGATTAAATGATTCCCGGAGGCATTTAAAGTGGTTGCTCATGGTTGACAGTTGTGGAAGAAATTGCTATAATCATCACTTGCCATTTACTATTGTGTACTTAAACTTAATATTATTTTTATTCATTAGCTTTGCTCATATGTTAGGTAAAATACTCATAAAACTGAGTATCAAAGTATTTTTTGCATTACAGTCTACATTTATCCATACAGTAATGGTTATTATTAAGATTCGAATAAGTATTATATTTCGACATTTTTTAATCTCAATAAATAATTTTTATGAAATTCGTACTAATACGTTACAACAAATCAACGATTTCACAGTCAAGAATGTTTCTCGATGGCGTATTTGGACTGATATTCATGACGATAGAATTTGTGATATTAGAGTTATACTGTCTATTTCTTTTATATGATTATCAAATTAATTTTTGTTTAGCCTTAAGTATTTTTAACTTATATATTTTGTACAACTACATACGTTTTATAAAACATACTCTTTCGTAGATAAAATTTGATTATACTATTTATTCATTGGACTAGACAAACTTCATTCTAAATCTATCGACTGTGTTGAACGTTTTTTTTTTACTTCCGAGTCATTGTCGATTTATTTGTATTATTTACAAAATTTAAAAGTTTAAATTTAATTAAATTGCCTTGAAATGGATGAGACAACTGTATAAGCTATGAAACTTGTTTTCCGGTAGTGGACTCTTTGATCGCAGGTTTTACTTCTTTCGTCCTTTTTTATATACACATTTTATCGTGTGCAACGTGTTATATATATATTTTTGTTTGCTATTCCTTTTTGGTCTATTGTTGGAAGATTCTATGAATTTTTGACAGTATGACTCTGATATGAAATGTAGTAAAATGGACAATTAACCTAACTTAGCTAATAAAGACTTAAAGAGTGGAACAACAAAAAAGACGCGCAAAATGTCAAAAAACACAGCTAACGCTCCCCACTTCTCCCGCTTCGAAAAAGAAAAACATTCTTAACTCAAAGCATACGGATGCACTCAATGAAAAATTTTATTTATGACTATGTTTTGTGTATTGTTTTGTTAATTTACCTAAGCTATAAATCATAAGAAAAATTATACTACATACATTAAAAAATAAATATTGTGATCCCACGTATGTGTTTTTCCTATTATTATGCACGGCTACTTTTTATGCTGATCGTTTTGATGGGAACATCGACGGGAAGCTTTCTTTATTTCTTTCGAAGACCGGAAGGTCTTTCCAACTTTGCGAAAACGAAAGGTCGCGATCAAGTCCAAAAGCAGTATCGTGCCCGACGTCAGGCAATCCGCCAATTTATCCAACAAGCAATTCATCCAACACCTTCCCAACGATACGCTTAAGCGCAAAATTACGAGATCTACTCAAAATACTACGGTAGAGGAGTACCAGCCTTTAGGTCACCGCCCAGGAAGTCACACTTACCATTCCTCTTCTTGATGACACGATAGCCCGGCATCGGGCCTTCGCCGCCTGTATGGCACGCCGAACCTAGAGTATATCACCGCAACGATGAACCTATATATGTATACGATACTATACGATCATCCCAAAGTATTGTAAGGAAGGCCACATAATTAAATTATCCAAACCGGGTAAACAGAACTCCCTTACAACTCCAGCCTGTAGTACATGGTGTACAGGTAAAGAAACATTTCTCATCAATCACTTATAAAGCTATTGGTCGTTCTACGGTGATTTATGAAGCATCCGTCTGGGCAAATAACTTTTGGAGACGTCTCCATAACATACCAGAATTCAGCACTTCGCACTATCACCGGCTGTGTTCTTATGTTATCCCAGAATCATCTCATCAGTAGACCTGAATTACGAATCTCAAAATGAATTTGCAAAACAATATTTAGTCGGCTGCTATCGAAGCGATCACCCGAAAAACTATCTTATGGAAATTTCGCCACCGTTAACTGACGCTTACTGAGGAACAAGGAAAAGAAAGTCTATAGTCCCCTTGTTGTTGTTGTAGCGGCGCAAGTAAGGGGGGGGGGAACTAGTGTCATTCGTAAATGGTTGGCATCGTCTCCTCAAGTTCGAGGCCTAAGAAGGTTGCCACCTCAATGGGTTTTTCCCAAAGCGCAATGGGTGTTAGATGCGTTGGTGCGGCAGTACAATTGAAAAGGTGGTCCACGTTGTGGGGGCTGGCTCCACATGCTGGACAAATGTCTGCAATGGCGTTGTCGATACGGAACCAATATGAATTGAGTCTGGAGCACCATCCAGAGCGAAGCTGAGCCAAGGTGGTACGTGTGGCTCTAGGTAGGTGTAGTTCGTCATTGAAGCTATCTGGTGGTCGAGCTCGAAGGACACGGTTTAATGACAGATCATTCGTGGCTATTGTTACCTCGCTAGTATGCAACTGCTTTAGAACCGCCTTATAGTTGTTGGTGTTATCGAGGGGAACTCTTTTGACGTCTGACATGACGTGGAGGTGGGGTTTTGTCCATAAGATCGAAATTTGGGTGTTGACTACGATAGCAACCAACAAGATATTGCTTTGCGAGTAGCTCATTATGAGTTTTCAGATTAAGCAGCTTAGTTTCTTGGTGGATGTCATGCGTACACATCCAGTGATTGTACATGCATAGCTGCATTCTGGCACGTTTGAATCCGTTTCCATCGAGTGTTGCAGAGATTGTTTGTCCATATGGGTGCGGCGTAGTTTACCACTGAACGACCGATGGCTTTGTAAGTGGTGAGTAATGTCTCTTCATCAGTTCCCCATTTGCTGCCAGCGAGAGATTTTAGGATCTTCTTCCTACTCTTCAATTTTTCACATATATTGTCGGCGTGGCTATTGAAAATGCCGTGATTGTCAATTGTGACGCCGAGGATTTTGGGGTGACGGACAGTGGGGACTTCGGTGGTGTTTACACTAATGTCTAGCCGTAGGTTGTATTCCTGGTTGTACGTGGTAAAGAGGGTGGCCGAGGATTTGGGTGCTGATAACTTCAGGTTCTTGCTAATGAAGAAGGTGTTGAGCTCTTCTAAGTAGCCGTTGATACGGTCGCACATGTCTGAAATATCGTTGCCGGATGTCAGCGTAGGATATTATGTCGATTCCTTCAGGTGGGGTGGGAAGCCCTGACATGTAGAGGTTGAACAAAGTGGGGGAAAGAACTCCGCCTTGTGGTACTCCCTGTTTGATCTTTCTTAGTTTAGATTTCCCATTTCTAAACTCAGTGCTGGATTGACGTCCGGCAAGGTAGTTTGCGATCCATTTAACTACATACGACGGTGTGGATGAGTTATGGAGGTCTGTCAGTAGGAGCGAGTGATTCACCATATCAAATGCTTTCGATAGATCCAAAGCCACTAGGATGGTGCGCTTAAACGGCTTTGGTTGGTTCATTCCATTCAAGACCTTAGACATGATTCGGTGTAATGCAGTGGTGGTGCTGTGCATTTTCCTAAAGCCGTGTTGATGATTGGCGAGTTGTATGTGCGTCGCAAGAGTTTTGTGTATCAACGCTTCTAGTATTTTTGCCACAGGAGATAAAAGCGTGATCGGGCGGTAGGATTCTCCTAAGGAGTTTTGATTGCCAGGTTTGGGTATAGGAATAATGCGGCCTCTCTTCCAAATCTCTGGTATGATGAATGTTCCAAGTGAAAGGTTAATCGTCGCAGTGATATACTCTGGGGCCGGTGTGTCGAGGTGTTTGAGCATTATCATTGCTATACCGTCCGGTCCAAGCGCCTTTGAGTTTTTGGCGTTTTTTATGGCATTGGCTACTTCAGTGGTGGTGGTTTGGTGTTACGGATGGCTCGTGTAATTTTGCGCTTAAGTCTATCCTTGGGTGGGTGTTCGACGAACTGTTATTTAACTCATTGCCGGACACAACGCCAAAATTTGACACGATTTGTATGGTCAAATGCTCAAAATTGGACGTCTATAGACGTTGTGTCCGGGAAAGTGTTAAACAGATTGGCGCATTTTTTGTCGTCGCTCGCGGTAGAATTGCCAAACTTGATAGCGACCCTCCCTTGAGTTTTGGTGGGATTAGATAAGTTTCTTACGGTGCTCCATAGTTTGCTAACACCTGTGGTGGTATTCAGGTGGGGGGGTTAAGACTAGCGAAAGCTTCGCTTGTGTACCTTTTAAAGCCATCCCAGTTACCTTTTTTAAAGTTTGTGTACGTTGCAATCTGTATATGGTGTCTGTCCATGAAATCAGTAAGTTCGACGATTTTATGTTGGAGTCCATTACAGTTTAGTTGGACGATTTTAGTGTTGGTGTAGTTAACATCGATGGTACGTGGAGCTGGGGTCAAATTAGTTGTAGGTTGAACTGTGCGTACAGGGTTAGCCGGTGTGGAAGGTGTTGATAGTTGGGAACCTTGGTAGGGCGGCTGCTGGTTGGATGAAGAACGTCGCCCACGATTTCTGCATCGACTCGCTGTGTAGGTTGGACCTCGTTGATTGTAATGGGTAAGTCCTGAGCAGTTCTTTAGGTGAACCCATTCTCCACAGCATGTACATTCGACCGACGTTTGAACATTGGTCCAAATCCTCTTACCGCACACAGAGCACATCCATGGACCTGGATTTGATTCAATGCCGGCACGTATTATTAGTGTGCGGAGCAGCTGGGCCGGCCAGGACTGCTCCCCAAGGGAAAAAATGGTGTTGAATGAATGACACGTAGTTTCTTCTTGCGTGGAAGGGGGTCGTTGCGACTCTTGGCCATGCCGAAGCATGGGTCGTTCCGGTTCGTAGACCCGGTCGCAGTAGGAACGACAACTCTGACTGTAAGGCATTGACAGACACAAACGTAGTTCGGAAATCTATCAAAAGCTTGTCAGTAAATCGTGTACTGGGCACCACTATCCGTTTCTCCTAAGAGCTACCCTGACTCCGGATGGTACACGAGGCGTCATTCTTATATATTTTGGATATTTAATAACATCGCCAACACATGCCCTGCTTGCGGAACTAAACTACCCCTCAGCGTCTTACATTCCTTTGCAAAGGCGCCATGTTAGTTTGGGTCTACCTATTAGCCGGTTCCATTCCATGGCTTGGGAAGCAGCACAATTATCGCACTTTCGTGTTCTATCCACTGCCATTTCCGCCTTCGTATTAATTCGCCGATTGGCATTGCTTCTCAGATAAAGAGATTCGTCCACCGGGTGTATAGGCTGCCCCAACTTGTAAGATCCACAATCTTGTGGGATAGAAGGTAATTATCGTCAGCGTAGTCAAGGTGTTGCAGATAAGATGTATTCTATTGGATTACTCTGTTTTATCCTGAAAATGATGCATTCCTCAATCACTACGGAAAATTATTGGAAAAGGATACACCCCTCTGGGACGCCACTTTGGATTGTGGTAAGGAATCCTTTCAGACACCTTACCTTGCGCGCCATTATAAGTTGCGTTAACAATAGCAACCATCTTCTCATCTCGAAGATACCTCTCCGCGAAGAGTGAAACCATAAGACAAATTATTACTACATACATAGACGTCCAAAGTGCACTCAAAATGTGTCCTACGTTTTTTATTGCCTGATTATGACTGAAGTCCACCTAATCGCACAAATTTAAACGAACGGCTCAAAAACACACATAGGCTAATGAGTCATTGCTGTTTTGCGACACAGTTCAGGAAAATTGAAATTTATTTATATTTGAAATACGAAAAAACGCCGGAACAGATTTGCGTCGAGTTCATGAGTGTATCTTTTTAAGGAGACGCATACCGCGTGGCGTATTATTTTTATATGGCTAAACTGAGTGCATTGTTCGATAATAATCCGCCAGGTCTTGATATAGTCAACACAGGAAAACCCTGATCGGAAACCAGCTTACTCTTCATCGATCGTAGTTTCTAACCCGGCCCAGTATAATTTTCGTTATTATTCTGGCAACAACAGGAAGCACACAAATGCCCCTCTAATTTTGCTGCACGTCTTTCGAAGTTCGATCATTCATCTTTCCTTCCATTCCATGGGAAAGGTTTCGATATTCCACCGTCTACCAATACGGCTCGTAGTGCGTAGCATAATGGAACGTCCGTATAACAATAAATGTTTAAGGTGAATGGATCGAGTGTTTTTTGAACTTAGCATATTCAATACAGAGTTTACGGACCCCTATGATTTAGAAATCAATCAAAAGTAATCTCGATTTTTCATATCTAAATACACAAATAAAATTTATTTTCATACATATAATAGGAGTACAACACAAATTCTAAATGTATTTCAGAAATACACCTGAATACTTAAATTAAAAGGCTGACAAAATGATCGTTTTGAGAATGTCCAACATTGGGAATAAAGAAAGAATTGTCAATTTCCAAAGAGCATACTAATTTAGATACAATTATACAAAAAAAATGCAGAATATTGATATCTTACAACTACTATTCAAATGTCTTAAACTCATTACATATTAACTGCTTAATCGCTCACGTTTACTCGGTGAAACGTAAATAGACTCACGCATTATTGGCTCTCGTATTGTTGCCTTGAAAATACTGTCCTCTGATCGTTTATATTCTGAACTAATATTGTCTAAATCAAGATCAGCATTAAGCACTAATACTGGAATGTTGGGATTCCCAATCTTTCTGTGCATAAGCCAATTTTCATGATAAGTGTGTAATTCTTCCAGGTACTTAAGTGGAACGCACGATTCTTCAGATCGATCGCGTTTCTTCATACGTTCGTAAACAACTTCGGGACTAGTTCGAAGATAAACTGAAAAAAAAAACATTAAACAAAAATTAAGTCATTCACTCCACGTGAGGCAAATAAGTTTCTTCACCGATCAAATCAGTTTGGATGTGTATGCTCTTTTCAATAAATTTATACCAGTCCTGCAATATGCTGTACATGCCCTTATGAAGGGTTCCGTTGGCAATCATGTTTTCCACGAAGCAGTATCTAAATTTAAATTTAAAGACGAATAGTCATTAACGCTTTTTCCCTTTGTAAATTAAAAAAAAAATACCTTGAACTATATAGTGATCGTTCCATGATTTTCACACTCTTGTCAGTTGGTTGCGTGTGCATCTCTAACATGGTTAAAGTCACATATGTTTGGAAAGGCATAGCCCAGCGATTCGGCTCTTTATACATCAGGTCCTAGAACGAATTTGGACATGACTGATTAGAAAAATTTGTGTTTTTGCAAAAATGATAAGCACTAACAAGTAAATTGCATCCACCAACATTCTGCCACTTTTCAACTGGTTCGGTTAAGAGACAAATATCGTCAAATTTTTTGAAATGATTAAGGAATGTTGTCTTGCCACTACCAATGTTGCCTTCGATAAGAACGGTGAAGGGTTGTTTGCCTTCAGCATATTTTGGAGAACGATTTAAGGCCATGGCGAATGTTCTATCTAAATAAATATAAGAAAAAAACGTTATAATGTAATTGCGGTTGGTTTAAAGAGTTAATTCAATTGATTAAATTTACAACACCGCTGTAAGTGCCCGATGTGCGGGACATTTACGAGCGCTCTTCAATCTTTATTACAGAATGCTACGCATATTTCAATTACTCTTTGAATCTTAACCTAGCGAAATGGAACTGATACAATAATTTCCACACATATCGAAAATTTTAGCTGGAAAGATTTTTTTATTTTCCCCATCATATCCTTTAGGGTTTAGGACTTCGTCACAACGTCGGAAACAACTTATTTTGCTCAACTACTACTCGGTTATCTTCAAGTGTTTTTTTTTAAACACGCACCGTTTAAATTGGGTTGACATGTCGTCTTCCTATCCTACCCTTCCTATTCCGTCAAAAACAAGATAGCCTGACGATCGATCATGTGTACTACTTACTACTGCAAAAGAAGACTTTTAATTCAATTTTGAATCTGAAAATTCCTTTTGTTCTTTAAACCGGTACCAATATGATATGGAAAAGAGGTCAGAGTTCTAAGCTCAATACCAAATTGCGAACACGCGTCAAGCAACTTATTGGTTGCACTGCCGTCCCATTCTGTGTATGATCTTGCTACGCGCGCCGTGTGCGAGTCCGTCCCACACTCACGAACGTGAGTCGCAAATATCCGCTAATTGTCTGTATACAAAAATGAGGATTGCGGATGAAAATATTGATAAGATGAGGATGAGGATACGGATTAGGAGTTTAATTTTTATGTGAATAATCCGCGATTGCGGATGCTGACATCCGTTACATCTCTAGTTCAAATATCTTATCTTTATCTAAAATGCAAATCGAGCTTAATTTTTTTTCTGATCCATGGTTTCAAATCAATAAAATGGATTTTCGTTCTGTCAAATGGCCTATACACGGGCGGATTTGGATTTTAATCCAATGAAGTAGGCCGTGCGTGGGCGGCCGTAGAGATGAAGCAAAATTGTTTGGATAAAGATAATTTCCGCGTTTATTGTCGCAAATGCTTGAAATAGATATGTATGATGCGGACGAAAGGAGCACAATGCATTTTAAATGGGAAACTCTTCAACAGCAAAATGCAAATCCAAAATCCTGCTCAATAAATCAGCCCTAGGCACGAAGTAATAAAACGCCAAACTAAACGAGCAATCCACCAAGTCCGAGGAGCCGTTCATCTCTAATCAATTAACACCGAGTTAAATGAAGAGCTGCTGAGACATAAGAGGTTTACTCGGCAATTGGATGATTTTGTGAAAATAAGTAACCGAGATGTAAGAAGACAGTGTCTGAAGAAGCCCAACAGCTGTTACGAGTAACGTGGCTGAGGAGATCCAGAAGTTTGACAAATTTATTGACATATTTACAAGACTGAATTGAAGACATCGCGTATAGGGCTGTCGTTGGATATTATTATGTATAAAATATCAGGCGCGACAATCCAACATTGGATTAAGGCCGCAGATGGGTTAGTGACATTCATAGATCATAGTCCATCACATGGGTAGTGAGTTCGAAAAACAATAAAACTGAATCCGTTCACGGTGAATCTCGCACCCATGACCCTGTGCACCGAAGGTGTGCGCACTAACCACTGAACCAGCCAGACTACAATTACATACACTGCGCGACAAATGCTTAGGTTACCACATATTACCTTCCAGGAAACGGTAAAATAAAAGGTTACCGGTTCAAGAAATGTTATTTTCGAAACTATTAAATATCACAGAGAAAATGGATGGACTGAATCTCCACAGGACATTTTCCTTCAATTACAGTAATTTATTTCATTCAAAGAGTCAATTTCCAGTGCGACAATTGCATAGGTTCGGGGAAAAGTATCAAAGAGGATAAATACAAAAAACAAGAGCAGGTTTTGTTATTTATTAGTGTGTATTTCCGCCATTTTTATTTATTTCGTATAAAGAATGCAGCACGGATATCGGTATTGTAGACGAAGCTGTGTTAATTCCATGAATTAACTCTTCTTTAGGGTTGTACTGTTTAGCACTACTGTAAACCTCCCGAACAAGCCACCCCCAAATGTTTTCTAATATGTTAATGTCAGGGGAGTTGGGAAATAATTTAACAAAGTCACATTTTTCTCCTCAATAGACGATTTAACTACCCTCGCTGTATGAATTGGGACAAGATCATGTTGCAATATCCAAGGATCGCCTTCGTCCATGACATTTATCTTAGGGATTTCCTCTTCTAAGAACGGTTTATAAGATGAACTCGTTTGGCGACCCCGTAGGATGACCAAGTCGATAGTTCCATGATATGATATGGCTCCCCATACCATAACGGAACCTATTCGGGAGTGATGGCGTGGCAGGTACATATGTTCCTTCCTAATATCATGATAATAGTTTGAGAACCCATCTGGACCGTCCACACAAAACTGTTTTTCATCCGTAAATATTACTTGTCATTGCGATGTCCAGTTCATGAATCTTGAGGCGAATTCCAGGCGCTGTAGGCGATGTGGCGGGGTTAAGGCTGTTTTTTTCTTTAACCGTAAACGTTTCAAACAAGAAGAAGATCTAAGAACTCGTTGGATGGTCCTCACACTTGTTGATAACCCCAAATTCTCCCTAAGCTTACGCGCAGTAAGGGGCGAATTCGAGGCTTATCTTAAGAGACGTCGCCATGATGCACCGCTTTTTTTGCCTCCTGCGTATCATCGGCCATAATTTTCACTATCTCGTATAAAACATTCGAGTTCCGCTGAATCCGTATTGCCATTTTTCTCAGTTTGAATATCCTTCTTGCTTTAGTATGGAAATTATCGCCTTTTCCTCGGCAGAAAGTTGCTTTCCTTTTGACATTATCCACTATATGACTCACAGAGTACAACGCGAAAAAAACTTTTTCCACAAACACTTATCACCACGACTAGATAACTCTTTAAAGTAAGTGAACCTATACAATTGTCGCAGTGGAAATTTCGATTTTCACTTTAAAAAATTCCCTTAGCTATGCGAGTTGCTTGATAGAATTGCAATATTTATTAAAATAACCGTTAATTGAGAGAGCATTATTTAAAAATTACATATTTCCGATCAGATTACATAGAAATTATATCATTTTAAAGTAAGATATCCATGAACCTAAGCATTTGTCGCGCTGTGTATATGTATGGTGAAGCAAATATGTAATATCGGTACACTACACGCTCATTTTGCACAGTTACATATTAATTTCGAGCTTCTTTCATTCAGTACATACTACAAACGGCCATTTCGAGGGGCTGTATCTTGAGAATGGAGGGGAATATGGAAAGAATGACTTCAGATCCATTATACAAATAAATATCGTCCTCTGATGATCAATAGCTAACGCACTGAAGAAGGGAGCACATTGCTCCCGAAATACGTATATGCGATAAAAAATAAAGTTGTAGTTAGGAGCAGCTGTTAAATTTTTTAATTATTCAGATCCATTGCTTGGGAGTTGAAACCATTCGATTGACATCAATTTCCCTAGACGTTATGAAAACTGTAATATCAGTTTTGTCCCACCCAGTACTGAAAACGGCCAACTTGGGAGGGCTGTAGCGAGAGAAGGGGATAACCCTGGGGAAAAGGAGTTCAGATTCGTTCATTGGGCGTCAAGACTTTTCGTTAAAATGCGGTTTTATTAAAAATTATGGCAGGGATAAAATGTTCGGTTTAATTTACACCGAGTATGTATGTATAAAAATCTCGCATCAAAATGTTTGTTGCAAACTCTTTCGAAACGGCTCGACCGATTTTGATATAGACATTTTGTTTTGTCCAACGGTTTGTAGTGTGATCTAAGTAGGTTAATAAAAATAAACTATTGACTTTACTATGTGGTGGTTCCGGCAAAACAACAGATTGAGCTATGCTTAATCATATAAAAACTATTAAAAATTCAATGTAGTGCTCGAACCAAGCTATTCGATTTTGATGATCTTTTTTTTTGTGTATACTTGCTAGACATCACAATAAGTCGTAAAGTATTTTTCATGCTAGGTGTCTCTATAATAATAATGTCATGTACCCATTATGTATTCTTCGATATGCTTGCAGGCAGTGCCTCTTATTGCATCGACCCCGTTCCGGGAAAGGGCAAATAGAGGGTGGAATCGCAATAAGGATGATGCATACCTACACATACCGAACAAAATTATACTACACCGCTCAAGACTACAAAATCGAAAAACGGAGAGCTTTACTGTATTATAAAATCAGAAGAATTAGTTTTTACAGCAAAATGGGTGCAGGTACTCGTGCACCGGCACTGGACGGGAGCTAGGGTTAAAGAGAGCAACGGCCGATGAAAATCATTCACACAACCGGTTTTTCTTGTTTAGCCACGCTATGTAAACAATAGCACAAGACGCAATTACGCGCCAACAGAAAAGGGATGTATGGATCAATTAGATTAACGAGATTATGCCACACGCCCTTATGACCATTATAAAAAAATATTAAAGGAGATACAATTTACAGAAAAATTCAGCATACGTATTAGCTCTTTTTAAATATGTACGTAAAAAACGAGTATGTGATGAATTTAGGTCGAAATTGCCGAAGTGCGTAATGGCGGGAACCCGAAGTGAATCACAAAATTGAGGTCACCCCAAAATAAGTAGGAAAAAATTTTAACGCAATATATACATATGTAAATATATTTTTATCGCAATACATAACTGGAATACAGTAAAACTATGAGTACCTTTTTTATCCGATTCGAGAAAAACAATGCAAACAATAAAATCTAAAAAAAACTTCAAACTTTGTCTATTGCACACAATTATTCAATTTATTTCACTTGTTCATACTGCGCGATAAGCAATCTAATTTTTATGAAAGTTTTCAATTAAAAGCGCAACGTTATGATAATAAAATGAAATTTATCTAATGTAAACGACTTTACGGTTATACTCGACTATTCAACACAAATATACTTCTGCACACTGAAGAGCGCAACGTCAATGAAGAAAAATCACAATTACGATTGCAAGACTTTTTCCACCTTTTTCACTTTCCCGCTAAAATGAATTTGAAAGCGCGGGATCGTTGACGAAGGGAAATTTATCATTATTTTGGGAAATTTTTAGTCGAGTTCAATTGTTTGGACATTTTTTAGAACAACTGAACTGCCGTACCGATTTCGATATTTCGTCAGCTGTTCGTATGTTAAATAGTCTCAGAAAATTGGACCAAAATATGGCCATCGAACGGCAAAAATCCTACATCGGAATTTTTTGGCGTAAAAAGTCCTAACCGGTTGGTGGTCCGCAACCCCCAAAAAAGGGGGAAGGGGGGCATTTTTTTCGGTTTTTTGCAATTATTTCAAAAACGACAAGAGATACAGAAAAATGGTCTGAGGATGAAAAAAAAACTACATAAAATTACCTTTGCAATGATATATAACACATTGGGTGAATTCAAATTGTAAGACGAAACCGGACAAGTAAACTTTGCAAGACAAGAACCATCGTTCTTACAATCTGAAATGCACAATGCTTGTCAGCTGGCCTACAAAAGCTCTCGCCGTCCGTTTATTAGCACAAACAAACGGACGGCGAGAGCTTTTGTAGTGGCCAGCAGACAAGCATTATGCATTTCAGATTGTAAGAACGATGGTTCTTGTCTTGCAAGTTTACCCGTCCGGTTTCGTCTTACAATTTGAATTCACCCATTAGAGTTTAATTGAATATTTCGACGTTAGACTAGAAAATAAATTAGAATATTTTCATTTTAGACCTTTTTAAAAGCTCCATAACTTTTGAAAGAATGCTAGCTCAGCCGTAAAACTTTGTATAAGTATTCACAATAAGTTCAAGATCATTTAAAGGTAAACATTGAGTCGCCCCGGTCAAGGACTCCCATTATCCCCCCATTTCAATTTGCCAAAATGACATGTCCATAACTCCCACCAAAGTTGGAGCAGAGTACCAAATTTTGGTTTGTTGTGATTGGAGGTCATAGTCACCCAACCCACCAAAAATCAGCTCATTCGAATAAAAACTAAGGGTACCTCCCATACAAAGTGACCCAAGACAACTTTGTTCTACAGTTTATAAAATGAGTAGTACGTAGAACAAACTCCTGCGACCAATTGAGAATATACATGTAGACGAGACATTTATTAAGAATGTATCTGACACTGAGATTCCGAGAGCAATGATGATTCTACTCAGCCTGGGACCAAAATTTGCTCTACCGATTAAAAAAATACCAACACTTGATTTGATCGCTGACATAGAGTATGTACATTATCTCCCGCTTCGCTGATGAGAATATCAAAAAAGCAATGCGCGCTCATCTAACATATACGATGACACATCATATAAAATCTAAGAGAAAGTAAAATCGTATTGAGAAATTTCTAATTTCAGCAGCAAAAACAACCGCTCATTTTCTGAAGATGCACCCAGAAATTTATGTCTCTAATAGCGACAAAGGGAACATAACCATCATTGCCAACATCAATGAATATCACGATGAAATGGATGAATTTCTCAATGATGATAATACTTTCCAGATATTACAAAATGATCCAACATTATCGCTGCAACGAAAAAACAATCGGCTTATTAGTACACTACACAATAAACACAGAAATTACATCACTGAAAAACAAGCATCTAGCTTAAAAACGTACACAGCTATACCACCACGTATTTTTGGACACATGAAAATCCACAAGCCCGAAAGACCTTTGAGACCGATTGTTTCTACCATCATTCGGGGCATTCGGTAGCTCAGTGGCAGAGATGTCTATCTCTGAGCTGCCGATGCGTGGGTTCGAATCCCACTGTGACACATGGATGTTTGTGTTGTCCATAAAATGCTCCTACAGCAGCCGGTTCTTCGATTTAAATCGTCCCGGAGCTACCCGTTGCTAAAAACGGCCAAGAGCTGCCAAGACCCCCTTCGATTCAAGAGAAAAAAAAATCTCTTGAATCGCTACAACAACAACAACCATCAATGGCAGCGTACAAAACTTCAAAGTTCTTAGCGAATATACTACGCAAGGCTTTTAAATCCAATTTTGCCATAAAGAATTCTACACAATTTGTTAAAAAAATTATCAAACGAACGATTCCAAACGATCATAAATTGATTTCGTTTGATGTGACTAATTGTTTTACAAACATCCCGACGAATTTGGCACTAAAGATCATTGAACGAGATTTTGACCGATGTGTTAGTGAGTACACAAAAATTCCAAAGAAGGAATTCATGAATTTATTACGATTCTGTCTAATAGACTGTAACTATTTTTGTTATAAAAATCGTTTCATGTCTATGAAATCTGGCCTTTTCATGGGATCCAGTCTAGCGCCCATTCTTGTTGAACGCGTTTTAGAAGACCTGATCAATGAAGCCCTACTAAAGATCGATTTTATTCCATTATTTTGGAACTCATACGTAGATGACCACATCACCGCAACACCTGAGGACAAAATACCAGCTATGTTAGAGGCACTATATGCTTATCATCCGAACATTCGCTTTACATACGAGGTCGAAAATGATGGAAAACTTGATTATCTTGATATTAGTCTATATCGTACTGAAAACTGCAAGATAATCACAAATTGGTACTATAAGCCAATTGCGTCGAATCGATTGCTAAATTTCTATTCTAACCATCCAATCAAAATGAAAACCAATACGGTAAAATCATTCATCCGAAAGGTTTTCAGGGAAGAAATCAATGATTCCATGATATTTGGGATCATATCAGTTTCAAAATGCAATTGAATCTATTTTCCAAACAACTAGTAGTGTAAAATGTCTTCATGGCGAATTTGAACGAAGATGCAATGACTTCAAAGTTATTGAACAGATAATTGCGATGTTTGCGTCATCCTACATTTGTGAACAGGTGTGCATGCAACCAAGAAGCTTCGAAAGAACCGCGTTAGAAACCGATTGACTGACAACCATTTGGCATCCCTACTGCGAATCAACTTATCATCGTTTGAGCTAGATTGTGAACAATTTATAGAATCTCACAGTCACAGTTTTATCAGTTACATACGCCTTCATACACTACTAAAGAATAATAAATTGTTGTAATAAATAAAAGTTTTTTTTTTATTATTGTAGCGGTATTGGGCTGCGAGTGATGTAAAAATCAAAAATTAAGTTTATTAGTTTTTTTTCGGCCGCCTAGATAATTTGTTATTTCATCTGGTCCTCCCCTCCCCCTAAGAAGGTTGCCCATGTCTGCTTTAACCATTATTTTCTCTCGTTTGGGAAAAAAAAATAAAAAAAAGTACAGCAGCTAACATCGAACTAAAACTAGGGTTATTTTTGGCTCGATTTTGACATAATTTGAATAAATTTTACCAAATAGCAGAACTTTATGGGCAGTTTGAATTGAATTGAACTGAATTCGAGCTAAAAAAATACCCTAGTTTTCTACACTTAACGTATAAAAATTGTTAGAGGTAATGAAGCTAGAATGAAATAATCTAAGAAAGATATGATCGTAAGACTATGCGCCAATTTTTAAAAGAATCGTACAAGCACCCATCCTTGGCGGAAGTTGGGGAAAATTGAGATGGAAAAATAATTAGAGTTTTTGGGTAAAATCACAAAAATTTAACTTTGCTAAGAACCAAACCTCTTATCCGATTTTAGAGTATTTAGTTTTAATATTTAGGTTAATTTTTTGGCTGAATAGCGAAATAAGATGATTTTAGGTGTGTTTTTTTGGTTATCCCGTGTAGGTTTGGGTAACGAAACTTCATATAAAAAAAATGACAGGCGGATCAGCTGGCATTTTTTTTATATGGAGTTTCGTTACCCAAACCTACACGGGATAACCAAAAAAAAACACAGCTTATATTTCGCTATTCTAGCTTTGGAGATATTAAAGTTTAAGTCGTGCAAGAAAATTATTTTTCCAAAAAATTTCAAATGCCCGTGGCAGCTAAAGGGTTAAAAATTGGGGGTATGTTCCGTACAACTTTTTGCTGGAAATCACACGAGGAATCACAATCCGGTGCGTTTATGTGACAATTTCCGATGGTTAAGACTATAAAGGGGACATAACGCATAAATGTCGTATGAAATGAGTTTCTGCCTTCTTTCTTCTTTCTGTCTACAAACGTGTCATTCAAAAGGTGCTGGGTACATTAACAGGGATATATTATTGGCTTTGATTTTCCCGTTTTTTTATAAAAGAAAAAAAAAACAACTTATTGTCTTACTACTAAATGGCAGCAGATTCTGATGATAGCACTTCATTTGTGTTACTCGGAAACGGTCGAATCAGCGATACTTTTTCAAAATTGTTTTGGCGTGTGTCAATCATCATTCAAAATTTTGGGGGAGCAGTTCTATCTAGTTAAAAATACACGATACTACGTGCCGATATTGAATCAGAGCCAGGCCCATGGATTTGCTGTGTTTGTGGTAACTGGATTTGGACCAATGTCCAAGTGTCCGTTTGCTGCACGTGTGGCGAATGGGTCCCGTTTAAAAACGGCTCAGGACTGAGCGACATCGTTGATTAGGTTGACACATATACTGCTGCTAATGTAGGAGCATAGAACAGGGAACTCCACGCTTCAAAGCATCATCATCTAATCAAGATCCCAACAACAATCACAATTTACTTCGGCTAACACTATACGTCCAGTTCCACCATGACTAAATGCGGCTCAGGCACCTCCAGCCATTGACGAAAATTACAGCACGACCACATTCATTCAACTAAATTGTAAAGGAATCCAAAACAAAGTTGCGGAGCTTACTAATTTTATGGATAGCCATATAGAATATATAGAAGCCGTACAGGATACAAAACTAAGCTACTTATCGCTAACTCCCACCGGAACTATAAAGCCCTGAATAGACATCGGGCGGAATGAAAATGAAATTTTTGTCCGCGGCGATTTTCTCAATGAAAATGCATACTTACTGTTGTGGAATATGTGGTAAATGATGGGTAATTCCATAAACTAAAATCCGAGAATGGTTTCACAATTTGTCTCTGCCATTTTATGTGTTATTTTCGATTCCCCGGTCATTAGATAATTTCCGCGATGAACTCGTCGTGGACAGTGAATCGGTTTGACGTTTGCAAAACTCACCACGCCCGACGGAGAATATGCTACAGAGTCGACTCATTTTCACGTTGAAAATGCATTCGGACAAGGGGGAAATTATTTTTTTAGTTATTTTTAAGATGATTTAGGACGTAAAACGCCTTTGCAGCAATTTTCGAAGCTAAAATTTTAAATTCACCACGGTTTTTATGCCGGTTCATTACCGTCACCACGGTTTTTATGCCGGTTCATTACCGTTTCATTTTCATTCCGCTCGAACTCTATCCGGGGCTTAACATCCTAAAGCCCCGGATAGAGTTCGAGCGGAATGAAAATGAAACGGTAATGAACCGGCATAAAAACCGTGGTGAATTTAAAATTTTAGCTTCGAAAATTGCTGCAAAGGCGTTTTACGTCCTAAATCATCTTAAAAATAACTAAAAAAATAATTTCCCCCTTGTCCGAATGCATTTTCAACGTGAAAATGAGTCGACTCTGTAGCATATTCTCCGTCGGGCGTGGTGAATTTTGCAAACGTCAAACCGATTCACTGTCCACGACGAGTTCATCGCGGAAATTATCTAATGACCGGGGAATCGAAAAATAACACATAAAATGGCAGAGACAAATTGTGAAACCATTCTCGGATTTTAGTTTATGGAATTCTCCATCATTTACCACATATTCCAAGACAGTAAGTATGCATTTTCATTGAGAAAATCGCCGCGGACAAAAATTTCATTTTCATTCCGCCCGAGGTCTATTCAGGCCTTAAGACGTGACAGAGAAGGTATTGCATGTGGCAATTTTGCCTTTCTTCTACACAACTCATTGCCATAGAACGTCGTTTATATCAAAGCCGCCCATTAAACCACGGAAATTCAAGCGGATGGATGGATAAGTCAGGACATATTGAATATGTATTGAGATCTTTAATATTCATATTCCTCCAGTACTCAGCGGTCCTTCAACATTCAGAGTTAATAATAGCATATCGATGGGTAGTGCATGAGCTGAGAAAGAAAGACTAAAGGCCTGAATAGAGATCGGGCGGAATGAAAATGAAATTTTTGTCCGCGGCGATTTTCTCAATGAAAATGCATACTTACTGTCGTGGAATATGTGGTAAATGATGGGGTATTCCATAAACTAAAGTCCGAGAATGGTTTCACAATTTGTCTCTGCCATTTTATGTGTTATTTTTCGATTCCCCGGTCATTAGATAATTTCCGCGATGAACTCGTCGTGGACAGTGAATCGGTTTGACGTTTGCAAAACTCACCACGCCCGACGGAGAATATGCTACAGAGTCGACTCATTTTCACGTTGAAAATGCATTCGGACAATGGGGAAATTATTTTTTTTAGTTATTTTTAAGATTATTTAGGACGTAAAATGCCTTTGTATCAATTTTCGAAGCTAAAATTTTAAATTCACCACGGTTTTTATGCCGGTTCATTACCGTCACCACGGTTTTTATGCCGGTTCATTACCGTTTCATTTTCATTCCGCTCGAACTCTATCCGGGGCTTAACACAAAACGGTCCTCCCGACCTAAAGGTCTGGATAGACATCGGGCGGAATGAAAATGAAATTTTTGTCCGCTGCGATTTTCTCTATGAAAATGCATGCTTACTGTCGTGGAACATGTCGGAAATGATGGGGAATTCCATAAGCTACAATCCGAATAGGGTTCCACAATTTGCCTCTGCCATTTTATATATTATTTTTCGATTCCCCGGTCATTAGATAATTTCCACGATGAACTCGTTGTGGACAGTGAATCGGTTTGACATTTGCAAAACTCACCACGCCCGACGGAGAATATGCTACCGAATCGACTCATTTTCACGTTGAAAATGCATTTGGACAAGGGGGAAATTATTTTTTTTAGTTATTTTTAAGATGATTTAGGACGTAAAACGCCTTTGTAGCAATTTTCGAAGCTAAAATTTTAAATTCACCACGGTTTTTATGCCGGTTCATTACCGTTTCATTTTCATTCCGCTTGAACTCTATCCGGGGCTTAAAGGCCTGAATAGACCTCGGGCGGAATGAAAATGAAATTTTTGTCCGCGGCGATTTTCTCAAGGAAAATGCATACTTACTGTCGTGGAATATGTGGTAAATGATGGGGAATTCCATAAACTAAAATCCGAGAATGGTTTCACAATTTGTCTCTGCCATTTTATGTGTTATTTTTCGATTCCCCGGTCATTAGATAATTTCCGCGATGAACTCGTCGTGGACAGTGAATCGGTTTGACGTTTGCAAAATTCACCACGCCCGACGGAGAATATGCTACAGAGTCGACTCATTTTCACGCTTTAAGCCCCGGATAGAGTTCGAGCGGAATGAAAATGAAACGGTAATGAACCGGGGGAGATTTCAGTATCTGTGGCGCCAAATTTTGATGATGCCATTTAATTAATATTGAAACGACCGAATCTGCAATCATTTTTCGCGAAATCGTAACGGTTCTCCAGATATTCAATGTCAAAGTTTGACTTTTCTATGAAGCCAGTTAAGTAATTTGATAAGAAAAGGGGGGTATTTCCGCTTTACACATTGGGGAAAGTATTCGACGCCATAAAATTGACGTTTTAATTTTAATCGGTCCCACTAGAATAGTAAGTTTTACCAATTTGGCAAAGATGTTAATAATATGAAATGTCAAAATATATTTGCGAGCAAGAATTGTAAAATTTGCTAGACAGCGAGGCAAAATAAATTGAAAATGTTATTTTCGGGGCAAGGCTATTGATTCACATCAAACTGTGGTAAAAAATACCCCCAATTTCCCATTAAAAACTGAACTACCCCATATAAATGTCAAACTTTGACATTGAATATCCGGAGAACCGTTACGATTTCGCGAAAAAGGATTGCAGATTTGGTCGTTTCAGGCCAATATTAATGAAATGGCATCATCAAAATTTGGCGCCACAGATACTGAAATCGTGCCATGAACCGGCATAAAAACCGTGGTGAATTTAAAATTCATCAAATTCATCGTGGAAATTATCTAATGACCGGGGAGTCGAAAAATAACACATAAAATGGCAGAGACAAATTGTGAAACCATTCTCGGATTTTAGTTTATGGAATTCCCCAGTATTTACCACATATTCCACGACGGTATGTATGCATTTTCATTGAGAAAATCGCAGCGGACTAAAATTTCATTTTCATTCCGCCCGAGGTCTATCCAGGCCTTAACTTCCCAATAGTATAGTGGAAAAAAGCTCTTCTTCTTTTAGCGGTACAGAAAGGTGTGAGCCGTGAGATTCGATTTATGGTTCGTCATCGATCTCGTCCTCGCCCGTGGTCTCCAGGGACAGGAACGTTGCTGTTGCGATGTGATTTTCCCACAGTGAAAGAAGGGTAAGATCAGTGGGCGCAGCTGGGCATTGAAACAAATGACCCACATTAGAGCATATATCTGTGGTCATTATGAAAAACAGCTTAAGTCGACTTAAGACAAAATCGAGATAATGTGTTCACTGGATTCGCCGTATTCGACTCCACCTCTACACAAAATTTGGTTCATTTCGGATTATTTTTGAGCGAGCTACAGCGATTGGTTTTTCCGCCTATCTCAAGTAGACCCTCACCGACATAAGGAAAAGCGACTTAACTTAACATATTTCTTACTAAAATATATATATATTTTTGAAAATTCGCTTAAATTAACTTAAGTTACTTTTCCAAATATGAAATTAACTCAAATGACTCTTTTACCACTGAATTTCGAAACAGCCTAAATCGACATAAGCGTTTTTTCATTAACTCCAAAACAAATTCAGTCGTCCTCATCTTGAGTTAAGTTCTTATTCCAAATGATTTTCTTTCCGTAGAGAGCTCTTATATGGCTTTAGCGTTTATTCCTTATCAGATTTACGGAAAGTCCTGTTACAATGTCTATGTAAGCGGTTGTTTCGCATGCATTCATGGTGAAATTGAGTAGATAAGTCACTGTTAAATGAGTTGTTGTTCAATCAAATTGCAATTTCGTGAACGTAAAGTTAACTATTGAGGGTACCTGAAATTTACTTTACACTCGAAACATTAAACGAGCCTCGGATACCTCCGAATGATTCAACGGCAACGACATTTGGCTATAAACAACGGACTAAGATAGGTTTTTGGAACGTTGGGACTATGTGGGGGAGTGTAATAAAACAAGGCTCAATGAAGTAGAACAGGAAATTACCGCATACAACATCGCTGTACTAGGACTGAGCGAAACACGATGGCTCGGATCGGGGGCGACTTTATCACCAAGCTCTCCTACTGTATTGCTCTACTCTGGAAATGAAGACGATAATACACCTCGGCAACCAGGCGTCGGAATACCGTTGAGTAGGAATGCACGCCGATCCCTAATCGACTGGAAACTGATCGTATTATCACAGTCAGATTCAAATCCAGAGTGCGAAACATTACAATTATTCAGTGCTACGCACCGACTGAACCTGCAGATCAATCAGCAGAGGACGTTTTTTATCAGCGACTAGGCGACACCTTTGATAGGGCTCCCAGGGGTGACATCAAAATTATTATGGGGGATCTCAATGCCAAAGTCGGTACTGATAACTTAGGCTTGGAACACCTTATGGGCAATCACGGGCTTGGCGACAGGAACAACAATGGCGAATGTTCGTGGAGTTCTGTAACTCTCGACAACTAGTCACTGGCGGAACCTTGTTCAAGCATAAACCCTGCCACCTAACAACTTGGGTTTCTCCTGATGGCAGAACAGAAAACCAAACAAATTGATCATATCGCTGTTTCAAAGACATGGAGAAACTGCCTCTTGGACATCAGGTCGTAGCGTGGGGCTGATATTGGCAGCGACCATCATCTTGTTTTCGCGAAATTTCGTTTACGAACGGCAGCGATCCAACGATCTACTAACGCACGAATCGTGCCACGTTTTAATGTGTAAAAACTAAAAAATGAAACGCGCATATTCTACCGCTTTGCACGAAAAAGTTGGTGCAGCACTCTTGAAAATTCTACAATTGAAGATAGATGGAATTTTGCAAAGGATTCTTTCATTTCCTGTGGCGAAGCGACTGTGGGACGATTGGATCGAGGTAGAATACCTTTTATCAGTGATGCTACTTGGTCTCTTATCTTAGAATGCAAAAAATTTAAGGAACAGATTAACTCCGGTGCTGATAATTCAGCCAAAAGTCAACTCCGAGCTGAATACCGTTCACTACAAAAAGGCGTGCAGAGAAGTGTCAGCGTAACTACATCAGCGCTTTAGCGAAGGAGGCAAATGATGCGGCTTACCGTGGTGAAAGGAGTACCCTTTTCAAGCTTATTAAGCCACTAATTGGCAAATCGTTCACTACTGACCATCCTGTGAAAGATGGAAAGATCACCTTTTTGAGGTCCTTAACAACAAGTAAGACAGTGTCTATTTATCGAACATAAATTTCTAAATGTAGGTCATTCCCACATGGAGTGTGATGCGGACCACGCCTTAATCGAGAGAAAGAAAAAAGTAACGAACACAAAAATTCATCCTCGTGATTGGTTCGATTTTGTACGAACTATTGGTGTCAAAAACCAATTTCATGTAATCGAAATGGATTCCACGGATTTCCTGGATTTCTTTTCTTATTCAAAAACAAAATTTATGTGGAGAAACCGGGACGCGAATTCTGAAAACTTTCATTGGAAACATGTTAAATGGTTGAAAAAAAAAAATGATTTTGGAAAAGTTCATTTCAAAACAACCCTTCCATAAGAGCCAATGCATTTCGATGTGTCGAGCTTGCGAGCCGTTTTCGCGTCGTGTGCATGAAGCTTAAGTGTAGAACATCCATTTAAAGTATTAAACATCCAAAAAAGAGGTATAAATTCAGGAAGTATATCTGAAATTTCTAAGTTACCAGAGGAAGTACGTATATCTGTAAAAAAGAAAAAGGATCTCTTGGATCTTCTTCCTATGATTGATCCTTTCTTTCACGACTTTTACAAAAGTCTTCCCTCTGATGAAATTTCGGATATACACCTCGACCTATAGTTGAAGAAGACAGCAATCAAAATCACGTCTGTTAAGTCGTTTTTTCTGCATTAATTCTTTCGAAGAGGCTTTATATTATTTGTTTATTATAATAATTACTTTTCCTTTCATTTTTTTATGAATAATTCCGTAAAATAAAAAGAAATTAAAAATTTATTAAAAAAGAGTTTAGATTTAAGATTCATCAACTGTATAATGGTAATAGGTTCTTTATGCCCTCTTAAGATAATAGTTTAAGCACAATATAATTGAGAATAAAGACTTAAGTGGAATTAAGTTTTGTCAACACCTATTGCTTCATACGGAAAAAACTCTTATTTTGTTTTTTATAATATTACAATCAAACTGCTTTATTTTTGGAATAAAATTATAGTAGGATACATTGCCCACATGATAATCTACAAAAATGTATTAGTCTTTGGATTTGAAAACTGTATAGATTTTTCACAAGTCATTTTAAAGTTTAAAATCGCTCTACTGAAAAACTATGAAAACCGACTTAAGCGATTATTCATAATCACCACAGATATTTTCTATGCTTGGGTTTATACGAGATAGATACGAATTAAGACCGAAGTTGGGCTAACGTCACTCTAGTGGCTCTCGAGAGCCTAATCTCCTCAGGCGAAATCGGTGACACATAAATGATTGAAGACACTAATGTATTTCTATTTCCCCACGATCGCGCCGCTAGTACAACAGGAGATGAACAGGAGTTGCTGATGGAGGCCTCTGAAGTTTGGAGGTTCTTTTGAAAGAAATTGTTCCCGACAGAGTGCTTCCATCTTTACATTTACATGTTATGGCAGGGCAGCTAATTGCGCCAACTTCTTGTTCTTGTGGTTTTTCAAATGTATGTACACTCAAATCGTTTACCTACCACATTATCAAGAAATTACTCTTTCCGCCATTAATTTCAATTAACCTTACTTTTTTAGAACCTTCTATTTCCCTGTTGGAACCTTTGTATAACAATTTTTTTGCCAAAGACTTGAATTGCTATTGAATGAAAAAACTTTGTGCTACTTACAGAAAGAACGAAACATCGTTAATCCAAACGTGCCGTCCGCATTTAAGGAACTTTAGTATAAATTATGTTGGTCCTACGATCAAGAAAATGTTTGGTCTCTGCCTCTTTTTCTTGTTTATATCCACTCAGCGTCAGCTGATCAATTTTATACAAATTGATTTTGACAATTTAATTGTTTGAAAGGAAAGAGATAGAGAGACAAGGACAGAACGATATATGAAGGGAATTGAACGTCTTCTTGCCTGGAGAATTTTGATTTGAGGAACTATACAATTATTCTACGTTTATTAAATCAAAAATTTTTAATAAAAGACTTGTTACATTAATGTTTGCAACTACAAAACAGAAATTACATATTTTTAAACCTTTCAAACATGCCTGAAATCAGCGACCATTAGTACAAAGATTCTCAAAATGTTTTTCCATCATTAAACGCACTCATTAGTACAGCATGAAGCGTCAAAATGACGGATTTTGACATGACAACGTTAGTGACACTTTAGAATTTTAGTTTTCTGAGCATATTTCGCCGAACGGTGCTATACATACTACGTTTTCTGTGTGGATACGCATAAATAAAAATGCCGAAATACTATTGCGACTATTGTGATACGTACCTAACCCACGATTCACCGAGTGTTCGAAAGACTCATTGCACCGGTCGTAAGCATCGTGACAACGTCAAGTTCTACTACCAGAAATGGATGGAGGAGCAAGCCCAGCACTTAATTGACGCTACTACAGCCGCATTCAAAGCCGGTAAGATTAGTCAAAATCCGTTCGCGGTGGCACCTCCGAAACCGGGCGCAGCAATTCCTCCGCCAAATGCGCTTGGAGGGCCACCGCCACGTCCAGGAATGCTGCCACCGGGAATGCCACCTATCATGATGGGTCCGCACGGTCCGATTCCTGCGCCAATGATGGGAATGCGACCGCCACCAATGCTTGGAGGACCGATGGGTCCTATGATGGGACCGCCGCCACCGTTAGGATCCATGCACGGTATGCGACCCGGACATGTTGTCACTGGACCGCCGCCGAATATGAATCAGTCGTAAATGTAGTGATAAGTATGAATAATGTAAATTTACTTTCCATTGATAATTGAAATAAACGTGTATCAATTTTACAAAGATGTGATTATGTTTACTGGAATTTTCTCCGAATCCTTGTCGCGGGTAAGGTAATTTATCGAACGCCTTCTTCCCGTGCAGATGCACAAAGTCCATATACAGTCAAACCTGTTAATCGGACCACTCTACAGGGTGTCCCGCAACCGGTGGTACATCGGATAATGGGAGATAGTACAGCTCATTTGAGGACAATAAATGTTCTACACGACCCCT
Source organism: Microchrysa polita (assembly GCA_949715475.1). Lineage (NCBI taxonomy): Eukaryota > Metazoa > Arthropoda > Insecta > Diptera > Stratiomyidae > Microchrysa > Microchrysa polita. The sequence goes on from OX454421.1 coordinate 50,136,565, forward strand.
CTATCTTTAACCGTTAGAAAGTTATAGCATTTTTTGATAAAAGTGTCAGAAACCCCGACTTGCCGAGCAAAATCACTATTTGCCACGCTCCCAAATATTGGATCCGAAATTTGACTTCACTTTCTGAAACTGCACAAAATTCTACATAAAATAACGGTTTTGCCAATTAAATTATTTAAAAACCTACCCAGATACAACCACTCAAACTTTAAAGAAATTTAAAAATTGATATTTTCTTGTAAATTCAAATTGCAAAATCGTAACGGTACTTTGAACTGACAAATGTGCAAAGTTTACAAAAGTTGCATCATTATGTCAGCTTCCGAACGACATATAAAAAATAGGGTCTTAAGGACTGAAAAATTGAAAATATTACGTGTAAAAGAAAAAAAAAACGCGAAACTAAAGCAGAACAAATCTAATTAAAATACATACATACTTCAATTATTATTAATGGTTTTCAAAAAATAGTGAAATTAAGGTGTCAACGAACTTTGCCTTGAAGATGTTTCATTCTGGAAAAATGTGAAAATGTACTTGTTGAGAAAACGGTAATATTAACGGTTAATCCTTGTTATTTTAAAGTCATTTGCTTCAGTTCGTTATTCCACCAGTTTAATTCAACTGATTAGCATTGATTATCACACAATTGATCTGTTGCTAGAACGTTAATATTAAAACAGGTATTATTATTAGTAGTATTTATTAAAATCGTTATTAGTGTGATGTTTTATTAGATGGCGACAAAATATTCGGATATCGAGTACGCTGATATGGTGTTGGTGTATGGTATAGCTGGATGTAACGGACGCGAAGCAGTTCGCGAGTATGGTCGTCGCTTCCCCCAAAGACAGGTTCCGGACAGCCGAACGTTTGTTAGGGCGTTTAACACACTGCGATAAACTGGTAGAACACCGAACCATTACACGTTAGAGCGAAGTCAACGTACTACGGCACGGCTGCAAGAAGAAATTCTTCGTCACTTCAGGACGAACTCGGATTCAAGCACGAGAAGGGCGGCTATTCAAATGGGTGTGCCTCGTATGACAATTCACCGAACACTACAAGAGGATAGTCAATATCCATATCATTTAACGGAAGTGCAAGATCTACTGCCTTCCGACTTTGAAAGAAGAAGGACTTTCTGTAGTTGGTTCATACAAAGATTGGCAGCGGATCGGCACTTCCAAAGAAAAATAATATGGACAGATGAGGCTACTTTTACTCGGAGTGGTGTATTCAATACCCGCAACACCCATTTCTGGTCTCATCAGAACCCCCGCGAAACTCGTACTTCGAGATACCAGCACGAGTTTAGTGCAAATATCTGGATCGGTGTTCTTGGAGATGAACTACTACCTGAAATTATTCTTCCTCAAAGACTCAATTCATCCGCGTTCCACCAGATTCTCGAAACAGAAGTCGTGCCGAAGGTCGTAGATGAAATTCCATTAGCTAGATTATCAGAAATATGGTGGCAAATGGACGGATGTCCGGCTCACAGCGGAAGAATTGTTACGGAATTTTTGAATAGTGAGTTCCATGAAAAATGGATTGGACGATACGGGCCTGTCGCTTGGCCTCCTAGAAGTCCCGACTTAACGCCGCTTGATTTCCATGTATGGGGTAGACTCAAAAATGAAGTTTACGATGAGCCAATAGTGTCCCGGGAACATCTTTTGCAAAAAATTAAAATGGCTTGCAATAATTTGCGCGAAAAAAGGGAAGAGATGCTTAAGGCGGTCTCTTCTGTTGGTAGAAGGTGCCGAATTTGTGTCCGATATGGAGGAGGACACTTTGAACAGCATTTATAATATAAAAGTTCCTATTCTCAATAATCTTTCTTTTTAGTTTTTATAAAAAAAATATTGTTTACTTAATAAAATGTATACTTTGAATTTCTCTTGAGACCCTGTTTTTTTCTGTTAAACACGTAATATTTTCAATTTTTCAGTCCTTAAGACCCTATTTTTTATATGTCGTTCGAAATCTGACATAATGATGCAACTTTTGTAAACTTTGCACATTTGTCAGTTCAAAGTACCGTTACGATTTTGCAATTTGAATTTACAAGAAAATATCAATTTCCAAATTTCTTTAGTTTGAGTGGTTGTATCTGGGTAGGTTTTTAAATAATTTAATTGGCAAAACCGTTATTTTATGTAGAATTTTGTGCAGTTTCAGAAAGTGAAGTCAAATTTCGGATCCAATATTTGGGAGCGTGGCAAATAGTGATTTTGCTCGGCAAGTCGGGGTTTCTGACACTTTTATCAAAAAATGCTATAACTTTCTAACGATTAAAGATAGAGGGGTCGTGTAGAACATTTATTGTCCTCAAATGAGCTGTACTATCTCCCATTATCCTATGTACCACCGGTTGCGGGACACCCTGTATAATCGGACCACCTTCTAATTGGACCACCCTTGGTCAATTTTATTTGGTTTTTCATACAAAATAACCTTTATAAACGGACCACCTCTTAATCGGACCATGGACCACGATCGGTGACTCCAATTAGATGGATCAGTACTAGACGTACCTCCACAATCGGACCAGCCACTGGATAAATCTCCAAAATCGGACCAAAACTTCAAATTGATTCTTACTTGAGCAGTACGAGGAAATTTTTGAGCAACAGACAGGCAACGTGGCAAGACATTTTGTTGACTAAAAAAAATCTTAGAAATTTCGTTACTACATTCACTTTAGTTTCGATTCCAATGAGCTATATTATTTCCCATGACCACGGGAAATTTCGTAGACAGCATCAACCATTGAATCAGTGTTGGGTAGATGCAGTGGTGAGACAATTCTGTTGAGTTTCTGAGACAAGAAGATGCAAGTGAAGTTAAAGGGAGGATTGCTTGAACCATTAACCATGACTTTCATTATAGAAACGCTTGATAAAATATTGAAGAATATTCAAAATTTCGGTGGAACTGCGTGTGGGGAGAATTTATAATAAAAAAAAACTCACAAAGGAGTTACGCTGTTGAGCGGTTTCAAAACATTAATTGCATAGGGCATAGGTAACCTTTGTACAAGTTCAATGTTCATGAATAACGTTTAAAAATTATTTCATTAATTTTTTGTACTTTTCTGGCATCCCTTAGTAATCGGACCACCTGCTAATCGGACCAAATTTGATCGGTCCCGTCAGTGGTCCGATTAGACAGGTTTGACTGTAATCACGTTTCGTCCTGTATGTACAATCCACCTTCTACAAAGCCGCATTATAAATTGGAATATGTGGAGTCGACTTTGCCCTGTTTTTCTTATGATTTTTTGAAGATACCCGAGCAGGACATGTTTTCTAAACTGGTCGAACCAAAAGGGGAGAAGAAAAAGAACGTACAATTTAGCACGTTGAGGACAAAACCAGACGCTTTGATCATTTTTTTCATTCAGAAGGCACGAGCTAGAGCTACGCCGACATTCCAAATGCATATATAATATATAAGCCCGAGCCAGGGCTGAAAAATATTAAAACGTGCAGTGCAGAATATCCTCCAGGTAAATAAATACAAGGCATTGGTCTGTTAACACTTAATCCATCAAGTATAAAAGAATTGCTATAGTGGATCTCGATGGGGTCATATAACGATAGAGCATGTCTGGACAGCGTTCGAAGAGAGATTAGAAACGAACCTTCAACTCGACGCCGTGAAGTCTTTGAGGGTTGCACGGGGACTCACAAATACCAACCATAAACTTGGCTACTGACGTAGCAATAACAATGCGATTGAATCAGACAAAGTCAAGGTGGAATTGACAATCTGTCTGTTAAAATGTCAATTGTCTCCGAAGAGATGCTTTCAGTTTCAAACATTGCAAAAGACTGCAGTAGTCATCACGATAGGTCAAATTTATATGCTGGAAGTATGGAGAGGATGGCGACAATGCTGTATCCTGCGATAAGGATTTCAGCTGCATACTGCTTGCACAGAGCCAGTCAACATCAATTATATAAAACAGGAGGCGTCAATTGAACGATATATCGGAAGGCACTAAAACCAAACCCCAAATGAGTTTTTTACAATCGAATTGGGACCACTCTCAGGCGGCACAAGATTTGCATTGCAATTATCCGCATTTTCACAACTCATTGTCGTTCTTATAAGCGCAACAATTAGAGCGTCCGGCCCGGATAGTGGCCCTAAGGTAAAGGGAGCCATCCTCGCGACACCCGGAAGGTTCATCGACGTTTTTAAAAAATGTTTAGAAGAACGGACTTTTAAACAGATATAAAAAAGACAAAAACTGGTGGTCATTCTTGACACTAGGAAGAAAATAAGAGTTATCAAAACGCCTCCCTGGCAAGATCCTCGAAGGTCTCGATGCAGGAAGATTATGTATGTATGGATTCAATCTATGTGTTTTTTCGTCTTATTGGGAGCATTTCATCTCGGCGCGGCTGCTCTCAATATTACTAATACGCGCCGGCGTTGAAACAAATCCGGATCCAGTAAGGGTATGGATATGTAGTGTCTGCAACCAACGCATCGGTTCGAATGCCAGGTGACTTCAGTGTAGTTGCTGTTCGGAGTGGGTGCGTTTTAGTTAACTCCTGCCCTTAACTCATAGAGGGTCATGCGATACGGCTTCTATTCTCAACCGTGAGAAGATAATTTGGGCGATCACAAGCTTTGATCCCTTTAAATCAGCCGGGCCTGATGGTATTATCCCTGCGGATTTGCAAAAGTCTATAGACATCACGTACCCTTGGATAGAACGCATATTTACTGCATGCCTGAACTTAGTATACATACCTCGCTTGTGGAGAGAAGTGAAAGTCACCTTTATTCCCAAAACGGGTAGAAGTTCGCATGCAAGGCCAAAGGATCTCCGGCCCATTAGCCTTTCATCCACCATGTTGAAATCACTAGAACGGCTAATCGACATTCATGTTAGAGCGACGATCCCACAAAACCTATTATCCATGTCACAACATGCATATTGGAAAGGGAGATCTGTCGATACAGCTCTACATTCGTTAGTCAGTTTTATAGAAACATCTATTCATCACAAAGAATACACGATGGTCGTATTCTTGGATATTGAGGGTGCTTTTAACAATATCAAGCCCACGGCGATTACGGATGCTATTCGGAATCTACATGTTGACGATTCTATATGTACCCTCGTGAATATGCTACTTACCACGAAAAGCATTCAGAGTAGTTTGTAGGGGCACTCCACAAGGAGGCATCCTATCTCCTTTACTCTGGAATATAGCGATTAACCAACTGCTTCTTAACCTGAAAAGTATCGGATGCAAAGTCACAGCTTATTCTGATGACGTCGCTATAGCTGTTAGGGGCAAGTTTCCTGACACTCTTAGCGGGTTATTAGAGACGCCCTGACTATCTTAACGGACTGGGCTAACCTCAGTGGTGTGGGAATTAACCCAGCAGTAACGGACTCAGTCCTCTTTACTAGGAGGCGTACGATTCCTACTATTACCTCGCCTAGACTAGGGGGCATACAACTGGAGTTGTCCGACACGCCCAAATTTCTTGGTCTGATTTTAGACAAGAAACTAAAATGGAAACCCAACATTGAAGAAAGGGTGAACAAATCGACTGTGGCACTTTACTCATGCAAGAAAGCAATCGGGAAAACGTGGGGCCTGCAAACAAAAGTGGTGTATTGGATGTACACAGCTATTGTGCGGCCTATTTTACTTTATGGAGTTAGCGTGTGGTGGACAGCACTAAGCACCGCCACCTATTATAACTTGCTCGTCAAAGTTCAAAGGCTGGTTTCTCTTCTCATAACAGGAGCTTTTCATACAACACCTTCATTGGGATTAGAGATAGTTCTGGGACTACTGCCACTGGACGTCTTCGGTCAACGGATGGATGGCATACACGGCGTTGCGTCTTCGTGAAACTCACCTGTGGCGAGCGCTGGACTTTAGGCACTAAAGGATTCTTCGCCTTTCTGCACCGCTACTACAACTTCAACCTAGCCCCAGCAACTGACTACACTGTTCCCAAATACCTATTTGGAAGAAACCATTGTAGCCTGATCCCGTCAAGGGAAGCGTGGGATAATAGCATATCCTTCCCTAGTGCATCCATTGCAATTTATACTGATGGTTCGAAGACGGACGCAGGAGTAGGTATCGGAATATACTCTGAGGAACTGAACATTAACTTGTCTCTCAGTCTCCCTAACTTCTGTAGTGTTCTACAAGAAGAGGTCTCAACGATTTTGGAGGCCCTAAATTGGTTGGGTAGTTACGTCGTCACAGGAAAGAACGTTATACTCTCTACCGATAGTCAGGCTGCTATTAGATCACTAGAATCAGTGCTAACCACATCAAAGATCATCGAGAAGTGCCGCTTAGTACTTAGAGAGATGTGTCGTTTCTTCGATATTACGCTATGCTGGATACCGGGTCATAGTGGCTTCGAAGGGAATCGACGAGCAGACGACTTGGCGCGACATGCGTCAGCTAGTGCCGCTGAAGGCGATCGTTACAACATAAACGCGCCATCTGCGGCTTGTACAATGGTAATAAAAACCGCTGTTGAACGCAGGGCCAATACCTATGGTTGTACTTGCAATATGACGAGGATGGCCAAAGCTAGATTTTGGTCGATCAACCATATTACTGTCTTTGGACAGAAAGCATATTCGTAATGTAGTGGGGGTTATAACGGGGCATTGTCCTATTGGAAATCTTGCTAGAAGGCTCCGAATTCCCCACAATGACTTCTGTAGATGCTGTGATGACGAAGAGGAGGAAGATCACCTACAAAGCGATAGGTAGAGCAATTCCCAGGTACGCAGCACCGGTGTGGTCACAAACCGTTTGTGAAACAAACTGGAACAAAATCCAGACATGCCAAAACGCTGCTCTACGTATCGCTACAGGTTGTCACCTAATGTCGTCCCAGGATCATCTTCATCAAGAAACCAGCATGTTGCCAATACGTGATCATAATCTTCTCCTGTCTTTACAATGTCTGGTCGGTTGCTATCGAGAGAATCACCCAAACCATCATCTCATGGACAATACTCCCCCTCCACGACATGTCAGGAGTGGAATCAGAGACCTCGAGAGAGACGTCCAGGGATACAAACGGGTACCTCCCGATATATTTGATGACACAGCATACCATGCGGCCATCGCAGATATTCACACAACCGTTGTGAATCGGTCAATAGGGAGATTAAGTATGAATAGAGTCCTTTCAGCGCCCCCACCACCTATATCACCTGAGGAGACTAGGCTCCCGAGAGCCACAAGAGCGACACTAGCCCAGCTTAGGTCGGGTTTTTGCTCGCGCCTCAATTCATACTTATCTCGAATAGACCCGGACATTCAGAACATTTGTCCGAGCTGCGGTGGTGCGCCCCATGATGTGGACCACCTGTTCCGATGCCCCGCTGCACCCACTAACCTCACTCCGAGGTCGCTATGGGACAACCCTATTGCAGCTGCTACGTTCTTGTCGCTTGAGACAATAGGCGAGAACGACGACGAAACATGCACAGCCGTTCACGCCTTTCTGCACCGCTACTACAACAACAAGAGGAAGAGAGCGTATACCATTTACTTTGTCACTGTCCTGCTTTGGCCGAGAATCGAAGCCGTTATCTTGGTTCCAGGTATTTTTATGATACGGACGATCTTCGTGATGTGAGCCCAATACTGGTCAACAAATTCATTGTTAGCACGGGGTGGTTCTCAGCTTAATAGGTTATTATATATTCGAATTCTAAATAGGTATCACAACGGACCAAGTCTGGTCAAAGTGCGTTGGGTATAAACTTAGCGGCACCTTTACCTAACCTAACTCCTGCCCTTCTGCCAGCAATTGTTACACCGGTGTCCATGCTGCAGTTCAACGCCCCCCTACGTGAGGCGTGACCGCTTGGAAAGGGGGGCGTGAGTACAACTTAAATATTGCTGTAACAATAAATTTATTTTCATACTAGCTAAGAGCCTCTGGCCAAAAGATCGCTGAAAATATTTTAGGTCGAAATCGCTTTACATTGACGTCTAATCTCGTGATGAAAAAAAAAATCTTTTGATTTATTAGAACACCTTCGGACTCTTATAGCTCCAGTAATAGCACTGCTTTACTTATCTCATCATTAAGCCAAAAATAGTTTTTTTTTGTGTTATGATGACTTTTTTTTGTCAAAAAACGATTTTAAGTAAATATTTTCCACTTACTTTTGGCTGTACAAATCCCCACCGAAAATAAGACTGCTTGCTACTGCCAAACTTCCGAAGAAACTCACGTTGAGTGCTTTTCAAAAATGTCCAAAATGTTCCAAAACTTGGGCTCCACTAAGAAACAATTGTGCTTTTTCTATGCAAGAGTGGGTAACGTGTTTGCATACGAGTATTTGCATTGTTAACAGGTAATTCTCTGCATTGGACTATGACAATTCGGTGGCTCAGTGGCAGAGATGTCTATATCTGAGTTGCCGGTGCGTGGGTTCGAATCCCACTGTGACCCATGGATGTTTGTGTTGTCCATAAAAATGCTCCTACGGCAGCCGGTTCTTCGATGTAAATCGTCCCGGAGCTACCCGTTGTTAAAAAAAATCGGCCAAGAGCTGCCAAAACCCCCTTCGACTCAAGAGAGAAAAAGAAAATCTCTTGAATCGCTACAACAACAACAACAACCAAGTCCAATATAAAAAAAAGTCTAGACTTCTGTCCAAAATTAGTGTGTGATGGCTTAAATGTTTTGCAAATCATGTCTCGGTATTTTACAGCTGTGAGAAATTATAAGGAAGTTTTAAATAAAATAAAGCAATTAACCGAAGAACGCAAATATATAATTAAAGTCCCCACGAAGTAAACAATGGCGGAAATAAAAATTTGATTATGCCTATTTTCGGTTTTTGGCCAAAATTTTCTCCGGTGGCGCCAGCCTCAGCAGACTTCGCAAAGGGGGGCGCGGACTGAAAAAGATGAACCACTGCTCTAGCTGTTCGTCAGACTATCATTTCGACATTGGTCCTCTTCTTACCGGAGAGCATAGGATCAGTCTTGGCGACTTCAATGCCCGCCATGAATTCTGGCATTCTGCGCTTCAATGAAGACTCGCCGATTCGCGACGCTAGCAATTGTATTAGCTCTCCAGATATGTATTACAATTGTTAGTGCCAGCTTAATCAGTGAAACTTCTTGGGAGACACGTACCCTCTGATCAACTCCCAATCATTGTCAGAATTAACAAACCAGCTGATCTGACCAAGTCAGAGAAGCGAACGTTTGTCAATCACAAAGCAAGCCTGCCTCCCCCCACCAATATGCATAAGACGGAACAGAATATAAGGAACGTCTTTGCTAAAGCAGCAGCCCGTTTCATTCCTGCAGGACGTGTCAAAAAGGTTCGACCAAACTTCCCTACAAGTGCCGCAAGGTTCGCCGATGACCGTGATAACAGAATTCAGGAGCTTAACATCGAAATTAGACGACGAGTTAAAGACTATCGGAAGGCGAAATGCTAATTGTCTCCTAATTCCTCCTCAAGGAGGAGGCTATCCTGGCATTAATTTGTTATAATTCTATCGATTTTTTCTAATTCTATCAATTCTATCCATCGAGATATCGGGATGATAAGATGTGAGTATCACCCCGGTGCGCGTAAAGCGGTCCACCTAAATTGAATTATATATGGTTAAGCTTTGGAGACCGCATGGTCGGGACTGTAAATTCTGAGGTTAGAGCGTACAGATGGCCGGGGTCAAACAACATCAGGGCGATGGAGGATAATAGGATGTTGCTTGTGCTGGTCAACGCCAGCCTTTTTTTTTCGATTTTCCCCTTTGTTCATCTATAATGTTAGTGTTGTGTGAATTCCCCAAGACACATGTATGTATGAGGGTTTCGAGCGGCGAATACCCCGCGAACGTGTCTATCCAGCTTTAGTTGGAACCAGTACGTGCTGCTGCCTGCTCGTAGAGGAGTACTTTCGGTTTCGATCTTTGAGATCAAGCTCCGTCTCCTTGGCGCATCTGGTGCGACCATTTTCAGAAATCTGCTGGCAAAAGAAAATTTGTATTTTCCCTTGTCTACACTACTACTTCATGACATCCCGTCGCGTCATATCAAAGATTATTTCCTAATTAGTGTAAACGCCGATGATTATAGCGAATACAAATTATAAAAACACAATACATATTAATAAAAAATCCATGATTTATTTCTTATCAATTCTACTTGCATTCATAATTATATTATATAATAATCATTAACGTAATGCTAAATTTCGTGCCTCTAGCATTTGTTCTTAGCACATAAAGTATAATAGAATGCGTACAAGCTAATTCTGCTTTCTATTTTTTTTTATTTGATACAATTGAAATGATACAATTGAAATGATAAAATATCAACGACAATTTTCTGAAAGTGTTGAACTTTTATCGCTAATAAATTAACACTTACGCACCTACAATACGCGTTATTTGATTTTTTTTAATTTCTTATTGCATGCATTTACATGCATGCGGTTTTTGATTTTTTTTCGTCAATACTTATAAATTACGCCTATTTAAATCAATGTCGACTAATAGCCTTAGCAGCACAATTCCTTTCTTTTTGACAGTTCAGTAATAATAATATAATGAGAATAAATATATAATAATCCTAATATAACAAAATTAATAATGTCTGGAATTAAGTATGTATGTATATACACATCATATTTGATATCATTTCTGTTTAATAAATAGCAAAAGAAATAAAAAAAAATGTGTTTCTTATTTTAATAGCATTTTTTCCATATAATATTTTTTGAAGGAAATAAATTAAAAATATATATTATGATTTTATATAAATATAAATGGACTTTAGCCTTTTTAGCATTTGATATTGTGTTTGATTTCTCGTTTCAAAAGTGTAAAAAAAGTACTTGAGTAGATGCCATCCACTTGCACTCGAGACAAAAAAAAAATAAAATTTTGATTTATTGAAAAGTGAAACCGGAACTATTTAATGTGTATAAAGTGTTTGGGAAGGCCGAGGCATATTTTACCAAGTAGAGTAGGTACATATTTTGCGTATTCATATTAGGTAGTATGAGTAAAAAAATGCTTCACTTAATGCTTAGCTATACCGGTCGCTAAGCATGGCATCGTCTTATTCATGCGACCTACTATCTTCGCCATTTTTATAAAAGGACATTCGGTGAAGCATTGCAGCTATATTTGTTGACAAAACTTGCCTTGGAACTTGGATGGGTTCTACTGCCGCGCATACTGTTGACAATATTGTAGATTAGGTAAGCTGTACATGATATTGTGTTTGGGAGAATTTGCTTAGGAACATCGATTATAATCAATTTCATTTTGGATGGTAAAATTTATCATGCATATGCATTAAGGCGCTATTGCTTCTAACAAAAGGCTGTTTGAATTAAATGGACTTGATTTTCCAAGATAAATATATTGTACTCGTCAATTGCTTTCCAGTTTAGATATAATAATACATACATAAATGCTTCATGAACCAACAAGAAAAAATAAATACATATTTTTTGGCACACTATTTGTATATGATATATATATATATATGTATTTGTGTTTATGTATAATGTTTAGTCCGCAAACAATGTATCCTTTTAAGGATTATAGTTAGTATTAAAAGAGGCATTGAAATAATGCTGATGATTCGGAGATGTTAAATAAGGCAATATATTGTTGGCTGGAAATAGTTGTTCATAGATAGTAGGTAATTATAAATATTTGCTGTTATATATGCTATTTATATAATAAATAATTTAAGATATATAATACTAAATTACCAAGCTGTATGTATAAAAAATGTATTCGATGAATCACTGAATTTTATAATAACTGATTTTATGTCGTTCGTATAGTCAATTTAAATGCATGCATGTCGGTCTATTTATCTGATAGTATTTATTCTTTTTATTAAAAGAAACTGAAATTTGTTTCAATTTTGTATAATTCCAAGGTAGAAAAAGTTCATTCGTATTTGTTTGCTTATTTAGTCTTGAAGAAATACTGATTAGAGCGCAGTTTCCAAAGATGGAGCCGATGTGATTGGCTGATTGTCTGATTTAAATGTAGCACCATCCTGATTCGGTTCATTTGCCAGTTGTTCGTTTGGTGCTCTCAACTCATTACTGTTGGCAGTGTTATAGACTGGCTTCTTGGAAACGGCAAATGGTTGATTCTTATTATCCTGAATATAACCTTTGCTTCCCATGAGAAATTGTGCTCGAGCTTGTGCTAATTGATTTCGTGCCAGTCCAGTGGCACTTTTCATTTCGCCTTTCATAAAATTATTTTCTTCTGCTTGTAAGAAGATGTTCGTCTTTAAATTAATATTATCGTCAATAACAGTCTTCTCTGAAGGTTGCAGTGCGGAGGGCGATGACGACAAAGTCTTACCTTTGCTTACGTTTGGCGATCCGCGTCCATTCGATCCAGCCGAGCTATGTGAACTCGATGCATCCTCCTCGCTATTAGCTTCCGGAATCGCAGTTGACATTACATCAGTGCGACTGGCGTTCATTCGCCACGTATTGCGTTGCTTAGTGCCAAGATTTTTTGATGGCGAACCAAAGTTTCCTTGTCTGATCATTCGACGATTGGCAAATGTTTTTGGCGAGCCACTTAGATCTAAAATATTCATGCTACTGTTTACATTGGCAGTGGCTGCTGGCGATGCTGGAGCCGAATTGACATTTTCGTTCTTGTTTACCTTGAGCATCTCCACGGCTGACTTTTTAGCGCCAGTGGCCGTTTTACTTGATTTGGCCAAAAGAAGCTTCTTGAAATCCATTAAACTTGTCTTCGGTGTTCCGAATCGATCAGAGCAAGTTTTCGGCAATTCCGGCGTCTCCGGAGCCCAACTATGACGAAGTCGTGGTTGCTGTTGTTCTACCAATCCTCGAAGTGGTGTCGAACGACCCGAACTACTTGGTGAAGCATTATAAGAACGTGTTCCATTCTGTATCTGCAATCGTTGACGCAATTCGTCAGAAATTAATCCTCTAGAGGGTGATTCGCACTTCGATGGTGTCGATGTCTTGAAACCGGACACATTACGTGGGTCAATAGGTGATATGTTCGTTTCAGTGTTGTTGGTCTTAATTGGCGAGAAAAATGCATTGAAGCCTAACGGGGTTGTTTTCAAACTTTCGCGATAACGAATTTTATTCGGTGTAGCATACAAATCGTTAACATTGACATCTCTCCTTGCCGCGGCAACGCCGGCTACATTACTATCGTCTCTTGCTTGCGTAGATGCTGCAACCGGAATTGCTGGCTGACGCTTATGTTGTAATGTCCAATAAACTTGATTGTTCCGTTGAAAAGGACTGGATCCAATAGCGTTTGCCGGCGAATATCGACCAGTTGAAGCATATGTCACGTTGACTGGATTCGATATTATTTGTTGCGGGGATCCGAATTGCTTCGTGTCAACTTGTGTTGGGCGGGCCAATTGCTCGTAGGGTTGAAGCCTTTCATTATGGGACAAACGTTGATAGTCTGAAGAAAAGGGAAAATAAAAAAGGACATCATTAATATAACGAAAATATTTCACGAGAGATTCAGCATATAAACATAATTTACAAACTCAACTTAATTTTAAAATAACCACATTATCAGTTAATTAAGAAATGTAAGAAAAGTGTGAGTATAAAAAAAAATGTTGTTAAACAATATCCATTCATAGACCAATTTGAAGCGAAATTTATTACATTGAGATGAAGAATGAAAGCAAATGTGTTAGGACAATAACAAAAATAAAATCGATTACCTGTATACAACTTGCATCGTTCGCTACTATCTTGAAAAAAACTAAATACATTACTTGTAATCAATTTGAATGCATGCATTCCGCTGATACCAATCAACACAAATTTCCACTTTCCGCTGAAAAAATCATCTGGCTGGGCACCTCTATCCAGTTACAATACGGTTTTCTGACAATAAAATGTATCTTCACTTTTATCCTGACGAGGCGGGAACTTATTAAGGAATCAAAAACTATTTACAAGAAACCTATAATTTAATATCAGTTCGATAAAAAACAACACATCTGAAATCAATAACATTTATAACAATCTCAATTTTCAGGAATCCTTATCGTAAACAAACAGATACGATTAAGCGCGCCAAATATGACAAAAAACATATGATCGAAAAAGTCCTTATGGTCCTCATGATCGCGCCACTGAACCATATCTTCTATATGAATACACAACCGGCACCAATGCACCAACATTCAACCATACTCCATTTCGGATCTGTGTGTGACTATGAATACCACCACGAACATGAGATGGTTATGAGCGCATACAAATCCATAGTGGGGTAAAGTGTACGAAGATCGTACACACAGTATATATTGTTTATAAGGACCTATGAAATGTGAAAGGAAGTAACTGAAAATGACACCAAAAGTTTAGTACATTCTTTCTCTTTCCATTCTTTTGCATTAAATTTTGTACAAGTTGTTTAAAATGCTCTATTGTGCATAAATTTCGGATTTTTTTAACAAAAAATCTGGTTTTCGTGTGCCAACTGAAGATAATGAAATTGTAGTCCAAGTAGTCGAAAGAAATTGAAAAAAAAGGCAATAATTTAATAATAATTAATCATTTAATATCATTTTGCAATCTGATAAATTTTCCATTAATGCTCTCATTGGCATTAAAAATGTTGTTGTTTGTTCTATTTACAAAAAATATGGGGGCATTAGCACACAGCTAAAAGGCAGAACATCAGCTATCCTAGAGTAGTTTGTCCATAGTTTGTGAATGCAATAAAGTCGTGGCATGCTTTTCTGATCCACCTAGCATTTATCAGAAAGCTTATTTTAAGGATTTAAGGGCTGTCTTGAAGTCAATCCACAGACGTATTCCTTCCCGCGGATAACAAGGACAATCTATATCGATGGACGACAACTGTCGTCTTTTTGTGTGTTGTGAAACTTCACAACACTGAAAAGCTTCTGCAAGTGAGCTTGGGACGAAATGAATTTAAATTACCTTCAAATCCTATAGGTATACAATTATATCCCAGATATACTTTTTGAGATCATATTACTTAGCGGAGGTTGTCCAAAATTAAATATTTTTTTTATACAGTGGTTTAGTGTTTTATTTCCTCTGAACTAATGACTTTCACTTTGAGACTTACTGTTTCTACTGAGTTTGAACAATATACCGTTATCACTTTCCGACATACGAATCTCCTATTAATTGGGATTGCAACTTTGAAATAAAATGATTAAAATAAAAAACAATAATATGTAATTGCAAAATTAACCTTAATTTTATTTTTTTACATAGAGGGAAATTTCATCCGCTAGGCAGTCGTTCCCAATGTTTTTCAGCTCATGGCCCCCTTGCGAGATCTGTTGATCATGCCCCCCACCCCCGAAAACTTTCATCAAAAACCGAAAATAGATGCAAAAATTGCCATGGGCAGGGAATCGTTTTAATTTTGAACATAAGTTCGGAATCCGTTGTCGCAATTTAAATGGTTTGAACATTTGTTTGTTAGTACAGCCCATATTTTGGAGGTACTGGGATTTTTAGGAAGTATTACTTAAATTTCATGATTTCCGCATCCTGAATTTTGTCGTGAATTCGGCCGTCGTCATGGCTTCAGCGATAGGTCGAGCAGCAAAATTGATATTATACCTATAATTACTGGAGCGACCAAATCAAAAATCATTCAAAGATTATAGCTGGCTGATGCGGTTCATATAAACCATATCAAGTGATTTTTTTCTCGACCTAAAATATTCTCAGCGGTGTTCATTAAATGGATTTAGTAGAGCGAATTAATCGACGAAAATACAGTTTTTGCCATTTTGCGCCGCGTTGCAACAACCGATTAAAAATAAAATAAATAACAGGCGCGACAATCCAACATTGGACTAAGGCAGCAGGATGTGTTAGTGACATTCTATTTCCAAGATCTTATCTGCTTTTTTTTTTGTTGAGGTAATGAGATCAGCATCACGCTCAGCAGTGTTATTTATCCCCATAAATGGATACTCGTTTAACATCTGAGTGAGATCATAGTCCGTCACAAGCTCGTGAGTTCGAAAAACACCATGATCCACGGTGAGATTCTACCTCATGACTAACCGCTAGACCAGCCAGACTACTACTAACAACCGATTACCCCTGGTGTATTTCGAAAGAAGTTCGCAAGCAAACCAAAACTATTAATGGCATTAATATTAGAATCATTGCGCTAGGGGAACACCGTTGAAATGTACGCAGGCTAGGACTCTTTTTCGCATTTTTTGTTACTCTTTGAAATGTCGCTGGTGTAAATAACTGTTTTATTTTATTTCAGAAAAGCCCGTGTTTTTTAAATACAAATAGTCTATTTCTATTTGAGTAGTAGCTCTACATTTACTGTTGATAATTTAGTAGGAAATTATTAGTGTAGTTACTACGTGATAAACCTAGTACCTACATCAGATTGCAAAATGTGGTGGAGACAATTTTTTTTTGTTTCTTATGTTTTTTTAGGGTGCTGAGCACGAATTCGGAGCTTCCCACCAACAATTCGTTGCGGAACAGGGTCAAAATCGCTAAAAACCATAAAATGTTTGCTGTTTTCCGTTATTTGGCCCCTAACTCTGAAACTATTTATTTCTGCGAAAAAGTCTCCACAAATATTTTAGAGAGCACGTAATTGCGCGTCCAAAGAGATATAAATACATATTATAAATCCGTTGAGCGGTATTACTACAATTGATAATTGAATTTTGCCATTTTTAACATACTAGTTCCATATTATGAATAACATTTTGAGATTGAACGGTTTTTCATTTTTGGTCGCCAAATTTGCATTTTTCTTGTACATTATGTATTTTGGGGTGCTGAACCTGAATCTGTAACTTCCCACCAAAACTTCGTTGCAAAACAGGGTCAAAATGTAAAAAACCCCAAAAAATGAGTCAATTGTAGCAATACCGCTTAACACGTTTTAATGATTAATGGCGCGTTGGACCCGCAATTATGTTTTCTCAAATATTTTCATGAACAGGTTTTCGGAGAAGTGTACACTTTCAGAGTTATAAGCAAAAAAACGTGAAAACTCCGAAAAAAATGGCTTTTTTTTCGCGGTTTTGACCCTGTTTCACAACGAAATTTTGATGGGAAGCTCCGGATTCGAGCTCAGCACCCCAAAAAAACATAAGAAAAAAAAATTCTCCACCACTCTTTGCAATCTGAAATCACCTAGTAACTACACTATATGGTTTCAATAGTTATTTGAGTTGGCATCCAAAACTTAGTGAGAAAATGCATCGGTTTGGTTTTTTGTTTGTATCTCCAATTACCGCCCCTAACTTTTTCTTCTCTGGTGTAATCTAATCTTGTATGCATTTACTCGTATGTCATTGTTGATTGAGAGGAGACGAGAGACATTTATAGACAAAAAAGATATAGCCCACCAACAGCCCTGTCGAATTAACATATGTAATTGTCCTCACCTCATAGTATATGTTTTTAAAGATGTAATGAAAATTGTTGCAAGCAGTACTTATGTTAGTCACAAAATTGTCATTGTGCCAGAGATAAAAAATAAAAAAAATCACCGGTGCTACGTCGGGCATGGAAAGGTGCATCATTCAGAAACCAAGCAAGCGCAAAAACCTTAAATTAAAAATTACTTATTCGTTACAAACACACCAAAATTAAATAATAACTCTTCAAAATATATTTTATACAATTTTTGACTTTATTAAAGGACGCGTTTTCAACATAAATCCATCATTTACATATACAAAGCATTAATTAATTTATTTAGTGTTGGCATTAAATTTAAGATTTTATTATGAGTGTTTTAGTTATTTTTTTCCTCTTAAATATGACCAATTAATTATTATCAACTGTAACTTAAGTTAATATACATAGGAAATGTGTACCTACGTGTATGGATGCGTGTGCGTGTGAGTATGTGATTAAAAAATAGCTTAAATGAAAATATCGAAAATGGCAATTATTTTTATTAATTTTTATTCAGATATTTTTGCATATTTAGTTATGTATGTACAAAAAGAAAAAATTGTAGTTGTTTTGCGATAACAAGATGAGAATACCGGCCAACACTTATAAGTATATAATATTTTTTAATTAGAGTTTATTATTAGTCGGATGTTTAATTAATTAGACACTAGAATAAAAAAACGGAAAACCGATTTGATGTGGTGACAATAATTACGAATTTGCAAAACAAATCAGCGTTAGAATAATAACTCTCCAAATTAAATTATAGATTTCAGAAATGAAATAAGTTAAAAATGTGAGTTCATAAATGAAGACTGGCCTGTATGCACTAACACTTTAAAATATCAACAATCGCTATAGATCATTAAATGTCGCGTTTTTATCGTTACTTTACCTACCTTCGAGTAGTTTTTAACGGGTAAGAGGGTCACGACATATTTCGAGTTCGAGTTTTTAAGACAAAAGCTCGTTATATGGAAAACGCACT
Organism: Microchrysa polita; assembly: GCA_949715475.1. Lineage (NCBI taxonomy): Eukaryota > Metazoa > Arthropoda > Insecta > Diptera > Stratiomyidae > Microchrysa > Microchrysa polita. The sequence goes on from OX454421.1 coordinate 50,155,040, forward strand.
CAGGAATGGTTTTCAAGGGAAGGAGAACAAAACAAAATTTACAGCCTCGGCGACAATTAATTGGATACATTTTGTTTTAAAGGGATTCTTAAATTCATAGCTACAAAGGTGCTAGTGCTAACTTGAATGTCAAGTTACTTTCAAAAATATGCACGCGACCATTTTTTTATTTGCCATTGAATCACGACAAAATTGCGACATTTAATGCACTATAGCTATTGTCGAAATTTTAAAGTGGTAGTGCTGCTTTGACAGAATTATATAATAATATGGTTAGATATTGTAGGGTTGTTTCAACACAGGACAAAGTTATATACTGGATTTGCCAAAAGTAATGAAATTACTCTATTTTGTTTCTTAATAAATCCAAAACCATTTCAATTTTCCAGTACTTTTTTATACTATGAAAACTACATAAATTTAATATTCGATTCTGAAATGCACACCTGCATTGTCCACAATTGTATATTGTAGTTTCCATAATATAAAACAGCACATAAAATCAAATGACGCTATATTTAGATCCTTTGCAAATATGGCGGACTCTCTTAAAAAGGGTACTTAAACTATAATACACGTACTTAAAACATTGCGAAATTTGTTATATGGCCTCTTGGGCTAATATTATAATACTGTAATTGGTAAAATATTTTCCACAAGCAAAAAATTGTGTATTAATTTAATATCCGATGTTATCTGTTATTAGTAGCTTTGTATATGTAAATGAATGTGAATGTTAATTGTTAATAAAGGACAAAGTTATTTAACCATATTTTCATCTTGAAATCGCACTTACCAACTTGTTTGTATATTTCGTGTATTTGTTTACAAACTTAATAAATTATTACAAAACATTTTAAATGTCAAGATGAGGCTCTTCTGTCGTCCACAAATGATGCACGAACACTTAACAATATTAATAACCCTTTCTTCTTACTAACAATTTTATTTGAAGAATCACCACTTAAATATGGCCGTTATACATTAAATTATCGACTTAAAAAAAGTAAAAAATGTAACGGAAATAGGCAAAACACACAAAAACAGCATAATGTTAGGCTCTTCTTTCAGGTAGATTTTGAAAAAGCAAAAGATGCGTGATTATTAACTTTTTTTACAATTTTATTAGTTACACACACAAAACAAACGTTATATGCAAAAAATGATGTGAAAATATTTATATAAATGCAAAAAATGTGAGTGGTGTATGGGTTGCATGTTTTATTTACTAAGGTGAGAATTTTTATGTTTTGTGCTTTGTACATAAAATGGGTGCTCTAAATTTACAGGTGTTGTCAAAATATATTTGCTTATACTAATAAAGATTTAAAATTAACATATAAAAGGTTTAATATTCAGGATGAGGGAATTGTAAGGACGGATAGGAATTTTCTGTAAGAAACCAGTAGAAATTTTTTTTAATTACATTATTATTATTACGGAATACGGACGGAATGCATAGTCCTAACCTAAGGAGTACGGTTGAACTACTAAATTATAACTGTTACCATAGAAATCGATATGTATTATGAAATCATGAGAACCGCGATGTTTCAATTCAAATGTCTTCTGTAAAATATTCATATATGTATAATATACCTTAGGTCTCCAGTACACAGTCATATTTGGTAATATTTCCATTATAATATGCTTAAGCCTACTTGATTTCGCTTACTGCACGTCTAAAAATTTATACTGAATGAATCGAGTAGGCTTAGGCATAAAAATGAATAACAGGCGCGACAATCCAGCATTGGACTAAGGCCGCAGGATGTGTTAGTGACATCCTATTTCCAAGATCTTATCTGCTTTTTGTTGAGGTAATGAGATCAGCATCACGCTCAGCAGTGTTATTTATCCCCATAAATGGGTACTCGTTTAACATCTGAGTGAGATCATAGTCCGTCACAAGCTCGTGAGTTCGAAAAACACCATGGAACACGGTGAGATTCGAACTCATGAGCCTGTGCACCGAAGGTGCGCGCACTAACTGCTAGACCAGCCAGACTACAGGCTTAGGCATATGACATACATATTACATATATGTAATAGAAATATGACTGTGTAATGGAGGCCTTAGGCATTTTCATATGAAATTATACCCTGGACACAAAAGTATTATAGTGAAATTATATTTTTAGAGATTTATATTGAATATTTGTGGGCAACCGTTTAACCGTATCTGTATTGTACTATTAACATCTAAACAAAAGAGACAGGCGGTGAATGCCGATTAAAGCTAGCCACCTGGGGGTTGGTGATTGTTGTTTTCAGCGTGTTGAATTTTAACAGTACATTTATTACTTTTAACATTTAGATCCAAACATTTTATAAAAACACATTGTGTTTTTCCAAAATTTTGAGAAATAAATGTGAAAGTCAATATTCTAAAGCAACTTTTCTTAACTTTGCATTGCGAATATACATACGCGCAGTTGAATTGTATATAATAAAGATTATAGTGTAGTAACTAGGTGATAAACCTATGTACATGAGATTACAAAATCTAATGGGGCAAATTTTTTTTTTTGTTTGATATGTTTTTTTGGCGTGCTGAGCACGAATTTGGAGCTTCCCACCTAAATTTCGTTGCAAAACAGGGTGAAAATTGCGGAAAACCCAACAACTTTCGCTGTTTTACCGTTTTCTGGCCCCAACTCTCAAACTGTTCATCTCAGCGAAAAACTCTCCATGAATATGTTAGAGAGCACATGATTGCGCGTCCAAAGAGGCATAAATATTATAAATCTGTTGAGTGGGATTACTACAATTAATAATTTAAATTTGCCATTTTTAGCAGAGTTCCGCAACAACAGCGACAACAGGTCTCGGCGATGACACGATCCAATATAGAGCTGCCTGTAGAAATATGCTGAGATATTACCGCCAAAACGGGCGATATGCCTACTCCGCAGGTCGAGCATCGCGAAACCATGGAGCGGTGTAAAGAACGAGGCAAGGAAGAAGAGCAAAGTTCCGTATTATGAAATAAATAGTAAGATTAAACGGTTTTTCATTTTTGGTCGCAAAGGTAGCATTTTCTTGCTATCAATGTATTTTGGGGTGCTGAGCCCTAATTCGTAGCTGCTCACCATAATTTTGTTACGAAAAAGGGGCAAAATCGCAAACAAAACAAAATGACAATAAATTGTAGCGATACCGCTTAACGCATTTTAAAGATTAATGACAAGTTGGACCGGCAATAATGTTTTCTCTAACATGTTCATAGAGAGGTTTTCGCAGAAATGTAGAGTTATAAGTCACAAAAAACCTCGTACATTTATGGGGTTTTTTGCGTTTTGTCCCTGACTCGCAACGAAATATCGGTGGAAAGCTCAAAAAAAATTTCGCCATCACATTTTGCAATCTGAAACCACCTAAGGACTACACTATTAGTCGATAGGTAAGTTTTAATTTGTAAATATATAGCATTTCCAGGTCAAGTAAATAACTCTCCGAGACAAATAGATAAATTTCCGAAGCAACAAAATACATTTCCGGATAAAAAAAATAAACTTCCGAATCAACAAAACAAGATTCCGGATCAAATAAATAAATTTCCGGACGAAATAAATGAACTTCTAAATGAAAAAAATAAATAACCAAAACAAAAAAATAAATTTCCAAATTAAAAAAATAAATGTCCAAATCAGGAAAATAAATTTACAAATCAAATAAATAAATTTCCAAATCGAATAAATATATTTACATGCCAAAAAAGTAAATCAAATAAATACATTTCCAAATCAAATAAATAAATTTTCAAAGGTTAATATAATATTCTTCTAATAAGAAAAATTAAATTATATTAAATGTATGACACCCCAAGATATATATTAACGGTTGGAAGTGTAAATCTATGAGATTTTAAAGGAAAAATTCGCTTGTGTAGCGCGCAAAAAAAACAGTATATCACAATTTTGCTTGTCCCAAGTAGACGTAAGTTTTTTTTTTATCGTACGTTAAACAGCGGAGACTGTCGATTAAAGTTGAAATTTGTACGATAGTACGACATGCTAAAACTCTCTACGAGTATTAGTAAAGGTACACGACATCAGCTGAACACTACAATTCGTATAATTCAACAGAATCCTGTCTAAATCGAGTCACCGTTACTAAAAGCTGTGTCAATGTGTCTGCTTAAGGTGCAGACTCTCCCGCATTTTCCCCTGATTATTTGCTTAGGTTTATTCCCCTGGAATACCACCCTCCCTCCTCCTTGGTATTCTTCACCTATTACGATAGAAATATTTTTCGAGAAACGGAATCTAATTGATCATGATAATAAAAAGCTAAACGTTCTCTTGTAAAAAAAATAAAAACACTTCTAATTTGGAGCTTTTATTCAAATTCAATCGAGACCTAATAATTTTAACTTTTAAGTACCGACACTGGGTCTTACAGACTCGAAGACACTGTCAATGTATAGATTCCGTTATGTTCCGAACCTCCATCATTCTGAGGTCACCTCTATCTTCGATTCTAATGTAAAAATTTTAGAAAGCTCAGCTGGTGTGACTTGAGTTTTAAGGAAGTTATGGTAGTTTAGAGATGGCAAATAACGTCTAAGAAAACAATTTATATCGTCCTATTCCAAGCGTGTGTAGTACAATTGACAATTATATACGTAATTTTGAACAAACAAAATCTCATTCAGATTGAAATTATTAATTTATTATTTTTTTCAATGCTCAACGAAATTCATATAAAAGCACATTATTACTATATTAAAGTACTATCTTTTAAATTGTTTATTTGATTTGTGAAATATGTTTTTTGATGGAAAAAATCATTTTTTTGATTTGTGAATTTATTTTTTTGTTTTGGACAATTTTTTATTTGAATTGTACATTTATTTTTCTGATTTGGACATTTATTTTATTGAATTGGAAATTTATTTTTATGATTTGTTTATTAGTTTTTTTCATTTGGGAATTCATTTTTTTGTTTCGGACATTTATCTATTTGATCTGCAAACGTGTTTTGTTGATTCGGAAATTTACCTATTTGTTTCGGACATTTATCTATTTGACTCGGAAAGCTATAAATGACTTCCACAAAACACACGATAAGGATTAAAACATCCAATGCTATTGAGGTGTTTTTGCTCAAACAAGTTGCCTTATCAACCCTCTCAATATTAACCACCCAATGCGGAACACATTTACAGTTTTTGAGATAATAAAGAAAACCTGAAAAATTATCCTTTGTCCTCCCTTAAAATCGTGGGTGTGTGTTACCTATTTCATTCGATTTAGAACGGTCAAAGGCATTAAGATTGTGATTTGATTCTTTTATACTTTTTCCAAAATTTGTTTTGGCCCCACTGTGTTCGCTACCCCTGAATTTGTAAAGACTATTAGATGAATAGATTTCAGGTGGTTTTCCGCTCGCTAGGCAAGTCACAAGCAATTCGCCCGGTTTATTGTGCGAAGCCTTGTGTTGCTTAAGGTTTGTGTTCGTAGAGACGACTCATGTGATGATCGCTCAGCCATCACAGTAAAACTATTATCTTCTTATATTATCACTGGTATCATTCAGTATTTTTCTCTAAAAATTAATTTTTCACAATTTCACCAGCAGTATTGAGATTTTTCTTTTATTTTGACTCGACAACGTTTCGCCCAACTTCTTCATGTCTCTTCTAAAGTAATGATTTTCTAAAATATCTTAATATCCAAATTTGGTCTTAACTTATCGAACGTTGTAGAGTCAAAATAAAAGAATCCCAATACTGCTGCAATTGTGAAAAATTCATTTTTAGAGAAAAATCACAGTAAAACTACTGATTCTGAGCACTATATGCGTATATGGCTCGGAATTCAATGCAAAACTACGATCGCTGATTGATCATATGAGTCGTCTCTACGAACATGTACCTTAACAGCAACTCACCCGATGATCGCTGAGTCATTATTGCTCTTAAGTATCCTGGAGCGATATTTGCATACATTTTGTATAACACGGTGTTCCTAGTATCACCCTTAGCTTGAAGCAGCACAGATTTATGCACAGGTCAATATTTCTTCAGGCGACCCACGCGATGATCGCTGAGCGATTTATTTCACTTTTGTAAATAGCAGAACATACTTGACAAATATTATCTAGAGAACTGCTGTGTATCATATATTGATTAAAGCCACCATATATAAAATATAAAAAAATAGTTAAGCTACATGTTCGTAGAGACGACTCATGTGATGATCACTCATAATCGTAGTTTTGCATCGAATTCCGAGTCATATTTGCATATATTTTTTTATGGTGCAACAAACTTTTAATCGGGACTTATGAAAGTGCAGTGGTTGCTCAGCGATCATCGCATCAGTCGCCTCAAGACACACATACAATTCTCTTGATGAGTCCGTGTGATATGACAATGCTCTGCATAATGTTCCAAAATTAGGCCACATCGGCTGCCATAAAGACATCAAATTATTGCGCACATCCTTTAAAATAATCTATTTCATGCACTAGGTGAACAAATACATTCGTTTAAAAATTTAATTGAAAAAATACCTAGATAGGAAAGATCGCAAATTATTATCTGATATCATTTCAAATCTTTATTTTTCCCGAGACAAATATTACTATAATTCTTATAGAACAGTCTACATTACCAAGCACTCATCTGCCCCTTTACACAAATCCCTAGCTAATTATACATCAAACATCGCACATTTTTGCAACAACCCGAAGGCCTTAATACGGATAAGTCAAGGTTTTTGAAAACATACTCGCGCATCATGATATACTGTTGCAATAAGGGCTGCTAAGATGACAACAACAGAACCAACAAAAGGACTTTTCTTGTGTATACATACATATATGTAATATGCTGCACACTAGGGAGTACTTCAGTTAAGAATTGAGACTTGTTCGCCAGATAACAGAGGAAAAGTGTAAAGAAAAACAACAAACAGGCAGCGGCATATAGGGATAGTGTGATGTTTTTCATTCACATATGGTTTTATTATGCAACTCATCCTTTTTCTTATTTTTTTTCAAACCAGCGTCCATGACGCCGATTCTTTTGGAAAAAAGAGCATGTCCTCGACTATGTATAAAAGTTTAAATGTGTTCATAAGGATATGTACGAAGGAAACTCTAGTCCTAGTCATTACGTGGTTATGTCTGGCGATGTGAAAGCCGATAGTGAAATGACATGGCGTGTTGAGTGGAAAAACAGGATAGGAGAATGATTGCTAGTGCCTTTCTGATTTCTATATATGCCTTATAGTGCCATCAAAAAAGAAAAAAAAAAACAGAAACCTCGAGTATCCTTTAAGATTTTCGTGGTGTTCTTAAGTGGCAATCTATGTTGTGACTCGGAATAAAGGAACTGACTTATCTATCTTCGATAGAATGTTTCTCTTATAGAAAGTTGTTCGTTAAAAAAGAGAATATAAATATTTTGTTTTATAAAATAGTCTGTGAAGTGAAAGTCTTGTATTGTAAAAAAGTTGCATACTAATACTAATAGGTTGCATCGTTATAATTTCGCACTAAAGTTTTCGAGTGCTTGTTAAAGCTCTCAATAATTCATATCATATCCCAATAGGAAAAAGAGCGCTTCTCGGGAAGCAGAGAAGCGCTCCCATCTCCATTCCTCTTCATGTACTTTTTAACATTGCATGTCCGCGGCGGCAAGCAGTTCTTTAAGATGCGCTCCAGAAGCGCTTCTAAAGAAGTGAGTGGTAAGCGCTTCTAGAGAAGTGAGTGGTAAGCACTTCTGGAGCAGTGTGCTATAAGCGAAAGCGCTCCAAAAGAATTACACATTTCACTAATTTAAGTGAATGAAATGCGCTTTTAAAGGATTGAATGCGAAAACCGAACGTGATGCATTGTATAAAAATAACTTCGTTATAAGTGAAGTTTTAAAATTTATTAGAAAAATATGTTCATCCGTTTCTTTTTCCAAATTATGAGTTTGCTGCAAGAAATCACGACTTGAACACTTGAAATTCAACAAAACGACGTACACTTTTCACGCTATGAAATTATCTGGAACAACGAATATACCCCGACGTGTGCTTCAATCGTTGCAAATAGTCGATGCTTTTCTATTACGATCTTAAAGTGCTTCCTCACCATTCGTAAATATGCTTCTGTGGAAGCGCTTCCTCCGAAGCACATTTGGAAATGGTGAGGAAGCGCTTCTACGTCGCTTCTATAGGAAGCGCTTCTATTTTTCCTATTGGGATCATTCACAAACTTGAGTTAGTAGTAGTTTGAGCCTACGAGTTTATGCGCTTACAAATCTTTAGAATGAACAACCACGAACATATGTTTCCCCTATAAACAAAACATAAGTATTAACGGCCTAATTACGCGTCTAATAACAAATACTCTAATAATTTCATTCATCATGAAATTACACATATTTGCATAAAACCCCAGCACAGCAGCCGTATTTCCCACCCAACACTCCCCTTGAAGGTAATTCATTAATCCCTGCGTCCGCGTCCTGCACGTGACTACATAATCAATTACCAAATATCAGTCATTTGCATTGGCGAAGATGATGATGTTCCACTAAAGCTCAAAACTCGTGCCCGATGTTGGCTACTATCAACAGGAATGGTAATTCTGTTCGGCTTTAATGAAGCGTAAATGGCTTCGGCTTGTGCCTTCACCTTAGGTGAATGTATGAAAATATCATCATCGGCAGTGCTATCATCAATTTGATTTCCGGACGTATCTGTGACCGTTTCCAAATTTTCATCGGAAACTTCGATATTTTCCAATGACTTATTTCGCAAATAGGACGAATCGATTGAAGTAGACGATAAATGAAATTCGTCCATTAATCGTTCGAACGATTTCGTCACCGTCTTGGTCACCTTCATGTGTTGATGTGACGGAGGCAGTGAATCAGTGCATGATGCAGGGGAATTCGCAATACGACTACTATAGGTTTCCATTTGTCCGGAACAGTGCGTTCTGTCCATCGGAATGTTATCGATTTTACTATAACTTGTTGATAATGTAGCGGAGACTAATGCGGAAGACGATTGTGAAGTAGGGCCGGCCGAGAAACGAGAATAATTCCTATTCCCATCAAATGTGTTCATTGAACCGTTTTTATGTTGCATACTGCCGTTATCGTTTGTGGAATTAGGGTGAAAATCTTCGATTGGCTTACATTCGTTTGTATGTAGTACACGGGGAGTGTACGGACTTAGATATACAGGTGAATTCGCCAGTCGATAGCTGTTACTGCGCTTCACCACATAACACCCCAAACTACCATTCGCAGCATTTGCAACCCCATCGGTGTGCGGTCTCTCATCTGCAACGTCATTATGATTTAGGTCAGCAATATTCCGGATCGATACTCGCCCCGTGTCGTTATCGTTTGTTGCTGTTCTTACAGAAAAGGAAAGTTTGTGGGGGTTTTGTTTTGGGGACGGCTCTTGGTTCGGTAAGGACAACGACTTTAGGTAGGGTTTAGGATGCATTTGGGTGATACGTGGAGGACGGGGTGGTAGAGGGGGAGCATTTTCAGTATCTAAATGATCACTAAGCTCTATAGTTTGCTTACCTTCATCGATAAATTCGGCGGTGTGATATGTCAGTGGAACGGGTGTTTGACGTGCAAATGGCATATCCGAGCCGGATTGATTGATTTGTGCCTTCTCTCTTATGTAACGACCACTCAAGATGTCTGTAGCCATGTCCACGTTCTGTGATGCCGCCGCGACTATTAAATTCGCTTTTTGAGACACTACCGGACGCACTTTAATATCCGCCTTTCGCGTCAGTGAACTAACCGTTGCCGAAGAACTAGACTCGTGATTTGATTCAGAAATACAAGCCGAAGCCGTTGGTGTACTTGCTGGAGATGATGCGGTTACTGATGGTGCAGCCACTACGGGTGAAGGAACACTAGATACTGGGGGGTCTTTGACACACGGACCAGGAGCAAAAGTTGTATGTGCTCCTTTACGTCGCTTCAGACTATCTGAATTGTAGATGACTTTTCCTTGCGCATCGAATGTGACACGCGCACCCCGAATTTGTGGATGTTGTTGGTCTCCCTTACGTGGCAGCATGTGTGCGTCTCCCCGCAATTCACTTGTATCCTTTCCGGTAATGTTCGAAGTTGATGCTATCACGGGTACATTTCCTAATTCAAGATATGTGTCCCCTCTCGCATTGCATGGAGCATTGTTCGCCGTTGTTGATGTTTCCGTTTGGCTGTTTGTATCGATTTCACTGGGAAGCAGGATAGATGGGGAGCCATCGCAACGTATGCTGCATGGTAGCTCATTCAGCGATACGTATTCAGTCTCCTGGTTTAGATTCCCCGAGAGAACTGTCGCTAAATTACGTTTTACAATATCGTTCGAATAGTAGATACCGTTGCCAGTCGTTCGTTTGTGTGTATTATTATTGTTGTTGTTGTTACGAACATCTGCAATAGTTACGTACTCGCCGGCGGTGTCGTACAAGGACTCGTTGCATGTGTCTGAGGCGCCACTTGAGTCTTTGTTCGGGGATGCCTTTTTTAAGTGTGGCAATACGCCTTTAAGCTTTCCAAGCATCGTATTCAATGGTTGCAACGTTGTTTTTCGGAAATTATTAAAGTTGGCATCTTTACGTATGTCGACGGGTTTGTGAGGATTCTGACCGGCTTCTACCGGGATCGTGGCATAATCTACCTTGCTCTCACCGACTAGTTTTTTATCAAAATTGTTGTTTACGTTAAGACTACCCTCTTCAAAGTCAATGGTATCTAAATCTGTTTCTTGTGGTGGTGGTGGCAAGGGTGGCGATTGGGGAGGCACATTGTCAGGCGAGTCTATTCGTTCTCGTGTTCGTATCATACTATCCTTGACTGTTTCATCGTCACTAGTCGTGGGAGTAATAACACACATGGACGGAATGCGACTTGAGTTTATTGTTGTCTTTACCCGAATTCTTTCAATTCGATCAACTCCCTCCAAGTCCGAACATTCGGAATATTCAAACTCGGAATTACTTCTCAAACCCTGTGTGGGACTTTCATTCGAATTTGTTTCGATCGGCGACGAGCTGGTGTTGTTTCCGCTATCGGGCGAGTCAATCCGACTGGACTTCTCTTCAGCCGCCTCTTTCTCCTTGCGAATCACGGCGACGACATCTTTTTGGAGTAGCACGCCGTTTCTTTTTATTGTCCCCGTCCGTTCAAGAGTGCTTCCTACTGTACTGCTAGAATAGCTCCTTTCTAGTGTTCCGCCCGAAGCATTGCTGTTGCTGCGATGCAGCTTAGTTAAGGAGCTCTTTCGTTCCGGAACGGCGGGGCTTAAGGCATGCATTGAACTGCGGTCAGTATCTGTCGCCATGAGCGTTGTACACACTGTACCCGCCGAACTAGTAGTTGTCGACGTTGAGCCTCTGCCAAAAAGTTCATATTCACTCTCGGCAGTTAGCACAGTCTGATTTATCGTGCTACTAAACGACGTTGTACTGGAAAGGGCCGAAGTCGAGTGAAGGGGTGTCATAGGCTCTTCTTCTTTGAGCGTTTTCAGACCAGAATCCACATGGAAGGATGTATAATAGCCTTCTGTGTCACATGAATATGCCGAGCTTGTCTCGTCGTCATAAAATAAATCGTGCACTTGAAGGTCTGGCGTAGCCGTTCCCTCACTAGTCACACTGCTCGATGCAGATGTATTCAAAAATCGACGTCGACTGATTATAGAACTGGGCGGTCCACTGCCTGAATGTAAGTTACTATGATTTAGACTTGTACTCGATGCACTCGATTTGGGCTGCACTGTTATTTCGCTGCCAATAGACGTACGTCCCGACTCAGAGCTAGCACTCCAGTTACCACTCGATGAATGCGGTTCGTCTCTATGGTCTAGACCACTATTACGTCGGTGTCGTCGCAATGACGATGTCTCTCGCATTTTTACAGGATTTATTGATGCTGCAGTAGTTCCGTTTGTTTTCACTGGATGCGACATTAGACTAAGACTCTTTTCCGACGTGGAGGAATATGAAGGCTTTCGTTCGTGCGAAAGTTTTCGTTCCTTCTCTGTCAGCTTCTTCTTGGCTTTACCACCACTACTAACGACAACTGTTTCACAGGCATTGCTCTCTTCGTTGTCAATGTCTAGAACCTTGTCTTTCTCCCGTTCTCGGTCTTTATCCCGTTCGGCGTCTTTGTCATCACCGTTGCGTTGCATCCATCGTAGACGATTGCGGCCCCATTGTTTTAACGAATTGAATCGTGTCAATGTTGTCTTGCCACTGTCTGTGTTACCGCTGGAGTAGCTCGGTGGTGAGTCCTTTTTCAAAATATCACTGGATTTACTGCGTCCCACTTTAGAGGAAACTTCCGCCTCGCATAGTCCATGTGATGGCGACAATTGTGACTCCCTATAGAAGATATGGAAGAAAACAAAAGATTTTGTGTTGATTAGCAAATAAATGTCGAGACTCCAGTATTTCGATTTATTCGAGTTGTTATTGAATGAGTGAGATGGAAATGCATTTTAAGGCGTTCGAGGAGATAAAGCAACAATGAAATTCGAATGTGTATTTTTAGAAATATATTTTAGAGCTTTTTTTTTGATTCGGTTATATAAATTGATAAAACTGTTGTGTGTTTCAAAAAATGGTAAGAATTCTTATGAGATTACATTACGAGACAGGACCAACCAAATGGCTGTAAACTTACAGTTGGTAAATGTACATATTTAGTAGTGTAAATTTATTGTTTGTTTAAAAAGAAATAATTTTGTGTAAAATTTTGATAAAATTGAATATTTGTGATGCAAACATAAAATTACAATGATTTAACTTTAACACACCAACAAATTTATAAAAAATAAATTCAAATGAATGCAAAATACAATGATAAATGCTCTATATAATTTGTGTTGTTTTGTTTTTATTTATTTATTATTCAATATAATTTATTTAACAAGTATATAGTATTTATTTAAATTTTTGTTGAAAAGTGGGGCTATCATACAAGTCGCTGTACTGCGTCCACCATTTGCGTGTTTTGCAAGATGCAGATTATAAATGTATGTATTATCACGATTTGTTACGTCTACTATGCGCGAGAAATGTTTAGTTTCAATAATGTTTTCTGGAATTTCAGTAGGGACGCGCAATGCATAAGATTTTAATTTGGTTAAGTTTTGAAAACCATTTTGTACATTCAGGCATGGTCTTACGCAAAAAAAACGAGACCGAGGCTAATTTCGGGCGCGGCCGAAATTTGAATACCCTTCACTCTCCTCGGGCTAAAAGTTTTTTGGGGCAAACCTATGACTTGTGTTTAATCCTTCCCCATTCTTTTCCTTCTGTTTTCGCATAATATTTGATATTGACAAATTCTGTGGCGTCGATAAAACAATATTTGTGTGAGGTTTGGTTGGAATAAGTGGTAAAATAAAAAAAAATATCTCAGAAAACTTTATTGGGGGGATGCGGGAGCATGGCCCCATAGTACGATTCCATTTGTTTTACTTTTTTTTTTTTTTGATAAAGACGCATTGAGGTTTTTTTTAAATTGGTGTAGAAAAAATGTTTCTTAGAAGATCCAAAATGGGGAGGTTGGGCTTGTATGGTAGCCCCATGACTCCATAGTCCGATTATTTATGGCATCAATTGAAGTGCACTTTTACGAGTTTTGGTTGAAAGTGGTGCACAAATAAAAAAGTTGTTCGTAGAAGAACTCAATTTAGGGGGTTGGCTTTGTATGATAGCCCCATGACCCCATCGTCCGATTCCATTCATTTTTACACATGTTTTGTGGCATCAAATGAAATGCACTTTTATGAGGTTTGATTGAAATTGGTGGACAAATAAAAAATTTTTTCTTAGAAAACTCAATTTGGGGGCTGGGTTTGTATGACAGCCCCATGACCCCACAGTCTGATTCCATTTATTCTTACATATATTTTGTGGCATCAATAGAAACACATTTGTGTGAAATTTGGTTCAAATTGGTGCACAAATGAAAAAGTTTTTCTAAGAAGAACCTAATTTGGGGGGTTAGGTTTGTATGGCAGCCCCATGACCCCATGGTCCGATTTGATCCATTCTTACATATGTTTTGTGCTATCAATAGAAACACATTTGTGTGAAATTTCGTTGAAATTAGTAAACACATGAAAAAGTTTTTCTTAGAAAAACCAAATTGGGGGGGTTAGGTTTGTATGGCAGCCCCATGACCCCACGGTCCGATTTTAGCGATTCAAACATACAAACTGCCTGCAATAAAAAGAAACATGTGTGCAAAATTTCAGCTCGATAGCTTTTAAACTGGCCGAGTAAAACGCGTAGCAACAGACGGACAGACAGACAGACGGACATCGCCCAATCGACTCAGCTCGTCATGCTGATCATATACATATATACATATTTTATATGGTCGGAGATGCTTCCTTCAATGCGTTACAAACTTCATGACAAAGTTAATATACCCTTTACTCTACGAGTGAAGGGTATAAATATTTCGGGTGAGGCGTGTTTGTAAAAATATGTTAACTCTATCTTGAGAGTAAAGTGAATGAGTAGTATAGGCCTAACAAAATCAAGAATTGTTTCGTAGACGAAGTCATCATGAACAAAAGTGGATGGGGTAACAATCACAAGGCAAATTAAGGAGTCAATTTTAAAACTTTCAATTTGAGAGCATAACTAAACACTGCTACTATTACCTCTGGAGGAACGATAGAAAACTTTTTAATTTGATTTCGATTTCAATAGCTTCAAAAATATGCAGACTAACCCTGTTTCGAATATTTCATGGAGTAGAGACGAATCCGGTGTAGCAAATTTATTGAAATCCGCTATAATTCGTTTCAATAGTTATTCTGCTAATCAGAAGTAAAAAGAACAGTTTTCATAATTTTATTCATTGTGAACTTTTTGCATATGCCAATAGTGATTCTGCTATTCTGGGTGGAGGCCACTCCTGTGATGCTAAAATACTGAAATCTCATTATTCTTGTAGAACAACGTTGTCCGCGGGCCACAATCCAGCCTGCGAAGACTTTTATCCGGCCCACTGGCGAAGAAATGGTCAAAATATTTCAGCTAAATTTCTCTAATTCTTTTATGCAAGAATTGACGACATACATGTTAAAATGTTTCACAAAATCTTTTTCCTTCTGAATCGTGAGTGTGAGTTACTTTTACTTATAATTGCGTTGCTATAGGGGTTCTTCTTCTTGATTTACCCTCCTAGTGGAGTATGGTGCGACTGCCGTGTGTAGTCGTCAATAATTCAAAAAGACAACTTAATTCAGAGTGTGATGTGTCAGCCATACCACTTCCTAGCCGCATCGTTAGTTTATTATTCTACTATAAGAATATTTCTTATCATTTCTGAATAATAAACTTGCGGCGGGCCATGTGGAGTTTGGAAACTCGTTTCTCTATGAATCTCTATATCACAGATTGGTGACTGAACGATCACGGCCACAGAGCATGACACAACAGTTGCTATAGGTATCCAGGTTTTAAAAGAGAAGTGCATCAACACAACAACAGATTTCAGCTCAAAATATTGAAGACAAAGAAGCAGTAGTGTTGGGTGGGGGTTGTGCACCCTTAGATCTTTTTACCACAAGAGGAGGTATCGCATAGCCGGATAAGCGAATACAAATAAGAGGATTGATATTGGGAAATCCGAGTATAAATTATTGGCGGGGGAACACAATGGCGAGGGTTTTAGCACCTTCGCAGTTAGACTTCATTGAAAGAACAAAAAGCTCTCGCGCTTTGGATGGATATGCCGTTCCGCAAGCCGTCTTTCTATAATAGGCGCCTTAGGTTCAGCTAGTGTTTTAATTTAACATACGATTGCTTAGTGTGGCGGGTAGAATGAAACCAGAAACCATTTACTCGACCCATGTAAACCGCGTTCATGAATTCCTCTATTTGTTAAAAAACTTAATCGATCTGGTGCGCTCCAGGCGGGAAAATCGGGACTTCGATAGGCAACCGGCGCTATCTGGTGTTAATGTACAAATTCTAACACTTATTTCGCAAAGGGGGTCTTTTGTTTTTATCATAATCGGAATCTGAGTTTCAATTTTTATTAGGCCATTCGAAAGTAGGAGAGATATCAGTATCGGTGGTGCCAAATTTTTACGATGGCATCCCAGTAATGTTAGTCTGAAACGACTGAATCTGCACTCCTTTTTAACGGTTCTCTAAGATACTCAATTCCAAAGTTTCCAAATTATTCCCTACTTGTGTAAATGAAAGTTCCTCCTTGTTTCGATATCATCGACAAATTAAGGGAGCGGTTTATGTTTCCGCAAAATTACACTTTTTTAGACACTAAACAATTAAGGAGTTCCTAAAAAAGGACGAAACCACGAAAAAGTGAAAAACTGTTCCCTCTTCCCCTCTTAGCACCACATTCGAACTCGAACCCTACCGCTCAGATTTTTTTTTTCACTGATACAGGGAACCATATTTAACAATCCTGCCAACTTTCAAAGCCGTCAATTACCAGTTGTTTTCATATTTTTCTTAATTATTAGTTACTGCAAAGGGTAAAAGGAAAACGACAAAAAAAGTTGAAAACAGGCACTATTCTTTGACATAAAATTATTTAACATGAGAGTTAAAGCTTGGGGACTTCAGCAATTAATAGGGTTAATTCGGTGGTTTCGATAGTTGTTCAGATAATAATTCTATGTCCTTCATATACAAAGATAAAACATATTTTGAGGATACAAGTCAATATTGAATAGTAAAAAAACCTCGATGAAAAAAATGGGTGGTACATACGACAGTTTTTGACTGACGTATGTATAATATATGTTTTCTGTTTTTCACGATTATTTCAAAACTAAACTAACTACTTTAGACCTTCTCTCAGAAAATGTTGTGCTTAGGGTATTTTAATTTTTAACAGTTTTTTTCGCCACAACTCACAAAAAAACGCAAGTTAATTTTTCTGCCGAAAATTAAGTCTCTCCAAACAAGAGAATAATATACCCCATGGCAGGCATGTCAAACTCGCGTCCCGCGGCCAGGGCGAAGAAACTGAATGTGTCAGCACCACAAATGCGTAAAAATTAAAAAAAAAAACGTGAGATGTTAAACTCAAGTCTAAAAAATTTACTAAAACTCGTCAAGAAGTCGGTGGCTTATGCAACCTCAAACTACATACAGTAGAACCTCGATTATCCGAACTAATTGATCCCAGGGGGGTTCGGATAATCGAAAAGTTCGGTTAATCGAGGTTGTTGAATACATGCATAAAAAACCTCGGAAAAATGAAAAAAAAGTATCCATTATGTATGTATTACTTTAAGAGTGTAGGGTTTTCAATAGAAGCAGGTAGATGGAATAAAACTAGGGGGCTTCGCCCCCTGCTCGTTTCGCTCGCCAACCCCCGGGGCCGAGGCTAATTTCGGGCGCGGCCGAAATTTGGATCCCCTTGGGCTAAAAGTTTTTTTCAGGCGTACCTATGACTTGCATTTAATCCCCCTCCTCATTCTTTTTCTTCCGCCTTGACAAAAGTTTTGGGCTTGGTTGAAATAAGTGGACACATAAAAATATTTACTCGGAAAATTTTATTGGGGTTGCCGAAGCATGACCCCATAGTACGTTTCCATTCGTTTTGCACTTTTAAGTTGCTTTGATAAAGACACATTAATTCAAGGTTTTGTGAAATTGGTGTAAAAAAATGTTTCCTAGAAGAACCAATATGGGGGGTTTGGTTTGTATGGTAGCCCCATGACCCCATGGTCCGATTTGATTCAGTCTTACATATGTTTTGTGTCATCAATAGAAATACATTTGTGTGAAATTTGGTTGAAATTGATGCACAAATAAAAAAGTTTTTCTTAGAAGAACCTAATTTGGGGGGTTGGATTTGTATGGCAGCCCCATGACCCCATGGTCCGATTTTATCCATTCTTACATATGTTTTGTGTCAACAATATAAATACATTTGTGTGAAATTTGGTTGAAATTGGTGCACAAATAAAAAAGTTTTTCTTAAAAGAATCTAATTTGGGGGGTTAAGTTTGTATGGCAGCCCCATGATCCGATTTGATCCATTCTTGCATATATTTTGTGTTATCTATAGAAACACATTTGTGTGAAATTTGGTTGAAATTGGTACACAAATAAAATAGTTTTTCTCAGAAGAACTCAAATTGGGGAGCTAGGTTTGTATGGCAGCCCCATGACCCAGTGATCCAATTTGGGTGAATCAAACATACAAACAGCCTGCAACAATAAGAAGCACGTGTGCAAAATTTCAGCTTGCTAGCTTCAATACCCGCCGAGTAAAACGCGTCGCAACAGACAGACAGACAGACGGACATGCTCCAATCGATTCCCCAAGTCATGCTGGTCATATATGTATACTTTTTATATGGTCGGAGATGCTTCCTTCCACTCTATGAGCGAAGGGTATAACAAGCTGTGTGTAAGCACTGCCATCTAGATAGACAGGCCGAACTGCAGAAATTTGTTCGTCTACAAGTGGACAAGTGCGTTCGTGACCAGTGACAGTTGACATTTGTAAAGCCCACAACCTCCAGTGCTTCTGAACCCAAAAGTTTAAATATGCCGAGCGTTTATTACGAAACAAAGGTTATGGTTTGCTTTAATGTGTTTTTGATGTGCAAGTGGTAAAATAGTATACATCAACATCGTACTTACCATATTTATCCCAAAAATCAACGCACTGGCATGTGTATATCATAGCAAGTCACACGAAATGACAGGCTGACAGCCACTGATATTTGGATTGTGGACAATTTGTGGATTGTACTGAGCGGTACTTTGGCAGTACTAAGCGCGGACCATGACCAACCATGGCACTACTAGTGTTGCATGACCACTGACAGATCAGCTGATAATCCGGCCTGTCTATCTAGATGGCAGTGGTGTAAGGTATAAACGATTTTTTTTTTACTTTATTTGAAAGACCCATATATGCAATTATGTATGGAATATAACATCATTCAAATGTCCGCCGCAGCTTGTCACGATGGAACGGATCCGAGTGGTCCAATTTTCAATGACTCTGCCGCATAGATCCTGCTGAATTTGAGCGAGAGGTTGGTTGATATTGACTTTATGGGCATCGGTCGATTGCGGACAAATTTGAAAACCCTATACAAGGAAATTAAGAAAATACAGGGTGTCCCATTCATGGTGGAGAATATTTTAATGGTAGGTAGTGTGGCTCATTTGGAGAAAATTAATGTACAACGGGACCCCTCTATTTTTAACCGTTACAATGTTATAGCATTTCTTGTCAAAATGCACGACTTGCTGAACTAAATCAAAATTTGCCATGCCACCAATCATTTCATCCGAGATATGACTTCACTTTCTGAAACTACATAAACTTTCCAATAAAACGACAACTCGCCCGTTACGAAGTTGCTCGTATCTTCCGAGATCCACCCGTTCAAACTTTAAACCGTGCACAGTAAAAATTATTGGACTAAATTCTAATATTTTTGGTCTTGTATATATGACCACACCAATTTTTTATTAGATTTTAATATTTCTAAAAGAATGAAAAGATTTTTTCACACCAACGGATGTTAAAATCTAATTTTATTTCATATTCATTCTAATACGAACTTTTTAAAATATAATGCAGAATATACTTCCCTTTTACAATGAGTGTAATTAAATATAATATCTTATTTATTACATTTAATACATATTATATTAAAACCAAATAAAAAGTGTATTAAGTAACAATACGTTCGTGGATTGGAATTTAGCAATATTTTTTTATCCAAATGGATGAACTAAAAAAAATACTTTCAATTACACTAAAAGAAGTATTTCTCGGTATTTTTGGGATAAAAAAAAAATACAATTTTCAAAAGGAAAGAACATATAGCTCATAAATGAGTTTTGTATAACTAGCATTGACTTCTCTATATGTGTTGGCGACATTTCATTTACCTCTTTATGCTCAAAAATACCTAATAAATTTTCCTACCTACAGTGAGATTCGATCCCTTGGCCCTATGATTTGTAGACGAACGCCCTACCAACTAAGCTAACCAGACTAACTGACGAAGTATGTAATTTATACAACATGTGGCATCGCTCTACCACTGGCTAATAATCCGAAACTAATAACACTGCGTAATATATCGCATATTAAATATTATTACATTTTTTAATACAAAGGGTATTCATTTCCACCTTATTTTGTATTGAATATTGTGTATTTTGAATTTTAATAAATTCTAGTATTGGATATATACCCGACTGTATTACCAGCAGAATGTAAGACCAACTTGGTTTATGTTTTATTACAAAATCTTCACAAATGTATCAAATTCAATAAGTCCAGTATTAAGCATTTTGGGTAATTAAGCATCCAGGTTTACAATATAATTCACAACTTCTTAAATATGGTAATATAATAAGGAATATATCATAATTCCTTCGCATTGAAAGTGAATTCAAATTGGAATAAGTTTTATCAGTTTTGAATTAAATACTTTATTTCAACCCATTTTAATCCAATTTTGTATTAGCTCAGTATGAAGTGCCTGAAGGAGTTATTACTTATTATATTAAAAAATTTATGTGACACCAAGTTTGATTAAGTTTTAATAGACAATATATTATGAAAAAAAGTAATATTTTGAAAAGTATTAAATTTAGTTCTGTTTGTATTGAAAATTGGCTGTAATAAATGGCATGGTGTACAATTTAGCCCAAGAATTTTTACTGTGTGCCGAACCTTATTGTTATCTGTCCCTGTCTGTTAAATTTCTCTTAGGTAATGGAACAAAAACAGCTTGGATTGAGATTTGTTTGAAAAGAAGGCCAAACTTTAATGACTCCGATACGTAATAAAATAACTTCAGTCCATTACCCATTTTTTGTTGTCTTTTAGCTTATTAGCTTTCGCTTTGTTGGTGCATGCGTTTGTTTCAAACCACATCAGAAACAAATTTTTATCTATGTATTATCGATTTTTTCACCTTTCAATCCGCGCTTCATTAACAATTTTGACTGGCAAGGTAGTTTGGGACTAGAACCAGAATGTTGGATGACCAATGCTACAATGTTCCCATCAGCTGGCCAGAATTTGACGGAAATTAATGCACAAAGTATAATCGACCAACAAATTTTGATTTGATCTTTTAACTGTCTAGTTTCTAAATTTGAAGAAATTTTTTTAAGAACATTTCCAAAAGACGACATTTCCTAAGGATATAATGCCGAGGTTGTTAGTGACTCTGATTCATTGTCATATTTTAATAGAAATATTCTATGATTAAAATTGGATAAAATATATTGCCTTTTTTGAATTATTTATCCTCCTTTTGACACCTCCCTATGGGTATAAAAATTGTGTTCGCTGTCTTTAGATGCCTGGTCTATCATTCAAATTCAAATGAAACTGGTTCTAACATAGTTTCGGTAA
This sequence comes from Microchrysa polita, assembly GCA_949715475.1. NCBI lineage: Eukaryota > Metazoa > Arthropoda > Insecta > Diptera > Stratiomyidae > Microchrysa > Microchrysa polita. The sequence continues at coordinate 50,176,434 of OX454421.1, forward strand.
AAATGCAAAGAGATATCTTTTCTAAATGCATACTCAAATAAATTACATACAATTTTTTTTACCCAGAATTAATCAAATAAGACTGATGTGGCATTTATGTATGTGTTATTAAAGAAATGACTATGTATAGTGTTAAGTTAAAATATGAAGTAAAGTAGATATGTATAGATATGAAAAGACAATGAAAAAAGATTTATAAGTAAGAGAGTGGAGTGACATGAAGCAACGGATATATGAGTAAGTTGAATGAGCATATTAACGGAAGCCATTTGGGAAAGTTAATACATGTAGCGAAAAGCAACAATACATAAATATTTTCCGTATCCTATGTACTCACTCTTCAAGTTTATGCTGCTATTAAAAATATGTAATTTATTGCTAATAAACTATTTAAGTATATTTTTTTAAATGGGTTCGATTTATTTATATTATCAGGTACTATTTGAAAACATCTTAAATTTTGTCGCGTATATGTAATTTTACACAATTTTTATTTTTATTACGAATTACAGGAAAAACATCTAATACGACGACAGCATAATCTGAAAGTAAAATGAAAATCGATTTTTTCTCTAAGTCTGAATTTAGAAGCATGATCCTATTTTAAAATGTTTATTAGTTAAATAGAAATTTAAGCGACATATTTGCAGATCAGATTTTAAATCGATGTTATTAACAACGGAAACAAGAGGTTCATGATTGTTGAAGATTGTTATGCACTTATAGTTACGTTGTCGTCATACGTTCAACGCTCTCCTCGACCAGGTATTTTTTTTTCGCTTCGTGAGCACTGTTCCCTCATGCAGTTAAAGTCATAAAATTAACGATTTATTTATATTTATTTTATATTTATAACGCATTATATTATATATTTAAATACATATATACACATATAAATTTATTATTTAGAAAGCTCACGTATTATATGATATATTCAAAACAGATCCAATTAAAAACAATCCAACCAAATAATTTGATCCCAAGATAATAAACTCGCTTGATTTTATTCTGTGAAGTACTTCTTTTTCAAGGACACATGTATTTTATTTACGACATCGTAATACTGGAGTTTTACTCAACATTAAGGAACTTTATGTGTAACTATAAAGACCATTTAAAGGATTTTTATTATAGGACTTTCTGATTTTCTCACAACGTATTTGTTTCAAAATCTTTAAGATTTGTTAACAAGGGATATTTTCTAAACTATCTTAAAAAATACACGCATCATTATTCAATACAAAATCGCATGCAACCTTGCAGTCATTCATGATGCAGCTAAAAATGTTCATGTATTTTCAATAAATGCTGTTATTTCAAAAACAAACATAAACGTATAAACAATTGCAAAACATGCCAAGTTTTGAAAATATATCAATAATGGTCGCTTTTTTTGTCAACAAAATTCAAAAATAAAAATAAACAACACAAATTATATAATATTATCTCACATTTAGGGATAAAGGTGTAATAAGAACACGAACAATGTTAAATGACAAAAATATTGAAAAAGTATAAACAAAAAATGTTATGGGAAAAAAGTTGTATTACATACCCATTAGCAGCCTCTTCGATTTCACGTTGATCGGTACCAGCGATCGTATTGCGGCGTTTTCCACGAGGTTTCCTTGATCTTGATCGTCGTTTTACAGTTTGAACGTCATCATTTAGATTATTATGGTCACCGATTGCAATGTAGTTGGTCATCGATTTTCGTGCCGTGCACATTCTTTGGAAACGACGACCAGTCACATCCACCGTAATAACTTCAGCCGGAAACCTGTTGGTAGTGCGAAAAATAGTTACGATATTTCCATGAAAAAATTTGCTAAAATACTTTTGATACAAAATACACCCCAATGCAAATCATACAGATAAAAATCAACCTAACGAACAAATTTCCCAGTTAAATTTAACCCCCTTTTAAAGTGGTAACACTTTCAATTACCCCAATAGGGCGTTTAGGTATTGGAGTTGTGCAGTTCTGTTCTGTACTCGACCCAATAAAACGGAACTCAAATTTAATTTTAGCTAGTCATTGAAAAAATAACTGGAAGTTATTGGAGTTGCATACATTTAGGTGAAAAGCTCATTAAACCTGAATGGAATGTTGTTCGGGTTTAAATAGCTAAACTGGATGTGGCTTCCGGTAAGTATTTGTATAAATATTCCCCCGCATAGTGTAGGTTAGCTGCTGGAAAAACACGGCCATAAGAAGAGTTTTAAAGTTCGATTTGTCTGAATAAAATTTACTTGACACAAGCTCTATTTTCGAGGTTTCAATAAATCTGATTCTGTAAAATATCATTTTAACGCATACGACGTGACCTTCTATTGTTAATACCAAAAAAAAAGAAACTGTTGAAAGGCATACAACATTCAACTCTGTGAGTATGCCTTCATAAATTGACATTTAAATATTTCCATACATATCATCTTTTCAACTTACTTCATTGCAATTATCTGGCATTGCTCCTCAGGCGATGGCAACCGATGATCAAGTGGTAGATCGTCGTCTTCGTTAGCCGTTCGATTGTTGTTGCTGGGGCTGCTACTGCTTAGCTGAGCGGCTCCTATCACAGTGGAATCATTATCCGTAACATCAATCGAATGGCTAACCGTTGCAACATTTTCACTATGCAACTGAGCAGCATTCCGTGTTGGCGACACGGATGATACATTGCCTTGTCCGTTGGCGTTTGAACTGTTGAACGTTGAATTATTTATAATGGAGGTGTTGTGTCCAACTCGCGATATACAATCGGGCGTGACTGTTATGTCACCCAGTGCTTCCGATGATGTCCATTTACGAAGCTCTTCAACGGCTGCAGGCTGAAAGAATTAGAAAAAAGGAAAACGTTATTCAAGACTATCAAAAAAATTAAATAATAAATATGCATGCTACTCGTAGTATAATAAAATGACTTTTTGTTGGTTTCATTGACCATATTTTAATGAATACATCCCGAAAAGTAACCACCTAACAATGGACGGTAATGCCAACAAGCATACATGTACATACGAAAGTTTGACCAAACCAAGGTTATTCTATTGAACCCAAATCTGGTCATATTATTAAGCAGATACAATGCTAAATTGTTAACGACACTGGCTCACGATATTTTAATGCTATAATGTGTATGTAATTACTATCTTAAACCTTTTTTAGATTTCCTGGGTTTTGATATTGTTGCGAATGCAATGTCGACTTTGGGTTGAATAAGGAATATTATTTTATCACTTGTTATACTCCTCATATATTCATATTGGTTCCTACTTTGGGATTAATAGCAGTTTCTAATCGATTCAACATGATTTTGATTACCTTTTAAGTGGTCATTTATTTATTTATGGGCTTATTAGTAGACAATATTTGGCACCATTGTGTGGGGATCTAATTCTCACGTTTTTGCGGATATAATACGCTCGTTTGTGGGGCCCATGCCTAATTTAACTAAGAGGTTTGAAGCAATAAGGCTCAAGCTTGAGCCCCTTGATGAGGTATGGTATTCATGGCTATCAAAATAGTGGTTTCCATTTATTTAAATTGATGTAAGTAAACTTTCAAATGCATATTTCACATATTTCACAGCTGAAACATCAGGCTTCAACATGACATGGAATATTATTGGAAACGTAACATACGCCGTCGCTTTAATTCAGTATTTTTGATTGGTACACAGTCGAAAAATTTGGTGTACTTTCAATATACAAATTTATCTATATAAATCTATCTAATTTTTGTATACAAATAGTAAATCATGGTTATATTGAAATGAGAATAATAAGAATAAGAATAGAATGTACACCACAAATAGTGTTCGTTATTTCGACATAATTAGTAGATTTAATAAGAAAGTAAGGTAAAATCAATCGATTTCCCTGTATACATTTAATCGACTCAAAGATCTGCTTCATAAAATATTATAAGAATCAATTTTACTGTACTGTATTTCTCTGTACCGCAACCCCTTGTGGGGAATGGTGCGCTCACTCAGCCGTTTCTAGGCAATTTCGAGTCAACGTTACATTGCATATCATTTCGAAGTGTATATAATGTTGCAAGCACTATATATTTCCTATCCACACATGAACGGACATTTTTGACCACGCCGAGATTCGAACTCCGGACCTCTACATTACTACCATCGTAGAGTGGGACTCAACCAAGTGAGCCACAGAGGAACTGTACTGTACGCAACATTCAACCATAAATTTGCCCAAGTGCCATATTGTAAACGATACACTTCAGGGATGAAATTTACCTTAATTTTGGGTAGAATATATAAAATTGGTGTAAAAAAATTTTCTTAGAAGAAATAACATGAGTGGTTGGGTTTGTATGGCAGCCCCATGACCCCATGGTCCGATTTGATCCATTCTTACATATGTTTTGTGTCATCAATAGAAATACAATTGAGTGAAATTTGGTTGAAATTCGTGCACAAATAAAAATGTTTTTCTTAGAAGAACTTAATTTGGGGGGTTAGGTTTATATGGCAGCCCCATGACCCCATGGTCCGATTTGATACATTCTTACACATGTCCTGTTTCATTAATAGAAATACATTTGTGTGAAATTTCGTTGAAATTGGTGCACAAATAAAAAAGTTTTTCTTAGAAGAGCCTAATTTGGGGGGTTTGGTTTGTATTGCAGCTCATGACCCCATAGTCCGATTTGATCCGTTCTTGCATATGATGTGTGTCATCAATAGAAACACATTAGTGTGAAATTTGGTTGAAATTGGTGAACAAATAAAAAAGTTTTTCTTCGAAGAACCTAATTTTGGGAGTTAGGTTTGTATGGCAGCCCCATGACCCCATTGTCCGATTTTACCGATTCAAACATACAAACTGCCTGCAGCAAAAAGAAGCATTTCTGCAAAATTTCAGCTTCATAGCTTTTAAATTGGCCGAGTAAAACTAACGCCATCTAGAAATATCATAGCCGCAACTCAGCTGTACAATGAGCTCTAAATTTTGGATTTACAAGAACAAACAAAAAAAAACAAGCATATGACGTAATAAAAAAGCAAAAACAAAACAGTGCAACAATGGCGAACATAACCAAAAATTACGAGCTGATTTTGACGTCTAAGATTCTACATTGCGGCCTAGACGGCGTTGGTAAAACGCGTCGCAACAGACGGACAGACTGACATCGCCCAATCGACTCCCCAAGTCATGCTGATCATATATATGTACATTTACTTTTTGTATGGTCGGAGATGCTTCCTTCAATGCGTTACAAACTTCATGACAAACTTAATATGTATACCCTTTCACTCTATGAGCGAAGGGTATAATGAATCTAATTTCATAAATATTGAGTACAGTTTTCCTTACTTTATTATAATTTAAAGTTCTATATATGTATGTAACATCTATTATACGATTTTAAAATATCTTACCATTCTTGTTTCAATTTCCACATCAATTCGACTTCGCATTTTCTGGAACTTTTGTCCCAGTACTGGCGTATATAATAATTGCTCGACATCATGTCCATTTGTTGAATCCACGAGTGCACTGGTACTGTGTAATTTTGCAGCAGTTTCATACTGTTGCCGAAGACTAAAGGAACGTGTTTCCGGTGTAAATAATTCTTTATCGATTGGACGTTTGCATTTGAAATGATTTTTTATATGGACGAATGTTTCTAAGTCACTTTCAGCTGAAAATAGAAGCAAAAGAGGAATATATTAGTGAATGAAATAACGTGTAATTTATTTATCAAGATTAGTATTTACAATATGCTGTCAAACTTAGTTTTTGTTTTCTCTAAAATACAATAAATTAATTTCGTAAATGATACGATTTATACAAAAAAAAAAAAAAAAATTTTTAGATTTTCCTACGAGAGGTCAAGTAACAACCGACCGTATTTTTCGCTATAAAAAATGCACGAACCTCAATCTCGATTAGATTGTTCCGTACTCTCACAGCGAGATCTTATTCTAATATTTAGTAGCAAGTTAGGAGTAGCCTTGATTTTGTGCTTTGATTTATTCTGTCTATACAGGGTGTCTCATTCATGGTGGAGGATATTTTAATGGTAGGTAGTGTGGCTCATTTGGGGAAAATAAATGTGCAACGGAACCCCTCTATTTTGAACCGTTACAATGGCCGTGTTTTTTAAACAGCTAACCTACACTATACGGAGTAATTTTCATACAAACGCTAACCTGTGACGTTATTCAGGTTAGAAATTATATTGCTATTCAGTTTTAATGAGCTTTCCAAAACTCGCCTAAATGTATGCAATCCCAATTGTTTTCTAGTACGTTTTCCAATGACTAGCTAAAATTAAATTTTAAAATGAAAAGCTCTAAGGTATAGTTTACATGCAACACACAAGTGTGTGCAAAAAAAATAGTTTTTGTTTGTAAATTCATGTTAAAAATGTTAAATTTCGAGTTATTATTCTAACAAAATTATGATTCGTACATAAAATATGTTTTCATTAAAAAAATTACATTTGAACTTTTGCGTTTGTAAAGTGACAACGGGGCTTTAATATGTATGAGCAATGTTTTGAAATTAATGGCAATGCCTACGTGACAATTTGAAATATAACCTGGATGCTACCCTCGATAGTTTTGTTTTGCGCGTCTGGGTCAGCAAACCTGCACCCGATGTGAAAAAACACGGCCAATGTAATAGCATTTTTGTCAAAATGTCCGACTTGCCAAACTAAATCAAAATTTGCGACACCACCAAACATTTCATCCGAGATATGGCTTCACTTTCTGAAACTACATAAAATTTCCCGTTACGAAGTTGCTCGTATCTTCTGAAATACACCCGTTCAAACTTTAGAGAAATTTAAAAATTCTATACGATTTTATTATGTATTTGAATTTTTGATGAAAAAAAAAAACAATTTTAAAATTTCTTTATATCTGTTGTTTACTATTCAGTCACTCATGATGCCAAATCATGTGGTTTCAGCAGGACGGCCGACGCACAGTCGGGCGACTAGAACAAAAATTCGGACATAGGCAATTATACGAAATCTTAATATTGCAGATTTGACTACTATGACTTTACACTATATAGTGTAAGCTATCTAAATCCATTGTTAATAATTTTTTACTTGTAACGGTATTGGTTGTATAGGCAGTTTTGTTCAATAAGAAATGAATTTTTGGCATATGACCCCAAAATTTCAAATACCCGTACCAACCACCTTACCTAATAAAATGGCAAATAAATATACTTTTCACGTTTGGCCTTTGGATAAGAGGACCTTGTTATGGTATTTACGTATCTAACACAGAACATAACGGCAAATTTCAACGATTCTAGCCAAAAACCTTGTTTTGTTGTTTAATCAAAAACAAAAAATGGCCGTAGTTGGCCGGGAAATGAATTAAGCCATAATTATCTGCAATTGATGGAGTCAATAAAAACAGTTTGGCTGCGACCACCTGCGACCCCGCCCACAGTAGCCATTTTTATCGGCTAATCTCTGTTTTTCATGTTAACCTTTTCGCAAAATAACATTCATTCTGATGCAGCTTTGAACTTTAAATTGTTGTTACATGCTGGCAATGTTATAATCTCATATGATACTGAAAGTGGGGCAAATCGGAGCAACAGGTCCCGCGCCTCCCCTACAAATTATAGGTAGAAAGTATATAAGATTTGTCATAACTCTTGGCTGAATTAAACTAATACGCTAAGATTATACTACTAAGTTTTAATCGAATATCCTTCGACAGGACTAAGAACAGGGTCGATTAAATCAAAGATTCCACCAGCTCCCCTATAAAAGATCTTACTCTGCCAAAAAATGGTCTTAGTTGCTCGTAATTCGCAAAGCGAAAAGTCGTTTGTTTCGGTGTTGGCATATTTCTGATAATTGGTTTCAAGCTCCCGAAAAGCTTACATAAAAGAGCAACTTTTGTTAATTTTTCAGATTTATCTGTTTGAGGAACTGTTATGATATTAGCGTTTGCATTTTCTATGTCAAATAAATTTTGTAAATTTTCAAAGTTTGAATTACTATATCTTCGAAATAACGGTGAGTTTTGTAATGGGACAGCAGTCAAATTACATAAAATGTTGTATATTTTTAATACCTTAATCCAAATGCTAAATTGCGCAAAGCAAGACAGGTTAAATTTGGGATTTGTTTGGTTAATCTAGCTTTCCCAAAGATTTCATAAATAATGATGCAGTTTTGTAACGGTAAATGAGAGAGCATTATGGCCATATAATTTTTTTCTCTAAATGAGTCGTACTATCTATTAATATCATTTGTAACATCAGTAAGGAGAAACGGTAAATTGTCTATACTATGGGGTTGGTGAAAGCATCCTTAAAACCGCTATATCTTCTTTCTGACATTGCGTATTTTAAAATGGAGTCCACCATTCGATTCAGCAGAAACAAGTTCAACTTATAGTCATTTACGTGGTACATTTTACAACAGGACATCTTCACAAATATGCGATGTCCGAAAAATCATTGATTTCGCCCCACTGTGCGACGCTACGTGCCACACAGCAGATGCCACGATACACATTCTGCATGAAAGATTTGACGGTAAGGTTATTTCTCGCAGGGGCGATGTGAATTGGCCACTAAAATCGTTCAATTTGACCCCGCGAAACTTTTACCTGTGGGGTTTCCTGAAGTCGCAGGCCGAAGCCCTCGCTCAAATACAGCAGGATCTATGCGGCAGATTCATTGAAAATTGAACCACTCGTGCCACCGTGACAAGCCCCGTTGGACATTTGAATGATGTTATATTCCATACAAAATGGCATATATGGGTCTTTCAAATGAAATAAAAAGTCGTTTATACCTCACAAACAGCTTGTTTTATTCCATTTCAACATCTACCCGCCCTTATTGGCAAACCCTATATTATATAGACTCCAAAAAATCTGAGAAATGCCATAATGGCATCCGCACATTTTAGGATTAATTTGTCCATTTTTCACTTGACTGTATTTCCATGGATAATAAGTCTGGTTGAAATTGTTGTGGAACTTCAAGTATTTATCGCGAATGAGTCTAGGCACAAATATACTTGAGCTGTCTTTGTATTATGGTCATTCGACTACCCAATAACACCGAAATTCGTAGTCACATACACAAAAAGACACAATAAGCAATGACTAAGAACAATTATTATTAGTTAAAATATGAAAACAGTTTAGGTTGAAGATTATGTTATTAAAATGTGCATACGAGTATAAAATATGCCTAATTTATACTCATGTCGTTTAAGGGACGGTTCAGACTATCGACAAGATTTGCTAAATCCTAGATTTAGTTGACAGTTGTACCATATTGTACTGCAATTTGAATAATGCAAGTACATTCTACGATGTATTTTGAATTTAATGACATACGATTTAATCTAGTAGGCGGGTTTCGACTCGATTAATTAAGTGGTTTTAGTAAATCTTGTCCATAGTGTGAATCCCCTCTAAGAGGGGCATCGTAGAATGTACTTGCATTATTCAAATTGCAGTACAATATGGTACAACTGTCAACTAAATCTAGGAATTAGCAAATCTTGTCGATAGTCTGAATCGCCCCTTAGACGATTTCATAAATCTCAAGCAAAATCTTTCCATTGAAATTAAAATATGTATGTACATATATGTACATATATTCTGTAGTAACATACGGGTACGTGCTATTCCTTCTCCGTATTTTGTTGATAAACAAGATTAAAGACACATTCAACGAATTAATCCGAGATAAAATGACAATTTATGTGCATATTTAGAGATAAGATTTACGCTTAGAAAACTTTGTCCTCTTACGACATCCATAGAGAATCAACAGGCAAGGAACACATCTCGAAAATAGATATTCCGGTTAGTTGGTTTGGAATTGGTACTCGTGTTGAAGGTTTACCGTTTACGACGCTTGAATGAACATTGCGAAGATTATGGTGAATTAAAGTGTTGTCTGTAATCCTACGCTAGGTATACAAAATGTCTAAAATATTATTTGCATATGCGAACATATCCGTACATACCCATAACCAAAGCCAAACATGCATGTCATACGAGTATATACACAGAGAAAATAATTTCGATAATTATCTCTAAAGTGAAGTATTAATCAAATATTTAGTTCTGCTAAACTAATCGCCACTTTCCCTTATCATTGTCATAAAATTCTATTTCGTAACTCGTTTATGTAACCAGCCAGGACTAGATTAAAAAATTGCAGCTTCGAATAGTTTCACAAGTTGTTTAAGTATATAATTAACCATATCTTCGCAGCTGTTTCAACTAAATAGAATCATAAGCTAAAGTGAACTTTAGAAGATTTAGACTATGTATTTCTACTGAATAAGTTGTACTATTTCTTACAGTGTACGATACAATTAATGTAACAATATGCATAATTTCATTTATAGTGGCCCTTGGATTGCTTTATTTTGTACATCGACATTCGAATCTGAAATGATTATGATAATATTTATTATACCCTATACCCATAAGATGGTATGGGTATATTGTTTTTGTTACGCTGATATTATGTAACACCTCAAAGGAGCCACCGGAGGTATGGCAAAGTATATATATAAATGATCAGGGTCGGTCCCTGAATCGAATAAGCTATGTCTGTCTGTCCGTGTGTCTGCCTGTTAGCACGATAACTCTCGAAATAATGAAGCTAGCGGTTTGAAATTTTTGTCAAATGTTTGTTTTGCTAAAATCTTGGACGGTATTGAAAATGGGTTAAATCGGACTTCGGGTTCCCCTACCTTCCATACAAACTACCCCTCCTTGATATTTTAATTCGGCCACAACTTTCGGTAGAATATCGCTATCGACTTGAAATGTTGATCAATGTCTCATTCTGACATATACTTTGAGTTTATGGAAAGTGGAGTAGGTCCGACTACCCCTACTTCCCCTACAAAGTTATATTCAGCCATATCTTTTGATAGAATGTCGCGAAAAATTTCAAATTAGTATCAAATGGTAGCCGTTGGATGCATTGACAAGGTAATAAAGATGTGTCAGGTTCGACCCATCTACCCCTCCCTCCCCCACAAAAAATATGAAATTGAATATTTTGGGTTTTACGTGCCTTCTAGGTCTGTACATGGGTATAGGGTATACACTCATCGTGCTATTCGCACGATTAGAACTCGGTCTCGTTTTAAATAAAGAATGAGGTCGTGTCATTTTGTATTTATAGCGAAATATGTGGTAATGCAATGTTAGCAGAATCAATTGAAACGGTGCGGTGGCAACAGATTTTAACTTCTGCTGCCACTTATATTTTTTATAGTTTTCAACTTGATAATGCGTTAGGTGTCACCAAAATTATCTCTGTTTTTGACTGAGGATATCTCACCGAACAGCTATTTATTTCAGCTATTACATATTTTTTAAGTAAAATATACTCGTCTGTTGTATTGTATGAACTATACTCACATCACAGCATTTTTTAAATTTATACATACGTTATTCGTCAGCTCTTTACTTGTCTAGAAATATCTTAAGAAGTGTCAATATATGAGGATGACTATATCACTAGAATTCCAAATTTCGATGTTCATGCATTGCGATTTTACTTAAGGTGCAACATACATATGTACATACGTAGCGAAGATAAAATTTTAGTCTCTTTGTATAGAATTCTGGCACTGAGTTCCAAAACTCGCTTCTTGCATTTCTAAAAAAATATCAATGTCCAAGTTTCATGTTTGATTGTAAACTCAAGGAAAAATGTTTGAAATCGTTTTGTCCTTGAATATATTCTACAAACAGTAAGAAGTTTATTATGTAAAATGTTTAGGGAAAAAACAAAGTCAGACTTTAATTATGTGCAAAAAACCGAAACTACATTGAAATTTTCCAAAATGCAAGAAGCGAGTTTTGGAAATAGGTGCCTCAATTATAAAAAATAAAAATACCAAACACAGTTCTAGTCATGCATGTATGACTTGACCAAATAAAAATGTGATCAATGATATCCGAGTTCAATAAAAAAATTGTGAGACACAGAAACACATCCTCCGCAGGCATTTATGGGATTCAATCATGTAAATCAAAACATTCATTCAATAATACAAAAAGATTGCATAAACTACTCGTTCCTTGCTATTACGAGCGTCTTATTTACTCGTATGGAATAAAAGTCAAATTTCTTTAATTTATTGTTCCTCGATCGTCAAACATGCTGCGTGTCGTAGCAAGGGCTATATCTTATTCATAACAATGAACCAATCGGTGTCGTATAGAAATATCATGGATGATTGGGATGGTCATACGCAAACGTGTACATATACGCTTTCAGGGTTTCCAGCAAGAGCAGCAAGTGTTATTTTCAATCACAAACCCTATAGAGTAGTCATTACGTGATTTGAGAATGTAAAATGTGGTGGAGAATTTGTATAGGCTTTCCACCTAAATTTCGTTGTAGAACAAGGAACAAACCTTAAAAAAATAGTAATGCGATATTTTGCTTGGTTATGTTATCATCTGAAATTTAAAGATCATTGCACAAGCAAAATATGGGCCAACTATGCAAAATAAACCAAAATTCAATTCAATATATGTAATGGAAAAGCTTTTTAAAAATTGTGTGCGTCTTCTCTATACTATAAGACTAACCAGCCGACAGGTACTAGATAAGAGTTATAAGAAATCCGCCGATATATCGCGAGCACTCGTGTTAGTATTTTCAATTCTCGAATAACTGTGAAAATTTCCAAGACACTGAATCAAAGATAATTATTTTTAGTAACTATCTTACACGTTTATTACATCAAGAATATTTAAAAAAATTCTTCGGAAGCTCGAAGTGTGACTTTGCGTAAAACCGTAAATTTCATAAAATTTGAATTTTTGTAGTGTTCTATTAAAAATTTAAGAAAAAAACTTTGGAATGAAGGCCCTTTTTATTGTTGAGATAGAAAAATCTTCCTAAGTTTTTAAAAATTGAAAACTAGATTCATTTACTTAAAAGTTGGAGCATATTTGGTATTTGTTCGAGTCTCATTTCCATGCTAACATCGGAAGGTTAAATTTCTGGGACAACATTGGTATCGATGGTAAATTTTATGAAATCGTCTTAAGACTATGTATATATTTATACCCTTCGCTCGTTTTTTCTCAAGCAATTCTGTAAGATTATTATTTTTTGGTTTCTGTTTGAAAAATGATTTAAATATCATCTGCTGTATATGATAGGACTGTCTACCCTGCATGGAAAGCTTGAGCACGCTATTGGTTGTTTCCCCTTTTTTTTACGCATCCCGTTTGTTCATCCCAGCTAAATAAAAATATATTTAAATGGTGTATTTTCCCCTTAAGTTATAACGATGACATCGCGAATTGAACAACGAATTTGTATGTGTAGTTTGCTTAAAAAAATACAAATGTATCTACAGTAAAACCTCCCTAAATTTACTGTATAATTTCTATATCTTTAAAATTATCATCTTTTTTCAACCTTCTACCTTCAACGCTAGATTGATTGAGTCGCCGCGCCGTATGTTGTCCAGCCTCTCTATATTATGAACCGAAATTGATTACCATTAGGTGGTAAACTTCTGTTCGACTGATATCATAATTGCTGTAGTTTAAAGCCTTTGACACATACAATAGGCAGATCTTGTTTCGTCTAATTGCAGTTTCGTTGCAATTACAACCCAGCGAATATTCTGAAAATAACATTATAAACTACTTGAAATGCATCAAATTGCAAAGATAAGTATATCGATAATCGAGAAAAATGATTTGCGAAATGTGTTTGGAAATGAGGTTCACATTGCAATTAGGATTCACCTACTTCTGTGGTTTTTAACCTTTTGCTCATGCGGGACCACTCGGAAAAACATTTGATTATCCCAGACCACCAAACTGGACAAATAAAAATGTTATTTAGATATCCTCTACAGTTCTCTAAACTTCTAATTAGATAGAGGGACAAGGGTATATGAACACGCTCAGTTTTGGCCTTAAGTCAGTTTTAAAGTAAGTTAAAGTAAGTAATGTTGGACATTTTATCTTTTAAAACTTCAAAACTTTCATTGGAAAACGGGATGATACGGATCGCCCCGTCCCGTCAGTCAGACACGAATGAGGTGACTGATTGAAAGCTCCCCAGGGGGAATGTCTATTCATATTCATAAAAATTCAATTCAACTCTTTTAAAACCGACTAAATTGTGGATCCAAATCGAAGAAGAAACATTAATCAAAAAGAGCCTGACAAAGGCTTTGAACATAAAATTGTGGCAGTTGACTGCAGAGAAAACTGATTTTAAAGGTATCAATTGGTATAAAAAACATTCTTCCGTATAAGATACAATTTTGTATTTCCTCCATGGGCGATTCACGATGGGTTTGAAATGAAAGCTGTATTTGTTTGCTTTAAAACCAATATATTTCGGTCAATTGACCATCTTCAGGGTTTTCTATATATAAACAATAAATACATGACTTTAATATATAATCATTAAATGAATAAAAGGATGATTTTACCTTTTTTCGTTTTTGAAAAAAAAAAAACTAAATAGAACAATGACACATTGAAGACAAAGACTGACAATGTATGTTAGTAGTAGATGTATGTCAAACAGACAAGTTAAATTATGGACGTTATGACATATTATTCATATAGAAAATGGATGTATGTATGTACTAGTTTATTACAATGTAAAATCATTATTTAATCCAAATTTTATTAAATTGTAGTACGTGTTCGAATAGTCTTTTTTATCACTTTTTTCGTTACAAGAAGTATCCTCATATTTAATAATTTGGTTTACTTCTTTTATTTGCAATTTGGTTTTATTGCGCTCATTAGCCAGAATTTTTGCTTCCTTCCCAGCAAACAATTTTATCGATTTTTTCGAAAAATCACAAAAATTATTCGAAAGCGATATTATTCAAATGAAAAATTTATCGTAGACTTGTCTCCCCGACGAAAAATCATTTTATTGTCATCAATATGTCAGGAATGCGACTCCTATTAACGAAATATCGTCTTATTATTGCAAAGATGATAAAATAGTAATCCCTCACAACGAGAGAATGATGAAATTGTCAAAAAATAAAACGACTAATTTATTCCCATAATTTGTAATCTTAGATAGCTCAGGTGTAGGACGTAGGACTACGAAACGATAGGTGCCCGGTTCGATTCCCAGTAGAAGCAAAGTGTAAAAAGGTAAAATTAAAATAAGGTAAAAAAAAGTTCAGGATAAAATAAAAGAAAAAAATAGATAAAAGGGAAAAATAAAAAAATTAAATTTTTTTCACTTTTTCTATGTATTAGTCTATTATCGCCAAATTATCATCCTGGCGAATTAATATCGGTCACTATTCCTTCACGAAGGGAGTGACGCCTTTAATCCGAAAACGATATGAAATTCGAGAAATGTTTTCTATCAGGCGAATTGAATTCGTATCGCGGACGATAGAAATTGTTTGCTGGGAGAGCCCCGATTCTCGTGCAATTACACGTTAATGCATTAAATTGCACGTTTTAAAGTTTTTGCATGAAAACGAAAATTTGCATTTTAACCCTATTTCATAACAAATTTTCCCAGAAATTATGCAATGTTTTTTTTCGGTAGACAGAGAAGAGAATAAAAGTATTGAGAAAGAAAATACATGTGAATAAACAATAAAACTAGCCAAAGTGATGAACTTTATGGAAGTTTCATCAAATGTCAGTTGATTTTCATACAGTTTCATGCAGTTGTTGTTTTTAGAGTGCATGTTATCTGGCGGTTAACTAAATTTAAAAGTAGGAAAATATGCCCTTTGAAGACAATGCATTGACGAATTAGATAAGCCCAAAGGTTAAACAAAAACCGATCATGGATTTCGGGTGCTCGATTTAGCACGTTTCGGGATTATTACTGAACCTTTTAAAAATTAAAAAATAGTAGTCTGGCTGGTCTAGCGGTTAGTGCGCGCAACTTCGGTGCACAGGGTCATGAGTTCGAATCTCACCGTGGATCATGGTGTTTTTCGAACTCACGAGCTTGTGACGGACTGTGATCTCACTCAGATGTTAAACGAGTACCCGTTTATTGGGATAAATAACACTGCTGATCTCATTACCTCAACAAAAAGCAGATAAGATCTTGGAAATAGGATGTCACTAACACATCCTGCGGCCTTAGTCCAATGCTGGATTGTCGCGCCTGTTTATTTATTTTAAAAAATTTTACTGCATGAAAATCCGGGCTCTAGTGATAGTACTTCAAATTGAAATAAAGCCCATTGAAATGGGCTTAATGTACTCAAAATTACATTAATTAGAAAGAGGTGAACTTGCCCGAAAAGCCATAATTCCACACATTGTATATTTAAATCGAGTGAAATCAAACAAACGGGTTGGCAAGGAAGTCGAAATAATTCGCGCAACTGGCATGATTGCAAGACGGCGGGAACAGGCCCTCTTTAAATGCCATGATGCCATATTTATTTTGTTAATGTCGCCACTTCTATATGTTGTTTCCCAAGTTTCTGTAAAGTTACATCAAATTTACTTCAGCGGCTTATTTTAGGAGATATGACTAACTGCGATAAATTTCATAGTTTCAAAAAACTTATTTGTAAAATTCGACATCGACTTTCAGACTAATTTTCGAGTTAAGACATCTGCTGTTTCTACCATAAAAAAAGGAATTTTTTTTCGTATGGAAGTAGTGAATGTGAAACTCAAAATGATGGCACATTTTAACCGCTGTAAAGATTTTTTGAAGTCACATATGTTTATTTTGACCCTCCTTCCACTGTACTACGACGGACTTCCATTTATAATCTATGGAAAAATAAATCATTACAGTGTCGTAAATGAAGTCAAAGTCATACAATAAGAACATATACACTTTCTTCTATCACAATTGGTGCACAACTGAAAAAAAAGTTCAAAAGAGTTCTCGTATTAATGGCTATTACTTAATATTTTAATGACTGAATATATTTAAATATCGACGCCTCTAAGAAAGTTACTTGACCTTTAAAATTGAAACTCCAGTGCAGTTGTTCGTAACATATTTAGTGCGTCTTATCGGACAAGTTGATTTTTCTTTAAATATAGACACCGGCTCGACCACTTATGTTTGTACTTGTACTTGATTCAATGTTCGATTTATTGAATCTTCGGATTGTTTGTAAATAAAATAGTAAAGCCGCGATAAGATAAAGAGCTATCCGACAGTAAACAGAAGGTAGCGAAGGCAAGACTAGACGTCGAAAATCGACTGAAAGAAAGTCACTGAACTTTCACATTTTTTATATTTAAAAGTAAATTATAAACTTCCGAGTAATTTGGGAGCTGAGTGGAGTTTGGAGTATAGCTATAGATAGAGTATCTTCATTTCATATACATACAGATGTATGTACAAATGTACACTGAAATGAATAATTTCAGATACACTTCAACATGTTTGTTGTTTTATACCAATTCAAACAAGTGATACATTATTGAATATGAATGCTTTCCTGATGATGTTGGTGCAATGTTTTCTTTTGTGCCTAATACAAATGCATTCTTCGCTTTGGTTTGGGTTTTGCACAAATTACCATTGTAGTAGGGAAACTCATACAGATTTTTTTTAAGTACACGTAAACATTTCACAGAAGGTTGCACCAATAAAAATTAAATTGGGCCATTTCAGACTATACGAAAACGACCGTACGATCAAGCTTTTACAAAAACAAACAGCGTACGTACAATTGTTTTTCGGTCGTATGACGCGTCCGTACGTATACGATTATCCGTGCAGTTTGTTTTTGTAAAAGCTTAATCGTATACGGTTGTTTTCGTATAGTCTGAAATGGCCATAGGGTTTTCCAATTAGAGCGGGTAGATGTTTGCAGCCTGTTCGTTTTGGTGGCGTCGGTCTAATCTGTTGTTTGCTATTTAATTCAGTCACTCCTGCCAAATTACCATGTCAAGTTACACGGTTGAGCAGCGCGTTAGTGCGTTTAAATTATAAAACTTTATTATCAAAATGAATGTTCGTTAGTGCAAACTTTGCGAGCTTTACGCCTATTTTACATGAATTGGTCACCAAGATCGTGCGATTTGACCCCGCTACTAGACTTTTTCCTTTGGTGTTTCCCGAAGTCGCAGGTCTCAGGCCAATAAGCCGCAATCGACCGATGCCCTTAAAGTCGATATTAACCAAGCCTTCGCTCAAATTCGGCAGAGTCATTGAAAATTAGACCACTCGGATCCGTGCCACCGTGACAAGCCGAGGCGGACATTTGAATGATGTAATAATGCATAATAGCATATATGGGTCTTTCAAATATGTAAAATAAAAAAATCGTTTATACCTCTCACACAGCTTGTTTTATTCCATTTCAACATATACCCGCCCTTATTGGAAAACCCTATACATATGCGCATACGAAATCTTTCAATGTTAGATTTGAGTAATTTTTATCCGTATTATGGATATTCTATTCTCCGAGTTTCCTATAGAATGTAGAATTGCGGCAGACAATAGTTTCCTCGTGTGAGGAGAGCCTAATAGTGTAGTACAGCAAGTACCGATCCTTAGGGATTGGTTAGAGAGACAAGGAGGTGAAAGATTAACAAGATCTCCCCAGCAAGGTTCTATTCGACACCCCATACTACTGTGGGTATTCCTGTCTAGGAATACTTTAGGTATGTATTTATTATTCATTGAAAAGTGGTTTGATGAGTGTTTCCATTTACGCGACAATGTTACTTTTACATAATTACACCGGAAATAACCAAAATTTAACCTGTACTTATTCGGCTGTGCTTATACCATAAATCCTGCCCAAAAAAAAACAACAAATTTTCGAAAAATTATAATGTAGATAGTTACATATTTTCTTATTTTTATTACATGATAAATTGATTTATTAAAAATCATCAAAGAGAGAGTCGGAAACCATAATGGTTTTTGTGAACTTCACTTAATTGAAGTACATACAAAAGTAAGATGGAAAATGTTGGACTCGCCTTTGCTTTCAACTGATGATGAACGTATAGTACAGTGAACCCCCGGTATTCGCGGTCCCAACATTCGCGAATTCGCTTATTCGCGATTTATATTTTGCGATATTCCTTTAACATTCGCGATGCATATTCGCGATTTCAAACTTCTTCGAAAGCGAAAATTTAAAAAATTGGAACTTTTCGTGTTTGTTGTAATCAATGCAATGAAACTTAGCGCCGCGGAACGCATGTTTTTCCTATTCTATCCACACGGGAAGTAGGAAGCACTTCAAAATTTAACGTAAACCGCTTTTCCCGAACTAAAACTTTATGTTTGGGAGCTAAAAAAGCCACAGAGCCGAAAATGCTAGTCGGAAGTTGTTGGACTTTTGAAACAACTGAAGAAATCCGTGAAAAAGCGAAATGAAGTTGATCTGCTGCAAAGAGTGCAAGGAATCGAAAACGACTCCAACATTTTAGTGTTAAAAACTATCACCACTTATTCACGTGCAATTTTTTACAAGGGAGTTTTTTAAAATCCTCATTGGCCTTAAGTATTTCAGTGACAAGAAAAGGATGATTTTTTGTTTCCATGATTGAACTCTCAGGTTCCCCAACGTATACATATCACATTTCTCCGATTTTATGAATATTCGTAACATATTTCCCTCTATCCATGAACACTGAACCCCGACATTCGCGAATTCAACATTCGCGACGATTTCGTGGAACGCATCCCTCGCGAATGTCGGGGGTTCACTGTAATATGTTTCTTGGATAACGATCATCATTCGCCACTTTTCATGTTCACGAATATTATGACGAGATACTCTTTCGTAACCCTCGAGGTCAATTAAGTTAAGTATATGGATATGCGAAAAGCAACTTCAGACGTTTCGTTAATATGTAATAATTTAATTAGAGTTTCCAATAAATCGTATGAGTCACTCATTGTATAGAATGATGAGTTTATGAACTGAACGAAATATGGTTCTGCAATCTAAACCGTATGACAAGCAAGAGTTTAAGATTTATTATGTAGTAATAGTGGCTATAGGAAAACATGGGATAAATATCACTATTACATAATATTTATCAGAATTGCTAAAATACTATAAGTATTGACCACTATATTTAATACACGAAATAGACTATAGGACCTACGAGTACAAGCTCGAACCACTTGTATGCATAAAAACAAAAACATCATAATCCCGAGCTAAACTGACTAGTCAAACAAATTAAACAACCCATGGAATAACGTCCGTAAACCTATGTCAAAACTTGTGAAATTAATGAGTGCTCTAAAGAGGGTTGTAGATAGTGTACCCATTACGTGATATGAGATTGTAAAATGTGGTGGAGACAATTTTATTTTGTTTGTTTATGTTTTTTGGCGTGCTAAACTCCAATCCGGAACTTACCACCAAAATTTGCTGAGGAGCAGGGTTAAAACCGCAGGGAAAAAACGAGGTTTTCGGAGTTGTTCCGTTTTTTGGCTTATAACTCCGAAACTGTACATTTCTGCGAAAAACTGTCCATGAACATGTTAGAGAAAACCTTATTGCGGGTCCAACGTTACATTAATCTTTAAAATGCGTTAAGCAGTATCGCTACAATTGATAATTTTTGTTTTTTAGTTTTTTGCGATTTTGACCCTGTTTCGTATCGAAATTTTGATGAAATACGGATTTGAGCTCAGCACCCCAAAATACATAAAGAACAAGAAAAATTCAATCGTGCGATTTGACCCCGCTAGACTTTTTCCTGTGGGGTTTCCTGAAGTCGCACTCTATACCAATAAAGCCGCAATTGACCGATGCCCTTAAAGTCAATATCAACCAAGCCATTGGTTAAATTCAGCAGGATCTATGCGGCAGAATCATTGCAAATTAGACCACTCGGATTCGCGCCACCGTGACAAGCCGCGGCGGCCTTTTGAATGATGATCTTATATATCTTGTTATATGTCTTTCAAATAAAATAAAAAAATCGTTTATACCTCACACACAGCTTGTTTTATTCCATTTCAACATTTACCCGTTCTAATTGGAAAGCCCTATATGTATTTGTCTCTTTGAACGCGCAATCATGTGCTTTCTAACATATTCCTGAAGAGTTTTTCGTTGAAATGAACAGTTTCAGAGTTAGGGGCCAAAAGCGGGAAAACAGCGAAAATTTAGGGGTTTTTCGCGATTTTGACCCTGTGCTTATCGTGAGTATAGTAAGCTTTGCTTGAAATTGGTGCACAAATAAATTTTGCTTATAAAAATTTAATTTGGGGGGTAATTCTATTTTACTCAAACGACCGAAAAGAAATTGCATGTGCTATCGTGATGACAAATTTTAAATGACTATTTTGTGTGCTTTTTTTCGAAAAACAAGTATAAAACAATATTAAAAAATGTAAACACAATACTTTTTGTTTAATTTTAAAATTTTAGCTCTTTTAGTTTGGTTGGAAATCAGCCGAAAATATTCATGTAAGGGGTGTGCTAATCTGATGAAAAGCAGTGTACCAGTTTATAAAAAACAGACGGTCTTGACACTTAACCAAGCGGCTTGCCGCTATAATATTTTTATTTTACATATTACCCAAACCTACACGGGATAAGATGTACAAAAAAATAAACGACTCTTATGTTGGTAATTTGCATACATATGTATATGTGCGTGATGGATTAGTAATAATGATAAAATCGATTTTAACACTAACGGCAAAATCATACTCAGCAAAAATTTTAACTAGAAAAAAGTACATACATGAACATAATGTAGTTCTAAAATATATTGACCTTATATGCCTAAATCAACATCCATGCACATGATCGTCATGTTCGCTTCCACTAGTATCCAATATCAAGGCATATTCGTTCAAAGAAAAACTAGCTCTCATGTCTCTTTTTTAATGACTGCCTTTTCAAGATGGGCAGTCAACAAGATCTGTTAATTATCTACACAGGGTGCACCGTTTCTGGTGAACTTTAAATAAGTTTGAAGTTCGATTAAACTTAAATAATAAAATTATCGATGGATGTAATGATTGGGCAATGATTAAGGAAATATAAAAAGGAACCGCAAACAATCGCATAATACACTAAATATGCGACTTGCATACGGGACCAAAATATTTTCTATGGTGACTTGATTTTGTAGTTTTGTTGACATTTCTCATACGAATTTTATATAGCAAATTATTGTAGACAAATTTATGTACATGCGCAACTCATTGCTGCAACTTTGTAGTGGGGCCGTTAGAAAAATGGGGGCAATAAACACAAAATATCAAATTTAATAGATGCTTCAAATTAGTTAATCAGAAATATTCCTGTTGCATAACTGTATAATATAATAACAGAATCAAAATTTGCACTATTATAAAAGTTTAAATGCAAACATTGCTATGCTTACTGGCATACATTCGTCCAAATATTTTAAATAGTGCGTATTCCAGTGCATTGCGGCTGGATACTCAAACCAATGAAAAAGCCAAAAAGTATTAAACCATACCAGTCACAAACACTATAAATTCCCTAAGCCACTGCTAACTATTAATAAAAGCAAATTGTCCCCCTTTTCCATTATTTCATTGCCTTCTTTTTCTTCTTCATTGAGATTGGGTCATCGCTCTGCGATCATAAAAAACAAATATACATACAAAGCGCAATAACTCGAAAATTGTTTGCACCGATTCGAAATTACGTTCCGACTTTAGAGTGCTCGGAAATGTCAGGGTAAGGTGGGTTTCACACTTACGGCCAGATTACGTAATCTGTGCAAATTACTTAATTTGAGCTGTCAAATTCCATACATTTTTTAACTCACCACACCGCAGATTACGTAATGTGGCCAGATTAACTACAAGTGTGAAAACCTCCTAAGAATAACAATAGAACATTTGCCTAAAATTTGTGGAAGGATAACAGTTTTTCTATGCAAAAATTCTGTTAGCAGCACTTAGAAAAAAACTGTATTCATGGCCATTAACATTTATTAGTAGTTTTCTAACCACTCCAACGAGTTAAACAAATCACCCTTTTATTTATACGGCTTATTGTGTTTTCTCTAGAACGTGTTTTACATGAGTCGAGTAAATGGTCGAGTAGAGTATTTTCCATGCTATCGACCACTGTGCTAGTTGCACCGGTTCGACTGTTATATTGTCGTTAGAGTTTAACTCGACTCTACTGCAACCATTTACACAGGAATCATTACATTCTACTCTATAATTTATTCGATTCATATGTGAACCGCGTTTTTATCACATTTGTAAAACATCGAGAACTTTAGATTTTTAAAATCTTTAAGTCTTACATATCAAAAAAGTGAATTTGTATTATAAATTCTCAAGACCCACAACATACAGTTTTGAGTTTTGTAAACTGAATCTGCTTTCCTTGGTTGACTGAATATGATAGAGGCACTTACAGACAGACATAATAACATTAATAACGATCAGAATGTAGGTTGTAGGTACACCCTGTGCGTATTCTCTATATAAATACCTGTACCTAAACAAATCTGCTTTTTCAATCGAATGTATTATGTGTATGAAAAACGAATATCTAACTTTAATCTTGTTTATGTTAACATGCTGTGTGTTGAGTTCGTTGCAACAGATAATAAATAAATATTAATGAATTCAACGAGGCAATGAACGGTGTTTGTGCAGAAAGTTTTCGTTCACTTTTTACCATTGACAACTACGAGTACTCGTATATGAGTACATAGAGATAGAGTAAAGTTTCAACGAAATTATTCAAATTGTTAAGTTAAATGTGGTTAGGACCTGATTAATTACATAGTGACAATTTTAACAAAATAAATTGAATAAATATTTTATTTTTATTTATTTAATAATCTGAGCTATTCATTATGGTATGCAATGACATATTGACACATAAGCAGGTGCCCTGTGAGTGTACGTATGTGAAAGGAATGAAAAATTAAAAAAAAAATGAGACCGAGTTCTATTCGTGCGAATAGCGCACATACCTAGAAGGCATACAAAAACCAAAGTATGTATTGAGTTTCAAGTTTTTTGTAGGGGCAGTAGGCAGAGCCGTACGAAGGAATCGTGGCGCCCGGGGCAAAATCTCGAGGAGGCGCTTCCTTTCAAAATCTCTCATATGTGTTATGATAAATGAAACTTTAGTTTAGGTATATATTCTTAAAAGTTGAGTAAACTATTCCTGCCAAATGTGTAGCTTGATTGTGAAATTAAAATGCAATCAACAATAATAATTATATACGACGAAATACACAAGAGTCTCCGATTGTTGAAAACAGATCCCTAATTAACCTTAAGCGAAATATGGATTTTATTTCTATTCAGGTAACCGTAGATCTCGATATATTCTTTTAGGTCAGATCCTCCTCTGTGAGCCTTTAAAGGCACACCCACCCATCCACTGTTTCGGTCCTATTGTGAAAAGCCCAAACTTCGTCCTTGTAACTACATCCCCAAATCAAAAATTTTAAAGTGAAATTTCCCTAGTAGGAAGAAGGTTTGAAGTCAGTCGTAGCTGATGATGCTCCGAAACGAAGCAGATGGGAGAAACTTCACGTGTCCGAAAATCTTAAATGACAGAATGAGCACTTGCGCTTGATTATGGTAAGCCTATATCAGCTGTGGTTATGGATTTGTGTCGCTAAACCAAGAAATATTGTTTCAGGAACATACAATTTATTTTGTGATGGTGTACTGTAAGATCAGAGACTCTTCAGACCCTGAGAGTCGGTCGGAGGAAAACTATCCGCTACCACACATTCTTTTACACGTTCAAATGCAGCAGCCTCTAACAGATGCATACGTAATTCAGGTGTACTTCTTCAGAAGTTAACAATTTTTAGTCCGAAAGAAATTCTAACCACAATCCAGATTCAGAACTATAGCTGCAGACGAAATGCTTAGATAATTTGATAGAACCGTTCATTCAATTAAAAAAAAAAACACATTTTGCACATTTTGATTCTATTTTCACAATTAAAATCGGGTGTGATCTTCAAATTTAGCTCGATAAAATATTCAAATATGTCCATACTTTAACTCAGAAAATTGCAAGTTACCCTTCATGTATAAAAAAGAGCAATTATTCTTTGTTACTTGAAACCATATTTGAACGATTCTCCACGTTTGGAAAAAATTATAATAATAATTAAAAAATAGTTATGTTAATTTCATGACGTCCGCAATATGAATTTCGTGCGGAGTTCGTTAAATTCAGTGACCATTGCTCCGTCGAAAAGTTTTAGTATACATTAAGACCATCTCAATGGGGTATAAACGGGCGACCAAAGGCAAAACGGTAATTGTAATCTCCAAATATTGGTTTTTATCCGTGCAAAAAAACAAAACAACAAGAAATTTTTAGATCGTAATTATTGTAGTCTTTAAGAACAATAGGTTCGTTTTATTGGGGCGAGTACAGAACAGAACAGCACAACTTCCATATAAAATTGACAGTTGCTCTTCTATATAGAACAACTCCTGTCAAGTTTGTATGGAAAAAGTGCTCTTCTGTTCTGTACTCGACCAATAAAACGGACCTTGTCTTCCATAAAGCAGAAACTTTGTACGGGAAGTTCTTGGTCCGATTTCGCTCATTTACATACCGACCAAGATTTTATCAAAACAACGATTTGCTTTGAGGTGTTACATAACATCAGCGTAACTAAAACAATATACCCTATAGAAATATACCTTATAGAAATTAGACGTTCAAGAACTCGCTGTCAAAAGTCGCGAGCACTAACGACTACAATTTAAAAAATTCTAAATCTCACTTTAAAATATTGCACGAGTATACTTTAATCATAACTCTCCCCCACTATTTACAACAAAATTTATCAAAAATATATTTACGGCAAAACAATTTTATGTGCGTCAAAGATATTTTTCCCTCGGGAACTGAAGTTTGTATAAACCACTTGTCCTACTTATCAGAGGACAGGGACATAAAAATCACCATATGACGAGAAAGTATTTACGAATATGTATTTCATTTCACAATAAAAGAAACCCAAAAACAATATATGTTTATTATCTTAGCAGCCACTTAAAAAGAGATGCAATAAAATAACTTATATAAAGTCCTTTCAGTTATGCGTATATCTAAGACTCACTTTGATGAAATACGAACTGTTTGAAAAAAGGTTTTCGTCCAATATGGTTGATTGTTTCAGTTTTGTGGTCCTTAAAAATTTGGTTGACCAGTAATATGACACATGAAACTCTAAACGGGCAATTAAGTGTTTCAAGTCTATCGATGCCTGAACTATGTAGATATATATTTGATAAAAAAAAATGAATTGAAATTAAGTAACATACAATTTGTATAAGGCTGTAATATTTTCCGTATAATTTATTGCATATAAAATAATTTTCAAATAGACCAGAAGAATTACATACGCAATCATCCCTTCGCGTAAATGACAACTGACAACGAGGGGGTAGCTAAAACATGTCTAAAAAAATTACTTAGCTTAGTCCTTCTGGACAGTAAGGACTCTATGGACTACAACCAAGAAGCCATAATTTCTTCTTTATAAAAAGTCACCTGTCGTTATGGATTAAGTGACATGTATACCTTAAGGAGCTAAAATTTAACGAAGTAAGGATAATGCTTACCGAATAGGGGTGTCCTTGTCCAGAGAATGTCTGAAGGATACTGTTATACTATTACCAAAGACGAAGAAGCCAAATTAGTAGATATTTTTTGTCAAGAAACTTGTGAGGGTGTCCTTTGAATACATGGCGTATATTACGGTCAGAAGAGTAAGAAGGAGTAAAGTATTTGTAAAAAAAAAATAATTACGCATAAGGTTTTGCAGTAAATACTGGGTTCAAGCTAAAAAATACTACGAGTATTATCCCGAGTTTCATTTATAGGATTACGTTCTATTTTCTCCACGTTTTCGTTATGTTTGCGTTGTTGACGTTACGAAAAAAAAGTCGAGGAATTTATACTTAAGCTCAGATGAAAATGTATACGGATACGACGACTGTTTTTGCCAACCTATTTCACTTGATTGGGAATACGTATTTATATTTCTCAGCCTAGTATAGTACAGAAGTATGATAACATTTTATTTTATTTATTATTTGTTTATTTATTCATATTACATATTCTTTTCTGAACAATAGGAACAGAGGCCTCTCACACAGATCCTCGTAGACATATATTATTAATGAAATGCCAAGAAGATATTAACGGGCAGCTGAGCTCCTTGATAACTTACCAAGTATAATTTTATTACAGAAACACCGAATTTTAGCATTATAAGCGCAAAAGGAAACATTTATTGTCATACATTTTTTATTTGTTTTCCCTTCGGCATTTAACTTTCAACGCATTCTGTATATACAAAGCACAACCGCTGAACATCACACAGTGAAAACTAAGCTGTAAAAGTAAGTGCGGTAACGCCCAGAAGGATGTCACGTTGTTACGACACAAGTTATATTTCAAACTTCTCGTTTCACGAAAAAGAATAGGAATATGTTAACATATACCGACATAACATATAGACGTAGGTTGTATACTTAAAGTCTTAAAATATGAAAAAAGCGTTGTTATCTTAATTTTGCATTTTATCACTGGTTTTATTTACCACGCAGTACACACATGTTTTTTTTTACTTTTACGCTATTATAAAGAAAGGTTATGAAATTCCAGTGATAGGGTTGCATGTAGTACTTTCTCTGTGTTTGTCCCCTTCTTTTGATACAGCAGATCAAAAAATTATCACACTATTAAGCATGAATGTTGCATCAAAGGCGACATTACCTAAAAAAACCCGCACCAAGAGGGCGATATCAAGGGAACGGTGGTCCTACTTGCTAGACCCAAAAGCAGAGACTGCCTAAAAACAGGTGGATTCATCGGCTGAAAAATGCCTAGTCTCGCGGTTAATCGATCCAATAAGTAATAAGTAATATCCACCTCATAACCGTGTTCCGATCAGATCTTGGTCCACACCACGAAACATTGAAGTGCCGGCGAAAGACTTTTTGGGTTTGGTTTACATATTCACCGGGAACGTCACACCCACTCCCAACAAAAAAATTTAAGGTACCATACATATCTCGACTGTACAAGTGCCTGATTTTGCAGCTGGGGTTAAACTGCAGCGCCAGTTATTTTACAAATTTAGTCAAATTTTTGAAAGACTAAGAATCACACCCCGTCTCACACCCGAAATAGTTCCACATCTTCTATAGAATTCTATGGGTCAGTCCTTTTTTTCCTTATGAGGACCATAACAGGCCTGGGAAAAATAAAAAGATTCACGTTTTTTGTTATTAAGTGTGTGATTTACCGCAGAACGAGAATTCTTTGAATGGAGAAGCGGTTCACGGGCAGTATAGTGTAGAAGTCCAATATACACATTTGCTATACCGTATTGCAGAGGTTTAGAGCGGCCGGTATAGTTAGCTAGCAAGATTGAATAGTGTAATTTTTCAGTACATTTCAAAACATGTTCCAGTATCCATTGCACTCACATCATTTGTTTTCAAGGAACCACGCCAGCGCGGCGCATACTTCATTAGCATTGATACTTATAAAGTTTACAAACTCATAAGTAAATAATATGTACATAATTCAAATTGTCTTCACATATTTAAACCACAAATAAAATTACTACGAAGTTGATGTTGACGTCTTAGAAAATAAGGACTGCACGCACTGGCACACACACATGTGTATGTGATGTCATAACATAATTTATCTGGAAATTTTACCCTCTAAAATAAATTTATTCATACATACTTCAAAAGTAGACAGAATATGATATTCCATGAACATCCAGAACAAAACGTCCTGAATTGAACTGCGTTGTGATGGAAATGGACTATAAGAAAACAACGCGATTGGTCTTACCGGAAATGTTGACGATTTTCCAGTTGTTATGATCAAATGACACAAAGGGCTGAGCGTCATACAAAAAGAAGTTATATAAGTCGAAATAAATAAATATATTCACACCCATTTTATTTATCCCCTTTAGGCTCAACAGGTTTGTTTGTTGAGAAATGCTCTTTGAATCTTCGGCGCGGTTGTTCCATCTTCATTTTGAATGACGCATAATCATACGAAAAGAAGGAAATTTTGTATGGAGAAGTTAGGAAATTATCAACTGCTAGGGGAGAAAAACTAATGATAATGCGATGAGACTCAACTCCATTTTAGCCTTTTCAACCGTGTTAATTACACCGAAAAAATTTGCTTTTTAATGCAATATGCACAGCTGTGTCTGCGTCTCAAGGAAATCTTTCATTTACCTGGAATTACTTATGTATTTTTATTCGATTCTATACAATTCCCGTCGACATTAGTTCTGATAATCGACGACGACGACGATTTTGTACTGTATTATGTAAAAACTAGGGGGCTTGGCCCCCTGCTCGCTACGCTCGCCAACCCCCGGGGCGAGGCTAATTTCGGGCAAGGCCGAAATTTGGATACACTTCGCTCTCCTTGGGCTAACAGTTTTTTCGGGCGTACCTATAACTTGTATTTAATCCCCCTCCTCATTCTTTTTCTTCCGTCTTGACAAAAGTTTTGGCCTTGGTTGAAATCAGTGGGCAAATAAAAAATATTTACTCAGAAAATTTTGACTCCACAGTACGATTCCATTCGTTTGAACTTTTTTCTTGCTTTGGTAAAGACACATTAATTCAAGGTTTTTGTGAAATTTGTGCAAAAAATGTTTCTTAGAAGAACCAAAATGGGGGTTGGGTTTGTATGGTAGCCCCATGACCCCATGGTCAGATTTGATCAATTCTTTGATATGTTTTGTGTCATCAAGAGAAACACATTTGTGTGGAATTTGGTTGAAATTGGTTTACAAATAAAAAAGTTTTTCTCAGAAGAACCTAATTTGAGGGGTTAGGTTTGTATGGCAGCTCCATGACCCCATAGTCCGATTTGATCCGTTCTTGCATATGTTGTGTGTTGTCAATAGAAACACATTTGTGTGAAATTTGGTTGAAATTGGTGCACAAATAAAAAAGTTTTTCCCAGAAGAACTTTAATTGGGGGGGGGGGCTAGGTTTTTATGGCAGCCCCATGACCCAGTGATCCAATTTCGGTGATTCAAACATACAAACAGCCTGCAACAATAATAAGCACGTGGTCAAAATTTCAGCTCCGTAGCTTTTATAGAGGCCGAGAAAAACGCGCTGCAACAGACGGACTGACAGACAGACGGACAACGTCCAATCGACTCATCTCGTCATGCTGATCATATATGTATACTTTTTATATGGTCGGAGATGCTTCCTTCAATGCGTTACAAACTTCATGACAAAGTTAATATACCCTTTCACTCTATGAGCGAAGGGTATAACGAGACAGGGCCGCGCTGTTACAGACGGACAGACAGACAGACGCCCAATCGATTCTCCTTGTCATACTGATCAATTATTATATACTTTATATATAGTCGGGGATGCTTCCTTCTTTGCGTTACAAACTTCATGAAAAAGTTAATATACCCTTTCACTCTACGAGCGAGGGGTATAATAACCACCAATTTAGGTCCAAGGTATAATCTATCAAAAATTGGTGTATTATAAAAAGTGGTCCAACTAGAATGCACGATGTTAATTGAATGTCACACCTTAACGGGAAGTTTCTCGCCCAACTTTATTAGACATTTCTGTGCTTCAATGTTTGGCAAATTCAACCATGAAGAAGTACACAATTGAGCTGCGCGTTAAGGTCGTTGAAGCCTTTTACAAAAATGGACGTTCAAATCAAAATGCTTTTCGTGCACTTCGTGATTTTTTCGGTCAACATAATCGACCAAACAACGGACTTCTTGTGGCCAGAAATCGAGGATATGGACCTGGACGATATGTGGTTCCAACAGAATGGGGCCACTTGCCACACAGCCAACGAAACAATGGCTCTTTTGCACGAGAAATTCAATGGCCGTGCTATCTCTCGTCTTGACGATATTAATTGGCCGCCACGATCATGTAATTTGACATCATGTGATTTGACTTTTTTTCTCTGGGGATATTTAAAAGAAAAAGTGTACGTCAATAAGCCCAAAACAATTCAAGAGGTAAAGGATGAGATAATTCAGCACATTAACTATATTCAACCAGCATTTGGCCGATATTTTGTTTCACACATAATTGCCATAGATCCTTCTATCATAATAAAAAACAAATTAGATAATTCTCTAAAAACTTTTTTTTTTTAAACAATTAACTTCGTGCATTCACGTTGGACCACCCTTTATATACCATTTTCAAGACAAATTCGCCTTTTTCTCGACACAAATTAACTGAAAATCAAGTGAAATTAACGATTTCGCCAATTAAATTAACGCTTAAAAAATCTAATTAACAATTTGGCAGTGATTTACTGAATGATTAATTTTCGAAAGCATTAATTTCATCTACGAAATCGTTAATTTCATTAGATGTAGTTATTTTGTGGCAATAGAAAGGTTCATTGAAAGTGACATATCATTGCGAAGACATTTTTGTGTAGTTTAATTCGTCCTCGGACCATTTAACGTGCACACCGAATAATAACCTTTTGCCAAATTCGAAAACTTGGTGTTTCACCACGTATAAACGGTACCTTTTTAAGCTAATAGTCCAAGAAATAAGGACTATTGTATTTATCGTAGAATTATAAAATTTATTGCGACTAGGAAGTGGTAACGGTAACAAGGACAACCAAATCACACTTCGAGTTCAGTTGTCATCGAAACGTTGATACACACTAGAGTCGTCAATGCACCATGCTCCTCTACCAAGGGCAAACAAAACTTTGGTTATTAGAATTGATTGGTTAACGTGTTTTACTTACGGCGGCACTCACAAATACTCGTACATATACTGAGCTCGAATATTTTGATGAAATATTTCATAAGAAAATGAGACACTTACCTAAAAAGAAAAAAAAATTAATTTATTTTAGTTTTAAATTTACAAACTTTGTATGCATATTGGAAAGTTAAAGGTGAGGCATATATTTATTTTTATCGTACTTTATTTATTTTTATTTAATATAATCAAAATATATGTAATACAGTGTCAAGACTAGTCAGAATACATACTAAAAATCAAATACTTCGATCTTTTACATCCGAAAAAAAACCTTTTACTTCCCTTCGCGGAAACAGAGAAAACAGTGTCACTAAACTGGTGCTTAAACATTGAATTCATAACATGCACTTAAAGTTGAACCGGAAATGATGTTGTATCTTTAAAAAAACTACTAGTCAGAGATTCTGTCAGGAGTTTCAGGATCTGTGAAAGGGAACATTTTCATTGATGTGAAAGTTGAAGAAAACCAGATGTTGCTACAGCAATCTCGCTTGAGGAAGCGAGACACGTACATATGTATTTAGAAAAGAGTAGAAAGTGCGGCGGGAACAATTTTTGTAAAATAAAGTGAAAACGCTTCGTCCGGATCAAAGCAAATTATTATGATATATAAAGGGTATTTTTTAAGCCCGATTCAACTTGAAATTGTAAAAAATAAGACAAACATAATAAATTTTAATCAAAAATCTGTTGTTTCAGTAAACTCTGGCAAATCATCATGAATAGACTCATGCTTGAACAACGCTACAAAATTATCCATTATGTTGATGATGATGATCCTAAAACATATACATATGCAGAACTTTAAATAGAACTACATAATTACGTATTTTTCTATCAAAGAAACAAATTTGATTTATTTTGGAAACGTTTAATGGTAAAGTAACATAAGTGTGAAAAATTCTGTGTCGAAATGCCCTCTACGTGAAATTGTGAAAATTAAGCAAATAAAGCATAATCTTATCGTGTTGACAAGACGCACACTATTTTTTGAAAGCTTTTATATATGTATTACATACATTGAATTGAATTTTTGTTTATTTTGCATAGTTATGCCATAGGCCAAATTCAATTCAATATAATGTATAGTAAAAGCTTTCTGAAAATAGTGTGTGTCTTGTCTATACGATGAAACTGACCAGCCGACAGGTACTAGATAAGAGTTATGAGAAAACGGCCCATAATATAATAATAAATAAGAATGTAGGAAACTATTCTATTCACTTTGTAGTCTGGCTGGTATTGTGGTTAGTACGGTGCACAGGGTCGTGTGTTCGAAACTGACCCTGAACCAATTCAGTTTATGGTGTTTTTCGAACTCACGATCCATGTGACGGACTATGATCTCACTCAGATGTTAAACGAGTACCCATTTATGGGGATAAATAACACTGCTGAGCGTGCTGTTGATCTCAACACCTCAACAAAAAAGCAATTAATATCTTGGAAATTGGATGTCACTGCAGCCTTAGTTCAATGTTGGACTGTCGCGCCAGTTATGTATTTATTTTATTCTATTCACGACGGATATCACACATTCAGTTTATACGGTCAATGGTGATACTTTCATGTACATATTTATGTAAATGCCCATGGCCCCATGTGATAAAGTGTTTTTACTGGCCGTTGATTTTGTGTAAAGAAAACATACACCTTCACGCATAAGATGTAAGATATTCATGAGAACGTTGGAAATGTCAACAAATGGATACTCACTCAACTGCATACGCGGCCATGATTCCCAGTTAATGATTTTACATTCATTCACTGCACTATGACCAAAATAAATACCAAAGATACGATGAAAATGTTTATTTTCAACAAATATTTGACACCGTCAAGATAATAATGCACTTTAAATGGCCTGAGCGTGTCATTCTACAGATCGAGTTGTAGGTGCAATAGAGCAAACATTTAATTGTTCTTTGTTGTGTGGCAGCAAAACATCAATTAAGATTCGAACCATTCACTGGAACGCTTTCAATGAATTTTCACATGCGGGTGGTATATACAAAATATTTGAAGCTCATATAAGTAAAAAGTAAAGTCTCCATTCTATTCTTATCAATTTAGATACCTAGCGGTTCAAAGACCGTGAAATAGAAAACGTAAGAGTAGCAGTTTCAGCCTTTATCACGAACGTTATTGTTTAATTGTGTAATTTGACGAAAAATCCGAATGCGAAAAAATACATCGACATGGTTACAAAGTCCTTAGCTTATAAAGAAATTATAGTCACGGCGAATAAACTGCATATCTTACAAATTAGTGTATAGTATGCATTTTAAAGCAACACGCGCCGCGTATTTGGAATACTTTCCATTAACACCACAAAAATTTAAATAGCGAATAGATAAGATTTATTATTAAAACAACACCAGCAGCTGCTGGTTAAAACAAAATGTAAAACGATTTCTTTTATCCCATATAAACGATGTGGACCAGCTCTATCATCGCTTCAGAAATAGATGAGAATGCAATTCACGATCACGTTTCTCCTAATGTGTGTGGCGATCGTTTGAAAGTTTCCTTCGCATCGTCGTCACGTCAACTCAAATAAATTGACACTCAATTCAGATCACACAAATTGTTACATGATAAGAAATTTACGTCACTGCATGTTGTTAGAATTAATTGTTTAAATTGCCTTATTTTCAAAATGACAAAAGTTTTATCAGAAAAAATGTTCCGCCATTGTTAATAATATGGGAAAAATGAAGATGCAATTAGAGGCTAGATACTATAGTTGAAGAAATGTTACGTGTTATGTCGAAAATTGGTGAGATTGCCCAATTTTTGTTTTTAGGTGTCGAAAAATATGGTAACAAAAAAACACATCATCGTCTTAAAATGTTCCGCAAAGGAAAGCAAAAATAAATATCCCAAAGCTGTAACACTAATTATAACGCTACAGAAGACCTTTTGGGAATCACATTAGCGACCTCCAAACAATCATATTGAGTGCATTCAGCGAGCACATATTGTGATGTGCTACATATCCCCACCACAAGAAATTGGAAAACTGCTAAGTTTGTGTTCGCTGAATGCTAAATTTGTTCGCTGAATGCTAAATTTGTGTTCGCTCATTGAGTGCATTCAGCGAGCACATATTGTGATGTGCTACATATCCCCACCACAAGAAATTGGAAAACTGCTAAGTTTGTGTTCGCTGAATGGACTTGCTACATGAAATGTCAGTTCTCTCTTACCAGCTGATACATCCGCAGACATTGCGGCAATCCAAAATTCAAAAAACCTAAAACTGCAACTTTCCTTTCAAAATACGTACTCTCATCGCACAATAAATTTTTTTCAGCTGAAATGTGAATAAACAATTTACAGTATTGATGGTCGAAGCCAGTCGAGCAGCTGTGCGTGACAGTTGATCGAGCAGTCCAAGTAGCAGCTACACATCTAAATGTAGCATTCCAATTCAACGCTATATAGGGGAAATTTTCGATACATCGCATGTGGACCGATTCGCGGGTGAGTGGGACGCGGGGAGAGAACACTTTCCAGTAGCTCTTTCCAATATGTGCTCGCTGAATGCACTCAATAAATTAATCAATCCGCTGATTGGAAATTCCTGCAACATCTCACATTCATTACCTTCAAGAAGGCGTTTGATGCATTTAATGGTCAGCCTTATAAAGAAGAGGCATACCAGACAATTATTTCCATTAATTGAAGAAGTCGTAAAGAGACTAATGTCATATCTTGCAAAAGGATATACTCTACTAAACTGTATACAGTTAAACTTCTTGTAAGCAGACACCATTGGGGAATAACATTTTGTCCGCTTATGAGAAGAGACTGTGCTCTCCGAATCAATTCAAACCGGGATATATGTACATTTCTACTTCGCGAATAATTTTCGGTCATTTCAATTCCATGTTCTGACTGTTCACATTTTTTAAAAGAACTTTAACCGTTTTCAACGTTTCCAAAACTTGAGGCTTTCCAATATAAATCCTCTCCCACAAAACTATAATCATAATCATTCACTATAGTACATATTGACTTTTTGGCCAAATTGTAAAAGTGACGTATCCTTATTAAAATATTGGCAACGGAACGATCGAATATTTCTGATTTTGCGTACCTTATAGGTCAATTCAATAGTACATGCTATAAGGTACACTCATCCTGCCAAATGCATGAAAAAAAACTCGGTCTCGCTTTGTGTCAAAAACACAAACAATAGCCTTGTTTTGACAATACCGTTTTTTTTTAAGTTAATTAGAAAACCTGCAAAACAGCGAAGAAAACCCATTAAAGATAAGATATCCGACTTTGGTCGCTTTACCCGCATTTTCCTTGGTCGCTAAACAAGAGTTTGTGTATGGCAAAATGAGTGAGGTTACGCTTAATACGGGGAGAAAATGTACAGTGTTTTACTGGTTTCACTGTATACTCTTTGGCTGCCACACACATTTAAATCAATTTAAAAAAGTAATACTAATAATACTTAATAAGAATGTACACGCCACTGCCAATTTCGTTAAGGAATAATTCAAATGATTCCAATTCTTGAAATACACCGTTAGAGTATGTATAGGGTAATTAAACACTTTACTAACTAAATATAAGCCACACATGTTACGCCATTACCTATACACTACGTTAACTGCATAGTCAACGTACGTAGCTATAGTAAGGCAGACGATATAAAGGCAATTAATCTGGCAAACATAA
This sequence comes from Microchrysa polita, assembly GCA_949715475.1. Taxonomy (NCBI): domain Eukaryota; kingdom Metazoa; phylum Arthropoda; class Insecta; order Diptera; family Stratiomyidae; genus Microchrysa; species Microchrysa polita. Next base: position 50,212,911 of record OX454421.1, read on the forward strand.
TGCTAGATTTCACGTTCCTTGCACGCATGCATATAGAAGATTAACATATTGGATATGCCGGAAACATGTATTGAATTTTTATTGTCTTTGGATTTTTAGTCCAATTCAGTAATTTGGCCGACTTTGCAATTGATTAGAGGAAATAGTGGACTACACAATATATTTATTGTTTGAATGATGCATTGTAGTCGGACTATCATATCATATATTTAACGTTTCTTCAGTCAGTTCACTGAAAAAATTGGGCTATCTAAAATTAAGAAACTCTTTTCTCATTTGCAAAATTCCCGAATTTAGACAAAATTTCTCAAAATATGACAATTTCTTCTTTAATCGATCCTATTTTCAAGACCTTCTTTTGAGAAATAGGAAGTAGACTCAAGCCTAAACCATTATTCTCAATTCAAGCAAACAAATGCTTGGTAATATTTTTTTTTGACATTTTCCATGCAAAGCTTGTGGAATAGCTTTATTTTAGCTTTAGCTTATATTGGAGCATTGTACTACATTAATCAGAAGTGTCTATGGTACAGTGGGTAGCGCGTTTGACTGGGAAGAATGGGGTTATGTGTTCGATGTTGGTTGGATGCAAGTTTCTTTTTTTATTTTTGTTTAGATTCTCTTGTCTTTTTCATAAGAAAAGTTTGCTTGATTCAAAGTTACTTTTCCTTAAAGCGCTGCTAATGGCATTTCACTTGGATCAGTGTAACTAATTCTCAAATGAAGAGAAATATTTCTTGGCTGTTTTTTATTGTCTTTTTTTCTTGATTTGAGCCATATTTTCTTTACTTTAGCAGGCAATTTGGTTCAGTGTTCATATTTGGATATGAGACATTTACTCCTAAGGTCATAGGAAATGTCAATTTTAGTACGTTTTCAGGTTCTGAAACCTTATGTTAGTTCCGTTTTGTGATATTTTTAAGGTATACTGGCATACAAAATGCAGAAAGAAAGCCCCAGCATTTCATAAAAAAAGATAGCCCCATTACTTTTATGAACGTCCAGATATTCTAGCAACGGGCTGACGGCTATGTCAGCTCTTATTGTTTTTATATCAATTTTTTACTGGATTTTTGTATTTATTAATTAATTTGAATTATTATTATATTAGAGAAAATATATTGCTTTACAAATAAAACATTTATCTATCTATCTATCTATTCTAGATCAACATAGTGGTGCTGGTGACCAATCAAATATGGTTACAGAGCATAGCAACAGGCAGTTATAGATTTTTTTTAATAAACTAGATCTGACATAGTTATGATGCGCATATGTATGTGTAACCTTATGTAATTACATCTGGCACATGCATCGTGAATAAATAAAAGAATAATAACTTATGTTCTTCAAAAAGGGTATCAAATTCAAGATTGATATACAACTGCTAAATCTATTCATTCGTCATGCAGGCAGGTCTGGCTAAAAGAGATGAAAGAAACATTTCTTTTTACTTGCTGCCTGATGAACCCTTTCGGCAAAGGGCATAAAAATGACATCAAGTTGATTCTCCTATAATGGTCTCTATACGTCATGTTATATGCCATATGTTATATTTTCATTATCACTTCCCAGACTCCGAAAGTAGCATAAGCCAACAGTAAACATTTGGTAATTAAGGATGGCACTTTCTAATGTCATTTTCATTTGCAGAGAGAAAAAAGAGTATCTATATGGATGTTTGTTTTATCTAATCTCGGTCTGTTGGGAATGTGTAATTAATTCTATTTATGATGACTCTGTGTGTTTTTATACTTCCTCCCTTGTGTTACTGATTCTAAAAAAAATGCAGAGAACATACGCATATTACTACTAACACAAATAAAAATTTGATTTAGAAATAACAAAGTGTTTTTTTAAAAGAATGTTTACCGAATAAAACGTGCTTTGTTGATTATTATAAATACAGCTTTAAGCTTCTCAATTTTGTTTCTTATTATTATCAATCATCCTTTGTTAATTGTATTCTTGGACAGCAATTACACTTGACTTGATAATTTTGGTCTTTTGAAGACAGATTCTTTAAATGTGGATCATTTGATTGAAATGTGCATTCTTTTCTTTCTGTATCTACTAACAAGGCAACTTTTTGCACTGCATCGATTTCACATGCAATTACATACCTATTTCTATTTTGGAAGAGGAAAATCTCTGCCCTGTAGAAAATCGTAAATAAATGTGCGTGTTTCATAATAACATGTATGAATTACGTTTGTCATGCGGTATTAAAACGATACGACTATAGAGGGTTTGATTTATACGTTAAAGGTATACCATATACAGCAGTTTGCGTTATTTCTACTACCCTATAATAAAGAACATGACTCGCTCAAAATTCAGAAGACAGACAACTGTTACGTGCATCTGCAACATTCACGCGAATACTATGCACTTTTTCCATGGATGGGAGCGATGCACGATGGAACATGCGGAAATTATATTCTATAAGCTATGTTACAACTGCATACCATATATGCCGTGTAAATGCAGAGCTAGAAAATGGCAACACGTATTGGCTTATATAGCACACACATTAACTAAAAGATAAATAAATAAAACAAATTATGGAAAATCCTGCGCCTAGCTTTAACATCTGCTTAATAATCTCCTCCTAGAAATTGTATTTGAAGTTTGTTTCAGGACTAATATATCGGTTTCGAAAATGTCTATAGGAAATGTCTACTCTACATTGTAACTGTTTAACCGGAACTAGTAACATGAATTAATGCGGTTAATATAGTGCTGGTTTAACACCTGTGAATAATTAACATTTGTAACACATGACAATGCATACGTTCTTATGTATGTAAGTGGTTGACAGAAAACATTTAAAAATCACTGTTTTATACAGATGTTTGATAAAATAATGTACTTATTGCTAAATCGCTAGTATATGTATGCAATTTGCGGTTAACTTCATTGTACAACATGGAGGAGCATTCATTTTGAATTAAAAACATTATTGCAAGAGACAATCGCAAAGTTAGATTGGAAAGTCTATAAGACAAGATTTCTTTGCGGTTTTATGAGAAGGAAAGTTGTACAGGATTTCAATGAACTTTGTATTGTGGTTACCATTTGTCTTTAGTCTTTTTTTAAAACCTAAACTTAACCACAAGTACAGCCTTCAAGATTTTCTAGGTTCAACGTGCGCCGATGTATAGCACAATGTACTCTATACATAATGCTAATGTTTAACCCTCTAACCGGACAATTATTTTTCTTGGCGGACAAATTATGGTAGGTTAATATTAGCATAAAAGCCAAAGAAAACGAACCAAAAACTGAATTTGGTAATTGGTTTAGTTTTTAGACACTAAAATGTGCAGCCCGCCAAAAGGCGGTCTATCCAGGGAACGGCAAAGAAAAAGAGACTGCGCCTGGCCTGCTTGGTAGATTTGCGTACTTTGCCGTGTGTTCTCAATTTTGTTATAAATACATACTCAAAAAAAAACGGTGTTTGGTAGAAAATAGATTTATTATGATTTCTGCGCATTTATATATATATTGAAGTGTTTGAAATCTGCGGCAGGTAGATACTGGGAGCTGTTTCTATGGCGACCATAACACTATATTCTTCTGACTAGCAGTGCGTCTTTAGTCTATCTATCTCCCAGAAATTAATCCAAAATGGTTTGGGGGGGCTTTAACAATACTCGACATTGGTTTGGTTTGAGTACATACCTAACAATCTTTAAGAATTATGTTTCCATTTATGTATTGGGGATTACACAGGTAGAAATAAGGAGCTTGCAAGATTGGGCCATCTTGTTTACTCTTTAGTTCTTTTATAAAGGATTTTCTACGTGGTGGATCGTGACAAAAATACATACATCTGTGCCCACTTTTGGGTAAGTTCCAACCAGTACTATTACTATTAAGTATTTTTTATTGTGAATTTAGAAAAACATTTTTGGGTGTTTCAAATACATATGCCAATTTAGGAGAAGGGGGAGCATAACAGCATGATTATGGGCAGTCATCCAGTCATCGTGATGTAGGTTGTCGTCTGTATAGCTACTAAATTGTCGGTTAAAGCAAATACCACCGCTAACACTACCAGCTGCATCACAATACACAGCACCAATTTGGGTATGTAAAAAATGGGACCCTGGGTTGGTCGACCATTCACGAAACTGATATAGCGCCTAGAATTCCTAAGTCCTCCTTTGCAAAGTCGGATCTCACACATTCAATGCAGACTAGTATTGATTAGACTCTCCCTAGGAAGCATTAAATGATTCTCCTTCTCTGACTTCAATCACTTTTTCCTAGCTTCTTGAGTCTTCTTAGGATTGTGGATAACCGTTGTTCCCAAATCTTTACAACACGATATAACCCCATTTCATCTTGTAATTGATCCTGAGTTGAGTTTATAGTTATAATAGTTACTTCCGGTTCATATTCCTGTTTTGTACAAATGTCGCCTTTTCCAGTTTGTTGGCCATATGTAGAGTATCGGCCCCATAATTCCAAGCGGCTCCATAGTCCCAATCGGCTCTAAATTTATCAGCTGATTCTCCAGAGCTTAATCGGATTTTTTAGCTGATCGATTGCTCTGGAAAGACGCTACAGCATAAAAAGATTCAAATAATATCGATTCACATCCTAGCAGTAATAATTTTGTTGAAAATTCAATGGAAATTATTTCGAAAAAAATACATGAGTATACGATAAATGTAGAAAAAAGTTTGGGTTACCTGGATAGACCGCCTTTTGGCGGGCTTAACTTATCGGACCTAAAATGCATTTTACTTTTCAAAAAATCAAAATTCACTTATATTATTATGAAATAAACAATATTTCTCATCTATGATAATTTTTCTGTAGAGCAAAGCTACACTCTAAAAAGTGAATTTAAATTTCCGCTGGTGGTAATTTTACACTTTTTCCCGCTTATAATCACATACAGAGTGCATTTTTCAACAATTTCTGTGTAAAATAAGAAAATTACACCAAAATCGGTGTGAAATGTATTTTTACGCTACACTTCTGTATAATTCAGATTTTCTGGTGCATTTTTACAACGTTTATTGTGTTTAATTCGGATTTGTGGTGTATTTTTACAACGTGCAGTCGAAGTTTTACTCATTTTTTGTAGCGTGCTCTCCAGTTGTCATACTTCAATCGGCTGTACTTAGCACAGTGTATCACATTTTCCGAAAATTCTCTGCATTTAGAACTCATGTGTACACGCTCTGTGGCTCACTTGTTTGAGTCGCACTCTACGATGCTATAGTAATCTAGAGGTCCCGAGATATAATCTCGGCGTGGTTCAAAATTTCCGTACATGTGCGGAAAGGAAATATTTAGTGCTTGCAACATTACACTCCGAAATGATATGCAATGTAACGTTGACTCGAAATTGCCTATAAACGGCTCAGTTACGGTACTTAGAAGAAGAACAAGTGTACAGATCGCACAAAAAAGACCATATTGCAACCTCCCATGTAGACGAAAAACTGATTTCTCTCTCTGAACTGAAATCTTTACAACGAAAAAAGAGTGAAACCGCATTAATTCCTATTATTACGGAGTGTTTTTACACATAGCACGGTGTAAATTTGCTAATATATTGGAGTACTTTTTTAAACATTTTTTATGTAAAATTACACTTGATTTGCAAATTTAGATTGCAGAGTAATTTCACTATTATAATAGAAGGAAACAAAGTTTCCTTCTATTATAAGAGTAAAAATTTCATAGAGTGTAATAATGTAATGCCAAATGCGCACTGCTTGCGTCAATAATTTTTTTGGTCCATTTTCGCACCAACTCACATTCAACTGGCAATAGAATAGGATAACGGTATTTGCCCGGTTTTCTGGAATATTAAGGCGCTTGTACAGTACCAAACACAGCTTCTTACAGCATTAGTTGCCAAAAAAAGTCATCACATTAGGAGTTAGGTGGATAAATTCAGAGCCCGCCAAAAGGCGGTCTGTTCTGCTAGAGGCAGTGTTGCCAATTTAGCCGTTTTCCGGCCAAATTTAGCCGGAAACTGTGCGGTTTAGCCGGAAGAAATTTATAGTTCCGGCCGGCCGGATTTTTAGCCGGAATTGATTTTCTTCGGCCGTTTTTCCGGCTAAAATTATTTTATGAATTTGTTTTACTTTGAAACTAGAATCAATTTTTCAATATTCACAAACAAAATAATTAATCGCCGTGAAATTATTTCTACATTACACTTATTATCGTATCGTATTATCGTATTTAGGGTAAGTACGAACTATCGTGTAGTAACCAGGTGATAAACATAGTACATCACAGATCACAATGTGGTGGAGACAATTTTTTTTTGAGCTCGAATCCGGAGCTTCCCACCAACATTTCATTGCGGAACAGGGTCAAAATCGCGAAAAACCCTAAAATTTTTGCTGTTTTTCCTTTATCTGGCCCCTAATTCTGAAACTATTTATTTCTACGAAAAACTCTCCATAAACATTTTGGAGAGAACATATAATTGCGCGTCCAAAGAGACATAAATATTAAAAATCCGTTGAGCGGTATTACTACAATTGATAATTTAAATTTGCCATTTTTAACATAGTTCCATATTATGAATAAAATATTGAGATTGAACGGTTTTTCATTTTTAGTCGAAAAAATTGCATTTTTCTTGTAAATTATGTATTTTTGGGTGCAGAACCTGAATCCGCAACTTCCCACCAAAATTTGGATGCAAAACAGAGTCAAAATTGCAGAAAACACTAAAAAATAACGCATCAATTGTAGCTATACCGCTTAACACATTTTAATGAATAAGGGCGCGTTAGACCCGCAATTATGTTTTCTCTAATATGTTCATGGAAAGAGAAATGTACACTTTCGGAATTATAACCAAAAAAAAGGGAAAACTCCGAAAATTTTGTTTTTTTTTTGCGCGGTTTTGACTTTGTTCCGCAACGAAATTTTGGTGGGAAGCTCCGGATTCGAGCTCAGCACCCCAAAAAACATTTTTCTTCACCACACCTAGTAACTGCACTACTATGCCTAGAAGAAAACTTGCATTTATGTCTCCTGGGACAAATTTGCCGCGGAGACTTGCCTTTTTTCAATAAATTTAGGGTAATGGGTTTCACGTAAACTGACGTTACTAGTACCTAGTCTAAGCATGTAATTTACTAACCACCAATAAGCTGAATAATTTGCAAAATGGAAGACAGTTTCTTTGATAAAATTGTTTGCTGAGCAATTCATGGAGCATGGGGGTACCTGAACATTTTTCCATTTTTCAAACTGTGAATTCTTTACCACAGATAACGTAATTATGCTAGATTAAGTACAAGAGTGCGATTCATAGATATTGATAATATAGCCGGAACTTTGTAGTGTTCAACACTAACGTTGTGCAAGTATGTAGCTTGCCTAGTTAACTACAGAAATTAAATTTAAGTGCGTATATATTTCGGGGGCAACTTACCCCCTTGTTCAGCACAAAAGCTAAGTACTGAAGATAGGGGTAAGTTGCCTCGAAATACATACATACTCACTTAAATCTAATTTTTGTAGCTTACTTATTTTCATACATAAATGCAGTTGCCCTTGCCCATAGTTACACATTGGACGTTCCGAGAAATTGTACCTGTATACAACAATTTTGACTAGTTGACCTATCTCCGAACAAAGTAAATTTTGACTGTAATGCCAGCGATTGGAGCATACTCGTATATTTATGTAATAGAACTAAGAAATCTCCCTAAAGCATAGTTTACGGGTAGTACTCCAGAAAAGAAATAAAATTATTAAAATCGGTTTTTTACTATATTTTTTCGTAATGTGACTGTTTTGTATGATTTAGCCGGTTTTTAGGCCGTTTTTCTCGCTGAAATTTATTTAGCCGGATATTTAGCCGTTTTCGAAAAAACTATAGCCGGTTTTCCGGCTAAATTTAGCCGTTTTTTAAATTTCGAGTTGGCAACACTGGCTAGAGGGTTAATGTGTTACCATCAGGAGGATACTATCGACTGTGAAAAAGAAGACTGACTGTATGTATTTGTAATAAAAATAGCGGGGCTGACTAATAAGAGTTGATCAATGATAAATTAAAAACAATTTTCTTTAGAGTATGGATGTGTATGTACTCTTCTTAACCAATCAAAGACAACATAAACATTGAATTTAGCTTAGTGATGCACAGGATCTGCGCAAGATATTACAGAAAAGATGAAGATCTAATAATGCCATGGAATACCATACTTAATTATGTACGTATCTATTATGCTGTGATTTCTGTGTAACTCTACACATACATTGCGGTAAACATAAAGACAAACACATTCAGTTGCCTAGATCTCATATTTCCTGGAGGTAGACGGAACAGAGTTCATATTTAACAGTTGTATGAGAGCAGGTGAAATATTCTACTACCTTCGATGATAAATTTATCGAAAGGATACATAATACAAGAATTAGTTTAAGTTTGGATCTTATAAATTGTCATGCAAGCCTTATTTTCGAAAACTATCATAAACTCTTCTCCTCTAAAGTAATTTTGAACCTACAATCTTGCTAGCTGAGATAATTTTTTTATCCATTTTGATATTCCAGCTATTCAAACAAAATGTTTCATAATTTTCATATTTTTGTGATTAATGAAATTATTTAACTTTCGCTCAGTGGGCCAAACATATTTGCAAAATTTAATTCAATCTGAATAGAACCGGATTTATTGTAGGCCGTCAGTTAGCTATAGAACAGATCCATCGTCGAGAAAAATCACATTATTATTTTTACTCTTTCTGACGTTTTTGTCTTATCACCCAAAAACTGTACAAATCTGAGAAAATGGTCTCCTCGGGCTAAAAGTTTTTTCGGGCATACCTTGTGTTTAATTCTCTCACCTTAAATATTTTTTTAGTTTCAATAAAGACACATTGATATAAGGTTTGATTGGAATTGATGCAAAAAAAAATCCTAGGGGGACCTAAATTGGGGGGATTGGGGGTTGATCCCATGGTCCGATTCCATTCATCTTTACATTAATCATGAATGTTCTGTGCCATCAATAGAAACACATTTATATGTATCTGGTTAAAATTGGTGCACACATATGAAAGTTATTACCTCATTTTGGGTGTTGGCTTTGTATGGCGGCCCCATAACCCCATGCTTCGATTCCATCGATTTTTACATATATTTTGTGGAATCAATAGAAAGCTGTTTGTAAGTTTAGTTGAAATTCGTTCACAAATTAACAATTTTTTCTTAGAAGAACCTAATTGGGGGTTGGATTTGTATGGCAGCCCCATAACCCTCTTGTCCGATTCCATCTTTTCATACATATGTTTTGTATCATCAATATAAAGACACTTGTGTGCAGTTTGGTAGAAATTGGTGCACAAATAAAAAATGTTTTCTTAGAAGAACCTAATTTGGGGGTCGGGTTTGTATGGCAGCCTCATAACCCTCTTGTCCGATTCCATCTTTTCATACATATGTTTTGTGTCATCATTCATCAATAGAAAGACACTTGTCACTTGTGTGAAGTTTGGTTGAAATTGGTGCACACTTAAACAAATTTTTCATAGCAGAACCTAATTTGGGGGTCGGGTTTGTATGGCAGCGGCAGCCCCATTGTCCGATTTTAGCGATTCAAACATACAAACTGCCTGAAACAAAAAGAAGCAAGTGTGCAATTTCAGCTTCATAGCTTTTAAACTGGCCGAGTAAAACGCGTCGCAACAGACTCATCTCGACATGCTGATCATATATGTACATATTTTATATGGTCCAAGATGCCTTGCTTCAATGCGTTACAAACTTCATGAAGAGGGTTAATATACCCTTTCACTCTACGAGCGAAGGGTATAAAAGATGGAAGTTACAAGTTTGTAACTCAAAAAATGTCTTCACAATACAACACAATATATTAAATATAACAATTTTATTTCTTAAAAAATAGAAGTAACATCAGGGGTACCGCAAGGTTCACACCTGGACCCTCTCTTATTTTTGATTTATATAAATGACATTGTAAATATTTTCATGTTTTCTAAAGCCGCAGATGACTGTACATTCTTCAGAGTCACAATGTCTTAGGATTATTGCAGCCTACTTCAATGCGATCTTGATGATTTTGAGAGGGTTAAGGTTAACTTTATTGAATTGAATGTTTCTAAATGCAAAGTGATGAATTTTACTAAATCTAAATAAATACTTATAGGCTAGCCTCATCATGATTAGAGGAAGTTAAAACAACAAAAGAGTAATTTATGATAGTGAAATAACGTTTACTTATCATATTGATTACATTGCGAAAGGGGCACAGAAAACATTAGGCTTTATGTATGTTTAAGCAAAGTCGAAACATTCAAAATGTTGAGACTTTAATTATTTTGTATAATGCACCAGCCAATTGCCGATTTTGATTTTTGCTTCTCCTGTATAGTCGCCTTTTTATGAGGTCCATATTAGTATAGGTTAGAAAAAGTCCAGCATCAATTTTTAAATTATATCGCTATTGAAATGAATTTGCCGAGCCCCGACTAACTCATAATTACTACTTAATTGCTTCTAAGGTTAAAATTAGTTCTTTAAAGTCAAATAGAGAAGTATTTGATGTACCTAAGTATCCTTCTTTTTAAGCAATGGTCGAATGAATTGTGAACTAGTTAATAAAATAGAGTATTGAAATAACTTTTATCCACATCGTAATCAAGGTCCTTTCGTTGTACCATTTCACAGAACTTCATATGGAAAATTTTCTCCAATTCTAGCTTGGGGAATAACTGGAATATTGGTCAGTTTAGTGTTAAGGCAAAGTCGAAACTTTCAAAATATTGAGACTTTAATTATTTTGTATAATGCACTTGTCAAGCCGTGTTTGATGTATGCATATCCTGTATGGTCGGCTTTTTATGAGTTGCATATTAGTATAGGTTAGAAAAAGTCCAGCATAAATTTTTACATTTTCGTTTTAGTCATTTTTAATTATTATTAATGTTTAACACCGCCATTCTTTATTTTAGTAAACCCTGGAATTTCAAAATCATGTTTAAAAGTTGACTGACTGAGCGTGTTTTACACTGACGTACTCTGTTTTTCTTTCAGTGTGTATATGTATGTGAAAATTTTGAAAACCAAAAAGTAGTTTCTTAATTTTGCCATTACCATTATCTGTATGTATGTATGTTAGTTCAACAACAACAACATCCATCATCATGATCAATGTGGCACGACGTCGGGCTTTGGCCGCCTGAGTTCAGGTTTCTTGTCTTGATGCTTTTTTATTAGGATGAGTTGTGGGCACATCGCTTAACCACGATAGGGTTTAACCGCTGAAGGAAAGCCATCACGGGGATGCCTCGGAGATGCTGCTTATGTGGTTGATTTAAATGTAGCCTATCACGTTAAGTAACCTGAGACGCTAAAGATGTTAATACAGCCACTCAGGCGTAGCGGTGCTTCTTTCGAATGTCGCATCAAGTGATTTGACTTGACCGTTAGAGGTTACCGGGGACGCCCGCGTGGAGAACCACATGGAAGAAATCTTTTACCCCGAAGGAAATTCAACTTTGCCAGAAGCTGCAAATTAAACGGCCATAAATAACGGCGACGTACTTTCACTGAGCAGTTGGAAATTGGCTCTAATCTAAACAAAAGCTGCAAATTGAACGGCCATAAACAACGCTGACGTACTTTCTCTGTAGCAGTTGGAAGTTGACTCTAATCTTAATAAAAAAAATGTTGTGCGATAAGGCCTATTTCTGGATGAATTGGTGTGTCGAAAAGAAATATTTTCGAATTTGGGACGATACAGGATCAAATGCATCCAAAAAATAACTTGTTCTTCCTGCTTGCTCTTTATACGGCATGGCACGCGTTGATCGGCCTGGGGTGTAGGCACTTTGTCCATTCAGGCAGCTCTATCTTGAATCCTGCCAGTTTCCAGACCAATGCGTTGTTATTGCTTTTTCATTTTACACATCAAAGTGTTCATCGTTCCGCCTCTGGCCTTAGGTCCCTCCCATTGGTATCGCCTTCTTTGAGGGGTTCTCAAGCCGGCGCCCATGAATATGGCAGAGCTCTTCGATGATTGATTGATAAATGGACAAGCTGCCTAAAATCACCGTTTGGGTTGGATTTGGTGTTTGCTTCATCACATCACATTCAACGGCGAGCGCTATAGATCGACGATTACCCAATTTTTACTACATTGCATGACATTGACACGCACATTATATATTCTGCACTAGGGATTTGGACGCATGGTCATCTCACGTTGAGGTGTTGTGCGAACTGGATACCGAGATCAAAGGATTCGACCTTGTAAGGATTTTTCTTGTGGGGTTTTCCTAAGTAACAAGCCCCAACATAACCCATCATCGATGAAATTCAGCCTGGGTTTTCGCGCTAGTCTTGGAAAATTAGACTTTTTAAATGCGTGTCACCCAGCGAATCGGTGATGGACATATGCAGGAAAATATATTTCACGTACATACAATAAATTTCATTTATCTATGTAGTTGTAGTTGGTCAGTTCGCTCGACCTTGCACAAAACCGTTTATGATGCTGTTTTCATATTTTTGACTCATGTGACTGACCGTGAACTTACTCAGATAACCTTTATGGAATAAATCGATTGGCAAAGCATGCAGTTAATCACAATAAAACATCTGCAGCCTAAGTTCAATGCTGGGCTGCCGCGCCAGCTTTTTATATATTTATGTGTTTATAAATAAATGAGACGACATTCTTCTTTCTTCAATCACAATGTTCCATAAAAAAATCTACTCGTACGCATGAAAATGGCATTAACAAATAGCCATAATAGATACATAACACTACACCATACCATTAAAAATTATTTGCTTTGTATTGAAAACACTACAAATTCCACGTTGAGATGATATCAATCGTTCAGTTTAATTTAATTGCAAATAACCTTCAATCATTATGTACTGTACGTACCTCCCAAGATTTAAGCAACAGCATGAACGCTGTTGATGGGTTATCTTCCAATGGACTTCTTTTCTTCAACGGATTCGGGGTACAGACAGTGTGTAAGTTGTTGTTAGACTTAAATGAAATCCCATGCACTTGCCTGGCGTGGAAATTTATCTCAACATAAATTTGATGAAATCTTAAGACCACAAAACCCACCACGATACGATACTCAATATCCTGAGAAAAAAAAAATCATTCTCTAAAAATCACACAAACCGTAGTATACGTATTCTAATTCATCCGAAGAGCACCACGGTACGAGTACATACCATAAAAACAAATAGTGGTCCAGGCGATTTGAGATAAGTATTCAAGATCTCCACTTAGCGCAGTTACCACGGCAAGAACTAACACTAGCATGAACGGAAAGACTAAAACCGAGCGGAAACATCTATACAAGAACGAACGGAGTTCATCAGAAACATGAAAACTTCAAAGTATGCACCCTCTTGCGCCTGAGGCCACTTTTGGCCACTCTTCAGCATGAATTGGTCGAGAAAAAAGCCGAGTTGTTTGGCAAGATCATTGAATTTGTATTAACGTGTAGGTTGTCGGACCATGCCGGACCGCATGAATACAATCACTTCTCTATTATGATGACTTTTACAATCTGATTGGATTATTCGTGTACTTTTGATTAAGCGAGCACAAGTTTAATCCCTTGCAGGTTTAAGTGAAGGCCATCGAAACACGGTATGTGCTTGATTTAGGTGCGGCTTTAGTCGGTAGTATGTAAGTCTAATTTAAGTCTGGTTCTAAGACAGAGAACGAAAATACGGTAAAGATAGCCTTGAAACTAATTCATTCTGATAAGATGTTTTATGCTATACGATAGAGAAATGTTATTTTCAATTTCGCAATCGGAATTCATTTTCTAATTTTTTTACACAGTCAGTTTAACTTTTTTATAGGCCATTTATTCATTTAATTCATAATTATTGACATTATCTTGAAATATGCGTTACAATTGAACGCCATTAACATATCATTTACAAACAATTTTTTTTCATTTGTAATCAAAGACTACGGCCTACAGCACTTAATTATGGTTTTGTCTCTTGCCAGTGCCACCCATACCAGTTACTGATAAAAGCATGTACTCGTCGAAACGCCCTAATCATGTATACAACCCTTTTGGGTAGTCCAACATTCATCCTTCGTTTAACATAAGCCTCAAGTTCAACGGATCGAAGAAAAATGTCACAAACTGAATGATAAATCGCTTTTTAACATAATTAATGCCTGCCATATTTCAGATTTGGGTTTTGTGCCCTTTTGGGTTGAGTAATATTTATGCGTTCTGTTTCAGTGACATGAAGTTCGATAGCAGTACAGCGGAACCAATTACCCGTATTGTTTACAAATTTTATCATGTTCAATGGTCTTTTATCGAATATCTATAGTTTTACTATACCAACGAACCGTTCAGTCAATCAATTGTGGATTTATTCATTAAGTTTATCCAGATGACAATATCTTGGTTTCATTTTCGGTAGACTCTATTATTCGATCTTATGCGGCTCGGATTGTTTCCGCTACTATTCTAAGCAGACGCTCTTACTCAATGCGGCTGGGTCCATTGTCTTTGGTAATGTGGTAATGTCATCAATCATTTCCTGTGGGAGTTAACTTGCGTCAATAGACATTTTAAAAAAGAAGGCTATTTCTTGCCAAGGGCAAGGAAATCTACAATTTAATTTATTGATGAATATAAAACAGTACGAGAATTTTTCCTAGTCAAAGGATGTTAACAGATTGTTGATTGCATAATGGGAATGAACGACAACGCTGCGATTCACGGCTATGCAGGGTGCCCGAAAACTACCGCATTAGCTAAACCGGAAAATAATTTCCCATGTGATTTCCAGCAATAAAGTGTATATTCGACATACCCCCAATCCTTAGCCCTGCTGCTGTCACAGGGGTTTGCAGATTTTTGAAAAGCTCGTTTTCTTACTCGACTTAAGCCTCAATAACTCCAAAACTAGACTAGCTAGAATAGCGAAATAAGATGATTATCACAACCACCAAATTTACCTAAAACTAAAATGTATGGTTTTTACAGAACTTCAAAGGCATTTGTGATTTCTCAGAAAACAAATTAGTTTTCCATCTCAATTTTCTACAATGTCTGCTTCTTCGATTCTTTTAAAATGTGGCACATAGTCTTAAGGTAGGAGTTCGTAGAGACGACTCATGTGATTATCGCTCAACGATCGTAGTTCTACATCCAGTTCGGAGTCATATTTTTTGATAGGCGCTACTTTCCTTGTATTGACTATGACCTAAAGGAACATGGCTATACAGAAAATATACGCATATAGTGTTCAGAAGCGGTGGTTTAGGGAAGCACATGTGTAATATGTATGCAAAGGTTTGAGGCAAATATGCAAAGGCCTATTTCATAAAGATCGCGTGAACTCGAAAACATTTACATGTTCAGTGTTGCCAATGAAAAATCACATAAGGACGACCCTATATTTTCGTTATGCGACTAACGTGATATAATGCTACTGACTGATAGATATTTTTTTATGATGGCTGAAAATTTACAATGAAAGCAACCAATTGCACCTTTCTGATAATGATTTGTGGAAATTCCCATAACATTTCACACACGTGGTGTAGAAGAAACATGTGGATGAACATGTTTTTAAAATGGAATGAAATGTAATGTAGTACACACGATCTGAGGAGTATCAAAGAAATAACCTGCCGTCCGTGCGTATGGATGTATACATATTTCCGGAAAATGTCGAGATAAAATTCACAAGAAAATTAGCTGTTAAAGCATTACCTGTCCAACATTCTTTTTTGAGTTGGAAGATTCCCAGGTAAATTGTATCCCTGTATGTGTATGGTGTATACGTCTAGAGTGGTGTAAATGTGATAAACATTTCAAACAAATAGTGTTCATTTATGAATGCATTTTTTAGCTCAAAGAAATATGATGTGTAAACCTGAGATTTCGGAACATGTTGATTTAATTTGATACAAATGTCTTCATTTATCACGTTTTCATGCATTCAATGGTTACATTAATGAAGAAGAATATCTCTTCAGTTCCGTGTTAAATGAAGCTGGTATGGTAAACATTATGTAGACGCAGAGAAGACTTGTATGAAAAATTGCTTTTTACTGCTCTTCATTGTTTTTTTTTAGTTAACTAAACATTTAAATTATGTAAGATGTAATTTCCTGGTTACAATGAATTCCACTATATTTGCAAGAAGCGCATGCAAATTAATAATGACTGGAACCAAAAACTTTCTGTGATATTCCCCTTCGCAACGATAACTTTCATTTCAATTAATAATGAAGCTGCTGAAATACATTATGTACAGAGTAAGAGTTGTATTGCCCATACAAAATTTTTAAAATTTGCATTAATGAAAGGAACCAGGCGCTAGCTTAGCTACAAAAAAATAGACAACGGATTTGGATTCAGCGGGGTCCTAATGCTATAAAAACTTATGTTTTTCTTAAACATTATGCTTTTGAATTTCTTTCTTCTTGATTTATACATTTTCTCAATATCGAAACCGAGAATACTCGGCCGATAGACGTGTTTCGAGCTCTCGCACTATGCACCATCTGAAGTCAAAAACTAGAATAACCAGACACAGGCTAATTTTGGGCTCAGCTGAAATTTGAATACCCTTCACATTTAATTAAATCATAAGTTCCTTTTGGATATGACGTAGTGTACCATCCATTCCTACGTTTTGAGGCTCTTTACTAACTGGCTTACATTTTTGGTCGTGAGAGATTCCATTGTTTTTTTCTTGTATTATTCTTTTTGTTATCGCAAAAACTTAGAAAATTGTTCACTAAATGAATTTAGAGTTTGAATGAATGTTTTTGAATTCGCATTAACAAATATCTGTGATTTGGCTATAATTATTAATTTGATATTATTGGCATTTGTAAAAGTCACGTCTAAATTCAAAAATTGTTGCTGACCGGCGTTGTACGCGCGAGGCACTTCAGAAAATGAGTATGTAATTGTTTTCTCATTTTTAATGAAAATGTAAGTCTCTGGTGTAGTGCAAAGCACGTTCGCCTGGGATGCATAGGGTCATGTGTTCGATGTCGAATGGTTGCTTTACTTTCTTCAAGATTAATTTTCCCCTGAGTGTTGCTATCAGCATTATAAATAGAAATATTCCTTAGCTGTTTTCTTGTCGTTTCTTCTTGATCTATGACATTTCCTGCTTGAGCACACGATTAAACAGGAAGAGGTGGAAAAGATCCGGTTATTATTTACAAATAAAACTAATTTTATTAGATTCCTCGAAAATGCAGCCAATTATAACGATGTACAATTTTATAATAGGGTGATTTATTTTGCGCCCAGACGCAATTTACAGTAAAGTTACTTTAATATATTTATACAAATCGTAGACTATTTTGTACGCCACAGCTCATTATACGAACTTGGCAAAATATTCACAAAACATGACAACAAGACACTTTTCTTTTTACTGCGACTATCCTTATTCATTTCAACGTACACCCAGCAAAAAAAGTGCATTAAAACCAATGAAGTTTTTACTTTACTTCTAGTAAACAGAAAATTTCTTTAAACGTATGAAGTTTGAATATAATTAATTAAACTAGGGGGCTTCGCCCCCCTGCTTGCTACGCTCGTCAACCCAACCAACGATGAACAATCGCATTGTTATAATCGAATTTTCACTTGATATTTTCAATGATATTTCTATCATTGTCCCAAAAAGGCTATTTCATCGGCTCCAAATCATAGCCAAAATTTCATACGTCCTATGTAATTTTTCTTTAATAAAAGTATTTTTTTCTGGGTGTATGTATATGCAATGCTATTGCATTGCAGAAAAGTTTTTGGTTTACATTGCATGGATGAAACATCAACAATGTGAGCATTGGAAACGTGAGTAAAATTCTCAATTATTTTTATTTTCATGTCGACATTCGGGAGCATAAGGCAACGGGCTAGGCGCCATTAGAAACTAATACATGACGACTAGTATGTACATGTATAGACGAATGTCATCCGCGAATGTCATTGCTTTTAGGTTCTAGCGTAGAAAGTTTAGTATCATTGGCATCACAGTGATTGTAAGGATGAATAGCAGAGTGTCTAGAAAGGTAAAATTCATGGAATATAGTACATACAGCGAAATTAAGCCGAAAAAAGGTCAAACCCAAACATTAAAAAAAAAAGAGGAAAGTTTCCGATGCCAAATTGTTGCACACCATTCTGTCTATACGCACTAAAAACTTACACTAATTTGAGCGTCACATTAAGGGGGACGAAGAGGGGAAATTATTGTTTTTCGAAAATATCTGGGAAGCTATTAGTCCTATCGCCAAATGTCCTAAGGACGTGCCTGGAGTAATTCAGAGAATAGTTACAGGAATGCCTTCTTGAGAAATGTTAACAGGAGCATGGGAGATGTTCTTGGCCGCAGCAAGCTCATTTTTGGTATGAATTTAATTTGTTTCATTTAATTTGCATCATCAGCACCAATTCTTATCACTCTACATTTATTCTATTAAAACTTATAGGGCGAAAAGTAAATCTAAAAAAAATGTAAATTCCACATAATACTTTTGGGCCTAGAGTAGGTACCTATAATTTCACAAGAAAAGGTCTATAGTGTCATATATTATTGCAAAGGAGATAAAATGTTTATTTCGTCCTTAGGACACTTGGCGATCGGACTAAAATTTTTCCAGATATTTTCGAAAAACGAAAAATTCCCATTTTCGTCACCCCCTCCACCTTAACGCGACGCTCAAATCAGTGTAACTTTTTGTTGCGTTTAGAGGGGAAGTTGTGCAACAATTTGGCATTAAAACTTCCTCTTTTTTTGGATGTTTGTGTCTAGGGCTATAGTTTCACTATACAAATAGATACTAATTTTTCAAATAGACAATTAAATTCCTAAACTTTTTTATAAGTAGCATGTTTTAGCTTGAATCATCAGCTAAATTTCAAAAGAGAAAGTGTTGCTCTCTTACTATATGCAGGGAGGCCACTAAATACGTTTCTTGTATAGTGATGTTCCAGTACATTTTTGACAAATGTGAAACTTTCATCAGAAAGTTAGGTATGTTGACGAATAAACGAAAACGTACTCAGAACGTTTTGATGTACAAGTAATATATGTGTTGTTCAGAGTGAGATAAAAAAAATAATTTGGCCAAAACATGAAAATTGCTTAAGCAAAATTATTTTCGATGATTTTCTACCTATTTCGAGATCACATATCTCTCCCTGGACATTTTCTCTCGGGGATATTCAACACGTCGTGCTCTGTGGCGATGATCGTTCGGTCGTCACTCTGTGATGTGAATTCAGACAGAAACGAGTTTTCAATACTCGGCATGGCTCCTCGCACGTTTATTGTTCAGAAGAAGATAAGGAATGTTCTTATCATAGAATAATAAACAAAAATGCGACTATAGGAAGTGGTATGGTTGCCAACCATTTCACACTCCGAATTCAGTTGACGTTGAAACGCTGGCGACTACACACGGTAGTTAGGGCAAATCAATATATGTATATTCAACATTATATGAACACTCAGTCTACAAACAGTTATTCCGTGTTGGATTCCACATCATTTGACAAAGACTGAAACTAATTGGTGCCAAGAAATGATCGAAAAACTTAATCGCATCAAATGCCGTGAATGAAATCGTCCAACGTGACAATCGTGGAAATATGCATTTCCGCGGAGAAAAAAAATTAGCCGAAAATAGGGGTGTTAAAGCGAGCCAAGTCCAACAAAAATTGTTTGCTCACGAAGCACTACGGCGCAAATAGGTTGATTTCAGAACGGAGAACTATCAATTCTGAGTGGAACATAATCATTTACTTGTCAAACGTCATCGGAAAATTCGTAAGAAAAGGAAGATATAAATTTTAAATTAGTGTTCATTGTGTAAACTACACCTCACATTAGTTCAGCCTAACACCTGTTTCATCGGTGAAAATACTGAATGTGTGGGTGATTCGTCGATTAGACTTAACTAACACTGAAAAAATCATTTGCTAAAAACAAGAAAAAAATTCCACAAAAAAACGGCCAAGGAAGAATTTTGCCTGATTTAAGATGTATTTTTTCTTGTTCCAAGAAAAGCCTTTGCTTAAAATAAATAAATAAGCAGTATTTTAAGCAAAAACTTTTCTTCTTTTTCATACATCTTAAATTAGAAAAAATTTTCTTGGAACAAGAAAATACATTTTAAATCAAGAAAAATTATTCCTTGGCTGTTTTTTTATTGTATTTTTTCTTGTTTTTAGCAAATGAGATTTTGGTGAAGAACCTGAACCCCACTTTAAAAAAATACTGCTTAGCGAATGTTTTTCTAGGCCCGAAACATCAGGATAGGGGTTAAAAACCCTGTTTTGCGAGCATCTTTGAGCGTAGACAAAAGTGCATAAATGTTCATGGAATATATTAAAAAAAATCAATAAAGCAACCCCAGGTATGAACCTTTTGAAGAAATTTATCTACTGGCCCTCGCCTGTTGGAAGCGTACAAATTTAATTTATTGTAAGGGATGTTGTTCGGTCTGCGGACCGAAGGCGAAGGTGGTCCGTGAGAGACCAATAAGTGGCCCCGAGGTAGTATGCGGACTACTTCTGAAATAAGGGATGTTGTTCGGTCTGCGGACCGAAGGCGAAGATGGTCCGTGAGAGACCCATAAGTGGCCCCGAGGTAGTATGGGGACTACTTCTGAAAAAGGAGGTTTAACTAAATTGTACCAGCGATTTTCGGGAAGCAGTGAATTTTTTCTCACATAATGTGACACTATTGTATGTACCCACTTATTTTGACTTCTTAAATTAATTGGCACAGTGGCAGCACAATGACCAGTTTCCTTCCAGTTATGTATGTTAAATGTTTATAATGTTCGTCATTTAATAGTAACCATTAGTTTTAAATTTCAACGTTCTTTTAGTGTATTGTGTATTGAACCCGATAATCCGGACCTCGAAAATCCGGAAGTTCGATATTCCGTATTCGGGTTTCTGCCAAATTTTGTTTAAATTTTCATAAAATTCGACAATGTCATAAAGTTTGTTCAAGCTTACTGCTATATAAACTTAAGATAAGGCAAATTTCGGATACCAAATTATTAATTATCGTTAGAATGGTAATCTTTGCTATGATTTGAGTATAAATACTGTCCACCAAGGTGTAAGTTAGTGCATTTCGAAAATTCGGACAATTCAATAATCCGGATAGGGTCCGGTCCCAATCAATCCGGAATATCGGGGCTCTATTGTATACTTAAGATACAAAGCTTCAGCGTTATGATTCATTTTGTTGATGACACTTTTATATTCAAATCCTCAAATTCATATTAGCATTTCGCTTGGTTATTATCACACGATTTCAAATCCTTTTCACCAAAGTATACTTTTGTTCAAAAAGTGTCATTCCTGTAAATATTTCATTTCAATTTTACTTTTGTCAAGTATGAATATCTCTGTCGTAAGTACACAATTGTTATCGTCGCGCTTTTATCATCTTAGCGTCGGTTGTGTCGTGAACCTGAATTATTTATTACAGCTCCATCATCAGTCAGCCACGTGTGCTGTATTCAAAGAGGAATCTTAAAAGCAGATTTGGCCTCCACTTGGTTGTGTACTTTTTCTCAATACATACATACATATATATATATATATATATATATATATATATATATATATATATATGTGTGTGTATTATATATACCGACTGGGAAATCGGGTTACGATTACGAGTATTTGGGAATCGAGTGAATTTTAAGAATTTTCAATGCACAATTTAATTCTTAATTTTTTTTAAGGAAACAGCACTTGATGTCATATTTACCTCTATAATGTAGTGTATTGTTGACAAAAAAAATATTTTTCTTTTGGGATTCACTTCTTTAAATTATAAATATATACGAATTATTCATTTTTGAATTTAAGGATGGTGCACAATATAAAAGTGGAAAGGTGATGCGAGGAAGTGAGGAGGATAAAAAAAAGATCCTATAAAATACATAATTCGAGTATACAGGGTGTCCGGAAACTGCCGCATAAACGCACCGGATTATGATTCCTCAGTTGATTTCCAGCAAAAAAGTTGTACGAACATACCCCTCAGCTTAACCCTTTAGCTGCCACAGGCATTTAAAGATTTTTGAAAAAATCATTTTCTTGCACGACTTAAAGCCTAATATCTCCAAAGCTAGACCAGCTAGAATAGTGAAATAAAATTATTATTACAGCCAACAAATTTACCTGTAAATTAAAATTAACCAAACTAAAATCGGATAAGAGGTTTGGTTTTTACAGAGCTTCAAAGTAAAATTTGCGTGATTTGACCCAAAAACAATCTTTTTTTCCATCTCAATTTTCTCCAACTTCTGCCAAGGTGAGGTGCTTGTACGATTCTTTTCAAAATTGGCGCATAGTCTTACGATCATATCTTTCTTACATAATTTTGATGTAGCTCCATTACTTCTAACAGTTTTTATACGTTAAGTGTAGAAAACCAGGGTTAATTTAAGCTCGAATTCAATACAATTCAATTCACACTGCCCCTAAAGATCTGCAATTGGTAAAATCTATTCAAAGTATGTATGTCGAAATCGAGCCAAAATTAACCCTAGTTTTCTGCACTTAAGGTACTAAATAGAAATAATGGAGCTACAGTAAAATGATGTAAGAAAGATATGATCGTAAGACAATGCGCCAATTTTTAAAAGAATCATACAAGCACCTCACCTTGGCAGAAGTTGGAGAAAATGGAGATGGAAAAAAATATTGTTTTTGGGTCAAATCACGCAAATTTGATTTTGAAGCTCTGTAAAAACCTAACCTCTTATCCGATGTTAGTGTAGTTATTTTATTTTACAGGGAAATTTGTTGGCTGTAATCAGTGGCGGCTCGCCCATATGTGCCCAAGTGCACGTGCACCCCCTGACAAAAAAAAATCGTAAGGGCACGTATTCACTAATCTCTTCAAATCGAAAATGCGTATCCCAAATCGCACATCTAGCCCGCAACACGGCCTTATTCTATTTATACCAAGATACACATTCTACCTACTGAATCTATATGCCCGTCCCATGTCTATGTATGAATGTACACTATGGCGACTGCTCACTGCACTCTGCACATACGACATGGTCAAGACACTGCAACCAACAACCTGCAATCACGATGGGTGCACAATCTGGGAATAAGAGCACACGCTCAAATTTTGGATATCTTAGCGGTTTCCGGGCCAAGGGGGTAGTGCAAAATTTACACTAGAGCTTGTGCACAGCGCCTTGTAAATTGTATGAACTAAATTCTAATAAAAAGAGAGATTGTGTCGCATGCTCGCATCTGTATTTTCTGTTGAAATCGCGATAACGAAATTGCAATGATCGATTTTTTTAAAGCAAATTTTAAAAATCTTCTAATAGAAAATAAGATTAAAATAAAAACTGCGGAAGAACTACACCCTTGATTTCTTTAGTGCAAGCGACGGAAAATAACAATTTCGGCGTGAAATTAAAGCGGAAAACACGTAGATTTATAGGAATATGTGGAATGTATGGATTTTAATGGACTTTCGTTCTGTCCAATGAGCTTGTCCACAGGCGGATTTGAATTTTGACAGAATGAAAATTTAATAAAATCCATGGATTCCCCATGTGTGTGTTTTCCCTGTTTGTTGTGCGGGAGTGGAAACGAACATTCCAGCTAACAAAAGTCGGAAATAGTCTGCGAAAGAATAATATGTAATTTAACACAGTATTTTTTTAAATACAAACTATGAAAAATTTAGCTACATCACTATTCTTGCCATATAATGAATACATTTTTATGTTTCCCTGTGAACCCCCGGTATTTTCCACCACGAGCCGCCACTGGCTGTAATAACCATTTTATTTCACTATTCTAGCTGGCCAAGCTTTGGAGATATTAGGCTTTAAGTCGTGCAAGAAAATGATTTTTTCTAAAATCTTTAAATGCCTGTGGCAGCTAAAGGGTTAAGCTGAGGGGGTATGTTCCGTACAACTGAGGAATCATAATCCATTGCGTTGATGCGGCAGTTTCCGGACACCCTGTATAATAACGTGACAAGTATGAATGCCTCCTTATACTTTCCATTCAATTTCCATTCTTGGTCTTTCCCTGAAGGGCCTGAAGTCGCTCATGTATACTTATTGTGTATTATTCACTAACGGTACTACACGCATAAAAATGATATCAAATAGCACTGATTCTCATTTTGATACAAACTTCGTATTCAATTCCCAGTTCATTGCATCCTACCATGAAAGGAAAGCATGTACAAATGTGTACGTGTGTATGTAGTGTGCATTTACTCTTAATATACTCTAGCAAAAACAAACATATATTTCTATAAACGGAAAGTTGATATTCCAAGCTAAATGTTACTATACATAAGTACAAAGATCTTCCCGGATATTTCTCCTCATTTAAGACATTATAAATTCTTTGGTTGACCGACTTCGAAGATTTCCACAACACGATGTAAGGAGAAGAAAGGAAAACGATTAGAAGACAACCACGCTATGTGCCCATCATGCCTTTGTTTTTTTATTCTTTTATGTGAAATTCAATATACTTTTGTGGTTCATTGAAAAATCAAATATGTCCTACACTTGAACTTAGAGGGCTTATGCATTAAGATCTTGCGGATTTTACATGAAGAAGACGTTGGACTTGCATTAGAAACTCTTAGTACACCTTTTGCAATAAAAGACACGTTCGGATGAACTTTCAATTTATATGTATGTGGAAAACTGTACAATTGGACTTGGTCCTGATCGATTACTAGTTTCTCTCTCATTTTAAAAACGAGTTTTTATATGGAATGAGCGAGTCGCTGTCGTGCAGTCGTGTCGAGGAAAATGTACCTTTAAGGTTTGTGTTCGTAGAGACGACTCATGTGATGATCGCTCAGCGATCGTTGTTAAACGACCGGTTCTGAGCATTATATGCGGATATTTTCTATACAGACATATTCCCTGTGGTCATAGACGACACCAGGAAAGTACCACCATTCAAAAAATATTCAAAAATGGTTCGGAATTGGATGCAAAACTACGATCGCTGAGCGATCATCACGTGAGTCGTCTCTACGAACACGTACCTTTAGAATGCGGTTAGGATCTTTTGCGAATTGCTTAAGCTTAAAAGCTTAAACGCACTTTCAAGTAGTTTCGGCAATTCGTAAAAGATAAACGCAGCCGCTCTAAGGTTACCGATTTTGAACGACGTATTTCGATCACCTCCATGCCTGTTAAAAGTCGGTGTCAATTTCGTCCCAGCAGGATACCACTTGGGATCGTCACCAAAATTAAAGGGAGTTTAGTTGTCTATTTCTTCACAAAATAATCATTTGTATATTTTCAAATAGGCTCATTGTAAGTATTTTTTATTTAGAATAAAAGAGAGATTCCATTGTCAACGGTTATTTCCCATTAACAATGGACTCTTTCAAAATTGTTCACCATATATTGGCATACACCCAAGAGTTTCGTACCCCAATAGACTACTCATCAGGAGCTACCTTTTCGTCTATTGGGGAGGTAGCTCGACTCTTTTTTATAAGCCGTGAATAATAGTAAATTTTACTGTCATTGTAAGTATGTATGTATATAAATTGACAATGGCATTTAATATACCAAATACATATGTACATATTACGAGTGTTATTATTATACCTTTCTTTTTGCTGCATCGGACAATGGGGTCATGGGGCTGCCATACAAACCAAACCTCCTAAATAAGGTTCTTCTAAGAAATTTTTTTTTGTTTGTTCACCAATTTCAACCAAATTTCACACAAATGTGTTTTTATTGATGACACAAAACATGTGTATGAACAGATGGAATCGGACTATGCCATACAAACCTAACCCCCCATTTTGGTTCTTCTAAGAAAGAAAATTTTTTTACGCCAATTTCACAAAACCTTGAATTAATGTGCCTTTATCAAAGCAACATAAAAGGCAAAACAAATGAAATCGTACCATGGGGCCATGCTCCCGCATCCCCCAATAAAATTTTCTGAATAAATATTTTTATTGCCCACTTATTCCAACCAAACCCCACACAAATATTGTTTTGTCGACGCAAGTGTACTTTTGTGAAGACGGAAGGAAAACTTTTAGCCCGAGGAGTGCGAAGGGTATCCAAATTTCGGCCGCGCCCGAAAGTAGCCTCGATCTCGTTAAATTATTTTAATTTACCTGGAAAAACATCATCGCATCATCAATGTGGCACGATAGCCCGACGTCGGGCTTTGGCCGATAGGAAAAACAGTCGCTGTAAAAATTATAATTTGAAGAAGACACTTACCTGTAAATAAAAAGAAAAATTGATTAATAATATAATTCGAATTTGCTACAAAAATCATTATTTACAATATAAGATATTGTGAATGATGCTATCATGATAGTGCCCGAACACACATATCATGAATCAGGTTAAATACTTATTTGATTAAAAATGTAATTTATTGCATTTCCAATATAAGTACATATGTCTTTTTAAGTCATCCCGTGTAGTTTTGGGTAACGAACTCCATAAAAACAAAATGTCAGCGTTCTCACCTGTCATTTTTTATACGAAATTTCGTTACCCAAACCTATATGGGATAACCAAAAAAAACTCACTTTATGTATATTTTTCGAAAATTTCAGACTTTTCACCGACAATATGAATTATGATAAATTTTTAATGAAATACTTGAAAATTGTGATTGTGCTGACAACTAAACTGTAATTCCAGATTTATTCTATTTTTTAAATTTTGGCATTTTTCAATACACTCGGCGACAAAAACACGTAACATAACGGAAAGTGTCGACCCAAATGAATGGGATGGCTGTAGCAGGAGAAAAGGAGTTCACATCCACTTATTGGTATTATCAATAAGTTAATATGGACAAATAGTAGAAAACGAGATTCAGGCTAATTTCGGGCGCGCCGGAAATTTGGATACTCTTCATTCGGGCTAAAAGTTTCTCGGGTGTATCTATTGTTTTTAATCCCCCCCCCCCCTCATTATTTTCCTTCCATTTTCACATAAGACCCATGAAGTCGATGAAACAATATTATTTGAGTGAGTTTTGGTTGGAATAATTACACAAATAACATAATGAACTAAAATGGGGGATTGGGCAGCCCCAAGCCCCACTTTGCGTATCTATCCACTTTTACTATGTTTTGTGGCATCACTAGAAACACATTTGAAGTTTGGTTGAAATTGGGACACAAATAAAAAAGTTTTTCTTAAAAGAACCTAATTTAGGGGGTTGGGTTTGTTGGTTTTTAATAAAATTAATATTTATAAGGAAGAGTAAAAGTATCAAAGTGTAGAAGCCCAAGATTTTTTAACGAATATCCTGAAAAGACGTTTTTTCCCAAACAGTGTGTCAGATATCCGTTCTTTCTTCGCAAACTGGGCAGGTTGTTTATAAACATAGTTTTTTTTGTACATAAAAGTTCATTAAAAAATAGTAATACCAGTCCAAAAAAACGTTCTCCTAAACAAAGGCTTTCAGTATCAACACTCATGAGTACGAGATTAAAAAAAATACAATGCCGAAGGTTGTAGAGTTCATACATATTTGCGAATTGATTGTTGGATACTTTTTTTGCTAAAATATTCGTAGCTAAACAGAAAATCAGTCAAGATAGGTTGAATATAATGAAGGTTTGCTAAATTTATCCACGTTTATACATTACATCTACACAAAGTTTATCTCTACAGGCAACCTTTTCAACAACAGGTTTCCTCGATATAGCATAGCACATAACATTCATCCTACATGTCCCTATACGTTCTTTACCAGTTTGTCTTTGGTAACATACAGAACCATCATCGCATTTATTTCAAGCGGCCTCATGATTCTTTTTACTTATTTCTTAAGGGCGCCACAAACCTGAGGATTTCTCGGCCGATCGATTGGTCAATCGATTGCCCACAATTGATCTGCCGCCCGTACAGCACATACATTAGGCAATTTATCGGGCAATCTGGAATAGACAGTCTCACGGTCCACCAGACACAACACAAAATAGCGAAAATTATACTATTTTTGGCGATGGAAGATGGACATCCATTGCTACTTTGATGACGCCACAACCACAACATGAAGAACGACCACAGGTTTATGTAAAAAAAATCAGCAACTGAGAACACATGATTGACATGACAGCTTGTACGGAAAATTGCATTGGCAATGCGTTCTACATTGTCAAATCAAAAACTTGAATCCGATGGTCCCATACACCTTCTGATTTATCTCGCAATCAAAAAATCTGACCGATCGATCGGAGGGTCTGTGGCGCCTCTTAGACTTGTTTTTACGTCGACCGTCACCATGTTCTCTTCGTGGTGTAGATAGATTAGTTGGTGTTGTTGTTCTTGATAATATTGTCTGTTACGTGAAGCTAAACACAACATCTCACCTTGCCATGATGTTTGTTTTGTTCTTTTTTCTGGTACATGGCAAGAGGTTTTTTTCTTCATTCCCGGTAAGTTGTCTGGCTACTACGGCCATTTTCTGTTTTCCTTTTATGCATAGCCCAAAGGTTATTTAACCGCAGTCCGCACACTACACGGATCTATGGAATTTAATCAAGTAAAATGATGTGAACTTTTTTATTACTACATATCCTTTCCATAAACATATTGAATGTGGTTTGGCTTGGGTTGCCAAAGTTGGAGATATAGAAGAAACAACCTCTAGGATGAATTCACTCGACAAGAGTGAAGTATGTATGTACATACATAGCTATATTGTTATACCCGTCACTATGTGAAAAAATATATGTACATAATAACTTTTTCAGGAAGTTTGCAACGTATAGGAGGAAGCACCTCCGCTTCGACTATGAAAAGTATAATTGATCTGTGTGACGCGGTAATTGATCGAGCGATGTCCGTCTCTCCGTCCGTCTGTTTCTATGCAAACTAGTACCTCAGTTTCGAAGCTATCGGGCTGAAATATTGTACACAAGTTTCTTTTTAGTGTACGCTGTATATTACCAGAACGAATAGAATTGAGCATGGTGTCATGGAGCTGCCATAGAAACCAGCCCAAAATCCTAATTAGTTTCTTCTAAGACAAACTTTTTGATGTATTAACCAATCTTAACCAAACTTTATCCAAGTGGGTATCTAGTAAAGCCTCAAAACATATCTAGTAACGGATGAAATCGGAACACAAAAATAAGAACACAAAGTATAAAGGCGAGGTGCGAGCCGATGGAAAGCGTTTAAATTTTTTGAGAGTCACTGTCAAGCGATTCTACTATATCAGAGGCGACCGTGAGATAATTCGAAAACGCTTTGTATCGGCTCACCTTTATATCCTTTATATCGGAACAAATTAACTCCTCAAAATTAATTTCTTCAAAGAAAAACTGCTTTCTTAATGAGTCGATTTTAGCCAAACTTCATCCAACCTTGTTCCTAGTTTAGCCTCAACACATCCAGGAACAGAGGGGATCGGAACACGTCATAGGGCTGCGGTAGAAATTATTAACATACAAAAGAAGCTTAGGTTACATTCAAATGTGACAAGTATTAAAAGTTCGTAGCGCCCGAAATTAGCCTCGATCTCGTTTTTTATTTGTCGATAGCAAAGATAACGTTAAGGGCGGAAGGAAATAATCAATTAAGGTACGTGTTCGTAGAGACGACTCATGTGATGATCGTTCAGCGATAGTAGTTAAGCATCCCTAATTTCGAGCCATATTTATATATTTTTTGAATGGTGCTACTTTCCTTGGGTCGACTATGACCTAAACGAACATGTCTGTATAGAAAATATACGCATATAGTGCTCAGAACAGGTGGTTTAAATGCGATCGCTTAGCGATCATCACATGAGTAGTCTCTACGAACACAACCTTTAGTAATGGAACCGAGCGAATGCATTGATTTTAAAGCACTGCTTCCAAAAAAAATGTCGATAAAGAGTCATGAAATTCGGCTTATAATGCATAAAATTACAGCACCCGCCCACTATTCGCGATGCGATAAAAAGGTTCAATGGTTCAAAGTATGTAGTGTAAACAGTGTTAGCACCGCTTGCAATCGCTTCGTTCTCGAGCATTTAAGGCGTTAATGGAACACATATGATGGGAAAGCATTTGAGCTGGAACCAAAGTGGCCTCAAAAATAAAAAAAGTCGATGTATTTATTTCCCGGTTTTCGCTATTCATTTATTATACTAATCTTAAACTGGGATCTTACACTTTAACTTTTGCTAAGCGACACAAATTTCTGGAAAGACGTTATAAAGCCGACAAGAGAAGCCATATACGTAAATTGTCAAGCATTCTCCTTAGGTATATGGTATATGCACCATAAGCAAGAACACATGTTTTCCTCTAATCGAACAACTTTAATTTTGCATAAGGTAATCTTAAGACTTTGTGGGCATTTCGCCAATCAGGGCGGTCAATAAACCTTAACAGGTTCATTGTTGGGGAGTACCTAGTGTTCTGGTTTCAAAGTGGTAAAATTGTGATAAAAGGTAAAGTCTTTCGTCAGCTTGGCTTATTAACTCTTTAATTAAAAGTATGCATGTATGTAATAATTTGGAAGATATTTTTTGTCTAAAGGAACACTGAAATAAGTACATATGCTAGATGGAGAAAAATGTTTGGTTTAAATTTACTTGGCAATAAACTGCAATAGAATTATATATTAATTTAGCGATAAATTAAAATATGTGCCTCCAGTAAACCTCTTAAAGAACATTTTCTTTACGAATTCAAAGCATGAAAGAAAGAACACAGCTTAAATTTGTTTCCCATTTGCTTCATGGGAAGCAAGCGTGATAAGGGCTGCGCTTCAGCATAATATCCTCGCAAATACCGATTGCGGATCCCTCTAATAAAACATCCACGCACACGGCTCCAGATAGCACGATGACGCGAAAAAAAATATAATTCTATTGATGGCGTTTTTGCTCAAACGAATTTAACTATCAACTCTTTCAGTATTGACCATCCAATGCGGGACAACCTGTATATGTATTCTCCCTATCAAAGGCAGTTACAAAACAAATATATGACAGCCGAAATCAGTTCTCCAACGGAACGGACGAAATCAAAGCACAAGTCATAGAGTTGCCCGAAAAACTATTGGCCCGAAAGCTGAGGGGTATCCAAGTTTGGTCTACGCCCGAAATCAGCCTCGGTCTAGTTTTACATTCTCTTGACACCGTTAGCGCAATCGACGACCAAACACAGGATTTGTCTCCTCCTTGATCTCATGCCAGATTGTGAAGGTTAATGTTTGCAACAACATTAAAATAATCGATCTGAATTCTGATATTCGTTACAAATTTTGATGAGGCAGCTAACATGGAAAGACGGGGGTGACAGAGTGTCCAGTGAACCAAAAGGAACGCCTCTGTAACTGTGGCGCTTAATTAATGGTTTGCGTTGCAGGTTACGTTTTCAGCAATCCATGCCACTGATTGCGACAGGACGCCATGAAGTTCCGGAAACATCCAATTCCAATACATTTCCATTCAAAATTATCTTCAACATCGTATAGAAAACAAGAACGTAACAGTTTAACCGTTCAAAGAAGAAGAAATTGTATTTCTGGAAATATATTGACATTATCTACAGCCGCTAACCAAAATGTATGTGAAATAGATTCCGTTCATTTCTAATCCATAAATTTACCAATTCACTATACTGATACTTGCCAGGATAGTAATTGATTATCATTTAAGAATAAATTGTTTCTCCAGCTTCCACTATACTCGTATATATATACAACCCTCTGGAGATGTCTATTAGATTTATGATTATGTTCGAAGGGTACGCACGCTTACCATAAAAACACTTCCTATTTCCTATGCTATTTACCGCTGCCTTGGGTATTAAGTTTTTCTATTTCTACCGCATGTTGTCTTTTATAATTAGCTGAAGCTATTTAAGTATCGACTTCCTCACATCTCTACGGATGATTCCAATAATCCTTAAGGCACATTCATTCACTTCATGCACTTCTAGACACAGTGTCTTCTTAATTATTATTATGGTTCGAGCTTGAGCCCCAGACACAACATTCTTCCGTGAACTGTGTGTGAGTTTCGAGTCAAATTGGGTGTCGGCCGCAACATAAATGACACATTTATTATGCGGGCTCCATGATCGTCCCGTGTCAACAATTTATTTATTTTTAGAAATGGGAAGGGTCTCTCTCTCATGTCATCTCAAAAAGCAAATCTTGGACATAAAGGTAGGTTTTAATGTTTTTCTTTTTCTGAATCCTGTGTTTGTCATTGTCACTGACATTGTTGGCTTTTTTTAGAGATGAATTACATGTATGATTATTGCAGAGGGAAGTTGAAGATTGAGAGATAAGGTTGCTGATCGTGTACACTTCACAACATAACGAAAGAAGTATACTTACCAAAGAATTAGTAAATAGTAAAGGAAGGAGCATGTGGCAATACTACCGTGCAACGAAAAGGTAACCACTTTCTGGTTCTCCTTTCTCGTTCTATCCTTAACATAAGTATTCTAGTCTCGCTGTCATCTCAGGAGTAGGGTAAAGGTATGAATGAGATAGAAAATGATTACCTTTTCTTGGTCTATGACTTGTTCCTTTTATTATTTACTAATTCTTTGATACTTACGGACAAAAGTATCGACTCAACCTATAATCACGTGTATGTGTACGTGTTTTTTTTAAAGTACGGTAGTTATCCATAAAAATCGTATGTCATTCAAAAGCTTGAGACCTCAGCTTTATTATGGTACCATTTTAACCATTATTTGGTGAGTACTTTTAAAATGATTGCTCTTTGAACGAAATCGTAGGGAAAATGGAAATTTATGAAAATGGTTTGTGGTTAGATTTTTCGAAAATAAAACAAAAACTGTTGGAAAATAACTTAAGTATTTATTATTTTAGTATTTGGTATTGCCTCCTCTTGCTCTAATGACAGCTCCCAGTCGATTCTTCATTGATCTGATCAAGTTGTTGATGGTATATTGAGGAATACCGTTCCACTCCTCTGATAGGGCTGCCTTCAATTCTTCAGTGGACGAAGGGACTGGATTTCTGACTCAGACTCTTCTCTTGAGCTCGTCCTATAAGTGTTCAATGGGATTGATGTCTGGACTGCGTGCAGGCTAGTTAAGTGTCGCCATTTTAGCTTCATGCAGGAACTGCCGAGCGAGACGCGATGCGTGACACCGGGCATTGTCGTGCATCAAAGTAAAGATCTCGCCAATAAATGATGTCAGTGAACAATACTGAGCTCCATGCCTTAACGCTCCAATTCAGGTGATCTCGAGCTTGTCGGTGTCCTGCAGTCAATTTGGGGCCAGTGGTAGGCTGTCTTGGAGTGGTATTCGTTTCCCTTAATCGTCTCCTCACTGTCCGGGCACTGACAGCTACTCCGCGAACACGCCTCAGGTTCTGCTGCGCAGCAACACCCGTCAGGAACCGCTTTCGCAACGTACTTGTAACAATGAAACGGTCGTCTCTCTCTGAAGTGGATCGAGGGCGGCCCATTTTTGGTCTCGAATTAAAGCTACCAGTCTGTCGAAATCTCCTGCTAACTCTCGAGACAGCAGACTGACTCATTCCAAGAGGAGCTAGAACTTGAGCCGGATCAGGCGCCGTTTCGTGTGGATTGTGATGGACAGTGATTGAAATTACCTTAGATGTAAGTAAGCTAACTTTCCAGATCATCAACTCATAATGAGAAACCGATTACGGGCGCTTTGCCATCATAATTTTTTTCTGAGTTTTTTGTTGCAAGTGGCATTAATTTAAAAAGTGGCATTAATTTAAAAAGTGCGCAGCAAATATTGATAAAAAGGGTACCAAAAGGTAGCTAAGGTTTCAAACTTTGAAATCACATACGAGTTTTATGGATAACTATCGTACTTTTCAAAAAGTACGGACAAATATATGCGATTAAAGGTTGAGTCCGTAAGTGTACATTGACACCGAAGGTTATTTTAGAAAGTGTAGGCGTTTATAAAATGAATGCAATTTTGAACTAAAAATAGATGCACATCTACAGGATATTGCCTTATAAACAAGAGAAAAAATGATGAATGTATAAACTGAGGTTGATGAACACACTCTGTGATATACACATAGAGCGTGCATTTACAAGCTAAGCATG
This sequence comes from Microchrysa polita, assembly GCA_949715475.1. Lineage (NCBI taxonomy): Eukaryota > Metazoa > Arthropoda > Insecta > Diptera > Stratiomyidae > Microchrysa > Microchrysa polita. Next base: position 50,247,035 of record OX454421.1, read on the forward strand.
GAGTCATGAGGTCGTATAAATAAAACGATGATTTGCTTATTTCTTGGCTGAACAATTTACATATCAACCGGTTTAGCAAAGTATTAAGCAAAGCATGTTTGTTATTCATACAACCTACGGTCACATCACAAGTACAACATGTACATAGTTTCTTCATTGCCTAAAATTCCTTTCTGTTTCGTGGTTTATCCTAGGTCAGTAACAATTTGGTATTTAATTTAAATTAAAATGAATTAAGGACTCCTAATATACGCGTACAAAGTAGATACTTGTGTGTTAAGTTATCTGATAGATCCAATTACACATTATATACGACGCGGTCATGCAACGCATTATATCAAAATATAATACCACTAAAATCCATCTGCCGACTTTTGCCATAGTGATAACGACTACACTATTGCGAGGGTATAGCTAGTATTTTCCCTATCAGATGGTTTGAATACCCTGCCACTTTATGTTATCCAAATGCCAATAGAAAATCCGACCTTTTTCCCAATCCATCGTTCTTTCAACTTTCGAGTGAAGTGGATCGTTTTATGGATGTTTCGGAAAAGTTTTTTATGCACGTTTTTTTTTCAACTTTCACCCTTATAGCTATAGTGGCTGCGAGAATAAGTATAGACTTAGACTATGCATACTCGTAAAATAAAATACAAGTCTGCCTCCCGTACCCAAATCCCCATATGTAGCGGCAATTTTAAAGGATGGTGAAATTTTGTAGGATTTTGGGATCTGAGATTCTTTTTATTAGACAATATCAACGCACATTTACGCTTCAAATCTTATAAGAATAGGACACGGCAAGTGGTTTTGATGGTTTTCAAAAGAGAAGGAGCAAACGAGGATTATGTTAAGGAGTTGAGAATATGTGTTGCCTCTACTACGCAGAATATGATTTATTGCAGAGTAAGATTTCTAATATTTGCGTTAAACTATAGATGTACATTTGCCTATGGTGTAGTGAGAAGTGCATTCACCAAAGCGTTAAGTTACAGAATTGAGAAAACCTGTAGGGTGTGCTTATGAACAATGTAATGACGATTTCGTTGTTTTTCGATCATGAGTGTCTCATCTCACAGCTAGATATTTTTAACGGGTTAGTTATCTTTCATTAGGAGTATCTGAATAATACGAGAGCCCTCAATGGCGTCCCCGTAAAATACAGGGTGTCCGGAAACTGCCGCATAAAAGCACCGGACTATGATTCCTCAGTTGATTTCCAGCAAAAAAGTTGTACGGAACATACCCCCTCAGCTTAACCCTTTAGCTGCCACAGGCATTTAAAGATTTTTGAAAAAATCATTTTCTTGCACGACTTAAAGCCTAATATCTTCAAAGGTAGACCAGCTAGAATAGTGAAATCAAATGATTTTTACAGCCAACAAATTTACCTGTAAAATAAAACTAACCACCCTAAAATCGGATAAGAAGTTTGGCTTTTACAAAACTTCAAAGTCAAATTTGCGTGATTTGACCCAAAAAACAATCTTTTTTTCCATCTCAATTTTCTCCAACTTCTGCCAAGGTGGGGCTTGTACGATTCTTTTAAAAATTGGCGCATAGTCTTACGATCATATCTTTCTTACATCATTTTGATATAGCTCCATTACTTCTAACAGTTTTTATACGTTAAGTGTAGAAAACTAGGGTTAAGGGTTAAGGCTTTAAGTCGTGCAAGAAAATGATGTTTTCAGAAATCTTTAAATGCCTGTGGCAGCTAAAGGGTTAAGCTGAGGGAGTATGTTCCGTACAACTTTTTTGCTGGAAATCATAATCCGGTGCGTTTATGCGGCAGTTTCCGGACACCCTGTATATTCACGAGATTATGTATGCATCTCCGTGGAAAACGAAGGTTAAAAAGAATTCGAAAATTATTAAGTCTCAGTAAAGGTCCACACCCTTAGTAGTCCACCCGAAAGCTGAAGAAAGCGACAATGGCAGCCAATATCAAGTTAAATAGCGGCCGGGAGCCATAAAATGAACATTAACACATGACAGCCGTTGTTATCCTTTTATCACACAACATTTAACATGTTTCTGGAACATCCAAACGAAAAAATGCAGAAGAAATTTGTTTGCTTTTTTATTCGAAGAATTTCCCGCTAATTCAGATGTACATACATCCGTATTTTAACACGTGCCAAACGCATGACTTATAGTGTCTTCGCGATTTGATGTATGTGTTTATAGGGATACCAGCTGTTGATTAAAATAAATTTAGTGCTCATTCTAATTATAAAAATCGTGCAAATTTCCAGCACATTTTTTGCATCTTATGGCTTGTGACCGTGAGTGATTAAAAATACCATATGAGTATACGAACGAATATTACGTAGAAATTCATGAATTGAATTGATTGGGGTCGAGGTAACGATTGCATATTTTCGGATTCTGGTTGATTCAGATTACGTACTTGCTTTTTAGCCATGGGAAAAGTTTGATCAAAAGTTTGACAAACACGTTGCGATTAACACTTAAACAAAAACATTATAATAAATGTAATAATTTTCAAAGAGACCTCATTAAAATTTTCAGATTTTCAAGTTTAAGGGCTTCACACACTCAAACTAAATTTTTCTTAAATTTCCTGAAAATAAATATCTACACATATACCTATGTACTAACTAGTAAGTATGTATCTTGAAACTAGAGTTATAGTTTTTCTTTTATCTTGCTTGTGTGAATAAACCTCAGCATATCTGCCCTTCTCGATCATAAACCCTCCATATACATACTATTCAATGTGTCTCTAGCGTACTCTAAATCATTAACTTTATTTCCTTTCTCAATTCTTAGCGACTATCAGAAGAGTAATAAATTATTCAAAATGAAATTATGTCGGTATATATCATAGACGAACGTCCATGCTAGTGTTCCTTGAATAGCCGTGACCCAAGAAAAGGATAGACCGTTTCCACGATATGTTCATTTTTGTATCTTAATTGAGAGACAACGCTTCACCACAAATAATTGTATATGAAAGAAATGAGGAGGAAGTCGAGACGTGAGGTCAACGGACAACTTTGCGGTGAGAGATTATTGCATGATGTAAAGAAATAAGACCAAAGATGTCAAGAAACGAAAAAAAAAACAACACATTTAACCATATTTTATAAAAATCTTCTCATGCTCATGTGGGCGATAAAAATGGCTCTTAATAGAAGGGAATCGTACCTTGTAAGTCACATAGAAAGCAAGTGGTAATACGTTTATAGTGATCACGATTCTTCCCGCTCCACAGCCTGTATCCTTAGATGATTTATTGGAATTATCGCGGAGTCTATTATGGCGTTGCAACATGATGCACTTTATAGCACTCTAGTGTAGATTTAATAGAACGTCTACGTGTGAGCAAGGGTATATACGTGAAACTGCAATAGGTCATTATGAAATGACCAATTTGTTGAATAACTTGCATACACACCTCCCTTCCTTATGCTTCCACCATTCCATTTAGGTACACTGTCAATATAAATCTCTCTTGAAGACTATGCAATCATAAAACGATGCGTGACTCCATTGAAATTCTAAAAAGTTGTTTTGAAGACAAACCGGTCCTAGAGCTCTTTTCAGTATGGATGAACGAAAAAATATTGCACCAACGCACGGAATACGCGCACCTCATAAGATGCAAGATGCATATAAGCGCAGAAGAGGCAAGCCACATTCCATTTTATAAGTGAGGCACGATCGTTTGTGCATCGACAAAAGGTGAAAAACGTTAAATATTATACTGTAGTAATGAGGAAACGATTGGATGAAAGGGCCCTGCGATAGTGATAAGTTGCTGTAAGATACATAAATATGGACGACCAGGCTTAGGCATAGGCATAGACTGGATTCCGGTTATAATCAGGTTGAAAGATTCTTTTTACTACCACCAATCAAGAGCCGCATTGATTGCATTGGAAGCTTTCTAAAAATAAGAAGCAGAGCACCTTTATGTGCAGGATGCAAGTCACCATGCGGTAAAGTTATTCTCTCATTTTGGTGTCGCCATAGATTTTATAACCTTCAAATATTTGTAGTTCCGACTTTGAAGCTATCTAGATACGAAATTTCTATCTCAGAGACGTATGTTATGTTTTCATTTCACGATAGATGCGTAAGTGTCTATGGAGACGAATGCTGCCGGATGACTATTATTCTTAGGGTTACCACATTTGCCTGAATTCCAAAAAAAAATTATATAAAGTAATTGAGTTTTGAATATGAACAGTAAAACTATAATAAAAAAAATAACAAAAATTGTTTTTGAAATTGAAATAGGTACATACATTATTCTTTTTGGTTGGTTCCCTGTTTTTTTGTGAAAAAAAAATGCAACCAAAAAAAAAGAAACATAACAGTGAATCAAAAACATAAAAAGAGTGAAATTATTCTTTTTGAGCAAATTGAATAATGTGTGATGTAGGGCGTTTGAAGAAGTCTTGATTGATAAGAAATTTTAAGACTCGGTGCATATTTAAGGCTTTACGCAAACAAATATGTACTATCTATAGTGCAAAAATCCTATACTGTACGAATACATTATTGGTTTGACGTTGGTATTGATATGTATATAACCGCTTTCAAAGGTAAACTTAGTGATCACTGATCACCTTTGACAGACGACATACATGTGTTATCAATCATTAACACCATACATAGCATAGTGATATGGAGATAATACCATATGGAAATAATAACAATAACTATATAATTTTCAAACTTAGTTCCCATAAGTGTGTATAGATTTGTTGAATTATTATTAAAATAACCTTTTCAAAACAAGATTACATCTACTAGCCCGTTCAAATAAAAAAAGCTTTTAAAAGGTACATATATACGGAAATGTTCAAATATATCCATGCTATCTTATCGTCAACCTATCATCTGTTTTTAATTTTTATGAAACAAGTGAATATTTTTTTAAACTTTCTGTAATCTCCATAATATTTATTTGTATAGATTGTGTTATCAGCAGCTATATACAATAGTAAATCTTGCAATTTGTACTGTCTTTCTGAATATTGATAACATGTGTGTTTTGCACATGGAACATGGTCTACTAGCAAAATATAACCCATTTTAGAAATATGTACACATATATAATATCTGCAATACTTACATATTTGTTTGGACAATAAAGCGATTTATATCGCTTTTTTCATAGTCACTTGCTTTCAACAAGAATGTTCACAAATCTAAGTTAGTCAAGGAAATTAAAGGTCGCCATAAGTCAAGAAGTGAATAAATAGCCTTTTTATTTTAAAGAAAGAATAAGCATTTTCTACGATGTTAAAATGATACGCTACTTAAATTAAAATACGAAATTCAAAAATTGGTATCCAAATGTGTAGAGCAGAATTGGCAAATGTCGCTTGCTGCAACTAAGCTAGACCGTTACCGGTCGCTTCAGAGAAGTGAGAGCTAAGATCTGCAGGCTCCCTACTTTGCTAATTAGTTTTCCGACTAGAAGCCTTACAGGTCGAGTAATTAAAAAAAAAGCCGGCCATGGTCTAGTCCTTAGAGCTATTCGTATATAATTATATAATTAGAATAATATTATTTGCGTTATAATTTGTACGTCGCTTAGCGCAATATAAATTGGATTAATCGACCGGAGTGGGCGAACTATGCACTATGCTATGGAAGGGAAGAGTAGGGTAGGGTGGCTATTATATCAAGCCAAATTGCGGAGCCCAATCATCTCTTCATAGCGCGGAGACCTTTTTGTCCTTTTAAAAAATTTCGGGATGCTAGACTGAATTTTATTGAAAATATTTCCATTTAGTTAATAATGCAATTCGTATTATCGTTTTCAACCAGAGACGCTCTTATGCTTTGAAATATTTTGTCCCCTGACATTAACGAGAATATTTCCAAAAACTTGTGTTCAATTTGGAACACAAAATCTGTTGCTGATGTCAATGCGCTTGTCTACTAAGATCACGTACACCAATCAACCCAATTATAGTTAAAAGGGACTCACGCTATTCGGCTAATGATTATTATTAAAGCAGTTGAACAATGTGGAGTAAATAAGGGGACTATATGTATAATAAATATTTTAATTCGGCCATAACGTTCGACAGAATATCGCTAGGGACCTGAAATCTTCATCAATGCCTAATTGTGACATATCCTTGAAGTTGATGGAAAGTGGGGTATATTTCACTACCCCTACCTTTCCTACAAAGCTACATTCAGTCATATCTTTTGATGAAATGTCGCGAAGAACTTCAAATTTGTTTCAAATGGTAGCTGTTGGATGTCTTTAAAAAATATTAAAGGTGTGCCAGATCAGACCCACCTACCCCTTCCTCCACAGCAAAAAACATGAAATTGAATATTATTTTGTTTTGACTTGGGTGACTTCCAGGGTATAGGGTATACACTCATCGTGCTATTCGTACGATTAGAGCTGGGTCTGATTTTTCTTCGTTTCGTACCGTATAAGGTATAACCGTATAACCATCATCTCACCAATCCACATCAACATTTGACACGCGATACGTCGGAATCTTGTGGGGCATGGCATGGTGTGTTCACTCAGCCGTTCAGCTACTTCGAGTCAACGTTACATTGCATATAGTTTCGGAGTGTTCGCAAATTTCAGTGCCAAGGAGGCTTTACGTTTAGATAAACTACGATTGTTACATAGCAGAATCGTTATTTGAACTGTTAAATTCGTGAATCGGACCAGAATAAGTACACGTCTGAAAACCTTCTAAGTCTATTTTTTACTGACAACGTGAATTACGATAAAATTTATCTGAGTGTTTCGAACAGTTTCAATCTAGATTGGAGCGTGGCGTGACCAATGAATAAGGAAATATAAAAAGGAACCGCAAATAATCGCATAAAACACTGTATATGCGACTTGCATACGGGACCAAAATATTTTCTATGGTGACTATGATTTTGTAGTTTTAATGACATTTCTCATATGCGTAAATACGAATTTTATATGAAAACTTAATTGTTAACACTGCACATGCGCAGCTCAATGTTGCAACTGTGTAGTGGGCCGTAGGAATAGGGGCAATGAACAAGAAATTTCAAAATTAATGGATGATTTAAATTAACTAATCAACTACATAACTATCGCATAACTGTATACCAGCAGCATAATAATCTTCATTATTGCGAAAGGCAAATTAAATGAGAATGCAATGCGTTGAGTTGTACAAATTCGATTAAATATAAAATTTTTAATAGTGTTTTTTTTTTTCAGTGCATTGCAGCTCGATACTCAACTCTAATGAAATTGTTTAGAAAAGCAGCAAATTGTCCCATTTTTCAGTTATTTCGTTTCCTTCTTCATTGAGTGTGACACACTACCAAAAACGAAACCAGATTGGTATTGCCGACGCTACATATCGTGTGTCAAAAGTAGTACCCAATTGGAAATGTAATAAGCTCGTCACCTAGCTATGCAATTTGATGTACTTCCAATAGTTTCTAAGCTTAGAGAAAGCATAGTAACACAATCCATGCGTTAGTCCAGAGTGGCCATCAGAAAATAAAAATGGCACCGTTTTCACACTATTGCAGTTCATAGTATGCGTGAAAATTTTATTCAAGCGTCAATTTTTTGTTTACAATTGAGAATATAAAATCCGCGTAATATTTATTACTCTCTTAAAATGCCAACGTGATATTTAACCCTTCTGTTGGCGTATAGATCCAGACAGACCATTGGTACTACATATATTTTGATGAAAAATATCGTTCAACAATATTTTCCACCCCTTTCCATATTTATTTCAAAGGAACCGGCGGCCACAAATGCGATCAAACGTTTGGCGAAATGAAAACTATGTCTAAAGAAACGAAAAAACGGCGCATCATCGTAAGGCATAGTATGTAAACTGTTTCAAGATCCAAAATTAGACCTCTTCAAAAATTAAGATTGATTTCACAGAAAATTCAGCTACACCTTAGGCATAATAGCTCGTAGGCGACGACAGAAGGGTTAATAATTGCATCGACAATATTTTGACGTTTGAATTATTTCGTGGAGTGTAGTGTAATAAATTTGGAGTCAAACACATATTAGTCCAGTACAATTGGTTCAAAATAGCCCCAAACCTAAACATCCAAAAAGAAAAGAAATTTTTGATGCCGAATTGTTAAATACACTGCCTAATATACGCAGTAAAAAGTTACACTAATTTGCGCCATGGGTTAATGGGGGAGGGGGTGGCAAAGGGGTGAAAATTCAGTTTCTTGCAAATATCTGGAAATCTATGAGCCTGACCTTAAAATGTGCTGAGGACAAAATAAACTACATAAAATTACCTTTGTAATGATATGTAACACTCTAGACATTTTCTCAGAAAATTATACCCTAGACCTAAAAGTATTATAGAGAATTTCCATTTTTTGAGTTTTACATTTCGCACTGTAACTTTTGATAGAATAGACCTAGGATCACAGGATCTTATTCATTATATTACCAACAAAATTAGTTTGATTTTTACCAAAAAGTAAAGTGATCCCTCCATTGAAGCCCCCCTCACTCCTCCTAACATTTTTCAAAAAGGCATGCCTGTAGCTTCTTTTCAAATTAAGCCAGGCAGATCAAATTTGGTAAGATGCCTAGCCTAAGCCCCATTATGCTCCTTACCAAAAATTATTACCATCCGATCAAAACTAAGGGTACCCCCCATACAAAGTGAACCAAAATTCATAAAAAAATCACATTTTTCCACTTCTAAATTCTATCTAAAATGGAAAAATAAAATGTATCTCGTAGAACGTCATTATAACATTTATTTGTAGTCTTCTGAATGTATATTCAAAAGTTTGTACCAGAGCGTCTCTTACAAGTACGAAAAATCGGGTTTGAAGTTTGCTAGTACACGTTACTCGATATATTCGGAAATAGCCTTAGAACTGGTACCAATGACCTTCAAACCCAATTTGTTGATACTTGTACCGTACGCTTTGGTGCAAACCTTTGCCACATACATTCAGAAGACTACAATTAACTGTTATAATGACGTTCTAAGAGATAAATTTTATTTTTCCATTTTATATAGAATTTAGAAGTGACAAAATGTGAAATTTTTTAGAATTTTGGTTCACCTTGTATGGGGGGTACCCTTAGTTTTGATCGGATGGTTATAATTTTTGGTAAGGAGCATAATGGGGCTTAGACTAGGCACCTCACCAAATTTGATCTGCCTGGCTCAATTTAAAAAGAAGCTACAGGCATGCCTTTTTGAAAACTGTTAGGAGGAGTGAGGGGGGCGTCAATAGTCGGAGCACTCCAATTTTTGGTACAAATTAAATGAATTTCGTTATCAATATATGGACAAGATCTTAGGACGGTAGGTCTATTCTATCAAGAGGGACAGTGCGAAATATAAAACTCAAAAAATGTATATTCACTATAATATTTTTGGGTCTAAGGTATAATTTTCTGCAAAAATTTCCAGAGTGTTACATCTCATTACAAATGTAATTTTATGTAATTTGTTTCGTCCTCATGACGTTTCAAGGTCAGACTCAAAGTTTTCCAGATATTTGCAAAAAACCGAATTTTCACCCCTTTGCCACCCCCTCCCCCCTTAACCCATGTCGCAAATAAGTGTAACTTTTTACTGCGTATATTGAGCAGTGTATTCAACAATTCGGCATCAAAAATTTCTTTTCTTTTTGGATGTTTGGGTTTTGAGCTATCTGTACTAGACTATATGGGTTGTGTGATCACATAGCCATTCTGGACTAACGCATGGCATGGGTTACTATGCTTTTTCTAAGTTTCTAAGCAATCAACAAATATTATTCGCGAATTTCAGTACAAAGACAATTTTTTACTGACAATTGGAATTATGATAAAATTGATAGGAGTATGACTGTAACAAATCGGGATTCGCCTATTGTGTGTGTCAAAGGCGTTGCACTGGACAGATGTAATGGTAATCCTAAATGCGACGGGAATCTCGTTTGGATTTTTTTGTGTTTTACACCCTAGAGTCAAACTGTCCGAAACACCTTCGCGATTAACCAAACTACGCATAAATATATCCCTTTTGAAATCATCAAAAATACATAAGAATCTCACATAAATTTTTGTGAAGGGTAATTCTTGCCAGTCGTTTTTTCTTTTTTTTTACTCATTAAGCAATGATTGTAACTATATGAATCATCCCATATGTAGTTAAACGACAACCGTGGACTCTAGACGAAAGAAAGCCCGTGCACTCTATAAATAAATTTGATTACCATCGCGTTTTTTCTAAACCTAGAAGGCAAACTAAAATTACAGAGCCGCCATCATATGGCAATGCAAAATTCTGGATCTCATATAGAGAAGTGCTACATTACTCATTTTCCGGACATGTATACATACATAATTAAATGTTGCTCGTGTCTAAACGAGGCACAAAATTAATTTCTGCAGCACCATTCTCGAACATGTACTCGTATATGACATGTATTCTGGAGCATATTCATAAACTTTTCAAAAGAAAAATTAAATAAGTCATAATGTAGACAAAAATAGCCCACAAACAATGACGAGAACATTGACCATATATGTATTTACAAGTAAATCTCAATGCATGTCTATAAGTTTATATTTTACGCTGTTTACGCCAAACTTTAGGTACCCCCTTGTTAGATTTTTCATGAAATATGTAGGTGGCGCGGTAGAATCGCAATATATGTAATTTTTCTTTGCATGAAACCCTACACGGAGATATCCGAAACTATCACGATCAGGCTTTGGAAAAGTTAAAAACGAAAAGAACCGGAATTGTGACGAAAACACAGTTTTTATCAGAGTGCTCCAAAGGGGCTTCTGATGCGTTTTTATCTATTGGGTATCATTAATAAATAGAAGACACAGTATAAATCTTTGTACTTATTTTTCCGTAAATTTTTCGAAGTATGTTTCAGGTATTTTTGAGCGAAAATAAATGTAATATTTCTCTCGGGGAAGTACATACGTAATAGATTCTTTGATATAGCCAGACTGGTTAAGGTTTTATGTAACCGAAATCTCTACAAATTTTTATAGCGAACCCCCCTTAAAAGTGCTCATTCTTACTATCCTTCTTTTTAACTAAAACCCCATCTTCTAACTAATTCAAACTCGTATGTATTCCATTTTTCTTGCCAAATTGAAATCTGTGGTCACTTTTATTCACATGAATCTTTCCAAATTTAAAGATGATGCCAAGAAAAAAACTTTCCAAGGCAACATTCAATCAATTAGACAATGCCGTGAAGACAGTACATACGCATAATAGAGTAAAATTCGTAGTAAAGACGCTTTCGAAATTAAGCGAGGAAGAATCTCGACTGATAGATAAATTTATCTAATCAAATCTATAAAGAAGAAACAAGGCCAGCCATTAATGTCATTAGTCACGTCAGACGTGCACAGTACACACACACATAAGTTTTATGTAATTATCAATTCTTTTTTGATAGCATTGCTTCCGAGGAATTATCTAATGATTGGGGCAAATTGTGAGTATTGGAGTCGAAAAAGTGCGTCCATGAAACAAAAAAAAAAAAACCTTTTAATTGAAGAAGATCTACAAAGGAAATTACATTTTGAAAGCAACACATTGCATACATGTTTGAAATAGCACAATCTACGGAAACTAAGATACTGATTAATTTATGATCAATGTTGGAGTACACCATAAATAAAAATAAGTTATAAAGCCTGACATGAAAAATATACCTAAAATAAAGTAATCAAACATACACACTTCATTTATTTTTGGTTTAAAACAGTGGATTTTTGAATGCATTGCTGTTGATGCATTCATTCAAAAGGAGGTTTACAAAAAGTCTGAAATATTCCCTACAAAATAAAAGGGCGTTATGTTTCTACCAAAACCAAAATTGCTTGATTGATTAGTTTAGTCACCAAAAGTGGAAGCAAATGACATTTTAAATAAAAAAGAGTACTTGTATGCGCCTTTAATTGCACACAATTGCCGGCACTAAAAAAATGACATGCATCAGCTGCCCGATTGCATACTATTCGTATTTAAAAGTCACCCATCTTACAACACCATTCAAGAAACCCGACAAGAATTTTTTTTTCTTAAGGATCACGCAGGATAACATTAGATCGTATACGTTCACATGTTTCCAAGACGATAGGTAATATGAAACAGCTGCCATTGCCTCTATAAAACGAACACGCACACACAACCGACCCTCTTCAGTCGACCTTAGCATTTTCATATGTCCTTACAATGTATGTTTATCAGTATTCACAACCAGCTGCTTTTACGGTTTCCTTTTAGTCGATGTGATACCCTACCTTGTGTGCATACACAATTTTCAAACATATCTCTGCGTCAAGCGCTCATATACTCTCTTCAATAACAATCACTTCAATACTCTCCCAAAGCCCAGACTTTATCGTAAAAATGTAACGAAGTGTCGACGAAACGAAGGGTTGAAAAACCGGAACATGTCACCCTTGTTCCACTTAAAAATGCATTCTTATCAAGAGGATTTTGCACAACTCATCACAGACACTATACTCGGAATAACAGCAACAATGTTGATAGTCCTTGAAACCGGACGGAAATTGCGGCTTTATTTAACCTATTATACGAGTATACACGGGAGGAGTAATGGCGAATTGCATGTACGCAATGTCGTTCATGGAAATTTATCCTATACTCGTGGATTACGATGAATGCAATTATCGCTTCTGTTGCTCTTTCTGACTACCCTTGCGTGGAACAGAATTGAACTCCGGATATGCATGAGATTTCAATGTATCCGGAAATGAAAATCCCCTTCGGATCGTACATCAGATGTTATGCTTCATAAATACACCGATTAAAATGGGTGGTGGTTTTGGTAATTTAAATGCCACAAAATAGTTGTTTTGTTGCATACAAACCAATACAGAAATATGCAGATAAGGAGAATTTTTATAGCAGCCATATGGTTGCAAATTTAGTAAAAAACGAGACCGAGGCTAATTTCGGGCGCGTCCGAAATTTGTTTTTTTTTTTTCGGGCGTACGACTTGTATTTACCCCCCCTCTCCCCCATTCTTTTCCTTCCGTTTTCATAAAAGTTCCGTTGCGTCGACAAAACAATATTAGTGTGGGGTTTGGTTGGAATAAGTGGGCAAATCAAAATATTTACTCAGAAAATTTTATTGGGGGAAGCGGGAACATGGCCCCATAGTACGATTCCATTTGTTTTGACTTTTTTTGTTGGTTTGATAAAGACACATTAATTCTAGGTTTTGTGAAATTGGTGTAAAACATGTTTCTTAGAATAACCAAAATGGGGGTGGTTGGGTTTTTATGGCAGCCCCTTGACCCCATGGTCCAATTTGATCCATTCTTACATATGTTTTGTGTCATCAATAGAAATACATTTGTGTGAGATTTAGTTGAAATTCTTCTCCTTCTTCATTACCGTAATTCCTAGTGGAGCATGGTGACTACCGTGTGTAGTCATCAACGTTACAAAGACAACGGAATTCGGAGTGTGATACGGTTGTCAGCCATACCACTTCCTAGTCGCATTGTTAGTGTATATTCTACGATAAGAATAATTATTATCATCTTTTTCTGAATAATAAACTTGCGACGAGTCGTGCCGAGTTTGGAAACTCGTTTCTCTATGAGTGTCTATTTCACAGAGTGGCGACCGAACGATCACGGCCACAGAGCACGACAAGTTTAAATTAGTGCACAAATAGAAAAGAACCTAATTTGGGGGGTTAGGTTTGTATGGCAGCCCCATGACCCCATGGTCCGATTCAATTTATTCTTACGTATTTTGTGCCATCAATAGAAACACATTTTTGTGAAATTTGGCTGAAATTGGTTCACGAATAAAAAAGTTTTTCTTAGAAGAACCTAATTTCGGGGGTTATGTTTGTATGGCAGCCCCATGACCCCATTGTCCGATTTTATCGATTCAAACATACAAACTGCCTGCAGCAAAAAGAAGCATTTTTGCAAAATTTCAGCTTCATAGCTTTTAACTGGCCGAGTAAAACGCGTCGCAACAGACGGACAGATTGACATCGCCCATTCGACTCCCCAAGTCATGCTGATCATTTATGTATACTTTTTATATGGTCGGAGATGCTTCCTTCAATGCGTTACAAACTTCATGACAAAGTTAATATACCCTTTCACTCCTGAGCGAAGGGTATAAAAAAAAAATTCTGAAAAAATATGTAAATATTAATTTATTTACATATCAACATTATGTATACGCTTTAAAATTAAGACTGTAAGAATATTATTATTTATTACACATGGCAGCACTCCGAAAAGTAGGTTATGCCTGTAGTTGCGTAGAGACTTAACCTCGATCTATACAGGCTCCATCGGAGGCAAAACTGTAAAACCTTTGAGAACATATTGGTTTGGTAGCTGAAAGCTATTAATTTCTGCCTAATATAGCGTTTAGTATGGCGACGTGTGTATTTTATTGACAGAATACTTCGGTGATCAATGCTGTACAGACCAATTAGCATAGAATTAAGCTTGTGTTTTCTAAGGAAGGATAGGGAGTTGGAATAGTAAGTGCTTTCACTTTCGATGCTTTTGAACTATCTACTTTTGGGGACATAAATGTAAATTGTAAACACATGGGGAAGAGAGGTGATTAGGACCCGGAAGAGTTTATTTCGACTAATCGCTGTAATGCTCGCATTTAGAATCTAGCTGTCGATTATATGTAGAGGCATGATAAACGCGTTTTAAAATGTGGGAAGAGGGTCGAAATTGGTATAATTTCTCGTCTCGGACGTGATTATATGTGTGCGAGCATTAGGCCTTCACCTTTCCGCTGCATGAGCCCATAAATTCATAGGTGGAATGGTTAATAGCTCTTGAAAAAATGATAGACACGACAATATTTACTGTTAGACCCTTCCCGAAACATAGTCCTGGCTATATTTTACTTCTGGCTGAGAAATAGCCTCAATATTTTGGAAAATGAAAAAATGCTGCAGGTTTGGCTGTGAACTTTTCAATGCTGTACGGGAGGTTAACATACTTTAGCCTGGTGACCTTAGGGTCTCACTAAGTAAGAGATTTCATACCCGAAAAACAAGGCCAACTAGGCGAAACGTGAGATTTTACGGTCTGATAAGTCCCAGCAGCATTATACGGATTAATTAATTTCACTGGTTCTCAATACATTTCCGAGTTCCCAAAACAGACATCTTTTTTAATAAAGAAACCCTAAAATTAAGGATTTATCAACCGATCATCCATGATCATTGGCCCAAAAAGTGAAAGCTCCTTTCGCTGATAAGACCGGTTAACGTATCCAGGATAAGTACTACAGTTTAATAATTTTGTTTACTCTTTGTTTTTCGAAATCGTAATACAAACACAAATCCTCTGAAACTCTTCATATTTTAAATGACGTGGCAAGCACGTGTGCCTATGGTCAAGGATGGCATTGTTGATCTTAGAAGAATTTGCTGGTTACGCATAGTATAGTAAAGTGTAGAAAAAGTTCCCAATCTGTCTGGCTAATTGTGGATTAACCACAATATAATGCACATAAAAATGAATGGACGAAGATTGCAATAGCTTTAGTAAGGGTAATGTAACTTATCTCTGCTTTGAGAAAAAAAACGAGACCGAGGCTAATTTCGGGCGCGGCCGAAATTCGGATACCCTTCATTCTCCTCGAGCGTACCTATGACTTATGTTTAACCCCCTCCTCCCATTATTTTCCACTGTTTGCACATAAGCTCCATGACGTCGATGAAACAATATTATTTGAGAGAGTTTTGTTTGGAATAAGTGCACAAACAACAATTTTGTAAACCCGAGAATGTGAAAGGGTATATGAACTTTGTCATGAAGTTTGCAACGCAAAGAAGGAAGCACGTCCGACTATATAAAGTATATACAGGGTTATTGGTTAAGTCGACCTATTCCCTGCAACACGTTATAATAGGGTCAAAATGCAACAAAATGAGGCCATAAATGTTTTCAAGATATTTTTTAATTTAGTATTACTAAAAAAAATTATATGACATGGAGTCTGCAGACCGCTGGAAAAACTTACGCGTGTTGTCAGCTTTCTAAAAAGGTGTCAATGTCAATACAAATATTTGAAATAATTGAAACAGCTAGCTGCAACTTGTTCGGGGACCATCATTTCGTTTGATAAAAAATGAAATAAAGCAGTACATGATACGTACTCGTACGATGCATTTTGAATTTAATGACATTTATTTCATTTTTTATCAAACGAAATGATCGTCCCCGAACAAGTTGCAGCTAGCTGTTTCAATTATTTCAAATACTTGTATTGACATTGACACCTTTTTAGAAAGCTGACAACACGCGTAAGTTTTTCCAGCGGTCTGCAGACTCCATGTCATATAATTTTTTTTAGTAATACTACATTAAAAAATATCTTGAAAAAAATTTAAGAAAATATTTTTTTATTTAAAATTAAAAATTTCGAATTGTGATGGGTTTTTGAAATTTTAAATAATTAAGAAATGTCTGCTATAGTGTTGACTAAACTTCAAAAATAAGTTTAAGCCCATTACCTTAGTAGTTTTTTTTTAATTCTTACTTTAAATGGCAAAATTCTAGGTTATTTCAAAAAAACCTAAGAATGCATATATCTCAGTGACCATTGAAAATCGGCCTAACATTTATGGCCTCATTTTGTTGCATTTTGACCCTATTATAACGTGTTGCAGGGAATAGGTCGACTTAACCAATAACCCTGTATATCATTATTGATCAGTGTGACCAAAGAAATCGATTGAGCGATGTCCGTCTGTTGCAACGCTAGTCTCTCAGTTTTGAAGCTATCGGGCTGAAATTGTGTGTACAAGTTTGTTTTTAGTGTACGCTGTACCTATATATGTCGGAACGAATGAAATCGGACCATGGGTCGTGAGGCTGCCCCTGAAAATTAGGTTCGGCTATTGAACAAATTTTTTTTATGTACCAATCTTAACCAAACTTCACCCAAGTGTGTTACTAGTAAAGCCTCCAAACATATCTAGAAATGGATGGAATCGGAACATTACGTCATAGGGCTGTCATCCAAACCATGGCAAAATTCTAGGTTATTTCAAAAAAACCTAAGAATGCATATATCTCAGTGACCATTGAAAATCGGCCTAACATTTATGGCCTCATTTTGTTGCATTTTGACCCTATTATAACGTGTTGCAGGGAATAGGTCGACTTAACCAATAACCCTGTATATCATTATTGATCAGTGTGACCAAAGAAATCGATAGAGCGATGTCCGTCTGTTGCAACGCTAGTCTCTCAGTTTTGAAGCTATCGGGCTGAAATTGTGTGTACAAGTTTGTTTTTAGTGTACGCTGTACCTATATATGTCGGAACGAATGAAATCGGACCATGGGTCGTGAGGCTGCCCCTGAAAATTAGGTTCGGCTATTGAACAAATTTTTTTTTATGTACCAATCTTAACCAAACTTCACCCAAGTGTGTTACTAGTAAAGCCTCCAAACATATCTAGAAATGGATGGAATCGGAACATTACGTCATAGGGCTGTCATCCAAACTAACCCCCAAATATTAGGTTCATGAAAGAAAAACTTCTTTTCTTTTTGAATCTTAACCAAAACTCATCCAAGTGTGTTCCTGGATTAGCCTCAATGCATCTAGTAACAGATGGAATCGGAACACATCATAGGGCTACGGTAGAAATTGTTAGCGCAAAAGAAGCTTAAGTTTCATTCAAATGTGACGGGTATTCAAATCTCGGCCGCGCTCGAAATTAGCCTCGTTCTCGTTTTTCATCATCATCATCAATGTGGCACGATAGCCCGACGTCGGGCCTTGGCCGCCTGAATCGTTGACCTCCAATTGTCACGGTTACGTGACCTTGTCCTCCAGTTTCGGAAGCCCAGCAGCTGGTGGGCGTCTTCACCTACGGAGTTCTCCCAGCGAGCTCTCGGTCGTCCACGCAACCTCGCTCCGTCAATGCGTTGTGCGTTCATAACTTTCTTTGGCATGCGATTGTCGTCCATCCGTTGTACATGCCCCGCCCATTGCAGACGTTGAAGTTTCACGATTTTCGATACTTCCAGCTCATCGTACAATTGATACAGCTCATGGTTGTATCGGATACGCCATTGGTCTCGCTCGCGAACGGCCCCGAAAATTCGCCGAAGGACCTTTCGTTCGAATCGGTCTAGCAAAATTTCGGAGGCTTGGGTAAGGGTCCATGTTTCGCAGCCATAACATAGCACGGGTCGGATGATCGTTTTGTACACGCGGAGCTTCGTGTTCCTGTGCGCAAGTTTCGAATTAATTATAGGGAGGACCGAGAAATATGTCTTATTGGCTAGTTGTATCCGTCGCTTAATTTCGTCGGTTTCGTTGGCGTCCTTTGATAAGTTACAACCCAGATAGTTGAAGTTGTCTACATACTCGATATTAAGGTCCCCCACTGTGATGCTTGAATTTGCTGGCGTCCTTGTTTTCGATTGCATCATGGCCTTTGTTTTGCTTTCGTTGATATGTAGTCCAACTTCCTTTGCGGCGTTATTGAGGTTATGCAGGAGGCTTTCTGCATCACCCAACCTTCGAGACATGATGTTGATATCGTCGGCGTACGCTACTAATTGAGTCGACTTGATGAGTAGCGTTCCGCTGCTGTCCATATTCATGGCTCGAATTACATACTCCAAAGCCAGGTTGAAGAGCGTCGGCGCCAGCCCGTCGCCCTGCTTGAGTCCAGTACGAGTTTCAAATAGGTCAGTGAGTCGGTTCTGCACTTTGACCTGCGAGACGGTATTAGTCATCGTCATCCTTGTGAGTCGCACTAACTTTGCCGGTATACCAAAGTTCAGCATAATGTTGTACAGTATACTTCGGTCGATACTGTCGTATGCCTGCTTGAAGTCGACAAAGATTTGGTATACGTCGATGTTGTATTCCCAGCACTTTTGGAGTAGTAGCTTCACTGTGTAAAGCTGATCGGTCGTTGAACGACCAGGTCTGAAGCCGCCTTGATACTCGCCAATGATTTGTTCTGCGTACGGATTGATTCTCTTTTCAAGAATTTTTGATAAAATCTTATAGGCCGTACAAACTAATGATATGCCCCTGTAATTCTCACACTTCAGCTTGTCACCCTTTTTGTGGATTGGGCAGATTATGCTTTTGCGCCAATCTTCGGGGATTACCTCGTCGTTCCATATTTTCAGCAGTAGCACATGTACAGCGTTGGTCAGGCACGTTCCACCATGCTTCAGCAGTTCTGCTGGGATCTCGTCAGCGCCGGGCGCTTTATTATTTTGGAGCGACTGTATGGCAAGACTCACCTCCTCTACTGTTGGGGGTAGAACGGGAGGGCCTGGTTCGGCTAACTGCTCAAGAGCTAGCTCCGCGGGGGATGTTGATGGTGCATTGAGGAGCTCTTCAAAATGCGAGGCCCATCGTTTGTTGACGCTTTCGATGTCGCTGATGATGTTACCATCCTTGTCCTTACATAGGCTTGTCCTGGGTTGATATCCGTTCTTGATATTATTTATAAGTTTGTACGCCTGTCTAGTGTTCTTACTGGCTAATCTTTGGTTTATTTGCTGTAACTGCTCGTCAAAATGTTTGCGTTTCTTACGTCTAATTAACTTATTAGATGCTCGCCGAAGCTCGTTATATCTTTCTTTCTTGGCTCGGGATGCGCGTTGTGTGTATTGGCGATAGGCTTCATTTTTCGCCTCAATCGAGGCCCTGCATTCGTCGTCGAACCAGTCTGCTCGTCTGCGCCGGCCTTTATAGCCTACGACCTCTTCTGCGACCTCCTTGATGCTGTCTTTGAGCTCCTCCCAGAACTCATGGATGCCTAGATTATTGATGTTATCAAGCATGGGCGACAGTTTTTCCTCAAGGGCTGTAGTATACGCAGCCGCCGTGGCATCATCAATCAAATTGTCAACCTCGAAGATCTTGGCAGGGTTGATTCTCGTTAGGTGCACCGAAGAGATTCTGCACCTGTAGGTCGTCTTCACCAAATAGTGATCGGTGTCGCAGTTGGCTCCTCGATAGGATCGAACATCTAGGACATTAGAAGCCCATCTCTTGCTGATCAGTACGTGGTCGATTTGGTTCACGGTGTATTCATCTGGAGACTTCCAGGTCTGCTTATGAATTCGTCGATGAGGGAAGCATGTAGAGCTTATGACCAAGTTTCTGCCGCTCGCGAAGTCGATAAGTCGCTGACCGTTGTTGTTGTTTTCGTCGTGGAGGCTATGACCACCAGTAGTTCCCCTATGCCAGCTTTCGTTTCCGACTTTAGCGTTAAAGTCTCCTAGCAGCAGCTTGACGTCGTTTGATGGAAGTGAGTCGAAGAGTGTTTCTAGGTCGTTGTAGAATTCGTCCTTAATCGCGTCTTCTTTTACTTCTGTAGGGGCATGCGCATTAATGAGCCAGAGATTAGCGAAACGGGTCTTAATGCGGATCGCACATAGCCGCTCGTTGATGGGTTTGAAGCCGATAACGTGGTCCTTGAGCTGCTTATTCACGATGAAAGCTACTCCAAACTCCTTGTTGCCCTCCTCTTTACCACTCGTAAAAATAGTGTGCGAATTGAGGTCGTTAATCTCGCTTTTGAGCCATTTAGTTTCCTGGATTGCAACTATGCTCAGCTTGTATTGTTCTACCTGATCCAGGAGGGCCCTTAAGGCCCCCGGTCTATTCAGGGAGCGTACATTCCAGGATCCGAAAGAGTAATCAGTTGTTCGTTTGCGGGGTCGTCGTTGTTTTGTATCCGTCCAATCCGAGGCTTTTGTTTCAGGTTTCTTGACTTGAAGTTTTTCTTAGGATGAGTTGTCGGCACATCGCTAAACCATGATAGGGTTTAATCGTTTAGTAAAGGCCATCATGGGCATGCCTCGAAGATGCTGCTTTAGTGGTTGAGTTAGACGTTTTCTGTCACCTATCACGTTAAGTAACCTGAGACGCTGCAGATGTAAATACAGCACTCAGGCGCAGCGGTGCTTCTTCCAAATGTCGCATCAGATGATTTGACTTAGCCGTTCACGTTACCAGGGGGCGCCCGCGCGGAGGACACATGGAGAAGTCTTTTGCCCCCCGTTCTCGTTTTTAGAAAATTGTAATTGGAAGAAGGGGAGCCTATGGCCCCATAGTACGATTTCATTTGTTCCATCATATTTATGTGGTTTAAATAAAGGCACATTAATATAATGTTTGATTGAAATTAATGCAACATTTGTTTTTCCTAGAAGAACTAAAATGGGGGTTTGTACGGCAGTCACATGACGCCACGGTCCGAATACATCCATTTTTACGTATGTGTGAACTTTGGTTGAAATTGGAGGTAAATTTGGGGGGGTTGGGTTTGCATGGCAGCCCCATGACCCCATGGTCCGATTTTAGCAATACAAAGATACAAACAGCCTGCAGCAGAAATAAGCGTGTGCAAAATTTCAGCCTCGTCACTTTTATAGCAGCCGAGAAAAACTCACTGCAAAGACGGATAGACGAACATCGCCCAATCGACTCCTCTCGTCATACTGATCAATTATATACTTTGTATATGGTCGGAGATGCTTCCTTCAATGCGTTACAAACTTCATGACAAAGCTACTATACCCTTTCACTCTACGAGCGAAGGGTATACTGATTAGCAGAGTCCGCCCCAATATTTGCGCAAAATAGTGCCTCTTTGATCTACGCCTATAAGAACTCTGTACGGCAGCCCCCATTTTCAGTTCGAATCCAAGATATTCGGACAACGTTACGCCGCTGATATATGTGCTGTACTACATATTATAGGGTTTATAAGACTTTTTTTGTCAAGCGACATCTTTCACAGAATCAGTATTGTTCTCGAAATATATATGATCCACTTAAAATTTCATTATACAAATTACCTTTAAATGCGGTAATTTTACACTTTTTCCCGCTTATAATCACATACAGAGTGCATTTTTTAACAATTTCTGTGTAAAATAAAAAAATTACACCAAAATCGGTGTGAAATGTATTTTTACGCTACACTTCTGTATAATTCAGATTTTCTGGTGCATTTTTACAACGTTTATGTGTATAATTCGGATTTGTGGTGTATTTTTACAACGTGCAGTTGAAGTTTTACTCATTTTTTGTAGCGTGCTCTCCAGTTGTCATACTTCAATCGGCTGGACTTAGCACAGTGTACCACATTTTTCCAAAAATTCTCTGCATTTAGAACTCATGTGTACACGCTTTGTGGCTCACTTGCTTGAGTCGCACTCTACGATGCTAGTAATCTAGAGGTCCCGAGATCGAATCTCGGCGTGGTCCAAAATTTCCGTACATGTGCGGATAGGAAATATTTAGTGCTTGCAACATTGCACTCCGAAATGATATGCAATGTAACGTTGACTCGAAATTGCCTATAAACGGCTGAGTTAAGGTACTGAGAAGAAGAACAAGTGTACAGATCGCAAAAAAAAAGAACAATTTGCAACAATACAATATTATTTGTAAAGGTTCGCCACTTAAATCTTTACAACGAAAAAAGAGTGAAACCGCATTGTATTCCTATTATTACGGAGTGTTTTTACACATAGCACGGTGTAAATTTGCTAATATATTAGAGTACTTTTTTACACATTTTTTATGTAAAATTACACTTGATTTGCAAATTTAGATTGCAGAGTAATTTCACTATTATAATAGAAGGAAACAAAGTTTCCTTCTATTATAAGAGTAAAAATTTAATAGAGTGTATAAATATTCCCTCTACGGGATCTATATTCCGACTGGATCATTATTAATCCTCGAAAATTTTCAAGATTACCAGCTGTCTGCCAAAAATTGGCTGTGTTTTGCTTTCCACCAAAACAACCATATTAGTTTAGAAAACTGCAGTTTATCAGTTTTTTTTAAGATCTATTGTTATTGCTAAAAACGTACAGTAGGCACCGCACTTTATGTTGAAAATCAGTGATTCTAATTTTTGGATTTTAAGTCATCAATTTGGAGGAGAAGCGTGTGATACCCAACCTTATTATGCATGGTTTGATACGGGCAATGAGATCTTAATTTTCGAGTTATGTATGTTAACAAATTCAAGAATCGACCAAACCAAACCCATTTTAAAAAGAGAGAGAGAGAATTATCAGATTGCAAAATTTAATTAAATGCAACCTTTAGATGCATAACCGAATCCAGACCCACCTTTGTAAAGAGCGGAAACGCATTCATAATACACTAAATAAAACAAACTGAAAAATTTATACAGAATACCACAATACATAAAAACAAATCCCATGTGTTCCGCTTGGATCATTTTGAGCCATAGTAGTGTTGCAATATACAACAATAGTGCCGCAAATAAAACATTTCTGAGGCGCAACGCTTCGTAGTCGCGTTCATGCGGTGCACAATTAATGAGCAAAGGAAATTATTACACCTGAAGCGTAAATGGAAAGAGATGTTTCAAGTCCGGCTCAAAAATCATTAAATAGACCAGTCTAATTGATGGACCACCTGTATTTTTCTATCATTACCACTTCACCGGTTCTTTTTTTTTCAAGTTTGATGGGAAAAGAAATATGTAATAATGTATATATAGTCTTGCTGTCTGTCTGACACTGAAAAAGAATAATGTAATGTACAGCTTCGGATTGCAAGATGCAAGAAAAACCACTGAGGCGTGTACATACAGATACAGACCCAACTATGAAGCAGCGAAAGTTTGATGCTATCCGTCTGTTTGCCGTTAGCATAAAAGTCATTAGCAATCATAATCGCGCATGACGAAAGCAGACAATCCGGATTTGCTATGATGTAACCATAGACTAGACATTATTTTCAAACCATCCCATCATAGACGGTCGGTATAATATTCCAGAAAGGAGAAAATAGCCGACCCAAAAAGCATACGGAAATTTTCTAAAGCGGGGGCTTATAGAAACTGTTGTAATTGCCAACATGTGGAAAATGTCATGAAACAAACAAACAACGTCCGATATTGTTTGAAATACAAGTCAATTCGCCTGCGGGTAGTTTAGTAGTGGGTCCAGAGAATTGGGACTGCAACCCAATGCTATACGCGATCGACATGGTGGTGAGCTAAATGAAATACGCAGTACCAGTTCTGAAAGACTGGAAATTATGAAGAAGCATGATCGTGATAAAATCGACAACAATCAAGTCGAATGGGGGCACGGCTGATTGGGAATGGGAAGCGGACGTGATGTTTCTAATTAGAAGCCAATATTGAAACAGTTGGTAAGAATGGCGGGATTTTTTTCCTGTGTTATAAAGATCCGAGCCTCCGAGTTGAGATGCGAAATAGTTCAATATGTGACGTCGACATCGATCTTTATAATATGTATAGAAATGCCTCCTTTTCAGGCGTTGGAACCACATTCTGAAACAAATGAAAAAAATTGCGCAAAATCGCAAATTACATAGATGCATTTACATTGCTTTTACTATTTGCATAATTCTGCACACTTCTTCCACTCAAGTCATCGTAAAATTGGTGAATTTTAGTTTGATTAGCAGCACTTTGCACTTTAGCATCTCTACTGCAAGTCTGCGGAAACCACCCACATTGTGAACTTAAACCGACCTGGTCGGAATGGAGTCAGATACGAATCGGTATAAGCTCTAATTTGAAAACTAGCTTCATGTGAACTCACGATCGACGAAGAGCGTGGCATACCTTTCAATTCAATGTACCTATGTGCGGATAAAAGATAAAACTCGTAACAATTTTACAGTGGGCGAACCACGATTTCGTTCCGCTGGTTTAGATTTATACATTGGAAGAGCTAAGCGTACTATTTTGACAAGTTCTTATATATTCTGGTCAAACGAGTTAGCTAGCTTATACAATCACGTTTTTGAGTATATTTTTTTTACGGCATGATACACTCGTCGGCATATGTATTTTGACATTTCGTACTCTCGAGCCCCGACACTGGTTTTGTTCAATGAAATTAAAGTACATATGTACAATATTTTTTCTGTCCTTTTTCAGACTCTCATGTTATATAGAAGAGAAGAAAAAATGCGGGTGTAATTTTATTGCGTCAAAAGTACTTTGATAATATGTACATATGTATTTAAGCCTTTGGTTGCACACCTGCTTTTCGAAAGAATTGATTGTCAAAATATTTTTTATTTAGTTTTAGGTTCCTCATTTTGAATTTCAAGTGAAATATATTAGCAGTGGCTCGAAACATAGTTAAATGAAAATCAGAAATTAGAAGTTTGGTTTGAGCATCGATAGAGGCAAACCTTCTTTCTTCTTTATGGCACGATAGCCCGACGTCGGGCCTTGGCCGCCTGGATTGAAAACCTCCAATTGTCGCGGTCACGGGACCTTGTCCTCCAGTTTCGAAAGCCTAGTATCTGGTGGGCGTCTTCACATACAGAATGCTCCCATCGCGCACTCGGTCGTCCACGCAATCTGGCTCCGTCCACTCGTTGCGCGTTCATCGCCTTATTGGGCATGTGATCGTCGTTCATCCTTTGTACATGTCCCATTGCAGTCGCTGCAATTTCACGATCTTCGACACCTGTAGCTTATCATACAGCTGATACAACTCAAGGTTGTCCCGGATGCGCCATTCACCTCGTTCACGAAAGGCCCCGAAGATTCTTCGGAGAACCTTTCGCTCGAATGTGTCCAACAGGTGTTCAGAGTTTTGGGTTAGGGTCCATGCCTCGCAGCCATAGCATAGCACAGGTCGGATTATAGTTTTATACACGTGGAGCTTCGTGTTCCTGTGCACCAGCTTCGAATTCATAATTTGGAGGACAGCAAAATAACACTTAGAGGCAAACCTTAGCCCTGGTTTAAAGATTGTATACGCTGTTATTTAATTTTATTTCATAAGGTAAACTATTTTTTATAAAAAACAACAATTTTTTAAAATAAAACAAAACTTGGCGCAGTCTGATAGAAAGCGAATGTCAACCCCGAGTGGCGAGCGACCCAAGATAGAGAACTTTAGGAAAGAAGTGAAGTTGGAAGCAAATTATGCCAAAAAAAAAATCCTTTAAGATTTCGGATGATTCGATTACGACGAAAAGAAGCGTCGGCCATGGAAACAGTGATTTGCACTTAAGCAGCCTAGGCCATTGTAAGCAATATATCCCAACATCATGACAGAGGCTCCCCTGCGGCTTTCATTTGAATAAGCCTTTTTTTCTACACAAACCGGGCATGTTTTTTAAATATTGTTATTTTGTTTTTGTAAAAATGTAATTAAAAAACAAATATCAGCTCAACAAACATTTTCCGAAAGTTACAGTGGCTTCAACTTATTACTAAGTAAAAGAGGTTTGATCGTTTTTTATCCTTTCTTGGTCTCACTTTATCAGCGTATGCATGAGGTATGCCTTTAAGGTCGATGGTGGAAGTTATTATCTGTACTCCCGATGGCATATTCTCCATATTCATAATATCCTTTAGTCTCATTTGAACATTTGCCATAAATATTTGGAAAAAATTTCGCACATTATCCGATATTTACTTTCTGTGATGCAGTTTTGTATTTCTTTTATTATTCGGTGTTTAATAATGAACAGTCAACCATATGAAATTCAATTTAATGACAACAACTTTAAACCGTTTGCCTCTACTGAGGCTCAAACCAAACTCCTAGTTACTGGTTATCTGTTTCACGCCACTATGGTCACATTTTCTAGTTGGATCCCAAGATAGAAGCTCAAACATTAATAAAATATGTTTTGGATCATGACGACAAGTAGGAAATTAGGAGAAACGTAGCGAGCATTATATCGAAAGGTACTCATAGGGAGAATAATATATCGCTGCAAAACACGAATACCCTAAAATCGCTAATACAAAAACCGGTGTACTTTTTCAAAGCAGATAAAGGCAACAATATTGTGATTATGGACAAGCAGGACTACGATACAGCGGTAAATGAAAAACTAAGCAACGGCAATTTTTTTAAGCTACGAAAGGACCCATTACCGGAATCTATAAAACGAGTCGAAAAGGCCTTAAAAGAAGCTAGCACGGTGTTCCCTAACATACATAATCTGCGAATGGCAAATCCATCATTGCCAAGAATTCCATGCCAGCCAAAACTTCACAAGCCAGGGAACCAGATGAGGGAAATAATCGCGGACTCCAATTCCCCAACATACAAGATAGCGAAATGGATAATCAAGGAGTGCCAAACGTTGGGAAACACAAACAGTACTTACTCAGTGCGTAACATACTAGCGAACTTATCGATAAGCTGAAGGGAACAACATTACAAGACCACGAAAAACTCGTCTCATTTGATGTCACCTCCCTATGTCCTAGCACACCAGTGAAACACGCGATTAGCGAACTAGAGACATGGCTAACCACATTTGACTCTACCCCTGAATGGAAGAGAAAGGTGAGGCAATATACGAAGCTAGCGAGATTGTGCATGGAGGAAAATTATTTTACGTTTAGAGGCAAATACTATTAAACAACTTCGGGAGTAACGATGGGCAACCCGCTAGCGCCACTTGTCGCCGAAATGTTTATGCGGAGCTTGGAAGCGCGGTTAGAAGAGTGCGGAAATATGCCAAACGTGTGGTTTAGATACGTAGATGACGTATTCGCCATTATTGACGAGGATAAGATAGACGAAACTATGGATATACTAAATAAATTGCACAAAAACATTAAATTTACGGTGGAGCGAGAAACCACAGGGCCAACGGGAAATTACAGTTCGAGATTTACAGGAAAGAGACCACAACGCAGAGAACAATACCCGCGACATCACACCACACTAAAGCGCAGAAACTTGCAGCATATAATACGATGATCCACAGGCTAGTTACGTACCCCCTTACACCAAATGGGTTTGCGAAGGAACGTGAGTACATACTAGATACGGCTATGAGGAACGGATTTAATGCGGAAGAAATAAACAAACTCATAAGAAAGAAGCAAAACCAAATAAAAAAGGAAGAGCTCACTACCTTATTCCAACAAGAACGGAAAGGGTGCGAGCCAATAATCAGAGCTCCCAGTCTCAGGTAACTTTTACAAACTAACGAACTATTTCCGAAAATTTAATTTACAGGTCGTACATAGGACAGACGAATCGCTTATGGTAGCAACGAGATTCAGCGAACACGTTAAGGAAGCGATCGGAGCAATTCGAAGAGGAACAACAATGGTGCGATCAGCGGTGGCGGCTCACATTTTGGAGGAAGGACATACCATCGATTTCGATAACGTGGAGGTCCTACGGCAAGCAAGGAAAATAACAACTTTGGACCCCTGAGAAAGCCTCGAGATTTTACGCCACAAAAACAATTTAATGCTGAACACGGACGAGGGTAATTGCTCTTCTAAACTAATTATATATATAATACTGGTATATACCAAAATAAATATTTATTGTAGTGCTGGAACCAAGCTATTCTGTTTTTATTAACATGTTTTGTCAATTTTTCTTCCGAACAATTAATGTTGAATCAAATATTGTTTAAATATTGTCAAAATACTTGACCGCATGCCGCAACAAAATTACGTCCTTAATTTTTTTTTTCTTTTTATAGTACGAGAATTCGACCAGAAATTTGCCATTATTCGGTTTATTTAAACAAAATCAATGGAGGGGATCGTCAATAAGAAATGTCAAAATAAATAAATCGACGAGTGTACATATATGCAGACTCTATAATTGGCGACGAGGAACGATCCCATCATCTCGTTTAGTGTCTGGTTGATGCCAGAAATTTGGGAATGAGAATGGAAGAAACATGTAGTTTGTTGTCAGCGGTGTACGATTGGTAATAAATGTAAATCTCAGATTTTGAATTTATGTGTAACAATAGTTTTTGAGGATGTAATTTCAAAATTTTAAACAGGAAATTAACAGATCGGAAATTGATTTACGCCTTTCAGTAATAGAAAATTAGAAAATACACTGACGACAAACATGGATTTGATTACCAGTTACACGCAATATTCCACTGTTATTTGAAAAATGCAATCAGATTGTACCTATATATGCAGTCTGATCCGATTTCCAAGATCTTTTTGTGAAGTTATTGAGACCAACAGAACGATTAGGTATTGTACGAAATTCACACATTTAAAATTAAATTCACCTGAAATGTTTTTCCAATTAAAACAGAAATGGACCATGAAACAGGAAAGGATATTTTACAATTAAAATGAAAATAAATTACTATAGAAAAATGTTTGAGCATGATTGGCATAATGCTTACTTAGCTTTTGTTATTATTTTTTATTCTGGAATTTTACATAATGATTATGTTAGCAATATTAAGTAAAAATAAAAAAAGGATCTCGAATTACCTAATAATAATTCTTTTTGATGGTTTTAGGTTTTTTCGTTAAAGGTAATTTAAAGGAAAATTACCGTTATATTAAAAAAAAAAAAAAAAAATTGTGAACGTCAACACATTCTGACGTGTTACCTAGAAACAGATTGCAAAAAGGACACAAATTTATCCTAGCCCGTAGGTAGGCATGATGTGTATCATATCAAAGGGGAACTTGAGTATATGTATATTACACATCCAATTTTTTTTTAATTCAAAGACGCAGAACTGCCCAAATTGGTCAAAATGGACAAAATGTAGTGTGCTTCCAGACTTTCCAGGCTAACTACCCGAAAATAAAGCGCTCTAACTAAATATTTGAATCTATAGTATAGACATTGAAAATGCTACCACTCGTTTAAAACTAATTTATCTTCAATTTGTTTGGTTTGTTAAATATTGGTTAACCACGCCACAAGAGTAGTCGAGGTGCAAAATTGTTCGTTTGTTTGTTTTTTATGTTTGTTTGGTAGGTACTAATTGTTGCGGGAAAAACAGGGGAAAAATGAATTTGTAATCCATCTATATTTGTGTCAATGTGCTTTTTTTAGGGTTTTTTAGATTTTTTTTTTCAAAAAACCCTTATGCAATCGATTTTGTCGGTCCGTCCGTCCGTCTGTTCACTAAATAACCCGCGAACGGCTCAACCGATTGTCATGAAATTTGGTAGGAATGTGTAGAATGGTTACAGTCTTTGGCACAAATACCTTATATCCCCTATATAAATATCAAAGTTTTACATTGAATATCTAGAGAACCGTTACGGTTTCGCGAAAAAGGATTGCAGATTCGGTCGTTTCAGGCCAATGTTAATGAAATGGCATCATCAAAATTTGGCGCCGCAGATACTGAAATCGTGTCCTTTTTCCCCTCCTACCTTCCCACGTTACCTCGCCCCCCACAATCGCGTGCTTTTATTATGTTTTCCACCTAATCTCCCCTTATAAATTCATGAAACAAAAAAAAACCATCACCCCCTCCAGATTTTCCATGTCTGCCTTTACAGCGTTTGGGGTGCGTCGAATTCTTTGCTCCCAAGTGTTTTTGACTCAGCTGCTATGGCACTTTCCCCCTCAGAAATTGCGTTTTTTTGAATACCCAATAGTAAAACACTCCATAGTTATTGCAGTGCAATTTTTCAAATCCCTTCAATTAAAAATTAAAAGAAAGGAAATTGAAGGTGGTTCCCCAGTCAAGCTGTTCCGCAACTGAGCAGGGTACTCCCAATCCTGCTAAAATTCAAGGATACACGATTTTAACTCAAATCTTGCGAATTATCTCAGACTCACATATTTCTATTTTTCGATTGATCAAAATTCCATAACAGGATTCAGTAATACAAAAACATTCCATTACGACACATGTATTTGTCTGTTTTTTTTTTTCTATCAAGTACAGGACAAAACCCTTTTACCTTCGGAAGGCTAAGAAATTATCTTTCTAAATTATCAAATGCTTTCTTAAGCAACCCCAATTATGCTCACCTACAAAAAACATTCAATATGCACATGCATCCCTTATTTGCAGATTGCTATTCAATCATGATCATCATGCCAAAGCCAAATAAAAAATTCGTTCCCACAAGACCACTACATACATGCATATCTTTAAAACGGAAGCGAATAGGGGATAGATGCGCGTTTCACGCTCTCAAATCATTTCAGTCTAATACTATAGCAGGAGGGCAATGATCAAATGAGTTCCTTATAAAAGATTTTGGTTTTAAATAACAAATCGCCAGGTTCCTCTATTTCCGCAGATCCGAAATGATCCTTTCTTAAAATGTTGAAGGGCTTCGTACTAATCCCCTGATTTATGATATTATTTCATTACGGAATTAATCCCATTGTTATGGTAGACATTAATCTGCTCTTGGGCGCTGCTTTCCGATAGAAGGTAGTTACATTCAGCGTCGTTCGAATAAGACAAATGATTAAAATCAAAGATACTTACGAACTGGCACCAATTTCGGATCAAACTGCTCCACTTTCTGCTCCAGCACCACGATCCTCGTGCTGATCCCTCTGGAACGTTCACCAATTGCCTGAAGCTCTGCATTGAGCTCGGTGAAAATGTCGTTGGCGATCAGTACGAGTGACGCCAATTGCCGCAGGGCATTGCTCAAGGTAATGTTGGTGACCGACTCGAATTCATGCCCTGTGACCACCGGCGACGACGATGTGGTCGAACGATACGCGATGGACAGGGGCGCGGTACCGCCTGGCCCTGATTTACCGGTTGTTGTCGTTGTAGTAAAACCTGCTTCGCCATTGAAAAGGGCCACTGACGAATGAACCGTCTCGATCGTTGCGCCGCCATTCACAACGTTGGAGGATGTACGCTGATCGACGTGGGCGCCAATATTGCCAGGTGTAAGTTCGGCAGTCGTTTGAATTGCGCCACCCTTGACATGGCTTGTTGTGGTGGCGCTTTCGCCGTTACAACCACTTCCGGATGATGTTCCTGGGGACAATTTCGCATTGCGGACGGCGGCAGGCGAACGGGTACGAGGCCCGGATCCTGGGTGAAAGGCACGTGAACGCGGTCGCGATCGCGACAGGTACGTGGGACTCACTACGCGCTGTACAAACGGCATTGTGGCGCATTTTCTTCACAAAGCCGTGTAAACGAACTGTTAGCACTTTGTACTATCAAGGATTCAACATCGGAACACGAGACACTGGAAATTTTACCTGCACTCACTATAATGTACACACCACGATTTTTTTTTAAATATTTCTTCAGAATGCAATCGGCACGGCACCTCTTTTCCTCTAGCCAAACAACTTTAACTCACTTGCCGGGGAACTAACTTCACATGACGTCCACACTGTTCTCTACACAAGTATCCTCACAACAGCTCACACTACGACGCACATCCGAAACGCTTATTATTTACTCGATTTCTCACGGCATCGTATGGCATCATCCGCTTCACTTTGCACTCACAAAAAATCCGAAACAGAAAGGACCCGAACCGAATTCCTTTCAAAGATAACACACAAAACGTCAGGCGTAAGGATATCGACGACAGCGCATTTGAGACGGGCGCAAAGCCCCCTAGCACCTACTACGAACTCGTTCTCAACGAAACTAATCCGATGGTTGCACGGAATGCGACGAGCAACCAGAAATATTTGTTGTTGCTCTGATACCGGCACTGGAATATGTTTGCTGGAATCAGCTGGAATGCGAGGGGAAGTTGTTATGGGAAGCATGTTTTCTTGCAGATAAGCAGATTGGTATGATGTGCCGATAATGCAGATTTTGTGTGCAGATAATGGAAAGATGTCTGTAAATGGAAAATGGCTGCGTTCGTGATATGCAGAGTTGCTGGATGAATGTTTATGATAAAAATAGGGTTCTATCATGATGTAAACGTCATAAGGAATTATAAGGATGCTGCATTTTTTTTTTTGCATATTGGGTGGGGTCTCTAATAAGCACATCACGCGCTCTGTGGTTCACTTGGTTGAGTCACACTCTACGATGTTAGTAATCTGGAGGATCGGAGATCGAATCTCGGCGTGGTCCGATGATTTCCCTTCATGTGCGGACAGGAAATATAGTGCTTGCAACGTTATAACACTCCGAAATGATATGCAATGGTAACGTTGACTCGAAATTTGCCCATAACAGGCCAAATACACTTGCAACTTGGTTGCCAACCTAAGTTGGCAACACGCAAAAAACTGAAAATTAAGTAATTTGTAGGCATGTTGCAGGTTGCAGTACCAGGTTGCAAGAACGTGAATGGCGTGGTTGCCGGAATGTTGCAAGTGTGTAGTAACGTACCTGCAACCTAAGTTGGCAACCAAGTTGCAGGTGTATTTGGCCTGTAAAAGGCTGAGTTAACGCACCATGGTCCCACATGGGACTATACCAAAGCCACCTTAATACAAGCCCGGAAGCAGAGCACGGTCATATACTGAAACGACAATTCATAGGCCTGTTCAGATCGAAAATTTACATTGCGGTAAAGGCAAATCGGGTTGGGTCGCGGCAAACTTTACACGAAAAGTATTGGTTCCCGGTCGATTTTCGTCGCGAAAAGTGCAATGTGTCGTGAATTGAAGTGTCTATAATGCAGTGAAAGAAACAAATCCCGATAAAAAGTGAATTTTCCACGTGTTTTCGCGATTTTTATCAGAGCAGACACGGTTTTTTTACATGCGCTGTGCTTGTGTTAGTGCATCGTGCAACGTATATACGACATATTCATAGGCTCGCTTTGTGTGCATGTATTGCTGCTTCCCGGCTTTCTAAATTAAGGTGGCTTTGGATTATACGGTACTGAGAAGAAGCACCACAAATCCACATACATGCATGTATGTATGTATTTGGACAAAATTAGTATCGGTTTTAAATAAATATTGAGTGAATAGTACATATACAACAATCAAAATATTCGAAATATTCCAATTCAGGAACAAAAATAACAAAATGAGCTGACAAATGTGCAAACTAGACAAAAGTTGCGTTATGTTCGCTTTCTTGT
Organism: Microchrysa polita; assembly: GCA_949715475.1. Lineage (NCBI taxonomy): Eukaryota > Metazoa > Arthropoda > Insecta > Diptera > Stratiomyidae > Microchrysa > Microchrysa polita. The sequence goes on from OX454421.1 coordinate 50,280,841, forward strand.
TACGTTTTATACGGTGACAACCAATAACATCACCCGCCGTGTCGGCGCAATTGAAATTGATAGTCGATTGAAATCCACAGTTCGCCGATGATCCATTAACGATCCAAAACTTTCCTATATTTCGCTTGGGAAACAAAAATTTGAATTTCATAGGCGGGCTGCAGAATAAAACTTTTCCAAAATCAATAGACCTGGTGAACATGTTGTCGTAGTAAATTTTAGTTGCTGTGTTATGTGTAAAATCCGCATCCAGGACAATAACGAGTTGTATCAACTGTGCAATGAGTTCAGAGTGTTGCTTCCTTCAATGCGTTACAAAATTCATGACAAAATTAATATACCCTTTCACTCTATGAGCGAAGGGTATAAAAATCATTGCGCAGTTTCATACAACAGCGTAAATAAGCAAAAGATAACATGCAAAATGAACAAAAATTCAATTCAATGTAATGGAAAAGCTTTCTGAAAATTGTGTGTGTCTTCTCTATGCGATAAGACTAACCATTCGATAAGAGTTTTGAGAGAACAGGCCTATATGTGATAAAGCTTTTAGCTTTCTAAACAATTGGTAAAAAACGACACGTTATCAATTAAACTCTATTTCTTGTTATGTGTCAGCTTTAGCGTGCTCTAATTTAAAAACGTTTGTTCTTAATTATTCAATCTACTCTGTTTTAAATCTATAAGTACGCCTAGAGTAAGAATATTTTATCTTTAAATAAGAATAGGTGTGTTGTAACGGAGGGCGCCGGACATCCGAAGATGTCCCAGGGGACGGAGCCAAGGCCTCTACAACCGTGCAGGTTTGGCCAAAAGAAGGCCTCCTCAACGAGCGAGCAGCGGCATGCGCTTGCTGTAGCTCAGAGCGGTAGTGTTGGGCTGGGTTTGTGCTGCACGTTGCCCCGTGTCCTCTACATTAAAAAAAGGGAATTCGCATGCCTAGGGTGAACGATTACGACATGAGGATTGAAATTTGTGGAAAAAGAAAGGCTGGTGACGACGAGAGCGAAAGGGCGAGGCTTTCCTCACGCTTCATTAAAAAACAATCAACCGACAGGAGCACTAATGTCTTCCCGTGGTGCACATAAAAACTTGGTTCCGCAACGCATCTTCCTACTATGGGTGCACCGACCTCCCTCGTTGCCTACTGGGGGTGCAGTCCGTACTACGGCAAACAACGTACACGCCCTCGGGTAGTTAGGCGCTTCTAGTTGCGCCTAGCCCAGCAGGCCAGTCATACGATGACCGAGTTCGCCAGCTGCACCCACTTCGGTCGACAAATTGCATTCAATCGCAATTTGTCCACCACGGGAAAACTATCGCAGTGGCAAAGATTAAATTAACCGCGGGAATATACAATGAGGAGGAAAGCCTCCTCATCCCGCTCTTGCTGTCACCAGCCTGACGCAAAATTTACGGCCATTCAGATGCCGTTTTCAAATAAGGCTCTTATGGACCCAGATTTTAGACGGATCCTGGCCATTTTTTTAATCCGCACCGGCAAGCTATTTCTACACCCCGGAGCCATGTCAATGGGTGGCAGCGAAACCCACACAAAGATCTGGGAACGGGCACGCGCCTCCGTCAACCCATCATCCACCTGGGAATGGGCTCAGGGAACATAACCTCCATTTAGCCACTCATTTATGTTTGCAAAAAAAAAATTCAAATTGAAATGGAAAGGCGTCACGTTCTGAATATATTCAAGAAACGAAGAACAAGATTTATCTATCAAACAAGAAAACAATACGGACATATAACTACATATTTCAATTTCTAGCCTCAAAAAAATTTAACCAAAACGAAAACCTTATCTTTTTTCCTTGCAGGTCCAAATCATCACGTCCCATCCAGAGATTCTTAGTTCCGCCAGCAAGCACAAGTATACCATCTACGGGGTTTTCCGTCTAAGGGTCACCTAGCCTTACGGCTTTATACCCCGGTCCTTGCGAAAGCGGTTTGGACCTCCGGATTATTTTACTGGCACGGATCTTGTTGCCAGATGGGGATTTCTCCATCCGGTAAATGCACTCACCATCAGGAACCCAACCCCGGGGCTGCATCACCAGCTCGATGTCTTGCTTAACAACCGACAGCCCCTCGAGACCAACTCTAAGATGGGAAGGGACCATGGTCCCCTGGGCTCACCCATCCCCGAGGTACACTATTCGCCAAAGAGTTCTCTTTAGCAGGTGTGATCAACCTTCGGCCCCCTAATGGTTAGGCCTAACGTTAAATTCAGATGTGCACATCCCAGGTTCGTTGGACCTGTTACTACTCGTCTGCTTAAAGCAGACTCGTAGCGCTACCGTTCACATTAGGGTGGCCCCCATCCGTTTACTAAGCAGCAATTTGACTCAGGACGTGTGGCCATCAATCCACAAACTAGTTAGATATAGGCGCGTAGGCATTTTCACCAAGGCCATTCTCCCTAACTAGTCCCTTCGTGGCTTGGGTTATGCGAAGCCGCCAACTCCGAAGCTCTACACGACCGCATATAAAGGACTCCTCCCCTACGAGGAGACACTGCGTATCGTGTTCGACTTGTATGACTGCCTTTCCGAACGAATAGGGAAAAAGGTCAGCCATGTCGTGAGCTACCCATACATGACTCGGGAGCACGGGAGCATCATCGCCCGAATGGTCTTTGCACAGATCCACGCCATGGCGTATCAACTATACAAGGGGCCTCCCTGCGCTGCTCGGGTACGTGGTGTCACAACTCACCAAAGATCTCTGTCCAACTACAAACAGCCTTCCTTGGCTGAGTGTCACATGGACACAAACCCCCCTGCGGGGCGCCAGCAAGCACAAGCTAACCATCTACAGGTATACCGTCAGGGGAGCACCTAGCCTTTCGGCCTTTATCTCCCGGTCCCGCTAAAAATTTGGACCTTCGGCTTTTTACTGACAAGGTGTTGTTGTCAGACGGAGATTTCTCCATCAGGCGCATGCACACACCATCCGGAATCCAACCCCGGGATTGCATCACTAGCTGGATGACTTGGGTAACAACCTCCAGCCACTACGAGTCCAACACCTTGATGGGCAAGGACAATGGTCCCCTGGGCACACCCATCCCCGTAGTACACTATTCGCTATGGACTTCTCCATAGCAGGTGTGATCCTCCTTCGGCCCCCTATTGGTTAAGCCTTACGTCGAATTCGGGCATGCACACCCCAGGCTCGTTGGACCTGTGACTCCGCGTCTGTGCAGACAACGAAGCGCTGCTTTTCACATCCAGGCGGCCCCTTCAGTTTACTAGTCAGCAATGCGACTCAGGCAGTGTGGTCATCAATCCACAAACTAGCTAGATATAGGCGCGTAGGCATTTTCCACCAAGGCCGTTCTCCCTAGCTAGCCCCTTCTTGACTCGGGTCATGCGGAGCCGTCACCTCCGAAGCTCACACGACTTCCGTATGATGCACCCCCCCACCAGGGGACATCAAAATCGTGCTAGGCCTTTAGTGCTTCCCTCCCGCAAACTATGGGGGGAGGTAGGCACGCCAAGAGCCACCCGTGCATAACTCAGGAGCACGGGACCGTTAACGCCCGAATGGTCTTTGTACAGATCCTCGCCATGGCGTATCAACTGTACCAGGGGCCCCCTTGCGCTACTAGGTCCGTGGTGTCGTAAGTCACCAAAGATCCCTGTCCGACTACAAACAGCCTTCCAAGCTGAGTGTCACACGGACACAGACCCCCCTGCGGGCGCCAGCAAGCACAGGGTAATTCTTTTTATTTTATCTCAAACTTTCACACTATAAATATTTTTCACACATGTCGGCCACACCACTCCAAAAATCGCCCGCCAAAAACTAACTGTCATCTCGGTGACAGTTTTCTCCCGACCGCTGTCACCAATCCCCATTTCACCCATGGCCGCCAACTGAAGTGGCAAAATTTCTCATATGACAATGCCACTTCATTATTGCCGAACTGTCAAAACAGCTGTTGCCTTAGGATTAATTCCATTTGTTTCTTTCACTGCATTATAGACACTTCAATTCACGACACATTCCACTTTTCGCGACGAAAATCGACCGGGAACCAATACTTTTCGTGTAAAGTTTGCCGCGACCCAACCCGATTTGCCTTTACCGCAATGTAAATTTTCGATCTGAACAGGCCTATGAATTGTCGTTTCAGCATATGACCGTGCTCTGCTTCCGGGCTTGTATTAAGGCGGCTGATTAATTCACACGCATAAATGTCGATTTTTGAATTTGAGCGGGATTTTTACAAATGTCAATGATTTGAAATAAATCTGATCAAAAACATTTGTAGAAACCAAGCGAATTCAAAAATTGACACTTATGTGTCTGAATTAGTCCATTACAGTGTTTTTTTGGTTTCGATCCTAAAGGATCGTTTTTACCATATGGTACTTGCAATGAAAAGAGTGGGTCAGATTACAAACCGCGGCGAAAGTTACAGCAAATAGCACAGCCATAGTAATGGAAAGCGGACTTATTATTTTAGATAAATTTACATTTTAAGTAATTTATTTGAACTCACAATAAAAAATGATGTGTTTTCATTACATTTATTTATGGAAAATGCACTGGTTTCGAGCTATGTAGTGAATTATGTAAGAAGATCAAAGTTTTCTTGCGCTATGAATGAGTATACAAATATAGAGAAATTTTTTTCAACCGGCTTTTGGGCCACTGAATCTTTTTACAGGGTTTATTTGGACACTACTTCATAAAAAACACCCCTTGACAAAGGACAAATGTGATGGTCCCGTGTCTCGTGCGTGTCCATTGTAGAAAGGATAGAGATTGTTCAACAGAAAACAATCGAATTTCGGGGATTTTAAAACGTCGTCTATTTCGTCCTTCCGTTCCTGATTTATCATTTGAACTCATACGCAGTAGATGTTTGATATACTCCACCACAAATACAAATTTCATTGCAGCGAATATAATAGAACATTTTCAACGGCTATTAAAACTATGTACTTAGTACGATGGCCGGCAAATTATCAGCAAACGAGCAAAAAAACAACTATAAAGATGATAAAGTGGAAAGGAAAATGGTAAACATCTCGTAGAAAGTAAAGCATGATTAATTTTGAAGACTTTCGTGTTGCAGCTGACGAAACGATCCTCTGCTTCCATGAAGATTATATGCATTTTAAATGGGTGACGTCATGTTGGCAACACCGCCACTACTCGCAATGGATAATCCTGTAATTTATATTAAGTGGGTTTTTTTTTAGTCACCCCGTGTAGTTTTGGGTAGCGAGCTCCATATAAAAGAATTCCAGCTAATCCATCTGTCATTTTTTATGTGAAGTTTGTTTACCCAAACCTACACGGGATAACCAAAAAACCTACTTATTATTAGGTTTGTTTTTTTGGTTACCCCGTGCAGGTTTGGGTAACAAAACTCCATATAAAAAAACTGCAAGCTGATCCACCTGTCATTTTTTTATATGAAGTTTCGTTGCCCAAGCCTACACGGGAAAACCAAAAAAACACACCTATTAATTATAGATATGTACTTAAATTTATATTAGTTTGTAACGGTAAACTCTGAGCAGGTGCTCAAATTTCAATAGATAAATCCAGAGATTCATTGCTGCAGGCCCTGTGAGCCCGTAACAGTTACCGTGCCAGTTACCGGATAAAACGAAAAGTTCTAAAAGGCTGTATTTTGTCAACGCAGGAACACATTAAATTTTTCTTCAATTTTCAAATAATTAAATTTGACACAAGAACTTCACTTAGCTGGTTATACATTTCTTGTATGCGGAAAGCTGAAAAAAAATAATGTTTACGAGTATTATGCCCCCACTCCATTATACCACATTCAACATGCTGAGCAGATTTCACTGTAATTTATTAATGAGTGTAGTGTTATTATTTAATTGCGACCTATCGGCTCTCCGATAAACGCTCTATAGCATAAAACACTGATTTGGACTGTATACTCTTCGCTTTTGAAGTTTCGAAATTAATCGTAATTCCCTAGAAGATAGCTCGTTCCCCTTAAAAAAAACCTTCGCATAACCACACTTAGATTATGTACAAGGTCCTTCTGCGGTCCAGGCGAAAAGCTTAAAAGAAGAAAGTTTAATCATATTTGGATCTATATGACGGGCTGTGCTCTAATAAATGAAAACGTAAACAGAAAAAATGGCCGGAATTATGGACAGTTGAATGGAAAGGCCATCTAACTCCGTTGGATCACGTTTCAGTTTACAAAAAAAATAACCAACCATTAAAAAACACTTTTCTTTTGAATAAAATATAATCGCCTTCTTTCTAGGAATTCCAATTTTAGAAAAGTACTTCATTGATTTACTGTATGTATGTACTTCAAAAGGACAGGTCATTTTATGACTGCTGTGGCTTAATGTTTTTTTTATGTTTATACAAATGTGTTCATTCCCTTTTCATAATGATGTTGTGCTTCTTTGTACTGAATAATATTATAATGAAGTCGAATTCTTAATTAAATGTAAAATACAGAATTTTTTATTGTAGACCCTTAGCCTTAAACTGCATTAATGAACCATTATTCATTTGATTAAATATGTTTATTATGTCATTTAATTAATGCACAGTTATGATTTACAGACAGTAAGGTGCATATAATATATTCCCCTTTGCCATAACCTGGTAGCGTGACAATGGTTTTATTTTCAATGCCAAGTTCACGACAAATAAAATTATCCTTTAATAATTTACTTTGTACTATGGGAAGTGTGTCGTCGAGTACATACTTAAATTATTATGCATGCCCTGAAATGCAGTACAAAACTAGTACTAGTAGTATGTATGTAGTTCGATGTATTTTTGATCCTTAATTGTTTCAATTTGTCAATTTGGGTTTACACTTTATGTTCAATTTTCATTCTGTACAACTGCCAATATTCAGAATTTCAAGAGTCATTTTATGCGATAACAAAAGATTCACAATGTAAGCTCAGCGTACTCCTTCAAAATCCACTTAATACCTATGTATAAGAAACCTCTTGACTAGGACTACTGGAAAAGAAACGTATCTGAAGTATGATTGAAACAAGACGGTAAAGAATGGAGGACACTTGTTCGATGGGAGCGTCTAGGCATCAAGTCGTTTTTATATGACAAATTGTGAAACAACAGTCGTTGGCATATATATTTTGTCAAAAGTTACCATTGAGTATTGGTGTAAATTGCATGATTGATTGAAAGAAATAACAGTACAACATTTCAATGAGACCTGCACCTGTACAGACCTGCACGGTCGAGCGTCATGGCGGTAGCCTTCACGGCAAAATCAAAAATCTCCATAGATAGAATTCTCCCGCTAAAATTCAAGTGGTCGTCTTGTGCACAGATAGACAACAGACACAAGACCTGACGAGTGTGTCTATCTGTACGAAACCACAAAACTGGGAAAAATACCAAAAATTGAGGAAATTGAGGAAAAATGTTTCGTCCCAATCGGGATTCGAACCTTCGACCTTCAGTTATAAGGTCAGCAACTCTACCTACTGAGCTATAGACGCTTAGAGGTCTCAATGCAAAGATTCCAATGTGACATTCCCGAAATTGAATAACTCGATATTTCTCCCGCTGGGGCTCTTCTCCGCCAAACAGAAAAAGTTCCGCGTAGTTCCCATCATAGAGCTGGTAAGTTGCCATGCCATAAATACTACAGACATGCACCGCAGTTGTTGTATAGAATGGAACGATAAGTCACAATTAGTTAAAAGTCGCACCCACGAAATTTGGGAATCAAAAATTAATACAGTAATTGTAAATTCGAGAGGGAAAAATATCTAACTACCATCACAACTCCCAAAGCAATGTGAGCATTCAACACCGGTACAGACCTGCACGGTCGAGCGTCATGGTGGTAGCCTTCACGGCAAAATCAAAAGTCCCCACAGAATTCTCCCGCTAAAATTCAAGTGGTCGTCTTGTGCACAGATAGACAACAGACACAAGACCTGACAAGTGTGTCTATCTGTACGAAACCACAAAACTTTGGGAAAAATACCAAATATTGAGGAAATTGAGGGAACAATGTTTCGTCCCAATCGGGATTCGAACCTCCGACCTTCAGTCACAAGGTCAGCAACTCTACCTACTGAGCTATAGACGCTTAGAGGTAATGCAAAGATTCCAATGTGACATTTCCGAAATTGAATAACTCGATATTTCTCCCGCTGGGGCTCTTCTCCTCCAAACAGACAAGGTTAGGTTAGGTGCAGGAGCTACTAGAATTGACATCCAGTGCACTTAGACCGAAAGATTGGTCCATTGTGATACCCCATGGAAGAAGAAAAGTACGTACTAAGTCATGCCGTAAAACCAGCCCGTTCTGGCAATATACTTATTGAGCAATATTGGGCTCACATCCCGAAGATCGTCCATATCATAGAAAAACCTAGAACCAAGAATACGTCTTCGTACTTCGGCCAGGGCCGGACACTGACAGAGAAAGTGATGCACGCTTTCTTCCTCTTCTTCGTCACCACAACTTCTACAGTAGTCATTATGGGGAATGCGGAGTCTCCTTGCGTGCTCCCCAATAGGACAGTGCCCCGTTATAGCACCGAGCACCCCACCAATGTGTTTCCTGTCCAGTGACAATAATGTGGTTGATCGGGCCGACAAACAGACAAAGTTCCGCGTAGTTCCCATAGAGCTGGTAAGTTGCCACATGCCATAAATACTACAGACATGCACCACCGCAGTTGGTGTATAGAATGGAACGATAAGTCACAATTAGATGTACTAGGAACTAGGTAGTCTGGCTGGTCTAGCGGTTAGTGCGCGCACCTTCGGTGCACAGGGTCATGAGTTCGGATCTCACCGTGGATCATGGTGTTTTTCGAACTCACGAGCTTGTGACGGACTATGATCTCACTCAGATGTTGAACGAGTACCCATTTATGGGGATAAATAACTCTGCTGAGCGTGATGCTGATATCATTACCTCAACAAAAAAAGCAGATAAGATCTTGGAAATAGGATGTTAAACACATCCTGTGGCGTTAGTCCAATGCTGGATTGTCGCGCCTGTTATTTATTTATTTATTTATTTATGTACTAGCGCCGCGAGTTAGCTGCTGCATGCCCAAAATCTCCACGGTTACGACGACGTAAACAACAAACGCAAGCCAATTCAGTTTATGGTGTTTTTCGAAGTCACGACCCATGCGACGGACTATGATCTCAATGGGCCTGTCTACATGGGACAAGAACAAACAAAAAACACGGATTTTATATGAAACATTAATTTTTCCTTGCGCTGCTCCTCGCGAATCTTTTCTAAAAAAAAAGGTTTTTGCTTTTGTTCTTGTTCGCCAATGGTTTTTCGCGCATGCAACTTTACTCGTACTAATATACTCGACTGTACACGGCTGAAAATTTTGGTGTAATTTTTATAAAAAAATATATTCATACATTTCCATATAAAAATCCCGCAAGGGGGTCAGTGTCCTTGTGGCACAGGCCTTTGGTGGGTTGCGGCACCACGTACCTGAGCAGCGCAGGGAGGCCCCTGGTATGGTTGATACGCCATGGCGTGGATCTGTACAAAGACCGTCGGGCGATGACGTTCCCGAGCTCCCTAGTCATGTATGGGTGACACAGCATGGCTGAATTTTTCCCTATTCCTTCGAAAAGACAGCCATACCAGCTTACGACGCGGTGCTTCCTCGTAGGGAGAAACACATTATAAGCATAAGTGTCCAGTCTCGGAGCTGGCGGCTTCGCATAACCCAAGCCACGAAGGGGCTAGTTAGGGAGAATGGCCTATGCGCCTATACCTAGCTGGTTTGTGGATTGATGACCACACGGCCCGAGTCAAATTGCTGCCTATAGTAAACGGACGGGGGCCAGACCAATGTGAACGGTAGCGCTACGAGTCTGCTTTAAGCCGACGAGTAGTAAACAGGCATAACGATCCTGCGGCTGGCAAGCCGAATTCGTTAGGTCTACCGAAAGGGGGCCAAAGGAAGATCACACCTGCTATTGAGAAATCTTTAGCGAATAGTGTACCTCGGGGATGGGCGTGCCCAGGGGACCATGGTCCCTACCCATCTATGCGTTGGTCTCGAGGGGGTTTGTGGTGTTAGACAAGTCGACCAGCTAAAGTCGCATCCCAAGGTGGGGATCCATAAAGGGAGGCATCCCGGCGGAAAACACCCTTCCGGCTTTAAGCCGGATAAATCTTGCCGTCCCTCAAGGGAGGGAGGTTATGGCCACATGGCTCAGGAACTCTCAATGACAAATGCGAGGTAGACGCAGGAAGGATTTCCATATAAAAAATTTATCAAAACGACACCAACGGACCTTATAAGAAGTATAAGTGATCTATATTAAAAGTATAAGTATTCTTGATAAAAAATTTACTATTCAATAGTATAAAATTGATAAGCAAATTTATACAAACCGTTCGAAAAAATGAAAATTGTAATACGAGTTCAGTCGGCTTCGAATCCACAATCCTGTGATTTGTAGGCAAGCGCGCTGCTCACTGAACCAGACAGACTACAAATCAATAGATTTCTAGGTTGAATGGGTTTCTTGCGTTGATAGTGTAGATTTGATACCATAGTAGGATTGATTCTACCCTTTCATGTTATAACAACAATCAATGCAGTTTTTTCTATCCCGAACGGGGTAAAATGTATAATATGAAAAGGGTATTTGGATAGTTTTATTCTGTAGCGGATATAATTAATACAATTTTCGAATAAACTAAAATTATAAGTTGAAAAGGGTCAACAAATTTGATACAAGTTTTTGAATAGATAGGAGTTATACTTTTTTATTTATAAAATTTACTCCCGGTTTACACCAAAATTTACAACCGTGTTGCATTAGGATTTAAAAGCATGTTAAAAGTTCACTATACAGGGTGTCCGGAAACTCCAGCATAAACGCAACGGAAAATGATTCCTCACGTGATTTCCAGCAAAAAAGTTGTACGAACATACCCCCAATTCTTAACCCTTTATCTGCCACAGGCGTTTGAAGATTTTTGAAAAAATAATTTTCTTGCACAACTTAAACCCCAATATCTCCAAAACTAAACCAGCTAGATTAATGAAATAAGACGACTTTCACAGCCAATAACCGCACTAAAATCGGATAAGTGGTTTGCTTTTTACGGAGCTTCAAAGGATTAAGTCGTACAAGAAAATGATTTTTTTCGCAAATATTGAAACGCCAGTGGCAACTAAAGGGTTAAGAATTGGGGGTATGTTCAGTACAACTTTTTTTGCTGGAAATCACGTGAGGAATAGTTTTCCGGTGCATTTGTGCGGTGGTTTCCGGACATAAACATAAACTCATTTTTAACATTTTCAAGTTTTTACGGGAGGAAATGGAATGCTTGAAACAGATTATGTGATGACAATCATGTGTTCTTAGTTGCTAATTTTTTGACATAAACCTGTGGTCGTTCTTCATGCTGTGGTTGTGGCGGTCATTCTCCATCAAAGTAGCAATGGATGTCCATCTTCCATCCCCAAAAATGGTAGAATTTTCGCTATTTTGTCTTGTGGACCGTGAGACTGTCTATTTCAGATTGCCCGATAAATTGCCTAATGTATGTGCTGTACGGGCGGTAGATCGATTGTGGGCAATCGATTGCCCAATCGATCGGCCGAGAAATCGTCAGGTTTGTGGCGCCCTTTTAATAGCTGACATGTTTGCTGCTGCATTCCAACAGCGACAAACATGTCCGCCATTTAAAATGCAATGTGCTGCTTTCTACGGCAGCATTCAACGCGTATAATCTGTTTCCAGCATAAGTGAGCCATTTTGTATTTTCCAGCCCCGCACATAAGTAAAAAATGTACGATTAGCAGTCAAATCCAATATAAAACGAGACCGCGGCTAATTTCGGGCACGCCCCCCCTCCCCTTTCGTCTTCACAAAAGTTCTATTGCGTCGACAAAACAATATTTGTGTGGGGTCTGGTTGGAATAAGTAGGTAAATAAACATATTTACTCAGAATTTTTTTTTGGGGATGCGGGAGCATGGCTCCGTAGTACGATTCCATTTGTTTTGACCTATTTTGTTGCTTTGATAAAGACACATTAATTCAAGGTTTTGTGAATATGTGTAAAAAATTAACCAAAATGGGAGGTTGGGTTTGTATGGCAGCCCCATGACCCCATTGTCCGATTTTACCGATTCAACCATACAAACTGCCTGCAACAAAAAGAAGCATTTGTGCAAAATTTCAGCTTCATAGCTTTTAAATTGGCCGAGTAAAACGTGTCGCAACAGACGGACATTTTCCAATCGACTCCCCAAGTCATGCTGATCATACATGTATGTATATTTTTTATGCGGTCGGAGATGCTTCCTTCAATGCGTTACAAACTTCATGACAAAGTTGATATACAATTTCACTCTATGAGCGAAGGCAACGCCATCTAGATACATCAAGGCCGCAACTCAGCTGGATAATGACGCCATGGATCCGTATTCAATTTATTGACGGCTGCAAAAAAAAAACAGAAACAAACATAAGCACGTCATCAACAGCAAGAGCAAGGCAGTGAGACTAAGCATTACAAAGTGGCACACAGACGGGCGAGTGTACTTTTTTTCGCGAGTTTCGTTTAGAAAATGTGTTGTTTGAACGGCAAACAATTAATTAAAAAGATAGTGGTTATGTGGGTTATTGACAGTGTGCAGAAGTTTTTATACTCAAAATGTAGTGCATGGAGAATGTGTCATAGAGTGAAAGATTTCCCCATTTAGGGATACCAATCAGTTTATTTGTGATCGCGAATAGATAGTACGGATATTGTAGGAAAAAAACGAGTAAGTACGTAAAACGTTTCGACGGCGGTGCTGCCATCGTACAACCGCACAGATAAATAAAAAGTAACAAGCCACTGGCTAAATGCCATATGGCCACCATGACGTCACTACTTGAGATGATGACGACAATGTAAACTGCGAATTTGACGTCTATGATTCTACATTGCGGCCTTAATATATAGACGGCGTTGGCGAAGGGTATAAAAAGGATGAATGAAAAATAACTGAATTTGTTATTCAATTTAAATATAGGGTTTTCAAATTTGTGCGGGTAGATGTTTGCAGCCTGTAGCGGCCTGGCCTGTTTGTTTTGGTGGCGTCAATCTAATCTGTTGTTTACTATTCAGTCACTCATGCCAAATCACCATGTCAAGTTACACGGTTGAGCGTTCGAATGATAAGACTTTTTTATCAAAATGAATGTTCGTTAGTGCAAATTTTGCGAGCTTTACGCCTATTTTACGTGAATTGGCCATCAAGATCGTGCGATTTGACCCGCTAGACTTTTCCGTGTGGGGTTCCCTAAAGTCGCAGGGCTATACCAAAAAGCCGCAAACGACGGATGCCCTGAAAGTCGATATCAACCAAGCCCTCGCTCAAATTCAGCAGGACTATGCGGCAGAGTCATTGAAAATTTGACCACTCGGATCCGTGCCATCGTGACAAGCCGCGGCGGACAATTTAATGCTGTTTTATTCCATCCATAATGGCATATATGGGTCTTTCAAATGAAATAAAAAAATCGTTTATACAACATCTACCCGCCCTTGTTGGGAAACCAAAATGACCAAAATCAACAAAGTTGTAAAAGTTACCCCACCAAAGAAAAATTCATCATCATACATATCACTCCAATCCGCCGCTCATATGTAATTTTATTTTAGGTGTAAATGCTGGATGTAATTTTGTTTTAGGTGTAAATGCTGGAGAAGTTTAAATGTACAGGACTACTTCCTAAGGTAATTTGGTGGGAGCCGTCGAACTGGCACTGAGTAAAATGTTAATGCTCCCACCAAATTACTTTAAGAGGTAGTCCTGTACATTTAAACTTCTCCAACAAAATTAAATATTAAAACAAAATTACATCCAGCATTTACACCTAAAATAAAATTACATATGAGCGGCGGATTGGAGTGATATGTATTCTTTTTGCGGCAGATGCATTTTTCTTCGGCGGGGTAACTTTTACAACTTTGTTGTTTTTGGTCAGATATCATATATTTTTGCATACTTGAATAGCCACCTGATATTTTTGTTTTGGGATCCTGATGTCCCAGTGTTCCAATTTCTTAATGTCCTTATGTCCCAATGTCCGAATGAGAAAATATCACAGTGTCCCAATGGCCCAATGTCCGAATGTCCGCATGTCCCACTAATCTAGTATCCCAATTTCGCAGTATCGCAATATCCCAATGTCCCAGTCTCCCTGTGTCCCAGTGTTCCAGTCTCCCACCCAATGTCCTAATATCCCAATGTACAATTGTCCTACTGTCCCAAGGTCCTAATGTCCTAATATCCCAGTTCCCGATGTCACAAATGTCCCAGTATCCTAATGTGATAATATCCTAATGGCCCAATATCCTAATGTACCAGTCTCCCAATGTACAAATGTCCCAATATCCCGATGTCCCAATGTCCCAGTGGTCAGTGTCCCACTGTCGCAGTATACCAGGTGTCCCAAGGTTCCAATAGCCAAATATCCGAATGTACCACTGTCCCAATGTCCCCATGTCCCAATTTCCCCAGTGTACCTAATATCCCAGTATCCAAATGTCCCAGCGTCACAATGTCCTAATGTCCCAATATCCTAATGTCCCAATTTCCCAATGTCCCTATGTCCCAATATTCCAATGTTCCAATGTCCTAATATCGCAGTGCCCCAATGTCCAAATGACCCAATATCGCGATGTCCCAATAGCCCGATATCTCAGTGGCTCAATGTTCCTATGTAGCAGTGTCCCAATGTCCGATTGTCCTATTGTCCCAAGGTCCTAGTATCCCAATGCCCCAACGTCGCAGTCTTCCAGTGTCCTAATGTCCCAATATCCAAATGTTCCCATGTCCCAATATCCCAATGTTCCAATGTCTTAATATCCTGATATCCCAATGTCCCAATATCCCGATGTCCCAGTGGCCCAATGTCCCTACGTCCCAGTTTCCTCAGCGTACCTAATATCCTAATGTCCAAATGCAAAAATGTCTCATCGTCCAAATTTCTCAATGTCCTAATGTCCCAATATCCCAATGTTCCAATGTCCTAATATCGCAATTTGTTTCAATATCCCGGTGTCCCAATATCCCGATGTATCTGTAGCCCAATGTCCGATTGTCCAATTATCCCAAGGTGATAATGTCCTACTATCCCAGTGCCCCCATGTCCCTGTATTTCAATGTCCTAATGTCCCAATATCCCAATGTTCCAATGTCCTAATATCGCAATTTGTTTCAATATCCCGGTGTCCCAATATCCCGATGTCTCTGTAGCCCAATGTCCCTGTGTCCCAATGTCCGATTGTCCAATTATCCAAAGGTGATAACGTCCTAATGTCCTAATATCCCAGTGCTGCCATGTCCCTGTATCTCAGTGCCCTAATGTCCCAGTATCCCAATGTTTCAATATCCTAATGTGCCAACATCCCAATGTTCTAATATCCCGATGTCCCAATGTACCAATATACCGATGTCCCAGTGGCCCAATGTTCCCACGTCCCAGTTTCCCCAGTGCACCTAATGTCCCAATGTTCTAATGTGTTAATGTCCTAATATCCCAATGTCCTAATGACCCAAGACCCTAATGTCCACATGTCTTTATATGCCAGTGCCCCAATGTCCCAAAGTCACAACATCATGATGTCTCAGTGGCCCATTGCCCCTCTGTACCAGTGTCCCAATGTCCGATTGTCCTATTGTCCCAAAGTAATAATGCCCCAATGTCCTAATATCCCAGTGGCCCCATGTTCCAGTCTCCCAGTGGCCTAATGTCCGAATATCCCAATGTTTCAATGTCACAATGTTCCAATATCCCAATGTACCAATGTCCCAATGTCCTAATATCCTGATGTCCCAATATCGCGATGTTCCAGTGGCCCAATGTCCCCATGTCGCAGTTTCCCCAGTGTACCTAATGTCCCAATATCCGAAAGTCCTAATGTGCTAATGTCCCAATGTCCTAATGACCCTAATGTCCCAATGTCCTAATATCCCAGTGCCCCAATGTCTCAATATCATGATGTCCCAATGTCACAATATCCCAATGTCTCAGTGGCCCAATGCTCCTATGTACCAGTTTCCCAATGTCCGATTGTCCCAAGGTCATAATAATGTCCCAATATCCTAATATCCCAGTGTCCCAACGTCCCAGTCTCCCTATGCCCCAATATCCCGATGTCCCCACGTCCCAGTTTCCCCAGTGTGCCTAATGCCCCAATGTCTTTATGTCCCAAGACCCTAATGTCCCAATGTCCCCGTGTCCCAATGTCGCAGTGTGTTTTAAAAAATTGTCAATGCGATGAGCCGAAAGACGCAATTGTTGGAAATCTTTTGTTAACTTGACCTATTATTTTACCGTTATTCCATCCACTTATCTAAATGGAAGACATTGATTCCTTAGAAGGATCACCAGAGGATCATTCACTCTAAATTTCATAAAAATCCCATCACGGAGAGAGACAGTAGAAGCAAGTCTTTCTGCAACTGTAGACTCCAGTCTGAAATTGGGTTACTCGTTTAAGTCTGTGAGGTTGAAATTTTCAGCGTTTATTGCATATTTCTTACCTGTTATTGTGCCGATCGAAGATTTTTTTTTGGAAAGACACTAGAACAGGAGATGTGGAATATTTTGGCAAAAAAAATTTTTTTGTGGAATTTTGCCTGGAAGGCTGTAGCCCTGTCAAACAAGAAAGCAAGTCGTCTCTGGTAATCATAGACTGTTCGCTTTTGTTTTTTTCCTTTGGCGGGCGATACGCTCTCGCGTCTCTTGATTTGTACACCTTTACTTTGATCCTTATTACTTGTGACAACCATAAAATCCGTCCGACACTTTTTAAAATATCATTTTTTTTTGCAATAGATACTACTGGCTCACTCTCTAGTTTGCCGTTGAGCGTTAAAATTACCTTGTATAAAACAGGTCAAGAAGTCAAGTACATAAACTGTAAATTGACCCACTAAACTTCACTATTTACAGAAACTGTATACAGGGTGTCCGGAAAATCACAATCTGGTGCGTTTATGCGGCAGTTTCCGGGAACTCTGTATTCTCTACATTATTCCGCAATCAAAGATAATGTACTCTTGGTTTAATTCCTTAGCTTTTAAAACTTTTCAAATATACAGTGACCAACATTTTTTCCACTACTGTACGTACCGTGCATAGCATACAAACATGAAACCATTATGACGCAGCACAACGCACTGCACACCCGTAACGTAGCATTTCAACTTACATTCAATTCATTTTCAACTATCTGCACACATCGTCTCTCTTACAAAGTGTATGTATGTATATAGTCTACTCTTTCTCATTTTATTATGATATGCTTTCCGAACACAACACACACTACTCCATCATGTTAATCCATATCGTCTATAGAAAGAATGGTGCGAAGCAAAAGATAAATTGACTCAACATGTGATTTGAAAAAGAGCCAAGTAGTGCGCATAGTACGTAGCTGATTGGGAATATCTTGTTCTTGCAAACGTCGGTCTTTAGTTCGAGTCTCCGTCCCGTGTATAAGTTTTTTTCAAACAAATATTATGTATGTAGCGATTTACCATGGCATGATGAACGCATGTTTTTCTATGCTGTGTTCATTTCCAAATAAATCGTAGAGTGAAGTTTGGTTTGAACTCCGCTTTACTACCGTTTCGCTTAGTGGAATGGATAGTGCTGGAGGTTTAAATTCGTACATTTTTTAGACATTTCGCTTATTTTTTTTATAATTAAGCGCTAATTATTCCATAACTAAAATTTTAATAATTCCGCTTAATGTTTTAATCCTATTTCAGTGGTGGATGCATTGCATACCATAGATGTTTGGAATGGAATGAATGAATAGACTCACGCGTGAATAACGTTATCAAATAATTTATAGACGACTTCTTGATTTTTATGGTGCACATAATCGTCTATATGCCCGAAATAATTTTCAAATGTTAATTTATTTATTAATAGATCAACGGACGGTAGTCCTTTTAACAAAATTTTATAATGTTGCTGTCATATCATTGAAAATTTTATCGAAAACATAAATTTATTACTATTATACTATTATTAGAGGTACGGAAATTTCGTTTTTACGAAATAGATGCGAATTTCGGCGAAAATCGTTGATTTTTGCGAATAAATGCGAAATGATCTAATTTGTACCTTTTCGACAAAAATGTTATTTTTTTATGAAAAAGTCAATTTTTGGAGATAATTTTTCATCTCAGATTGATTTGTCAGAAGTTTTCCGTTTAATGAGAAGAGAGAAATTGGTTAATGAAGGGTGTTTGCTGAATCACGAGCACAATGGCTGGCCGAACACCGAGAAAGCTCTTTACTTAGAGGCTCGATAAATGAACTGTTTTCTGCAGGTTTTCTTCTCAACGTGCTTTAAACACTCGTTTCACTGTAAATATAAAGAATGTCTAGAGTTATATGAACAACAAAAGCGAAATTTTAATATTCAAAATTAGTTTATGCGAAATTTCTGTTTTTTATTTGCGAAATTTCCGTACCTCTAACTATTATTATTTGTTTTTAGTAGCAATGTAGTAAAAAGAAAAAGCAAAAAAAGAATATAATATACAGGGTGTCCGGAAACTGCCGCATAAACGCACCGGATTATGATTCCTCAGTTGATTTCCAGCAAAAAAGTTGTACGGAACATACCCCCCCAACTTAACCCTTTAGCTGCCACAGGCATTTAAAGATTTTTGAAAAAATCATTTTCTTGCACGACTTAAAGCCTAATATCTCCAAAGCTAGATGAGCTAGAATAGTGAAATACATAAAATGATTATTACAGCTATCAAATTTACCTAGAAAATAAAACTAACCAGACTAAAATCGGATAAAAGGTTTGGTATTTACAGAGCTTCAAAGTCAAATTTGCATGATTTGACCCAAAAACAATCTTTTTTCCATCTCAATTTTCTCCAACTTCTGCCAAGATGAGGTGCTTGTACGATTCTTTTAAAAATTGGCGCATAATCTTACAATCGTATCTTTCTTACATCATTTTATTCTAGCTCCATTATTTCTAACAGTTTTAGTACGTTAAGTGCAAGAAACTAGGGTTAATTTTGGCTCTATTTCGACATATACTTTGAATAGATTTTACCAATTGCAGATCTATAGGGGCAGTGTGATTTGAATTGTATTGAATTCGAGCTAAAATTAACCCTAGTTTTCTACACTTAACGTATAAAAACTGTTTGAAGTAATAGAGCTAGATTAAAATGATGTAAGAAATATATGATTGTAAGACTATGCGCCAATTTTTAAAAGAATCGTACAAGCACCTCACATTGGCAGAAGTTGGAGAAAATTGAGATGGAAAAAACGATTGTTTTTGGGTCAAATCACGCAAATTTGACTTTGAAGCTCTGTAAAAACCAAACCTCTTATCCGATTTTAGTGTGGTTAGTTTTATTTTATGGGTAAATTTGCTGCCTGTGATAATCATTTTATTTCACTATTCTAGCTGATCTAGCTTTAGAGACATTATGCTTTAAGTCATGCAAGAAAATGATTTTTTCAAAATCTTTAAATGCCTGTGGCAGCTTAAGGATTAAGCTGAGGGGGTATGTTCCGTATCCGTACAACTTTTTTTGCTGGAAATTACATGAGGAATCACAATCCGGTGCGTTTATGCGGCAGTTTCCGGACACCCTGTATAAATTGCAAAAAATTCAGTAGTTCCAAGAGTGCTAAGTCGTAAAAAAAAATAAAAAATACTCTAATAATTTAAAAACTATTCTTTTGAATTCATATTCATTTATGTTAAAAAAAATCGCAATGATTTGATACTAAATTTCCAATTGATTTCAATCGCTCAATAGGGGAATTACATAGGTAGTTGGAACCAAATGTAAGTTTTAGGAATATATCGTGTTTCCGTGTATTTCTAATAGGAATTTTGAAAGATATATGGTAGTATTCTCTACATCTCCGGTGCATCAATATTACAATTTATTAACTTATGGAGAAACATAGCATCAAAGTAGCTTCTAAATAATTTATATTATCACAAGGTATACGTAGCATATAGGCAATATGCTTATCTTAAAAATTTATGTTGAATCGTTTCAACAGTTTTCGTGTGACAATTGTAAAATGGATTTTAAACCATAGATACATATTCTAATTTGCTTCTTACTAATGAAAAATAAAGGGATTTAAGTGCGTGGATGTTACTGAACTCAGATGAATTTCTCATTATAAACCCAAGATTGCGACGAGCTTGTTCAGCAATGTCGTTAATAATGTTCGTTGAAATTCAGATGAACATCAAAAAGAATTCCCAGATCTTTAATTAAACTAAATTGAGTGAGTGGAGTATTGTTCAAATAAAAAATGTAATCAAAGTTAGTTCTGCCTCTATTAAATATGTTGAATTGACACCTGGACAAATTAAGCTCTAGTAAATTATTGGTGCAATCAGTGGCGGCTCGTGAAGTACAGAGCCGGGTGGGCAGATTTACCATCAGGAAAGAATACTATACATGCATATCCACACTGTTTTTAATGCGTTAAAATTGTGCTCTTTGTTAGTCAGTCCATTTTAATGTTTTTAAACTTGTTGTATTTACGTACGTATTAGGTGAATCAGTTAGAGTTTTTTTACAAATTAGTTATGCTCAATAGCACCATGAAAATGCATACAGCCATTTCTCATAAATGGACACTTTTATTTTCCCCGACGTTTTTCCTTATATTTTACTAGAAAAATAACGAAGTCTATAATAAACGGACAGTTCCACAAATAAAAATCGAAATTCTTGAGTTACAGAATTGTATTTCGAGCAAAGAAGTTTTGAAATTACCGGAAAATCGGTCTTTTGCGAAAATCAAAATTCACTTTCCGGAAATCGCTGTACAAATCTTGTTTATCTCTCCGTGTATGTGGAATTTTTTAGAGATTCAGGAGTTCAATTTATGTCGCGGCATTTAATCGTAAAGTTTTCTATTCATTTAAAATATGAAAAAAAATTAAAAAACGTTTGCCTTTTCAAGAATAAATGCAAGAACAAGTCGTTTTAAAATTCTGGAAAAAAATTGTTTTGGAAACACATAGTTGAAATCAAACATCGTGGTTTTGAATGGATTCGCAGCGCAGTCCAAATTAGTTTTATAAAATGTTATACCTTTGTGAAATATTCTCATAAGCGGACACTTCCAATTTAAGCGGACAAAATCTCAATCCCCAATGGTATCCGCTTATGGGAAGTTTCACTGTACTTTCAAGCTGCTATGTATTTCTACAATTATGCAAATCAAATGCACTGCCCAGCAAGAGCTAGCGGGGTGGGTTTAGATCCCTCTTGCCAGGGGGAGGAAAAAGGTGTGAGGAATAGAAGTGGGAATTTTTTTCTATGTCATGCACATGCACAACAAAAAAAATCATTTTTTTAAGTATGTACATACAAACTAAATTTAAAACTTCCAGATCATATAGAGGAGAAAATATAAATAGGTATCTATATCAAGCAAAATACATATTAGATCAAATAAATAAGATTTTAATATTAATCCCATCACCAAAATAAATATTTTATAATAGTAATTAATAACACTAAAATGTAGGGAATCAGAGAAAAGCGATTAATGTTTTCTAAAAACATACGTAACAAATAAAAAATAAAAAACATAATAAATAACGTAATCATGTACTACAAGTACGAGTATAACGCCTCTAAACCACTTCAAAAAATGAAGAAAATCTGACAAAAACACACGCACAAATTAAATACTCTACAATGCACCATGCACAATTTAAATGCGAAACGGCCTTATTATTGTATCCATGCACCACGCGCTATGCTACTCGAGTATCTAACTACTAGAACAGCGCCACGGGCCACGCGCTCGCGAACGTTGCACAAGCTCATGGATACCTACTAGTGTAGTTTTGGGCATGCCCTTTAGTGAAGTTCAGATACTTTCAATGCGCATGCGTTGAACGTATAAGAAGATTCATCGTGACTCTATGTGCTATGGAATAGCTATAGAATAGATTGATGGTACATGTGGGCAGAAAGGCATTCTGCCCATAGGTTGAGTTGAGCTGATGATGTTGATATGATGAGCAGATACATGAAGGAAGTATGAATGGGCGCAATGCAATGTACATAATGGTTGGTGATTCACGCGTGCGCTTCATATAATTATTCAATTGATATCAATATGAGCTTTGGCTTATGTAGAGGAGAGGAGTTTTTTATATTGGCAATATAATCGTGATTAAGTACTAATGAATGGCTATTGTCATTTTAAGGAAAGTTACGTTACGTTAAGTTAGATATGCATGTAGGTACCGAAGTGAATCAATTATGTTCTAAGAAATAATTTTTATTTTATTTTTATATTTAGCTAGCATTTTGTAGGGTGGGCAGTGCCCTACCTGCCCACTTAGACTGGCCGCCCCTGGGTGCAATAAGTATGAAATTTATTCAAATTATTTTGGAGAGTAGAAATATCATCCCAATTATTTATTTCTTTAAAAATTTTGCAGTCATCTGCGAACAACAAAAATTCTACATTTTCAAAAATATGTACTATAATAAGAATAAAAGTGGACCAATGTGTAATCCTTGCGGAACGCCTGCGGTTGGGAAAAACTGGTTGGAATGAGATTGATTTATTTGGACAATAAGGGAACGGTCCATGTTCTGTTTTTAGTGAATTTATATAATTCCAAAAGTATTTTATGTTAGTAGAAACTTGCGATTCTAGTTTATAAATAAAACGTTTGAAATCGCTTTTTGATTGCGCCTTACATTTGGACCTTAAATTAGAAAATTCAAAATAAAATTGAAGATTACCTGTAAATTTATAATGTGAGTGAGCCATGTATTGATTTTTTTAAAACTGTTGTACATAATGAGAGTGGGAGTAATTCTGTTAACTGTTGAATAACATCAGACATGTATGTAATTTTTCTAAAAATTAAGTAAGTTGATTATTAATTGCTGATTGAAAATGGTTAAAATAAGGCCAGGTGAATATTTTGCAAAATGCTTAAACAAACAACAATTGTAAAATATGCTAAAAAGGAGATGCTACTGAAGTGCTTTATGCTTGGAATCGGGTGAATCGGGTATTGGCTGTATATGGCGATGGAATACCAAGGTTCTTCAACAGACTTCTTTGAAATCTTCCATGAAATCAACATTTCCTCATTCATTGTTAATTTATGAATCAATTAAGATGATCTCTGCCCAGAAATTGACTGCATTTTATTTTATTGATGTATATGTGGATGTATATGTCGATTTAATCAACGTGAACTACATTATTGATATATAAAGTAGAAGGTTGCAGGAGATTCGATAAAGAATTATTAAGCATTTCTATATAGAAGCAACCTGTAATCATTTGTAGTGTTTACGAGCAATGCAAATGTCTGAGATTCGCTGAGTGGTTAGCGAGTAGGACGGGCAATACGATACTCATGGGTTTGATGCTAGCTACGGGATTTTTTTTTCAAACGCGAGAAAATGACAGAAAATGATTATGAATACCTTTTTTCAAGCATAATTTAGTGCTAGAATAAGGTTCTATTGGATTAAAAAACGGCAACAAATGCCATTATTGGACTATTATTCAACGTTTATAGCCTGTAAAGTGCCCCCTATTATTGTCAGAAGAGAATATTCTATGAAGTATTATAGGGATAAAATTGTTACTTGGGTATGGCCGTTCGATCGTTGACAGTATGAGGTTATTAAAAATGGAACGCCACACGAAAGAACAACGCATTCTCATTGTTAAATTTTTTTTAACACAATAGTGAAAGTTTGGCGGTCACAGTTCGCAAACTGCGTTCAATTCGGATATCCATAATGGCCTAAATGAAGCAACTGTGCGAAGATTAATTAAAAAATTCAATGAAAGGTGGTCTGTTTGTGATGTGAAACCAATAACGCGTGTTCGTCGAGGTCGTTCAAACGAAAATATTGCAGCTGTGCATGATAGTGTCACTGAAATTCCAACCACCTCAATTCGACACCGAGCACAGGAACAGGAACTCGGTGTTTCCAGATCCACTATGCAGCGATTTTTGACAAATGATTTGCATTTTCATGAGTATGTACAAAGTGCAATTGACTCAAGAACTGAAGCCTGCAGACCATGCAGAACGAAGAGAGTTCATCAATTAGTTCATGGAAAAATAAAAAAAAATACAGATTTGGAAGACAAAATCATATTTAGTTACGAGGCTCATTTTCAACTCGATGGTTTCGTTAACAGGCAAAATTGTCGCATTTGGGGGTCAGGAAATCCACGAGTAATTTATGACAAACAAATGCATCTACAACGTGTGACTGTTTGGTGTGGATTTTAGGCTCATCGGTTCATATTTATTCGAAAATGAGGCATAACACAAACCGTGAATATGGTGTTCGTTGTCGTCAAATGTTAACCAGCTTTTTTTTGCCGAAACTTGAAGCTATTGATGTGGAGGACATGTGGTTTCAGCAAGATGGTGCCACATGCCTTACAGCACGAGAAACAGTTTAATTACTGCATCAGCCATTTCCGGTCGTGTCCTCTCGCGTTTTGGTGACCAGAATTGGCAGCCTAGATCTTGCGATCTGACGCCTTTTTTTAGTTTTTTGAAGTCACAGGCTTATGTGAATAAGCCCACGACCCTTTAAGCATTGAAAGAACAAATTATAGGCTGCATCAATGAAACATTTATGCAGAGCGGTAACATTTCAGGAAAAGAACCCTTTTATGCCAGCAAAGGGAACATTACGGGTTCCGTTCTCATATAGGAAGCCAATGCTTTCTTTTTTGTTTCCTATTTATGTATAGGTACAATAATAAGATGGGAATTCTCAGAAGTCACTTCCGTTCCGAATTCTAGTCATGATTAAATTATTTCATAACATAATAATTTATTATTTTCCAGACAGTTTTTATAACGTTATTGATGTCTTGTCATTACAAAACTTGAAGTTACGCGCATGTTGCACTTTCTCCGTGCAACTACCTGTATGTAAACAACAATAAAATATGTCATTTGATATCTCGCTTGAAATTGGTCCAACATGAAGCCATATGCACAGAAACGTACTCAGATAGGCAGCAAAAAAGAAACATTCGTCTGACGACAATCTTGGTGGTTCACATACGTTTAGGTATATTTACCTTGCACAGTAATGATTTCTAAGGCCAAGTCCTCGACGATCTAATCCCACCCTGTGTATTATTCGCAATGCGATTTGTGCACTAGTACTTTCCAACAGCGTTTAACATTTAGTTCTTGTCCGTCGACACTTACTCAAACATGTCTCACGTGGAAAAACAATCTTTAATATCGTCGCGTGCTGCCCAGACTGTGTGCAATGACCAGCAACCATTACTTCCGCGTAGGACTTTCGGTGCCCTTCCGGAAATCGGTCAAACGACTAACGTGAAAAGTCTATCGTTGTTTTTGGCAATATTGTGTATTATTGATCTCTTCGGTGTGTTTCCCATTATGTCCTTGCCGGGACCGATCATTCAATGCGGACTATATGGAATTCCGTTAGTGTTAACTTTTGCTGTTGTTCAAATCTACACTGCAATCTTGCTCGGGCGATGCTGGATTATTGCTGAAAAATTAAATCCTTCTATCATGAAAAAGAATAGGTGATTATTATATTATTGCTTTACGTTGAACGAGTTGTTGAATATTTCGAGCGGTTTCAGATATCCGTACGCCGCTATTGCTGATATGACCTATGGAAAATACATGAGCCTGTTGGTGACTATATTGCTGGATTTAACTATTTTCGGAGCCGGTATACCCAACTTACTTGTAGCTGCTCAGAATCTGCAGCTTTTAGGCTTGCAGGCTAGTGACGGAAAAGTGAACATCTCCTTTTGCTTTTTGTTGTTTATTATCGGTCTGTGCATATGCCCCCTCATGTGGCTGGGAAGTCCAAAGAATATTAAGTGTGTAAATAATATAATATTTGCATCGAACTTTGCCTTAGTTTTTAATTTTGTTTCTAGAAATGTCGCAATTGTTTCGGTGCTTACAGTGAGCTTAACGTCGATTTTGCTATGGTACTGTATCTGGATTACACCAACCCAAAAGTACTGGAAAAAACAGCAGATGATCAAAACTGGTGAGTAGGTACCGTATAAAATACATACCACATTACAGCTCTATAATAGACTTGTGGAAGAATATCATATGGGCAGTCAAACTTTACATAAAAAAGGAAAATCTTAGAATAAATGGATTTCTTACGATTTTCGGCTTATGTGTTTTGTTAGACGCAAAATGGCTCCCTCAGAGGTGCAATGTTCTAGGCGACAGTGGTTCTACAAGGAGTTTTACGAAT
The DNA here is from genome assembly GCA_949715475.1 of Microchrysa polita. Lineage (NCBI taxonomy): Eukaryota > Metazoa > Arthropoda > Insecta > Diptera > Stratiomyidae > Microchrysa > Microchrysa polita. The sequence goes on from OX454421.1 coordinate 50,307,179, forward strand.
AAGGACGTTGCTATCAACAAGCTGAACAATCATTTGACGTCCTGGTATTTTCACCATATATAGTCATAGCCTAGCAACCCAAAAAAAAAACATACAAGAACATCCAATTCACAATGTAGACGGAGGAAAGCTGCCATTTCTAGATTTCAAAAACACTAAGCAGAGGTTTCATCAAATTCGATATATACCAAAAACCACGCAAATGCAGACGATATCTCTTTCTAATTCGAGCTATTCTATTCACCGTTCCATTCTATGATCCATCGACTATACACTGTCGTGCTGAGCAAGGAGAGATTCGAACAGATGAAGCAGTTACAAGTTACCGATATTAACGAGCCTTATCAGGCTGGAAGGAAAATGCCAAAACGCAACGAGGAGCCGAAGCGAAGCCTTGGGATAACCCATTGAAAGGCATCAGGACAGTTGCAGAATAAAATGAAGGGAGTGGATTTGGACATAGTTTCAACGATTAGAATAGGTTCCACTAAGTTCTTTTCCCCCGATTCGTAATCAAAACATACGTCAGGTGAAATGGGGGGGGGGGGGGCGGGGGGGATCGAGCAACGAGCTCAGTCTGAAGAACACTACAGTGAGAAGATAATCGAAAGGTTTAAGACAAGCCCGTCCAAGAAGACTAGGTCCTACGCTAGATTGAGTTTTGGAACCATGTGCCGAGTCCGGACCCACTATAGGACCATCGTTCCATTGCGTTCGAGATGGCATCAAGGTACTGAAGCTCTTGCCAAACAAAAATCTCGAAGTTATTCCGTTAATGCTGACATAATCTGATTTCCTGGGAACTGTAGAGTGCCCAATGCTAAGTATCTTCCAATTGCCTGTCTTGCGAACACAGAACGTAGAACGCATGCAGCTGCCTGTTCTGTGAAAATATCCAGAGGAATGAGATCCAGTAGCACATCCAAGGTATCAGACAGAGTCGTCCTGAGTGTTCCGCTAGCTGTTCTTTGCACCTTCCTCACCAAATTACATATAGCCAATGTTGAACTTTCTGTTGCAGTACCCAGGTCTTCCCAATCGCTTTCCTGCATGAGTAAAGTGCAATCATAGCCTTGTGTACAGGTTCTTGGATATTGGGCTTTCATCTGATATTGTATCCAATATGATGGCAAGGAACTGTCTGAGAAAGGCAGTCTCAATCCACCCATTATATGGATCTCCACAGGTGGCATGTTACATTTATTTCTCCCTGTAAAAAGAACAATTTGCGTTTTGTTTGGATTCATCCCGACTAAACAACTAATTGCCAAATTGGAGAACATGGAGAGGGTGTTTTTATTACTACATTGTGGAGTACCTCTACTTACAAAGCGGGTCGTCAACTTCCATACAAGATAGGCAATCATGCCAGAGTAATATCTAAGACTTTTCACCTATCTTTAGTAACGATTGGTGGTTCGCATTCGAAATTGCAGTGAAGGAGATTGACGGTACGTCGAAGAACACCCCGCGTTCATTTGTGTCTGCACTACCCCATGCAATATTCTACACCATGCTGGCCATGTTGCCGTGTAGATTTATGGATCACTGGTACGCGAAACTCATAATCTTGATTCGCCCTTGATATGAGTACTTCCCCCGTCCCTGCAATCGGGAGCAGGTCCGGGATGTAACCTCTAGAAAGGTCGAAGAAAGACAACACTCAAACTTCCTCCGCTTTTTCGGACTGATACCGCCGTTCGCATCGCTCTTAGGAATTACGGCGAGCTCAGAAAAGGGACATCTTCCGGTTTTCGGTTTGAGTAGGAATATTCTCCAGGAAACTTCTGAGCCGGGAAGCACTTCGCCACTCCCGAATCTTAATCGCCCAATCCCCCATTTTAAACAATATGAGCAACAAAAGGCGCCCTTAACTCAATGAGACCCTTAGATGGCTCCCAAAGATGCTCGTGAGTTAAAAGCGAGGCGAGCACGAAACGACTGGATAGAGACTGGATGAAGAATGAAAAACTTAGTTGATGCGTAAAATGAGACCTCAATATCGACATAGTACTTAACTTCACCTTGACTAGTCTGCAACCTGGAGATTTATTTATTTATTTATGGTAAACGGACAAATGTCCTTTATATATAAAAAAAATACAAAATAGCTGCCTTATATAGATCTTAATAATAATGTACTTATATCTATTTTAACAAAAGTTGCCGAAAAAATAACAGTAGATCATAAGATAATTCAACTCATAAAACGCTTAAATTTCCTACAAGATTAATCCAGTAAATTAAAAATATATTTTTTAATTATTTCCTTATTGGTGTTAGATAAATCCAAATGACTAAAAAGTTACATTGATAGTTAGTTCTAAAAGTTCTTAGTTCAAATGTATCTCGCTGTCGTGTAACACGATTAGGAACTTTGAAAGAAATTTCAAAAAGAATTTCAGGGGCATCAATAGATCCATTAATTAAATTAGTTAAGAAAATCGCATCAAAAAAGGTTCTTCGTGCTTCAAGTGTATTTATATTCAGAATCTTTTGGAGATGAGCATAGTTTGTGTCATTACTACTTACACGCAGTTTGTATGCAATGTACCTTAAAAATTTATGCTGAACTTTTTCAAGAGAGGAAGTGTAAGAAATATAAAATGGATTCCATACAATTGATAAATATTCTAATTTACTTCGTACAAGCGAAAAGTATAACGATTTTAAGGCATAAATGTTATTAAATTCCATAGAGTTCCGAAAAACAAAACCTAACATGCGACGAGATTGTTCAGTAATGTCGCTGATATGCTCTTTGAAACATAATGATGTATGCATCAATATTCCAAGATCTTTAATCAAGCTTACTTGATTGAGTTCACGATTATTTATGTACTATGTGCATTGATAATTTGCTGAACTTCTACTAAATATTATAAACTTACATTTGGATAAATTAAGTTCTAAATTATTAAGCTCACAATAACCGAAAAATTTGTTTAAATTATTTTGAAGAACAAATACATCATCATTACATGTAATTTCCTTGAAAATTTTGCAATCATCAGCAAATAACAAAAATTTAACATCATCAAAAACTAATTTTAAATCATTAATGAATATTAAAAATAAAATCGGACCTAGATGTGATCCTTGCGGAACCCCAGATGTTACTTGAAATCGCTTCGATAAATTATCATTGATGTTCACAATTAATGATCAATTCCTTAGGTAATCGTTTATCCAGTTAATTATCGAACCAAAAAAGCCAAAGTTTTTCAACTTTTTAATTAGGATATCGAAGTTAAATTTATCGAAAGCTTTGGAAAAATCGGTGTAAACCGAATGAACTTCAGACTTTTTCAAAAAAGCTTTTAAAATATAATTTTCATATTCAATAAGGTTAGTTGCTGTGGATCTACCCGAGGAGAATCCATGTTGGTTGGTAATAAAATAATATAAGACCGTACCAAAGGTGTAATTTAGTCCGTAACCAGACCTTCGAATATTTTAGAAATACAAGATAAGATGTTAATCGGCCTATATTTTTCAACATTGGCTCTGTCACCTGATTTATGGATAGGTAAGACGTAGCTTATCTTCCATTCATCAGGAAATTGCCCAGAGGATAACGATTTATTAAAAAGAACAATTAGTGGCTGCATCATATTTTCAGCACAATTTTTCAGAAACACCGAGGGGATGCCGTCAGGTCCGGCTCTTTTTGATATGTCTAACTCCATCAGTTTACCGTAAGGGGAAAGATAAAGGTTGAAAGGCTCCGGCCGATTCCTATATGCTTTTCAGTTGTAGCATAACTGCGGACCCTTAGCTATGAAGGAGGAGCTTCACAGGGTGAGCGGCTCCGGGCAATTCCTATGTTTCTCTACGGGGCGTTACTTTCCCGCATTATCCGAGTAACCGCTGCGCCTGAGTGCTGTATTAACAACTTCAGCGTCTCAGGTTACTAAATGTAATAGGGTGACAAAAAACAAATAGTCAATCACCGAAGCAGCACCTCCGAGGCCCCTCCATGATGGACCTCTTTCGTTTTACGAATACTATCATGGTTAAGCGATGGGCCGACAACCCATCCTTGGAAAAAATTCTACGTCAAGAAACCTGGAATGAAAGCCTCGGATTGGACGGATACAACCCAACGACGACATCGCAAACGAACAACTGATTACTCTTTCGGAACCTGGAATGTACGCTCCCTGAATAGGCCAGGGGCCTCAAGGGCCCTCTTGGATCAGGTCGAAAAATATAAGCTGAGCATTGTTGCACTCCAGGAAACAAAATGGCTTGGTAGCGAGATTGACGACCGAAATTCGTACACAATTTTCACAAGTGGAAAACCTTCGGGCCACAGGGAGTTTGGAGTGGCGTTCATTGTAAACAATCAACTTAAGCCGCATGTTATCGACTTCAAACCCATAAACGAGCGGCTGTGTGCGATTCGCATTAAAACCCGGTTCTTCATTCTCTGGCTCATAAACGCGCATGCCCCCACCGAAGTCAGTGAAGACGCGGTTAAAGACGAGTTCTATCACCGCCTAGAAAATCTCTTCGATTCACTTCAATCAAACGATGTCAAATTGCTGCTGGGGGATTTTAACTTCAAAGTCGGAAACGAAAGTTGGCATAGGGGGATTACTGGAGGGTACAGCCTCCATGAAGACTGTAACGACAACGGCCAACGACTAATAGACTTCGCGACCAGCAGAAATATGGTCATTAGCTCTACCTGTTTTCCGCATCGTCGCATTCACAGGCAGACCTGGGGATCTCCAGATCAACATACCGTCAACCAAATTGACCACGTCCTTGTCTGCAAGAGATGGGCATCGAGCATAATGGATGTTCGGTCCTATCGTGGAGCAAATATTGACTCTGACCACTATATGGTGAAGGCGACTTATAGGTGCAGAATTTCTTCGGTGCATCATTCGAGGTTCAACCCGGCAAACATTTTTGTGGTTGACAAATTGTTGAATGATGACACGGTGGTCACTTATACGACTGCCCTTGAGGAGAAGCTGACGCCCTTGCTAAATAACATCAGCAACAAAGGCGCCCTTGAGATCTGGGATACACTCAAAGACACCATCAAAGGGGTCGCAGAGGAGGTTGTGGGATACAAAGCCCGGCGAGCCCGAAATGATTGGTTTGATGAAGAATGTCAAAATGCGGTAGATGCGAAAAACGAGGCATATCGCCAATGGACTGAACGCGCAACTAGAGCCAAAAAAAAAAACAAAATATGACGAGCTTCGACAATTTTCGAATAGGTTAATTAGGCGTAAGAAACGTAAGCATCTTGACGAGCAGTTGATGCAAATAAACCAAAGACTAGCTACTAGGAATAGTAGACAAGCGAACAAGCTAATTAATTCAATTAAAAGTAGATACCAACCCAGGACCAGACTCTGTAAGGATAAGGATGGCAATATAATTAGCGACACCGATAGCGTTAATAAACGCTGGGCCTCACATTTTGAAGAGCTCCTCAATGTTCAACCGAACAACCCCACACAAGAAGCTCCGGAGCTGATGGCTGAAACAGGCCCTCCCGTTCAACCCCCAACAGTAGAAGAAGTTGATCTCGCCATGCAAACACTAAAACATAATAAAGCCCCGGGCGCTGACGAGATTCCAGCTGAACTGCTGAAGCATGGTGGGGAGAGCCTTGTTAAGGCTATACACACACTTATCGTTAAAGTATGGAACGACGAAATAATCCCGGAAGATTGGCGTAAAAGTATCATTTGCCCAATCCACAAAAAAGAGGATAAGTTGAAATGTGAGAACTACAGAGGCATCTCATTAGTTTGTACGACTTATAAGATTTTAACTAAGATTCTGGAAAATAGAATTAATCCGTACGCAGAAGAAATCATTGGCGAGTACCAAGGCGGCTTTAGACCTGGTCGTTCGACGACAGATCACCTTTTTACAGTGAAGCTTTTACTCCAGAAGTGCTGGGAATACAACATCGACGTATACCAAATATTTGTTGACTTCAAGCAGGCATACGACAGTATCGATCGAAGCGTACTGTACAACATTTTGCTGCATTTTAGAATACTGGCTAAGCTAGTACGACTCATAAGGATGACGATGACTAATACCGTCTCGCAGGTCAGAGTTCAGAACAGATCTATTTGAAACTCGTACTGGACTCAAGCAAGGCGACGGGCTGGCGCCGACGCTCTTCAACCTGGCTCTGGAGTATGTGATTCGAGCCATGAATTTGGACAGCAGCGGAACGCTACTCATTAAATCGACTCAACTAGTAGCCTACGCCGACGACATCAACATCATGTCTCGAAGATTGGGTGATGCAGAAAGCCTTCTGCATAATCTCAATAACGCCGCGAATGAAGTTGGGCTACATATCAACGAATCTAAAACCAAGGTCATGATGCAATCAAAAACTAGAACGCCAGTAAATTCAAGCTAATAAGTGTTACTTTGTGGTCCTCCAAATTATGAATTCGAAGCTGGTGCACAGGAACACGGAGCTCCACGTGTATAAAACCATCATCTGACCTGTGCTATGCTATGGCTGCGAGGCATGGACCCTAACCCAAAATTCTGAACACCTGTTGGACACATTCGAGCGAAAGGTTCTCCGCGGAATCTTCGGGGCCGTTCGTGAACGAGGTGAATGGCGCATCCGGTACAACCTTGAGTTGTATCAGCTGTATGATGAGCTACAGGTGTCGAAGATCGTGAAATTGCAGCGATTGCAATGGGCGGGACATGTACAAAGGATGAGCGACGATCGCATGCCCAAAAAGGTGATGAACGCGCAACGAGTGGACGGAGCCAGATTGCGTGGACGACCGAGAGCCCGATGGGAGCATTCTGTATGTGAGGACGCCCACCAGATGCTAGGCTTTCGGAACTGGAGGACAAGGTCGCGTGACCGCGACAATTGGAGGTTTTCAATCCAGGCGGCCAAGGCCCGACGTCGGGCTATCGTGCTATAAAGAAGAAGAAGAAGAACTCCATCAGCTTCCTCAAAAGCAAATCAGGACTAATTCTAATGTTTGATAAACTAAAGCTAGTATTTAACAAAGGTGGATCGAAGTGAGAAACTTCGTTATTGTAAATCCTGGAAAAATGATCAGCGAATAAATTTGAAATAGTAGAACAGTTAGAACTCCTAATACCGTTCAGGAACATTGTGTCAAGAATAATATTATCACTTTTTCGGGAGTTAATATAATTCCAGAAGTTTTTAATGTTTGTTCGAACTTCAGATTTAACTTTATAAATGAAACGCTGGAAATCGATTTTAGATTGACTCTTGCATTTTGTCCTTAAAATGGAAAAAACTTTGTAGTCTTGTACTTTGAATGTGCTGTTTTCTTTTCAAATATGAATTGTTTTAATTGACTGGAAAACCAGGCTGGAAAGCTCACATAATTTAAGCGTTTACAAGGAAGATGAATATTAATCAAATTATTTACAATACTATAAAACAATGACACTGCTTCGTTTAATGGCAAGTGCTCAATCACAGCCCAATCGACAATATGTAAAGCTTGATTTAAATCAGAATAGACTGCATTTTTAAAATTTACAATATCGCGGGTTTCATATTTTCTTTCTATAGATTGTAGAAGGATGCCAACTAAACGGCATAAAACGACGAATAAATCTAGCAAATCAGACATATTTTTCCGTCTAAAATACCAAAAACTTGCATTCAAAAGCATTTATTTTTATAAAGATTAGATTGCTGTGTTTGATTTATTAAAAGAAAAATACCTACATCAATTACTCTTCTTTTATCAGATTTTCCATCATTGTTAGAAGTTCTTACTGCCTACGGAATAATGGCCTTTCAATTCGATATTCATCCTATGCTACTCACAATACAAGTCGACATGCAAAACAAAACACAAATAGGAAAGGCTGTAATTTCCGGAATATTAGGTAAGAAACTCTAACTTTAAATTATTCTTTACAATTTTAATTTTGAATTTATACACAAAAAGCTACGCTAGCAATGGCGGCTGTAAGTATTGGACTGTGTGCTTATAAATTTGGAGCTATAGTTCCGGCAAACATTTTGGACTCTATTCCTAAAAGTCAAATTTTATATGTGGTTATTCTGCTTGTTACCGTGCAACTGTTGCTGTCAAGTGCAGTTGGTTCAAACGCTCTTTTTCAACATATTGAAAGTTTACTGGGAGTTTCTCCAGGTGAGTAAAAAACTGATAAGAATAATAATTCAATTATAAATTTAATTTGAAATATGTATGTTCGAATGCAAATTGAAATGAGTTAAACAATTTAAAAAATTTTTTTTTTTTTATATTATGTTTTAGACTTTACAGCGAAACGTTGCATCCTCCGTTCTTCGCTAGTCCTGACGGAGGTTGTTATCGGTGAATTGCTGCCAAGTTTTGACGTTATCATGGGTTTAATTGGAGGCACGCTAACGGGACCTTTGATTTTCATTTTGCCGCCATTGTTTTACTCCAAAATGAATCGAATGGAAAGAGAATACGATTTTGCAATAAATCAAAGAGTTTTGTATGAGCGCAAACCAATAGTGGATGACGATATTATTCGCTCACAATATCAGTTTGGTCATCGATTTCAGTTGGAAAAATCCGAAGAAGAGCTTCTAATACGGACAACGCTCATAGATAGGGTTTATCGAAGATTTCAGTTATTAATCCAAATGTTACATAGCGAGTGTATTTCATCAATTATTGTATTTATCGTGGGCATAAGTGCTACAATATCGTCGACATATTATAATTATTTCAAAATCGGTGAAGTAGTACATAATTGGTCGCCCTGTTTTGCTAACATCAGCATAACAGTTAAAGGAGTGTAACGTAATAAAAAACTTCAAAGAACTAAGTTAATTCCACATTTATTTCATAAGTTAATTTAAGGTATTTAATAATTAAAAATACTTATTGCCCTTCCAGTATAGCATTTATTTTTTTATACAAAATGTAACTGTTTATGCATTTTCCAGGAATTCGGCATTTATAGCCCTTTTGGCCGAGATCGCATACCCACATTTCAAGGAAATCATAACTGGCCATATTTGTCAGGTTTATGTTTGTACTCGTATATTGTCCAAAAAGTGTTGGTACTAAAGGGATCAACCAGAGAATAGCTAGATGAAAATTTTCTAGCTATTTACGAGCCAGAATGGTGTTTCGAAGCACAACCTTTCCAATATACACTGCTCGTCATGAAGCTATTTAGCTGATTTCCAGCCAAACTAAAAGAGCTAAAATTTCAAAATGATTACTCTTAATAACTATTAAATTCTAACGTAATTGAAATAAGAAGTAGTGTGTTTTAATTTTTAATATTGTCTTATAGTTTTTGATCGAAAACGAACACACAAAATACAGATTTAAAATTTGTCATCAGAATAGCACATGCTCTGACGAAGAGGAAAAATTTATGTTTTTCGGAAATATCAGAAAAACTATTAGTTCGATCGCAAAATGTGCAAAAAACGAAAATTTTAGCTTGATCCGGCTCAGAATACCTCCCACGCTCCTGTTAACATTTATCAATGCCTGTAAATATTCTCTAAATTACGCCAGGCTAATAAAATTTGGTTGAGCGCCTAGGACAAGCCCCCTTATACTCTCCACCAAAAATTTCTTCGATCGGATCAAAACAAAGGTTACCTCCCATACAAAGTAAACACGAAATCTGACAAATTGCTCATTCGAATTTTATTAATTTCTTTCTCGAAATTTCACTTTTTGACCGCCTTGACTCCTTGCAAGCTTCAATTTTTGAACCTTCCGCAGATAACGATTTTCCCTTATCCATACTAAAGATATATAATATACAACAAAAAAATGGAGGTCCCACGACCTCAATTGTGGAAGATCGACAAAAAAGAAATTGCATGTGCTATCCTGATGAACAATTTTAAATGCATATTGGGTGTGTTTTTTTTCCAAAAACAATTATAAAACAATACTAAAAAATGCAGACACAATACTTTTTGTTTTAATTAACTTAGAATTTAAACTGTCTCTTAGCGGCGGAACAGACTCCAGAATGCCAAGCAGCAGATAGCTACGCAGCAAGAAAGTTCCAACAACATCGATAAGTAATATGACAGAAATATTCGATCCAGCCCAGTGTCGCCTAGATTGAATTATAATAGGAGCCACCTAGGGGACATAGTTCCATGAAAATTTCGCCATGATCATCAATAACAATCACGGTATATTACAAATGAATAGAGGTATGTTGTTCAAGTTATGAATCAGAAACATTCATAGCGGCTCACGCTCACCACCGAGATGGATCTGTCTATTTCTTTACAGATCAGCTTAGAGCTTTCAAAATGTGCAGTGTCGAAGTGAGCCGCACCTTCTTTTAAAATGTTTGCTTAATTAATTTTGGGAGATACTAATTTTTATACCCGTCACTATGTGAAAGGGTATATTAACTTTGTCATGAAGTTTGCAACGCACAGACTATATAAAGTATATAAATAACACGGGGGAACAATTTTGACACTTTTTTCTGTTTTCTTGAATTCTGCATCGAATTTAAAGTAAAACGGCCTCGCTGATTCCAAAAATGCAATCCGTTTTCCCTCTATACGTCAGGTTTTTGAGATATCGTTTTTTTTTTTAATTTTACGGAAAATTACAAAAGCCCCCCTTAAAAAACAACTTTTTTTTTAAACTACGGGGATGCACTCTTGTGCAGGATCTTCTAGTACCTGTATACAATAAAATTAAAAACAATAAAAGAAAGTAATTTGTCGCTAACTGGATTTTTTGTTAAAAGTTGTAAAATTCTTCGGCCATTTCTAAGGCTCTTTTATGCAAAAAAATGCATTTAAAAGCTTCTGTTCCAGTAGATTACCCTATTATTGTGCTCTTAATTTGTGTAATGGAAGCCTCTACTATCCCTCGTCAAAATACCTCAACACCCCGTACTCATTTTGCTATATAGGCGGCAGTTATACATTTCTAAGTCAGAGTGCAAAAATAGGCCCCTTTGCCCACCAGGCATATCTTGCCTACTTCAAAGCTCCAATTTGCAATCAGGATAAATGGTGGGTCCCTTACAAAGTGTGTAACGTGGATATACATGCTTTTTGTGTATGTAGGATAGCAGAGCTCGCGATAAACATTGGACACAAAGGAATTGGCCCCCGAGATCTGATCTGAAGGCTGGTGATCCGAATATTGTTCATGAACCGCTTGTGTATCGACAAAAAATCATTTCCCGCCGTTGCATATAAAACTAGGCCTGATGAAACAATTTGTAAAAGCCTTACCAACAGAAAGACATTTTTTTTTAAATATTCCGTCGGCACTTCCTGCGCTATCATACGAGAAAATAAAGGCTTGTGTATTTGAAGGTCCACAGCGCGGCAGCTTCTTAGAGATAGAAATTTTATTGAATCAATGGAAGAAAATGAAAAGACAGCATGATTGGCATTTGAGAGTATAGTCAACAACTTTCTAGGCAATATACGTGCATCAAATTATGCGATAGTAGTGGAGCAACTATTGGACAGTTTTTAAAGGCTTGGCAGCAACATAAGCATCAAAGTCCACTTTTTTTTTACACAGTCATCTAGATTAATTTCTGGAAAATCTTTAAGCTGTGAGTGATGAGAGCGATTTCATCAAGATTTCAAAATCATGGAAACTTGATATCAAGGCAGATGGGATGCGAATATGATGGAGGACTATTGTTGGGTCATAAAACAGGACTGTCCTGAAATTGAACACTCCAGAAAAAGCTACAAACGAAAATTTTTGCCATAATTTTTTTCTATTCTTAGGTTATATTGTTAAGATGTAAAATCAATATTTATAAATAAAAAAAAGTAACGAGTTTCGTTTGTTGATTTCAATTAAGGGAAGGTTTGATTTCAATTAAGGGAAGGTTTGTATGGGGGCTAAAATTTGAGCCCCATGTATCTCAAAAACTGGACGTATAGGAGAAAAACGGTTAGCATTTCCGGAATCTACGACCAAAAATTAGCTAGAATAGAAATGAATATCAAATCTAAATAAACAAAATTATGTTCCCCCGTTAATTGATCAGTGTGACGAGAGAAATCGATTGAGCGATGTCCGTCTCTCTGTCTGTCTATCAGTCCGTCTGTTGAAACGCAAACTGGTCCCTCAGTTTTGAAGCTATCGGGCTGAAATTTTGTAAACAAGTTTATTTTTAGTGTACGCTGTATATATGTCGGAACGGATGGAATCGGACCAAGGGGCTGCCCCTGAAAATTAGGTTCTTTTACGATAAGAAAAACTTTTTTCTTTAGGTACCAATCTTAACCAAACTTCACCCAAATGTGTTCCTAGTAAAGCATCAAAACATATCTAGGGACGGATGGAATCGGAACATTACGTCAAAGGGCTCTCATACAAAACAACCGCCAAATATTAGGTTATTGTAGGAAAAACTTTTAATTTTTGAATCTTAACCAAAATTTATGCAAGTGTGTTCCTGGATTAGACTCAACGCATCCAGGAACAGATTAAATCGGAACACGTTGTGGGGCTAGGTACAAATTGTTAACGCAAAAGAAGCTTAAGTTTCATTCAAATGTGACGGGTTTTCAAATTTTGGCCGCGCCCGAAATTAGCCTCGATCTCGTTGACTTTAGCAACATGGCAAATTGCTTCGCGGTAGATTTATATCGAGATTTATCGACGAACAGTCGGCTCCCGATTTAACCTTCCGATGCTCGTGCGTACGGTTTGCTTTTTGCGAGCTTATTTACTCGTACGATACCAAACTGGTGAGGGATGTTGTCTCATTTCCTATATTGAAGGAGATAATGACTGTAAAAGATTAGTGATGAAAACAGGCAACAATTTTTTGAAATGAAATTTTTCAGAGTTTTACAAAATACTCTATTTTGAGTAAATTTTGACGACCTTTGTATGCATTACCTGCTATTACAAGTACATACGTGGAACGCATTTTACAATATAGTGTACAATCGCTAAACTCCACTCTACCACGCATGTCTCCCGAATTTGACATTTCTTAATCGAAAATAGGAAAATGAATACAACCCCACCGGAAGTGGTTTTTCTGTCATTCGGCTTGTATAATCCTCCAATTCACCTCCATTTTAGGATATTCGGTAAGATACATAATTCTTTAATTTATCATTATGAACTCACAAGCAATAATCGCAATGTTTTAGAAATAGCAAAGGACAACTATGAACAAGCCCATAAATCAAAAGTATTGGTTGGAATCGTATGTCCAATACGTGGAAAGTCCTTTGACGAAGGAGAGCATGTATCTTTTGAACATCGAAAAACAATGATAACACTAGCGCTTAAATCTTCAAAATGGATTGAACTGTCCAATAGAGACTGTAACACGCACGGATGTGACGACATACTCGACATATTGCAATATCACCAGGTTAGTTAGTGGATAGATTAATGAGAATTTCATATTTGATTGTTTTTCTAGATATCTAGGCTTTGCATGTATGTAGCAATTTTATATACGTAATATGTTTCTTCAGAAAATATATTTCATTTAAAAAATTACAACTATACACGAGTTTTTACAGAATACTATTAACAATACTATCAGCGGTCAACTTCTGGACTTACCAGAGAAGGATCAAGCGGTGTCATACCTCCGACGGAATGTTCAAGTGAAACTTATCGGTGGTATGGATTTGTTGGAAACATTTATATCAATAACTAAACAAAATCCTGTGAAGGTAAGGTTTTTTATACATATAAACCGCTAAAATGATTATTAAACACATTTTGTAAATGGATTTTATTACTGAAAATAGTCGGAGAGAATTTTGGAAAATTTTGGACTAATCATAGTTTCGAAATGTAGTACTACATGCGAAAAGATTATTTTCGAATCGGATTTACTGTATAAATACAAGGTAGTGACATTTTATAAGTTTTTCGAAATCAACTTTATCAAATGAATTCCCTTTTAGCAAAATATAACACTTTTAACCAACTGGGGATGCAGTGAGATTAGTTCGTCGTTGGTGAGACGTTTAATAGGCCGGAAACAATCCGTTAAATATCTTTTAGATGATTCTGTGATCGAATTTATTTACGAAAACAGTTTTTACGCAAATTGTTCCAAAAAGTAAGTGGAATTGTTAACATAATCGATCAATTAATTTACGTTTTGTTTTCTTTATTTTTGACAGTCCTTTGGAAGCACAACGCAATAAATCTTTGTGTGATTTGAAAAATAAATACACTGATTTAGAATCTAAAAAACAAACAATTCATCAACAATTTACGAATGAAATCAAACCATCTGGACAATTTTCTACGAGAAAATACGTAAATCATATTAATGATTTTCCGGAATTTTTAAGGTTTGCCATTGAAACGCATCGTATAAAAGCTGTATGCAAGGAACAATCTTTCGTTTAGTTAAATACGCTATAGTACAAATAATGCGTTTTTTTTCATGTTTTACATAGTGTGTTGGAAAATATAATTTAATAAAAATGTTGTGTTAGTTACACTAAAGATCGACTGGGAGCCGATTACTCGTACATCTTATCTAGTGGTTAGTCTTATTGTATAGACAAGCCGCACACGACACCACCACACGAAAGCTTGTACATTATATTAAATTTATTGTTTGTTCACTTTGTGCCACATTTTGCTTGATTACGCGGTCATCTGCAATTAACAAATTATTACGCAATTTCATACAATGGCGTAACCAAGCAAAATATGGCGTAACTAAGCAAAGTAAACAAAAGTACAACTCAGTATGTGTATATGTATATATGTATATAATAAGAAGAGCTTTCAAATGGTGTGCGTCTTGTCGATACGATAAGACTAACCACTGAATAAGATGTGCGAGTAATCAGCCCTGAACCGAATTTCATTGTCTTCTTCCGTAATCATAGAAATAATTCTTTAAAATACGCCGTCCACATTGGATTATTAGAGCGTGCAAAGATTTTGATACCCGATGGGGTTAGTTCGCCCAAAAATTGTCAAATGTGCTTAATAAAAAATTCCATGGGAACCAATCCTAAATTAGATTTCTCGCTACATGTATGCAGAGCTGCAATTCTGTAAGGCGACAGTCAGTTTCATTTCTCGGTACCTTCAACCTCTAATGCTGGCAAACATAATGAACGTAAGATTGCTATGTACCTTTGACGATACACAGCCATTCCAAGTCCACACTTCGCCTATCGCCTTAAATAATTCCAACTAAGTATTTAAATATGAGATTCTTCTTAAGTGTCCAACCTGGACTATGAGAACGATCGCCGAGACTCAATCTGTTTGGTTGATCAAGTAGGTAGGACGCTTTCCAAAACCATGAGTGCTATTTGGCAAATATGAATGGAAAGAAAGAATGAACGAGCTTCGGTTTACGAAACGTTAGCGAGTTTTCGTTGAATTTTCAGTCGTTAGTATCTACGTCGGGGAGTTGTTGAGTCTCCGCGCCGTAAATATCTAATGTGAATAGAAGTTACCAGAGGTCTTCGGCCTGTGAGGCAGAGACTAAATGTATACCTTGTAAAGGGGCCGATAGATTTGTGTTGAATGCATCCAGCGATTAGTTTCGTAGATGAGATTCTCATTCAGTTAAATCTAAACTCCCATGAGGCAAAGGTGCTACATCAACGCAATTATCGGTGACCAGCTTACGAATGTACACAGCAAGGTTTCAGTTGCAAGAAAGGATGAATAGTTTACGAATACAATGAGATTTGGTAAGTAATCTTTAAAGTGGTGAAATACCAGCATAA
Organism: Microchrysa polita; assembly: GCA_949715475.1. Classification (NCBI taxonomy): domain Eukaryota; kingdom Metazoa; phylum Arthropoda; class Insecta; order Diptera; family Stratiomyidae; genus Microchrysa; species Microchrysa polita. The sequence goes on from OX454421.1 coordinate 50,322,903, forward strand.
ATTTAGAAGATTTTCACAAGGACTTGCAACGCCTCCAGGCTTTGAATAAAGTTGGAAACGTATGCGAACCTGTCTCAAAGCGCGACATCTTAGCTGGTAGCCTTCAACGGTAGCAGCGGACTGTAGAAATAACCGACGAAAAACTTCGACCAGCTGAGAAGAGAAAGCTCAAAACCGGAATGTAGTGCCTAACAAGGCGTTGAAAGTGGCAATTTGAAAATTTTCAATTTGGTGAAAACTCCTAAATTTTGTCATCTGTGGTGCGAGGACTCGGCTGGTGTAAGGCCCTGTGTGATTGCCCGATTCGCCACCCTCTAGAGCCGCTATTCCCTGTTTCATATTAAGGTGATACGTTTATCTCATCGTTACAAATACAGTCTTGTCGAATTTACATATTTATTTATAAAAACAAATTATTAAAAACGTAAATGCTGTACGCCTTGATTCAAATGAAGATCAGCGGAATTACTGCCTCGAGAAAAATATTGAAAACAATGCAAAAATGTTTAAATTTAAAGTAAACAGAAGAAATGGCTCTACCAATTAACTGGCTCTGGCATGAAAGTTGCAATCCACTTAACGGAAAAGATCCACCCGAATAAAAGCCACTAGGTTGAAATCCACCTAATTTTGTAATCACAAAAACGGAAATCGGCTTTGACAAGAAAACGGAACAAAAATATCCTTAAATAGTTTACACGCACATACGCGGCGAATTGACGTTGATTGGCGCGAAGCGGTATTTGCAATTGGCTACGCTGACGACATCGACATGTCGTAAGGGGCAAATTCGAGTCCGTCGTTGCGGATTTGATAACCTCATCACTAGTCTTAGTCAATAGATGGTACACTGTAAGTGGGGCAAGTATTAACCCACACAAAACGGTTTTGGTGCCATTCAATAGGAAACTAAATCCTGCATTTGAGCCCATTCATTTCAAAAAGGTTAAATACCTTAGCATTACACTCGATGGAAGACTAAATTGGAATAGCCACTTAGAAAATGTTTTAAGTAAGTCCACGCGAGTCATATGGACTTGACTTTTATGGCAAAACTTGGGTTTTCTCGCCCAGAATGTACGCTAGAACGGCCTATAATTACGTATAATAATAATAATCTGTTCAGTTTCAGATTACATGACGAAAAAACTGTTGGTTGGCCCTGATGTCTTCTAAGCCGAGATTCACGCCATTGAAATCTTCGTAATTTTCACTGATAGCCAAGCTGCAATTAGGGCACTTTTGTCGTACAAGTCCTCACCGAAATTGGTTTGTGAGTGCTTTGACCTCCTTCGGAATCTTTTCTCTCATAATTCGGAGTCTATCCATTGGATACTTGGTTACTCGGGTGTTGAGGGGAAACGAAAAAGCAGATGAGCTAGCTAACATCGGCCCTGAGCCTTTCCGTGGGAGAAATATGTGAAGAGAAGAGTTTCCCATGTCCATTTCACCTGCTGTCTCACTTCCCTCCATTTCTTTGTGTCTTAGGCCCGTATTTATAAACATTCCTTCAAACATTCCTTGACTTAAGTTTAAAGGTAACCTTATTAAAGGAGTCCTTAAGTGTCAAGTGTCCCTTTATAAAATACCGTATTTATGAACGTTCCTTCATTTATCTTAATCGGTATTTTATGCTAATAATAATTATTTACATATATGAATTATATATTAAAACATGAATTATATGGGAAAGAAATAATAGGTATTCCTTAACGACATATAAATTAAGTAATTAGTAGCTATACGCACACTGAAATATGTATCTAATCGCAACGTAGACTTAAGGTGTCCTTAACTCAAGGCAATCTCCTTTCCTTAATTCGTATTTATGAACATTCCTTGAAATCAAGTGAACTTTGCAATTAAGGAGGCCTTTAAATTTTCGTACTATATAGTCAAAAGTCAAGGTAGCCTGTGGGTAACCTCGAGTTATTCCTTGACACTTAACAATTTTTACTTGTTAAATACTTCAACACAACACGGTTGCATGAGATTTTTTGTAAGTTAAACATCAAATTCGTAAAAAAATGATTAATGAAGACGATTATGTTGAATATTTAAATAACCTGATGGAACACGGAAGAGTGGCAAGAACGATGAGAGATGCTGAAAATCCCCTAGAGTTTCATGACGAGGAACAGTTTTTTGCCAGATACAGGTTGGCATACATAATAATTCTTCGTTGATAAAAAATACATTTTACATTATCTTATTAGGTTCTCAAAAGCAGTGTTTTTGGATAGGATTTTCCCTCTTGTAAAAAATCAACTGGAAATCTTTACAATGAGAGGCCTTCCTAAGCCTGCAATTGTTAAGGCATTTGCGGTACTAAGGTTCTATGCCACGGGAAATTGCCAGGTAATTTTTTTTCCTGTAAATCGAATCTGCTGTGCTGATTTAACTTTTTTAGATAGACACAGGTTATTTACATAATATGAGGCAGCCTATAATTTGCCAATCGGTTAAAAAACTGTCTCAAATCTTGGCAACTAATCTGCCAAATTACGTAAAATTTCCCGCACCTTGTGAAATCAGTACTGTACAAGAGAAATTTTATAACGTGGCGAGTTTCCCCGGAGTCGTACGGTGCATTGACTGCACCCAAATACCAATCGAAAACCCAGGTAGGATTGGAGGAAAAAAACTTTCGAAACCGGAAAGGGTACTTCAGTGTCAACGTACAGGTTGTTTCTGGACCAAATCTTGAAATTTTTGATATTGTTGCGAGGTGGCCGGGATCAGTCCATGATTCCCGCATATTTAATAAGAGTAGCATTAAATTTAAATTTGACCAGCAAAAAATAACGGGAATTTTACTCGGAGACAGCGGCTATACCCAAAGCTAATGCTACCAACTAGTATTACCGAATTTAAAGCATGTGACCCTTCCAGATAAAAGGATAAAAAAGTACATACATGTAAGGAATAAAAAAGGGTTAGAAAGTACGTGTATTCGTCCAGTTTTTATTTTGTTTCATTAAACATTTTGTAATAATAATAGATATACATATATAATAGGCCAGTCAAAATCGACATTAACCTCGGAATAAATGGAATACTACCGTTCTTTCGCTTAACTGTTTTAGAGTATTACTGGCTATATAAATCCAGATTTGTAACCCTGGTGACCCTGTGCTAATTTTTTGGCGAGCGAAAAAGAGCGATTTTTGTGCTCTTTTTTTTTACATTTCCAACAATATTTAAAAAAAAATTACCTTAGAAAAAAACGATGATCTGCATTTTGAAATTAGACAAAATTCCCAATCCTTGATTGATTTTTTATATTTCTGGGAGTACCAATTCAGCTATAAACACCTTGCCGTCAAATTGACGGCTGTGACCCTATCAGGTATACAAAATTCCTGACCCTTCTAGTGTTAAAATAGCAACGAGTAGCTTAAAATAGCAAAGAGTAGCATAAAATAGCAATGAATAGCTTAAAATAGCAATGAATAGTCCAAAATAGCAATGAATATTCAATAAATAAATTAAAATATCAGCGGTCAAATATGAATAGCTTAAAATAGCAAGGAATAACTTAAAATAGCAATGAATAGCTTAAAATCGCAATGAATAGTTTTAAATAGCAATGATTATTAAATAAATAAAATAAAATATCAGCGAACAGATTTGAATAGCTTAATAGCAATGAGAATAGCTTAAAATAGCTATGGATAGCTTAAAATAGCTATGGATAGCTTAAAATAGCTATGAATAGTATTAAATAGCAATGAGTAGCTTAAAATAGCATTGCAAATTAAATAAATAAATTAACATCACCTAAAATAGTAATGAGTAGCTTAAAATAGTTATGAATAGCTTGAAATAGCAATGAGTAGCTTAAAATAGTTATAAATAGCTTGAAATAGCAATGAGTAGCTTAAAATAGTTATAAATAGCTATGAATGAATAGTTTGAAATAGCAATGAGTAACCTAAAATAGTTATAAATAGCTATGAATAGCTTGAAATAGCAATGAGTAGCTTAAAATAGCTATGAATAGTTTGAAATAGCAATGAGTAGCTTAAAATAGTTATAAATAGCTTATAAATAGCTATATAAATCGAAATTTGTAACCCTGGTGACCCTGCGCTAATTTTTTGGCGAGCGAAAAAGAGCGATTTTTGTGCTCTTTTTTTACATTTCCAACAATATTTAAAAAAAAAATACCTTAGAAAAAAACGATGATCTGCATTCTGAAATTAGACAAAATTCCCAATCCTTGATTGATTTTTATATTTCTGTGAGTACCAATTCAGCTATAAACACCTTGCCGTCAAATTGACGGCTGTGACCCTATTAGGTATACAAAGTTCTTGACCCTTCTAGTGTTAAAATAGCAACGAGTAGCTTAAAATAGCAATGAATAGTCCAAAATAGCAATGAATATTAAATAAATAAATTAAAATATCAGCGGTCAAATATGAATAGCTTAAAATAGCAATGAATAGCTTAAAATCGCAATGAATAGTTTTAAATAGCAATGAATATTAAATAAATAAAATAAAATATCAGCGAACAGATAGCTTAATAGCAATGAGAATAGCTTAAAATAGCTATGGATAGCTTAAAATAGCTATGAATAGTATTAAATAGCAATGAAAATTAAATAAATAAATTAACATCACCTAAAATAGCAATGAGTAGCTTAAAATAGTTATAAATAGCTATGAATAGGTTGAAATAGCAATGAGTAGCTTAAAATAGTTATGAATAGCTTGAAATAGCAATGAATAGCCTTATAGTCTTAAATTAACATCACCTAAAATAGCAATGAGTAGCTTAAAATAGTTATGAATAGCTATGAATAGCATGAAATAGCAATGAGTAGCTTAAAATATTTATGAATAGCTATGAATAGTTTGAAATAGCAATGAGTAGCTTAAAATAGTTATAAATAGCTATGAATAGCTTGAAATAGCAATGAATAGCCTTATAGTCTTAAATAGCTATGAATAGCCAGAAATAGCAACGAATAGCTTAAGATGAATTTCGTGAAAGTCGTCCAAAATCAGTTGTTGTTCCGGAAACCACTGATGCTGTGCGCGAACTGTCAAAATCGACATTAACCTCGGAATAAATGGAATACTACCGTTCTTTCGCTTTTCTGTTTTAGAGTATTACTGGCTATATAAATCCAGATTTGTAACCCTGGCGACCCTGTGCTAATTTTTTGGCGAGCGAAAAAGTGCGATTTTTGTGCTCTTTTTTTACATTTCCAACAATATTAAAAAAAAATTATCTTAAAAAAAAACGATCTGCATTTTGAAAGTAGACAAAATTCCCAATCCTTGATTGATTTTTATATTTCTGGGAGTACCAATTCAGCTATAAACACCTTGCCGTCAAATTGACGGCTGTGACCCTATTAGGTATACAAAATTCCTGACCATTCTAGTGTTAAAATAGCAACGAGTAGCTTAAAATAGCAACGAGTAGCATAAAATAGCAATGAATAGTCCAAAATAACAATGAATATTAAATAAATAAATTAAAAAATCAGCGGTCAAATATGAATAGCTTAAAATAGCAATGAATAGCTTAAAATCACAATGAATAGTCTTAAATAGCAATGAATATTAAATAAATAAAATAAAATATCAGCGAACAGATTTGAATAGCTGAATAGCAATGAGAATAGCTTAAAATAGCTATGGACAGCTTAAAATAGCTATGAATAGTATTAAATAGCAATAAGTAGCTTAAAATAGCAATGAAAATTAAATAAATAAATTAACATCACTTAAAATAGCATTGAGTAGCTTAAAATAGTTATAAATTGCTATGAATAGCTTAAAATAGTTAACAGCTATGAATAGCTTGAAATAGCAATTAGTAGCTTAAAATAGTTATAAATAGCTTGAAATAGCAATGAATAGCCTTATAGTCTTAAATAGCAACGAATAGCTTAAGATGAATTTCGTGAAAGTCGTCCAAAATCAGTTGTTGTTCCGGAAACCATTGATGCTGTGCGCGAACAGTCAAAATCGACATTAACCTCGGAATAAATGGAATACTACCGTTCTTTCGCTTATCTGTTTCAGAGTATTACTGGCTATATAAATCCAGATTTGCAACCTTGGGGACCCTGTGCTAATTTTTTGGCGAGCGAAAAAGAGCGATTTTTGTGCTCTTTTTTTACATTTCCAACAATATTTAAAAAAAAATTATCTTAGAAAAAAACGATGATCTGCATTTTGAAAGTAGACAATTCCCAATCCAATGATATCCTAACCACTTTTGTAAGTCAACTATTGACGGAGATACAGAGCTCGCCCAAAAAATTAGCACAGGGTCCCCAGGGTTGCAAATTTGGATTTATATAGTTAATAATACTCTGAAACCCGAAGTTAGGCCTTTTTTTGTAAAGTTTTACTGCCGTATAATATAATACGATTAATGTAAAAATCAAATCGAAATAAATGAAAATAATGAAATTTTGTTGAGGTACGTCTCCAATGAACGATAAGGTGGACAATATTGGAAGTCAACTTTTGCAAACACGTAACAATTTTACAAGTTGGCTAACTTAGCTAAATCGGGCCCGTAGCGATGACTTGGACAACATGTGAAATTTGTATCGTTTGTAAAAGTTTCACGACTATGTTCGTCCAACCTTAGACGCGCCTTAGTCAGCCTCGTCGTTAGAGAACACTTCAATTGACATTGCACCCGGACTCGATTCTGGGTGCTTGAAATCGTGTTCGCCTGACCGGAAATTTTTCGCAATAGTTCTGGCTGTGTTTTAATGAAGTTATAGAAGTCAACACACGAAACGAGTATTGATCTTGACTGTCGACATGGATTTAAGTGTCTTTCACGAAAAGCAGCCAAAGTTTAGAAAAGGGCGAATGAAAAAAGTCCTCGATTATTTTTGGACACATCTTGAGATCCAAAAAATATGCCTTTACTAGTTCGAAGATTTTTAAAATCGAGGCTATGGCATAACCCAGCAGTTTGAAATATTCTGCATTTTCAGAATCGCAGATTTAATTGATTTCAACCTTTCAACACGAACTGTGTTTATGTAAAAATGCGAGTAAATTTTTGTGGTCCTACGGAAACTGCCTCTACGGGGCGGACTACACCCGTTTTCTACATGGAAACGGCCAAAAGTTTCCAACATACCTCCCTGGCAAGAGCCCTGAAGGTTCGATGCAGGAAGGTTGTGTTTGTCTGTGTATATGTGTGGATTCGAGTTATGTGTTTTTTCGTCATATTGGGAGCATTACATCTCGGCGCGGCTGCTCTCAGTTTTATTAATTCGCGCCGGCATTGAAACAAATCCAGGCCCAGAGGTATGGTTTTGTAGTGTTTGCGGCCAACGAATCGGTACGAATGCCAGGTCAGTGCAGTGTAATTGTTGCTTGGAATGGGTACATCTCAGGTGTTCTGGCCTGAGAAGGGTTGGTCAGCACTCCACAGCATATGTTGCACCGGGATGCATAAATACAGGGCGACCAAGGGCTGCTCCTAGCCCTCCACCTCCTCCTCAGCCCCCAGCACCCCCAAACAATATGATCAGGAATGCTAGGCCTAGTTTAACCCCTGCTCCTCCTCCAGCGGTTTTCACTCCACTGTCCTTATTGCAGTTTAACTGCAATGGCATTCACCAAAAAATCACCGAGATCACTCACTTCATGAGTGTAAACAGAATTCTGATTTCTGCTATCCAGGAGACTTTGCTCCATTCGAACTCGTCTCTCAGCGTCCATGGCAATTACGTTATACTGCGCAAAGATAGACCAGCCGCCAGGAATGATTCTCACCCTGGAGGTGGACTTGCCTTCCTAATACACAAGTCCGTACATTACTGTGTATTAGATGTAGATGTCGACGGTACGGCGGAAATGCAAGCCATCTCAGTTTCATCAGGGAGTACTAATATCGAAATTTGTAATGTATATGTTCCACCACACTCTAGTTGCCCTTCTGGCTATCGTTTCGATATTGGTCCTCTCCTATCTGGAGAGCACAGGATCATTCTTGGTGACTTTAACGCGCACCATGAGCTCTGGCATTCTGACCTCAACAACGATGCCAGGGGTATAGCTATTGCCGAATCTCTAGACGCCTCAGATTTCTGTCCACTCAATGAAGACTCGCCGACTCGAGTCACAGGCACTTGCAGTAGCTCTCCTGACTTAACTATTGTAAGTGCCAGCCTAATCAGTGCTACTCGATGGGAGACGCACACTGCTCTCTCGTCCGATCACCTCCCAATCATAATAAGAGTTGACAAACCAGCAAACCTGACTAAGTCTGAGAAGCGAACGTTTGTCAATCACAAGAAAGCCGATTGGGAGGGGTTCAAAGCATACTCGTCGGCGAAGTTCATCGAGCTACCCACACCAACTAACGTTCATAAGGCCGAAAGAAATATTAGGAACGTCATTGCTAAAGCAGCGGCACGTTTTATTCCTGCTGGACGTATCCCGAAAGTTCGACCTAATTTCCCTACCAGTGCCGCCAGATAAGCCGATGAACGAGATAATATCAGACGCGCTCACCCAGGTGATCCCAGAATTCAGGAGCTTAACTCCGAAATCAACCGACAAGTAAAAGACTTTCGGAAGGCGAAATGGAACGAGCACCTAAATGACTGCAACCTCAATGATGGTGTCAGTAAACTATGGTCTACTGTCCGCGCCCTATCCAATCCTAGGAAAGGAAAGGGCAATAATGCCATCAAATTTGGCCATAAGAGCACCAGCGAACCCCTTCAGTGCGCAAGCCTGTTCAATAAGCAATTTATTGAACATCCCAAGTCCGATGGCTTAAAGCGTAAAATTAGAAGACGGATTCGCAGCAGAAATGTTGACACTATACCATCGTATACTGCGGACCAGGTTAAAAAAGTCATTGAGAATGCTAAAAATTCAAAGGCCCTCGGACCCGATGGCATTTCGATGGCCATGTTGAAACATCTCGACCTTCCAGCCATTGAGTATCTCACGGCAGCCTTTAACTTGTCGATGTCCACGCTTGCCATCCCTGAAATCTGGAAAACAGGACGGATTGTCCCCTGTCTCAAACCGGGTAAAAGCGCTGGTCTCGGTGAATCCTACCGACCCATAACAATACTTTCACCTGTCGCAAAGACGCTAGAGGCCCTTATTCACCCCACTCTTGTTAAGCATGCTAAGCTAGAACCTCACCAGCACGGCTTCAGGAAAATGCATAGTACCACCACAGCCCTCGATGCGATCACTACACGCATCCGTAATGGGCTAAACCACAGACGTCCTTGCCACAGAACGATTCTTGTGGCAATTGACCTAACGAGTGCTTTTGACAATGTCAATCACTCGATGCTTCTCGCTAACTTACTGAATATGCATATCCCTGCTCAAGAGATCCGTTGGATTGCAAACTATCTAGCTGGTCGGCATTCCTTCACTGAGTTTCGTGGCAAACGTTCTAAGCTTAGGAAAATCAAATTAGGTGTTCCACAGGGTGGGGTACTCTCCCCCACTCTGTTCAACATCTACATGCCTACAGGCCTTCCTACACCACCGGAAGGAATCGAGGTGATTTCCTACGCAGACGATTGCACCGTACTCGCCACCGGGGAGGATAAGGATGAAATGCGCCTCCAAATTAATCGCTATCTCGGACGATTACAGGCTTTCTTCCAAAGCCGAAACCTCACCATCTCCGCGTCTAAATCTTCTGCGACATTTCTTACCACCTGGTCGGTGGATTGTCGGTGGGAGGTTGATGTACGTATTGGCAACAATCCAATTCCTACTGTTGCAAATCCTAAAATTCTCGGGCTCCATTTAGAGAACATGATGACGTCAGCTCATCACGCAGCATCCGTTTGTGAAAAAATGCGCAGTAGGAATAAAATCCTAAAAGCACTAGCTGGTAGCACCTGGGGCAAGGATAAAGAAACCATGCTAGTCACATACAAAGCGGTGGGTCGAGCAGTTGCTGATTATGCAGCCCCAGTTTGGTCACATAGTTTATGTGATACAAACTGGACCAAAATTCAGGTCTGCCAAAATGCTGCTCTACGCACAGCCACAGGTTGCCTCTTGATGTCTGCCCAGGATCACTTACATCAAGAGACAAAATTGATGCCAATACGTGACCACAATCTCCTACTGTCCAAACAATATCTTGTTGGTTGCTACCGTGAGAATCATCCCAACAACAGTCTCATGGACCGAATTCCTCCACCACGACATGTCAGGCGTGATTTGCGAGACCTAGAGAGAGAGGTCCAGGGATACAAGAGGGACCCTTACGACGATGATGCATACCGAGCTGCCATCGCTGAGATTCACACTGCAGAAGTGAGTCGGTCTATTGCGAGATTAGGTGCGAACAGAGTCCTCTCAGTGCGCCCTCCACCCATTTCGCCTGAGGAGATTAGGCTCCCGAGAGCCACCAGAGTGACATTAGCTCAACTTCGGTCGGGCTTTTGTTCACGCCTCAATTCGTACCTTTCTCGCATTAACCCGGACATTCAAAACATCTGTCCAAACTGCGCTGGCGCTCCACACGATGTGGGTCACTTGTTTCAATGCCCAGCTGCGCCCACTGACTTAACCCCTATCTCACTGTGGGAAAACCCTATCGCAGCAGCTATGTTTTTGTCCCTTGACATAACGGACGAAAGCATCGACGAACCATAACTCGAATCCACATAGATGCACAGCGGTTGCACACCTTTCTGCACCGCTAAAAGAAGAAGAAGAAGTAAATTTTCACGACCACGCATTTCAAGTCCATTGGCAGTCGGTCACAGGCCGACTTCAGTGCGTAAAACTATGTGTGCAGCGTAGCCAACACCAACAATTTGTGGTTTCCATGGTTTCAAAATATTAAAAACATTGTTGCTTCCACCACGGTCACGTGAGCCGAAAATAATCGGACAGCATGCCGCTACGGAATCCAACAACTTTTTCGGCGATTCCGTTTTACTCGGCAGTACGTTTTATCAATTCGGAAATGATCTGTACTATCTCACCTTTTCATGAACAAAGCTCCAACATCTTCAAACGTACTCCGATTGTGGGAATAAAATATCGGACTTAATATTTCCGTGATTGGATGCATCCGTTGTAATGCAAAGAAAATTCCTTTCCGACAATTCGTTTTTTAGAACAGTCATTGCATAAGTAGTTAGAACATTCGCGACAATTGCTAGAGTGCGTTTGATGCAGGTATAATCTCAATTCAATAGTAATGAACTTTTTTTTTCTTTGTAAAAAAAGGTCGGATAAAGTATCAAAAAAAGGACAGAATTCTGAAAGGATCAGAATAGGAAAAAAAGGAGTCTCCTTTTAAAAACAGTATAGTTGGTAGCATTACCCAAAGCCATTATTTGTATACTCCTTTCCTAAATCCCCAAGAGGGCGCAGAAACACGTTATAATAGCAGTTTTATTCCCACCAGAAATCGAGTTGAAACATTATTCGGTGTTTGGAAAAGGAGATTTGCGTGCCTGCGGAGAAAGTTGGCAAATAATATTTTTACAAATTTGCATATAATATCAGCCAGCGCGGTTTTGCACAATATAGCAATAGAGTCAAATGAAAGGCCACCACCACTTAGAAAACCATTCTCCCATTGGAAGCCCTTATGTTTGCGATTTTCAAAGTGGAAGACGTATAGATATTAAAAGAGCATTTGCAGTTCGACACTTCAATGAAGGTATTAAAAATGAGTATCGACAATGAATCGGACAATCGATCTGACGCTCGTAGAACACACTATACAATTTATCGTACAATATTATATTTTGTGCGTATGGGAGACTGACGTCCATTGCTACTTTCAATGATGAATGACTGGACCTCCCTGAACTTACCAATTTCATAAGCCCGTCTTGTTTGCTTTCGTGTTTGGCGTTCATAAAGATTGCATGTATTATTAAACAACGACTTTTACAGACAACATGTTTTCAAATTAGTTTTTATTAAACGTATTAACAATTGTAACATTAAACATCATTTAAAAGCTCCTAATAATAGCAATGATAATAAAACACACACAAAAAATAACTAATAAAATTGTGTTTTTTCTAGCTCCATTGTTTTTTAAGGCTTTTAGCTCCTGATCCTATTTTTTTCGTTTGAATGCGAGCTATTCTTCCTCCGCTTTTAATTTTAGTTTCTCGCGTTCAGTTCCCACTCGCACCAATTCTATTTTGGCCGTCTGTTCCTCCATAAGGTGGTCGTGAAGCTCATTGTCATGGTCTATCAATCTCTTTATTCTGCTAACGCGGTGCCTTCCTTCCATTTGGTACGTCGGCCTGGTAGATGATGTTGGTGTTGTGTTTGGATGACAATGATCTGAGAAATTGTTTTGCACAAATATGTATAATCACCTGGCAAGAATTGCTAGATAGATAATAATAAAATAAATAAATAAAAACATTAAAAACCTAAACAGACAACCGTCAAGGTAAACTCTAGTATGCAAACATTTGAGATACCTTCTATTATTATGGCTGGCTGATCCGTAGGCGTAATACCAACAGTGCCTTGGACACACTCCTCATCGCGAACCATATCCAAAATCACTGTGTCACTATCAATTGCATTGGCAAGCTCGGTGGCTAATGAGTGGAAGATCCCATCCGTAGGATCTTCCAAAGGGGTTGACATTATGGAGCCGCCACCAGTCTCCATAATCTTCCTCTTGTGCTGCGCCAATTCTTTCTTCCTTTCAGACTTCAGGTTGTCCCATAATTTTTTTAGCTGCTTAGCTGTTTTCTGAAAGATAAAAAACATTAAAATTGACAGAATGAATAAGGTTCGAGTTATGTAATTACATACATATACATATGTACTTACTTTGTTGTTGACTGGATTTGAATTGAACTCCTCTTCAACGCGGCTCCAAGCATTTTGCTTTTCTGTCTGTTTTTTGCTTTTGATATATTGGTATTTTAATACCAAATCACGGAAACAATTTTTTCTGACACGGAAAAATTGGTACGTTTTATCTCCATTTCCAAATACGATTGACAACTCTTGTGTAAAGTATCAAACTACAAATCATTACATACTATGATTTTAAAATTCTAACAATAATTCCAATAAAGAAATTTAGCGAAGATAAATAAATGAAAATATGGTTTCCAAACGGCAATTACATCGCTGCATTTTTGCAGGATGGTTGGAGATGGCCTCCTGTCTATGGGAAAAAATAGGCCCCATCGAATGGAAAAAAGGGGGGTATTTTTTGAGTTCTTAGCGATTAAAAAAACGGTGTTTAATATTTATACCCTTCACTCATAGAATGAAAGAGTATATTAACTTTGTCATGAAGTTTGTAACGCATTAAAGGAAGCATCTCCGACCATATAAAAAGTATACACATATGATCAGCATGACTTGGGGAGTCGATTGAAGCATGTCCGTCTGTCTGTCGGACGCGTTTTACTCGGCAGGTATTGTTTGTATGTTTAATTGACCCAAATTGGATCATGGGGCTGCCATACAAACCTAGCCCCCAAAATTTGAGTTCTCTAAGAAAAACTCTTTTTGTTTGCGCACCAATTTGAACAAAATTTAACAAAAATGTGTTTCTGTTGATGATACAAAACATATGTAAGAATGGATCAAATCGGACCATGGGGTCATGGGGCTGTTATACAAACCTAACCCCCCAAATTAGGTTCGTCTAAGAAAATTTTTTTTTATTTGTGCACCGATTTCAACAAAATTCCACACAAATGTATTTCTATTAATGACACAAAACATATGTAAAAATAGATCAAATCAGACTATGGGGTCCCCCCATTTTGGTTCTTATAAGAAACATTTCTTACTCCAATTTCACAAAACCTTGAATTAATGTGTCTTAATCAAAGCCACAAAAAAAAGGTCAAAACAAATGCGATCGTACTATGGGGCTATGCTTCCGCATCTCCCAATAAAATTTTCAGAGTAAATATTTTTTTGCCCACTTTTTCCAACCAAACCCCACACGAATATTGTTCTGTCGACGCAACGGAACTTTTTCGAAGACCGAAGGAAAAGGGGGGAGGGGTTAAATACAAGTCGTAGGTACGCCCGAAAAAAACTTTTAGCCCGGAGGAGAACGAAGGGTATCCAAATTTCGGCCGCGCCGGAAATTAGCCTCGGTCTCGTTTTGAACAAATTTCAACCGAACCTAACTTAAATGTGTTTCTATTGATAACGCAGAGCATATAGAGGAAAAAAGTTAATCCCTTAATGGTGGATTAAGCACATGCCATAGGTACGCCAGAAAAAACTATTAACACTAGGAGAGCGAAGGGTATCCAAATTTCGGCCGTGCCCGAAATTAGCCTTGGTCTCGTTTTTTTAGACTTTTATAAAAAGTTCTTTAATTCTGGAAAAACAAAAGATCAGCCATGTGATTTTATGTTATTATTCACATTAAGTTTTGTACGGCTTTTTCGGAAATATCGGTGCGAACTTTTCCCCATAATCAATCATTCAATCAATCAAGCGGATATCCCCCAACCATCCTGCAAAAATCCATCAATGTAGGAGTTTTGCCTACCAAATATAATATTTTTATTTGACTAATTATTGAAAATTACATTTCATTCCTTGCTTTAAGGAGTCCTTAACGTTTTCCTTGACGTATAAGTCAAGGACGTTTTAACAATACAAATTCAAGTCAAGGAAGTAATTTTAAGGTCGCCTTGAGCTAAGGTCTCCTTAAGGTATGTTTATAAATACGGGCCTTAGTCGGATCTTAGTGCAGTAATTTAAAATATTTTACTTATAAAAAAATTATAAGTTTCGTGAAATAAAGTGTTTAACGAAAAATGAAACTCTTTATTATTTCTAAAGTATCAAAATTATTTGGGCCTACAAACTTAGCATTTTTTTGTTTATCGTAATAAACATTAATATATTTTTCACTATGTCTATGGTAGCTACTGAAGAGTAGAGTCCATTGGGTAACCAAACCAGATTCTCGGACGTGGATGTCATAAGGGCACATATTTAAAAAACACCGTGGCGGGATATATAAGTCTCTCCCAATAAAAGGCAAATGCGGCTACGTATAAACATACATACATGCTATAGCGCGGCCCGGAAGAATTTCCCTAAATCCGACGGCGTGTCAGCATTGCTTAATTGAAACTCACTATTCTTTTATCATGTAAATATTTAAATTTTTATTCAATTTTGTCGTATTATACAGTCGGTTTACGATCGACTACTTATTATCTAAACTAAGCCCTAACATAATGATATAGAGAAAAGGAAATAAGAAAGTTTCGAAATGAGAAGCATATAGTGAAAGTCTATAGAAAAAAATTGTGAAAATAAATGCAAAACGATTAACAAATAAGAATGCATTATATTTGCTTCACTTAATCATAATAATAAGGTCATCAATGCAAAATAATACGAATATATTTTTGTAATTAGTTTCATTTATTAACAGAAAACGTGGCAAACATTAATTGCTACGATATTTCTGTTGAATAACCTTTTTATATACTACAATATGAAATAAGAATAAGAAGTATGTAGAAACTATACTCAAAATTATTTAAACATAACGACAAATAAAAAAAAACCTAAATACGTTGATTACAATAACTGTTTCTGATTTCTGCTAGATACATATATGTGTAAGTGAGCCAGCTTAATTTAATATAATAACAAACTGATCAGTAACTATGCATATTCGAAAAAAGCGGAGATTGATGCATAGAGAAATATTGGGAGGTAAAAAAGTCAAGTATTATTCTTTCAAAATTATGAAAATACTTGAAACACAAATAACTCGAGATTTTATTTTCGTATTTAGATAGTTATAATCGTTTTATTCAGTACAATAATCGCACGTTTGTATCGATCCCAACATTCACAGCCAAATTCAAAATATTTTGACGCGTAATGTTGAAGACACAATGCGACACTCAATAATATAATTATTTTATTGTATATTAAATTATTACTTAATTTTTTTTGTGATCTCTCCGACCATTTGGGGTTTATGCACAAATATTTTATTTTTCGTTAAATACTTTTTTTTCGATTCTTTACAAAACTATAGCCCAATCTAATGTTTCTCCTTCTCGTTTCGATTCCCTTATCTTAGTTTTTATATTCACTAAATCCAATCTATTATCACGATTGGAATTAACTGAAAATAAAGTATGGTTATTTTCTTTCATGGATCGTGTTTCCTTTTTTCATTTTTTATTATCTATTATATTAATATGTTATGTATGTATATATATACTCTTTATATTTTAAACTTAAGCTAATTATACTTTATTAACAATTGGTTCAATCTAAATTATCTTGGAATATTAGTTTAATATATCCGGGAGAGCCATCTAACGGTGTTGCACAGAATGGACAAACAGCTTGGAAACCATTCGTACCATGCGGAATGTCTACATTTGCCCAATACCTGTTATGAAATAAGAAAAAATTAGTATTTCATTCAATTGGCAGTGGAATAGAATATACTGATACACGAACATTTCTTTTTATACCCTTCACTCGTAGAGTAAAGGGTATATTCACTTTGTCATGAAGTTTGTAACGCATTGAAGGAAGCATCTCCGACCATATAAAATATGTATATATATGATCAGCATGACGAGCTGAGTCGATTGGGCGATGTCCGTCTGTCTGTCTGTCCGTCTGTCCGTCTGTTGCTACGCGTTTTACTCGGCCAGTTTAAAAGCTATTGAGCTGAAATTTTGCACACATGTTTCTTTTTATTGCAGGCAGTTTGTATGTTTGAATCGCTAAAATCGGACCATGGGGTCATGGGGCTGCCATACAAACCTAACCCCCCAAATTAGGTTCTTCTAAGAAAAACTTTTTCATTTGTGCACCAATTTGAACCAAATTTCACACAAATGTGTTTCTATTGATGCCACAAAATATATGTAAGAATAAATGGAATCAGACTGTGGGGTCATGGGTCTGTCATACAAACCCAGCCCCCAAATTGATTTTTTCTAAGAAAAACTTTTTTATTTGTCCACCAATTTCAATCAAACCTCATAAAAGTGCATTTCATTTGATGCCACAAAACATGTGTAAAAATGAATGGAATCGGACGATGGGGTCATGGGGCTATCATACAAAGCCAACCCCCTAAATTGAGTTCTTCTACGAACAACTTTTTTATTTGTGCACCACTTTCAACCAAAACTTGTAAAAGTGAACTTCAATTGATGCCATAAATAATCGGACTATGGAGTCATGGGGCTACCATACAAGCCCAACCTTCCCATTTTGGATCTTCTAAGAAACATTTTTTCTACACCAATTTAAAAAAACCTCAATGCGTCATTACCAAAACAAAAAAAAAGTAAAACAAATGGAATCGTACTATGGGGCCATGCTCCCGCATCCCCCCAATAAAGTTTTCTGAGATATTTTTTTTTATTTTACCACTTATTCCAACCAAACCTCACACAAAAATTGTTTTATCGACGCCACAGAATTTGTCAATATCAAATATTATGCAAAAACAGAAGGAAAAGAATGGGGAAGGATTAAATACAAGTCATAGGTTTGCCCCAAAAAACTTTTAGCCCGAGGAGAGTGAAGGGTATTCAAATTTCGGCCGCGCCCGAAATTAGCCTCGGTCTCGTTTTATTTATGTTATAGTAAAAAAGGAAATAAACAAAGGAAAAAAAAATGAAAAATAATGTACCGCAAGGGAATTTGAGCCACAGTAATATTTATTATCTAAGATTGGATAGAAAATTTAATTTAATGTCATTTGGTGGTACATAAAATAAATAAAATAAATAACAGGCGCGACAATCCAGCATTGGAATAAGGCCGCAGGATGTGTTAGTGACATCCTTATTTCCAAGATCTTATCTGCTTTTTGTTGAGGTAATGAGATCAGCATCACGCTCAGCAGTGTTATTTATCCCCATAAATGGGTACTCGATTAGAGATGAGCATCGAAAGAAAAACATCGATGGTTACCATCGAAAAAACATCGAGACGAAACCATCGATGGTAAGAAAACATCGAACCAAAAACATCGATGTTTTGGGTTTTTTGAGTACTCAAAAAAAATAATCACTTTAATATCAAAAATTAAGCTGATTGAATAGATATATGGTTTTGTTTATGGTTTTCATTCAATGCCTCCCCCACCCACCAGAATATAACTCTTCTCCTTGAGTTTTTTTGCATTCGTATCGTACCCAGAACCCATCGCATAGAGCACACATATCAAACTGGCATGGCGGCCCGCAGCCAGGTCGAAGAACTTTATTAAAAAAATGTGTGGCAGCACAAATTCGAGCTATTGAACTCATTTGAACAATTTACTAAAACTCCCCAAGAAGTCGGTGGCTTATGCACGCTTAAAAAAATCGCCGACGATTATTTGAGTTACATTTGCTTAAGGCATCCTTTTTTTTTGTGGAAGAAAATGTTAAGCCTTTTCGTAAAATTGTTTTGTTCCGAAATTCGGTCAATTTTTTTTTAGTATTAGCCGAACTTGCTAGCTATCTGATGGCACGTTGCACTATAACTCGCGTTCGCATCCTTCAGGTAATTGGACAAAAATATCTTGGGCTGATATTTATTTGAGGGACAAAGTTCTAAAGCCCCGAAATCGTATATTTGATGAGGAAATCACATGAACGTGAAATGTTGTAAATATGGCCATTTCAGCCCAAGTACAGAATTTTTCCCTTTTAGCTTATTAAGCTTTACTGGTACATGCGTTTGTTTCACACCTCATCACAGAACCATTTTTTGTCCATTTTGAGCCTTTCTTTCTGACAGGACTTGATGTAACTCAGACTAAGAATTTTCGCTCCCAAGGTTGTTTTGGACTTCCTCTGGATGTTTATGACCGGTTCCACAATGTTCGGATCAGCTGTCCAAAATTTGACGGAAATTAATTCACAAATAATGTTGGCGTTTTAACTTCTTATCTAAGGTTCTCAATTTATTTGAAGAGCATTTTCAAAAGATGTAATTTCTATAGGACGTGATCCCTAGGAAGCTACTGACTTAGATTAATAGTCACATCTTATGAAACATTCTGAGATTAAATTACAAAAATACATAGGTTTCAATTCGAGTATTAAATTTTTTTATTCAGCGGCCCGCTTAAACCTTAGGACATGATATTTGGCCCAGACCAAAGGTTGAAACTATTCCAGGGCGAAACCACATTTGGAAATTGTGCCCTACCGGGCGTTTAGAGAAAGACACTCCTTTTTGTGTGTACAGTGTTCACGATAGATGGATTGCATGTTGTATGTTACGATGGATTCACATTTTTTTCTGATTGGGCTGTTTGAAGGTATTTGCATACACTTATAAAGACAAAGTTGAGTTGTAGAAAAAAAATGTTGAGGAAAAAAACATCGATAGTTGAAAACCATCGATGGTGCAAACCATCGACCATCGAAACGTAAACCATCGATGGTGAAAAACATCGACGCAAAACCATCGATGGTAAAAACATCGACCATCGGACCAAAAACATCGATGTTTTCGAAACATCGATGTTCAATGCTCATCCCTAGTACTCGTTTAACATCTGAGTGAGATCATAGTCCGTCGCAAGCTCGTAAGTTCGAAAAACACCATGATACACGGTGAGATTCGAACTCATGACTCTGTGCACCGAAGGTGCGCGCACTAACCGCTAGACCAGCCAGACAGAAAAATGCAAAAACGCGAGCAAAAGCATGGTACAAAAAATGAAAGTTGCGGACAACACACTCCTAAAGGCAGAGAGACAATTAGGGAATTCAATTTTACGCCTGTGAAGTTAGCACTACTACTTTAAAATTTCGACAAACGCTATATAGCGGAAGAAAAGTAAGCCAAAATATGACAATCGAACGGCAAAAATCCTACATCGCAGAATTTTTACAGGATGGTTGGGGATGGCTCCCAGTTTATGGGCAAAAAAGTCCCCACCAATTGGAGGTCCGCAACATTAAAAAAGAGGGGAAAGAGGAGGATTTTTCCCGTTTTTTTGCGATTATTTAAAAAACGACAAAAAAAATAGAAAAATGGTCTGAGGAAGAAAAAAAAATACATAAAAGTTCCTTTGCAATGATACACTACATTAGAACTTTATAGGAAAATTCGCGATAGACTTAAATAAATTAGAATACTTCATTTTAGACCTTTTTTAAAAGTTGCATAACTGTTGAAAAAACGCATAGTCCCCATAGTGCATTAGTTTTGATTTTGTCCTGATTCAATGGCAAAAGAAAAAAAATGTAGCCTGCGTGTTTAAAAAACCACCCATGGTAGTGCTAACTTGACAGTCAAGTTAGCACCAGTAGCATCGAAACGAAAACTCCCCCTAAGACAAAATGTATCCAATTAATTGTGGTAGCGGCTGAAAGAAATATTTCCACCTTAAAAAAAAAAACACCAAGATCTGACTGAATCCCATAAAAAGTATTTACCTTAAAATCTGAAAATTTTACAAACTTCCTAAAATCGAATGTATGTACCTAATTAATTGTCACATTTTCAAAAAATTTACCACGCCCTTCTTCCCCTTAAAAACTACCCTTAAGTAAAATTAACCCTCATATCAGCGTTAATTTTTAACGCACCAGTTTTAAGAATCGCCCAAATACTAAATGTGTCCAGTTAGATGTCACAAGGATTGTTTAAGATTTTTAAACTTTCAAAGAATTTGTCGCGCCACTCCTCTTAAATACTACCCCTGTCAAGTTGGCACTACCACCCCTACCAGTGATATTTCCATTTTCAAAAAATTTACCACGCCCTTCTTCCCCTTAAAAACTACCCTTAAGTAAAATTAACCCTCATATCAGCGTTAATTTTTAACGCACCAGTTTTAAGAATCGCCCAAATACTAAATGTGTCCAGTTAGATGTCACAAGGATTGTTTAAGATTTTTAAACTTTCAAAGAATTTGTCGCGCCACTCCTCTTAAATACTACCCCTGTCAAGTTGGCACTACCACCCCAGTAGCGGCGAATCCAAGAATTTCCTAAAAGCAAAGAGTGTATGAAAAAAAATTGTCGCAGACACTGACACTTTCGAAAAATTCTTCGCGCCCCTCCTACCCCTTAAAAACTACCCTTAAGTGAAATTAACTTTTATATCAGCGTTAACCTTTAAAACACGAGTTTTAAGGATCTCCCGAATACTAAATGTGTGTTACTTCTCATAAGGCCTGCTTAAGACATTTCTACCTACAAAAATCGGAGCAACTTTTTGTTTTACCCTTAACTACATACGTGGGGTAGTTTTCTACCCCAGTCGTCATTTTTTTATCAGAACTCAGTTCGTATTGCACGATGTTCGTTCAAACTTCATTTAATCTCTGCTGACGTTGTGCTCTCTCTGAGTGCAGAATTGAGCCCTTCTACATGCAATAGTATTCTCGATAAATGCACGGTGGGGTAGAAAAATACCCCACGAATGTAGTTACGTTGGCCTTTTGTTCATCTTTTACCTTGAGTATTTATTTTTAAGACATTTCGCGATATTTTTGTAAGGATAGATTGCACAAATTACATATGTAAGAAGATTTTTTAGATGTAGCTTTAAATGTGTTTTTATCTCTAAAATGCTAAGTCAGAATAAGGAACTTCCTTACGGTACTTTTTTCAAAAATATAAAATCATAAATAGACCTCATGTCAAAATTTTTATGTAATGTCAAATTATAAAATTGTTTTTGTTAACTTTAACTCTAGTTTGCCTTAAATGAAAAACACTTAGAAACAAATTTAAAAAATTTTTTTTAATGTTTTTTTAACAAGGAAAAATTTTCCTTTTTTCTACGGAAAAATAGTGACTGCCTTGAAGAAACTCCATTTTCTTTGAAATATTAATATGTGTTGAAACAATATAAACATAATTTGAATTCAAATGAAATACTTGTTGTATTTCACCCTCAAACTTCTTAGTGAATAGAGTATTTTGTAAAATATACCAAAATATTTATTGGGGTAGAAATCTACCCCACGAATGTAGATACGTTTGTAAAAATAACGAATGCAGTTAAGGGTTAAGGAAATCCTTGAATTCGCCGGTACTAGGGTTAACTTGACAGGGGTAGTTTTTAAGGGAAGGAGAGGCGCGACAAATTTTTTAAAGATGGAGATGTTTGAAGCAGCCCTTGTGACAACTAACTCAACACATTTAGTATTCGGGCAATTCTTATAACTTGTTTTTTAAAGGTTAACGCTGATATAAGGGGTAATTTCAATTAACGGAAGTTTTTAAGGGGGAGGTGGAGCGCGGCAAATTTTTTGAAAGTAGAAACATTCTTTTAAGCCCCTGCTAATTGTCGCAGTATTGGATACATTTGATTTTAGGAAGTTTCGTAAAATTTGAGAAATTAAGGAAAATACTTTTTGTGCGGTTGAACCATCTCTTGGGGTGTTTTTTTTTAAGATGCAAAAGGAGCGCGACAAATTTTTTGAAAGTGCCAGTGATGTTAATCATCCATTGTGGAAATTCACTGGATACATTTTGTTTAGAAAGTTCTTAGAATTCGAGTTTTCGGGGTAGTTTTTAAAGGGGGCAGGGGTGTGACAAATTTTCAGCCGCAGCGATAATTAATTGGATACATTTTGTCTTAGGGGGAGTCTTTGTTTTGATGCTACTGGGGTGCTAACCTGACTGTCAACTTAACACTAGCATACATTTTGTTTAAAAATTCGCATGCGACAATCTTTTTTCTTTTGCCATTGAATCACGACAAAATCGCGACATTTAATGCACTATAGCGTTTGTCGAAATTTTAAAGTGACAGACGTCTCAATTTTGTTATTTGTCTGGTATTCGATCTACTGCTGGCAGTATGGCTGGGGAAATCCATCTTACCGATCTTGGATCGATATTTTAGGCTTGGTTTGGCAAAATTCGCACAGTGTGAGGCTGGCGTAATATGCATATGTAGACTAAAATGGAATAGCCGCCTAGAAAATTTTGTAGCGAAACAGCAGGTTTATCGCCCAGAATGGCGGATATATAATTACGTACCCTGTTATTGGTAAGAAATTGGCAAATGACAACGTGTACTGATCCTAAAAGCATCATGTTGTTTATGGATGAGCCTATAGTACAGACAACGGTGTATGTGCTGTAATCTTCGAACCTAAAACTAGGATCTCAGTTGCAATGGGCGTTTGGCCTAGTGTCTTTCAAGCCGAGATTAATTCCATTGAAATCTGCGCCAGGGATCCCCCGTTGCCATTATCGCCATCTTCAATTACAGCTAAATTGCATGCAAGGCACTTTCTTATTATAAGCTCTCATCGAAATTGGTCTGCGAATGCATTGAACTTCTCCAGAACTGTTTCTTTCATAGCTCTTCATCAATTAGGTACTTTTTAAGGCAAGTGTAGAGCAAACCGGAGCAGATGGACTCTTCTTTTTTACTTATCAGCTCTGGAACTTTCAGGGGGCTTAACTGGAGAGCTGCAAGGGGCATGATTTCTAACAGTCGTTCGCGCTCATGCTCATGCCACCCTGATCTATGACTTGCGAAGGAGAACGACTGCGCAGGACAATATTAAGACCACTTGCTGGCTGCTCGCTACCTTTTTTCATAAGATTGCATTATCAAGGGAGACCGTGTGTCGCCTAGGGGAAGGTAAATCCTCCTTTAGCTAGCTGTGTCAATGCCCAGCTGTCGCCACGTCCAGGAGGTCAATCCTTAGGCGTGATCTACAATATGTAGCCCACCCTTTCTAGCACTTTAATCTATTAAAATTGGCATGTCATTCGTAAACCTTCTATTTTCACCTCTTTATTATAGGACAACGCCAACTATCCAATAATTAACTGAAATACTCACACATATTGAATTATAATTATACTCACTTCACAGTTTTCTCTGTAGCCATATGTCCACATGGATTAAATGCATACGTTGGCGGTCCGGAATCAACATAAAATGCTGGTTCGATACCCATACATAATGTAACTACTGGTCCTAATTCTAAACACATCGGACATCTTCTAGCTCCGGTCGATTTATCCTGGCCCCAATCATGATGGCCTAATTCATATTTGTTGACGTAATCGCCGAGTTGTTGTTGTTGTTTGGCAATCGTAGATTGTATATGTTCCATGTTGATAATAAATGGAATAAACGCAATGAACATGAAGAAAAATAAGAACAATATATTACATATTCGATGGAAAAATATGTTGGAAAAAAATCGATAATATATGTGATAATCTATGCAGAAGTAGAAACTATGCTTATGGATTCAATGCAGATATGTGTATATCATATGAGAAACAGAAAATAACGGAAATTTAGGATATGACACTATGGCATAAAATAACGTACACATACCTTGAACATGACCGCAATTAAGATATACGTATGGCTGATTAACATGTTCGCCTAAACTGACTTTTCTCGGTATAACTAGGGTGTTGAGGCCTACAGGACATTGTGGACGACCGGCGTTTATATCATCAATGAGTTTCTCTAGATCTCGTTTTGTCTAAACAAAAATATATACATCAAGAATCGGTAGTATTAATTTGCATTATACATATATAAATGTATAGCATTTCCACCTAATTTCAGGAAAAATATGAATTTGAA
Organism: Microchrysa polita; assembly: GCA_949715475.1. Taxonomy (NCBI): domain Eukaryota; kingdom Metazoa; phylum Arthropoda; class Insecta; order Diptera; family Stratiomyidae; genus Microchrysa; species Microchrysa polita. Next base: position 50,347,448 of record OX454421.1, read on the forward strand.
CTGGAAAGTCTTTAATGTGGAAATGTTATAAAACATGCACTTTTGTTTAAATATAAGAAAATACTCACGGGCGAGTGTTGTAAACCTTCTCCTGACCGCCATAAAAGTGTGGCACCGCATAAGTCTATAAGTGTTCCGTCTTGAAGTACATTTGATTCCTCATAAATCTTAAAAAAAAAAACAAATATTAAATCGGTGGGTTTTAATTCCTCGCGGCCGATATGAGTCACCGACTTTCTCGATTATTAAAGAAAAATAATTCCTAGCTTTCAAAACATTACACATCCCATATATACATTCTAAATGTCGTTAAATAATAAAACACACTTACCGGCTGCCCTTTTTGTTGTGCTGACCTTGATTCTCTAAGGCTAAATACGTCTCCGCCGACAGAACATTCACGCCATAATCCACATTTTGCATTACCACCACAGAACTGACCTTTTGGATGCATTATCAAAACTCCGTTTGTGGTAAGACCATCGATTTCAACATTATCCTGCCATTTTGTTGCTTTTTCCTAAAATGAATTTTATTGAAATGAAGTATAGTATTTCAATTGAAGTGATTTTCTTAAAGTAATTTTAGATTATACGAATGTAAAAGGGTAAAGTAAGAGGATACAGTTGAGATAAAAATTGAGTTTTCAAATATACGAGGGTAGATTCAATTAGAAGTTTCAAAATTCTTCATCTTACAATTAAAAACAGAAGCGACTCACTTAACAGAAAACGAAAACATGATCTTTATTTGTGTTAATCGTTTTCGTATAGGTTATAAAAAAAAAGCTGGCCTTGCTGTTCCATGCGAAGCTCTGGTGTGGACATTTATTTCCCTGGCTACTGGAGTCTAATGAGCAAGTAAATAAGAATAAACACAAACCCAAAGAACTATCCGAAAGAAGCAGCATCAGACTCGGATGAAGATGCAGATGAATGGATACTGCAACAGGAGGTCTCCCCGAGAACAACCTGTAGCCGTTGTTACAGAAACCTCGCAATGAAGAAGTGGATGAAAGTGGGCAGTGGAGAAGGGGTCCTAGGCGGAAAACCCTTGCTGGAAGAAAACCCGAAAAAGAACGGTTGAAGTAGAACGTAAAGTTATGGGGGATACCTGACGCGATAATCATTCTCCGGTCGGAAGAGATGATATACACCAACATTTTATAGAGAGTGAAGTGTGAACCAAGGCTGATAGAGATAAGCGATAGCTTCCAAAGAGGTTCTAGATGTCGAAGACGTCACAACGTTGGTTTGTGCAACGTTCGTATAGAAATTGAAAGTGGTGGTAATGAGGGACACGCGTAAACCTTAACCGCATACAGTACCAAGAAGCCAAGTTGATCAATTTCAATAAACTGGTTGAACAAAGTGTCCCTGTAGTGCGAGTCGCTAAAGAAAATCGTCTTATGAAATTCACACAGCAAAATCTTAACTATTGCTATTCGGCACATGATCTGCTATTGAAAGCTGGGAAAGAAAATGCAATGCAATTCCCAAAACGATTTTACAACATCCACAGTAGAACGATTCTAAATTCGAGCTCTTTTTAGATTGGATGTCTCCATGTCTAGGGTCCGTTAACAGACTGCGGCAGATCGACGGAACGAAGAAATTACATGCCTGCGTCGAATTAAAACAACATTTTCTGCTTTGTAAAAATAATCAGATGCTGTTTTCGGCCTTGTGCTTAGATTAACGAGAACTTGGAATTTGTAGGGCAACGCAGAATAAGAGGATAAGTCCACTTATATCCAAAATGACCCAAGTATATTAAACTACTCTTACAAAAGTCCAATGTAATGTGGAGAAGTATTTAAGCTTAAAAGACGAAGACCCAACGCTTTCTTAGGTAAAGGAAAGTACATTTTCAGACAACTCAGTTGTCAATGTGTTTACTTGGTTAAGTCTACTTGTTCAGTTCAGAGGGAAACATTGTTTTTTTTTTACAGGATTTGCGAATGAATGATATTCGGGTTGCCTCAATTTCGGTTTAAAATAGGAAATCACCCACGACGAATGTAAATACCTATTTTTCAACGATAAATCAAAGGATGTGAGAATCAATTTATTGTAACATTGCATGTGTACAGAAGCGCATATTTATAAGTCGGGTTACATAGATACGTTACATTAGATAAATCTGCTGATATGTTAGGTACATAATGATTGTGATATAAGGAAAAAGTGGACTGCGGGTTAATCGTGAAAGCCTTCAGCGTATGGATGACTCGAATTCTTCACTTCTCTAATTTGAAATGCAAATGTAATACCCTAAGCTTTTTAAATTAAAAACTAACACTTTGAAGAGAAATACCAGTAACTGAGTTGTTAAATCTAGGTTGTGTGCCAGCGTATGACATTTTTTATACAACGATGTGAACTATTCTGGAGTCTATATTGTCTTAAAATTAAAGAAAAATGTAAGAAAAATATAAACAAGAAATTGAAGTAGATATATGGCGGATAACAGTCTAATTAAATTCAATATACATAATACTTACACCTAAGAATATATTTCTGCTCGAATCGAATCCAGCTGCATATATACGTGCTTTTGATAATTCATTTCGATTTACTAATATACGACATGCGAAACGCGATATCGTACTTTGCATAACTTTTGCATCTTTCTTATCGCCAGGTAATGTATCCATTACCACGAAATCTATTGGAGATTCTGATGAGCGGCCCACCTAAGAGACGAATAAGAAAAAAGAACACAGTTAATAAATGGTAATATATTATTTAAGTAAAAATTAAAACAAGAAACAGTACTAAAGGAGACTCTGAATTAAAAATTAAGTTCTCGTTCTTATATCCAGTACTATAATCGGCATTTCATTCAGTTCGATGAATTTTTCACTGAAACTTAATTCAGCGCCTTCACAAAATGATGCATTCTTTTGTCACGGCAATCAATCAGCTTACTAAAAGTACCATTTACAATTTCATAATGTAAACGTTTTTCCGTATTCAGAAGTGCGTTTCTACACCACTACACCAAGTAGTCTGGTTGGTGCAGTGGTTAGTGCGCTCAACTTCGAAGCACAGTGTCGAGTGTTTGGTTCCACCGTGAGCGGATTCAGCTTGGACTTGGACTCACAGCCCATGTGACGGACTATGAACTCACTCAGATGTTAGACGAGTACCTATTAATTGTAATAAATAACCTTCTTATTCTTTTAGCGGTACAGGAAGGTGTGAGCCGCTGTGCATCTATATGGATTCGATTTTTAGTTCGTCATCGTTCTCGTCCGTGGTTTCCAGGGACAGGAACGTGGCTGCTGCGATAGGGGTCTCCCACAGTGATAAAGGGGTAAGATCAGTGGGCGCAGCTGGGCATTGAAACAAATGGCCTAAATCATGAGGCGTACCAGCGTAATTTGGACATTATGTTTTGTATGCTCTGGTCTATACGAACTAGAAATGAATTAAGGCATGAGGCGTCTAATTTCGATGATAAGTTCTGGGGTCACCAGCATGATGTTATCACGTTCATCGGCTAATCTTGCGGCACTTGTAGGGAAATTTGGTCGAACCTTTGGGATTCGTCCTGCAGGAATGAAACGGGCCGCTGCTTTGGCAATGACATTCCTGATATTCCGTTCAGCCTTATGCACTTTGGTGGGAGGAGGTAGCTCGATGAACTTCGCCGAGGTAAATGTTTTGAAACCTTCCCAATCGGTTTTTTTTATTGACAAACGTTCGCTTCTCTGGCTTGGTCAGGTCAGCTGGTTTGGCAATTCTGCTGACAATGATTGGGAGGTGATCAGAGGGCACTCCTACGGAAACTGCCTCTACGGGGCGGACTGCACCCGTTTTCTACAGGGAAACGGCCAAAAGTTTCCAATATACCTCCCTGGCAAGAGCCCTGAAGGTTCGATGCAGGAAGGTTGTGTTTGTCTGTGTATATGTGTGGATTCGAGTTATGTGTTTTTTCGTCATATTGGGAGCATTACATCTCGGCGCGGCTGCTCTCAATTTTATTAATTCGCGCCGGCATTGAAACAAATCCAGGCCCAGAGGTATGGTTTTGTAGTGTTTGCGGCCAACGAATCGGTACGAATGCCAGGTCAGTGCAGTGTAATTGTTGCTTGGAATGGGTACATCTCAGGTGTTCTGGCTTGAGAAGGGTTGGTCAGCACTCCACATCATATGTTGCACCGGGATGCATAAATACAGGGCGACCACGGGCTGCTCCTAGCCCTCCACCTCCTCCTCAGCCCCCAGCACCCCCAAACAATATGATCAGGAATGCTAGGCCTAGTTTAACCCCTGCTCCTCCTCCAGCGGTTTTCACTCCACTGTCCTTATTGCAGTTTAACTGCAACGGCATTCACCAAAAAATCACCGAGATCACTCACTTCATGAGTGTAAACAGAATTCTGATTTCTGCCATCCAGGAGACTTTGCTCCATTCGAACTCGTCTCTTAGCGTAGATGGCAATTACGTTATACTGCGCAAAGATAGACCAGTCGCCAGGAATGATTCTCACCCTGGAGGTGGACTTGCCTTCCTAATACACAAGTCCGTACATTACTGTGTATTAGATGTAGATGTCGACGGTACGGCGGAAATGCAAGCCATCTCAGTTTCATCAGGGAGTACTAATATCGAAATGTTTAATGTATATGTTCCACCACACTCTAGTTGCCCTTCTGGCTATCGTTTCGATATTGGTCCTCTCCTATCTGGAGAGCACAGGATCATTCTTGGTGACTTTAACGCGCACCATGAGCTCTGGCATTCTGACCTCAACAACGATGCCAGGGGTATAACTATTGCCGAATCTCTAGACGCCTCAGATTTCTGTCCACTCAATGAAGACTCGCCGACCCGAGTCACAGGCACTTGCAGTAGCTCTCCTGACTTAACTATTGTAAGTGCCAGCCTAATCAGTGCTACTCGATGGGAGACTCACACTGCTCTCTCGTCCGATCACCTCCCAATCATAACAAGAATTGACAAACCAGCAAACCTGACTAAGTCTGAGAAGCGAACGTTTGTCAATCATAAGAAAGCCGATTGGGAGGGTTTCAAAGCATACTCGTCGGCGAAGTTCATCGAGCTACCTACTCCAACTAACGTTCATAAGGCCGAACGAAATATTAGGAACGTCATTGCCAAAGCAGCGGCACGTTATATTCCTGCTGGACGTATCCCGAAAGTTCGACCTAATTTCCCTACCAGTGCCGCCAGATAAGCCGATGAACGAGATAACATCAGACGCGCTCACCCAGGTGATCCCAGAATTCAGGAGCTTAACTCCGAAATCAATCGACAAGTAAAAGACTATCGGAAGGCGAAATTGAACGAGCACCTCAATGACTGTAACCTTAATGAAGGTGTCAGTAAACTATGGTCTATTGTCCGCGCCCTATCCAATCCTAGGAAAGGAAAGGGCAATAATGCCATCAAATTTGGCCATAAGAGCACCAGCGAACCCCTTGAGTGCGCAAGCCTGTTTAATAAGCAATTTATTGAACATCCCAAGTCCGATGGCTTAAAGCGTCAAATTAGAAGACGAATTCGCAGTAGAAATGTTGACACTATACCATCGTATACTGCGGACCAGGTTAAAAAAGTCATTGAGAATGCTAAAAATTCAAAGGCCCTCGGACCCGATGGCATTTCGATGGCCATGTTGAAACATCTCGACCTTCCAGCCATTGAGTATCTCACGGCAGCCTTTAACTTGTCGATGTCCACGCTTGCCATCCCTGAAATCTGGAAAACAGGACGGATTGTCCCCTGTCTCAAACCGGGTAAAAGCGCTGGTCTCGGTGAATCCTACCGACCCATAACAATACTTTCACCTGTCGCAAAGACGCTAGAGGCCCTTATTCACCCCACTCTTGTTAAGCATGCTAAGCTAGAACCTCACCAGCATGGCTTCAGGAAAATGCATAGTACCACCACAGCCCTCGATGCGATCACTACACGCATCCGTAATGGGCTAAACCACAGACGTCCTTGCCACAGAACGATTCTTGTGGCAATTGACCTAACGAGTGCTTTTGACAATGTCAATCACTCGATGCTTCTCGCTAACTTGCTGAATATGCATATCCCTGCTCAGGAGATCCGTTGGATTGCAAACTATCTAGCTGGTCGGCATTCCTTCACTGAGTTTCGTGGCAAACGTTCTAAGCTTAGGAAAATCAAATTAGGAGTTCCACAGGGTGGGGTACTCTCCCCCACTCTGTTCAACATCTACATGTCCGGCCTTCCTACACCACCGGAAGGAATCGAGGTGATTTCCTACGCAGACGATTGCACCGTACTCGCCACCGGGGAGGATAAGGATGAAATGTGCCTCCAAATTAATCGCTATCTCGGACGATTACAGACTTTCTTCCAAAGCCGAAACCTCACCATCTCCGCGTCTAAATCTTCTGCGACATTTCTTACCACCTGGTCGATGGATTGTCGGTGGGAGGTTGATGTACGTATTGGCAACAATCCAATTCCTACTGTTGCAAATCCTAAAATTCTCGGGCTCCATTTAGAGAACATGATGACGTCAGCTCATCACGCAGCATCCGTTTGTGAAAAGATGCGCAGTAGGAATAAAATCCTAAAAGCACTAGCCGGTAGCACCTGGGGCAAGGATAAAGAAACCATGCTAGTCACATACAAAGCGGTGGGTCGAGCAGCTGCTGATTATGCAGCCCCAGTTTGGTCACATAGTCTATGTGATACAAACTGGTCCAAAATTCAGGTCTGCCAAAATGCTGCTCTACGCAGAGCCACAGGTTGCCTCTTGATGTCTGCCCAGGATCACTTACATCAAGAGACAAAATTGATGCCAATACGTGACCACAATCTCCTACTGTCCAAACAATATCTTGTTGGTTGCTACCGTGAGAATCATCCCAACAACAGTCTCATGGACCGAATTCCTCCACCACATGTCAGGCGTGATTTGCGAGACCTAGAGAGAGAGGTCCAGGGATACAAGAGGGACCCTTACGACGATGATGCATACCGAGCTGCCATCGCTGAGATTCACACTGCAGAAGTGAGTCGGTCTATTGCGAGATTAGGTGCGAATAGAGTCCTCTCAGTGCGCCCTCCACCCATTTCGCCTGAGGAGATTAGGCTCCCGAGAGCCACCAGAGTGACATTAGCTCAACTTCGGTCGGGCTTTTGTTCACGCCTCAATTCGTACCTTTCTCGCATTAACCCGGACATTCAAAACATCTGTCCAAACTGCGCTGGCGCTCCACACGATGTGGGTCACTTGTTTCAATGCCCAGCTGCGCCCACTGACTTAACCCCTATCTCACTGTGGGAAAACCCTATCGCAGCAGCTATGTTTTTGTCCCTTGACATCACGGACGAAAGCATCGACGAACCATAACTCGAATCCACATAGATGCACAGCGGTTGCACACCTTTCTGCACCGCTAAAAGAAGAAGAAGAAGAAGGTGATCAGAGGAGAGACCAGTACGTGTCTCCCACTAATTTTTCACTAATTAGGCTGGCACTAACAATTGTAATATCTGGGGAGCTAATACAATTGCTAGCATCGCGAGTCGGCGAGTCTTCATTAAAAGTACAGAATTCTGAAGCGTCAAGAATCTCGGCGATGGCCATACCCCTAGCATCATTGTGAAGCGCAGAATGGCAGAGTTCATGGTGGGCATTGAAGTTGCGAAGAATGATCCTATGCTCTCCGGTAAGAAGATTACCAATATCGAAATGTTAGTCTAACGATCAGCTAGAATGCTCTCTTGTATGGCAGCAATCAGAATTCTGTACTTACTCAATAAGTGTGTAATTTCAGATATTTTCCCAAGAATGCCATTGAAGTCAACTCCAACTGCAGTATGGACACCGGTGTAAAAATTGCTGGCAGGGGGGCAGGAGTTAAACTGTGTGTAGTATTTGGGACATATTGTTGGGGGAGTAGAATGCAATGGTCGTGAGGAGGGGACTAGTGTTACCCGAGGCTGCCCAGTAAACCTACAACCCGCTGCAACATATGATCCTTCAATGTACTGACCCATCATTCTCAAACCTGAGCATCTAACTTAAATGGACCCACTCCGAACAGCAACTACGCTGAAGTGACCTGGAATTCGAACCGATACATTGGTTGCAGACACGCAGTAAAGATAACATATAGGAGATTCAATAAAAATACTGAGTTAAACCCAACAAAACTCGCCTGCTGGATTGAAACGTAATGTCACTAAATTCAAAATGTATTGTTGTTGTTGTAGCGGTGCAAAAGGGTATGAGTCGCTGTGCATGTCTGTGGAAGTTTCGTCGTCACTGTCGCCTATTGTCTCAAGCGACAAGAACGTAGCAGCTGCAATAGGGTTGTCCCATAATGCCCTCGGAGTGAGGTTAGTGGGTGCAGCGCGGCATCGAAACAGGTGGTCCACATCGTGAGGCGCACCACCGCAGCTCGGACAAATGTTCTGGATGTCCGGGTCTATTCGAGATAGGTTCAAATTGACGCGTCAACAAAAACTCGACCTAAGCTGGGCTAGTATCACTCTTGTGGCTCTCGGGACCCTAGTCTCCTCAGGCGATATGGGTGGTAGGGGCACTGAGAGGACTCTATTCGGACCTAATGTCGCTATTGACTGATTCACAACGGTTGTGTGAATATCTGCGATAGCCGCATGATATGCTGTGTTTTCGAATATATCAGGAGGTTTGTATCTTTGGACGTCTCTCTCGAGATCTCTGATTCAACTCCTGACATGTCGTGGAGGGGAAGTATTGTCCATGAGATGATGGTTTGGGTGATCCTCTCAGGAGGAGATTGTGATCACGCACTGATAACATGCTGGTTTCTTGATGAAGATGATCCTGGGACGACATGAGATGGCAACCTGTAGCGATACGTAGAGCAGCGTTCTGGCATGCCTGGATCTTATTCCAGTTTGTGTCACAAACGGTTTGTGACCACACCGGTGCTGCATAGCTAGGGATTGCCATACCTATCGCTTTGTAGGTGACCAACATAGTTTCTTTGTCCTTGCCCCAGGAACTACCAACTAGTGCCTTTAGGACGTTGTTTCTACTGTGTATTCTGTCGACTACGTCTTTGACGTGATCTTTCGACTTCATCATGGTATCCAGATAGACACCAAGGATCTTGGGGTTGGTAACAGTAGGAACAACGTCTTCGGCATGCTTACTATTACGGATCCCAAGCACCTCCGACAATTCCTGCGTCCAGGTGATGAGAAGAGTTGCAGTACATTTAGACGGCGAAATGACTAGGTTGCGGATATTGAAGAACTCCACCAGTTTCTCAATATAGTCGAGCACACATGCCATTTAAATCATTCCCGAGGGGAGTATGGTGCAATCGTCTGCATAGGAAATTAGTTTGATACCTTCCGGTGGCTCGACAGGTAGATTGAAACAATGTAGGAGAGAGTACGCTACCCTGTGGAACTCCCTGCTTAATTTTCCTATGCTTTGAACAACTGCCACGAAACTCGGTATAGGATTGCTCCCAGCTAGATAGTTGGCAATCCACCTAACCTCTTGTGCAGGAACATGCATATTAAGGAGGTCGGCCAACAGAGCAGAGTGGATAACCGTGTCGAAGGCTTTCGACAGGTCAAGCGCCACTAGGACAGTTCTGTCACAGGGCTGTTTCTGGTTGAGGCCATTATAGATGTGATGGCTGATCAGATCCAGAGCTGTTGTAGTACTATGCATCTTCCTGAAGCCATGCTGGTGAGAAGCTAGCTGAACATGTGATACAAGGGTGGGTGGATGAGTGCTTCGAGCGTCTTTGCAACGGGTGATAAAATCGTGATTGGACGGTAGGTATCGGCGAGTTTTGCGCTTTTACCGGGTTTTAGAAGGGGGGTAACTCGACCCTTTTTCAAAAATTAAGGGATGACAAGCGTGGATATCGACAAGTTGAAAGCCATCGTGAGGTATTCGATGGCCGGATGATTTAGATGTTTCAGCATGGCCATTGAAATGCCACCTGGTCCAATGGCCTTAGAGTTTTTAGCGTTCTTGATCGCTGCTGAAACTTCGTCCGCTGTATAGGTGGGAGTAATGTCCACCGTTCGGTTGCGTATCCTTCTTTTTATTTTCCAGTTGAGCGACTTGGTCTTGGGGTGTTCAATAAATTGTTTATTGAACCAGCTCGCACAAAGTTTAGGATCTGCGGTGGTTTTCTTGCCGAATCTGATGGATACACTACCCTTGTCTTTGGTTGGATGTGACAGGGCGCGGACTGTAGCCCAAAGTTTGCTGACACCTTTCGAGAGGTCGCAGCTTTCAAGATGCTCGTTCCATTTTTCTTTCTTGTAGGTGTTAACTTGTCGATTTATTTCGGAGTTTAGCTCCTGAATTCTGGGGTCTGTCGGATTTGCGCGTCTTAAGCTGTTCCGTTCGTCGGCTAACGGCAGTAGTTGGGAAATATGGCCGAACTTTGGGGATACGTCCTGTCGGAATGGAGCGAGCTGCCGCTTTGACAATGACGTTCCTTATATTCTTTTCAGCTTCCCTAGCGTTCGTTGGAGTAGGTAGCGCGGCGAATTTCGTCAAAATGAACGCAGTGAAACCCTCCCAATTTGCCTTTTTGTTTATCAATATTTATCAGTATGGGGTGGTGATCGTATTGAAGAGACCTGGTTGTCTCCCATCGGGTTTCACTTATCAAGCTGCCGCTCACCATAGTTATGTCAGGAAAACTATGGCAGGCGCCAACGACGCGTCTAGATGAAATTCCATTGAGTGCGCAGAAGTCTGATGGGTCTAATTTAGTCGCGATATCTATACCTCTGGCATCATTACCGAGGAGAGAGTGCCAGAGTTCGTGATGGGCGTTAAAGTCGCCAATCCTATGCTGTCCTGTGAGGAGTGGACCAATATCGAACTTATAACCAGAGCCACAGCTGGATGCTAGTGGAACATAAATGGTGATAAGTTCGATATTGGTATTGCCGGATTTAACGGCAATAGCTTGCTTTTCCGCCGTGCCGTCGTTGAAACGAAGATCTAATACACTGTATTGCACAATTCTGTGTGTGTATTAGGAATGCAAGCCCTCCTCCTGGATTAGGACCCTGCCTGCCGACTCTATCGCGCCTCAAAAGTATGTAATCGAATGTTGGGTATTAAATTCGGGAGTTGAATGTTGGAGCTTTGTCTCCTGAAATGCCGCTATCAGAATTCTGCGTGTACTCATGAAACGGACTATCTCGTCGATCTTCAGACGGATACCGTTGCAGTTGAACTGCAATATGGTGAGTGGGGTGTACACTGCTGCAGGGGTATTGTTGACTGCGGGTGGCGGTGGTGGAGAGCTGGGGCCAGGAATGGCCGGAGACGGTGGTGGGGCATTAGCTTGTGAGCTAGGGCCTGTATTGTAGAATGTACCTCATTATCCAGATTGCAGTACAATCTAGTGCAACTGTTAATGAAATCCAGAACTTAGTAAATCATGTATGTACATAATCTGAAACCCTTAGAACTAACTTCCGGTAGGGTGATGATAACAAATTGGTTTTACAAAAACCATGTTATTTAGAATGGGTAAGGCCACCGAAACAAATGCGACAAATGCTTAGGTTCAATCAGTATGTCTTACATATACCGTTTTATTAAAGGTTATTTTGTTATATGTGTAAGTTGGGTGGTGTGGGACTTGATCGATGCATGTATTATAATTATTTAAAATATGGGTCGGAATTGGATGCGAAACTACGATCGCTGAGCGATCATTACATATGGGTCGTCTCTACGAACACGTACCTTAAAAATGTGTCGCTACAATTGCATCGAATCTGTAATTTGAGGAATCTGTCCGTCTAGTGTCGAATGGACATTCGCTATTTTCAAAATGTATACAACATTAGATGAACAAAAAAAAATCATTTGTGATTTTTTTAATTCACTAGTCATGAAAAATATGAATAGCGTTTCAGAATAAATATATTACATCATAATCCAATTTTCAACATACGATTATTTTATTACATTGAACAAGGTAAAAAAAATACATATATGTATGTACTCAGCTATTTAAATGCATAATTGCATTATAAATGTTATCGATACAATAGTTAAAGACACAAAAGTTACAATTAAAAGCAAACCCCCAAATGAAACTATTTTTAGAAGGGTCTCACATCTAACGAAAGCGACCATCATCGCGAAACCGCGAAAAGGCTATAGGAACGAGAACATGTAAATATACATATTTCGTAAATCTGTAGCCCATTTTGACAACAGCTTAGCGTTGATTGCGAACGCTACAATATACTACAAAATGTCAATAATTTCGATAGAAGTATAGAAAACATATTGAAAGCAATATTATATATCGTGCATTATGTATATAAAACTATGTATTACTTTGTTCCACTGTTCTACTTATCAAGTGCCTTGCGAAATTTCTTCCTTTGTACCAGCCGTTTCATGCAATCGAGTACAAATCGATTTTTATTGTCACCCCAACACTTCGCAAACAGGCAGTGAGCAATCAGGTCGCGCTTGAAAAATGGGTTGAGTAAGGCGAATTATGTAATGTCCTATGATTCAAAGACAATTGCCAAAATCTTCTTTTGCAGTGGAAGACAATATGAAAATTTGAAATAATGAATTACTATTAATTACAGCTGTGGAGTAGGTCAAGAAAAGGAGGCACAGAACATTGACCGTGGGAAAATCCATTCAATTTTATTTAAAACGGGATTCCATAAGAAGTGCTTTTTATCGAAAGCACAATTCTTGAACTCTCTTATTATGGCACTATCCTTGTTTTAAATAGGAAACTTTCATTTTAGCTGTTTAAATACCGTTCACCCAACGGGACCACAGGAACTGACTGTTTCTAATAGTCAGTTCCTGTGGTCACGCGGAGAGGAAACGACTCCGCGTCGAAGATACTGCGTCACTGAAAACAGGGAGAATGTCATCCTCACACGACGATACTAAGGACTCCATTACACAGTCATATTTATATTACAACTATCTAGTGCTCGCTACGCTCGCGCTGCTAATTTGTCTTTATGAGCGTTTTGAATGCAAATCAACCTGCTAACTATAATAAATTTATTAGGATCGACGTATCGATGGTGAAACTAAAGTGAATATGGAAACAAAACGATAGATTTACGTCGCGCCAATACTTCTTAAGGGGTCAAAGCAATACAACGTTATCTCCGGCCACCCTGTACATTGATCGGAGAAGGGGATCCAATGACCCTTTGGACAATTTTGTGGCGAGTCCGGTGACACCTCAATCGTGTCGCTCGCTCCGCCAAAGGATTTCCGAAGTAGTACGAAGTTGATTGTGAAATTGCTGTGACAACATCCAGGATGTATGTACCTAAAAAAGTAGTCACCTTGAATACATTTTATCGGAGATATCGAAAGATTTGTAATATAATATACTTTCCATCCGTAATCATTTCACACTGTGTCGTCGTCAACGACACAACTGAAAATGACTCAGCACATTTGCACTTGCACTCGCAGCAAACTATTCAGTGCATACTCTCGTATCATTACTCTTATACAAGATCTTATACAGCATCGAAATGCTGTGCGATTCGTTATCAGAATTTTCTATTGCTGATCTTATCGCACGCATAGATCTATAACACGCAATGCGATCTGTTGTTGCCATAAGAGTAATGATATGAGAAGATGCATTCAGAGAAAGTACTATTCGGGCTGATACAAATAGCATGATATGCAATTTGCACGTAGAATATGCCAATTGTATGCATTTGCAAAATTGGTAACTTATTTCGTGGTGGGTGTGGTATGCATATGCACATGCAAATTTTTGATTTTTGGATGAGTGGACTCCTATGTGAAAATGGGCAATGACCCTTTCACGTGCAACTTGCCTAGTCCATTTTTTTTATATGGAGTTAATATGAAAATACGGATTTCATTTTTGTCCTATATGACATTGAAATGGAATTTACGGATTCTATTTTTTTTTTCATATAGGATTTAAATGAAAGTTACGGATTTAGTTTTTTTCATATAGAATTTAAATAGACTGCAAAATTTCGGTTTTTATTGGATTCCGTTGAATTGATTTTTGCCGTGGAAAAATGGGACTAGAGACAGAAAAGGGATTCAGTTTTTGTTCACCGAGAAGTCCGGACGCAAAGTTGCCGGCAATTTAAATTTTTGAATTTTCATTTTTTTTTTGTTTAAAATTGCTAAGTTAAAACGTTAAAAAATAGTCTAGTACAGATAGCTCAAAACCTAAACATCCAAAAAGAGAAGAAATTGTTGATGCCAAATTGTTGAATACACTGCCTAATATACGCGGTAAAAAGTTACACTAATTTGCGCCATGGGTTAAGGGGGGAGGGGGTGGCAAAGGGGTGAAAATTCAGTTTCTTGCAAATATCTGGAAAACTATGAGTCTGACCTTAAAATGTCCTGAGGACGAAATAAACTACACAAAATTACCTTTGTAATGATATGTAACAGTCTAGAGATTTTCTCAGAAAATTATACCTTAGACCCAAAAGTATTATAGTGAATTTACATTTTTTGAGTTTTACATTTCGCACTGTAACTCTTGATAGAATATACCTACCGTCATAAGATCTTATCCATATATTGATAACAAAATGTATTTGATTTGTACCAAAAATTGGAGTGCTCCAATCATTAACGCCCCCCTCACTGCTCCTAACATTTTTCAAAAAGGCATGCCTGTAGCTTCTTTGTAAATTAAGCCAGGCAGATCAAATTTGATGGGGTGCCTATTCTAAGCTCCATTATCCTCCCCACCAAAAATTATTACCATCGGATCAAAACTAAGGGTACCCCTCATACAAAGTGAAAGAAAATCCTAAGAAATTTCACGTTTTTCCACTTCTTAATTCTATGTAAAATACAAGAAAAAAATTTATCTCTTAGAACGTCATTATAACAGTTGATTGTAGTCTTGTGAATGTATATTCAAAAGGTTGTACCAAGGCGTAAGCTACAAGTATCAAAAACTTGGGTTTGAAGGTCAGTGATACCAGTTCTAAGACTATTTGTAAATATTTCGAGTAACGTGTACTAGCAACCTTCAAACTCGATTTTTTGTACTTCTAAGGCACGCTCTGGTACAAACTTTCGGATATACATTCAGAAGACTACAATTAACTGTTATTAGGACGTTATAAGAGATAAATTTTTTTTTCTATTTTAGGTAGAATTTAGAAGTGAAAAAATGTAAAATTTGTTAGAAATTTGGGTCACTTTGTATGGGGGGTACCCTTAGTTTTGATCGGATGCTAATAATTTTTAGTAAGGAGCATAATGGGGCTTAGACTAGGCACCCCACCAAATTTGATCTGCCTTGCTTAATTTGAAATGGAGCTACAGGCATGGCTTTTTGAAAAATGCTAGGAGGAGTGAGGGGGGCGTCAATGGGCGGCGCATTTCAATTTTTGGTACAAATCAAGCAAGTTTTGTTAATAATATATGGGCAAGATCTTATGATCCTAAATCTATTTTATCAAGAGTTACAATGCAAAATGTAAAACTAAAAAAATGTAAATTCACTATAATACTTTTGGGTCTCGGGTATAATTTTCTGAGAAAATCTATAGACTGTAATATATCATTGCAAAGGTAATTTTATGTAGTTTATTTCGTCCTCAGGACATTTTAAGGTCAGACTCATAGTTTTCCAGATATTTGCAAGAAACTGAATTTTCACCCCTTTGACACCCCCTCCCCCTTAACCCATGTAGCAAATTAGTGTAACTTTTTACCGCGTATATTAGGCAGTGTCTTCAACAATTTGGCATCACAAATTTCTTTTCTTTTTGGATGTTTAGGTTTGGGGCTATTTTGAACCAATTGTACTGGACTAAAAGGAGTTTTGTTAACCCTTCTGTCGGCACCTACTACAATATGCATATTCTATCCCCAATAGGTCTGGCTGGACCTACTGAGAAAAATTTTTTATTTTTTAGAAAAAGTAAAATTTTTATCGGTAAAATCATTCTATCCATTCTTTACTGCAATTTTTCAACAATAAAAGCATCAAAATAATTTTTGTAGATATACTGGAAACGTTTTTAAGTAGATATATTTTGAGGTGGTATTAGTACAAACGTGTTTCTCCCTTATTTTCTTCTTTTTTTGCTTCGCTATTTGCATTATGTTTATCTAGTAGATATTTCGATCGAATTTTCTAATTCCAATATCTTTGGGGAAATATTAAGCACTTTGTCGGCAGATTTTACCTCGATATTAGTCTGCAGATTTAGGGAAATAAGTGGAAAGAAATAGGGAATTTTCAAGGCAAAAATCATTTAATTCTAAATTTTTCGTTTTTTTTTTATCAAATCTATTTAGAAAGACGTTTGCAAGTCACTCATACTTAGTCCTTACTATTACAAAGGAAATAAAACTGGATCAGGATCCTAGGATCAAATCTCAGTTGATTAGGTGGTGTTATAAAATGAGACGAAATTAGGCATACCCATTTTCCGAACTTCACGGCTTTTTATAGAAAAATCTCAGAAATTTTTATCGTTTATAGTTCAAATTGAGTTTAAATGACATTATTACATCATAAATAACAGAATTTAATATTTACACTTCTTACTTCAAGAGAAAAATGGGGGGAATAACTATAGGTCTGGCCAGACCTATTGGGTATCAAAAAGCACTATAAATTGAAAATCATCAAAAACATACTCAAAACTTCAATCGATTTTTTCAAATTTTTGCAAAATGCTTCCAAACATATTATTCTAGGATATCATGAAATATGAAGTCACTGCGATTTCATCTTCTATGCTTTTTACACCAAAATATAGTGCCAAAGGTCTGGCCAGACCTTCGTGCCGACAGAAGGGTTAAAATAGTTTATACTTAGATTCCTTATTAAATCTCGGTGTGTTAACAAAATTAGTGCTCGTGTGTGTGCTTCATGTTTTTTTTTTGGTTGGTGCTATACAAAGCAAAAGGAGGCCCTGTTTCTACGTAAGCGCTCCGCCACCAGAAAAAAAAGACCCAATCGAAAAGCGATCTTGGAACCACTTTTAAGAAGTATCCTATGGTGACGAGGTGCTCATTGCTGTAGCAGTGCTCTGCAGTCCTTTGGCGAGCGGGTGCTCCGCCACCGTTCAGAGTGGCCTGTCCAAAAACGTGTTCCGATACGTGCTTCCTAACTTCTCGGCCAGTGCGATTCGACAACGAGTGTGCTGTCAGCAAGTAGTGCTCCGCCACCGTAAATTTTGGTTGTCGACACATTCTTGGCGAGCGTAAGCCGACGGCAAGTGCTTTAACTACACTTAGTGCTCCGCCACCGTAAATTTTGGTTGTCGACACATTCTTGGCGAGCGTAAGCCGACGGCAAGTGATTTAACAACACTTAGTGCTCCGCCACCGCAAAACTTGGTTGACGACAAAGTCTTGGCGAGCGTAAGCCGACGGCAAGGGCTTTATCAACACATAGTGCTCTGCATTCGAGTCGTGGTGTGCGGATTTATAGTGAATGGCCCGAATGGGTTATTGTCGGTCTATGATTTGGCTTTTGTCGACCGGCTGTGACGGATTTGTAAAAAGGCGTGTGCATCGGCAAGCGACCTTATCCCCAAATTAATTTGTCGAGCGACTGCGGATTTCCACGGACACCGAACACCGAAAAAATTGTTGAATTGATTTGTTGCGCGCTAAAAATTTTCTTAGTTTCATTTGCCTTTGTTTTTGCTTATTTTCTCGTTTTGATTTCTTCTTGTTATTAACGTACATGCTTTGATTTAAAACTTACGGTTTCGATTTGCTGTTTAATTAATTCATTAATCTTCAACATTTTAACAATTAAAAAAAACTATAGCCTCGTCGCATATTCAACGGCCGTTCGAGTTTGCAGCTTGGTGAGTACTTCTTTTTATATTCATATACATACATTCTTTTTGGATTTGGTGCATTTTACTTGAGTTAGGGTTGAACATGTGACTTAGATAAACAGGAAATCGAGTGTTACATACATATGTTATTTACGCGGCAACAAATAAAAATGTTGTAATTGATAGAAATTGAATCTTTTCCTTTACGGGCTCTTCTTTTCAGGGTTGATATGTAGGCGCACCTACAGGGAGGTCTTCTAACAGTGGCCAGAAGATCAGTTCGCTCGTTTTTTTCCAATTTTAGCTCCTAATGTTTGTCCGAAAAATGGCATACGATATTTTGTTACTGTGATGGCGAAGACACATTGGACCGGCAAGGACCCACCCTCACTACCGAACAGAGCTGCCTGCACGCGTATGCCGCCGCCGTGTCCGTTGTCCAACTTAAGGATTTTTTTCAGCTAGCCTCATTACAGATTTCCGACCACCCTGTGCTCTGATCGGGGAAGAGGGTCCAATGACCCTTCAGACAATTTATGGCGAATCCGGCGACACCTAAATCATGTCGGTCCGCCAAAAGATTGCGGAGATATTGACGGATTTCCGAAGTAGTATGAAGTTGCATCCAGCTTAAGTTTGCCTCTGACGACCCTGTGCACTGAGGAGGGAAGAAGCTCTAATATCTGTTTAGGAAATTTTGTGGCGAATCCACCGATACCTCAATAGTGTCGCTCTGCCAAAGGATTGCGGAGATGGCCAACATCCAGGTTGACGGTTATCTCCGACCACTCTGTCCATTGATCGGAGAAGAGGATCTAATGACCCTTTAGACAATTTTGTGGTGAGTCCGGAGACACCTCAATCGTGTCGCTCCGCCAAAGGATTGCGGAGATATCGGCGGATTTCCGAAGTCGTACGAAGTTGATTGTAAAATTGCTGTGACATAACACAGGAGAACAATTTTAACACTTTTTTCTGTTTTTTTTGAATCTTGCACCTAATTTATAGTAAAACGGCCTCGCTGATTCCAAAAATGCAGTCCGTTTTTCCCCTATACGTCAGGTTTTTGACATAACGGGGTTTTTTGAATTTTACGGAAAATTACAATAGGCCCCCTTAAATAACAACTTTTTTTAAAAGCTACGGGGTTGCATCCTTGCGCCGGACCTTCTAGTACTTGTATACAATAAAATTAAATAAACAAAAGAAAGTAATTTGTCGCGACCTGGATTTTTTGTTAAAAGTTGTGAAATTCTTCGGCCATTTTTAAGTCTTTTTTAATCAAAAAAGTGTATTTAAAAGCCTCCGTTCGAGTATATAACCCTATTTTTGTGCTCTTAACTTGTGTAATGGAAGCCTCTACTATCCCTTGTCGAAAGTGTCTCAATACCCGGAGTCAGTTTGCTATATATGTGGCAGTTATACATTTCTAAGTCAAAGGGCAAAAAATAGGCCCCTTTGTCCACCAGGCATATCATATGTGTAGACCTCAAGATGGTTCTTCCTTCTCGGTTAGCAACGTGGATATACAAAATATCCGTGCTTTTTGTGTATGTGGGATAGCAGAACTCGCGATAAACATTGGATACAAAGGAATTGGCCCCCGAAATCTGATCTGAAGGCTGGTGATCAAAATATTGTTCTTGAACCGCTTGTGGATCGACAAAAAACATTTTCCCGCTGTTGCATATAAAACTAGGCCTGGCGAAACAATTTGTAAAAGCCTTACCAACAGAAGGAAATTATTTTAAATATATGCTGTCGGCCCTTCCTGCGCTATCATACGAGAAAATAAAGGCTGGAGTATTTGACGGTCCACAAATTCGGCAGCTTCTCAGCGATACAAATTTTATGGAATCAATGAAAGAAAATGAAAAGACAGCATGGCTGGCATTAGAGAATATAGTCAACAACTTTCTAGGCAATATAAGTGCATCGAATTATGCGATAGTAGTCGAGCAACTATTGGACAGTTTTCAAAGGCTTAGCTGCAACATGAGCATCAAAGTTCACTTTTTACACAGTCATTTAGATGAATTTCCGGAAAATCTTGGAGCTGTGAGTAATGAGCAAGGAGAGCGATTTCATCAAGATTTCAAAATCATGGAAAGTCGATATCAAGGCAGATGGGATGCGAATATGATGGCGGACTATTGATGGGGCATAAAACGGGACTGTCCGAAAATTGAACACTCCAGAAAAAGCTACAAACAAAAATTTTTGCCATAATTTTTTTTTTTAATTCTTAGGTAATGTTGTTAAGATATAAAATCAATATTTACAAACAAAAAATTTTTAGCGACTTTCGTTTGTTTTGATTTCAATGAAGGGAAGGTTTGTATGGGGGCCAAAATTTGAGCCCCCTGTATCTCAAAAACTGGACGTATAGGAGAAAAACGGTTAGCATTTCCGGATTTTACGACCAAAAATTAGCTAGAAATGAATATCAAATCTGAATAAACAAAATGCTGTTCCCCTGTGTAATCCATGATGTAAGTATGTACGTAAAAACGTAGTCACCTTGATTACAATTTACCGGAGTTACACTGTATGTATTTGATCGAGTGACAACTAAATATTTCCATTTTAAATTTAAATGTTGTCGATGAAAATGTGATTGCAACAGGTGATTCTCATACAAAATAGAATTTCGATTAAAAGAGGGAGGTTGGCCCTTAGGGACATGAAATATAGTTTACGACCGATTCCCATACTTAGCGAGAATACACAAAAAATTTCATAAAAATCGGTCCAGCCGTTTCGGAGGAGTTTGGCAACAAACTTTTTGAGGAGAATTTTATATATTAGAATATCGATACCTTAAAGCACAATAGTGCTAAGTCCATTTTTTTCGATTTTGAGATTTTTGCATCGTATTATTCCTTGTCAAGTTCTCCATCGAGTAGTTAATCTTGAAACAACATTTACCCAGCGAAATCCAAGGAAATTAACATTTACAAGAAACGCTATGTCCTAGGTTGATCGAAAAAATTTTAGACAAAAGTGCTAAGTCCAGTTATAGCGCTATTTTGTGCTAAGTCCATACTTGGAACAATTAGAAAGTTAAATTTGTGGTAGTAACTTCCATAAAACATAAAAAGGATTAGCCCGGGTTGCTTCCTGATTCGAATAAGCCGGGTTAGGCTGCTGGATCACAGGATATTAGCATGAATTATTTGGAAAGTGTTTGCATTGGCATATTCTTTCTTTGAATGGTATTGAAATGGGTAAAAACTGACTGAAGGATCGTCTACCTCCGATACAAAGGTTCAAATGATCACTGGTGGTCAATGTAAGCCCTTACATCAAATGCTTTAATTTGGATTCTCTATTTTCTCCACAAAAGGAAACCTCCATAACATACATTGGGGTTTCTGTTAAATGCCAGCTTACATTGAATTTAGTGTAAGGCCATCCCCCTCTAAAATCTACAGTTCAGCGTGAAATCTGGCATTCGTATGTTCAACGCGTTGTAACGACATATTATATATCAGCTATACTCAACCACTGTGCTCCAAAACATATACTTTTCAAAACAGTTTCAATAAAACCATACTCCAGAAAATTAAAAATTGTTTTAGACCCAAGAATTGCTTACTATGTCCACCAAAAATTTTTGGAAGCTCTTTATCATGCAGGCTGAAAAAAAGGTCCTCTGGGTATTAACAAAACAAAAAATAAACTTTCATTTATAACAACCGGAAAGGTACGATTGTACTAAATATCAAATTGGATTATAACAAGTTTAAACAGTGGTTGATACAGTGAAAAGTGTGCTCGCCCTCGAAGCACAGGGTTGTAGTTTATATGGCAGTTTTCCAATTCACGATCCAATTGGCGGGATATGGTGATATAAAGTGCCCAATTATGGAGATAAAAACCTCTGCAGAGCGAGCTTAAAGTCCGCCGAGGTTACTCCCAGTCCAAATAGAAATAGGTCCGAATGAACATTTATTAATCAGTTCTTTGAAACTGTGTGATCTTGGCAATCTTATTGAATTCACATCTCTAGTCGCAACTCCACTGCAGGAACTTTTGGGCAACACCTACATCCTAAACATGCTGCACTTGTCCAACAATGGATCTGGGCAACACACGTGCGTTTAACTAAAAAAAATTATATCTTATCGAAGAATTAAATCAAATTTTGTCGCCGTTGAAAAAGAAGCAACGTTTTTTGTGGCATTGGCTTCACCCAATTGAATGACGACTTAAGATGATCCGTGTCATAAAAGTGTGCCTAGTGCCGAGCAATGACAGAACACTTACGTAGATCACCCTCTTTTTAACCTCGCAACTTCTGTAATAGTAATTGTGATGAAGTTAAGTCTAAGTCTCCTTCATAATAGGGCCATGTCCTGTTATGACCCCCAATTAGCTTCCTGTTAAATGACAGTAGTAAGATAGAAAGGACAACGTCTAATCTTGACCAGATTATACTTTGGTCATCACGTGAACATTACCACTTTCGGATAGCATAAACTGATGAGACACATTTGCTTCATGGATACGAAATACAATAAATTGCTTGCTTCTCATGGTATGTACGTATTAAAAATATTCTTACGTCATCCACATTTTTCAATATTGTAACGACAATACGAACTTTCTTCCGTCAAGTCCATGGTTCGTATAAAATGAAGTGCTCAATAGTGCTAAGTCCGTACTTTCCTCTTTTTTTCTAGATTTTTTTTCGAAATTATAACGATTGATTGCCAGATTTTAATATAATTATCTTTTTGACAGTGTAACCTGCTTAAAAAGCTAAAAGATATTTGCAAAAATTAAGTTATCTAATATGGAAACAAGGTTTGAAACTTTATTTTCGCGTTTTCTCCAAATGTTGAAAAATGGACTTAGCACTATTGTGCTTTAAGGTATCGATATGTATGTTATATGCCTAAGCCTACTCGATTCATTCAGTATAAATTCTTAGACGTAACTGTACGTCGAAACCAAGTAGGCTTAAGCATATTATAATAGAAATATGACCAAATATGACTGTGTACTGGAGCCCTAAAGTCTCGGAGACTAAACATGCTTGGTCGTTGTGCAAGCAGGCGGAGCGTATGACAATATGATTAATTTTACGTGACGAATATGAATGAAAAACAATCAAACAACGATCATTTCCGATCATGTACAGAACGAGACTCGAATCTGGCTATAAATTAGCACGATATGCACATAATAGTAAAAATTCTTAGACCGTAGTTTATTCTTTTTTTTAATGAATATTCGCTAACTAAGTATCACTTATGGTCCCCGCATACGTTTCGGCTGCTTGAACAATGCCCAAGCATGCTGAGTTTTGCCGATTTTGTTCTGAAAGTATCCTGGTGTTTGATACTGCAAACTAATTATTCCCGTGTGAGGGTCACTTCTTGATTATACGCACAAATTGTTTCGTCACCGCGTCGCATGAGCTTTGGATTGCAATGTCAAAGTTATAGTCTAAAATACATCCTCATACGATTGTTTTTTACTTAATGAAATATTTAGTAAATTAAAATACAACACTACCTGGAACATATCGGTTTCTGAATCCTCTTTATATTCGACAATTACAGCTTGACTCCGGGACAAAGTGTATGATATTGAATGTTGATTTGCATCCAAAATTGCTTTTGACGTTTGTGGCGATTGTACGATATAATGTTTTGATCTTTTAACACCGTTGGCTTCTGTGCGTTTGTAGAGGACAAATTTTGAACGGCGACGTCCACGATCACCCTGTGGCAAATAACCATTATATCTGAAATGAAATACGAAATTAAGTTGAATCGATCAAAACAAAGGTATAATCAATATTTAAACAAAAATAATTATTTTCTTTTGGAAATAAGCAAAGTTATTCGTCCGATCCTTACATATTGTCTGGCCTGTCCAAGGTATACATGATAGCTAAAAACTGCCAAGCCTTCAATTATTATATTTGACACCTAATTTAAGCAAAAACATCATGGAACGATCAGTATTGAAATCAATAAAAAGAAAAGTCTGGATGGTGTCATTGTAGTGGTTACTGGTTAGCGCGCTCAACTTCGAGACATATAGGGTTGTTCAGGACACCAACAGTTGTAGGAGGGTGCTGGAAAATGATCTCATAGATGAGTAACTACTCCTATTGCTTTTCATCTCAACATCTCTCCAAAAAACCGTCAATATAATCTAAATGTGATGTTACTAACACATCTCGGACCTCGAAGCCTAGAACCTAGTTTCAATATTGGACTATGGCGCCAGTTATTTATAAGAAAAAAAGTAATCGGAGAAGCGAAATTCGGTCCGCAAACTCGCGTGGTACGCATCAGTACAATATGCATCTCCAAAAAGAATGAAGCTGCGAGTATAACAAAAAAGCTTAGGCATTTTTCTAAATGAGACTACATGATTTTTTAGCTCAAGTTAATAAAAATACATATTTCAGTGTTTTAAATACATTTTTTTCAAATCATTTACTATATATTTCGTATCGGAATAATTTAACAACATGAATAACATGATTAAAAAATATTCGAGTGAATAAAACCGCTTCCTGCGTTACATTATACGCAAACTATACCGAGAAGTTTCAAATAAATTGAAAAACGTTTTTATGTGCATGCCCTATTATTTATATTATGATAAGCGGGTACACGTGGAATATAATACGTGCAACGACCCTTATACGAATAAACTCACATGCATATGCAATATATTTGGGCTGGCTGTCCTACTATTCACTTCTATTTAAAGAATATTAATAGCACAGATCTTAGCGAGAAGGGAATGTATGGATAAAGTAGGATTCCCTGGGGTATTATATCTATAAATTAAGAAAACGAAAAAAGATATGCTCCCATTTATAATTCTTTACAACTTTATTTTGTTAATATCTTAACACTTCTCTTATTCCATAGATTATGTGTTAATGCGTATTCAACAGAGAAATCTAAAAACTAGATTATATTGTTCTCTTGGGGATACATACTCCTTGGACAATATTTTTTCTAAACGAAATAAATATGCATTATGTAAATATTTTAGGTATTTAACGTACATGTTACAATCCATGATGGATTTTCAAGCTTTATGGTAAAAAACTGAAAACTATACTGCCACTAGGACCGACCCCTATACATATCAGTCTCTTGGCAGCACTTTTCAATCACAATGAAACTCGTCTTGCCTTGCCGATATCAAATAAGAAGAAAATATAATTCACCCTTGGACTAGCTTTACTCCTTTTAGGCCGCTCACGCACACGGTCAATCCGAACCCATTTTTATACCCTTCGCTTTCTAAGCGAAAAGTGCATATTCACTTTGTCATGAAGTTTGTAACGCATTGAAGGAAGCATTTCCGACCATATCAAAGATGTATATATGATCAGCATGACGAGGGGAGTCGACTGGGCGATGTCCATCTGTCCGTATGTTGTTACGCGTTTTATTCGGTCAGTTTAAAAAGTATGGAGCTGAAATTTTGCACACGTGCTTCTTATAATTGCAGGCAGTTTGTATGTTTGATTCGCAAAAATCGCACCAGGGGTCATGGGGCTGCCATACAAACTAGAGATGAGCATCGAAAGAAAAACATCGATGGTTACCATCGAAAAAACATCGAGACGAAACCATCGATGGTAAGAAAACATCGGACCAAAAACATCGATGTTTTGGGTTTTTTGAGTACTCATACTCCTTTATAGGAAAAATTAAGCTAATTGAATAGATATATGGTTTAGGCTATGGTTCTCATTCATTGCCTCCTCAACTCACCAGAATGGAACTCTTATCCTTGCGTTTTTTTTTTGCATAATAAGCATTCGTATCGTACCCACAACCCACCGCATAGAGCAAACCAGCGATACCGAGCGGGAATCTGGCCGTGTGACGACGGCTTGGAAAAGTACGCGACGGGATGACAGTTCCCCTTTCTCTATAGTCTCTGAACACTAAGGGAGAAAAAAAAAACCACAATAGCCGAAGCAAAATAACCCAAAATATGACTATCAAGCGGCAAAAATCAAACATCTTTGGATTTTTACAGGATGGTTGGGGATGGTCCCCTGATTGTGGGGAAAAAATGTTCACTGATTGGAGGTCCGCAACCTTGAAAAGGGGTTTGAGTGTTTTAGCGATTATTTCAAAAACGGGAAGCGAGACAGACGCTAAAAACTCAAAAAATGCCCCCTTTCCCCTCTTTTGTTTCAAGGTTGCATGCCTCAAATCGATGAGGACTTTTTTTCATAATTAGAGGGCCACCCCCAACCATCCTGCAAAAAATGCAAAGGTGTTTGACGACCAAATATCGTATTCTTTTTAGACTATAATCGGACTTACTTCGGCCGCCCGTTGTATCTTTACGGTGCATGAAAAAAAAAAAGATGCGCGACGAAATTATACGTAGCACACCTACCGCACCTCTTTAAATTTCAAATTTTTGCATAAACAGTGAGCAAAGGTTGAAACTATTTCAAAGCGAACGACATTTGGAAAGTGTGCCTCACCGGGAGTATAAACAAAGACATTCTGTTTGTGTGTACAGTGTTCACGATAGATGGATTGCACGTTCCACTTCTTGTTTCTGATTGGGCTGTTATACGGTACTCGCCTACACTTACTCGTATAAAGACAAAGTTCAGTTGTAAAAAAAAATCTGGTGAGGAAGGAAACATCGATGGTTCAGAACCATCGATGGTGAAAACCATCGACCATCGAAACGCAAAACATCGATGGTGAAAAACATCGACACAAAACCATCGATGGTAAAAACATCGACCATCGGACCAAAAACATCGATGTTTTCGAAACATCGATGTTCGATGCTCATCCCTAATACAAACCCAACCCCCCCAATTTGGTTTTCCTAAGAAAAACTTTTTTATTTGTGCACCGATTTCAACCAAACTTGACACAAATGTGTTTATATTGATGACACAAAACATAGGTAAGAATGGACGGAATCGGACTATGGTGTCATGGGGCTCTCATATAAACCCAGTTCCCCAAATTATGTTCGTCTAAGAAAAACTTACACCAACTTGAGCCAAACCTCATACAAATGTATTTTTATTGACGCCACAAAACATATGTAAAAATCGATGGAATCGGATCATGGGTTCATACAACTATATTTCCATTGATGCCACAAATCATATGTAAAAATGGATGGTATCGGATCATGGGGCGCCCATACAATCCTAGCCCCTAATTTGGCTCTTCTATAAGAAAAACTTTTTTACATGTGCATCCATTCCAACAAAATCTCACACAAATGTGTTTATGTTGATGCCACAAAACATATTATATGTAAAAAGGAAAGGAATCGGACCATGGGGTCATGGATTGTAACAAGCTTGCATACAATCCCAGCATTTGCAAATTTGCTCTTTGAATGAGTACTATGGGTGCATTTGTAAATTTGACTCTCCTGGCTAAAAAGTTTGCCGACCACTGGTTGAGCTATCATTTGCTATAAGTTTGAAGTTTTTCGAGACATTCTATCAAAATATATAGCGGAATATTGCTTGTAGGGGATGTAGGGGTAGTCAGACCTTCTCCACTTTCCACCAAATTCAAGCATATGTCAGAATTAGGCAGTGATGAAAATTTCAGGTCGCTAGCGATATTCGGTTGGAAAATATGGCTGAATTAAACTATCACGGAGGGGTCATTTGTATGGGAGGTAGGAGAACCCTTGGTCCGATTTGGCCCATTTTCAATACCATCCAAGCTTTTATCAAAACTATCATCTGACCTAAATTTCAAAACGCTAGCTTCGTTATTTCGGGAGTTATCGTGCGAAATGACAGACACACGGACGGACAGTCAGACAGACGGACATGGCTTAATCGAATCAGGGACCGACCCTGATCGATTTTCAATGGTCACTGAGATATATGCATTTTTAGTTTTTTTTGAAATAACCTAGAATTTTGCCATTTAAAGTAAGCATTTAAAAAAACTACTAAGGTAATGGGCTTAAACTTATTTTTGGATTTTAGTCAACACTATAGCAGACATTTCTTAATCATTTAAAATTTCAAAAACCCATCACAATTCGAAATTTTTAATTTTAAATAAAAAAAAAAATCTTAAAATTTTTTAAAGATATTTTTTAATGTAGTATTACTAAAAAAATTGGTATGGCATGGAGTCTGCAGACCACTGGAAAAACTTACGCGTGTTGTCAGCTTTCCAAAAAGGTGTCAATGTCAATACAGATATTTGAAATAATTGAAACAGCTAGCTGCAACTTGTTCGGGGACCATCATTTCGTTTGATGAAAATGAAATAAAGCAGTACATTATACGTACTCGTACGATGCATTTTGAATTTAATGACATTTATTTCATTTTTTATTAAACGAAATGATGGTCCCCGAACAAGTTGCAGCTAGCTGTTTCAATTATTTCAAATATGTATTTGTATTGACATTGACACCTTTTTGGAAAGCTGACAACACGCGTATGTTTTTCCAGTGGTCTGCAGACTCCATGTCATATACATTTTTTTAGTAATGCTAGATTAAAAATCAACTTCAAAAAAATTTAAGAAAATTTTTTCTTGTTAAAAATTAAAAATTTCGAATTGTGATGGGTTTTCGAAATTTTCAATAATTAAGAAATGTCTGCTATAGTGTTGACTAAAATCCAAAAATAAGTCTTAACATATTACCTTAGTAGTTTTTTTTAATTCTTACTTCAAATAGTAAAATTCAAGGTTATTTAAAAAAAAAACCTAAAAATTCAAATATCTCAGTGACCATTGAAAATCGGCCTAGCATTTATGGCCTCATTTTGTTGCATTTTGACCCTATTATAACGTGTTGCAGGGAATAGGTCGACTTAACCAATAACCCTGTATACATACATATATATATTTGCCATACCTCCGGTGGCTCCTTTGAGGTGTTACAATATCTTATGGGTTAAGGGTATAATAAAATATAACCTTACTTAACGCCAGCTTTTTCTCTTAATTTTCGCGAATTAAAAAGCTAAATTTTCTGGGAGATTATTTTAGCTGGTAAAATTTATGAAAACCTCTTCCGTTTCAGAAAGACTAAAGCAACTGTAGCTTAAAACTAAAAATTAAATTGAACTTACCCCAAAATTACTAGTTCTCCATATTTTGAACGTGGTTTATCATGGCCTTCTGTA
The DNA here is from genome assembly GCA_949715475.1 of Microchrysa polita. Taxonomy (NCBI): domain Eukaryota; kingdom Metazoa; phylum Arthropoda; class Insecta; order Diptera; family Stratiomyidae; genus Microchrysa; species Microchrysa polita. The sequence goes on from OX454421.1 coordinate 50,376,423, forward strand.
TCCGGTTCAGCTAGTATCGGAGATTCTGTCCCGTCCGTTCTGAAAAACACAATGTCAAAGTTGTTGAAACATACAAATTTATTCAATATTATGCAGGTTTCTTCGAAAATTGTATTTATTTAAATTCTTATTTCGAACTGTTCTTAATTTTACTCAAACTAATTAAGTTTTCCTTGTATACATGCAATGTTACTTTAAAATGCGAGTAAAGTGTAAAATCCGACATAATTGAAAGCTCACCCAGAAAACTGAAGTATTTCCTATTTTTATTCTATTGCAATTGGAACGGTTCTAGACACAAGTGTTTGATTTTTTATTGTTCGTGATGTCCTACTTTGAGCAACCCTTGCTCTTGGTAGACAAGGTCTGTATAACAATTGACTGACAAAAATTGCTACAACGAGGTTTTTATTCAACGAAGACAACGAAATAGCTTCCGTGGTTTTGAAGGGCGTCCAAGTACAAATAATAATAAATCTATCGATACACACGCGGTCAGTGGAGAGGTCAAGCCAATTTACCGAAACATTCATATTACAAAAGAAAATAATTAATCGTCATCCGTAAACCATAAAATGTCATTTTACATACTTAAGCCAAAAGAATGTTAAACGATGTGTATTGTACACAAACTATGCTGTAATTTATGGATCGGCTATTAAATACATATCTTACTTTTGGTTAACGAACTTTATTGTACTCTATAATAAAGCAAAGTTCAACTACCGTCGTTGCGCACAGAATGCATACAAACACCACTACTGTTTCGAAAGACTAGGGTGTAGCGATACAATTTGGATACAGGCAAAGTATTGGCAATAATTTATTTGTAGATGAGTCACTTTATCTAGGTAAAACATTTTTTACGGATACACATTACATATTTGTTTTTCTTCATGCAAACCCAATTGAATACAATTCACTTTATACTGTAATACATATCAAATTGCATAATTTTCTTGAAAAATTTCCCACTGCGCACAGTTCATATTTGTAAGCGTAAATTTATTGAATGAAAAGTGAAAATTATGGAAGCGAATTAATGCTATTATGTGAATTATCTCAACACTGTAATAACAGAAGCCGCTTACAATTGATTGATATCGTTTTTAGACCTATATTCATAATATAATTGAATGCAATGTTGGATTTATTTTATGTTACACTAAACGAAGACAGTCATGTTTATTAACACAAAATAAAAAATGTCCACAGTTCAACTTAACCTTAGGTTCTAACACAATCGAAATGGACCGATTTCAGGATCCAAATAAAAACAAATTAAAATAAGGCTAGATTTGGTTGTTTTCGAATTTGTATACAGTTACAGGAATTGTCAGGATTGTCAATTTCCCATAGTGTCAGCACAGATCAGATATACATAGATCAGGAACTTAGAACAAAATAATTTTGCCAGAGGGAAACCACTACAAATAAATAATGTGAGACGAATAGAATTTCCATTAAACTGCCCATTGTATTGAGAAAGACAGCTATAGCTAATTTTTGTTTACCAGAGAGTCATAAAGTTTTACTTTTAAGTGTATGCGTAGTCAAAAACATTAATTGCAGTCGTGTGCGTTAACTTTTTCAATGAATTGCATTAGTGTGTAAATTTTCGTCGACATTTAGAGTTGCCGTATTATATCAATTCCCCGACCGCAAATGGATTGTCGTCAACACATAACATCAAATCATACTTCTTTACGTACAATAAACCGATTCGCAATTTAAGAATGCTTTTCTATATAACTATCACTCTAAATAACACTTTTCAATTAACGTTTTTAACATTATGCGCACTACGCTATTGTACATACCGAAATGGTAACACCGAAAACGAAACGAAAATTACACAAACCCCGCCCCCTTGCCATTTTCGTTTAAAAACAATGGATGCTCGGTGTTACCATTTCGGTATGTACAATAGCGTAGTGTGCATAATCTTAAAAATTTCAATTGAGATTATTATTTTATTATTTAGAGTGGTTGTTATATAGAAAAGCGTTCTTAAATTGTCGATAATCGTTTTATTGTACGTAAAATAGTATGATTTGATGTTATGTGTTGAAGACAATCCATTTGTGGTCAGGAAAATAATATTACACGGCAACTCTAATGTAGAGGAAAATTTACACGACCATTTCGTGAACAATACGACATTTTGCATGCATTTTTTCTATGTTCACTTGCGTGAAGATCCACTTGGAGACGAAAAATTTTGATAGTTTGTGTTTTTTTACATAATTTTCTATAATACGTTAATAATATTTTCGAAATAAATAAATATAACGAATAGGATCTTCATCCTCAATAAACAAATATGAAGTGCTTGTTCACGAGGCATTTCCAGTTTTAGATGGAGACTCCACCCATCTCGACCCAGTACTGAAAACGGACAATTTGTGTGCCTGTAGCGGGAGAGTGGAGGCGGACTATTTAGGAGGAGATTTTTTTTACATTTAAGAAAGAGATCGAATCGTTAAGCTAGTTAGTCTATTCATTCTTATGGATTTAAATGATGCTAAGGGGAAGGCTTCGATTATTCAGTATCTTCCTGTATGTACACGTTACTTACAGTACACACTCAAAGGTAAAATGTTTTTCAGCCGATTTTAATTTTGTATGGAGTTCCAACTCTATTCCTACTCTATGGTGTCAGTTCCAGCAAGATGAATCCATTGCTTGCTCTGTGCCGTATTTGTAAAACAAAGATTCAACATCGGTTACGATTTTATTTATACTACAGCAGCTTCTTTTTGTCCGTGTATTGTAATAAATTTGTCTATATTCAGTTTTTATTTAGGTTCTGGAAAAAAATGTTGTATGACTACACAATAAGTAAAAAATGGGCACACATTTTTTACTTATAGTATAGTCATTACGTGATTTTTTTTTTCTTAAATGTTGTGGTGCTGAGCTCGAATCCGGAGCTGAGTGGTGCTAATGAAGAAAGTAGGACAAAAGCTACTTTCTTCATTACCACTTATACGCCATAACCCACAGATTTGCATCAGCATCCTCACAGGGCTGCCTAAAGCAAGCTCGTTTGTTCTTCTTAAAAGCAAGTTTTATTAGCTTAAATTCGGTTTTAGACGTATACAGCAGATTTTTGTGTGTGCCGGTGTGTAAGGCCCTTTGGCTAAGCCGCCGCTGCTAAATTGTCCTTGTCCGCGAACCAAATCGTGTCGCACAGCTTTTTTTATTGTTCGCAAATAATTGCGATATCGGTGGCTTTCTCTTTTACAGTTTGCGATAGTTATTTAGATTTAACTGCAGGAATCTCATTTTATAATTTTATTTAGTGTCTCTCGATACAGTGGACTTTTAACCCTCGAGTAGGCCAATTTTTGTTCGAGCCTGAAAATACATATATGCTTAATTTGGGGGCAAGAAAAACGAAAATAACATTATTTTTTAGTTTTAGTGGGTTTTTACCTGTCAGGCATCATTTGATTAAAACCCGCCTGGAGGCGGTCTTGCCGATTAAAGCGAACAAAACTGAAGGCAATGTCACAACCAGTCTATCTTATGATTTTCACGTTTTTTTTATTGTTTTCGCTTTCTTTTGAAAGCTTTTTAAAAATAGTTTGGCGATTCCATTCGAAAATATCCGCCAATTTGATTTTATTGCATTATATGCATAAAAATTTAATGCATTTTTGTAATATTATTACTAAGTAAAGTACATTATACGAATGTCCCCGTGTTTTCCAACAATTAGGCAGGGTTTCCGGAGATACCTTGATGGCCATTGTACTCCTTGTTACACTGGGCGTTGGGATGTTGCAACTCGATGGGTCTGATGCTCCACAGGGCGCTTCATATATGGTTGATTATTAACGGTATGGCATAAGTCGTCAGTGAGACTAGGACAGTATTGTCCTCTGAACCCTACTCAAGGCTGAATAGTAAAACTGTTTATTCCTATGCCCCGTTTGCGGTTTGAAAGCACACGAATTAACTTGCTGTCTAATTATGGAGGTGGGGGGCTGCCGTGAGTGATGGAGGTGGGCCTCCGCTAATGGAACGACAACATTACCCAGAGGACATAATTGTCCGAATTTGACACGCCTAAAATGGCCCCAACAACCAAGTTTGGAGACCATTTCCTCCGGGAACAAAATATCAGTTCGGTTTAATGCCGCCGAGGTATCCATCAAAAGTCTATAAACTTTGGAGGACGGGAAATAAAACTGCTAGTTACGGAGGCTGATAACAAACATTCCTTAAATGTTATGATGAATAGAATTAGAGCACTAGTTCATGATAATATGCTAAATTTTTATGATAAACTATCTTATTCAGAAGGAAACTAATATAAAATATATAATATAAAAATATACTACTGCCCTTTCGTAAATAGGCAAGCAAAATTAAGCTGCATTAGGCCCAGCAGTAAGATTCAAAATGCCTAGCTCCAGGCTAACACAAACCCAGCTGGATAAATAAAAAAAAAATTATCTGACTTCGAACTATTTGCTAAACTTTCCTTCATGTTCGGATTGTCTTTGGATAGTGCAATAATTGAAGAGTTCCCTTAGTTTTAGTTACCAATAATAATTATATATTATTATCGCTGGCATTATCATGATCTCTCTACAACTGTTTCTACTGAGGTGGAGGAAACCCCAATAGCAACTGCTCAACTTCGGACATAAAAATGATTTAAGTTAGGCAAAATTCATATTTTCCCACTCAATAAAGATTAAAATAAATACTCCAATCAACGGGGAGATTTTACCTTGCAAAAATTGGGGACTTCTCAAATTTTTGATATGTTATAAAGACAGGTGGGGTAAGTTAAAATCCAAGTTTGCGTCACTTTCCCCCCTGTGCTCCCGCCGCTATCTTGAAAAAACCATCTAAAATCGGCTCTTTTATCAGTTTGCGGTCTATAACTCCTTCCCAGTCCATTTGAGCACGAAATGTGCCGAGACAATCTTGTAGAGCACAGAATTTCCTATAAATTTCATCTACAATCAAAATTGGCAGAGTTATAGCGCAAAGAATATGCTAAAAATTCCATGAGCTATTGGTAGGTATACAATGCGTTTTTGTGAGTTTGAAATTGGCATGATTTTTGATATTTTCTCCATTTTCGTGGCGCTATAACTCTGTTAATTTGAATTGTAGAATACAACATCTTAGATTAAATTTGTAGGAAATTTTGTCCTCTACAAAATTGTCTTGGCAGATATTGTGCTCAAATGGACTGTAAAGAAGTTACAGGGCAAAAACTGATGAAAGGGGTTTTTTGAAGATAGCGGCGCGAGCACAGGGGGGAAAGTGACGCAAACTTGGATTTTAACTTACTCCACCTGTCTTTATAACATATAAAAAATTTGAGGAGTCCCCAATTTTTGCACGCTAACCCCTATTATTTCGTCTCTATTGATTGGAGTAAAATATGAAAGCTTAAAATTTCTTGCCTAACGTCATATTTCCTTCACAACAGATAACAGCTAAAATACCAGCTGAAAAGTTGACGTAGAACAGCAAGACCGCCTCTAGGCGGACTTCCTAAAACACACCATAGCAGCTTTTCTAAACAACAAATTCAGTACTAAAGCTTTCTATGACATAATATAAATGTCCGTTAACCTCAACATAATTTTTTCTTTTCCAAAAAGTGCTTAGCGCATTTTTTTCTTTAAGAGTGAAATTTGTGATATTGTAGAAATAATTTTCCACCACGAAAACTAGGAGGTTGCAACATCCAACTGTGGATAAAAAAATAACCACCCCGCAGAATGCTTCAAAACTTACAACGTTCTTACAAAAGATGTGACACTATCGATTCAATTAACTACGAACAAAAAATGATCTGACCAGATTTGTAGTTTTGGGGGTACAAAGTAAAACCCGCCTCAAGGCGGTCTTGCCTACTCGAGGGTTAACACTGCTAGTGTGGTGCTTGAAATTTACCGTCCCGGCTTCTTGGCATAATATACAGTTGGGGTTCCTGTGACGACGTGTGAATGTCACAAAGTATCCAAACGCAAAACAATGTGAAGCACTTCTAAAGCCGACCCCACACCGACCGGGGTGTGGCAAACACCGCGCAAAAGACCGGTTCCAAGAATGATACCTTGGACTTGGAGTCGCCCAACCACACTGTTGCTGCACGATTTTTCGTATCAATCTTTTGTGCGGTGTTTGCCACACTCCGGTCGGTATGGGGCCGGCTTTAGGCGAGGCGGTTTGTCCACCCAACCTTGAGCTTCCCGACCGTTAGCACGTAATTCGAGCTTTGAATATGGACAGCAGCGGAACGCTACTTAACACGTCGACACAGTTAATAGTAAACGCCGAGAATATCAACATCATATCTCAAAGGTTGCGGTGATGCAGAAACCTACATAACCTCATAATGCCACCGCGAAAGAAGTTGGGCTACATATCAACGAAACCAAAACGAAGACACTGGAGCAATCTAAATAAAGGACGCTAGTAGATTACAGTGGGGGGCCTCAATATCGAGTATGTATATGTAGACAACCTCACCTACCAGTGTTATAATTTGTCAAATGACAACAAAACAGAAAAAAAAGTTAAGCGACCGATACAACTAGCAAACAAAATGTATTTTCCATCCTCCCAAGTATGAATTTAAGGCATGCGCACGGAAACACGATGCTTCGTGATATACTAGCGAAGCGTCGACCCTGACCCAAGGTTGGTTGGTAGGTAAAAGTGGCGGCTTAGGCAGAGGCTAGCCAAAAGCCCAATTAGCGCATAAAGCGCCGTTTTGAAACCACAAACTCCGTGAAGTTTAACTAGTGTATATGATGAAGGTTAGGTAATGAATTTAGAAGTGGGGAGGTGCCTTGAACCAGCCAGTGTTATTTAGGAAGTACAGCAGCTCCCCTAATTTCACATTAGCTGCATCCTCCAAGCCTCCCAGAAAAGCCCTACCGAGCGTCCTATACCGGGTTCTGGCAAGACCCGGGCATTCACACAGAAAGTGAATCAGGGTTTCCCTTTCATTTACATTACCCTGACCCAAACCTCCGAAACTTTGTTGTACAGATTTAAACGAAAGGTCTTCGAATTTTCAGCGCGGTTCACGAGTGAATAATGGCGCATCCGGTAAAACCACGAGGTATAGCAATTCTACGATTAACTGGAACCATCGAAAATCGTGAACCTTCAACGATTGCAATGGGCGATGCATGTATAACGAATGGACTATAATCGTATTCCGAAAAAGAGGGAGGACAAGATCAATTGGAGATCAACGATTCAGGTGACCAAGACCCGACGTCGAGCTATCGTGCCATATTGATAATGATTTATAGAAAACGGAAATACTCCACGTTAATTTTTACGCAAAAGAACGAATGGCCAATTTTTTCCCACCACTGTGTGTGAAAGCTTTATCTTTTGCTGTCAAATTCTAAACCATGTATCTACCTACACCAATGGCATTCTATATTGTAATATGCAGAGAACGATGAATGGTTTATACCAATAACATATTTAAAATTGTGCACAGTAAATAAACAGACAAACATTTGTTGTATTGACTCATTTATTCCGAGCTTCGTTAGGGTGAAATCAGGTTTATGTGGCAGTTGTTGCTTGGATAGATTGTTAAGTGAAAGGTGTAAAAATCATTTGCAAACAATAAAATAGAACGTGAAGAATGACAAAAAAACAAACAAGTAAAAAAAAACTGCATCGATTTCTTTAGTCACAATATTTGCGATGAGAAAATATTTTCAAAATACATTTATGAAGAAGAGAGTGTTGTTTTAACATTCAATTTGCAGATCAGATTGCAATAACTCTGCCAGGCAGCCCCTACAATGACTATCACTATGTATCGAAAGTTGAAATTCTGAAATGAAATGTGAACAAGAAAGACTAGTGGGTCTTACTATAGCAACACAAGAATATCCCTAAAAAGCCGTGATTCTCAAATTAAATACACCCACGAAAATTTTATGTCTTCTAAATCTGGTCACGGTCCTTCAACGAGAAGTGACGGTGTTGTGAGTATGATCCTACGAAACAGCGCGAATATAAGTAAGCCACGCAAACAACCACTTAAATATTGGGGTTGGTGATGAATGCAGTCACAACTTAGTGAAATTCAATCCCGAACATTTGATTGCCATCCAAATTCAATCAAAATTGCGCGATGGCGACACTATCATCAAATATTTGTGAAGAAAATTTTGTCACGACAAAAATTACTATTGTTAATGAAAAAAATTTAGGACCACAGTTAAGTTTGCATTTTTCCTGACTAAATCGCATAAAGATATTGCTAAAAATACTGCCGTTATCTCAGGGGTCGATAGGGGACCACGCAGCCAGGCAGGGCATCCCTTTAGAACCCGCATTGTCGCAGTTATGGAAATCATCTATGTAACCTTCACGAAGTTTGTAGTTTTAAAACGGTCGGCGCTTTATGCGCTAATTGGGTTTTTGGCTCGTTCTGCGCAAGTCACCGCTTTTACAAGCCAGCAAACATTCCTACTTCTGTGGAGGAGAGTCTTCATTGTTAAACCTACATACATTGCACCCACAGACTATGAACGACTCGCAGTATGGGAGCATTTAAACAATTTGCAAAGGCAGGCAATCTACGCTATTTATCCCAAAATTTTCCCCTAAAAGATTGGCCGATATTCTTCAACTAACCTAAAACAAAGACCGAATCTTTTTTGGTCTACTTAAAGACATTTGTGATCAGTGATCACTCTTGTTTAAGAAACAATTTTCATACAACAGGACTCAAGCAAAACGGTCAAGCAATACAATCCACACACTTTCTTTTGAAGTGTAAAGGTTTGTGTCCGTAGAGATAACTCCTCCGCTATTAAACCACTGGTTCGGAACCCTGATGGAGATATTTTCTATACAGAAATGTTCCTTAAGGTCATAGTCCAGACAAGGAATGTAGCCACATTAAAAAAATATGCCAATGGGGCTTGAAATTGGATGCTATACTTCGATTGCTGATCGATCATCACTTGAGTCGTCTCTACCAACATAAACCTTTAGACAACCTGTTCTGAGCACTATAGGCGGATATTTTCTATATGGACATGTTTCTATACATGATAGTCGATACTGGAAACGTAGCCATATTAAACAAATAATCCATATTGGCTGAGAATTGGTTCCCGAAGAACTATCCCTGAACGATCATCGCATGGGTGTTCTCTAAGAACACAAACCTTAATGCCCTAATGAATGATCCACCGCGAAGTAGCCTAATGTTTGAGATACATATCATGCCGCAGTAGTAGCATCAGTACCGCGAAATGTCAAGCGCAATGTATTTTACATTGCTGACAAAATTACTGGACAGAAAGCTCGGCATTCAGCATATTTTGTCAGATATGAAATTCTACCAATGCTGCTGCTTCTGCGCCATATGTATTTCAAGCATAACACTGACGAAATTGCTTCGGGTCCAATCAAATAACCCAGCCACTTTTTAAGTATGAATATCTACTGGCATAGTCCTGCCTACTTCGACAAGGAGTATTTCCGAACAAACCTTCCTTCTTAAATGTGGTGCACGTACATCGATTTAAAAACAAATATGTACACACCGCAAAGTACCACAATAATCAGCACTGATTTCTTTTTGGACGTTTTTATAATGGACTAACTAAAATATTATGTACGTATCTAATTTCGCTCTTGTAGGTCATTGCCACTATAAAGATATACCAGTTTGAGTATCAAGTAGGTAAAAACTATGTAAGCACCTATCACCTGCCGACAGGTGCATTATGCGACGGATGTTGTGGACACGAAATTTCCCAATGGAGGTAATAACCTTTTTGTTCGAGTTTAGCAAAAAATTGAGAATAATGTAAGTAGGGTAAATTTCTTTTGAAAATAATAAACTAAATAAGTAAGTTTTTGTTTCCTCAACGTCGCGTTACAAATATATAATACATATTGGCAATTTTAGGATTAGACAAAGATAGTAGCTGCAAGTGAGTAAAGGGCCTGAAAAGGATTTTCTGTACTATCAGCAATCACCATAACTCACAGGTCATTGATGCTATTGTTCTTGTCTTGGGGTGTACTCTGAGAAAATGTTGAACCGAACACGCGATAAGCTTCTCTTCAGAAATCAATAGGAAATGCATTTCTCAAGTTACACAATGCACTTGAACGGAATGTATTCGTTTGGTTGCTTTCCTGAAGTAGGTGCGTTTTACAAGAGACGAATGTGCAAACAATAAAGAGAAAAACATGTACGTACATGTACATTATGTATTATACATGCATAGTTTGTTCTTTGGAATGGTTTTTACACTGTTGGAATGTTATATTCATTGTACTGGCGACTCTTAATGGATAGTTGTACTTGTAGAGGTTGGCATTTTTTTTCATTCTGCTTAAGCCAGAGCATTGCCACAGAAGACGATATACTTAATTGGATGAAATACATGGAGTAACAGATTTTTTAATCTTCAGAGAATAAAAAAGTTAAAAAAGGTAGAGAAAGTAAAGATCCTCTGAACTGCCACCATTTAAAATTTAAATTTTAAGCACATATCACTTTAATGTCCATATGACACTAGACTAAAAAGTACGCTTGGAGCTGCACTGAAAAAAAAACGGCAATATGTATTTAATATGTAATAAAAGTAGAGTAAGTAAAATGTGGACCATTTTGACGAAAATCGATGTGGAATTAGAACATTTCACCATAAATATCGTATTCTGTTGCATGGATCATGAATTACAAGGGCAAGTAAAAAATAAGGTTCCCACATTTTTTCCAGGTGTAAGGCATTTTTTATTACAATAAATAAGAAGTATACCATCTGAAAGCTTGTATGTACTTTAAACTTTTTTTCACTTAGTCGCCAGATTTACGCATTTTTCCTGACGAGTTCTGAAAACCCGCTTCGAAGAACTCCGCCGCTAGGCCGCCGATCCGAGTAGGTGCCATTGTTTCGACAGTTCTTTTCTTTCCGGAATGACGTAGTGACACCACGTTTCATCTCTCGTAATAATGGAGTCCAAGAATACTTCGGTATTCTCGGCGCATTTTCGAAGAAACCCCCTCGGCACACTTTACGCGATTGGCTTTGCGGGTTTCTGAAAGCATATGCGGAACCCACCGCGCAAACACCTTGCGATAATCAAGTTTTTCGGCCAAAATGTTGTCGATGGTTTTTACACAAACCTCGCACGGAAAACATAAAGCCATCTAAAATGAAGAAATAGCTTTCTTGTTTGCAAAATTCTCAAATCTAGGCCAAATTTAAAAATTTGTTCTTGAACTGGTCCTATTTACAAGTCTTAGGCCCATTCTCTCGTAGATCTTATAGAATGGTTAGTCTTATCGCCCAGAGAAGACACACACAATATTCAAAAAGCTTCTCCATTATATTGAATTGATTTTTTGTAAATTTTGCATAGTTATGTTATCTTTTGCTTATTTACGCTGTTGAATGAAAGTGCGCAATGATTTTCTCAATCTAAGATGATGGCTTAAACAAGCAAAATATGGCGTAGCTATGCAAAATAAACAAAAATTCCATTCAATACAATGGAAAAGCTTTCTAAATATGGTGTGTGTCTTCTCTACGCGATAAGACTAATCAGCCGACAGGTACTGAATGGCTGAATTCAAATTGTAAGAAAACGACCGGACGGGTAAACTTGCACGATAAGAACCATCGTATGATAATTTCACACTATCCGATCAAAACACGGACCGGTGAACAATAATCACACAGCAAGTATGTATAAATGTTGCCATGCACGCTCCAAAGTTAGTGTACAATGAAGTGACGAGTCGACAAGATTAAAATGCAAGTAAAACACGCGCTAATTGTCTTTGCAGAACGCCTGAACTATTGGTAGATGCAATCGTCTTATCGATCGTACGAAAGATCTTACGAAAGAAAAACAATCGTGTCACGATTTTTTTCTTTCGTAAGACGCGTTCTTACAATGTGAAATGCACAATGCTTGTCTACTGGCCACTACAAAAGCTCTCTTGTCTTGCAAGTTTACCCGTCCGGTTTCGTCTTACAATCTGAATTCAGCCAATAAGAGCTATCAGAAACCCGGCCTATGTTTTGAGAAACACATTCAAGATTGAAGCACAAACTATTTTTCTGAATTCAAGCAAACAAATGCTTAATAACAGTTTTTTTTTTACATTTACCGTGTAAAGCTTCTGGAAAAACTTTATTATAGCTTTAGCTTATTTTGGAGCATTGTAGTGGATTATTCAGTAGTGTCTCTGGTGTAATGGGCAGAGCGTGTGACTGGGAAGAATGGGGTTACGAGTTCGATGTTGGTTGGCTGCACGATTTTTCTTACATTTTTTTATACCCTTCACTCGTAGAGTAAAGGGTATATTAACTTTGTCATGAAGTTTGTAACGCGTTGAAGGCAGCATCTCTGACCATATAAAATATGTACATATATATATGATCAGCATGACGAGCTGAGTCCGTCTGTCTGTCTGTCTGTTGCTACGCGTTTTACTCGGCCAGTTTAAAAGCTATCGAGCTGAAATTGCTTCTTTTTATTGCAGTCAGTTTGTATGTTTGAATCGCTAAAATCGGACCATGGGGTCATGGGGCTGCCATACAAACCAAACCCTAAGAAAGGATGAAATCAGACTGTGTGGTCATGGGGCTGCCATACAAACCCAGCTCCTCAAATTGACACCAATTTCAACGAAACCTCACAAAAGTGCATTTCAATTGACGCCACAAAACATATGTAAAAATGAATGGAATCGGACCATGGAATCATGGAGCTACAAACCCAACCCCCCTTTTTCGATCTTCTAAGAAACATTTTTTCTACAACAATTCCAAAAAACCTTAATGCGTCTTAATAAAAAAAAATGTAAAACAAATTGAATCGTAGTATGGCGCCATGCTCCCGCATCTCCCCAATAAAGTTTTCTGAGTAATTTTTTTCTATTTTCCCACTTATTTCAACCAAACCTCACACAAATATTGTTTTATCGACGCCACGGAACTTATGTGAAAACGGAAGGAAAAGAATGGGGAAGAATTAAAAGTCATAGGTTCGCCAGAAAAAAACTTTTAGCCCGAGGAGAGTGAAGGGTATTCAAATTTCGGACGCGCCCGAAATTAGCCTCGGTCTCGTTTTAGATTCTCTTGTCTTTTTCATAAGAAAAGTTTGCTTGATTTAAGGTTACTTTTCCTTAAAGCGATGTTACTGCATTTGACTTGGATCAATGGAACTACATAATCCTCAAATAAAGATAAATATTCCTTGGCTGTTTTTTTTTTCTTGATCTTAGCCATATTTTCTTCACTTTAGCAGGCGATTTGGTTCAGTGCAGGAACCTGGTAAGCCAGCTCCCGAAGCGTTACTCTCCGATCTCGGATTTCACACCTGGCGGTGACGGCGATAGCGGGCTCCATCGCGGATGGCTGTTAGGCCGGCACTGAGCGTCGCAGCGATCGCTCCCGGTACACTGCAAAAATTGGGCTATCTAAAATTAAGAAACTCTTTTCTCATTTCTCAATTTCTCCAAATGAGAAAATTTCTTCAATACCTTGTTTTGAGACACAGTAAGTAGATTCCAGCATAAACTATTATTCTCAATTCAAGCAAACAAATTCTTCTTAATATAATTTTTTGACATTTTCCATGTAAAGCTCGTGGAAAAGCTTTATTTTGGCTTTAGCTTATATTGAAGCCTTGCAGGTAGCGCGTTTGACTGGGAAGAATGGGGTTATGAGTTCGATGCTGGTTGCCTGCAAGTTTCTTTTTTAGATTCTCTTGTCTTTTTCATAAGAAAAGTTTGCTTGATTCAAGGTTACTTTTCCTTAAAGCACTGCTATTGGCATCTCACTTGTATCAGTGTAACTAATTCTCAAAGAGAGAAATATTTCTTGGCTATTTTTTGTCATATTTTTTCTTAATTTTAGCCATATTTTCTTTATTTTAGCAAGCGATTTTGTTCAGTGTAGTGGGAATGGGGTGGGGGTACCAGCAATCCAGGCGGTGTTGCCGGATTTCACCTAGCATCTCCCGCGGCGAGTGCACAGCGTTCGGAACCTTATTTTTTACTTGCCCTCCGTATAAACTAAATTTACTTTTATCCAAACGTAAATTTTAGCATTTGATTTAATGTCCTATCAGCAAAGCATACTTTAAGGTACATTTTCCTCGACACGACTGCAGCGGCCCTAACGACAGCGACTCACTCATATAAAAACTCATTTTTCTCTCATTCTAAAAACGAGTTTTTATATGGAATGAGCGAGTCTCTGTCGCTAGAGCCGCTGGGGTCGTGTCGAGGAAATTGTACCTTTAGGCGCAATTTCGATTCCACAATGTCATTGAAGCTCAGCAAATATTGCGAATTGCTATAAACTGTATACAAATATCGTTTCGGTTCTGTTTCCACTATACGAATAGCAGCTGCAGAACGAGATTCATTGAACAGGCGACTTACATTCTCGCCATAACCGAAGAAGAATTTCGACAATCGTTTTTTAGACTAGAGTATGGGAAGCTCCTAGACAGAATGGAGTCCTCGACAAAGCGCTGAAACTAGCAATTTAAACAGCTCCTCAGTTGTTTGTCGGAGCTTTTGAAAGTTGTTTAAGGGCTTTGAAAAGGCAGAAATCGGTATTTCTTCCTAAGCCGAATAAACCGGCAGAAGAGTCGAACGCAAATCGACCAGTCTGCCTGCTCGACACGAAGAGAAAGATGGTTGAACGAATCATGTTCAACAGAGAATGGGTGGTTTCCAGAACAACCGCACAAGTTTAGACGAGCGTAGGTAGCCTACAGTAGATGCAATTGTGACGGTTACCCTGCCTCGATACGACCCAAAGTGTTTGTGGTAGTACTAAATAATCTTGAGTTTACGCTAAGGCGATCACAACTTTAAAAATTGGTTGCAAACGCTAGGCGTTGAATTTGCGGAAACAAAAACGGAAACTGTTCTTAAGCGGATGATTACTTTCGTTATAGTACACTCAGAGAAAAAAACGCACATTCATATTAAAAGCTCCACATTTAAATTGAACGCAGTATTCGTTTGAAAAATATCTTTTGATTTGAACGAGTTCTCGTTTACGCTAAGAGAATTTCTTTTAAAACAAAAGAGCAGCTAAACCGCAAACGACGGTCGTTTAAATCAAAAGATTCCGCATTACATAGTAATGTGGATACATTCCTTTACGTAACAAATACGCATACCTAAAGGACGCGATGCCAAAATATCATTTGTTTCAACGTAGCACAACAGGTAGTTAATACTTCTGGCCGGTCCGATGAGTCTCACGTGTTCATATTCGTTCCAAAATAATGTGGATAGTGTCTAACAACAAACGCGTATTAGAATCTTCGTCGATGTTAAGAGTGTTTTCGAGAATGTACTTTTGCATTCATCTGGAGGAATGGACGCTTGCACACGTGCAATTTAAGTTTAGCGGGTGTTAAAATAAAAGTGTATTGTATTAATCGTATTAATATTAGACCTAAATAAAAAATAAAGTGTTTTTCTGAAGTTTTCATAAGTTTTATTCTTTATTCAACACAGGTAACAGTAACTATCTAATCGAATGGAGAATGGACAATCAAACGGAATGTATTATTTTATTTTAGCAGAGTTTGCCTTTAATTCCATGTAAAACTCAATTATTTTGAAAGGTGCAATTTCTATGAAATGAAAACGGGATGCGTTACTTTCGAAATACATACCGTTTCATTAAAAAGAATGCTTCGTTTAGTTTAAATAACAAAAATGTTCAATATAAAAACGAAGACGTTTGATACAATTGCCTTTCATTTATTTAAAATGGTTTACCCGGTTACAATAAAAGAATAAGTGTTTATTTCAATGAAAAATACGTTTAAATCGACTGGCTCCTTCTTTCCAGGTAAACGTAAATTCTTTTGATTCAAACGCTTTTTTACAACTCATTATGCTTTTGAAAGAAACGCCACTCGTTAGAATTAAACGCATTTGCGTGTGGAGCCAAATCAAAAGCGGAAATCGTTTGAATTAAATATATTTCGTTCAATATTAGTGAATATTTCTCTGAGTGTATATGCTACACCGGATTAGGTATGTTCACTACATTCCTTTGGGAGTTAGGATGCAGTATCTTTTTGAATATTTACCCACTTTGGATGGAAAAAAGGCGTTAGTTCCATAATTTTAAATGTATGCTCCCATATTCTCCGGGCACCGATGATGCCTTCGCTACATCGAATAGGATTTCAAAGAAATAAATAATATTTTTTACAGTGGATAGAGATTACAAATAGGCATACCTCATTACACATATCAGTGAAATAATAATATCATAGCATTTCCACGGAACTTAGGAATGGAAAACACATATACGTTAGTAGGGATAAGGTTAGCTAGACGCCAACCTTTCCTACTTTCATAATAAACATAAAATGAATTAAAATAAAATAAGAATTGTTTTTGTATCCCAGACAATATTAATACTGATATAAGGGATGCAAGATCAAATATGATTTTTAAAAAGGACTTCGTTCAAAGTTAAGCTACGAGCCACTAAAAGACGAAATTAAAAAATCCTGCAGTTTCAGCGATGGCTAGAATTCACTGTTGCCATTGGCCTAGGAGCTCGCCAGAACCGAAAAGGCACTCTAGCGGGAATTATCATGTTCGGTTTTTAATACAGTACGAATTGTAATCGGTTTGAGAGAGGTTTAGGGAACAATGCAAAGAATCGGGCAAATTCGACATTAGTTTCTCGTTTATATCAGGTCGCGTAGCATGTTAAAATTACATAATCTATTTACTTTCAATCCATATCGCAGAATTTTATTGATCAATGCGACGAATACTTTTAAATGCAGAAAGACCCAATATATTTTTTAATGGCTGATGAATGTATACCGGTTCAACTTTCCTTTGTCGGTATACCGAAAATTATCCAAGGTGTATTTACGCCTTCCAGAAATATCAGTTTTTGCCAATATTGTTAATCCTATTCCTCTATTGAGTCCAAGGTAACTGGAAATTAAATTACCATACACATATTATAGCATTCTTGTCTACCAATCGAATAAACATTCGAAAAAGCGCCAAAGCATTGAATGCTGGGAAGAGGCGAATAAACGGGGTCAAAGACGATTAGGCAATACACGACCCTTTCGTTTGTCATGACACGTCGGCTATAGTTGCTGGTAGCATAGCATAAAAAGGACGCAAGCTGTGGTCAAACATATCGCGCCCCAACATTTCATGCTACAGAGTTTTTCATAGACAAATTAGGCATATGCAATGCAGTCATCGCATACAAACTTGTAACGTTGCTGCTGGGCTGACATTGTTTACGTCGCATATAGCTTGAATGCAACCAATACATTTCGAAGCTTTTGGATATTCGTCCGAAAATGGGTCAAGGATAATCTGCATAACAGGGTCATGGTATAGTGTTGAAAATAATTGCTTGTACTAAAGCGTTTACGTGCATGATCTGAATGAGATTGATTTTTATTATATTTTTACTATGTTCAATATTTTTAGCTATTTGTTTCAATATACACAATTTATCGATAGCCGAAAAAAAAATTGAAAATCCCACAATCGTTTGATTTTTTTTTTTAGAAAATACCCGGGAGTACCATAAAAATTAAGGGTATCCAGGATTTAACGTGAATTCCCTGGCGTACGCCTTTAAAAACGGTTTTCTTATAGGAAACGAATTGTATGTACTATGCTTTATTAGATTTTACATAGTATGTATAAGATCGTAAATGGTTAACAAAGAATTACAAATGATTTCCAATTACTTTAATTTAATGTCACAATTAAAAAAAATCGTTTGCAAAAAAGTATAAATTTAGATATACATTTGAAAGTATGTATGTTTACACCACATATCTTAACGAAGAAGAAGCATAACAAAGGCAAATATGTACATACATAACATCAAGACGAGATATTACAAGAAGAAAGTGAGAGTCGCTATATTGTTGTCTATGCTGCTCAGAGGAGGTAATAAACTTCAATTCTAGTCAACTATATGAATGATTACATCTCACAGTTACATTCACATCATCTGTAAGCATGGTGGAAAACGATTACAAGATACCGGCCACACCTCAATATATTTTGATTTGACTATTTAACGTATGGGTATAACTAATTGTAAAATATTCGTCCATTCGAAGTAAAGCTGTATGAACCTGAATTTGACAGTGAGTCGTATGGAGAAAGTTGAAAAAATAAAGAGTGATCAATTTTGTAGATTTCAAACGCTAAACACTCTGTAGATATATGTATATTCGTTTTAAAAGAGACAGTTTTCACATCTCGTGCACCACTGGCCGCAAATTCACGGCTCGCGAGCTCTGTTTTGACAGCGTCACGACTCTCGCTCGTCGTGTACTTCCCATACAAGCCAATGCATTTTTATGTCTCGAGTTTGCAAGCCGTACGGTTATTCGTTTGAATGAAGCCTTAGGCTTCGTCATTTGAACTTAGCCTAAAGGAGTGTGTACTTTAGTATCCAGGGGAACAAAGTGGAATCTACGTTAGGCGGCAGGCAATCCAAAAAGTTAAAGTTGCTACTTAGCAATAGTTACAGTAGTAGATGGCGGCTCCGATTTTTCACTTTGACTTCTTTCTGGCAAAATAAAAACATTTCCAGGCTACCAAGCTCTATGGGTCTTGTTCTGCTGCGCATCAAAAGTAAGTAAGTAAAGTAAGGTGCCGATTTTGAACCTACTTTTTATCGATTAAACGATCATTCGCCACTAAAGTAGACAGATAGTTGGCCGCAATTAGTCTTGAATTAAGGCTATCCGTCCCTCGGAATCACCTGTATACCCACACGCTGTATAATACTAGCGAGCGATAACTTACTAAGCGGTTTGGTGCAATTGGGCTCAAACTTGACCCCCTTGGTGAGGTGTGGTATACATGGATAATAAAAATAGTGGTTGTTATTTCTTTAAATTAATGTAAGAAAACTTTCTAAATGTAAATGACTATTAAAAATCGATTGCAGTTTAATTTACAGGGATAGTTTAATTAAGTCATGAACATTTCACAGGCTCCCATTTATCGTACTTGTCTCTGGCCCCATTCTCTTCAGAAGTGCTCAGTTAATACTGATAAAACCACTACAAAAATATAGATGAAATATCAAGCTTTAACATGACATGCAATATATATAGTCAAAATCTCTACCGTTTGATAAACATATATAGAGCTTACAGATTACAGTAATTGCCGTTGAAACTATGCTGATGAATTTCATTAAGATGTAGTTAATGAAACTTCAACGGCAATTACTTTAATCTGTGAGCTCTGTATGTTTATTTCAATGAAACTTAAGCTTCTTTTGTGTTAATAATTTGTACCGCAGCCCTATGACGTGTTCCGATCCCATCTGTTCCTGGATGTTTTGAGGCTTTAGGTAAACACTTCGGTCACGTTTGGTTAAGATTGATTCAAAATGAAAACAGTTTTTCACAAGAACCTAATTTTCGGGGGTTGGTTTGTATGACAGCCCTATGACGCAGTGTTCCGATTCCAACCGTTCCTGATTTTGAGGCTTTACTAGGAACACACTTGGATGAAGTTTGGTTAAGATTTGTTCGTAAAGAAAAAAGTTTTTCTTAGAAGAACCTAATTTTGTATTTTGGGGTGGTTTCAATGGCAGCCCCATGACACCATGGTCCGATTCCATTCGTTCCGAGATACATACAGAGTACACTAAAAAGAAACACCACATTTCAGCACGATAGCTGAGGGGACTATAGTTTGCATAGAAACAGACGGACAGGCAGACAGACAGACGGTCATCGCTCAATCGATTTCTCGTGTGACACTAATCAATTAAATATATAATTTTTATAGTCGAAGGTGCTTTCTTGTGAGCGTTGCAAACTTCATGACAAAATGAAAATACCCTTTCACATAGTGACGGTTATAAAAATCACACCTTGCGATAATTTTGCATGCACTGTAACTGAAAATCTTAATATTTCTTAAATTTTCTTTTATACTCTTTAATGACAAAAAAGCTATATTTTTGCGGTGCCATCTGATCCGAAAAATAACTTTTTATTGTTAGGAGGAAATCTGACCTTGTTTGTGGCCTAGGACATCTGTAAAGTTTGAGTGAAAACTTTTCAAGATCACAATTCTCCCAAACACTTAGTCAAGTGTGAATTTTAGACTTACAGAACAGAGTTAAATTTTTTCTGCAATTACTCCTAGTCATATACTAAGTACCGCAAATAGATAGAAATATGTTTTCCTGTCACTGTGCAGTGCACCGCAATTCTAATCTGCGACTATCCAAACCAAATCGATTACATACCTTGAATTAGTTAACGAAAAATGTGTCCAAATACCATATGCGCTTGATAGACAAAGGCAGACTGGATTAATAGTAATCGGTCCAAGATCCCAATTGTGCTTCCAGGGAAGCGCTTCCATTGGAACAGCTTTGCAGCACATTCTTTTTAGTCGCAATCACCTCTACGGACATGCCAACATCCCAATTGAAATGATGCGGAATGCTCTAGAGCACTTTTTTTTCTGCTGGGATACTAATACAACACCAGCAATAACTGCATAAATGCACACACCAAAAGAAAATTGACAAATAGGTTACTGATGTATGTTGCAAACATATATATGGTATCAATATACAAATACATACATTAAATGTTATCAGTTGACAATGTTCTGAAACTCTGATAAGATGACAGTTGGTTGTTCGATTCTACAAGATTGTGTGGCTTCATTCTTTTTTACAATTAAATAGAATGAATAATGTTGTACATGTATTATAATTTGAAGTTCGTATTCTAACCCTTTAATGTAGTGTATGTACACTGAAAAAATCATTTGCTAAAAACAAGAAATACAATAATAACAGCCAAGGAAAATTTTTCCTGATTTAAGATGTATTTTCTTGTTCCAAAAAAAGTCTTTGCTTAAAATAAATAAATACGCATTATTTTAAGCAAAAACTTTTCTTGGAACAAGAAAATACATGTTAAATCAGAAAACTTATTCTTGGAACAAGAAAATACATCTTAAATCAGGAAAAATTATTCCTTGGATGTTTTTCATTGCATTTTTTTTTTGTTTTAACCAAATGATTTTTTTCAGTGTAGTGTAGTGTATGTTTACCTCCTAGTCCTAACTATATTCCTAGTTAATCCCTCAAATCAAAAAGCTTACCTTTTTTTAACATTTCAGTACAGTCGACAGTAATTATTGTTAAAACTATGTAGTTTCGGAAACTGACGTCAAATTGAAATTGGATTTATGAATAGGAAAGTGACTCACACGACAAATTATGATGAACAAACATTGGCACAAAGCGCGCTAAACACGATTTTTGGCGTTTTGCCAAATTATACTATCGATCCCTTCAGCATTGTCTATTCAATTCGGGACACCCTGTATATTATAATATAGTACAAATGAATTTTCCGACCGTAGTCATACGAAGTAGTATCTACGGTAAAACGCGGCATTGTACTATTTTTTCTTATTTCGAATACTCACGATTTATTTACAACACTAATGTGTAATTTTAAGACCAAAAAATTTATATACAAACTCATGAAATACGCTTCGCTTTGTTTATCAATATTTAATGCGCTGTTGTCTGGCCATGCATTTACCGCGCGTTCGCGATGAGTATTTCATAAAAAGGTGGGCTTTTGCAAATTTGCACTGTGTTGTTATCGTTGCACGAATTTTTGTTTCCTTCTTCACAATTCATATCATCAACATTCATAAGTACATATTATAATGAAAACAAGATCGCGAAATGCAACTGCTAATGAGTAAGATACGGTCACACGGGCATTGTTTCGGATGGTATCTTTCTTAATGCAAGCTAGGACTGAATGATATTGTAAATATTTTCAAGGAAGCGTATCAGACAGTGTGTTGACAACTGGGGGAATCCGATTAGCGTATTTATTATTGTTATTTGAGTCGATCGAAATTGTTTAAAGTACGTAATTAATTGTACTGTTTTTTTTTAAATACATACAATAAATAAATTTTGTATGAAAGTAACCTCAAATGTATTTGTTACCGTTTTGAGATGTTTGTATACTGCTAGATATGTACATGTACATGTATATTCTTACCAGCTTCATTTGTCAATTCAACCGTCATCGATATTTGTGTCTACATTGCTCATGGCTAGACTTTGTTCATCTGTCGTCTATCTTTTTTCAAATTTATTTTACATTTCACACTTTTTAATTGTCTTAAAAATATGTATAGTTGATAATTAAGTCTTGTTTCATAATGTAACTCACTCATGTTGTAGCATAGACTTTTCCAAACTAGCTTAGTAAACGAACATTTTAAGTTCTTAGCAGCATTGCATTTGTTGAGCCACTTCCGCATGTTTCGAAATTCGTACTAAGAAACCAATATATATATGTATAGGGTGATCCATCTAACGTTTGGTTTTTGAACTATCGATAATTTTGACTTTGATATTTCGAATGTCATTGTCAATGTGTCAGATATTTAGTAGAAGGTTTGCGGTTTACGAAATGGTTAAGTTTAAGCAAAACTGTCGCATTTGGGGTTCAGAAAATCCGGCGTAACCGTTTTTGGTGTCCGCTATCGCGGCATGTTGGAAGAAAGTGTTACGCCAACCACCCAGAGACGATTGACGACCTAAAGCACGAGATTGAAGTCGCCATCAGGGCCATTGAGGACCGAATGGGCTACTGTAAAGCCAGCCGAGGTAGCCATATGAACGAAGTGGTATTTCATACATAAACCGCAATGTTAAGGCTATCCAATAAAATAAAAAAAATTGAAAAATATATACTCGTTGTTTTTTTATAGCGATTTTAAAACGCAAATCTTTCGTGGGCCACCCTATATATATCTTTCTAGCTAAAATACAATGTCAACTAATTGAGTAACAATGTTTTGTGTTTCCATTTTATCTATTTGTTACGCAACACAAGTTAACTTATTTATACCAATAAGAAATAATCTATATTTATCATGAAAGGCGAGGCGAGTATGCAAGTGGGCGCCCTGGAATATACTTAACTAAAAAAAAATAGAAAGGAGATATTTTTTTAAATTTTGTCAACTGCTCCTTGAGTTTTCAAAATGTATCTCTCACAGAATTTAAAACCAATGCAGACTTTCACTAATTCGACGGCTTACATCGGTGGCCTACGGGTTCCAATTCCAATCGAGAGCCTGTTTTGTAATGTTCTTTGGCTCTTTTCGAAGTGTCTGACCAACTGCCACTTCTGTCTTTTTATATCGGAGCCTATCTTATTTTGGCCAGTAATTGTGAGGAGGTTGTCATTAGATATTACCACAGGCCAGTGAACTCGTAGGAATGATTTACGAAAATTTGCAGTTTGGTTGTATTATTACTGGTTCCCGCAGGGGGGAGTGTGTTCATGTGACACACATATTTGGTGCGTTGCGACACCACGGACCCGAGCAGCGCAGGGAGGCCCCTGGTATGGTTGATACGCCATGGCGTGGATCTGTACAAAAGACCTTCGGGAGTTGACGGTCCCGAGCTCCCGAGCTCGTCCTGTATGGGTGACACAGCATAGCTTGACTTTTTCCCTATTCCTTCAAAAAGTCAGCTATACAAGCTCACACGACGCAGTGCTTCCTCGTAGGGGAGAAACCACATATAAGCGTACGTGTCTTGTCTCGGGGTTGGCGGCTTCGCAGAACCCAAGCCTCGAAGGGGCCAGTTAGGGAGAAAGGCCCTTCGAGCAGGTATTAATAGAAGGAGGGGCAACATCACTTAAAAAGTGTGCCGAAAGTGCAAATTCATGGGAGAGAAAAATACAATAACAACACTGTTGAAGCAAAGCGATTTGACACAAGTAAAGTAACAGTACATCTCGATTCAAACAAAGTTCCATGCTTTGACAACCCACTTTTAAAGATAAAGAGAATGATGAAGAAGAAGAATTCAACCAAGCGCGAACGAATTTTTGACACAATTACTACTTTACTGTTAGATGTTTGCTCTCCCATGTATTAGATTCTCGGCACATTTTTGAGCTGTCACATTGTATGGAATTCGTAACTTTCGCCCTCTCCTTATATTAATAATACCTGCTCAAAGGAAAGGCCTTTGCGCCTATACCTAGCTGGCTTGTGGATTGATGACCACACGGCCCGAATCAAATTGCTACTTAGTAAACGGACGGAGGCCAAACCTATGTGAACGGTAGCGCTATGAGTCTGCTTTAAGCAGACGAGTAGTAAACAGGCATAACGATCCTGCGGAGGCGTCCGAATTCGTTAGGTCTTCCGAAAGGGGGCCAAAGGAGGATCACACCTGCTAAAGAGAAATCTTTAGCGAATAGTGTACCTCGGGGATGGGCGTGCCCAGGGGACCATGGTCCCTACCCATCTAGGCGTTGGACTCGAGGGGGTTTGTGGTGTTAGACAAGCCGACCAGCTAGAGTCGCATCCCAAGGTGGGGATCCAAAGGGAGGCATCCCGGCGGAAAACACCATTCCGGCTTTAAGCCGGATAAAACACAGTCTTCCTGCGGGGGGAGGTATGGCCAATGGCTTAGATACTCTTTTAGACCAGTGTAGTAGATCACACATCAATTGTATTATTACTGGTCTCCTACCACGTGGAACACCCATATAAAAGCACAAATTTTACATTGCTTTCGAAGATTTGGAGTTTCGTATTTCTGGAGATAGCGTGTTTTTGCCAGAGAGGAGTCAAACTGAAAAAATACTGTTCGGGTTTATTTAAGCGCGACTCTACATCGGCATAAACTCACCATCCGCCGTCACTACGCTCCCAAGGTACGTGAAATTTTCAACTTTTCTATCGGTTGTCCTGAGATAGAAATTGTGTTTTGGCCTCCAGGTGTCAAGCTCAAGTATTTAGTCTTAGCAGCATTAATTTAACAACCATAGAACTTCGGCTTTCACGATTCAAAGCATCCGTCATTTGAGCAAGAAGGCAAATGTCTTCGGTGCAATCCAGGTGTTCAAGGATATCAAATAAGTTCCATCGGATGCCCTTTCTTTTATGGTCGATTAAAGCGTCGCAGATAACGTCTTTGATTGTAACCAGAAACAGCATTGGTGGATAACTCATGCCTTAACATCAAATGTTATTCATATGCATGCACATATTCAATACATATAGGTACAATTGCATATATGTACCTTGTATATCGCTGCGTTCATTTAATTTTTAACGACACAATTCTTTCGTGTCGTTTATTGAGTATCTGTTGAAGCTTACCGTCTTTTAGCCTCTCAACTCAACACAGTCTAACAAAGGCACTCATACTATGCTTATTCAAATACGGAACCAAGTCAACTCGAACAATACAGAGTACAGACGAAACCTAGTCCCCATTGAATATATCTCTTTGTTGGAGACTATACCTATATACTAACTGAAGGGCGCAAAAGTCTTACTAAATGAATTACCCAACTTATGTAAATGCCACGATAAAGCTTTAATGCATTTGTCTTTTCTGTCCAGCTAGTCGCATTTCCCGCAGTTTTCATAGTTCCAATTCAAAAATGAAACGGCCCGTGGAAAGTGGGAACTTATGCAATTCTCCTTACGCACGATTATGATCAAATCCAATGCAGCGCTGTGTGGAATTGCAACGACAGTAGGTCATAGTCATGTGAAGATATCCATATGTACGAATACAAGCCTTGTGTCTTACGTAAAGTATTTTCATTGAATGCACTTCTAGGTTCCAGGTTTCTATTTGCTGTAGCGTGACGCCATATAAGAAATTTTTTTCTTTGACTAAAGACTCTGTGGTTAAATTTAATAATTTTACGGGTTTCTCTTCACTAGGTTTGCATGAACTACTGATATTTATTATCATCGAATGTTCATTAGACCGGTAACTAGTCTAGGTACAAAAAAATATCACTAATCAGCGGATATTGTCTGTTAATTCAAAAGCAATTGGGTGTATCTTCTAACAGGTAATAGGAGTGGATTCTTCTATGTACATTAGTATAACATTTGAAAGCTTCCAATCCATTTTAGCATGACAAGCTTCCTTGCCCAAACTGGCCGCGAAATGGGGTCATTTGAGTACATTATGCTTCAATGTTATTGATAGGAAACTAAATGCGTTAGAGAAGTCTGAAAAAAGTCAATGGATCATCCAAAATCGATATGGCTATGGATATGGACTATGAGAACCAATTGTATGTGTAATGATGACTGATGAATAATAAGCCAAACATTTTTTCATCAAATAGTATAGTAACCATATTCTTATCACAAGCAGCGTTTGTTATATTCGGTTTATAACAATGCAATGAGTGTGTCTTGGCCCCTTGTATTCGATTCAATGTCTACTACAAAAGCTATGTCCGTTACTCCAAGAACTCGTCTAGTTGCCAAATCTTTATGGAATTAAATTAGTTACTTAAAGATTGTGTGGATTCATATATTGTGTATATGCTACATGGTGTACTCATTCGGATTTCCTGCCTTATAGCTCGTCAGTTGTATACAAATGCATGTTGTATTTGGGTTTCAATCAATTGATGTCAATAATAATGTACATTTCATTGTTTGTATACTTAGTATCTGTGGGGTGGTTTGAATTGGAAAATAATTAATTTAAGGTAGTTTATGAAGTCGGCGTAGGTTTTTTTACAACTGCTAGATAGAGGTCAGGCCAGGCCAAACATGGTGTCATAAAAAAACAGCACACAAATTCTTATGGTGCCCGGTGTCCTTTATCTAACTGAGTGATGAATGAATTCTAAAAATGCAGGGTGAGCAAAAAGTCCCTTTTCTATTTATATATGTAATAATAATAACTTTAAAATAAAGTGATTAAAACAAAAAAAATCGCAAAATTAAATTTAATTTATGTATTTTATTTACATTAAGTGTGGAAATCAGGACGAAATAAGGACGAAAGGAGATCCCCGCAATACTAAGGGAAGTATTTTGAATCCTTTTTGTGAGATCCTTAGGTCCAAAATGAACTCTTTTTGTAAAGAGAGGTTAAATGGTCAAGGAGTGTGTCGAGCGAAAGGGGATGCTGAGAATAGCGCATTTTATAATTCAAGGCCCATTTCGTCATTCGGAAGCCGTTGTTTAACGTCTGAGTAAGATCATAGTCCGTCACATGGATCGTAAGTTCGAAAAACATCATAAACTGAAATGACGGTGAGACTCGAAATCACTCATATGTGAGTCACACAGTCAAGCCAAACACGAAAATTACATAATGGAATGGCGGAAATAAGTAAAGGGTAGCACAATTAATTCTGCTAAAGGTATAGCTGAGAAGGTACCGAGAATTAGAAGATCAGGCTGTGAACGAAGAACCGTCATTGTGCCAGAAGCCTAAACAAGACACGGAAACCAAAAATAAAAGGCCAAGGATGTCAGATGGTGTAACCAAAATAGATCACATCAACATAGTAGCTATATATGAGGCAGCTTGTCATTGAAAAGAGTCATACTTCAGGTTCAGGCTTTTGGTAAAATCAGAGAGCATGTCAGGCACTGTCTCAGATTATTTTAGAAACCGGAAGGGGCTTAGTCCTAAAGCTTAAATTTACGTTTGCACCACTTGGAAAATTATCAGGGTTTTTGTCTTGTTTGGGTTTTTGCGTATATCTCCGCTCCTGATGGTCGGACTTTCAAAAGCAAGACACCAAATTGCTCGGTACGAAATTACCTTCATATTTTTTTTTTGTACTGACTGCGCATCTCAAAGCAGTAGATAAAAAGCTACAGCGTATCAAAGTGGAAAACCCCGTTTTTGACACGATCATCGACAACCGAGGTATGCCCAAGAGAACGACGATCTGAGATAGCAATACATTCTACGGGTATGTACCAACCTTAGAGAAAGAATAGCAAGCATTGCATGCTTTAGTCCAGAGTGGGCGTCAGAAAATAAAAATGGCACCGTTTTCACACTATCGCAGTTCACACATCTGAACAAAAATTTTATTTAAATGTTAAATTTTTATTTACAATTGAGAATATAATATCCGCGTAATATTTATTACTCTCTCAAAATGCCAACGTGATAATTAACCCTTCGTAGGTGGCGACAGAAGGGTTAATAATTGCATCGACAATATTTTGACGTTTGAATTATTGCAATGCTTGCTATGCTTTCTCTAAGGTTGGCACTTTAGAGAAAGCATAGCAACCCTTGCCATGCGTAAGTCCAGAGTGGCTATGTGATCACACAACCCATATGTGTTTGACTCCAAATTTATTACGAGGGTGGTTCAATAAGTACCCGTGTTTGAAGACATAGGAAGATACTGAGGGAAGTTGGTGTCATCATCGTGTGCTGCCATCTATCAAACGACGCCAAAACAAATTCCAGACTAATTTATAGGTTAGTTTTGATTTTACAGCCATTCGAGTAACGCGTGTTTCGTAATTTTCGATAAGATGGAAAAAGAGTATAGTATCGTTCGGTAATTCGATTTCTGTTTTTGGTTCAGATAAAATGCGAGGAGATAAAAGGGAAGTTGGATCCTATTTATGGGGACTCTTCGCCGTCTATAACCACCGTTAGATATTGGCTCAACGAATTTAAACGTGGGCGAACATCCGTTTTTGATGACGAGCGACCAGGACGCCCGGCAGACGTGGTTCCCGATGAAATCATTGAAAGAGTCCACGACATGATTCTCCCTGATCGACGAAAGAAAGTGCGCGAAGTAGCAGAGGCCGTAGGTGTGTCGACCGGAACGGCAATTAATATGTTACATGATAAGTTGGCCATGAAAAAATTGTCGGCCCGATGGGTGCCGCGATTGCTCACGGTGGACAACAAGCGGATGCGGCTCTTAACTTCGAAGCAGTGTCTGGAGCAATTTAAGCGAAATCCGAACAATTTTTTGCGTCGGGTTGTCACCGTTGACGAAACCTTGATTCATCACTACACACCAGAAACTACGCAACAATCAAAACAATGGTGGATCTGCTCTAAAAAGGCCAAAACGGTTCCATCGGCCGGAAAGGTCATGGCGACGATTTTTTGGGATGCGAAGGGCGTCATCCTTATGGATTTTTTAGAAAAAGGAAGAACGATCACTGGAAAATTCTACAGTGAGTTATTGGACCACTTCGACAAAAAATTGAAGGATACACGACCGCATTTGGCGAAAAAGAAAGTGCTGTTTCACCAGCGCATTCATCCGGAGTCGGCGCCGCCAAACTGCATGAATTGCGTTATGAATTGCTGCCGCATGCTCCGTATTCACCCGATCTGGCTCGCTGCGACTTCTTCTTGTTCCCTAACATGAATAAATGGCTCGCGGGAAAAAATGCAGCTCAAACGAGGAAGTCATCGCCGAGACAGAGGCGTATTTTAGCGAATTCGACAAATCCAATTTTTTTGAGGGGTTAAAAAATGGCAGGAGCGTTGGGAAAAGTGTATCTTACTAAAAGAGGACTATGTTGAAAAATAAAGATAAAAATTAGAAAAAAAAATGTGTTTTTATTTCCAACACAGGTACTTATTGAACCGCCCTCGTACACTACACTCGACGAATTATTTCAAATGTCAAAATATTGTGGATGCCATTATTAATCCTTCTGTCGCCGCCTACGAGCTATTATACCTGAGGTTTAGCTGAATCTTCTGTAAAATTAATTTTATTTTTTGAAGAGGTCTTATTTCAGATCTAGACACAGTTTACATACTATGACTTACGATGATAATTACGCCATTTTTTCGTTTCTTTAGACATAGTTTATATTTTGCCGTCAGTCCCTTTGAAATATATGGAAAGAGGTGGAAAATATTGTTGAGCGATATATTTCAAGATATATTTCAAGATATAGTACCAATGGTCTGTCTAGATCTATACACCAACAGAAGGGTTAATTATCACGTCGGCATTTTAAGAGAGTAATAGATATTACGCAGATTTTGGTTTGTTCTGCTATCCGTTCTCATAGGGAGAACTTTCGTGTTTCCAATATTTTCCGCTATGTCTCCGCCATATGGCGTACGGAAAGATAAGTGTCTCTAAGGTCGATAAGAAGAACAAGAAAATTCTTCTTGCGAGAACTGATAGCGTAATGTTCCCAGATTTTATATTCTCAATTGTGGAACATTACGCTATCAGCTCTCGAAAGAAGAATTTTCTTTGTCTTCTTACCGACACGAGCGACATTTACTGTACCATATGCCATATAGCGGAAAATATCGGAAACACTAAAGTTCTCCCTATGAGAACGGATAGCAGAACAAGCCCTTCGAACTCATGCAAAATTGTATGTCACGAGAGTCCAACTAGCGCATGAACAAATTCTACTTCCGGGCTGTGAGTTACGATGGTTTTGGTTGCTATGCTTTCTCTAAGGTACCAACATTCAGTTGGGCTTTACTTGGCGGCCAGTTGTCTTTCGCTGCAGATAGAGAGAGATATGTTCATTACGCGACACCCTTGCGAACAGTGACTCCATTAGCGGTACTTTTTGTAAATGAAAGTCAATTTTACAAACTTTTCGAAATAGTTTTGTTTGTTTGTTTAGTTTCACCATGAGTTTTTGTTTGTTTGTTTGGAGGATCACACCAATTTTGGATCAAATTTGGCAGCAGTCATCGACGAAGGCTTCCTCGTGCATCGAGTTGTTTGGCCAAAGGATGTTTCCTTCGCAGAAATATGTGATAGCTACGTAAGTTTTTGCGGCAGCATTTCCGCTTTCACGTTTGTATAGTGTTCGACGGCTATCCCGACAATCGTCTTCACTTAGGGACAAAATTTGTAGAAAGGCGCCGGCGATCAACAACTCAACAGTCAGCTGAATTTATTTTTGACGAGACCACCAGCTTCGGAGGTATGAAGCAGGAGGCATTGTTGGACAATGAAAGAAACAGGAAACGATTTGTTGATATACTGCAAAAGTATTTAACGAATCATGGTTGCTTAGTATCCCAGGCTGTAGAGGATGCGGATACACAAATGGTTCAAACGGTTTTAGTCATGTCGTCCAAGTTTGACTCAATTTTCATCGTTGGAGAAGACGTTGATCTGCGGGTTATATTGTATTGGATATCATGTCAATAACGTCTATTTAAAAAAAAAAAATGGGGCGAGTATCCGAAAATACAATTTTGTATTCATCAACAGGTTTCAAACACCAAACTCTTTCAGAGCATATACTTTTTCTTCACGCCTTCGGCCATTTTTAAATATGGAAAAAGTAGCCTTCTCTCCATTTTAAAGAAGAAGGAACATACTCACGTTTCACGTTTTACAATCGCTCGAGGTTTTTAAAGCAGAGAGCTCAGATGCAAACACCATATGCACTATCGGAAAGAATGTTTTCATTGCCTTGTACGGAGGTACACGTAACGACACATCTCTAAGTGATTTCCGCTTCAAACTTTTTGCTCGAGCAGGAACGAAAATTAAAGCGGATCTTGCTGCTTTGCCTCCCACCGAATCAGCCGCTGATCATCATTCCTTACGAACGTACCACGTAATGCAGACATGGCTCGGCAACGTTTTGAAACCAGAAAACTTGGGTGGGAAGCGAACCCAGGTGGGATTGCAGCCTGTGATGATTTCGGGAGAAATCATCCCTTCATAAGGGCTGAATTAAGATTGAGAGTGAAATTTTTCCCGCTGCGATTTTATCAATAAAAATGCATACATACTTACTGTCGCGGAATATGTCACAAACGGTGGGGAATTCCATAAGCTACAATCCGAGACCGCTTCCATAATTCTCCTCGGCCATTTTATATACTATATACATTTGACATTTCACGATGAAATAACCGGGGAATCGGAAAAAATACATAAAATGGCCGAGAAAAATTATGGAACTGTTTTCGGATTGTAGCTTATGGAATTCCCCAGCGTTCCCCAAATATTCCACGACTGTAAGAATACATTTTCATTGATAAAATCGCAGCGGACAAAAATTTCACTCTCGATGTCAGTACTAGGCTTAAATACTATTTCGTGCTCTTGTAATAAAAACTGTGGGACAGCATGTGGTTGTAGGAAGGCCGGGATCGCAATAATGAATACGACACCGGGATGCATAGGGATTGGACGTTAGAAGAGTGGGGTACTGTACTCATCACTGATGAGGGTGAGTCATATCAAATGGTCAAAGAGTATTTCGTCGCACTGGAGAACGTTATTCTCAGTGTGGCATCGTGGAATCTGTTGCTTTTAGAGAAGAATTTGTAATAGTCTGGGCGGCATCTCGCTAACCGGACATACAGCATTAGTTTTCATCGACCCGACGACGGGCCGTAATCGTGGATTGACTTCACAATGCTACATCAATTAAATCCTTGCAATCCATGTGATATCTTATGCAGATTAAATCGGGCATAATATCCAGTTGATGCAGGATAATACACGGCCTCATGTTGCTCATGTGGTGACGCAGTATCTACAGGACGACGGCATTCGTCCGATGGACTGGCCAGCTCAAAGCTCGGACTCGAATCCAATAGAACACTTATGGGATAAGCTGAAACGTTGGATTCGAGTCCGCGTTCCTGCTCCAACAACGCTTCCAGAGATGCGAATCGCAATTGAAGAGGAGTGGAATGCAAATTCCCAAGACTTCATCATCAGCCTCGCGAGGTCTATGAATACAAGGATGCTACCGCAGTTATTCGAGCAAGGGGAGAGAACACCGAATACTAACCAAACACTTTATTTTAAATTTTTACTTTGTTTTCAGCTTAAAGTTGAGCTTTTCACTTGGTGATTACAAGACCGGAAAACGACTGGAAACGACTCTTATTTGTAAAATCTTAAATAAGCGCTTAATAAATTAATAAATCACAATGTGTTTCCATTCATTTTAATTGTCATAAAATGCACTTCCTGTAGATATAACTTTCATAGTTGTAACTTTTATACTTTTTGAGAAAATTGGGTTAGAGTTCGAAAGTTGCGGATGGTTCGATACTCTTGACGTCGAGGGTATGTACTATAACGCATAGTTACTTCGGAATGCTCACCTTCTTTCGGGTCTATCTCGGCTGCGGCTGATCGTATCGACTTAATTTTTTTTTTGGATTGTAGGAAATCCAATAATGTACAAGTCCATTTTTATTAATTTTTGCGCGAAAGTTCATCGTTATCGACTTATTTGCAAAAAACTGATTTGTAAAACTGTTTTTCCAACTTTGACACGCTGTAACATTTTACCTATTGCTTTATGGTGAACAATTGATAAGCCAACAATGAAGAAAATGTTGTACCAAACAATTCGGTGGCCTTTTTTTGGAAATGCTACCATTTGGAGCGGAGATATACGCAGGAAACCCAAACAACACTAAAAACTTCATAAGTACTGTTAGAAAATTTTTCAAGGGGTGCAAACTTAAATTTAAGCTTTCTGACTAATATGTACCATATCGATTTCTAAAATAATCTCAAACAGTACACTCTGAAGCTGATTTCACGACCGATCGCCTGAAGTTTCAAATGAATTCGTATTCGAAAAGAAGAAGTTATCAATGGACACCGTTGAACACCTGGATATGTCAAATGAAAAAGCACCAACAACGCATTGTTTTCGTCGAAGAAATGATCCACGACAGAGGTTCCTTTAGAAATAGACTGAGACATTACCACCAGAATGGGTTGTCTAAATGCCTACAACGCGGGCTGAGCAACGTGATGCAGCGACGCCATGGAGCGGTATAGTCTATAAGACAAGGACGGAGAAAGGAGGCATGCATATTTAAAATAGGAAATAAAACTAAGTGCCTCTTACTAAAAAATGGAATGAATGAAGGTATTGATTTATCCCAGAAGCCAACAATGCCAAGTACGTACATATATAAAGTACATGCAGACATATGTATACATATATATTATATGCGTGCAATAATGCACTTTTAGAAAAATGCGCAGTTCTGTCGAGTCGAGCACAACGAAAACATAAACAAATGTGAAGTTAAAAAGGATCTTTATAATTTGGTTCAATTTGATTGAGCTCCTTGCAGACATAGAAAGAAGGTATGGACGACCCCAGATGCACATCGAGCCACGAACATAAATGCATTGCCTTGCCACCATTCTCGACTTTAGCTTTTTTTCATCGCCAGAAGTGGCACTGTATATCGATTGCATCCGTCATCGCTGTCCCTGTTTGCTCAGCAAAACAGATGTACCTACATATATTGCAAGGAAAAAACCGTCGTTGTCCTTGTCGTCGGCCTTCTTTTTGGAACTGTTCCCGCTAGTCCACCTCATCTTCCCAGTCGAATCATGAACGGACGCCTACCCGAAATAATAGAGAAAAAATGTTTACATGCGCCCTGTGAAAACCCAAAACTCATCTCATCGTCGCCGTGTCCCGAGGAAACGTATCGGCATGGAGGCCGCATAAGAATGTAAACAAAACGATCATTGTTTGATTTTTCCCTCTGGAGCATAGGCACGTGACCGAATTATTTGGATTGGTCCAGAAAATTAATTATCCTTTGTTCAATAAATATTACAAAATTATCCGAAACTTACCGTTTGACCATTTTCAAATTGTTCGTCGCCGATGGGTTGTTTTCCTGCAATGATCCGATCTCCTCCGTTTTGATATAATCCAGTTTAGATGGGTTAACGCTTAACATAGGTCGCCTCTCGATTATCCGAAGAAATTATCTTCTGCAATCCAGGTAGGAATGCTGCGCTCAATGCAGCAAATTTGCAACGCGACTAGCAGAGCCAGAGATTCGGTATCGAAGCACAACGAGACCAAAACAAAGCGACTGCATTAAATGGAGCTGGCCTCGCTCGCGGAAAATACTTTTGTTTTCGCAATTAAATTTACACAAAACTCCGTTCCGCAACTTCGTCAGCACACGCGGTCTGCTAAATTTTCGAAAGACGTTCGCTTCGCAACACCGATAGGATTTTTCTTTGCAGGGGGTATACACTCCGCCACAAAACACAACTCCACTCAACACCACACGGAACAAGGAATTTTCACACACAAGAGAGCGAACCAGACTTTTTCTGCTAAATTTTCCAGGCACTTTTATGAGCTCACAATCACAAAAACCATTTTTCCGTGCACACGAAACGAGTGCAACAAAATCAACGACGGCAACCAACAATTATTTCAATTTCAGACCGCATAAATCCCGAGAGACACACAGCTTCATCGAGACACGCAAATGTTTGAAAACAAATTTCCGAGTGCAGGCCACGGCACCGTCGACGTTTTTTTTACTTTTCCTTTCTTTTTGGCATTAGCGCATTGAAAAACGATTTCGATCGATTGAATATCTGAATTTCCACACACCCGAAAAGATTTTCTCAGAATTTTGCCGTTTCTGGTTTCAACGAGAACCCGACGAACCGACACCGTAAGACAAAAAGCACAAAAAAGTGACTGCGCCGAAGGAAAGGAAATGTCGAAGCAAAATGACAAAAAGATATTCCCTCTATCTATGCCTGCGACTTTTCGCGGTGGGTATTTGAACTACAATGTGAAAGGTGAAATTCCAAAGAGGTGAGTAGGATTTTATTTTAAATTTACGCAGACCGATTTTCAAATTCTGAAAATATTTAAAAATCGAGTTTTATTTTAAGCAATTGGTTTGCAAATATAAAAGAATCAAATGTCAAGCGTATGACTAATTACACAGGGGAACAGCGTTTTGTTTATATAGATTTGAAGGTCCCTCTAGATTAAGCGATTGTGCCAGTCTAGACAGTTTCAATTTTCGTTCGTCTTCATCATTTTGACAATTGAAACTTGAGATGTATGCGCTATTGAAGAAACGCATTCATTCTTGAACGCAATTGCCAATGTTAAATATTAACAAGACATCATCTATTCATACAATTCATGAAAGAATTTATCATTTACCCGTCCTGACCAAAGCCGTGACACATATTGACCGATAAATAATGAACAGATCTGGATAGAATGAGACATTGATCTCTTCTGTTCACTTGACGCAATCAATGACATTTTCAATGTTGAAAGTGGATACGGAGCTTGAAGACGATAGGGAAGACGAAAGTCCACATGTGTGGACATAGCCATTTGTAGTGTTTCCGAGCAATGCCAACCATATGAGGTAAGCTGAGTGGTAGCGTGTAGGACGGGCAATCAACAGACATTGCTTCGATGCTAGCTGCGGAAATTTTGTTTTTTTATTTTCTTTTTTGCAAATTCGGTCAATGACAGAAAATAAAGCAAATGACGTACGTCTTTTTTGAAGCATAATTTAGTGCTACAATAAGGTTCTATTTGAAAAAAACCGCGCCAAATGCCATTATTGGACTATTATTCAGTGGTTATACCCTGTAAAGTGCCCCTATAATTGTTAGAAGAGAGTGTTTTACGAAGTATTATAGGGATGAAATTGTTACTTGGGAATTGCATTGCATTGTTTTTGCTTCTCCTGACATTGTTGTTGTTTGCCCGTGTCCGACGAACAATTTAAGCAGGATCCATGACGTCATCGTACAGCTGAGTTGCGGCCTTGATATATCTAGATGGCGTTGCTAGCAGCCAAATGGAGAAAGAAAATGACATAACTAAAATTTCATTTTGGTGATTTTTTTTAATTCAATTATCAAAATCGGACTCTGCGCGTTTGAATTATTACACGGCCATTCAACAATTATTCAATTTCACACAAAAGAAGGAACGAAAGTTGGAAAATTGTCACTTTGAATTTGGGGGGGGCAAAAGACTTCTCCATGTGTCCTCCGCGCAGGCGCCCCCTGGTAACGTGAACGGCTAAGTCAAATCATCTGATGCGACATTTGGAAGAAGCACCGCTGCGCCTGAGTGCTGTATTTACATCTGCAGCGTCTCAGGTTACCTAACGTGATAGGTGACAGAAAACGTCTAACTCAACCACTAAAGCAGCATCTTCGAGGCATGCCCATGATGGCCTTTACTAAACGATTAAACCCTATCATGGTTTAGCGATGTGCCGACAACTCATCCTAAGAAAAACTTCAAGTCAAGAAACCTGAAACAAAAGCCTCGGATTGGACGGATACAAAACAACGACGACCCCGCAAACGAACAACTGATTACTCTTTCGGATCCTGGAATGTACGCTCCCTGAATAGACCGGGGGCCCTAAGGGCTCTCCTGGATCAGGTAGAACAATACAAGCTGAGCATAGTTGCAATCCAGGAAACTAAATGGCTCAAAAGCGAGATTAACGACCTCAATTCGCACACTATTTTTACGAGTGGTAAAGAGGAGGGCAACAAGGAGTTTGGAGTAGCTTTCATCGTGAATAAGCAGCTCAAGGACCACGTTATCGGCTTCAAACCCATCAACGAGCGGCTATGTGCGATCCGCATTAAGACCCGTTTCGCTAATCTCTGGCTCATTAATGCGCATGCCCCTACAAAAGTAAAAGAAGACGCGATTAAGGACGAGTTCTACAACGACCTAGAAACACTCTTCGACTCACTTCCATCAAACGACGTCAAGCTGCTGCTAGGAGACTTTAACGCTAAAGTCGGAAACGAAAGCTGGCATAGGGGAACTACTGGTGGTCATAGCCTCCACGACGAAAACAACAACAACGGTCAGCGACTTATCGACTTCGCGAGCGGCAGAAACTTGGTCATAAGCTCTACATGCTTCCCTCATCGACGAATTCATAAGCAAACCTGGAAGTCTCCAGATGAATACACCGTGAACCAAATCGACCACGTACTGATCAGCAAGAGATGGGCTTCTAATGTCCTAGATGTTCGATCCTATCGAGGAGCCAACTGCGACACCGATCACTATTTGGTGAAGACGACCTACAGGTGCAGAATCTCTTCGGTGCACCTAACGAGAATCAACCCTGCCAAGATCTTCGAGGTTGACAATTTGATTGATGATGCCACGGCGGCTGCGTATACTACAGCCCTTGAGGAAAAGCTGTCGCCCATGCTTGATAACATCAATAATCTAGGCATCCTTGAGTTCTGGGAGGAGCTCAAAGACAGCATCAAGGAGGTCGCAGAAGAGGTCGTGGGCTATAAAGGCCGGCGCAGACGAGCAGACTGGTTCGACGACGAATGCAGGGCCTCGATTGAGGCGAAAAATGAAGCCTATCGCCAATACACACAACGCGCATCCCGAGCCAAGAAAGAAAGATATAACGAGCTTCGGCGAGTATCTAATAAGTTAATTAGACGTAAGAAACGCAAACATTTTTGCGAGCAGTTACAGCAAATAAACCAAAGATTAGCCAGTAAGAACACTAGACAGGCGTACAAACTTATAAATAATATCAAGAACGGATATCAACCCAGGACAAGCCTATGTAAGGACAAGGATGGTAACATCATCAGCGACATCGAAAGCGTCAACAAACGATGGGCCTCGCATTTTGAAGAGCTCCTCAATGCATCATCAACATCCCCCGCGGAGCTCTTGAGCAGTTAGCCGAACCAGGCCCTCCCGTTCAACCCCCAACAATAGAGGAGGTGAGTCTTGCCATACAGTCGCTCCAAAATAATAAAGCGCCCGGCGCTGACGAGATCCCAGCAGAACTGCTGAAGCATGGTGGAACGTGCCTGACCAACGCTGTACATGTGCTACTGCTGAAAATATGGAACGACGAGGTAATCCCCGAAGATTGGCGCAAAAGCATAATCTGCCCAATCCACAAAAAGGGTGACAAGCTGAAGTGTGAGAATTACAGGGGCATATCATTAGTTTGTACGGCCTATAAGATTTTATCAAAAATTCTTGAAAAGAGAATCAATCCGTACGCAGAACAAATCATTGGCGAGTATCAAGGCGGCTTCAGACCTGGTCGTTCAACGACCGATCAGCTTTACACAGTGAAGCTACTACTCCAAAAGTGCTGGGAATACAACATCGACGTATACCAAATCTTTGTCGACTTCAAGCAGGCATACGACAGTATCGACCGAAGTGTACTGTACAACATTATGCTGAACTTTGGTATACCGGCAAAGTTAGTGCGACTCACAAGGATGACGATGACTAATACCGTCTCGCAGGTCAAAGTGCAGAACCGACTCACTGACCTATTTGAAACTCGTACTGGACTCAAGCAGGGCGACGGGCTGGCGCCGACGCTCTTCAACCTGGCTTTGGAGTATGTAATTCGAGCCATGAATATGGACAGCAGCGGAACGCTACTCATCAAGTCGACTCAATTAGTAGCGTACGCCGACGATATCAACATCATGTCTCGAAGGTTGGGTGATGCAGAAAGCCTCATGCATAACCTCAATAACGCCGCAAAGGAAGTTGGACTACATATCAACGAAAGCAAAACAAAGGCCATGATGCAATCGAAAACAAGGACGCCAGCAAATTCAAGCATCACAGTGGGGGACCTTAATATCGAGTATGTAGACAACTTCAACTATCTGGGTTGTAACTTATCAAAGGACGCCAACGAAACCGACGAAATTAAGCGACGGATACAACTAGCCAATAAGACATATTTCTCGGTCCTCCCTATAATTAATTCGAAACTTGCGCACAGGAACACGAAGCTCCGCGTGTACAAAACGATCATCCGACCCGTGCTATGTTATGGCTGCGAAACATGGACCCTTACCCAAGCCTCCGAAATTTTGCTAGACCGATTCGAACGAAAGGTCCTTCGGCGAATTTTCTGGGCCGTTCGCGAGCGAGACCAATGGCGTATCCGATACAACCATGAGTTGTATCAACTGTACGATGATGCTTGAAATAGAATAGCCGCGTCAGCAGAGGCATCGGCAGAGGCATCGGCATCAGCAGAAAAATTTCAATTTAGAACACACGCATTTGCCTTTGATGACCCACAATGACAGCAGCGGCAGAAGCAGAATTCTGCTACAATCATAAGCTACAATCTGAAAATGGTTCCAAAATTTTTCTCGGCCATTTTAGGTATTATTTTTCGATTCCCCGGTCATTTCACCGTGGAAAATGTCTAATGACCGGGGAATCGAAAAATAATACCTAAAATGGCCGAGGAAAATTATGGAACCGTTTTTGGATTGTAGCTTATGGAATTCCCCAGCATTTGCCATATATTCCACGACAGTAAGTATGAATTTTCATTGAGAAAATCGCAGCGGACAAAAATTTCATTCTCATTCCGCCCGAGGTCTATCCAGGCCTTTAGGCAATGTTTGCTTTCTAATCGACACTAAAGTTAATGAACAAAATGTGCAGATTGATTTCGATGAATGTAAAAACTATGCCATAGAGTTATAAATCGTTTTTTTGTAAACATATTTTTGAATTCAACGGCTGTTGTGACATTTCCATATTATGTTCTCCTGGGAGCCCTCTTGCTTGAAATAGATTAGACGCGTCAGCAGAAGCATCGGCATCGCGAAACGTCAAGCCCAATGCATTTTACATTGCTGACAAAAATGTTGAGCAGAAGGCTTGGCATTCAGCATATTTGTCAGCTATGAAATTCTGCCGATGCTGCTGCTGACGCGTGTAATCTATTTCAACTGTCTCACAACGCTCATAACTACGACAATAGTCAAGCATCAAGCCATGACTACAGCTACGACCATAGTTAAT
Source organism: Microchrysa polita (assembly GCA_949715475.1). Lineage (NCBI taxonomy): Eukaryota > Metazoa > Arthropoda > Insecta > Diptera > Stratiomyidae > Microchrysa > Microchrysa polita. The sequence continues at coordinate 50,416,927 of OX454421.1, forward strand.
TCCGGAACGCACTCCAGTTTTTGAGATACAGGGGACTCAAATTTTGGACCCATTACAAACCTTCCCTCCATTGAGATCAAAACAAACGAAACTCGTTACAATTTTTTTATTAATAAATATTGATTTTACATCTTAACAAATACCTAAGAATTAAAAAAAAAAAATATGGCGTTTGTAGTCTCCGTCTATTATAAATGTGACAGATATATTTTTTCGGTGAGAACTGCATACTTGATCAATATTGAAGAGTCCAACTAACGCAACGAAGATAAGCGGTTTTGGTCAAAATCCGCGTCTTTGCCCTCAAAGATTTCCTACCTCAAAATAACTGCCACTGACTCCAACCTATCTGCGATCTGTTTGCTACTTAGTTTTCCTCCGTATACTATCCTTCCTCTTCCGAACTCTTCTCGTTTTCCATTTCCCCTGACCAGCTTAACATATTCGCCTCAGTAAACGCCTGAAGACGGAGCGGAAGCCGAATATTTTTCCGAAAAATACCTACCAAACCTTATCGTTATCGATCTCAATTATATAAGACCAAATCCCGCAGGCGGGCTGACTAAACTCATAGTTTTAGAAATGCTTATTGCACTGGTTAAATTGATTGATTCTTACCTTACAGGCCGCACCGGATAAGTTAGTTTACATAGTTGCATATCCGCTCCCTTCATTCCAACATCCGGTAGTACTCAAGGATCCATTTTAGGTCCTCTGCTCTTTACTTTTTTTTTTATAAATTACCTACCCGAATCCTAGATTGCCTTAGCCTGCTAATGACCTTAAGTGTTACATTCCGGTTTCTTCTATTACTGACTGTCTGCAACTACAATCTTCATTCACTTTTTTCCTGGTGCCACATAAACGGCCTCCGGCTAAACTTGTCAAAATGCTTTTATATGATATTTTCTCTCAAGATTTTTGCTTTGTTTTTTCCCTACACTATTAATAACGTAACCCGCTCTGTGGCTCACTTGAGTGAGTCGCACTCTACGATGCTAGTAATCTGGAGGTTCGGAGATCGAATCGCGGGGTGGTCCAAAATTTCCGTACATGTGCAGATAGGAAATATATGTAGGGATGTTGCGGATATCCGCATCCGCACCGCAACTGCGGATAATCCGCATCAAATTCATCAATTCTACATCCGCATCCGCATCTGCATCCTCATGTTGACATCCTCATCCGCATCTGCAATCCGCAGTTTTGTATGCGGATATGATGCGGATATCAATAAAAAAACAAATTTCCCATCTAATCATCTACATTCTAAACTACTCATAGAATAGAGAATTAATAGCGATTGCAAGAAACCAAATCTAACAGGCCAAATACACCTGCAACTTGGTTGCCAACCTAGGTTGCAGGTACGTTACTACACACTTGCAACATTCCGGCAACCACGCCATTCACGTTCTTGCAACCTGGTACTGCAACCTGCAACATGCCTACAAATTACTTAATTTCCGGTTTTTTTGCGTGTTGCCAACTTAGGTTGGCAACCAAGTTGCAGGTGTATTTGGCCTGTAATGCATGTAGATATTAGTCTAAGAAAATTGGACCAAAATATGGCCATCGAACGGCAAAAATCCTACATCGGAATTTTTTTTTTGATTATGGTTGGGGATGGTCCCCAGATTATGGCATTAAAAGTCCCAACCGATTGGGGGTCCGTAACCTTAAAAAAAGGGGTGAAAGGGGGGCATTTTTTCGGTTTTTTTGCGATTATTTCAGAAAAGGCAATAGATACAGAAAAATGGTCTGAGGACGAAAAAAAACTACATCAAATTATTAGTGACCCAAGACAACTTTGTCTACAGATTATAAAATGAGTAGTACGTAGAACAAACTGCTGAGATGTATGAGTATGGGAGATACCCTCAGTTTTTATCCGAATGAGCTGATTTTTGGTGGGTAGGGTGACTATGACCACCAATCGCAACAAACCAAATTTAGCACTCTGCTCCAATTTTGGGGGGAGTTATGGACATACCGTTTTGAAAAATACAAATGGGGGGTATAATGAGTGTCCATGACCGGAGCGACTCAATGTTTACCTTAAAATGATCTTGAACTTATTGTGAATAGTTATACACAATTTTACGGCTGAAATGGCATTCTTTCAAAAGTTATGGGACTTATTTAAAAAAGGTCCAAAATGAAAAGAATTAATGGAAAAGAAAGGCTTTCCACTATGACACTGCATTTTAATGAAGCTAATGATTTTGTCCAGCACTCAAAAGGATTGCACATTTTGTTAAGCTGGCCTTTCCTTACTTTTACTTCTAACATGTCGAATATTCCTGAGATTTGAATCTGATTTTCGGTATTAGTAAAATTCACTTCATATATTTTTTATAACTAAGGCCCGGATTTATATGCAAATGCATATTTTTGCATATTTGTGCATATTTGATGGGTTATTGCATATTTTTGCATATTTTGCTGTTTCTTAAAAATTTTGCAATAATACCTAATTTGCTCTAAGAAAATTATAAAAAAAAATTTCACAAAGAAAAAACAAACATGAAAAACAAAAAGAAACTGCAAATTATTCCGTTTTGCATCAATATTACATGAAATACAATGTTTCTAAAGCTTACCATACACTGTCCAGTCGATTGAACAATCGATTGCACCCAATCGATCTGACGCCCATACATCACATACATTATACAATTTATCGTACAATCTAAAATGATCGTCTCAGCATCCACACGACACAACACAACGTAGTGACAATTATATATTTTGTGGCGAAGGGCATCTATTGCTACTTTAGATGGAGAATGGCCACCACAGCGACAACATGGAAAATGACCGGTGGTCAACACATGTGAAAAAATCAACTAGTTGCTGATTTTTTCACATAAACCGGTGGTCATTCCTTATATTGTGGTTAAGGCGGTCATTCTCCATCGAAAGTAGCATCGCCACAAAATATATAATTCTCGCTTGTTGTGTTGTGTCGGGTGGATCGTAAGACTGTCAGTTTAATTTGTACGATAAATTGTATAGTAAATGTGCTGTACGGGCGTCAGATGGATTATGTGCAATCGATTTGACTGTATATGGCAAGCTTAAAGTGACAGTGGTCAATTAATTGACGAATTTGAAGAACATACATATAAATTGTATTCCGGGAAGCTCGGGCGAAAGCACAAATTAAAATTTCATGAAATTACAGACAAAAGCACAGGCTTAACCACACTAAGGAATATTAACAAAATCATTAACGATAACAACGCGGAGCATTCGGAAATAACCGACCAATAAACATATAAATTTGCTCCAATTACATCAGTGAATGTAGAAAGATAATTTTCCGTAAATAAATATATTTTAAACGGCAGAAAACACAGTTTTACTGAGGAAAATGTTTAAAAGTACTTCATTGCAATTCAAAAATGGAATAATAATGAAATCATTTAAAAGATATTTATGTACCGAAAACGATCTGAATTTTTGAAAAAGATTTTGGTTGGATTTATTATATTGCTAAAGTTTATGTATTCGTTATTATTCTGAAATGTGTTTTATGTTAAATCTGAATTGAACTGAATTTAGTATTAAAACATATCATCGAAAGCACTTCTGTTTTATTATACTTAAAAAAATATCTCTGTTTGAATCGAATTGCGATAAAAATTTGTCTAGTATACCTATGGTAAAAGGTTTAATTACGTATTTCAATATTTTTCAGCTACATATATACGATATTTTTCGTTTTATCACTGCATATTTTGTGATTTTTTATTGCATATTATATGGCATATTTCGACCTTTTTTACTGCATAGAAATCCGGGCCTTATTTATAACTAATCCGCATCCGCATTTGAAAATTTTATGACATCCGCATACGCATTCACATCCGCATCTGCAAATTTACGTTTTCATTGATCCGCATCCGCATCCTCATCCGCTTAACCACATCCGTTACATCCCTAATATATAGTGCTTGCAACATTAGGTACGTTTTATTGTGTTTATCCCGTGCAGGTTTGGGTAGAACTTCATACAAAAAAAATGACACTTACACAGGTAGAGTTCACGCGTGCAACTACCCTACACGGTATAGAGCTCAAATGTAGATGGCGGACGCATAGGGGAAATATGAGGGAATTTGTTTTTTCAGACCGAATGTGAGGGTTTTTCTCATCATGAGAAAAGATTTTGCAAAGAAATAATCATCTTTTGTGATAAAATCCACCACATCTAAAAAATAGGCCGACGAAGGTGAGTCAAAGATGCGCAAAAACTGTCATATGTCAGCTGTTTGGTCTTAACCGGGATGTTACCCGCGATCGTTTTTTTCGAGTCAAATTTACCCGCGATGCGAAAAAAACGTCGCTATTATATACACTCCGAAATAATATGCAATGTAACGTTGACTCGAAATTGCCTATAAACGGCTGAGCTAACGCACCATGGCCCTACATGGGGAATATACGGTACTGAGAAGAAGATTAATAGCGTGCCTATTATTAAAAGAGTGAATTCATTTCATGATTTAGAGCTAAAAATCAAAATGAAATTGCATTTTAGTTGGTCACTACGAGAACATCGTGAATCGGGCCTCCAGACATGCCGATTTCGTGCTACGCAGTTCTTCCCAATTCCATTGCATTCAATCAGGTGTCCGGTAGGTATACGATTTAGAACTCGGAATAGCCCAACGCGTAATCTAACCATCTTTCATCCACTATTTGCTAGGTTGGAAATCTACTTTAACTCGCCTTTTCTTAGGATGATGAGGGTACATGATGAGCTCCAGTTTGGTCCACTGATACTCAATTTTAATTCCTTTCGTAGACCCGATCTCACGATAATGTAAATTCTTCCTAGTTTTACCTTCGTTTGAAATTATTCATCTACTTTTACAATTGTACTATCTCTAGAATCTATTATATGTATTTACATTATACAAATGTTGGCATTTTCTGTGTATATGTTATATTAGTAAATAAATATTAGCGCTATAAAGTGCTCAAATGAGTATGAATTTAAAGATGGTGATGTAATGCCGCACACACACGGTCAATCCGAATTCATTTTTTTTTTATTTTCGCCCGTCAAAATCGAATATGTAAAATGTATAAATTTGACAGAACGAAGAATCCGAAAGAATGGATTCGGATTGACCGTGTGTGCAACCACAACACTTCCTCTAAACGGCAACCTAAAAAATGCTCCATTAAATATGTACTTCTATATTGTGTTTATTGGAAGACATACCAGACCAGCATACCACACACATGCAATATCCCCAATAGCAGAGATGTCATTGCACCTTAATAATATGACATTCATATTGCCATCCGATAAATTGTTAATGGACTTTGTGATTTTTAAAAGAGTTGAATTTTCTGTGCTCTGGAATACTTTGGCAACTTAATCATCCGTCAGCAGACGCTTTCACAACCGCATGTTGTATTCAAAGTGACAATTTTGCAACATTTGTTGGGTTTTTGTGTGAAATTGTATAATTCTTGAATGACCTAATAATGATTTAAATGCGCAGAGTCCAATTTAGATAATTAACGTTAAAAAAACTTCCACGGTGGAAGTTTGGTTATGTCTTTTTCAGGCTCCATTTGGCAGCTATAGCGATTGTAATTTTTTAACGAGTTGAAAATTGCAGTCAGTGTGGATACAGCTGTAAGTCGTATGAGAAAATGATTTTTTTAAATCTTCAAATACCTGTGGAAATTAAAGGGTTGAGAATTCGGGGTATACCCAGTACACCTTTTTGCTGGATATCACCTAAAAAATTATTTTCCGGTGCGTTTGTGAGGTGTTTTCCGGGATCATACAATAAATGTTTGAACCAAAGACATTTTTTTGCGTTATAGTCTTAATAATTATATATCGAACGATATATCGATACAAAATATTGGAAGCTTTCCATATTCCCGACATGAAAGAATCGATATTTTTCCTTCGATTCGCAATTACTGTCGATTATTTCGTAGCAACGACGTTTTTGTAACGAAAATGCCACTCTTAGTTCGGAGTTATATTAGCACTATAATACTTCATAGAATATTCTCTTCTAATAGTAATAGGATCAGTTTTCAGCGTATAAAAGCAGAATAAAATTAGGTATTTTGACATTTGGCGCCGTTTTTTAATCCGAATTATTAATAAATGCTCAGGAAAATGTAAGATTCATGTGGAAGTGCTCCGAATCAATTTCACTAGAAGCGCTTCTTAGGAAGCCACAGGATCGGCACATGCATGAGGTAGTGCGCGGCAAAACTCACTCCTTCCATTTTTCGTAATTTTTCAGAAACCGAAAAAAAAAACGTTTAGCGAGATTAAAAATTATCGTACTATATTCGTTTGGCAAGTAAACGGAAGCTATTAACACGAAGATTGATTTGTAATATTTACGGATTAAATAAATAAAAGTGATATAAATATCAATTTCGAATAATAAATTGCAACGAACAAGTTTTGTTGTTGATGTAACTCAATTAATTAAAATTGGGTTATTTTTGTGTTGCATTATTCTCTCTTATTTATCCTAACAAATTTCTTTGTTTTTTATCTAGTAAACCGTGTTGGTACTTGGATTCTTATATTTGAAGCTTTCTTTGCTTCTGTATTGTTCGTGAAGAACCTTTTGGTAGTTTATCACTCTGTACCTCCATCACGGAAGTCTTCATGTCCCTTTAGTCGGACTAGAAGATCTTAACCGCAATTAGATGTCTTCATGATATACTGCCCTGCAATTTCCTCTTTTTGCACGTTTAGTGCCCTTAGCCCTACCTATTCTTTCTTATATCCTAATACTTGAGGAAATTTCTTGCGTGTATGATTGTGAAGATTTGTTAGGATAAATAAGAGAGAATAACTACCAAAAGGTTCTTCACGAACAATACAAGAAGCAAAGAAAGCTTCAAATATAAGAATCCAAGTACCAACACGGTTTACTAGATAAAAAACAAAGAAATTTGTTAGGATAAATAAGAGAGAATAATGCTTGAGGGACTTTGTAGAAAATTTCTGAAAAGCCTACTGATGAGTCCATAGGGGTATGGACGAAACCGGTCTAGGTACCCATCTAATTAATATCTAGATTTTATTGTATATAACGCGAAATTGGAGGAATTGTGGTAGGACACATGTAGTTTTTCAATGCACTTTTATTGCAGTATTGCTCATGTGTTTTATTACAATTTCGCATAAATTATTTATATATTGTTCATATATTATTCATATATTGCTCACATATTATATTATGTCACATGGATGGAATTTTTGTTGTATCACATACATAGATTGGCCTCGGTCATCCAGCGTCGTCACCCATTATATATTGTTTCTTAGGATAAATAGTTCTAGATTACATCTTGCGGATAAATAGAAAGATATGAAATTTAATTATTAAATAATATAGACTCCAACATGCTTAGCTAGAGAAAAAGAAAAACAATAGCGGCAATGGAGTCAAACAATAGGTATTTAATAAGTGTAATGATTGTGTTAAAGGATTACTCAGCAGAAGACACTTGCTGAGTGGTCGGAACCTTCACAATCATACACGCAAGAAATTTCCTCAAGTATTAGGATATAAGAAAGAATAGGTAGGGCTAAGGGCACTAAACGTGCAAAAAGAGGAAATTGCAGGGCAGTATATCATGAAGACATCTAATTGCGGTTAAGATCTGCTAGTCCGACTAAAGGGACATGAAGACTTCCGTGATGGAGGTACAGAGTGATAAACTACCAAAAGGTTCTTCGCGAACAATACAAGAAGCAAAGAAAGCTTCAAATATAAGAATCCAAGTACCAACACGGTTTACTAGATAAAAAACAAAGAAATTTGTTAGGATAAATAAGAGAGAATAATGTTAAATGATTACTCAGCAGAAGACACTTGCTGAGTGGTCGGAACCTTCACAATCATACACGCAAGAAATTTCCTCAAGTATTAGGATATAAGAAAGAATAGGTAGGGCTAAGGGCACTAAACGTGCAAAAAGAGGAAATTGCAGGGCAGTATATCATGAAGACATCTAATTGCGGTTAAGATCTGCTAGTCCGACTAAAGGGACATGAAGACTTCCGTGATGGAGGTACAGAGTGATAAACTACCAAAAGGTTCTTCACGAACAATACAAGAAGCAAAGAAAGCTTCAAATATAAGAATCCAAGTACCAACACGGTTTACTAGATAAAAAACAAAGAAATTTGTTAGGATAAATAAGAGAGAATAATACCAAAAGGTTCTTCACGAACAATACAAGAAGCAAAGAAAGCTTCAAATATAAGAATCCAAGTACCAACACGGTTTACTAGATAAAAAACAAAGAAATTTGTTAGGATAAATAAGAGAGAACAAAGAAATTTGTTAGGATAAATAAGAGAGAAATTTATTAATTATAATAAAATCTTTAAATTTATAGAAATGTGGCATACCTTAAATCAAAGAGAACAAGATGTTATAAATTGTATAAAACGAACAACAAAATACACTGATATTGCACTAATTTATGGACAAAATTACAAAAAATAAATTAGGTGTAAATATTGCACATGAAAAGATGGATATCAAGTGTAATGTATAAGAACAGTGTATAGATATATAATTACGTCAAAATTTAACAAATAAATGTATGTATGTATATGTAAAGTGACAAAACGCGCTAAATAAATTTAAATTGTTTCCTTAATTAAATTGATATATACGTCGGAGTAATGTTTCTTGTCTGTTTTTTCATTGCATACTTCGTCTTCATGTATAATAATGTGATTTACCTCCTGAATTTGCAATTTCCTTTTATTAGGTTCCATTTTCAGTATTTTTGCTTCATCAAAGTTAAATTCATGGCTGTTTGTAATCGAATGTTTTGTTAATGCCGACATATTTTCATTAAGACGTTTTTTTGGTATCGTTTTTATGCTGGTTTAGCCTAGTACCTAATTTCTGGATCGTTTCGCCAATATACGATTTGTTGCAGTCCTTGCAATTTACTTTATAAACAACACCAGCTTTATTCAATTTTGGAATTTTCGTCTTTTGCTTAGTGTAAAAACAATCTGTTTTATTTTGTGGTCGCATGGCCAAATTGATTTCAGGTATGAAATAATTACAAGTTTTGGCAATTGACTCACTCAGATGTGGTACATATGGCATTGACGCATATTGTTTTACTTGGACTTGCGTATTCGATGTATCATTTTTCCCAGACTCATTATTTGCAACGGATAAATATGCATAACTATGCGCTCCTGAAGATTGTTTGGTATTCATCACTTCTCTAATTATTCGCTCGGTTAGTTTAGATGAATAATTGTTATCATGCAGTATTTTTTTAATTCTGTTAATATTTTCAGTTTTAACTTGTTTATGACTGATCTTAAATACTTTTCGAACGAAAGATTTAATCACATTTATCTTCATTTTCATCGGGTGATTTGAATAAAAATTCAACATTCGATTTGAAGCTATTGACTTATGATACCAATTTGTGATAACAGTTCGTTTATTAGTTCTGTGTAATGTAAGGTCCAGATAATCGATTTTTCCTTCATTTTCGACCTCATATGTAAAACGAATATTCCTATCATAACTATGGAGCATATTCAAAACATATTGTATTTTGTCTCTGGGAATGGCAGTTATATGGTCATCGACGTAAGAAAACCAAAATAATGGCAAAAAATCTAATTTAAACAGCGTCTCGCTTATCAAGTCATCCAATACAACTTGTACGAGGATGGGTGCTAGGCTCGATCCCATGAAAAGGCCAGATTTCATAGATATGACCTTATCTTTGTAACTAAAATAATTACAATCGACCAAGCAAAAACGAAGCAAATTAAGAAACTCTTTTTTAGGAATCGGAGTACACATCCTAACTCGTCGATCAAAATCTCTCTCAATTATGTTTAGTGCTAAGTTCGTGAAAATCTTAGTGAAAAAATTTTCTACATCAAATGATATAAGCACATGATCATCGGGTATGGTTCTTTTTATAATATGTTTCACAAATTGCATCGAGTTTTTTAGCGCCAATTTAGATTTAAACGCTTTTCTTAATATATTTGCCAAGAATTTAGACAATTTATACGCTGGTGAATTAATTGTTGACACAATGGGTCTCAAGCCACGATCTGGCTTATGTATTTTAAATTGTCCATAGATACGTGGTGGAACTGCTATGTATGTTTTCAAATACGATGCTTGTTTTTCGTCAATATAGTGATGAAATTTATTACACAAAGTTTTGACAAGACGATTATTTTTTCTTTCCAATGATGCAGTCGGATCTGCATCTAAAATCTTGAACATATTCTGATCTGCTAACAGTCGATCCATCTTGTTATCATATTCCGATATTTTGGCTATGATCTTTACGTTGCCTTTATCACTATTTCAAATATAGATTTCTGGATGCTCTCTTAAAAATCTAGATGTGATTTTGGCAGCTTTTGTTGTGTCCTCGTGGAACCACATCGTTTTTTACCAAGTTGGCGGAGTATTTAGTCCAATTTCGTCCAAGAACGTTTCTAAGGACGAAATCAATAAACCCTTACCTAATAATATTAATGATAATGCAATAATTTCCATTTTTGGTAATACAAATTTTTACTGGAAAGGGACAGTTTTGATGAGTCCGCCGCTATGGCAAGGAAAGAGTTTTTATCAAAAAGGATGGAAGAAGTAAGTTTTGCAACGAACTGAAAATTTCAAAGCCTCGAAAAATACGGAAGAAATGTGTTTTGATGAAAACTGAGCTCACTACCGTGTAGATCAGGAAAAATAATTTCGAATGCAAATTATAACTCAATTTCGTATAAAAATGGAAAAAGCGAGTTTTGCCGGGCACCGCCTCAATATAAAATGAGGGCTGCTTTCCTCTACACTCCATGAAATGTAACCCTAGCTCGATTAAAGACCGAGAAGGCGTCATAAGGTCCCATTGCCTAAATATATGGCAAATAAATGTAAGGCGTTGAGTGTAATTCATTAAGTAAACTGCAACCTATTGCCCAAGGAGAGTACGATGGAACCTAGCGGAATAATTAGTACAGGCTCTATAATGTCTCATTAGTGTTTAGACAAAGTACTTGACTATGATTAACAAATTTACTAATCTTTTATATGGAAAAGGCAAATTCATAAAAATAGAGATACATAATATATATTGATATAATTTAAATGATAAATCACATTACTCTTAAATAAATTGTACACAAATGCTGTGTATTACAATGCATTATCTAAGTTTGGTTTCTAAATTTGTAATAAAATTGCCAACAAAACTCTTCTTGCTTCGGAAATAAATTACTACAATTGCTGTTATAAAAACTGGTTGAACTAGAAAAATAAGTAAAATCAGCTAATAGTTATCATCATCATAGCCATAATATTCATCCTCGTCGCCATTATTAAGCATATCCTTTAACGACGAGTATTCAGGTTCAGGCTCCGGTTCTGGCTCAACATCTTCATCCTCTTCCAAATCTTCTGTAAAAAAAAACAAGAAAACAAGTTTCATTATACTGGAAGCTGACTTATAGACATAGACACTGAAACATTGGCAGTATTTAGGACTAACAACCATTTCATCTTAAAAAAAAAATCCGAGCGCCCAGAGGTCTGCGCCCGCAATACGAGGGAAATTTTCCTTTTTGGGTAATAAGTAAAAAATAATTTAAATGCTGCCAGTAAATCTATTTTGGATTGATCTAATTAAAAGCTATCGCATTTCAATTCGGGACTTTTTTATACCCGTCACTATGTGAAAGGGTATATTAACTTTGTCATGAAGTTTGCAACGCACACAAGGAAGCACCTCCGGCTTATAAAGTACATATATATATTATTGATCAGTGTGACGAGAGAAATCGATTGAGCGATCTCTATGTGTCCGCCTGTATGTCTGTCCGTCTGTTGCAACGCACACTGGTCCCTCAGTTTTAAAGCGATAGCCTGAAATTTTGAACAAACATTTCTTTTTAGTGTACGCTGTATACAGGGTGTCCGGAAACTGCCGCATAAATGCACCGGATTATGATACCCCCTCAGCTTAACCCTTTAGCAGCCACATGCATTTAAAGATTATTGAAAAAATCATTTTCTTGCACGACTTAAAGCCTACTATCTCCAAAGCTAGACCAGCTGGAATAGTGAAATAAAATGATTATTACAGCCAACAAATTTACCTGAAAAATAAAACTAACCACACTAAAATCGGATAAGAGGTTTGGTTTTTACAGAGCTTCAAATTAAAATTTGCGTGATTTGACCCAAAAACAATCTTTTTTTCCATCTCAATTTTTTCCAACTTCTGCCAAGGTGAGGTGCTTGTACGATTCTTGTAAAAATTGACGCATAGTCTTTCTTAGCAATATTTTTTTCCATCTCAATTTTCTCCAACTTCTGCCAAGGAGAGGTGCTTGTACGATTCTTTTAAAAATTGGCGCATAGTCTTACGATCATATCTTTCTTACATCATTTTATTCTAGCTCCATTATTTCTAACAGTTTTAGTACCTTAAGTGCAGAAATAAATAAATAACAGGCGCGACAATCCAACATTGGACTAAGGCCGCAGGATGTGTTAGTGACATCCTATTTCCAAGATCTTATCTGCTTTTTGATGAGGTAATGAGATCAGCATCACGCTCAGCAGTGTTATTTATCCTCATAAATGAGTACTCGTTTAACATCTGAGTGAGATCATAGTCTGTCACAAGCTCGTGAGTTCGAAAAACACAATGGAACACGGTGAGATTCGAACTCATGAGCCTGTGCACCGAAGGTGCGCGCACTAACCGCTCGACCAGCCAGACTACAACTAGGGTTAATTTTGGCTCGATTTCTACTGTACTTTGAATAGATTTTACCAATTGCAGATCTTTAGGGGCAGTGTGAATTGAATTGTATTGAATTCGAGCTAAAATTAACCCTAGTTTTCTACACTTAACGTAAAAAAACTGTTAAAAGTAATGGAGCTAGATCAAAATGATGTAAAAAAGATATGATTGTAAGACTATGCGCCAATTTTTAAAAGAATCGTACAAGCACCTCTCCTTGGCAGAAGTTGGAGAAAATTGAGATGGAAAAAAATATTGCTTTTGGGTCAAATCACGCAAATTTGACATTGAAGCTCTGTAAAAACCAAACTTTGCATCCGATTTTAGTGTGGTTAGTTTTATTGTATAGGTAGATTTGTTGGCTGTAATAATCATTTTATTTCACTATTCTAGCTTTGGAGATATTAGGCTTTAAGTCGTGCGAGAAAATGATTTTTTCAATAATTTTTTAAATGCCTGTATGGCTGCTGAAGGGTTAAGCTAAGGGGGTATGTTTATACAACTTTTTTGCTGGAAATCACATAAGGAATCACAATCCGGTGCGTTTATGCGGCAGTTTCCGGACACCCTTTCTATGTCGGAACGAATCGGACCACGGGGTCATGGGGCTGCCCCTGAAAATTAGGTTCATCTAGGAAAAATTTTTTCTTCATGTACCAATCCTAACTTCACCCAAGTGTGTTTCTAGTAAAGCCTCTAAACATATCTAGGAACGGATGGAATCGGAGTATTACGTCATAGGGCTGCCATACAAGCCAATCCCTGAAAATTAAGTTCTTCTAAGAAAAACTTTTTCTATTTTAATCCGAGCTTAACCAAACTTTACCCAAATGTGTTCCTAGTAAAGCATCAAAAAATATCCAGGAACGGAATACTACGTCATAGGGCTGTCATACAAACCAACTCCTGGAAATTGGGTTCTTCTAAGAAAAACTTTTTTCTTTATGGACCAATCTTAACCAAACTTCACCCAAATGTGGTTCTAGTCAAGCCTCAAAACATATTTAGGAACGGATGGAATCGGAACATTACTTAATAGGGCTGTCATACAAACCAATCCCCAAATATTAGGTTCTTGCAAGAAAACTTTTTTCTTTTTGAATCTTAACCAAAATTCATTCAAGTAAGTTCCTGGATGAGCCTCAACGCATCCAGGAACAGATGGAATCGGAACGTCATATGGCTGCGGTAGAAGTCGTTAACGCAAAAGAAGCTAAAGTTCCATTCAAATGTGGTATTCAAATTTCGGCCGCGTCCGAAATTAGTCTCGGTTTCGTTATTTTTATTACTATACACTGGCCGCGTTTTTTCATATCGGGGGCAGGTTTGCTGACCCAGAAGCGCAAAATAAAACTATCGAGGGTAGCATCCAGGTTAAATTTCAAATTATCACGTAGGCATTGCCATTAATTTCAAAACATTGCTCATAAATATTAAAGCCCATTTTCACTTTACAAACGCAAAAATTCAAATGTAATTTTTTTAAATGAAAACATATTTTTATGTATGAATCATACATTTTGTTAGAATAAGAATTCGACGAAAAAAATTTTTAACATGAATTTATAAACAAAAACTATTTTTTTTTGCACACACTTGTGTTGCATGTAAACTATACCTTAGAACTTTTCATTTTTAAATTTAATTTTAGCTAGTCATTGGAAAACGTATTAGTAAACGATTGGGATTGCATACATTTAGGCGAGTTTTGGAAAGCTCATTAAAACTGGATAGCAATACAATTTCTAACCTGAATAAAGTCACAGGTTAGCGTTTGTATGAAAATTACCCCGTATAGTGTAGGTTAGCTGAATAAAAAAGACGGCCACTATACTATTTGCTAGAATTCCGGCTTCAAGAAAGGTACTCAGCGGCAAATCTACAGAAATTGTTTTTATCATTTCTACAAAGTTCCTAACAAAAAACTTATTTTATATGATTAAGCAATCCGTTGTTTTGCCGGAACCTGTCGTTCACTATGTGGTGATGATTGCGTTGCCTCCAAAGGTGAATGGTTCGCGATAGTTAAAAACAAAATGCCTTTGGAGGCAACACAATCATCACCACATAAAAAACTTATAATTGCTATCGTAAGGATGTTGTTACAGACACAAAAACTGAATTTATTAGCTCTAATTTCGTTACCGTTAATACCAAATTTACAAAAAATACCATATAGGAAACTTTTGTCACCCCTACGGAGACAACCTATTATCTTTGTCCTACCAAGTTCTAAGGTGTTCGTGCCAAAGACTGTATCAAGTTTGATGTCGATCGGTTGAACCGTTCGCGAGTTATCTAACAGATGGACGGGCGGACAGGCAAATCGATTTTATAAGAGTTTTTTGAAAAAAAAAAATAAAAAACAAATTATTAAAAAAAAACTAAAAATTGACTTCCGGTTGTCCAATAAAGATAAAAAATAAATATCAGGCGGGAAAGTCCAACATTATACTAAGGCCGCAGGTGTGTTAGTGACAATTTCCAAGATTTTAACTGCTTTTTTGTGTAGGTGTTGAGATCAAGAGCACGCTCAGCAGTGTTATTTATCCCCATAAATGGGTATGGTTTAACATGTGAGTGATATCTTAGTCCCGCTCTGTGGCTCACTTGGTTGAGTCGCCCTCTACGATGCTAGTAACCTAGAGGTCCGGAGATCGAATCTCGGCGTGGTCCAAAATTTCCGTACATGTGCGGATATATTTAGTGCTTGCAACATTATATACACTCCGAAATGATATACAATGTAACGTTGACTCGAAATTGCCTATAAACGGCTGAGTTAACACACCATGGCTACACGGTACTGAGAAAAAGAAGATATCATAGTCACATGTCAAATGGGTCGTGAGTTCGAAACACACCATAAAATGAATTCGTTCACGGTGAGTTTCGAACCCATGACCCTGTACACCGAAGGTGCGCGCACTAATCACTACACCAGCTAGACTACAAATTCAATAATTGTGTTAAATAATCTCTACGAAAAAACGATCTACGTTAAAATTAAAACTTTCTCATTCAACAAAAAAAAAAAATCGATATATTAACGCATACTTACCGTTTTCAATTATTGTTGGCTGTACATTATTTTCAGTCTCATCTGCAACTGGTAGCCCAGCTTCTAACTTAGGTTTTTTGTTACGCGGTGCTGACGTCGTAGCTCTAGAAAAATAAATACAGCAACATTACTACCTATATAATTTCGATGCACAGAATAAAAGAAACTTACATTTCTTTAAGGGCAATGTCATTTGAAATATCTGAAACAACTGGCTTAAACTCGTGCTCAATTAACTCCTGTGTCGGACCATCAGTTGACATGCCTGCAGTGCTCGGTTCCGTTAATGTTTTCAATATATCGTAATTTATTTTCGAAGAGATTTTCTTCTCTTGCAACATCTTCTCGATAGCTTCGCCGGCTGTATTCGAGGGGCCAATAGTTCGTCGCTTTTTCGGTCGCCTTTTCTTCTCTGGCTTGCCTTCCTCGCGCTCTTTTGCTAAACGTTCTTCCTTCAATTTCAACTCTTTCAGGTATTCCTCATTCAATTTCATCCAAAGAATGTTCTTTTGCTTTGCCTCGTTTTCAGTCATGATATATCCATTGATTTCGTCGTCGTCTAGACCTTCCAAATCAAGTTCGCCATTTTTGTTAGCTAAATTTTGATCATCTTTATCATTAACCTCGACAGCAGGCGGAGTGCACATAGCAAGGACATCTGGCTTCAGACCTTGTATGCAGTTCATGCCTTGATCAATTAAGGGTATAGACTCAGGATCGTCGGCCAAGTACTCTTCAAAAGCTTCCACAGTTGATTGGTTAATGAATCTATCCGTTTCCTGTTCTTCATTAAATACATCATCTAAGACGCCACCCAATTTACGTACTATTGATGATCTTTTCAGATCTTTTTCCAATTGTGCGTCAATCTCTTTTTGTAAGGAGGTGAGATCATATTCTATTAACTGAAATATATATAATGGGTTAGATTGAAGAGCATAAAGGGCTTTTTAAAAATTACTTTTTGTATTCGTTCGCGATCTTTTTTACGCGCAGCCTTAAATGCTGGTGGATCTTGTTCGGCTTCTAAATCCACAGCCATGAACTCTTCTAAGGTTAAGGAACTGCTCGGCGTATCCGCGAATTCACTGAGACGCTTTCGTATTGTCGATTCGTGAATTTTAACAATTTTAACTACATCTGCAACAGTTCGACTATACTCATGCATCCGAGCGGCAATCAAGAGAGCTGAAAAAATAAATATGGTTAAGTAAATATACATACAATGGAATCAATTGGATTGTTCGATTGACGATTCTGTAGTTGGTTTATTGACTGGCCAGATTGAATCTCGGATATTGGTCTTTTAAATTCTGTCGAAGCGAGGTTAACTCTCGGACTGACGCTGTTCCTTTAATAGGACAAATGTGCAATGAATGCAATACATAGCTTAGATGCAATGAATAGCTTAGATCTCCTGAGTAGCAGGCGTTCCCAGTTTCTAATTTGTTGTGTACATGCATATGTGGACGCTCAACGGTTGGTCGTCAATGGCTCCGCTAACTGTTTTCATTGAAGGCTCATGGTTTAAAAGGGTCATGTCAAAACGTCGTGTTGGATTTTGTTGTTATTTTGTAGCGGTGCGTGAACCGCTGTGCATATCTGTCGATGTATACTAAGTTTCGTCGTCGTTCTCTCAGGCGACAAGAACGTCGCAGCTGCAATCGGGTTTGGCCATAACGCGAAGGTTAGTGGAAGCAGAGGAGCAAAGAAGAAGAGGTTCCACACCCTGAGACGCACCACTGGAGCTCGGGTTAATGTTCTGGATGCCCGGGTCTATTCGAGATAGGTAGTGGGTGGTGCGGGTTCTGAGAGTGCTCTATTCCTACCTTGTCCCCGATTTACAACAGAGGGGGACTTCTCTCTCTCGAAATCCCTGACATGAACTGACCAGGCGTGTGTACGAATATGAAGACTTGCCAGCAACGCGGAATGAATGACCGTATCGACAGGTTTTCGATAGGCCCAGAGCAACTAAGAAGGTTTTGTTGCAATCACTGGTTTGATTTTTTGTGGATGTGATGGGTAATAATATTTACGGCTGTTGTGGAGCCGTGAATCTTCTTGACGCCATGCTGGTGAGAAGCTAGCTCAACATGAGATACAAGGGTGGGATGGATGCTTCAAGCGTCTTTGCAGCGGATGATAAAACTGAAATTGGAAGGTGGGGCATAGCGCATCTACTACACCTACTCGCCATCGCGTACGTTTTCTAACCATGTATCGTGTTTGACACCGTTCTTTTTCGAAGACGCACATTCCCCATCCACAGATCTGCGGCACGTGATTTTAGGGCGGCCCCTTTGTGGATCCGTTGGGAGAAGGGGTTCCAACGCATAGTGCGACCAGCAATGCAGTTATCACCCTTCCGTAACGTATGACCAATCCACTGCCACTTTCGCCTGTGAGTCAATTCGTCGATAGGTATTTGACCCGTGTGTGGAGATCTTCATTCGAAATTCTCTCGGGCAAAAAAAATTCTTAAGATTAGACGAAGACAAGTGTTAACGGAAGTTTGCAGCTTCTTGGTAACTGCAGCGGTAACTTTCCAAGTGCTGCTCGCATATAGGAGCACTGAAAGTATCAGGAAGCGAAGTAGCCCCAGTTTGGTTTTAACACTGAGATAACTGCTTTGCCAGAGTTTGGACAACATGCGGAAAGAAAACTTGACATGGTTAATGCGGCCAACGACATCTTGGTCAGTGCCACCATCAACAGCAACAAAGCACATCACATCACCAATCACTAAATGAAACAGAATGGGTTATAGGATGCAACCCTGCCTGACCCCACTATGAACTGCGAAACACTCCGACACCTTACCTTTATGGACTATAGCCACTATTTTCTCTGGGATACCCCTCTTGCGTAAGGCCGCCCAGATACATTCTTGGTTCACATAGTCGAAAGCCTTCTCAAATTCAACAAAGAGCAAACGCTACGGAGATCTATATTCGACACATTGCTCAATTACAATTCGTAAGGCGTTGATGTGGTCGATGCAAGAAAAACTAGATCGAAACCCATCAATTTGCTCATCTATTACTCTTCATCAATTTTGCTTTCTAAGTGGAGCTTGATTCTCTCCAAGAGTATCCTAGCTATTATCTATTATTTATATTATTTACCATCCTTCCATTCAGGGGGAAAAGATTCTATATCCCATACTCTACCAATGAGAGAATGCAACAACTCCGGTGTTAGGTCCAGTGTTGCCTGGTAAAGTTCGGCTGGAATGCTATCGAGCCCAGCAGCCTTGCCACGTTTAAGTAGAATAATTGCGTCCTCAATTTCTTGTTTCGTTGGAGGAGTTGATCGTATATCTATGTTTTGACGAGAATTTATCAACCTCGCCATCAGTCACTCGATTTAAAACCGCAGGGAAGTGCTCTTTCCATCGCCTCAACTGATCGTCGGTATGTATAAGTAGCCTTCCATCATTATCTTACACTGGAGCTAAGACCACCTTTACACTCTTTCTTATATCATAGTTTCGTGCAGCTTCCTCTGCACGAAGAAGAAGTTTCTGCAAGAAGAGAGTTGGCATACACCATTAAGTCACGGCGTACACTACGTCGGACTTCCCGAACTTACGAACGGAACAGGAGCTCAATGTTGTGACGATTCTCGTCTGTTGCTAACGGTAGACTCACCCTAAGCTCTTTCCGTTCGACAATCCGCTGTCATGTTTCCTAAGAATAAACCCTATTAAAATGGGATAAGCAGTTTAGTTTTTACAGAGCTTCAAAGACAAAATTTTGTGATCTTACCCCATATAATTTTTTTTTTCCACAGAGGTTTTAGTGGTAGAATTTTTTTGTAAAATCTTTAAATGCTTTTGGTAGCTAAGTAGTTAAGAATATATTCCCGGTACACCTATTTTGCTGAAAATGACATTAAATCATATTTCGGTGCGTTTATGCGATAGTTTAGTTTCCGGACACCCTGTCTAGGACAACTCAATTTCATGTTCAAATTTGTACGAAATTGGTGCTATCCTGTCCTGAGACGAAATTTGCGGAAAATAATAAATATTTTCTAAGAACAATAAAGTTTTGTTGTATAAATGGAGCGGAGCGAAGAATTTTTAGTCGGAGCGGAGCGCTGGAGCCGAGCTGTTTCAGATTGGTCGGAGCGGGAGCAGAGCGAAAAAAGTGTCGCTCCAAATCCCTGCGTTTCTCATTTTAGTACGGAAGCTGGCGGTCATAATTCTATCAGAAACTTGTTCCCAACTAATCAGACTGCTATGAGCTGCTCTGGTTAATAGGAACCCAACGCCTGATTCCCGGTCAATGCCAGAAGCTTTTCCGGAATACAATAACACCGTACTACGTGAAGGAGAAAAATATTCTCTAGTATTCAACCATCTAATTTCACTCAGCCGCAAGAAGTTAAGTTTGTATTGTCTAAACTCATTCTCCACTTGAAAAAATCGTGCGTTTTGTGGGCCCTATGAACCATTGTCCAAGAGAATCCAATCTTTGTCTTTGTAAGTTCATCAACCCAGCCATCCTTTAATATCATCAAATTACATGATAATAAATGTTCAAATTATAATCGTTGTAGTGATCGCTGTAGAATTATTAACTTGGTTCCTGGGATTAGTTGTCGATAAATATTTGAAGTGGAACATGCATGCAGACCATATCAATAAAAAAATGAGGCAGTCCTTTTTTATATTGAACGCGGTTAATCAATTTCTCTCCTCTGATCAACTGAAAATAATTTACTATGCGTTAATACAATCAGTTCTGCAATATTGCATAGCTGTTTGGGGTGGAACATACATTACCCACCTTGAAAATGTTAATGTAACTCAGCGTCAATTATTAAAAAACATTTTCAAACTTCCGCGTCTACATCCCACTTCCAACCTATTTGAAACAACAAAGATACTCTGCCTAAAACAATTATATGTAAAATCAGCTTTATATTATACGTTCAAAAAAAATATCATCACACCTTTACATAATAGAAATACACGTTTTAATAATAGAAGAATACCCGTACCACTATGCCGTAAAACACATACCCAGAAATATATATCATTTTTAGGTCCTAGTAGTTTTAATATATTACCTGCCGAAATACGCAATCTCAACTCGTATCAGATTTTCAAATTTAATGTAAAAAAATGGCTTCTTAGTTTAAAATACGATAAATTCTTTAGCACTTTTTATTTTCTTTAAAGCATTACATTATGTATATATTTATGTAAATTCAAAAATATAGTTATTTTGATAATATTTAACTAAATTTAACGTGATATGTAGCTCTAGTTAAAACATCTCCCATCACAAGCAAAGCTTATTAGGGAGTTAAAAAACACTTAATTAAAAATTATTGTAATTGAATTGTATATATTTAAAATCAAGTGAAATAAATTAATTGAATTGAATTGAATTTTCATGGTGCGATAGCCAGTCGTAACCGGTAAGTCAGTCCTAATCCGATGCCTAGTAGACGTTTCGTTAGCATTATTAGATTTCAGATGCGCAAGTTTCTGGCATACACGTCCTATCCTTTTAGTCGCTTTCAAGCCAGGAACACTGAGGTTTATTCTGACACACCACAGGGACTTTACTCGGATAATGCGGGAAAGTAACGCTCCGTGGAGGACATAGCAATTGGCCGGAGCCGTTAAACCTACGAAACTCCTCCTGCAGTTTGTCAACAACTGAAAAAGATATAGGAATCGGCTGGGGCCTTTCCACCTATATCTCTTCCCCAACGGGCATTCTGATATGCATGGATCTTATTTCAGTTTGTCGCACATACGGCATGTGACCACGTCGGTGCAGCATAGTCTGGAACTGCTCGGTATCGTTTTATACGTGACCAGCATGGTTTCTTTATCTATGCCCAGGGGTTGCCTTTATCGATTCATGGTTTCTAAGTGGATCCCAAGGATTTGAGGGTTTTTTGGCGGTAAGAATGACTTGTCTATCACGATTAAAAATTCCTGCTTCCAGGTGCTGAAAAGAGTTGTAGATGGAGAAATAACAAGGCCGCCATGCTGATGAGAATTTAACTGATTATTTGAATTGCGATCTGGCTGGTGTTGTGGCTAGTGCGCACACCTTCGGTGCACAGGGTCGTGAGCTCGAATCTCACCGTGAACCAATTCGGTTTGTGATATTTTTCGAACTCACGACCCATGTGACGGAATATGATCTCACGCTGATGTTAAACGAGTACCGGTCTATGGAGATAAATAACACTACTGAGCGTGCTGTTGTTTTAAACACCTCAAAAAAAAAAGCAGTTAAGATATCGGAAATTGGATGTCACTAACACATCTTCGGCCTTAGTCCAATGTTGGATTGTCGCGCTTGTTATTTTATTTGAATTGAGAGTGGGGTTAATAAGCGCTTCCAGCCTCTTCGCAATGGATAGTGATTGAAAGATAGAAATCAGGGAGACTGATCCCAGGTTTAAGAAGCGTAATTTCTTCCAGAATTCAGCAATGACAAGCATTGAAATCGACATGTTAAAAGCCGCCATGATCGCCTCTCGGCAAGAATAGTGACACAACTCAAAATTTTTCATTTTTAAGATTATGGAACTAACAGAGTTAGTCTTATCCATAACCTTTCACCTGTTAAAATCACGCAGACATATTTAGTATGTATAAAATTTCCTAGGGAACAACATTGTGTCACTATTCTTGCTGACATTCGATAGAGGGTAGCTCTCGGTGCTGCTATTCGATAAAGGGTAGCTCTCGGTGTTTAAGCTTGTCATACAATGAAATGTTTTATTTTTGAGGGTGCGGTGGGTGGTGGTAATGGAGTATTAGATTGTCATACTGATTTATGCTGCTCAAATCAGAGCAGTAGAAAAGACATCACTCTCAGCAGATTTAAATTGTGGGGCCTAGATTTCGTTAGATTCCGGTGCAAATTGGGATTAAGAGCAACTGCGTGCTGTGATTAAATTCTCCCAATCTGACGAAAAACACATCCACATACAGACAAACACTTCTTCCCTGCATCGAACCTTCATGGCTCTTGCCAGGGAGGCAATTTTGATAAAAAGGATGTGATCCGAAGAGGCTCAATAATTGCCATATACCAAGGCATAGTCTGCCAATAGCACTGAAGGATTCAACGAGCAGTTTAGGAATCAAAAGCTCCGGCCGATTCCAATATCCTCTTCATAAAAGCTTTATAAAAAAAAATAACAGGCGCGACAATCCAGCATTGGACTAAGGCCGCAGGATGTGTTAGTGACATCCTATTTCCAAGATCTTATCTGCTTTTTTTGTTGAGGTAATGAGATCAGCGTGCGCTCAGCAGTGTTATTTATCCCCATAAATGGGTACTCGTTTAACATCTGACTGATATCGTAGTCCGTCACAAGCTCGAGAGTTCGAAAAACACCATGATCCACGGTGAGATTGGAACTCATGACCCTGTGCAACGAAGGTGCGCGCACTAACCGCAGGACCAGCCAGACTACAGGAACTTCATAGGATGAACGGAAATTTGTGACTTTTTTAGATTTTCGACGGGAATTCAGGGATGATAAGTGTTGATATATATAGACAAGTTGAAGCCCGCCATAATAATCGGTGGCTGGGAACTCTTGCTATATAAGCATGACCATGAAAATGCCATTGGGTCCAATGACCTTAGGCTGAAACTAGTTCCGCCGTATATACTGGAATCATGTCAACCGCTCGGCTGCGAATATTTCTTTTTATTTGAGCTATTTAGTCGTGGGGTGTTCAATAAATTTCTCTTGTAGTTCTTTGGCGAATTGATTTGCTAGGTTACCATTGTTTTTGGCGGAGTTTAAGAGGACACGGGCGGTAGAATATAATTTGCTGACACCTGTTGAAAGATCACAACTTTCGAGATGCTCTTTCAATTTTTTTTATACCCTTCGCTCATAGAGTGAAAGGGTATATTAACTTTGTCATGAAGTTTGTAACGCATTGAAGGAAGCATCTCCGACCATATAAAAAGCATACATATATGATCAGCATGACAAGATGAGTCGATTGGACGATGTCCGTCTGTCTGTCCGTCTGTTGCAGCGCGTTTTTCTCGGCCACTATAAAAGCTACGAAGCTGAAATTTGGCACATGTGCTTATTATTGTTGCAGGCTGTTTGTATGTTTGAATCACCGAAATTGGATCACTGGGTCATGGGGCTGCCATACAAACCTAGTCCCCCAATTTAAGTTCTTCTAGAAAAAACTTTTTTATTTGCATACCAATTTCAACCGAATTTTACACAAATGTGTTTCTCCTGATGACACAAAACATATCTAAGAATGAATCAAATCGGATAATGGGGTCATGGGGCTGCCATACAAACCTAACCCCCAAATTAGGTTCTTCTAAGAAAACCTTTTCTATTTGTTCACCAATTTCAACTAAATTTCACACAAATGTGTTTCTCTTTATGACACAAAACATATCTAAGAATTGATCAAATCTGACCATGGGGTCATGGGGTGGCCATACAAACCCAAGCCCCATTTTGGTTCTTCTAAGAAACATTTTTTGCACCACTTTCACCAAACCTTGAATTAATGTGTCCTTACCAAAGCAGGAAAAAAGTTCAAAACGAATGGATTCGTACTGTAGGGTCATGCTCCCGCAACCCCAATAAAATTTTGTCAAAACTTTTATCGTTCGGAAGAAAAAGAATGAGGAGGGGGATTAAATACAAGTCATAGGTACGCCCGAAAAAAATTTTAGCCCAAGGAGAGCGAAGGGTATCCAAATTTCAGCCGAGCCCGAAATTGGCCTCGCCCTCGGGGGCTGGCGAGCGTAGCGAGCAGGGGGCGAAGCCCCCTAGTTTTTACTTTACTTCGGAGTTAAGCTTTTGCATTCTGGAATCGGTCGCATTGTTTTATTTTGTGCCTTAACTACATGGTTCGTTGACAACTACCGTGTGTAGCGATTGTCTCGTAGGATTGGCGCATTTTAAATTGTCTCGTTTGTCTTACTTGCGACAGCGGAGGAGAAATATGGTCGAACTTTAGGGGAAACTGCTGTAATAAAACGTGTAAACGCTTTGACAATGGCCTTCCTTATAATTTTTCGGCCTTTCTTGGAATAGGTAGCGCGTCGAGCATCGCCGTAGTGGACGCAGTGAACTCCTCCCAATCTACTAGAACCCCCAGGGGGTTTCACTTGTCAAACTGGCAATAATTATGACAGGTACTCTATATAAGGTTGCAGCGATGTGTGTAGACAATATTCTATTGAGTGGGCACAAATCTGATGGGTCTAATTTTTAAGCGATGTCTGTATTAACTTTCCCTAGCGTCATTTTATCAATCGGAACAGTCAAAAGTTGCCTTCAATGCCTATCTGGCAAGATCCTTAAAATGCAGGAAGGTTGCGTTTGGCTGTGTATATCTTATATTCTTGCCCGAAAAAAACATCAAGGCTTTTCTGTTTCCAAATTTTGTAAACAAGGATTTTTACTTACTTTGTCTGAAGCTAAAATGACTTTTAGATTTGTATATGTACATATGTATGTATGTACTTAGTTAATTAGGAAAATCTGACAATATTCAATATGTATATATTACCTGCTCCACATAAACCAGTAGGTCGTCTGCCTGAATGCAAGGAATCCTTTTTCATTCGCTGCGCTATCCGAAGCGCCGTCATCGATACTTCATGCGTTTTGCTTCCAAATTGTAGCTTATTAGCGAATCGCATAATATACAGACATGGATCTAAAAATAAAGCAAATTATCGGAATTATTACATGTTAGAAGCAATTACTGCTTTTCAATTTTTCGTAAAGTATCGAGCTACTATATTAAAAACATGTGAAATGAATGGGTAAAAAGTATTCTAACCTCTTTGAAAAGCGCTAAACATAAGATGACATTAAAATAAAATAGAAAAGTATGCCAAACGTTCTTCACACAGCTGGCTGAATGGTCATGGTTGTTATTATTGTGAAGCCGAAGTCACCCCAGAAACAATGCTGAAATATCTGAGCACAGTAGGAGTAACACCATAGACGCATGTAGCAACATTGACTGGAAATTGCCAGCTTCTTGAGAGCCTAATGACCTTCAATGCTATCTTTTTGAAAAATTGCAATTACTTAACCAACGAATAGTGCATACTCGGCGTATATAGAATATGTTTATTCGCAAGTCTGGAATATTGAGCGAATCGCACGTGGACAAACTATGATGGTGCAGTGTATTTGGTAATGTTTAGACTCGAATGGCACTTAGTCTAGTGTGGTCGGTCGGTACTTTTACCTTGACATGCTATTGTAGCATTGAAATAAGACATTAAATGACCAATCATCGATAAATATATAAATGTATATATTGGCGACATCCATATGTAACTAATGTACAAGTACCTATGTATCTCATGAAAAGTCGTTTTTTTTATTATTGAAGATAAGTGTGTGGATTCTTCGAGAATCGGATTTTCAAGCAATGACGACCTCAGTCAGAACAGAACCACTTAGTTAATCGTCTCACGTCTTTACTTTAACCCTTCAGTGGGCGCGCGGGCTACAATTGTAGCCCACACTTTTTTAAATGGCAACCATTTTCAGAATATGAACCGAATTCATTCGAACTGCTCAGTAGCTGTTAAAATGCTGCTTCTTAATCAAATAAGAATGTTTTTAACATTTTTTTAGCCTAGAAACTAATATTCTTTTGCGATCAAAGTCCACTGGGCTACAAGTGTAGCCCGCGCGCCCATTCATGTTACTTTATTGGTACTCATAGATATCCATTAAAATAAAAATATTATTATAAAACATTGTAGAAAAAAGCAACAGTAAAATGTTTGACATAAAAAAACGGTTTCAAGATAAATGAACAAAAAATAGATTACTATTTTCACGAAAAACCTGGAGTCGAAGTCAAAATTTCTTACAGCGTGCATCTGTTACATGTTGCCAACATAACTTAGTTTCTGGATGAAATTTTTATCAATTGTAGCGTAAATATTGTGAGAACAGTTAATTTGAATATTGTAAGTAGAAATTCAATCAGTTTGACTTACAATATATTTAGCTTTCTAGCAAGAAACTGTACTCGCAGTGTAAAAAGGTGTGAATATTGGGTACCCAAAAATAGGCTAAGTTTGAAATTCCACAAACTGGACATTTTTAAGTGCATTCTCTCGCTCAATGTTCTATTTCGAAGATTTTTTATTGAATTCTGCGAATATAAACTTTTTTTGTACTTTACATTTTAAAAAGTAACTATTTTGTCCACCTAAGTAAGTTAATATGAAAAAACATAAAAATAAGACTAATTGGCACTTTGCCCTCTTTTATTATATATATTTTATTGGAAAATTAAGGATTTTATATTTTTTATTCTTTACAACAATCACTAGACCGCAGACCGAGCAGGAAAAAAAAATTAAAATTGAACCATATTTTTTATACTATTTTTTATTTGGGCTACAATTGTAGCCCGCGCGCCTAACCACGTGACAAATAGGTGCGCGCCTTACGAAGGGTTAAGCTTTTAATTTTCTCGGTGGAATGCTGTATAGTATTGCTGACGCAAATATTGTAAACAAGAACAGAACGAGTGCAAGGTTCAGTATTATATGCGCAAGACAAATTTGCAATTCATGGGTTCTGTGTGTATAAATAATAATAAAAATTGTCAAAGAATTCAATGTGATCTGAATGCAAAGGAAGTTGTTTTACCTGTTTATCGTGTTAGCGGCTATAAATTTATCGACCACATAATTAAATCTTAGTAGATGTAAAGATGCACGATTAGATGCTGAATGAATATTTTCGTGAGACTGATAAACAACTTATGGAATTTATATAAATTAAGACAATGAATAGAGTAAACCAAAATGCAGGGTCATGACATGAGGCATGCATGAGTCATATCCCAAAAGATATAGTAGCAATAGCAAAGTTCTTTAGATTGGATTGGAATTGCACGAGCCGTACACTGTATTTTGTATCACCTTGTATCACTCACCAAACTGAGAGTAGATTGGAGGAGATAGAAAAGTAAAAAAAAAATATTTTTTTAATCTCTCATGTCCTCCCGAGGGTTGCTCATCATAGTGTCCATATAGGATATTATATTTGTAGGATGTAACTGGACTTTGACAGAACGAAGAATTCATGGATTTTACATGTGTCGGAGTGGGAGGCTTTAGAGTATTGAAGGTACATACATACAGGGCCGGCTTTAGGTGAAATGGCGCCCGGGGCGAACTTGAAGGAAGCGCCTCCTTATAGTTTCCATACACGAAAAAATTGTAATAGAATAGAAGTAACGAAAATTAAAAAAAAAAAAGCAAAATTTATTGACATATAAGTAATTATGTACATAATACATTATAATGCATGTATGTATGCTTCTGGTAGATCGTTGCTGAAAATACGGACTTCGCTTCCGCCGAAAGCAAAACGCCTTATTTGTGTTTTTTTTTAGCAAACTAGCCACCTCTTTTTGATTTCTTCTCTGGTTTTCTCTCAGTTAATTTTAGGGAAAAGTGTCTGTTTTACTGTCAAGTGGAACTGACATTTCTTCTATTTCCGTTGGTTTAGCTTTCGCGAAAGCTTCTTAAAACTGAAGGCCTAGAATTTTCGGCCATTGTGCTGGATCAGCCAACGATTCAAGTTCGGTATGGTAAGATCGTTCAAGTTACGAGACACGAGGCGACGAAATCAGTAGGGCGGCTAGAACCGTACTAATTTAATCGCCTCCAGTCATTGATGCAACTTGAACGTTCTTCGGAAATATTTTTCTCCATTGGCCCGCCGTTGAAACTATCCCCTTTAACTGTTTGGCTTCCATCTTCTAAACTTCAATTTCTATTTTTTTATTAATTGAATGGAATTTGTTTCTGTTTTTTTTTTAATCGAACTCAACAGCAGCTTTTCTTTTCTAATCAGTAGCTCCTGAAAGCTTGGTCGTTACTTTTATGAATAAGCAAGTTTAAATCTTTGGCTACGTCCACACATGTGCGCTTTCGTCTTCCCTATCGTCTTCAAGCTCCGTTTCCACTTTCAACATTGAACTTGTCATTGATTGCATCAAGTGAACAGAAGAGATCAATGTCACATTTGTTCATCATTCTCCGTAGGATATTTATCGTTCAGAACGCCTAAATAATTACTTTTGTTAAAATTATGAAAAAAGTTTTGTGTTTTGTATGACGAGGAGTAGATTCCGCAAGACTTCTGTTCACTTTTCAAAATCGAAATTTAATGTCAACACATTTTAACACTTATCCAATCGCTAAGAAATGAAAACACTCTTTTCTCAAGTCGCAGACACATAAATGCCGATCAATTTTAGTTCACAATCTTTGCACACAGCAAATTTGAAAAATGTTGAAAGAGAAAACGATAGCGAACCCGACTTCAGTGGATTGCAATTTTCCATCCATTCCTCTTCGGTTTTGACATAATCAACTTTGGTTACCACTGACAAGATTGAATTCCTCTTTTCAATAGCGCAGACATCCCAAGTTTCAATTGTCAAAATGACGAAGACGAACGAACATTGAAAATGTGTGGACAGGCACTCATTTCTTCAACTGCCATTTTCCCCTGTCATTAATTGCATTGATTGCTCATGATTCGTCTTTAGATAGGGCACGGCTTAGATCAAAGCGAGAGATTGGGAAATGATTATAGGCATTTCATTAATATTATATGAAAAAGCGAGGTGTTTTGTGTAAGCAGGAGTATGTCCTGCGATACCAGTGTTCATTTTTCAATTGTGAAATCAAACAATGAAAAGCTTTTCCAGTTTTAAAATCGTTAAAAAAATAAAACAGGCAATCTCACTTCGCAGAAACATAAGAAACCATACATTTTAGCTCACAAATATTCATAATGTTGAATGGGAAGACAAGAGCAAACCCCACCTAAATAGGTGGCAATTTTCTATTCATTCTTTTCGGTGTTAAAATTTTTCATATTGGTAATCATTTTCAAGAGTACACTGCTATCTTCAATTGTTGAATTGACGAAGAAGACGAAAATTGGGGAAAGGTGGACAGTTCCAATGACTGCGTTCCTGACCCCTATACTCCCACCTGTAAAAACACACTTGCCATGGTTCTTAATACGGTTGAATTTGATGCTAACGATTTCAGTCAGTATCGATTTTACGTTTAGTCCAAATATTTCTAACATCAATTCATTTCATTTTGTAATTTCTACCGTGGTTTGAAAAGGTTTTGTTCGGGAAACCTGGCTACTTTGCATTTCTACAGGTTACCCTATGAAGGTGCCGACCACCGTTTCGTTTTTGAACCACCAACATTTAAATGTTCATTAAGTAAATAATTTTACAAATATCTTTGTCAACTTTTCTATTCTTCAAGTAGTTTTTGTAAATTTAATTGAGCGAGAAAAAAAATTATATTAAAAGTACGGGTTTCGGCGCCCCTAAACCTGGCGCCCCGGTCGCCCCACCCTAAAGCCGACCCTGCATACATATTCCATTGAAGTCCACTTGTCCGGTAATATTAAGATGGATTCACACATCACGGTAATCAGAAGTGATTGCACTTACAAACATTTTTCATGAGTGGGAATAGACATAAAGTAATGGTCGCTTCTCCTTTTTCTTTGACGGGCGTGATGTTCTCGCGTCTCTTGATTCGTTGACTTACTTCATACCGTAGAGAAGTGAGTGCCAATGGAATAAATTATATCACATATTTAATAATAATATTACACGACTATGTACTCGTTTGTAATGTAATGAAATGAAAACTCATATCCATTGGAATATAGCTCGTAAATATAGGTAGATATATTATCATACTTTCCTTCTATACACCCCGGTATTAGTTAACATAACATATGATTGATATTCAAATGAAGCCGCAATACACTTTAAAATGCAAGCAGTTTAAATCAAGTTCAAGATCACAATTTTTATGAGTTCAAAATTACCAAGGATGACTACTATAGCTGCCATATAAAAATGCCATCAACCATTTTCATAACGTTTATACCATATGTTTGAATATTTTTTTCTTTAATAGCTATGTCAGTAGCAAGCTAATTTAATTTCCTGAAACTTATGGTTCGTTATTTATACAAATGTATAATGAGGTAAACAAGCAGAATGGACTTCATTTTTATTTATAGGTACATACAGACTATTTGGAAGTGTTTATACATTCTTATGGTTATAGGGTAAATCTGTAATTCCTAGGGCCGGTTTCTCGTAAATATTATCTAATGGTTAGTCTTATCCTTACAGAAAGCATGCGTTAGTCCAGAGTGGGCATCAGAAAATAAAAATGGCACTGTTCTCACACTATTGCAGTTCATAGTATGCGTGAAAATATTATTCAAATGTCAATTTTTTGTTTACAATTGAGAATATAAAATCCGCGTAATATTTATTACTCTCTTAAAATGCCGACGTGATATTTAACCCTTCTGTTGGCGTATAGATCCAGACAGACCATTGGTACTAGATCTTGATGAAAAATATCGTTCAATAATATTTTCCACCCCTTTTCATATAAATTTCAAAAGAACCGACGGCCACAAATGCGATCAAACGTTCGGCGAAATGTAAACTATGTCTAAAGAATCGAAAAAACGGCGCATCATCGTAAGACACTCTATGTAAACTGTTTCTAGAACCAAAATTAGACCTCTTCAAAAAATAAGATTGATTTCACAGAAGATTCAGCTACACCTTAGGCATAATAGCTCGTTGGCGGCGTCAGAAGGGTTAATAATTGCATCGACAATATTTTGACATTTGAATTATTTCGTGGAGTGTAGTGTAATAAATTTGGAGTCAAACACATATGGGTTGTGTGATCACATAGCCACTCTGGACTAACGCATGGCATGAGTTGCTATCTTTTCTCTAAGGTCTTATCGTATAGAGAAGACGCAAACACTTCTCAGAAAGCTTGAATTGAATTTTTGTTTATTTTGCATAGTTATGATATATTTTACGCCATTGTATGAAATTGCGCAACGATTTGTATACCCTTCGCTCATAAAGTGAAAGGGTATATTAAGGTGACCAGACTCCCGAAGATCCAATGCTGTGCACAATTCCCGAATTAGGTTTTATATAATTTTGCATTATAGCGAAAATCAGTATTATGGTATATCTAGTCATAGGGTTTTAATTGAGTGGCATTACGGCACAAATTAGTCCTGCTTGCTTGAACAATACTGCATCATGCTACCGGGTATGTATGTAGTTATGTATGATTTTTCTTGAATAAAATCATATTATTGTAAGCTGCATACAAACCACTCATTCCGACCTTTTTTACCGCATGCATCTCCTGTGCGCGAACGATTCATACCATGGAATAGAGAAATAAAAAGGAATGATAAATCAGCTGTCACCCATACAAACTGCATGGCACGATTTTAAAAAGCGGTTGTCCCCATCTGTCAAGTGTTATTGTGAAGTTATTACGAAGTAAATGGGGGAAAGATTGTTGCTGGAGGAAGTCAGGAAGTGTATCTATAAAATGTAATAGCAACGCCATCTAGATATATCATAGCCGCAACTCAGCTGGACAATGCCGTCATAGTTTAGCTCTTAAATTTTTTCTTTACACGAACAAACAACAAAAACAAGTAGTGACGTAATAAAAAGCAAAAACAAAACAGTGCAACATTGGCGAACATAACCTAAAACTATAAGCTGATTTTGACGTCTATGATTCTACATTGCGGCCTTAATATCTAGACGGCGTTGGTAATAGTCATATCGCAGTTTCAGTGCGACACAAAGGTAAAAAAGACGAATTGTCCCCACCTGTCAGATCCAGTCTTATATGAAAAATTCAATCATTTATCGCTTCTACGGCGCAATCCTCTTAGTTGTTAGGATCAATGATTCATACCATTTGCGCTCGGTATTTGCAGGTAACCGTTCTTTTTAAGTTCACCCCACAACCTTCCAGAATCAAAATTTCAAGGCAGAGCGTACTTAGGGCGCTATTACACAGTCATATATTGGTAATACATATTATAATAGATATTATCATATCCTTAAGCCTACTCGATTTCGTTTAGTGCACGTCTAAAAATTTATACTGAATGAATCGAATAGGCTTAGGCATATGACATACATATTATAATATAAATATGACTGTGTAATGGAGCCCTTAGGTATAATCTTTAGGCGATTCTATAAACTTCAGAGTTCTTCCTGAGATGCGTTGTCACCTGGATTAAGCTCCCGCGTATCATTCAGGAGTCTCACGATGCAAAGCATCGTCATTTGAGCCAAATGATCTCGTGTGTTTGAGAGAAGGCAAATGTCGTCGGCGTAGTCCAGGATACCCTTTCTTTTATGGTCGCAGATTACGTCGTTGGTGGTTAAGGAACAGCATTATCACCACCATTATCAGTTTTGTCTAACTCAATTATTCACCTCAAAAGGACTAGACAATTCGCCCTTGTGCAAGACATGACATTGGGCTCCTTTATAGGACTCCTTTATGATGGAAATAAATTTCTCTGGTATGCCTTACCTACGTAAGGCTATCCAGATATAAGCCCGGTCAACGCTATCAAACGCCTTCTCGAAATCAATGAACATAAGATGTAGTGGAGATCTCCAGTTAGCGGATTGTTCAATTAAAATTCGGACGGTGCTAATGTGATCGCTGCATGAGAAACCGTCACAAAAACTAGCTTGTTTATTATTTAGAGTGCTGTTTTATTGATCCGGTCCAAGATTAGGTTAGGTTAGGTTAGGTACAGGGGCCGCTAGGTACAAGAGAACCCAACGCACTTAGACCACATATTTGGGTCCGTTGTGATACCACCGAGAAAAAACCTGTTATAAACGCGAGAAGCTTTGCCCCAAGCTTAAAACCAGCCCGTACTAACAATGTATTTATTGAGTAGTACTGGGCTTATATCCCGAAGATCGTCTGTATCGAAAAAGAACCTTGAGCCCAGATAACGCTTCCGTTTCTCCGCTAAGGCAGGACAGTCACAGAGGAAGTAATGTACACTTTCTTCCTCTTCCTCGGCATCGCAACTCCTACAAAAGTCGTTATAAGGAATTCGGAGTCTCCTTGCGAGCTCCCCAATAGGACAGTGTCCAGTGATAACTCCGACCACACTCCGTATGTGTTTCCTGTCCAGGGATAGTAGTTGGGCGGAGCGAATGGCGTCCAGTTTTGGCCATATTAATCTCGTTGTAGCACAAGTGTTACCGTTGATCCATCTAGCATTGGTCCTGCGTTTTGCAGCACCTTCAATAATCACAGCGCACGCGGAAATTGGCGCTTTAATGCCATCTCGGTCAACTCGATCAACTGCTTCGCTTTCAGTTGCCGCATCGCGGGCTAAGCTGTCCGCGCAGCAGTTCCCTGTAAACCCTCGATGGCCTGGTATCCAACATATGGTTATATTGAAAAAGCAGCCTAGCTCTCTGAGTAGTGCCCGACATTTTTCAACAGTTCTAGATGTCGTCAGTACAGATTCTAGCGATCGAATTGCAGCTTGGCTGTCGGTGTACAGAGCAATATCTCTTTTAGAGATGACGTGACTACCTAACCAAACTAAGGCTTCATATATAGCTGAGACCTCCGCTTGGAGAATGGTACAGACATTAGGAAAACGGAGCGACAACCGAATGCCCAACTCCTCCGAGTAGATTCCACTACCGACTCCTGTTTCTGTCTTGGATCCATCAGTGTAGATAGCACACGACCCACTGTCCGGGGCCATGGTATCATCCCAAGCTTCCCTCGACGGAATTAAGCTATAATGGTTCCTACCAAAAGAGTACCTAGGAACAGTGTAGTCAGTCGCTGTTGGCAGGATAAAGTTGCGAAGTATCGCTGAGTGTCCATAGTCCAACATGCGCCACAAGCCCGTTTCACGCAGGCGCAGAGCCGTAAAAGCAGCCATTCGCTGACCGAAGATGTCAAGCGGGATTAGACCCAATAACATATCCAATCCGGCTGAAGGGATGGTACGAAAGGCACCAGTTATAATCAGAGATGCCAGCCTTTGTACTTTTACAAGCAGATTGTAATTAGTAATTCTACTTAGTGCCGCCCACCATACACTAACTCCGTAGAGTAGTATGGGCCGCACAATAGTGGTATACATCCAATATACAACTTTTGGCTGTAAGCCCCAAGTTTTACCAACAGCCCTCTTGCATAAATACAGGGCCGTGGTGGCCTTCTTCACCTTTTCTTCAATGTTGGGTTTCCATTTTAGTTCTTTGTCAAGATAAGGCCAAGAAATTTGGCCCTATCAGAAAACACAAGTTGACAATCCCCTATCCTAGGGGGATAATAGTTGAAATCGTGCGCTTTCTCGTAAAGAGAACCAATTCCGTTTTGCCTGGATTAACTCCAACACCGCTGAGATCAGCCCAACCAGTTAGAATAGTTAGGGCCTGCTCCGCTAAGGGCATCCGGAAACTTACCTCTAACAGCGATCGCAACGTCGTCAGCATAAGCGATGACTTTGCAGCCAGTTCTCTCTAAGTTCAAAAGTAATTGATTGATCGCCATATTCCAAAGTAAGGGAGAGAGAACCTCCTTGCGGGGTACCCCTGCATACGTACCTACATACGGACGAAGTTCCCAAAGCACTGTGAATGCGTCTGGAAGTGAGCATCGCATTGATGAGGGTACAAATTGAACCTTCGACGTTCAATTTCGTGAGGGCATCAGTAATTGCACTGGGCCTTATATTGTTGAAGGCTCCTTCAATATCCAGGAAAGCTACCATTGTGTATTCCTTGTGATAAAGGGATGTTTCAATAAAACTAACTAGTGAGTGTAAGGCTGTGTCTACGGATCTCCCTTTCCAATATGCATGTTGAGACATGGATGTAGGTTTCCAACAATTTTAGCATAGTTGAGGAGAGACTTATAGGTCGAAGATCCTTTGGATACGCGTGCGAGCTTCTACCCGTTTTCGGAATAAAAACGACTCTGACTTCCCTCCAAATGTGAGGAATGTGTACTAAATTTAAGCATGCTGTTAAAATTCTCTCCACCCAAGGGTACGTGATATCAATGCACTGCTGCATGTCAGCAGGGATGATACCATCGGGCCCTGCACGGTAACAAATTTTGGGATAAAAGATAAAATTATTTATACCATTTTTAATATAAAGTTATATATGCCAATTTTAGAATACATTTTTATAACGTTGAAAGTATAAAGTCAGTGTATACCAAAAATGGTATAAATTTTATCAAAGTTCTTATGAACTTTTCTTTTTGTTGCGTTTTATACCAAAACTCAGATAAATTTTATACAAAATGGTTTAGAAAGGCTCATCTATACCAAGTTCATATTTATTTTATTCTTTTCTAGGATAAAATTTTGTGCGTGCTTTCGTTCAATGTATGGTATCAATTACAAACTTCATCACTCATAGAGTCTGGTTGGTCTAGTAGGTAGGACGTTGGTCTCCAAATCATAGGGTCTCGGGATCGAATCCCACTGTAGGTAGGTAATTTATTATGCAATTTAGAGCGTAAAGAGGTTAATAAAATATAGAAGAGGTCAATGAGATATAAGATTTATGAGTTACTAGGGGGCTTCGCCCCCTGCTCGCTACGCTCACCAACCCAGCGTTCGCGCTCTGCGCGCTCGCGAATTTTTTTTTTTATTTTTTATTTTGCAATCAAGTGAAAAATCAACTAGGTTTCATACTTGTACTGACTTTGACATGATAGGCTGAGAATCATGGGGTAAAATAGTTAGTATTCTTCGATGTATACCTGTTCTCTTATAATTTGTATAATCTGTCCTATAACCAGGATCTATCGATTCTTTATAATTTTTATACCAAATTCATATAAAACACTTCTAAATGATTTCCTATAAAAAATAAACCATTGGTATTGTTGGATTTACACTATAACTCCTATTAATTTTATCGTTTATAGAATAAATATAATTTATAAGATTGAAACTTATAAATTTAATACAAATTTTCCTATGGACCTATATAGATAAGAAAATTTATAAAATTTATACCAAAATTTTTTAGTGTGTGGTGATTTAAAAAGGCTCGAAGCTCGATATAGCCCACATAATCTTCTCACGAGTGAGAATGGAGGCCACATCACAAGATTACTTTGGCCATCAGTTTAGGGACTGCGGGGAGGAGACAGATACCACACCAATTATTACAATTCTTGAAATTTCCTTTCTTAGGGATTTTAATGATGACGCCCTTCTTCCATTCTTGAAGGAGAGTCTCGGCTGTCCAACACTCTTGGATCAGGTAGAAGAATATCCACTGTAGCGTTGATATCCGCTTTCAAAAGTTCCATGGGGATACCGGCTGCCCCTGGGGCTTTACAAGATTCCAATGATTGAAGGGCCTTAGTTATTTCCAGCTTGGATGGTACACCGGTATTAATTCTGGTCATTTGCGGAACTATTACTTCTGCCGGTGGAGGTGGCCTAGAAGGGTCAAAGTTGTTGTTAAGGAAATGAAATGCTCTCTCTAACGGCACTGTTGTTATTCGTCTGTGACTAGCAGAGATCCGTCTTTATCGCTTATAGGATGCTCATGGGTAAAAGATTTGACAGTCGGTATCCTTATAACCTCTCTTTTGCCTCCAACGCTAACGCGTTAATGTAGTTTCGTTTATCACGTTTTATATTCCCAGCACTTCTGGAGTAATAGCTTCACTGTAAAACAAACTGACCGCTTGTTGAAGCCCCATTGTTATTCGCCAATGATTTGTTCCGCTCACGGATTAATTCAATTTCCAATAGAATTTCAGATAAAATTGTATAAGTCGTACTAACTAATGAGATGCCTCTGTAGTTCTCACATTTCAACTTATCCCGCCAAAACGGCTGATAACACGATTTGGGAATTTGGTGCGTAAAAGATCGATAGTGGAATGGGCTGTGTGGCATGGCGCGCCATCCTGCATCAACCAGAGGTCGTCCAAATCCATGTCTTCAATTTCAGTAAAAAAAAAGTCTAATAACATGGCTCGGTTCGGTAACGCGCACCGTTGACCGAAACGTTGTTACCAGCCTCATTTTGGAAAAAAAAATGGTCCAATGATGCCACCACTCCACAATCCGCACCAAACTGTCACTCTCTGTGGATGTTTTCCGAGCCCCAGATGCGGCAATTTTGTTTATTAACGTAGCCGCCGAAATGAAAATGCGCTTCATCAGAAAAGACAATTTTTCGTCCAAAATCGTTGTCCAATTCAAGCTGCTCTAAGGCGCAAACTGCGAAGCGATAACGAAGAGGATGGTCGTGCGACTTTAATTGCTGAGTCAATTGGACCTTGTCAGGGAATAAATAATCCGAGATCTTTGTGCAGAATTCTTCGCAGGCTAGTGCGTGAAATGTTTAACTGTTGAGATCGATGGCGTGTTGATGTTCGTGGATAGAGTCTCACACTCTGGGCTACAGCAGCCACATTTTCATCCGTACGACGACGGGGACCGTGAGTGTTGTCCACTAGCATGCCAGTCTCACGAACTTTTTGCACAAACTTGCGTACGTGACGCTCGGTGGGTGCTTCATGGGTCTTTTTGGGCTAGACAGCACTCACTTTGAAAAAAAGTTTTCAATATTTCCCAACGTTGTTCAAGCGTAAAGCGACTCATTTCGTTCCGCAGAGGTATGATACTGACTTTCTATCCAGACTTCGAGCGAAAAACAGATGTCAGTGTCAAACTAACCTATGATTTAAAAACGAACTTGTAATTGGCCCACGTTATTAGTAGAGTCCATAAAGAAAGGGATATTCAGAAGAGTTACTTTTTGATGTTGTGCTTCTATTGCAACCCATGGCCGTTCACACGGTAGTCATATTGTTCTGCAATTTGAATAATGCAAATGCATTATACGATGCATTTTCAATTTAGTGACATACGATGTCTCCGAATTCCCTTTCGTCTTATTGGTATTTTTTTTAAATTCACCTTTTTTCCAATAAAAATTGATTTGATCGCAATTCAGTATTTTCAGAATCAAAAATAAATTTTCAATCACATTGGGAAACTATGATTAATTTTTACATACATACATTTCGATAAAATTCAGAAAATCTGCCATATTCATCTTTTATATGCTTCACTTCAGCCTAAAACCATCTTGCAAATTAAATTAAACCCAAATTTCAGCTAAATCGGCGTAGTCCTATTGGAGAAAAAGCACTACTAACTTAAGTACAGTAGAATTCACTCACTGCCACCCTATTATTTTTAGCAATTTAAAGCTAACATTTTAAGTAATTTATATTTTTGCATTCTGTTAAAAGATCTTATAGTACGGGAGCCAGGTACCCAACTACCTTCCTCATAAGGTAACCGGCTGAAAATGTGTACAGGTGGTAGTTCATCACCGCTTCTGTGCAAAACTGCTGGTCAGCCCAAGATTTAGCGGTTCCTTCTTGCTAATTTTGAGGTTCAATCTTCCTCATAAGGTAACCGGCTGAATTTAAGTGCATGAGTTAGATCTCGACTTCCAGATGCCGAAAGTGCCGGTCAGCCCAATTTTTAGCGGTTCCTTCATCTATGCTGACCGCCTCAAAGCTGCAAAAAATGACCCCTACCTTCCTCATAAGGTAACCGGCTGAATTTATGTTCAAACGATAGATCTCGCTTAACCGTATCGAAACATAGTGGGCTGACCGCTCTGAACCGGTTCCTTGACCGGTTTTAACCGGTTTAAAGTATTGAAAATACCCTCGTAAAAATGGATTTTTGATCATACCTGATTAGGTAACCAGGCTGGATTTGTATTCAAATGGTAGATCTCAATTCGCCCCTGTCGAAAGTACTGGTCAGCCCAGACCAAACCGGTTCCTTGATGCATTTTTACCGATTCAAAATAAGCGAAAACACACCAAGTACACAATATAAACTACTTAATTTTGGGGGGATATGAAGCATTCACCCGATTAAATTTATGTTCGTATGATAGACCTCAATTTGCCTGTGTCGAAAGTACTGGTCAGCCCAGACCAAACCGGTTCCTTGACGCATTTTTACCGATTCAAAATAAGTAAAAATACACCAAGTGCACATTATAATCTACTTAATTTTGGGGGGATATGAAGTAATCACCCAATTAAATTTATGTTCGTATGACAGATCCTAATGCGCGAATCTCGAAAGTGCCGGTCAGCCCAGACTAAACCAGTTCCTTAACTCATTTTTAGCGATTCGAAGTAGGTCAATTTACACCAAGTACACAATATAATCTACTTACTTTTGGGGGGATATTAAGTATTCACCCAATTAAATTTATGTTCGTATGACAGATCCTAATGCGCCAGTCTCGAAAGTACCGGTCAGCCCAGACCAAACCGGTTCCTTGACGCATTTTTACCGATTCAAAATAAGTAAAAATACACCAAGTGCACATTATAATCTACTTAATTTTGGGGGGATATGAAGTAATCACCCAATTAAATTTATGTTCGTATGACAGATCCTAATGCGCGAATCTCGAAAGTGCCGGTCAGCCCAGACTAAACCAGTTCCTTAACTCATTTTTACCGATTCGAAGTAGGTCAATTTACACCAAGTACACAATATAATCTACTTACTTTTGGGGGGATATTAAGTATTCACCCAATTAAATTTATGTTCGTATGACAGATCCTAATGCGCCAGTCTCGAAAGTACCGGTCAGCCCAGACCAAACCGGTTCCTTGACGCATTTTTACCGATTCAAAGTAGGCAAAAATTAAGTATGCATATACATATATTTAATGTTTAAATCAAATTAAATTATTAAATAAACAATTAATTCAGTTCTATTGATTATATTACATATTTATCTTAAAGTGACTAATCACTGTCGGAGTCGGAGCTATAGATATTACTAGCAATATCGTCATTGTCGTCAATATCGTCGTGTGGCGTTGGTTCTACGATGTCTTCTATTTTCAAAGGGGTTTGTTCGCCGTCAAACCAATGGAGCTCCAGCCTTACCGAATCATTCGCAGTTGTGGTTTCCATCCGTACCTTGTAGGAGGTAAAACTGTACATGTTGCCTTGGTGGCATTTCGCCACATTGTTGAAACGTATATTGTCCTCAATATTTTTTGCTTCAATGATTTCCAGCAAGGAGGAATCAAAGTTGAATCAAAGCCCCTTATTTTTTTTAGAAATTGATCTGAATTTTTTTGCTAGCATACATTTTCTCAAAAATTTCTACGTGAGCTTTATCTACGCTATCGCAATTTCTAACAGAGTACATTAACGCGGTAAACTCTTGAATGCCACTCATTTTGTCTTCATCATCCACGTCAGACTCGATCGAAAGTGAAAAAAATATATTTTGAAATATAACATTATTTTCTAATATCTTACAGGGTCCGATTTTCCCCTTTCTATAGAATGCCGCAGTGTAGTGGCTACCTGTAAAGACATGTAGTGCAGGCAAATCCTTACATAAATTTGGCCCAAGTACCTTTGATAGTTCGGTACAATTGATGCTTTCCATTTCATGTTTGCTAGCCCCAGCCATCCATATCTCTAAATAGGGGAAATTCTGTTTATTAGTATTACATAATGTAATAATTAAAATATCTGTGAAATTCGCTTTGATGAGAACTTTTGCGATAGGGTTTTCTTCTGCAATTTTGGATGCATGGTAAATTATCCTTATGTCTGCTTCTTCATGATAACATACATATCCACGTTTTTCTTTTCTCAACACCTTATTATTGAAAACTCTATAAGAAAAGCATTTTTCCTCTACGGTGAGAAACACAATTTTATCTTTAAAGATAGGGACGACAGAGTCACTAGACCAGTGTGCAATGATGTTTTTAATCTAAGATGATGGTATAACCAAGCAAAATATGGAATAACTATGCAAAATAAACAAAAATTCAATTCAGTTTAAAAGAAAAGCTTGTGTGTCTTCTAAATACG
Organism: Microchrysa polita; assembly: GCA_949715475.1. Taxonomy (NCBI): domain Eukaryota; kingdom Metazoa; phylum Arthropoda; class Insecta; order Diptera; family Stratiomyidae; genus Microchrysa; species Microchrysa polita. The sequence continues at coordinate 50,458,685 of OX454421.1, forward strand.
ATAAGACTAACCATTCGATAAGAGTTTTGAGAAATCGGGCCTAAGTTTTTCCAAAATTACGCAGTTTGTATTGTGTACTTGGTGTATTTTCGCATATTTCGAATCGGTAAAAATGCGTCAAGGAACCGGTTTGGTCTGGGCTGACCGGTACTTTCGAGACTGGCGCATTAGGATCTGTCATACGAACATAAATTTGATTGGGTGAATACTTAATATCCCCCCAAAATTAAGTAGATTATATTGTGTACTTGGTGTAAATTGGCCTACATCGAATCGGTAAAAATGCGTTAAGGAACTGGTTTAGTCTGGACTGACCGGCACTTTCGAGACTGGCGCATCAGGATCTGTCATACGAACATAAATTTAATTGGGTGATTACTTCATATCCCCCCAAAATTAAGTAGATTATATTGAGCACTTGGTGTAAATTGGCCTACTTCGAATCGGTAAAAATGCGTTAAGGAACGGGTTTAGTCTGGGCTGACCGGCACTTTCGAGACTGGCGCATCAGGATCTGTCATACGAACATAAATTTAATTGGGTGATTACTTCATATCCCCCCAAAATTAAGTAGATTATATTGTGTACTTGGTGTATTTTTACTTATTTTGAATCGGTAAAAATGCGTCAAGGAACCGGATTGGTCTGGGCTGACCAGTACTCTCGACACAGGCGAATTGAGGTCTATCATACGAACATAAATTTAATCGGGTGAATGCTTCATATCCCCCCAAAATTAAGTATTTTATATTGTGTACTTGGTGTATTTTTTCTTATTTTGAATCGGTAAAAATGCATCAAGGAACCGGTTTGATCTGGGCTGACCAGTACTTTCGACAGGGGCGAATTGAGATCTACCATTTGAATACAAATCCAGCCTGGTTACCTAATCAGGTATGGTCAAAAATCCATTTTTTACGAGGGCATTTTCAATACTTTAAACCGGTTAAAACCGGTCAAGGAACCGGTTAAAACCGGTTAAAACCGGTCAAGGAACCGGTTAAAACCGGTCAAGGAACCGGTTCAGAGCGGTCAGCCCACTATGTTTCGATACGGTTAAGCGAGATCTATCGTTTGAACATAAATTCAGCCGGTTACCTTATGAGGAAGGTAGGGGTCATTTACAGCTTTCAGGCGGTCAGCATAGGTGAAGGAACCGCTAAAAATTGGACTGACCAGCACTTTCGGCACCTGGAAGTCGAGATCTAACACATGCACTTAAATTCAGCCGGTTACCTTATGAGGAAGATTGAACCTCAAAATTAGCACACATATTGCGTAATTTCCCTAACAAGGAACCGCTAAATTCTGGGCTGACCAGCAGCTTTGCACAGAAGCGGTGATGAACTACCATCTGTACACATTTTCAGCCGGTTACCTTATGAGGAAGGTAGTTGGGTACCTGGCTCCTAGACTATTATAAAAATTTTGTACTAAATTAATTAATTAGTGAAGATGAGTCAAGAGAAAAGTCCGAAACTTGGATTTAGAATGCAAAAGCTAATATTTGCCAAAATTAGTTAAGGAAATATTTTAAAAGAAAGGATCATACTGAGGGGTTGTTCACTTTGACTGTGACTCGCTGTACATACGTTACAAAAACGTTGTTATCTCCTTTTAGGATAAGAGCTTTTCGTCGATTTTTTCATAAGTATCACTAAAGTAAATTTTTACCCTAAAAAAGGCCCCGTAAACTTGTAATATCCTAGGGATAGCCTTAGGCTCGCAGATATATCACGCTTATTTTTGGTGCCCAACGTGGGGCCATACAAAGAACAATTGCGCATACGACCTACAGCGTTCCTTTTTATCTTGGCGTTGGTGGCACACTAGGCGCCTTAAAGACCAACATTACACCGGTGTTTGGTACAAACTCACATATATGAACATAAAAATAACCATATGTGAAAAAAAATGCAAATGGTGTTTAATATTTGCATTTCATGTACTATTGACCCGTGTATAAATATTAAACAATCATAATAATAGTAGTAAGCAATAAACTTGAGTCGTTTATTTTTTATTTTTAGTTTTGTTTCTCGTACTTGAGATCCCACCACAGACAATAATGAACGATTCACGAAGGAGGCACTGCGCTCTGATGGTGGCGCACTGGAGACACCACTGTCAACCAGCCGCAGTGCTAACACCGCTTATCGCGACATTCGCGATTGATTCTCACCTCTTTTTCGAAAGATGTAGTATACGAGTTTGTAGGGGAAAATACCTGAAGCGAAATATGTACCACACGACATTTTCTGCCTTTTTTCCGCAACGTAGCCAATTGGTTAACTTGAGGCAGTCATGTACGCGCCGCGCCGTGCATGTAATTCATAAAATAGTTAGTAGACAATAAGCGGCTTCGCGCAACAGAAATACGGCGGTTAAATCTGTTAGTCGCGATCGAGTATATTGAACAGTATTAATTTATTGCCTTTAATCCGAAGACGTGCACGAGGTTTACGAGTGCCGTAAGTGCATATCAATTACCATTTCTTATTCAATATCGGATCGGTGATCAAATACATAAGCAAAACCATCATTACCGGGGTGATAACAAAAATAGTAGTTGTAATTTAACCGCGATCGGAAAAATAACAAAAAAAGAAGTTTTGTAGTGTTATTATGGTTACTAGTGCAAAGAAAAATGTTTGCATTTCGTTAAAAAATGACCGGCACATGCAAATTTGATTATGAAAAAATTAAAATACATATGTAGTTTTTATTCTAAGCTACTCATACTACTAATTAATCGTAAAAGTTTGCATTTATGCTGGATATCTACCAACATGAATTATTATCAGAACATTAGCATCAAAAGTACTTATCTATGACAATTACCTTATGCTTGTAACTGACTATTACTTGAGTCAAATTATAAGTCCGGTCGATTCAACCAACCGACTTATGCAATCTTTCAAGTGTGCGCGGGCTAGTCCACGGAGGCAATGAATGTTTAAAAAAGCAAAGCCGATGAAAGTGAAAATGCAGAAAGCAACCGAATCCATTGAAATTGGATGAAGCTGTTACTTCTTGCAGTAGCACAGTAGTCAGTGAATCAACAAATTACATAATTATATTTTATACAAATTCGTTTTGTTTACTGTATTTTCGTCATTGTTTCTTGTGTAGACGGTTTGCTTGCTTTTATGTGGTAATAGTGCTATGATCCTAAAAGGGTCACTAAAGGAAAATGAAGTGACTGAGCAAAATCATCCTGCCCCTTATGAATAACTATTATACAAGTGAAGAAAATTGCGAAAACAAAACCCATTATCTGTGAAGTTCTTATATCTTTTTCAGATTTTATTTACAGATGATTTTTGATCAATTAGCCAACGACTTGTAATGGTATTTAATCCTTGTTTGTGTTTAGGAGTGAACTGTGAATAATTTAAAATCGTATAGATGATTTTCGTTAAACGGAAATCTTATGAATTAGATGGGAGTCGCAGATTAAGATGACCGAAGCTTTTGCGACCAATATCGGTAGTCATTTAGGACGACACCTTCTATATTGGGCAATCACACAATCAGATCTTTGGCATATAGCCGATCGCTGTTTGGAAATCGTGAATAAGATTCATGATCCATTTGAGCGTGGTGTCCAAGTACTAGATCATCTGTTAACGCTGGAGGAAGACGAAATAGGTTATTGGGCTGTTGGCGGCGGTGGTAATCAACAACATTTACCGCCGGATAATCAGCCAACACGACCTCGACATCCCCACGTTGAAATTTTTCCTGAAAATCGTCAAATTGTTCAGAATGCCGTAATGGAGCAGGGAAATATGGATAATAGAAGTCACCAAACTAGAAGAAGTAAGTACTTTAGATTTACTTACTAAATAAATTTTAAAAGTGAGTGAGATTCTTGGAATTTGATGCAGAAATTGATGAATACAGCGAGGTTTCTTGATACAAAGAGTCTTCCAAATATGCCTATATAGCCAATTGCTATATAAAAGTTTGTCGTAGTCACATATATGAGAATGAAGCGAATGTGTCTACGAAACAGCTGTCATGGGTAAAATAACCGAAGCTTCAAGCATAAGCGGGCCACAGAATGAAAATTTCAAAAACTTCAAAAACCGTGGACAAGGAATGAAGAAAATGAAATGAGAACCCCCATATTATAAAAAATCATTGAGTTGAGGTATTTTATTCAATATGAATAAAATACTCTTATAGAACAACATTTAGATTTTCAATTCGAGAAAGTTTTACGTTCTGGCGCTACAGTAAAATTTTGGGCATGCATCACCTTCACCAGTATGAAACCGTCCCTAATTTCGTGCGCGGAAAATTTAGTTACTCCTCAATTTTTTGGGATAAAAGCTTGAATTCCGATTCAGTCCGTTCCTACATAAGTCATGTAACATGCTTCTGAGAGTGGGGCTTCTATGGCTACCCCATGGTCTGATTTCGACTGTGCTACAAGTGTTTTATGATTTCGATAGCGATATGCATATAAGAGAGGTTTGATAGCGATTGGTCCTTAAAGTTGTCCTTAGAACAACCTGGTTATAATCTAATCTAACCTGGTTATATGTGCGGGCCTTCTATGGCAGCCCCATGACCCCGTCTGATTTTATCCATTTCCACATAAATATGGGTTGTTATTGTTACACCGATAAGAAGCGGGATTTATGCGAGGCTTAGTAAAAGTTAGCCCAAGAACATCATTTTTTTAGAAATCCTTTATTTTGAGTTTTGGGGGGTTCTATGTCTACGGCAGCCCTATGACCCCATGCTCTGACTTCATGTTTTTAGGGTGGAGTTTCCATATGAACGCCCCATGACCTCAATGTCCGACTTAGCTCGTTCTTACGTAAATTTTTTAACATCTATAGAGACGGATTTATAAGAGATTTGGTACAAATTGGTCCATATACGTGTTTTTATTGAAAGAGCTTTTTTGTAGGTGTGGGTGTTCTATGACAGCCCCATAGCCGGATTTCGTCCGTTCTTACGTATGTCTTTTTATATTCGATAGAAACGCAACTCAAGTTGAGTATGACACAAATTAGAGCCGAAATTTGGAAAATGATTATTATACTGTAGGTCTGGTCATGGTGCGTCGGTTGCATACGCAGCAAATGAAGATATTATAGGCTGCCATAGGGGTCTAGTTCTGTTTAGTGCTTGCCTTCAACTTTCGATTGAGTTTAAGAGAATATGTTCTATTGTATGAAGTGTGAGAAATTGTGCTGCTTTATTCAAAGAAACAATACAGTATGGGAAAATAATATTGTTAAATAAGATATATGTTAATAAGATATATGTTTAATTCTTTTTTGTATTATATTAGTTCTGTTTTTCATCATCCCATGTAGTCTTACGTAACGACCTCCATATGAAAAATGACACTTACACAGCTATTTTTCACGCGTGCCGTTGCCCTACATGGGATAGAGTTTCGAGGAATGAAATGTAGGCGCTAATGTACAGGGGAAATATACAAAAATTTTGTTTTTCTATGTTTGCGAACCTGTGAAATATAACACTTCAAAACAAATGTGCGAATGAATCATTTCAAAAAATAAACCAAGTTTCATTTTTTTGTATGTAAAAATAATAATTTAAGGGCGGAATTCATAGTCCTCACTTATATACTTAAGGGAACCCTTAAGGGGCTGACCGCTATTCATAGTCACTCAATAAGCAAACGCTTAAGGGTTTCCTAAAGGGTTCCCTTATTCGTTAAGGTTCATATCTAGTAACCTTAAAAGTCCTGACACATCTAAACGAGTTTACGAACGAATGCAGTTTATGAGCCAAAAACTAGTTAATAAGCGGTTTATAACGAGGTTATATGCCGTTTGGAGTTTATGAAAGCTCCCGTAAACTCGTAACCCGCAATTGGATAGAGCTTTTAATTCCAAACCTCGATTATAACCATCGAAAAGCTCCTTTTGTTTGAAATTTGTTCGTAGTTGGCGGGTTATACCTAAAAATGGTTGATGTTCATAAATCATTATGTCAGAGTCTCATATGTTTTCGGTTTAAATTTGACATTTTGAACAAATTTTAGAGATGCATATGTACATACTTAGGTACATACTTGCACTGAAATTGATAGGTGAAGCAGAAACTCAATTTTTACAGTTTAATTAACTTTGCTTATAATTTCCCTTAATTAGATAAATGCCCCATCGATTTTGACTGAAGTGAAGAAAGTTAAACAAGAAAACCCTCAGACAGAGTACTCATGTGCTACCCTATACATTAGGTTCAGGATGAATGGGAAGAGCGAAAACCGGCAGCCGCAATTAATGGATCATATTTCAAGAAAGCCAAAAAAAACACTTTAATTTGAACGCTTTTATAATACATTGGTAACTAAAAAGCTAACGGTTCACTCCAAATGTATGTATAATGTTTCTTTATTTTCAGTATCTCATCTCTTAACTTTAATAATAATATGAGAGCAGATTGTTATCCGGTATGGGTTTCTTGGGAATGATCACTGGTCATAAATAAATGTAGTTTCCACTCTTTAAAGCTGGATAAAGCGAAAAAATAAAATTATAAACTGTTATCCGGTCTGTTCAATTTCATTTTCTGGCCGTATAGATATGAAAGAGCGATGGATATATTCCAGGCTAGTCCCTGCTTTTCCACTAAGTTTACACATTCTTCTTCTTTATTTGCTAGGCGCTTTCTACCTCTTGTTTCAGTCAGTATCACTTCCTAAACGTGAAATCCGTAGGATTTGAAGCAATTTTTAAAAAATATGTTTAAATATGTGCGACATCCAGAAACGTAACATTTCAATATTTTTTATAAAGTGTCACATATCGAAAGTTTATCCTGACATTCATAACCCGCATTCGACTAGTGTGTCATGCTATTCGAGTTTATGAAGCTCAGAGCTTTTTGCGGTTTATGAAACGAGGTTATCGCCTAGTGTGTGTGTGTGTAATTTTTAACTACTTGATATTTTTTTATATTTTATTTGTCACTTTCAATATACATTTTTCTCTATATAACTTAATATAAATAAAGAAATAAAACATAAACAAATAATAGTTATATTCATATTTAGAGGATTTTAAACATAAATACAAATGCTTATCATACGGCAACGTTCCGCCATTTAAAAAAGTATCTTCAGGCCTTAATTAAACCTTTTTCTAAGCATTTACTATTTGAATAAGCACTTAGTTCCATACACAAAACGATTACCAAATATGTACATACCAGTAATTGTCAAATTTTGTCAATATTCTATAAAAAATGTGCATATATGTATATTACGCAGTGCAGGTCAATATTTCTCCAGACCACCCGAGCGAGTATTGCTCTTTTTCAAATCCTGGAGCATTCTTGACAAAATAAAATAAAATTAGAGTACAACTGTGTTTCTAATATCGATGAGAGCTAGGAGGAACATATAAATGGTGCAACCGAAAAGAGCAAAATCACTCGGCGGTGATCGTTTGAGTCGCTTGAAGCAACACAAAACTTGAAGAAACAAAATCGAATAACTTATTAATGTTTATACTGCAACCAATAAATTATACAGTAACCAGTTTTTGATTGAGTACGAATAGAGCAAACCAAAATCTTGTATAGTGTCAAGGTCGAAATAGTGGTGATCATCAATAGACGATGGCCGCTATGATGCTTGACGGTCAATATTTTACCACAAATTCAATGATCGGTGACCATGATGTGTTTCTCGTAGTCGATGCCATTATCGAGACCTTTCTATTAATCATATAAGTATACATTTATGCATAGCCATATTTAGCTTAACATTAGCTTCCTCTTCCACATTTTACAAAAGTACCAAGTTATGTTGTATGCTGTTTATTTATGTTCAGTTGGTTTACCTACTTTACCTGAATGTGGAAGAGATGTAGTATGCATAGTGTAAAAGTTTCATAGTTTTTTGTAGGAGAAACACCTTTTTAATGTAATCTATTGGTTTTGTTTATCTACATCTCGGTCATGGTTAGTTGAAGCCAAGTGAATTAATAAATGTTCACGCTTAATTAGTTTTTCAATAGTAATTAAATTATGATATGGAGACATAAATAAATTATATCTGGAACTTTTTTTCTAAATTGTTATGTGTATCAGGTTCGACTAAATCCTCATTTAAACTAAATTAATTCGGTAAAAACTCGGCAAAGATTGAATTGTATGTATGTATTACCACTCTTAAGAAGGTATTACACTATCAAATAAAGTTTGGCCAATGACGCAAATGACCAAAAATGTGTTTGACCAAAAATTAATGACTATCGTGGTCATTCATTTCTGGTCAAACATATGACCTTAGTGTAATAACAAAACAAATCTGTGGTCAAATTTATTTTGCAGTTTTTGGTCACACGGTCATTCCAAAATTACCAATTTTCTGTATGGCCCATGGTGGTCAAACGAAATGATTCGATGGGGTGCATTAAATGTACAATATAAAAAATAAAGACAACTTAATACTTTTTTGCAAACTTTGGGATATTGGCAAATTCTAATTTTAAATTAATCCGTGGAATTACATCGGAGAAAATAATACAATTTAACTCTCGGTAATAGCTCCGAAGTGGAACAATCTGCATGTTCAGTACACAACTCTAGTTTGGCGATCTCATCTTTATCAAAGAATTTTGGTAGACGCACGTCGGTTCAATCATTTTCTCGACTTTTCCCGTTCTAAAAGTTTTTTTTTTCTCAACAACTTGGAACCTCTTGGCCTTAGTGTCAATAATAAATTCAATTACAATTTGTAATTATTAATCCACAATTTATAAATGAAATAATATTTTTTTCTGGAGGAAACAAAGTACAGTGCGTACTCGATAATCCGGACTATTGAAAGCCAGGGTCGATCCGGACTACAGAGGGATTCGGACTAGTGGAAGCCTTTAATTTGCTCAAAATTTCGAGGAAATGGACGAATTTAATCAAATTGTTCGAAGAATCTGTTTTCTATTTTCGAAGAATTTCACTCTGTTATTCTAGATTTTGTTTTTTCCAAGAACAAAGAAAACTGTTGTATTTATTTCGGACGATAATATCACTGTTATTATGAGAAAAAAGTCAGATTCGGATTAGAGAAGCTCTTGAAATTCGGACTACAGAGTGTACAATGTAATCTTCGAGGTGATCCGGATTACTGGAAATTCGAGGTTTCGAGGCTTCGGATTATCGAGTACGCACTGTACATATTTCCCAATTAAATATGTGGTAAAAAAATTTAAAGAAGAATGAAAAATATTGATTTTTTTGTAAATTTGGTTTAACTGTTAGATACTGTATCTTTGCTACCAGATATTCGCAATAAATCGAGAACGGAGATATGAAACTATCGCTGTCGTTGGCACTCTTGAAGTCACGATAAACCCGTTCCAGTTCTACAATTATTTCCAGTTCTACAATTATTTCAAGATGGTAGCTTGTTTTTCTTAATGGTCGAACGGGCTCACAATAAAGTTATTATTTGAAACTAGTGGCAATCCTACATTTATATGGGTTTGGAACTTTCGACCCCCTCTGAAATTTGGTGATGATGTTTGGATGAGAAGTCAGGTTACGCACCGCAACTTCAATAGCACAATGTCCAAATTCCGAGCCCGGCATACAAAGCTACCTAATTAACAGTGAGCTACCTAATTAACAGTGAGCTACCTAATTAACAGTTAGCTACCTAATTAACAGTGAGCAAGAGCAATGGATACAACATTACATGGACGATAGCAAGATGTTTCTGTTGTTTAAAAGGTGCTTCTTCTTTCACAAAAGTTATCACGTAATTACTATCAGAATTTTATTATGAACCAAGGCTGATCACTGGACAAAGATTTATTGTAGGGTCTCCCAGGTTAGCACAACTGAAACTACCTCCCGGTGTTTCTCAAGTTTTCCACTAGCTTGTGACTTAGATCCGCAGTTAATTTTGAATTTTGTTTTCGGTAATTTTAGATGGGAGGAAAGAAAGAAATTGATTAGTGACTATAAGCTCCAAGGGTCGCTCAACTTTGTAGCGCTTTTAACGCTTTCTTTACTACCGAATAGAGCGGTGAAGCTGCTTAGTAATCGAACATTACATCTCCAATAAAAACTAAACGAAAAGAAATCGAATACTTATTCTAATTTTGAGGATATCGGGACACGAAACACTTGATTTTGGTCTTTACCTATATTAGTTGCTAGTATGTAAGTTTAGTAAAATGTTCGCTTTATCGAAAAATAAATATTTTTTTGGAAATAAAAGAGGACCATATTCTCCAAGCTACAAACGAGAAGGTGGAGAACATTTTTGAAGGTTTAAAGATCTGACGGTCCCTATACTGAAGCTAATTTCCCAGTGCTCTTCAGTATAAACTCTGGAATTTGGATGAGCAGTTATAAAATTTGAGCACCGTCAACCTTATTTCTAAAACTCCTTTCGAAATATTTTCTTACGTCCGCCCCTGTCCACACAGAAAATTTGTGAAAAGAGCTGACTGCTTCTCTAATTTTTCCTAAGAAAAGGGGCGCATGGAGCCCTTTTCTGTTTCTAACACAAACACAATCCCAAACTTTTCTTTTGAATTTCTTGAAGGCCACTTTTCAACTTCTTCAATAACACGAGACCTTTAATCAACAAGAGGCAAAATTACACCTTCAAGCAAAATTAAACTGATTTTCTATAGTACAAAAATTAAGTCAACCTTTGCAAATTCGACAAATAAAAATGAAACAATAGGTGTGTTTTTTGGTTATCCCGTGTAGGTTTGGGTAACGAAATTCCATATTAAAAAATGCCAGCTGATCCATCTGTCATTTTTTATATGAAGTTTCGTTACCCAAGCCTCCACGGGATAACAAAAAAAAACTACCTATTAGCGACGTTTTTTTTGTATCGCGTGTAAATCTGACTCGAAAAAACGATCGCGGGTAACATCCCGGTTAAGACCAAACAGCTGACATTTGACAGTTTTTGCGCATCTTTGACTCAACTTTGTCGGCTTCTTTTTTTAGATGTAGTGAATTTTATCACAAAAGATGATCATTTCTTTGCAAAATCTTTTCTCGTGATGAGAAAAACTCTCACATTTGGTTTGAAAAAACAAATTCCCTCATATTTCCCCTATGCGTCCGCCATCTACATTTGATTCAGCTAAGCTCCGTGTAGGGTAATTGCACGCGTGAACTTTACCTGGGTAAGTGTCATTTTTTTATATGAAGTTCTACCCAAACCTGCACGGGATAAACACAATAAAACGAGCCTAATGCCAAATAACCACTAAATGCATATTGAATTGAAGTTAGCTTTGGTAATTTTTTCTAAAACGGTCATACTAGTGTGATAGCCAAATATACCTTGGTCAAACAAATGACCCAAACCAGACTGACTACGTCATTGGCCAGCCAAAGTGTTCATTTGTTTGTCCCATAGTGTAATATGTCTCGAAAAACATTTTTAGTCATAGCAAAAGTTAGACAAATTTTGTATGACCCACTGGACAAACTTTATTTGATACCACCTTTAGAGAAAGCATAGCATGCTTTAGTCCAAAGTGGCTATGTAATCACACAACCCATATGTGTTTGACTCCAAATTTATTACACTCCACGAATTGTTTCAAATGTGAAAATATTGTCGATGCAATTATTAACCCTTCTGTCGCCGCCTACGGGCTATTATGCCTGTATAATTAATTTTATTTTTGGAAGAGGTCTAATTTTAGTTCTAGACACGTTTACACACTATGTCTTACGATGATACGCAGGTTTTTTTGTTTCTTTAGACATAGCATAAAGTAAGAAATTGGAATAGAGATGGAACTCCATATAACATATATAAGTAGGTTTTAATGTTATATGGAGTTCCATCTCTATTCCAATTTGTTACTTTATGGACATAGTTTATATTTCGCCGAACGTTTGATCGCATTTGTGGCCGTCAGTCCCTTTGAAATATGTGGAAAGGGGTGGAAAATATTAGGCGCGTTTTATTGTGTTTATCCCGTGTAGGTGACGTGTTTGCACCAGTTTTCACATTTCGTGCACAACAAACCGCAAATTCACGGCTCGTGAGCTGAAGTCAGCCGTGTTTTGACAGCAGCACGGCTCTCGCTCGTCGAGAGCTTCCCATAAGAGCCATGGATTTTGATGTGTGGAGCTTGCGAGCCGTTTTCGCGTCGTGTGCATGAAGCCTAAGAGTGCCCATAGACATGCCAATCGATTGAAGCAATTTTTGGGTTGCCCTGTAAATTGGAGGGTGTATGTGAGCATCCAATCCAATTTGTATATTGGACGTGTGGAACATACTGCCATGCAATTTTTCATACAATCTGTCATGACAAGCATGTGTTTTCAGTTGCTGATTTTTTTACATAAACCAGTGGTCATTCTTCATGTTGTGGTTGTACCGGTCATTCTCCAGCGAAAGTCGCAATGGATGTCCATTTTCCATCTCCACAAAATATATAATTTTCGCTATGTTGCGTTGTTGTGTGTGGAACGTGGGACTGACATTTCAGATTGCACGATAAATTGCATAGTGTAAGTGCTGCACGGGCGTCAGATCGATTGTGTGCAATCGACTGCTCAATCGATCGGACAGTACATGGGCACTCTAAGAATCATCTACAGAACGTAGTTCTTCTCGTATAATATGTAGTGAGTAGGTCCTGCACTTCCATAAGATGATATGTGTGACGATTATGGAAACGAAGCGTCTGATAGATCGTTCATCCATTTTCTTCAAAAACGCGATAAGATTACTCAAAAGTGTTGCTGTTCTGCATTCTTCTCTGCGGGAAACGTCGTCTCCCGGGAGTTTCCGATTCAGCAACATCATACATCATGTCAGCGCACTCACGACCCGTAAAATTCTTAAAACGAAACTCTTCTAGAGTATAATTTCAATGAACCTACATTTTTAGAAGCGCCACAAACCCTCCGATCGACTGGCGAGATTTTTTGATTGCGAGATAAATCGGAAGGTGTATGGGACCATCGGATTCAATTCATGGCAATCATGTGTTCTCAGTTGCTACTTTTTTGACATAAACCTGTGGTTGTGGCGGTCATTCTCCATCAAAAGTAGCAATGGATGTACATCTTCCATCGCCAAAAATGGTATAATTTTCGCTATTTTGTGTTGTGTCTTGTGGACCGTGAGACTGTTAATTTCAGATTGCCCGATAAATTGCCTAAGTTGTGTGCTGTACGGGCGGCAGATCGATTGTGGACAATCATTGTATAATAAATCGCTAGGTATGTGGCGCCCTTTAGTAATAATAATTTAGACCCCAACAAGACAAGACTGTAATACAGGGGATGCTTAAGTCCCGATTACCGAAAGACCAGACCACCTAGTTTTCAAATAAATTAATTCACCTGGTCCGTGGGTCTCCGATAATTAAGTATTCCTATGCGAGGCGCCCATTATTTTAACGGTAAATATGATGGCGGATTTTACATAATATCCCGTCATAGAAGGTAAGTATTCTTCCAAAAATCGCGCGGGATATTGATTTGCGGGTTATTGAAATGGCGGGATATTAAGTTGGCGGGATTTTGATTGGACGGGATTTCAATTAAGCGGGATTTTAAACTTCTATGACGGGATATTAAAAAGCGCCACCACATTTACCGTTAAAATAAATGGCCCTCTCGCATGGGGACACTTAATTCTCGGAGACCCACGAATCGTGTGACTTAATTTGAAAAATATCTGGTCTGGTCTCTCGGTAGTCGAGACTCAAGTATTCCCTGTATGAGCGTCTTGTTCTGTAGTATTTAGCCACTTTCATCTTTATCAAATATTCCGACGGATTTATGTTAAGAGAAAGCATCGCATTAACTGCTGGGAATCACATTACTTAACTATTGATTTTTTGGCTGTATTTTCGCGGGATTATTTCACTATCCACTGGCGGGTTTCTAAAACGGCGGCGTTTTTAGCTGGCGGTATTTTGATATGGCTGGATTTTGTAATGACGGGATTTTATAATGGCGGGATTTTAAAGTGACGGGGTTAAGTAATGTCGGGATTATGTTAAACATGATTTTTTGTAAAAAGCGGCATTATAAACGGGCATTATAAATCTTGCAATAGTGGTCGGGTACAGATAAGGATGAGGCTGTGTAATTAGAGTATATTTACGGAAATAAGGGTGGAATTCATAGTTTTCACTTATACTTAAGAGAGCCCTTAAGGGAATCCTTATTAATTTTGCAATTCATAGTCGCTCATACTTAAAAACTAAATTTGAATTTTGCTACTGCTAGATAATTTTTTATAATTTATTTGTCATTTAGTATAATTGGGCTCCTGAATTAAATTATTTTACTGAATGTGGCAACCTCTTTATAAGTGACGTTTTGCGCGAATAAGCATTCCCTTATACTTATTCCTTAAGGGAATCCTTATTCCTTAAGTGACGACTATGAATTCCGCCCTAGGTGTTTTTTTTTTTGAATTCGCAATTCGTTTGTAGTAGGATTTATTAATTTAAATCGAAACTGATTTATTATAGGACTTTCATTCACTTTAAGAATTTGTTCTATAATGAAGCCATTAGTTTATATGAAATTTAAATAAAGTCATAAATTTATGAATTAATTTTTAATTTAGCAGGAAATGTTTTAGAAAGGTATACTGCGTTAGTGCATTTTTACTACATACACGAACTCGTAATAAATCGTTCAATAAATCCATTCCTAAAAAAAATTCTGAGAATCTCTTCATACAGCTTTCTAGACGAACTTGACTCTTTTCGTTGAGGCAACAGTTTTTAATAAAATAAATATAGAGTTTTACATTGTCGTTGCAAATATAACGACATTGTTTGACATTTCCATACAAAAATATCGCTTGCCGACAATGCGCAAAACTATTTTGCATGTCCGAAGTAGGCATGGGGTTATAATCACGACTAATAATATCCTCAATTTCGACTATTTACAGAATATCCAATATACGGAAATACGCCCATGCCTACTTGGAACATGCAAAATTGTGGTTTACTGATTTACGTATTGCCGGCAAGCGAATTTTTGTATGGAAATGTCAATCTATGTCGTTATATTTGAACGACATGCTAAAGCTCTCTAATAAAGCCCAATCTACGCAGGTCATCCATTCAATCACGTTTTCATTGACAGCATTTGAATTTAATGGAAATATTTAGTTGTCACTGAGTCAAATACAGTGTAAAGGTACATTTTCCTCGGCACGACCTCAGCGGCTCTAGCGACAGCGACTCGCTCATTCCATGTATAAACTCGTTTTAATAATAATGCTAAGCGCTTCTAAAACGAGTTTTTATACGAAATGAGCGAGTCGCTGTCGCTAGAGTCGCTGGAGTCGTGCCGAGGAAAATGAACCTTAAAGGTACTTGTTCGTAGAGACGACTCATGTGATGATCGCTCAGTGAGAAAATGCTACTGAAGCTAAAGGGCAAGTTATACAAAACGGTTGTACGTCCCGAACTCATTTATGGATCAGAATGCTGGACCATGTATGAAGGTTACGCGAAACAAATGACAGCGACTGAAATGAAAGCAGCTTGTCCATAGACCAACCAATCACCGAAAAGCTCGAAGACCGACAAATGGATTGGTATTGCCATGTTCAACGGCGTCCGCCCGAGAACCCAGCAAAGAAAGCGATATCAATGAAAGTTCCACTTGATGGACCCAAGGCCAGAGGCAGACCGAAGAACACCTGGATGTGTCAAATGAAAAAGCAACAACAACGCATTGGTTTCGGCCAGGGCCGGCTTTATGTATAACGGCGCCCGGGGCGAACTTGAAAGAAGCGCCCCTTATAGTTTCTATATACGAAAAAAATTGCAATAGAACTGGAACTTTAACGTTTTTTAGAAATATTTTTCTCCATTGCCCCGCCGCTATTGAAACTATCCACTTTTAACTCTTTTTAACTTCACGTTAATTTTCCCGTTCCCAATCAATTGATTGCTTAAAGCGAACAGAAAAGTATGCCTCTATCCATTCACATTTTTTCATAATTCGTGCTAGAAAATTATTATTACTTTAATATTATAAAAAAGCGAGTTTTGTGTTAGCAAGAGTAGATCTATTGCAGGATCTATTGTAGTGTTCATTTTTCAATTTTTAAAACAAACCACAAAATACTTTGCCAGTTTAATAATCGTTCAAAAATAAAAACAGGCAATCTCACGTCGGAGAAACATAAGGAACCATACATATTAGCTCACAAACATTCATTATGTTGAATGGGAAGACGATAGCAAATCCCACTTAAGTAGGTTGCACTTTTCCATTCATATTTTTCGATGTTAAAATTTTTCAAATTAGTAATCATTTTCAAGAGTACAATGCCATCTTTATTGCGGAATTGACGAAGAAGACGAAAATTAAGGAAAGATGAACAGTTCCAATGACTGGGTTCCTGATTCACATACTCTGGTCCCTGCGAAAACGCACTTGCCAATGGTTCTAAATACGGTTGAATTTGATGGTACCGAATTCAATCAGTATCGATTTTACGTATAGTAGTCCATATTTTTCAAAACATAAATCCATTTCATTTTGTAATTTCGACCGTGGTGAGAAATGGTTTGTTCGGGAAACCTGGCTCGATCGGCCAGATTTTTTGATTACGAAACAAAACGGAAGGTGTATGGGATTCATTTTTTTTATTTGACGCGTGGAACGTATTGCCAGTGCAATTTTCCGTTCAAGCTGTCATGACAATCATGTGTTCTCGCCCAGCCAGCATCGGCGTCAAGTACCGTGAACATAGCCACAAATAAGCTTTACTTCATGAATAACGAATCGGCATTATGTATCGATAGGACGTATTGAAAGTTAGATACATGATGGTCAGCTGAAGGAATGTCGACGGATCATGCATATAGGAAATATAATGGTTTTCTCCTCAAGTGTGATTTTTGTTGCTGGGGGGGGGATTAAAATCACGAATAAAACATGATCATTCGTATAGTCTGGCTTGAGAAGTGGTTGGGGCGTGCACCTTCGGTGCATAGGGTTATGAGTTCGCAACTCACCGTCGCACGTGTTTTTTTTTAATTATTCATTGATGCATTGAATATATATGATACTTAATTATTACATAATGTTTACGAATAAAGATTTTATAATGTTTATCCGTAAAAAGGCGCAAATGCGTATATACATGAAATAGGGGGACATCGTCATATACTGCTTGTATGAAAACGTGATGAATGAATAAGGTATATGTGCTTACGCGTGTTGCATGAAATAGTGATTACAAATGTGTTAAATGCTGGCTGGGCAGTTGCTGATTTTTTGACATAAACCTGTGGTCGTTCCTCGTGCTGTGGTTGTGTAGGTCATTCTCCATCAAAAGTAGCAATAGATGTCCATCCACCGCCTAAATGATATAATTTTCGCTATTTTGTGTTGTGTCTTGTGGACCGTGAGACTGTCAATTTCAGATTGCCCGATGAATTGCTTAATATATGTATGTGCGGGCGGCAGATCGATTGTGGGCAGTCGATTGCCCAATCGATCGGCCAAGAAATCGTCAGGCTTTTGGCTCCCTTAAGTTTAATACAGACAAAAGCTTAAACATAATCCAGAAATTGCATTTCCACATAAAAAATATTGATGAAAATGATTCGAAAACGAATGTGCTTATTAGAATTGTGTACTGTTTTTCCTTAATTAAAGGTTATCTTTGGAACGCAGTCAATTCCTGAAGTGGGAATCTGATATTATAAGTTCCCAACTAAATTCTCACCTGATTTCTGTAAAGCTACAGACAATTTGTGTCGTGCGGCCTTGAGTGAACGTTGTGAAATTGCACATAGAATTATTGTCGCAGGTCTGCGTTTGTATAAAAATATCCCGTTAACTTGTGATTAGAATGCGCGTTAAATTGATGGTATTATATACATTCATACTTGGATGGTCGTGTACTATAGCCTGCATTAGTATTCTTACATCATACTAATTCAGCAGTTAAACAAAATAAATTGTCTTAAGCAACAAACAAATCTGTAAAAATAAATTAAATTCATAATACGGGCTTCGGCGCCCCTAAATCTGGCGCCCGGGGCGACCGCCCCGCTCGCCCCACCCTAAAGCCGGCCCTGGTTTCGGCGATGACACGATCCAAGATAGAGCTGCCTGTAGAAATATGCTGAGATATTATCGTCAAAACGGGCGATGTGCCTACACTGCAGGTCGAGCAACGCGAAACCATGGAGCGGTATAAAGAACGAGGCAAGGAAGAAGAAGAAGAACACTTTGATCCCGAACGGCTTAGACCCACATTACCAAATCGTCAATTGTACCGCCGCACAGTGGGGCGAAAAACCCGAATTTTGGAAACAATTAAAAAAACAGGTCAATCTAAATGTATTTGGCCATTCTAAATCGAATGGAATTGGTTTCACGCAGATAGGATCAGCCGTTTTGAAGTTATTTCGATTTTAAGGGAAGAGAGGGAATCATTTTTCAGTTTTTCCTAATTATTTGAAAAACTATAAAAGTTATAGCAAAATGGTTCGAGGACACATGAAACTACTCAAAATTACCTCTGCAATGACATATAATACAATTGACTTATTTTGATAAGTTATACCCTAAACCACAAAATAAAATTTGATATTCTCATTTTTTGACATTTACATTTTTTACTGTAACTCTGCAAGAAATGCTAGTTGAGCCAGTATAATTTAGGGAAATATTCTTAATAAAATGAAGTTGATGTTTGCCAAAAATTGAGTTGCTCCGACCAAGGACACGCCTGATTCGCCTACTAAAACTTGTTCAAGTCAAAACGTCCGTAGCTCCTCTCCAGGGGGAAGGGAGGTGGTAAATTTTGGCTGAACGTCAAGACAGAGTCCCTTTATACTCTCCACCAAAAACTAGCTCAATAGGATGAAAACTACGGTTATCTCCGGTTCAAAGGACCTAACATATTTTATAGTAGATATTCAAAAATCGAGTCTAAAACAGCCAACATGACATAACACAATGGGTTATAAAAGTAGCCTGGGGTTCTATGGGGTTATGATTCTTACATATTAGTTATCTTGAGACTTTCTGGAATAATGTAGCATAAACAGACGCTTGGAGGCACGTGGAGGTAGTTGTTAAAACTCAATATGAAAAATCCAGTTAGGGTCAATTTGACCTTCAATGATTAAAATTAAATAAAAAAAATTTCCAAATTTTTTTTTACTTTTTTTATGCTAACATATTAATAATAACCTAAGTATTGAAAATAAAATCATAAAACAAAGTTTTATCGGAATTTATAGCCAGGGTTTCCATTGAAACTTAGTTATGGAAAAATGTGCAAAAACTGCAGAATTAATTTTCTACACTTTGAGAGCCGCTGATATCTTACTGTGACAGATATCGGTCCGAAATTTTTTGTAGAAAGAAACTTCAAAATGTTCACTATGCGACGAATCATTCACAAAAGCTCTCCAATAGTATTCATTTTTTGAATTTTTGCCTCTACCGCCCCACTGTGCGCCGGCGGTCATTTCATAGCTGTATACGCCGTATGGCCGCCGGCTACCATTAGGGTGGTTCATTTGCCAAGCCTATTGCCAACCGGCGGTCAATTTAGAGGTAAAATATGCAAGCGACACATTGATCATATGAGAGAAATACGTAGTCATCCTGGTTCCGCACATCAGTAATAGTAAGTCTCCTAATTCGATAAAGAAGTATGCCCAGCTAGTCAATCTTCTTTTCTCTAATAAGTCTGGGCAAGCAATTACAAAGAAAATGTAAAATACTCTCCACTTCTTCCACATCCCCACAGCTTCTGCAGAGATCGTTATACGGAAGGTTAAGCCTTCTAACGTAAGGGTTTGTTAGCGCGAGTTGAACGAGCACAAGGGCTGGCAGCTAAATAAACAAAAAAACTGACAACTGTATCACATTCCGAATTCAGTTGTTTTTGAAATTGAAACGTTGACGACTACACAAAACGCCATCAGATATATCAACTCAGCCGGACAATGCCGTCATAGCTATCCACTAAATTTATTGGCGGATGCGACTCAACAACAAAAAAAGCATATGACATCATTAAAAGCAAAAACAAAACAGTGCAACTTTGACCAACAAAACCAAAATTTAGTAGGAGATTTTAACGTCTAAAGGTCTGAATAGACATCGGGCGGAATGAAAATGAAATTTTTGTCCGCGGCGATTTTCTCAATGAAAATGTATACCTACTGTCGTGGAATATGTCTCAAACGCTGGGGAATTCCATAAGCTACAATCCCAGACCGGTTCCATAATTCTTCTCGGCCATTTTATGTACTATTTTTCGATTCCCCTGTCATTTCACCGTGGAAAATATATATGACCGGGGGAATCCAAAAACAATACATAAAATGGACGAGAAGAATTATGGAACCGTAGTAGGTATACATTTTCATTGGGAAAATCGCCGCGGACAAAAATTTCATTTTCATTCCGCCCGATGTCTATTCAGACCTTAAAGGCCTGAATAGACCTCGGGCGGAATGAAAATGAAATTTTTGTCCGCTGCGATTTTTTCAATGAAAATGCATGCTTACTTTTGTGGAGCATGTCAGAAATGATGGGGAATTCCATAAGCTACAACCCGAATATGGTTCCGAAATTTTGCTCTGCCATTTTATGTATTATTTTTCGTTCCCCGGTCATTAGATATTTTTCACGGTGAAATGACCGGGGAATCGAAAAATAATACAAAAAAGGGCGAGAAAAATGTTGGAACCATATTCGGATTGTAGCTTATGGAATTCCCCATCATTTCCGACATGTTCCAAGACAGTAAGCATGCATTTTCATTTAGAAAATCGCAGCGGACAAAAATTTCATTTTCGTTCCGCCCGATGTCTATCCAGACCTTAATATCTGCTGGTCGTCAACGCGCCATGCTCTTCAAGGAGTTAGGTGAGCAAAACAAGAGAAGAGAGGATATACTCCGGTTACAATGAGTAAAATATTGTTTCATGCATGAGTTTTACTTCTTTTTACAGATATGAGTTAGCTTGCTTCATGGAATAGACAGCTAAACGGAAAGGTAAATCAGCTGTCATCCCATACAAACTGCATGGTCCGATTTTAAAAAGCGGTGTTCCCTATCTGTCAAGTGTTATTGTGAAGTTTTTACGAAGTAAGTGGCGGGAAAGATTGTTGCTGGAGAAAGTCAGGAAGTGTATCTATAAAATGTAATAGTCATATCGCAGTTTCAGTGCGACACAAAAGTAAAAAAGACGAATGTTCCCTACCTGTCAGATCCAGTCTGATATGAAAAATGGACCCATTAGTCGTTTCTACGGGCCTTTCCTTTAGTTTTTTATTCAATGGCTTGCTTCATTCGCTAATCATCTTTTTCCTCTTTTATACGTGTTATTCCAAAACTGGATAATCGTATATTTTGTTTAAGTTACGATAATGCGCCATCTTTGTCATCTTTGCAGAATTGTCACTTCAATGTACTTTTAGCATAAAAAAAATCTATTTAAATGGATGACGTCATTCCATTGCATTGGGCCGCTGTTGCTGCATCCATTCTATTTCAAACATTATGCTTGAAATAGAATGGACGCAGCCACAGCAGTGGCGGCCCAATGCAATTTAAATGGGTGACGTCAACATGACAGGACGCCATCATGACGTCACCCATTTAAATTGCATTGGACTGCATTATCGTTGCTGTTCTTCTCAGTACCGTATTATAGCCCCATGTGGGCCATGGTGCGTTGACTCAGCCGTTTATAGGCAATTTCGAGTCAACGTTACATTGCATATCATTTCGGAGTGTATATAATGTTGCAAGCACTATATATTTCCTATCCGCACATGAACGGAAATTTTGGACCACACCGAGATTCGATCTCCGGACCTCTAGATTCCTAGCATCGTAGATTGTGACTCAACCAAGTGAGCCACAGAGCGTGGTGTTGCTGTTGCTGTATCCATTTTATTTCCAGCATTATACACTCCCAATCAATAGGATAGTTCCACTTGAAAAATAGCTATATTCCAGAAAGTGATAACGGTATTTTCTTCAAACTTGGTGACAATATTTTCAGTAGCCTACTTGTCCTTTTCATAATACAAGGTCTCAAATCCGGAGTCCCGTTAGGATTTTCTTACGACAATTCTTAAAAGCAGCTCAAACGTGAAAGTCATTAGAATAGTTCCAGAGGAAAAAAACACATAATAAAGGTATAAAAAGATAATTTTACTTTGGATTTTAATTAATTTTTAATTTTTAATTTTAATGTGGCTGGTAATGAGTTGAATTTAGCACCTATTTGCCTTCTTAAAAGTAGGACATGGGAAGGTAGAAATTACTTTCATCAGCCTGGATCAGTATGCCGACTTCCATGAAAATGTCGGTTTAATAGCGCCAACCGTGCAAATTTCTACTTGGGCAATTGGAGAATTGCCTCCGTTAGTCAATTGAAAGAAAAACCGTGCATCTGTAAAATTGGGTAAATATTATGATGAAGATGATTCTTGATTCTCTCATTATGTCGAAAACAAGGGTTCAAGGATTGGTTTGATGTCGGGCTATCGCCATTCATTCCATTTTATAGTTGAAATAGATTGGCTGCGTCAGCATCAGCATCGGCAGAGGCATCGGCATCAGCAGAAAAATTTCAATTTAGAACACACGCATTTGCCTTTGATGACCCACATTAACAGCAGCGGCAGAAGCATTTTTCTGCTTCTGCCGCTGCTGTCATTGTGGGTCATCAAAGGCAAATGCGTGTGTTCTAAATTGAAATTTTTCTGCTGATGCCGATGCCTCTGCCGATGCTGATGCTGACGCAGCCAATCTATTTCAACCATTACAATTTGTGGACCCAACAATTTAAAATTATCGTTACTTCGTTAATAAGTTACAAAAGTACTGTCACTTACTTGAATTGAATCGTTGCGATAGCATGTAGGATCGAACGAAAAGTATTGATACCAAAAGTATCCCAACCATCCAAAGGTTAACATGACATGATTAAGGTATTTTTGCTCGCAAGTGTATAATCTGTAAAAATCATTGATTAAAGAACTAAAGGATAGGCCCGAATCAAACTCAAATGGTCCAGTTTTTGAAATGACACTAATGGCCATGTATTTGACATAAAGGGAACATTGAAATATAGGCGCGAAATTCACTTCACAAACTCACACTCAGTAACTGGATTTCACTTAAAAAAACTGAAATGATATAAGAATTACGTTATCACAAAAAACAAACGCGCGACGCGACAAATATGTTCTTGCGAATTTGCAGAACGTGTAACAGCTGACAAGTGTTGACAGAAAGGGAACGCATTTAAGTGGAATGTTTTTTTTTGTTGTGTTTCAAACCGGACCATGCAGTTTGTATGGGATGACAGCGGATTTTCCTTTCCGTTTAGCTGTCTATTCCATGGTAAAAATACACTATGAAAATTGTGTAACAGGGGCTTAATATTCCACATCTGACATTTGTACATTCCACAAAATTTAGTTGTCAAAATTCATAGCCGCCTCTCCTCATTTGCACTTCTCTTGTCTGATGCTGCTGTTCAAAACATTACGCACACTGCGCACACTCGATACCAATACACCTATTCGGTTGTCACATATGAATTTCTTTTTTTGCCGTCTCTGTCGCACATAAGCATTCACCATTTACCATTTTTATTTTGATGTCAATGGTCGCAAATGTGTTGTGCAGTTAGAACTTCGTCGCTGTTTGCTATCGTCGCCATATCATTTTCATATGCCAAAATGGCCTCGTCGTCTGTCGTCAGATTTGTACAATTTTGAGAGTTTGAAGTGCAATTTGAGATTTCTAGTCGGCGAAATCGCCACCAAAATGGCAATGTTGAACGTGAATGCAAAATTATCCCAAAAAGCTATAAAGAGGAATCAGGAAAATATGCCTTATTCGCAGATACACTCGTGGATGAATGGTGGGTGGTGTTTCTAGTTTTTTCATAGTCCCGTGTCACGCAAATTATGTCAAGTGTTTTTTGCCGATGTTTGCTGTAATAAAAATCGGGTTTGGTTTGAATGATTTATCGACTAGCTTTTTGTGACATACTTTCAGTGGAAACGCTAAACAATGGTTCGTTGCTGTTATCGCCACCGCACAACACATCCTCTTCGTCGTCGTCACATCAACGGGAAAACATGCAAGTGACACAGCCCTTGAGCGCCCCATCGTCACCACTGGCGTCGCCGGGTGCAATCAGCAGTTCTCCATCGTCGTTTTGTATGCCATCGAGCGGTGGTGGTTCTTCCAACACGGTGGATACAGCCGACCCAAATTGGCAAGCAACCAAAGCCACCGTGCTCGAGCGCAATGCTGCAATGTTCAACAACGAGCTAATGGCCGATGTTAAATTCGTCGTTGGCTGCGATGGTAAGAGCACTCTGGCCGGGTGGATGAACTCATTTCGCCTATCGAGTGTTTGACTAAAAAAAGTTCACTGGCTACTAACCAAAATATTTTTTTTTGCAGACAACATTCAAACTATTCCAGCCCACAAGTATATCTTGGCAACCGGCAGTTCAGTGTTCTATGCCATGTTCTATGGTGGTCTGGCCGAGAATAAGCAGGAAATCAAAGTTCCTGATGTAGAGCCGGCCGCTTTTCTCACCCTTCTCAAGTAAGCAGCAAAATACAGATAGAAAAGTCTTTTTTATCTATTGGCATATTTCCCTATCCAATTGTCTTTCAGGTATCTTTACTGTGACGAAATCCACTTGGAGCCGGACAATATTCTCGCCACTCTCTATGTTGCCAAGAAGTACATTGTGCCACATTTGGCACGGGCCTGTGTTAATTACTTGGAAGTTAGTTTGACGGCAAAAAACGCATGTCTACTTCTCAGTCAGTCCCGCCTTTTCGAGGAGCCCGAACTGATGCAGAGATGCTGGGAAGTGATAGATGCTCAGGTGCGTATAGACAGATGTTCAATTAGATGAATAGAATTTAATGCGTTTTGAATGTTAATTGTCGAGCCAGCTTATACAAGATTTCCATTTTTACATAACATTCGTTTCATAACAAGATATACATGAAAATTAATTGTCTGGTTAAATGGGAAAAAACACTTGCATTAATGCGGCACGTATTGTGCAATTATTGAATCGGTTTCGACAAACAGTGTATGACGCCCCGCATTTCTTGTCAGATGTCTCTTCTTCTGTGGCGCGTTATACACTGTTGGGCGACCGGGACTCAGCGTGGCAATGTGTGTCTGCTTTCCAACAACATTGTTTTGATTCCGTGACTGGCGCATATACCCAGAAACGACGGTCGTAGCGAAATGGAAAAACATGATTCGATACCAGTGTGTACTTGGTGTCCTATAAAAATACGAGGATACACCATACTGTAGGGCTGATACATTACCGCCAGAACGAGTGATGTGCCTACACCGCCTACCGAGCGATGAAACGCCATCGAGCGGCAAAGAAAAAAGTAATATGTACAATGCCGGTCATGGATCTCCCAACAGTGTGTCGTGTATGACGCGTCGTAGAAGAAGAAGCATTTAATGATGCCTATGCCTCCTTTTTACTATAACTTGGATATTTACTGACAGGACAGGTAATTTCTAATTTCGAGAAGGGTGGCATGACAGTTTATCGCCGCCTGGCTGTCTGTGAAAAGAAAAACATTTCTTGCTGTTATATTTTTGTTGTAGTAGTGATTCAAGAGATTGTGAAACGAAGGGGTTATCGTAGAACCAGCCCTCGTGGGAGTATTTCCATAAAGACAACACTTGCTGTTATATTGTCGTTTTGCGGCTAGATTAATATGTACTTCCTGATAACCACGCAATGCAGGAGTATACGACGAATAGTCGCCACATATACCCAATGTAGCATTTTCGATTGCTGTGCCTAGGTCTTCCCAATTGCTTTCTTTCATATATGTATAAAGTACAGTCATATCCTTTTAAATTATGCAAATTAATAAAATTGCACGTAATTGGCTCCGAGCGTCCCCAAATCACCTAAATACAACTTAACATTTTTCAGATTACGGAATTGATACAGAAGATTTCGTATTTTTTGCTTTAATGAGCAGGTGGAAATTCAGAAGTGCGTTCCAAGTTGACATCAACGACAATGAAGGTTTCAAAGCCTTTATTTTTCAAGCGGATTTGAATTGGTTCCGTTTTTTCTATTCCGAAGATAATATTGTCTTCTGTAAAAATAGCGCCGGTCTTTTGACAAAAATGAGTCTTTTAAACTTTCAGCCGTAAAGACGAGTGCATATGTACACTCCGCGATACTTGAATAAACCAACTTAAGGCTGGCATTTTTGATGAATCTCAAAAAAGGCATTTAATTAAAGATATCAATTTTATGAATTATTTAGAATCTTCAGCGTTGATTTCTTTCTCGGCAAAATCATAAAGCGGAAAACTATCGGGTGCTGTGCAAAAATATGAACCAGCATAATAAGGTGAATTGCACGTTTGATTCACGGTATTAAAAGTGCCATGGCTTAAAATTAGAGAATTTGTTATTCCTGTAGTTCATAGCCGAAAGGATTCGTGTACTTCGTATACATCTTCTGCTTTGTACCGTAACCCCTTTTGGGGCATAGTGCGTTCACTCAGCCGTTTATAGGCTACTTCGAGTCAACGTTACATTGCATATAGAGGAGTGTATATAGTGTTGGAAACACTATATACCTCTAGATTACTAGCATCGTAGAGTGCGACTCAACCAAGTGAGCCACAGAGCGTGACTTCCTATACATATTTGCATATTATGGATTAGGTTCAATACGTGTGATATGACATACCCACTGAACTCAGTGCAGCTAGTATGGATAAGTAGTAGCATCTACTACTAGACTACTTGGTAAAAACTTGACGTGTTGGCCCTTCAATTGACACAGTGATCTGCACGAGAAAGAATCAGTTGAGGGCATTGCATTTTGCTTACACGAACGACTAAAAGACCGTATATTAAGTGGCACAGGTATGAGTCTATTCATTTCTAATCGAAATACAACCGACCTGAGAAATACACGCAATTGCAGTGTGCCCTGAGAAAGCCAGAAAAGTGCTCTTTATGCTTCTAGCATGGAAGAGTGATGACCAACTACATAATAATAAATCAACAAATGCATGTTTAATTTTCTGTTTTGTTGACACTTTTTATCTACATATTTTTCTTTCTTCTTTCCAGGCCGAAATGGCAATTAAATCGGAAGGCTTCGTAGATATCGATTTAAAAACATTCGAATCAATTCTAACTCGTGAGACGCTAAACTGCAAGGAGATTCATCTATTCGAAGCCGCTTTGAATTGGGCCCAGAGTGCCTGTTTCAAAATGGAAATCGATGCAACGGCACAAAACAAACGAAGCGTCTTAGGTGCAGCATTACATTTGATTCGTATTCCAACCATGACACTAGAAGAGTTTGCCAACGGTGTCGCGCAAACGGGCATTTTGACATCACAAGAAACCATCGATATATTTTTGCATTTCACAGCCAAAACAAAGCCAGCCCTGAATTTTCCCGTTAAATCGCGAGCTGGACTAACAACACAAGTGTGCCATAGATTCCAGTCGTGTGCATATCGTAGCAATCAGTGGCGCTATCGGGGACGATGTGATTCGATACAATTCTCGGTTGATCGTCGAATTTTCATTGTCGGTTTTGGATTGTACGGTTCGTCAACGGGCGCAACAGATTACAATGTCAAAATAGAGCTGAAACGACAGGGTCGCATTCTGGCAGAGAACGATACGAAATTTTTCTCGGACGGATCAAGTAATACATTTCATGTATTCTTTGAAAATCCGATACAGGTTGAGCCCGATTGCTTTTACACGGCATCCGTTATTTTGGACGGCAATGAGCTGAGCTATTTTGGCCAGGAGGGTATGTCGGAAGTGTGTATGGGTAATGTGACGTTTCAATTCCAATGTTCATCGGAAAGTACAAATGGGACAGGCGTTCAAGGCGGTCAAATTCCAGAATTAATTTTCTACGGACCAACAGCTACTTGTGGTAGTATTACAAATTCCAACTGTAGTACACCGTCGGTAGGTGGTGGTGGTGGTAGTAGCGGAGCGTGTGCAACTAGCACAGCGGGAAACTGTGATGAGTAAAATATCTTTTTAGAACGTATTTTGGATTATAAGACTTTGAAAATGACACGATATAAATACCAATTTGAAGAGATATTATAAAAACCGTTAGAAATACACAAAAAATGATTAATATTGTTCGTTAAAATTTTCTATGTACAAAGTAAGAGAGGGCTACATTGAAAAAGAAAAAAAAATCGAAAAATGTTCCATTAAATTCCAAGGAACTAAAACAGCGCAAGGAGGTGTACGAACACTTCAGTGATATTTGAACCAAATAAGCGTATATGAGAAAAATGAAGAGACAAAAAAACATGATCTGAAAACGGACAAGTGTATATCCAAAACTACATTTGCTGCTGATATTTACTTGATTTGGATAAACTGGTTTTCCAAAAATAAGTTACCAACAAGAAAGTTGTCCTCCAGAATAAATTACTCTTGGTTTTGGTCAAAAAATTGAAAAGAATCTCAATGAATACTCAATAAATATTATATCGGCTGGAGATGCGAAATATTATTACTTCAAGCATTATAGTTCTTTTCCTGTAGAATGGCTACTCGTGGTTCAAAGTTATTTAGCATTTTGTATTTCTGCCGCGTCAATTTCGATTCCATAGATGATAGAATCTTCCATTTTTATAAACATTTATTGTCAAGATTTCTTTAAATGTTAATTTCCACGTTCATAAATTCAAAGTATGTATCTACTTCCTGTTCATACCAACCTTATGTTAATTAGAATTTTTGAAATTCTGAAAAAATACGTGAAACATGTTTTTATTAGTTTTGTCATTCGGAAAATTTAACGCATGTGTGCCTATTTAAGTTCTCTTTATAGAAGTTAAACTATATTATTATATTATCCATAAAATTTAATCTCGTCTGAGTAGGAAAGTAGATCGTAGTGCAGTCAATATTATTACTCTCATTACTCTAATTCATTACTCTTATAATTCTTATTATAAACATACAGTAGATATTCATTCAGTAAGTAATAAACGCACGATGAAATACTGTCTAATTTTGAAGTACGAAATTAAATCAATGACTAAGAAGATATATAATGAATAAAATGAAATGCAAAACAGCAAAAAAAGAGAACTGTCCGGTGAGAATATTTATATACATCATGGGAGTAAATTAAAATGAGAAAAAACAGACATTGTAATTCATCTATTTTGAAAACTACTGAAAAATATAATATTATGTCAATATGTTGTTTTTTTTTTTGTATGAATTACTGAAGATGAAAATTGTCCCTTTTTTGTTGCATCACCATGTACAATGCCAACCTCGTACGCATTCTTAACTAACCTTGTTTAAGATGGTCTCGTTAAGTTATCAACATATACAACAGGATGGTTTTTTCATAATATGGCAGCATAAGCACGAATACCACATGTCATCTCCATTCCCATACCACAAAACTTCCTGTGGACCCCTAACAGTATCGAAAATCTTAAAGTTCTCCGAAGTGCATTCTTTTTAGGGGAAAACGCGAGAGACGACTTTAACGCGAAACACACACATTATGGATCAAGATTGATTACGTCATAAGGAAGTCAACTACTTTCGGCGAAGCAAAAACTAAATATGCATGCATGCATCCCTTATCGACAGCTGAACCGACCTATTTCCTAAGTAAAATTCCCGATCGCATCAACTTCGCCGGCCATCAAAGCAATCTCCATACGTGCGTCGCTTTGATTATCACTCAAGTCTAGAGTTATTGTCAGACAACTCTCCAGTCGCTTTGACACTGAGGAAACATATAGGAAAAACTCTCGTCTCAATTCCAATAGTATATCCGCATTTCTGACATTTCTGAAAACTATTATTAAGAATAACAATTTTGAAAATCCCATGAAACAACATCGTTTAAGAAGAAAAACAGTGACAGCCATCCATTTCTTTCAAATCGCAATTAGAATATGAAACCAAATGGGCTTAAAATGCACTGCGTATACAGGGTGTCCCGCAACTGGTTAGCCGTACACTCTACAGGATGTTTTAGGAAAAATATCGCCAAAATTATTTCTCTAGCTTTCACCGTTAAGGAGTAATTGCCTTTTTTGTGATTCTTGTCAAAAAACACAACTTTCTTCGAAATCATGACTCTTTACTTTATTCTTATATGCCGTTCGAAAGCTAAGATACTACGTCAACTTTTGTCAACTTTGCAGATTTGCCACTACAATGTCCCGTTACGAAATTTGGGTTTAATTTTGACATTAAAAATTGAAATTGACATTTCTGCAAAGTTCAAAACGTCGTATTTCGGAAGATACGAAACCGTTCGAAACGTTCGATATGTCCTTTAATTGGAAATTTTATGTACTTTCGGTAAAAGCTAGAGAAATAATTTTGGCGACATTTTTCCTAAAACATCCTGTAGAGTCTACCATTGGTCTATGGCTAACCAGTTGCGGGACACCCTGTATAGACGAGCTAGGGTCTAAAAGGCGGAAACAAGAGGGTAATGAAATAATTGATTCAGAATTCAATAAACTCTAGAATTTATATAATTAAAATTATAAAAATAAAGTCAATGAAGAAATCTTAATGGCTTTCGGAAAGAATTTGTGTGGCAGTTTGTTTGACAACAAATGCTGAAGAGGAAACACTTATTCAGGTACACTTGGCAGTAGGGGAAACGACTGTAGTAAAATAGACGCTTAAAATTCCGTTTGATAGACTCAATATGGGATATAAAACATACCTAGCATGGCGATAAAATACGAGCGCAGTATTCAAGCTTGCTACGTACAATACAAGCATGTTAAAAACGGCAAATCGAGGAGTCGATAAATGATTTATAGAAACGCAGAACAAAACTGGTCAGATGGAATGCTTTGGCAGATATTTCAAAAATGCGTTTGTCAAATTTAATTTTCGGTCAAACATAACACAGATCCTTAAACGTATGTGCATAAACCAGGGAATACAAAGGAAATGTGAACAGGTTTAAGGCAAAAAGACATTGAGAAACATGAGCTAACATTAAGATGGAGGAGATTTGAGGTACACCAGCTTTTAGCGGTTAGGTCAGACTGTAGATAAAGACAGTCATCAAGAGAACGGATTAGTCTGAATAGCTTCAAGTCTTCATAATGCTGTCCTTAATTAATGAGAAGGGAGGTCGTTATAAAAATACTGAAAAAGAGAGCGCCTAAAATAGAACATTGGGCTGGGGTACACCGGAGATGGGGCAAAAGGAGACAAAACACAATTGTTAAAAATGACACGACATTTACCACCTGGTCAGGTGATTGTCGGTGGCCGGTTGGGGTACGTATTGGCAACAAACCAGTTCCTGCTGTTGCAAATCCAAAAATTCTCGGGCTTCACTTTGAGAAAATGATGACTTCAGCTCATCACGCGGAAGCGGTATGTGAAAAGATGCGCAGTAGGAACGAAATTCTTAAAGCACTGGCTGGTAGCACCTGGGGCAAAGATAAAGAGACTATGCTAGCCACTTACAAAGCGGTGGGTCGAGCAGCGGCTGATTTTGCGGCGCCAGTTAGGTCGCAAGGTCTCTGTAACACAAACTGGAACAAAATCCAAGTCTGCCAAAATGCTGCTCTACGCACAGCTACAGGATGCCTTCTGATGTCTGCCCAGGACCACCTACATCAGGAGACACATTTGATGCCAATACGTGACCACAATCGACTACTTACAAAACAATATTTAGTAGGTTGTTATCGAGAGGATCATCCTAATCGTAACCTTATGGACAAAATACCCCCTCCACGCAACATCAAACGTGGCCTTCGTGACCTTGAGAGAGAGGTCCAGGGTTACAAAAGGGATCCTTTCGATGAAGATTCATACCGGGCTGCCATTGCAATGATTCACACTGAGGAAGTGAGTAGGTCTATTGCGAGTTTAGGTACGAACAGAGTCCTCTTAACGCTCCCACCACCTATTTCGCCTGAGGAAATTAGGATCCCGAGAGCCACCAGAGTGACTTTAGCCCAACTTCGGTCAGGCTTCTGCTCACGCCTCAATTCTATCTATCTCGCATAGACCCAAATATACAAAACGTATGCCCAAATTGTGCTGGCACGCCACACGATGTAGCCCATTTGTTTCAATGCCCAGCTGCGCCCACTGACTTAACCCCTATCTCACTGTGATAAAACCCCATCGCGGCAGCTATGTTCTTGTCCCTTGATATAACGGACGAAAACATTGACGAACCATAACTTGAATCCACATAGATGCACAGCGGTTTCACACCTTTCTGTACCGCTAAAAGAAGATGATAGGTAGGAGGAAAGCCAAGAAAGGAACCATTTGCAGGGAGTTTATGGAGCCGTATGTGATTATTGGCGGAGTCAAACGCCTTAGAGAAATCTGTGTAGACAGCGTCAACTTGCTCATGGTTATCCAAGGCTTTCATAACCGTGTGTTGAAAACCTGAAAGAGTAAGGGAGACGAAATTTAAGTCTGTAGCACGAGGAACTGCCAAGGAGGCAAAATGGGAGAAAAGAAACTCGTAAAAAGGTCACAAGACTGTTGGGGACTGTTCGCGAATGTATCATCGAGGGACACTTAATTGGATGAGATAGAAGATGACTTCATAAGATAAGACCTTTGCTGTAGAAGGGCTAATTCAACACTGCGTAGGTAAGTGACGATGCTTTAACAGGTCTTTGCATCGGCAGTGCTACGTAATTGGTGCGATTAGAAGGTGAAGGAGTTTTTGACCACAGCATACGAAGTTCTTCGTTTGACGTCAGTGTTCCGGAGTCCGTCCAATATTTTTTTTATGTTTATCAGGATGGATAGAAGTATGAGCCGAAAAAAACGAGTAGAGCTTGTTTGTGACTTTTGTCCTTTCAAAAACTCTAACCGCGAAACCGATCTTAGCTCGACTGACAAGAGATTATAGTTCGACTCACGAAAGTTATATGTAAATCTTTACTAGGATAAGCGAAATGTGATAATATTACAAAATGTATGATCTTGCATTCTTAGCCTAGCCAAGTTAACAATCCCATATTAAACGTTCTCACAATAAACAAGTCAATGATCTCATAGTAAACATACATAATAGTAAATATTCTTCTCGTACGCTACCATCCATAATAGTAAACATTCTCCTCGTATACGCGTATCACTATGCACTATAGATTAACACTAGATGTTGCCTATATAGAGCAGGTAAAATGCAGGATCAGCATGTTGTGATGGGAACGAATGTGTATTCCCATCACCTTAATAGGCACTTAGCATTAACATTAGGTAATAAGAATTTATATAAATAGATTAAGAAAATGATGAGCGGGAACGGCCGCTCCGACTGTAAATCCATTCATATAATAATACTAATTCCCTCCATTCTCTTTAATGTATCGACGACGATTTCTTTTCTTCATATGGCGACCATGACATTTTTCTTCGACGATTTCTTTTCTTCTTTTAGAGGATAATGCGGGATTATGAGGATTAAAGAGGCATATAACCTCTGGGGCAAGGGATAGTGCAATATTATGGGGCGGGAGGTTTGACATAATTAATTCAATCAGACGAGTTTTGCAGTTAAGAACAGTATCCTATCGAAGGTTGCAGATAGAAATAAAAGCAGATAAAGCAAGAGCTGTACAATTAATAGTATAAATTGATAAAACAGTCGGTGTAATCAATCAACACCCGGAAGATTATAATCTCCACATATAAGAATCCAAGACGAGTGGAAAAACGACATGAGAGTATGAGAGCTCCGAGGAAGAAGTCTCATAGACATTACCTGTACGCAGTCTATTAAAAGAGAGGAGGTGAAGAGGATGGAAGTAAAGGTAAGAAAGCATTCAACAGGAGGAAATGAATAAAAATTTACGCAGTGTATACATGAAAGAGTTCTTTCGACGATTAATAATACCCGCACTATATCTTTTTTATTTGTCAAAGAAAAGTGCGATCGTAGCAGAACATCGCCTAGATGAATGCGTTGTTGTTGACGGCCTCCGTCATTTCTTACGCGTAACTTCTATACATGGTCCAGCATTCAGATCTATACATGAGTGCGGGACGTACAAGCTGCCTTCCAGATTCAGTGTCATTTTCTATAGCAGAAAACTCTAGTTTTCTCGCCACTTCATCCATCTAACCATTGTACGAGGTTTGATATTATCATTGCATGTAGCGCCTTTTTCACAATCGGGCCATGATGCTTGAACTTGGGACAAGATTTAAGCTGTTCTCCTTTGATGTACATATCTGTTGTCAGTTATACTAATGCTTGAAATAGATTGCGCGCATCAGCAGCAGCATCGGCAGAATTTCATAGCTAACAAATATGCTGAATGCCAAGTCTTCTGCTCAACATTTTTGTCAGCAATATAAAATGCATTGCGCTTGACGTTTGGCGATGCCGATGCTGCTGCTGATGCGTGTAGTCTATTTCAAGCATAAGTCTCATGCTCCTCCAAAATGTAAGAGCAATATGAAAGTGCATTGTTTTTGGCCGCAGCCACCGCTCTCCACGCAACTTACGTGGCGCACCCCGCTGCCGACCAGATTACCCAAAGAGTGGGTTACTCGATATAAAACTAATTTTTTGTTGGAATAAGTGAATCCCCCCCCCCCCCCCCCCGCACGGGGGATATCAAAAATGGTGATTTCACGGTTTCGACCAACAGTGCATGGTGTGGTACATCTCATCAGATGCCGTCGCCTTCATATTGATATGCATTGGCTCTCAGCCAAAACTAGTTGGGTGAGTGGCGAGTCAGTGGATAGCAAGTGGCTGTCTCACGCTTATACACATATGGCCAAAGAAATAAGTACACCCATACTAATTTTTCTTATCACCCTGTAGCCAAGTAGTTATTTGAGGAAATAAACTCATATGGAAAGATTTAAATACTTAATTGGTAAGGAATGAAATAATATGTAAATTAGCATATTATAATAAATAACAGCTTTCATTTACCTTGAAAAAGTACGAACTGACTAAAATAGGCTTGACAAAATAATAAGTACATGTCAGTTAATTTGATTAAAACTTGTTTTAGTTAAAATATTAAGTTCTGATTCGACCAGAATTTAATTTATTTTATTATTTAAAAGTAAATGGTTCATTATTTTGAAAGAAAAAAAGGTTTTTGTTGGCCTTTTGGAGATAATTCTTATGGTATGTTCCCATACATCCATATATCCAGTTACTTCCAGGAAATTCCGTAATTGGTCCGTTTTATGAAAACTGTGTTTCTGTTTCATCCCAGATTCAATTTAACTCTAGTAACAACGTGAAAAGCCACCGGACTTGGTTGAAGCGGATCATTGACCAGTTTCTGAGGTACGGTTAGGGTTGATATCCTGCTGAAATCCCCATTTAAAGTGTGTGTGTTCATCAGTGAAATATTCTAGGACTCTAAACTAACATTTCTTATACGGAAATTGCTTCATTGTAACGGTTATTAGGTATATTTGAACGAAACCAAACTATGAAAATTAAACCATAGACCACGTTTTTTCAGTCAGTAGATGTAGCATATATTATATTATTTTTTTTCCTGAATGAAGAATATTACGACAAGAGTAGTTGCCAATCAAATTTATTACGATCTCATAAATAAAACAGACTATTCTGTGAGTTTTCATTGTTCGGTCTGGAACAAGAACAACTATCCCTCCCAAATTTTCTTGAACCGTCAACACTTTTTGACGTCGCCATGGAAACTTCCAAACTTTTTGTCAAAACTGCTTTAGTTCTTGTATTCTTCGATTAACTTTTCAAGGGGATTCTATATTTTAAATATGTGCCGCGAAAATCACCAAGAGAACTTTTTTCGCCATAGTGATAATGAGACCGACAGTTGTCCTTAAGGCCCTTACATGGACTTAACTGTATTTGAGACTGCTTATATTTACTTTTTAATGAATTACACAGTAAATACAATGTTTAGCTGGTTTATTTCGTTATTAAGAGAATAATTTTTCCGCTATTTCAAAGTTTCGAACTTAAACTTCTTTTTTTCGTACCTACCATGCGTTTTTCGCCCCCTTAAGTATTTTTGTTTGTTTTTAATTTAAGGCTTCTGGCATACACCAATTAATAAAAAAACAAATCCTTACGGAAAATAGCAACTTGTTGTCAAAAGATTAAAAAAAACGATGGTGTACTTATTATTTTGACCAAGCTGAAAACCCACTTCAAAGTTATTATAGGAAGGGACTAAGAAAATAGGGGGATGCCATTTAGTTTTTCGATTCCGTTGGCATTGTTGTATCCTAATTGTTGTAATGACTATCTATTTGGAGTAATTCAATTTCAAAAATGGTATGAAAATTTGGCATAAAAAGGTACATGAGGGGTGTACTTATTTTTTTGTTCATATGTGTATATGATTTGCGAACATGACTGATTTTCACGAGTATATAAGTGCAGATCAACATCGACGGAATCATTCCCGGTTATGCCGTCCCCGGCAGTGCATGGTGTGGTACAAAGCGACGGCATCTGATGAGATGTACCACACCATGCACTGTTGGTCGAAACCGTGCAATCACCATTTTTGATATCTCCGTGAGGGGGATTCACTTATTCCAACAAAAAATTAGTTTTATGCAAGAGCAGTTTGCAAGGCAACGATGTTTGATCATTTGGACTACTGAGGGCTATATCATCGTCCAAAAGAAGATATATTTCTAGGCCGTCAGAAATACGTATTGATAAGTAGCACATGATGTTGAAGAGCAACGGACTTAATACAATGTCCTGGTGTACTCCGACATCCCCGGAAATTCTTCAGATTCACCGGCTGTGCATCTAAACTTAGTCGTAGCTCCATCATACAAGTCTCGTGTCATCCTGACGTATGCCTCCAGGGACATCAAGTGATCTCAACGACAACTATATCAGATCACGAAACATTGAATGCCTTTTATAAATGGATTTATAAGTGCAAGTCCTTACATACTCTGCTGTTCTAAATTTTTTCAACGCATTTGTTTATTTGCGTGAATTTCTTTTGATTTTACGGAAAGGGAAGAAGAAAAATTTTCCTGAAAGCGTCAGGCACCTTTGATTTTGTTTGAGAGACTTGTATTGCCTCAATCACGGTTTCTGAAAAATCTTCGATATTTGAAGTAATCGGCTCAACATCTTCAAAAGCTGCTCGGGGTAATTTATTCATTTAAAAGTTTGTTAAAATAGAGATTTTGAAAAAAGTTTCAAAATCAGAAGCGGAGAGTATGCCAACCTTTAGGTAGGCCGGCCGTTAGGTACATGGGGGTTAAGATTGACTCTAAAAAATAACCTATAGACCAACCACTTACAATATGTAGGCGATAAGGCGCCGATTACAACTACGTATCGAGCAAGGATTATGCACACATAAAATAACAGGCGCGACAGTCCAACATTAGCCTAATCCCGCAGATGTGTTCTCTCTTCATTACCGTAACTCCTAGTGGAGCATGGTTTTTGACTACCGTGTGTAGTCATCAACGTTACAAAGCCAATTGAATTCGGAGTGTGATACGGTTGTCAGCCATACCACTTCCTAGTCGCATTGTTAGTTTATTATTCTACGATAAGAATATTTCTTATCATCTTCTTCTCAATAATAAACTTGCGACGAGTCATGCCGAGTTTGGAAACTCATTTCTCTATAAGTGTCTATTTCCCAGAGTGGCGACCGAACGTTCACGGCCACAGAGCACGACAGATGTGCAGATGTGTTAGTCACATCCAATTTTCAAGATCTTAAACTGCTTTTTTTAGGTGTTGAGATCAACAGCATGCTCATCAGTGTTATTAATTATTATTTATGTTATGGGAACTCGTTTAACATCTGAGTGAGATCATAGTCCGTCACATGGATCGTGAGTTCGAACCAAATTCGTTCACCATAAACTGAATTCGTTCACGGTGAGTCTCGAGCCCATGACCCTGTGTAATACACCAGATGCACAAATAGGTGGTCCTAAAATAGGTTTCACTGGAAGAAATTGATTTTCGAATACGAGTACGCTAAAACTGGGAAGTACCGCAACTTTGTTCACCCATCTGTCAATACCTAAACAATTTATTCCAAATCTAAATGACGGCCACAACCGGGTAACCCATTACCGAGTTGTACCGTTCTGCACTATTCATAAAATTGGTTGGAATAAAATTACGTTAAGCATCAAATATTGGCAGCGTAAAAAAAACAGCAAAACTGGCGAATATTTGCGTTGGTGTGTACATTTTCGTACAACGCTGTGTGTTACAGTTTTGAAACTCCGTGCCGAAGGGACGCTTAATGCGAGGCATTTTTAGTTGTTCGAAAGAACAACCAACCGTTCAAGTCATTTCTAGCTAACCAATGGTTGGAACGAGAGTATTTGTGATTACGGAACGGCATCCCGAGGAAAGGGGAAGTTTATCTTTTGCCCTGCACCATTTCGAGGTGTTATTGCACCCAACACTCTTCATCTAAGAGGCATTTCGGCAGTTTCGATAGAATTATGTACAAAAGAAAGCGTATATATTGCAGCCTGTAAAAAATAGCAATGTGCCGATGCCAATGTGGGTGTTGATAAAATGCTAACTCAGTCTTTCATCAGCGTAGATTTATATGGAATGAATCACAGTGCAATTGCTGTAATTTTAGGGAAAGTTGTTCACCAGGGATTTTTTCAACTTCTTTTCTGAAGCTATGCTGGTTTCATTCTAGCCTATAATAGACCTAAATCTTTGTCTTTTTTACTTCTAGAGGTGTGGTACTTACCTACTGACGGAATATTTATACACAGTGCATTCGACAATTTTAAATAGGTTCGACCAAGTTCATAGCAACAAATTTGAAGCACATCACTGATATCGATGAGAAGATCTGCAATGAATAGTGTAATACTTAGTTAGGCACCCCATATAAGACACCAAATAATTCTTACGCGAAGTCCCTTCCGTTCTGCATGTAATATAAACACAAGCAGCGTAAATATGTGTATTCTTTCGACCGCGAGTTAAATGTCTGGCTAATGCCATTTTAAAGAAATTCAACGCCGTCTCCATGTAGTGATTGGTTAACTGCAATTGTTGGCACAACATGGTGATGCCATTCTTTGCCTTTTTTATGGTAACCTCTCGCGACTCTGTCCCCGAGCCAACTTGGAATTTGCCATAATTTGTAGCTCCACCAGAACTATCGGCCGAAACAAATTGTCCAATAGCTGCCGAACCGTGGCCTACTTCCTCAAATTGGATTTCCGAAACGATTAAACTATCTTCCAGTACCGTACCACAATTCGTACACACGGCATCGCCACGCGCGTTATCTTCTTCGATTTCAGTCGAACCGCAATTTTTACACCGTATTCCCGACGACATATTTACCAATTTCTAATTTAACACATCAACAGGAGACAGCATTATTGAAATCAATTAAAATCGCGTGGAAATTAAGCAGCAGATGCAAGCAGAAATGTCGTGTGCGAAGGCGAAACGTCAACAACAACAGCTGAGCCAAAGCAGCTGCTAGCAGTTGTCAGTCAGAATATTTTTAAATTTTGAGCCACAATGTACATTCCGAATTGAGCGCTTACGTTTCTAAGTTGGGTTTCGTAGGCCTGGCAGCGCCGTTTAACGTATTTCCGTTTTTTTAGATGAAAATAACGCTTCTAGAAATCGATTGAAATGTGTACAATTAGTAAAACATTTAGAATAAGGCCGGGCTAAATCTGCAAAAAAATTGGACCTCCTCTGTAGCCTTGGTCGTTCGGTCGCCACTCTGTAATATAGAGATTCATAGTGAAACGAGTTTCCAAACTCGGCACGACCCGTTGCAAGTTTCCTTCTTCCTTGCCTCGTTCTTTATACCGCTCCATGGTTCCGCGTTGCTCGACCTGCGGTGTAGGCACATCGCCCGTTTTGGCGATAATTTCTCAGCATATTTCTACAGGCAGCTCTATCTTGGATCGTGTCATCGCCGAGACCAATGCGTTGTTGTTGCTTTTTCATTTGACACATCCAGGTGTTCTTCGGTCTGCCTCTGGCCTTGGGTCCATCAAGTGGAACTTCCATTGATATCGCTCTCTTTGCGGGGTTCTCAGGCGGACGCCTTTGAACATGGCAATACCAATCCATTCGTCGGTCTTCGAGCTTTTCGGTGATTGGTTGGTCTATGGACAAGCTGCCTCGGATGTAGCTACTCTTGATGTATGGTCCCTTTTGGTTACACCAACTGACATGCGTAACATTTTCATTTCAGTCGCTGTCATTTCTTTCGCGTAACCTTCATACATGGTCCAGCATTCTGATCCATACATGAGTGCGGGACGTACAACCGTTTTGTACAACTTGCCCTTTAGCTTCAGTGGCATTTTCTTATCGCAGAAAACTCCAGAGTTTTCTCGCCACCTCATCCACCCAACCTTTGTGCGATGTTTGATGTCATCATCGCATGTAGCTCCGCTGTTCACCATCGAGCCAAGGTACTTGAACTTGGTACAAGACTTAAGCTGCTCTCCTTTGACGTACATTTCAGGTATCGGTGCATTTGGGTCTGAGAATTGGCAGCATAAGAACTCAGTCTTTGTTATACTTACCCTCAGTCCATGCTCCTCCAGAATGTCACACCATTTTGTAAGGGCAGCTTGCAAGGCAACGATGTTTGGGCTACTGAGGACTATATCATCAGCAAAAAGAAGAGATATTTCTAGGCCGTCTGAGACACGTGTTAATAAGTAGCACATGATGATGTTGAAGAGCAACGGACTCAATACACTGCCCTGGTGTACTCCGACATTCACCCGTTGCAAGTTTATTCAGAAGATAATAAAAAAAATCTTTTCGTAGAATAATGAACTAATAGTGCGACTAGGAACAGGATGTTAGTACTGATGACAACAGTACCACACTACGAATTCAATTGTATTTGAAACGTTGACGACTACACACGCGGTAGTGGTTAGCGCGCACCCATGCTCCACTAGAAGTTAGGGCAAAACAAGAAGAAGAAGAAAAAGGCCAATGTGGACCCGGACCCCGAAAAAAGGAAAATATTTACGAGCTTCGACGAATATCGAATAGGTTACATTACATATATACAAGAAACGTGGGCATGTTTAAATACAAGTTGCAACAAATTAACCTAGAGTTCTACAGTCCTACTTACTTGATCACCAAGACAAGCTAGCTAATAGTTTCTAGTGGAAACTAATCCTGTATCAAGACTTTACATATTACTTGTTTTCTTCCTACACGATCCCCAACGCTGGGCCTTGGCTGCTTGTATTGTAGTTGTAGACCTCCAATTGTCGCTGTACCCAATCTTGTCCTCCATGTCCAGATCTGAGATGTCCTCACATACTGATTGTTCCCATAGAGCTCTAGGTCGCCACGCAATCTGGCTCCGTCCACTCGTTGGGCGTTTATTACCTTCTTCGGCATGCAAACGTCGTTCATCCTTTGCACATGTCTCGCCCATTGCAGTCGCTGCAATTTCAAGATTTTCGACACATGCAGCTCATCGTACAGCGTGTACATGGTTCTGCCGGACGCGCCATTCACCTCGTTCGCGCACCAGCTTCGATTTTCTTATTGGGAGGACCGGAAAATAACACTTACTAGCTAGTTGTATCCGTCGCTTTATCTCATCGATTTCGTTAGCGTTCTTTGACAAATTGCAAACCGCAGGTGAGTGAAATTGGGTGAGGTTATAAAACACAACGTTGCGCAACGTTTCGCGCAACGTTTCAAATCAACCGGCCGTTACGGATCAGAAACTTCTCCCTACAAACAGATCCTCTAAGCGCCCCCTTGCGAGGCATAGCTTGATTGATTGGCAGAAATTTACAATCTGCCGTCGAACCGTGCATTTCCGCCCTCATTTATTTATTAAACTATTTATAATCAAAATAAAATGTATCTGCATCTCGTTTAAAACTGGAAATTTTAATTTTCGAGCAAAACGTATCAGCTGTGATGTGTCAATTGTCACATTTGTCACTTTCCGAGAGATGGCGATGGGAACACCAAGTCTGATCCGGATCTATGCGTTTACAGAACACAATAGGAAACGTTTCGGAAAACGCGAAACGTTACGCGAACGTTGTGTTTTATAACCTCACCCTTGTCTACAT
Organism: Microchrysa polita; assembly: GCA_949715475.1. Taxonomy (NCBI): domain Eukaryota; kingdom Metazoa; phylum Arthropoda; class Insecta; order Diptera; family Stratiomyidae; genus Microchrysa; species Microchrysa polita. The sequence continues at coordinate 50,500,829 of OX454421.1, forward strand.
ACTCGATATTGAAGTCCCCCATACTGTATAATGCTTTAATTTACTGGCATGCTTGTTTTTTATTGCATGTCCTCGGCGTACGCTACTATTTCTGTCGACGTTTCGCTGCTGTCCATATTCATGGCTCGAATTCGTATCGTAACGTATTCCAGAGCAAGGTTGAAAGCGGCCTGCTTCAGTCCAGTACGAGTTTCAAATAGGTCAGTGAGTCTGTTTTGCACTCTGACCTGCGAGACGGTATTAGTCATCGTCACCTTTACAAGTCGCACTAGCTTTGCTGGTATACCAAAATGCAGCAAAACGTACAGTACGATTTGGTATGCGTTGATGTTTTTCCAGCACTTATGGAGTAATAGTTGAAATAGATTGGATGCGTCAGCATCAGCATCGGCAGAGGCATCGGCATCAGCAGAAAAATTTCAATTTAGAACACACGCATTTGCCTTTGATGACCCACATTGACAGCAGCGGCAGAAGCATCGGCAGAAGCATTTTTCTGCTTCTGCCGCTGCTGTCATTGTGGGTCGTCAAAGGCAAATGCGTGTGTTCTAAATTGAAATTTTTCTGCTGATGCCGATGCCTCTGCCGATGCTGATGCTGACGCGGGATATCTAATTTAACCATGACGCCTCATACAAATCACCCTTTCTTAAAATATTTATAAAATCTGACAGATTTTCAATCGTTAGTTTATTTAGAATGGAAAAACATCGATTTTGGAGCCGATTTTTATGAGTTCGAAATGCAATCTTCCTAAAATGAGGAAGAATTTTGAGCCATTTTCCTGATTTGTCCTATTTTTGTCCTAGTAAATATTTTGTCCATAATTTTTGAAAATATAGGTCCCACATTTCAAAAATAAACATATTTGTTACGAGCTAGACTTATCGTCGAATCGAAAACCAGCCATAAGAAATAATGGAGTTCTAAAAGTTACACAAAGTTCATCCTTCGTCGTTTCGACGACGCCAATTTCGAAAAATCCATCTTACCCTGCTTACTTCGTCTAGCCGCAATGTACCCGGCAAGTACATCGGCACGGTAAGTGCCGTACGAAAACTCCAAATAATGAGAATTGTCACGAAAAATGGGATAAATTTGATGATACGTAGTCGATTCGACAAAGCATGACCTTCCAGGGCTAACAAAGCAAAGCTGTATACCATTTTTCACCTTTTCAGATGGAAATAAATTGAATTCCACTAACTACCCGAATGGACCTAACGGTTGAAATTGTGTACTCCAGCTCAGAAGCCATGAAATGAAACAGGAAATATGGGATCCACGCAGCCACAGTAGCACACTCACAAGTGAAATGTGTGTGCTGGTACGCAGCCGCCGTCAGTTACGAGAGGCCACTCGCTGTCATCTATTTGCATGCGCCTCTTGACTGCAAACTGTCCCAATCATGGCTTCTCCGGCAACATTTGGAGTGGTAAAAAATGCATCTGCCTGTTGTACAGTGCAGCGATTTTTTTACTACATCGATAAGGATTTTTTTACCATCTTCATCGATCAGGGGGGTGACCGCCCCTCCCTGCCCCCTGGCTACGCCCATGACCTCGGAGATGCTGCTTCGGTGGTTGTCTATTCGATATTTTTCACCTTATTACGTTTAGTAGCCTGAGACGCTGAAGTTGTTAATACAGCACTCAGGCGGTGTTATCCACTACCGTTTCCATGGAACGTCCACAGGGAGGACCACCCCCCATATATACTTCTTTTGGCTTGTTTAAAATGTGGATCGACGAGGTAATCCATTCAAGACAGATTTATCAGGAAATGGGATCACTGACCAAGCATTGTACCATATACAAATAATACATATATGTCCAAATTGGTACCAAATGTTGTTCCTATGAAAATGTATCTGAAATTTCCTAGAGCTTTCAAGTGAATCGCATGAGCCTGTGTGCGTGTGAATTTGAGATAACGTTTTCCAGTTCAAGAGAGTCAAGAGACTCTTTTTATAGTATCTTTTAAGAATCACTCATCGCTTGCCATTGCCTGCGACTTCCGTGGTGTGTGATGGATATCTCCGTACTCCGTGACGCATGACAAGTGGACCGAGTGGGTCCGAGGAAGAGAGCAACTTGCCGTTGCGGACAATATGTTATGTTATGAACACAGAAATGATTATGAAATTCATTCACTGCCACGTCCCGCCCGCGTCTTGTGTGGTGTGCGATGTATGGCACCGCGGCGCGGCGCGCGCAAGATAAGTGGACCATTTAAAATTCGTCTGTGGCACGTGCATCTATATTTTGAGGTTCAGATTATCTGAGCCGATGTCAAAATGAAAAGTCTCTATTAGAGACGATAATTAATATAAATGTAGGTGAGTTTTAGGGTCAAAGACATGGAGTTTCTGAAAAAATACCTTCTTTGTTAGTCCCTTCGGGCATTTTACTCACTCCATAACTTGTGACAGAATAAAGGAAGTTCAAATTTTGCACATATTATTTTTGGAAGAAGCTGTTCCTACATGTTGCGACCACTTTATTCAATACCTTTTCTAAATTTGCATTTATGCGATCCCGTCTAGACAGCTATAGATTTTTCAATTTATAGTATACATAGTATTGTTTCTTGATATGCCGGCCGCAACAAGCATAGCAAGAATTAGCCAAAACGAAAGCCCGTATTTATAAACATACCTTACCTTAAAATAAATGCCATTTCCATTAGTTTTCATTGAAATAATTTATTTGCTCGAGACAATGCATCCTTGACTTAAGGCGATTTCAAGGACACTTTGAAATTTTGCAATAGTCAACCTCATTTGAAGTCAATGTAGCTAGTTACCTACCTTGAGTTATTATTATATTACACTTGTATTAAAAGCTTAAGGTCTCCTTGAGTTTCGCCTTAAATCAAGGATGCATTGACTTCTAAATATAAATTATTTCAATGAAAAACTACTGGAAATGACATCTAATTTTTGAATTTTGGCATACTTGACTAAAGGTCGCCTTGAGTTAAGGGACATACATATGTCTATAAATACGGGCCTAAAAGTATAAATTTCGGTATCAAAACCAATTTTCCGATAGCTTTTTTTTTATTAGTTGTAAGTTAAGAAAATATACAGGGTGCCCGGAAACTGCCGCATAAACGAACCGGATTGTGCTTCCTCTTGTGATTTCCAGCAAAAAAGTTGTAAAGAACATACCCTCTTAGCTTAACCCTTTAGCTGGCACAGGCATTTGAAGATTTTTGAAAAAATCATTTTCTTTTACGACTAAAACGTCATTATCTCAAAAGCTAGACTAGGTAGCATAGCAAAATAAGATGATTATTAGGTACAGATGATTATTACCCAAAAAATGAAACTAACCGCACTAAAATCGGATAAGAGGTTTGGTTTTTACGGAACTTCAAAGTCAAATTTTTGTGATTTGAACCAATAACAAAATATATTTACATCTCAATTTTCTCCAACTTCTGCCAAGGTGAGGTGCTTGTACGATTCTTTTAAAAATTGGCGCATAGTCTAAAGATCATTTCTTTCTTACATCATTTTATTTTAACTTTGTTATTTCTAACAGTTTTAATGCCTTGCGGTCCATCTACACTAGCAGCCAAATGGCTGCGCGTCCAAAAACTGGCATCGCGTGCAGCCATTTGGCTGCTCCTTAGCAGCCACACTGTAGCAGCCAAATGGAGACAGGAAATGACATAACCAAAATTTCATTTTGGTGATTTTTTAAAATTTAATTATCAAAATCGGACTCTGCGCGTTTGAATTATTACATGGCCATTCAATAATTATTCAATTTCACACAAAAGATCGAACAAAAGTTGTAAAATTGTCACTTTGAAATTGACAAGCGGTTGGTTGAGTTGCCATATTGAATATCAAAACTGGACGCATAGCCAAATGGCGACTAGCTTGGATGGAATTACAACAGCCATTTGGCTGTACGTGTCGCCATTTGGCGACTAATCTAGATGGACCTTTAAGTGCAGAAAACTAGGGTTAATTTTAGCTCTATTTCAATTCAATTGAAACTGCCCCTAAAGATCTGCAATTTGGTAAAATTTATTCAAATTATATCAAAATCAATCCAAAATTGAAACTCATATATTCCTTACTCTCCAATAGAGACTTTTGCGTTTTCAGACTTCTGATACAAATTTCGTTAACAAACTTTCATACTAAAGTGGGCATTCTGATTTGTTTCAAACAATTTAATCAATATGATCTTATTATAGCCGAAGAAAAAAAAATATGGACGTCGAACGACAAAAATCTTACATTGATGGATTTTTGGGGATGGCCTCCTGATTATGGGGAGTCCCAACAGATTATAGGTTTGCAGCCTTGAAAAGGAGGGAGGCGTACTTGCGTTTTCAGAGGTTGGAGGTTTTTAAAAGAGTCTAAAATGAAAATATTCTAATTTATTTTTTAGTCTAGCGACAAATTTTTCACTAAAATCCTAATGTATTATATACAATCGCAAGGGTAATTTTATGTGTTTTTTTTTCGTTCTCAGACCATTTTTCTGTATATGTATTTTGTCGGTTTTGAAATGTTTGCTAAAAAGTAAAAAAAATACTCCCCTATCCCCTTTTTCCAAGGTTGGAGCCCTCCAATCGTTGGGGAGTTTTTTTTCCATAATCAGGACGCCATCAGCATCACCAACCATCCTGCAAAAATCCAGCGATATACGATTTTTGCCGATCAAATATCGTATTTTTATTTGATCAATACTCAACTCATTCTCGTTCTCATATCCCTCTAATTGAATCGAGTACAGAACCAGACAGAACAACCTGCATACAAATTTTCAGTTGATGTTCTGTATAGAAATATAACTCTTTTCAAATGTGTATGGAAGTTGTGTTACCTTCTCCTGCACTAAATCCACTCACTCTACCGCATGCTACCACCACATTGCATTAACAGCGCGGCATGCAACTTACGAAATGCACTAATGAGGTCAATGAACGCATGGCTACCTGTTCCGCAACCTCAAGAAATGCATTGTGATCAAATCATCTTTCATCTTTTTTCAATACGCAGTTTTCGCAGGCGCAGATACTTTTGCGTAAGCCACCCCGACCCATGGCATGGAACAGTGGAAGAAGATACACTCATGAAGTCGACAAATGCACGTGTAGTATAAATGATAGACTCGGCTTATGTATCGGAAACGTGTATTCTCTCTGTACTGACTTCTAATGACTGATGGGTTTACAATGATAGCTTATATTCTAGTACAGGCTTATCTAGTACTTTATATTCTCTAACATCTCCCCCTTCAAAATTAATATAACAATAGTATTACAATGATTGTATAAAGTTTTTTTTTTTACAGACATATAAATATATATACATATATATATATATAAATGAATATATATATATATATTTATTACAATTTATTATTTTACATAAATTCAGAATCGCATAATTCACCTTAAACTAAGATATAAATTTAAATTTTCAGAATAATTCAATAATTCAATAATCCGTTTTATTTTTATTTTTTATTTTTTTTTCGATACATATACCATATTTGATTTACTTTAAACGCGGAAAGTTTTTATTTAGTAAAATTGTGGCAATTTGACAACTCTTTAGTGCATTTAATATTTCGTTTTCCGTAACCATTTACTATTTCTGCGATAGGTAGTTCCATCATTAGTTTCAATTATATACGAACGAGGCGTCCCACATTTTTTTAAGATTTTCGATAGTTCCCACTTGTTTTCTTTATTTTTCCACCACACCGACTCTCCCTTTTCAAAATTAATACTCTTTTTTGCTCTTTGATTGTAGTAATTTTCATATTTTTTTGCCCTACTCTGGAAATAGTCTGCCATATCAGGAACAGTTTTAGGTTTAAATAATTCAATTCTTCCCGGAACAATGGATCTAGTTTTTCGACTCATAAGTAATTCTGTGGGTGAGACGTCAGTTCCTTTAAGAGGCGTATTCCTATATTCTAGCAATCCTAGCCAAAATTCTTGACGCCCTTCATCACACTTTGACAGGATATTCTTAGCAATCCCTACAGCTCTTTCCACTTGCCCGTTCGACTGAGAGTGATAAGGGCTGATTGTCTTTAGCTCAATGTCATAATCCTTACAAAACTGTTTGAACTGATAAGATGAAAATGGTACATTATCAGCAATGATTACTCTTGGTATGCCAAAATGAGCAAAAAGCGGTTTAAGTTTTTCTATTATCGCATTTGCGTTTTTCTGGAGTATTTTAATTGGCTCCAAGTACTTTGTGTAATAATCTACTACAATTAAATAATTACAATTTTTATACTGAAATATATCAATACCTATTTTATAAAATGGCAAAGTGGGTATTTCATGGCATAAAAGTTCCTCCTTTGTGTTTTGACTCCTATTACGCTGACAAATGCTACAATTAGTTATCATCTTTTCAATATCTACACTTATACCTGGCCAGTAAACTAATGACCTTGCCCGAGCCCTAGTCCTTTCAATTCCAGCATGGCCATTATGCAAATTATCTAATATTGTTGTTCTTGATTTGGTTGGAACAAAAATTCTATCGTTATAGAAGATTAAATCATCCTCAACAAATAGGTCACTCCTTATTCCCCAGAAAGTTCGTATCTCCGTTTCCACTTGTTTTTTCATTTTGGGCCACCCTGACAATATACGATTTTTTAGGACCTTCAACAAATCATCCTCATTTGTAGCTGTAACTAAATCAGTTTTTCTTTCGTCGCTTACGTTAACAGAGTGTATTACTTCATTCAAATCTGCTATTTCGCTGTGTTGTGGAGTTTGATCAAAATTTCTCGACAAAAAATCAGCAATAATCATGTTTTTACCCATGAGATACTCTAAATCAATTCTATATTTCATCAGCCGCAGTTTCATCCTTTGCAATCGTGATGATGATATCTGTTCTAGTGGCTTTTTAAAAATCCCTAACAAAGGCTTATGATCTGTTAAAATTTTAACGTTCCTGCCATATATATAAAAATGAAATTTCGTACATGCGAACACGATAGCTAACATTTCCTTTTCGATCTGTGCGTATCGTACTTCAGCATCGGACAGACTCCTTGATGCGAAACAAATTGGTTTATTATCTTGCAATAGAACGCTACCTAAGCCATACTGAGAGGCGTCAGTTTGAATAACTATATCTTTCGTTTCGTCGAATTTGCTTAGTAGTGGTATGTTTCTAATTAATAGCTTTAATTTGTTTAAACAATTTTGTTGATGGGTTGTCCATGAAAAGCAAATATCTTTTTTTAGTAAGTCCCGAAGTGGCTTTGTTATTGTAGCCAGGTTTGGAATGAAATCCCTTATGTAATTTACTAGCCCTAACAATTTTTGGAGCTCCTGTTTAGTTTTTGGCGGTTCTAAACAATCAATTGCTTTGACTCTTTCTTCATCAACACTTAAGCCATTTGCAGAAATTTTGTGTCCTAAGTAAAATACTTCTGTTAAGCGAAATTGCAATTTATCAGGATTAAATTTTATACCCCTATCTCGGGCCCTGGCCATTACTTTTTCAAAAATCGCATCGTGCTCTTCTACGGAATTAGCGGCAATCAAAACATCATCAATGTATACTGATACCCCTGGAATATCCTTAAAGTTATCTTCATTAAGCCTTTGAAATAACTCTGGAGCACAATTAATTCCAAAGGGTAACCTCAAAAATTTGAAAATTCCAAAAGGCGTACTGAACGCACACAACTTACTCGCATCATCTGATAAATGAATTTGCCAATAACCCTCTTTTAAGTCCAATACAGAGAAAAATTTCTTGCCTGCTAGCTTGCTTAATATTTCTTGAAACGTTGGTATTAAATGATTTTCGTAAAGGATAGCCTGGTTTAATTCTTTGGGATCTAAACATAGTCTCAATTGTTTATTTTTCTTTTCAACCACGACAAGGTTTGACACCCAAGAACACTGTTCATTTCCTACCTTTTGTATAACACCTCTGTCACATAAACGATTTAGTTCTTTCTCAAGCGGCTTTAATATGGAAAGAGGAACGCGACGAGCGGGTTTTATAATTGGGTTTGCATCAGCTTTTACTCTGATTGAAACATTGTTTGCAAAACATCCCAGACCTGTAAAAACGTCTTGAAAACTGCTTAAAATATCCGACTTGCTTTTAATTTCTTCAATTCTCTTCACGAGATTTAGTTTCTGACACGCATTAAAACCTAAGATTGGAGTCACGTTGTCACACACGATCGCGAATTCCAAATTGACTGTTCTGGTTCGTATGATACACGGTAACTTTACTTTTCCCAAAACATTAATAGCGGAGCCTCCGTATCCCTCCACTTTAGTTTTCATGTTTTCTAGCTTTGGCTTATGTCTAAGTTTTGCAAAATATCTTGACGGTAATGTATTTAGATCAGACGCTGTATCTAATTTGAAACTAATTATGCAACTATCTATTTGTACGTTTTCATACCAAGCGCGATTTTCACTGATATTTACTACACTATATACTGATGATAATGTATCAATTGAATCAATGAAAAATGTTTCATTTGGTTCATTGATCTGAACCTCACTCACCGATTTGGATCTGCACACTTCAGCGAAATGATTCAATTTGCCGCAATTTCCACAATGTTTCCCGTATGCTGGACAATTCCTTGGTATATGTTGTCGATTACAATAATTACATTTCACTGATTTAGTTTTAGACTGTATTGACCTAAAATTAGATTGCATGTTTCTAATGTTACTGTTCATCGATTGACCTGTGAAGTTTTTTGTACTACTTATCTTGTTTGTTCCGTGTGATTCATATTGCCTGCGATTCCCAGATGTGTTGATAGCGTCTACAGCTATTGTTGAGGAACACGTTTTCTGCATGCTTTTCGTGTGCAAGTCTGATGCTTCTGCTGCACGGCCTAGCTCTATAGTCTTTTCATAGCTCAAATCCGCGGTCTCTAAATATCGCTTTTGAAGTCGCTTGTCATGGACCCCGTATACAATGCGATCTCGAAGCATCCGATTTTGCATCTCGTTCGAAAATCCACAATTTTTAATAAGCTTCTTGAGATCCAACAGAAAATTATCAAAGGATTCTCCTTCGCGCTGATTTCTGGAGTGAAAGACGAATGTTTCGTATACTTCGTTGGTTTTAGGAAGGCAAAAATCAGCAAATGATTTCCAGACTTTTTCGTATTTCTTTTCGTCTTCTTCGCTTAAATGAAACGAATTGAAAACTTCGACGGCATCGGGACCTATAGCATTAAGAAATATGGCTATTTTCACAAGCTCAGGTTTGCTTTCAATTTCGATTGCCGTCGCAAATATATCGAAGTTCTGTTTGAAGGTTCTCCAGTTTTCGGGAAGATTTCCTTCCAGTTTTAGTGCATCGGGCTGCTTTAAATAATTCATGGTTTTTTCCACCACGATAACTTGTGGATATCTTCGTGGACGACCCGGACCACGTTTCGGGGGTAAAATTTGTTCACTTGTCCGCGCAATTCCCATAAACAAGCACTTGTGATTTAAATTCACTAATAATTAAGTATATACAGCTTTTGCCACAAATTAGCACTTTACGAATTTAGGAGAACCACGACGATTTTTTTAATTTCCAGCGATTTGATTTGTCCGCAGCGCCATGTAGTATAAATGATAGACTCGGCTTATGTATCGGAAACGTGTATTCTCTCTGTACTGACTTCTAATGACTGATGGGTTTACAATGATAGCTTATATTCTAGTACAGGCTTATCTAGTACTTTATATTCTCTAACAGCACGAAAACCTGCTCTGGCAGAGTATCTAAACTCTCTTCAACTTGAACTGTGTAGCAAAAGAGCAAATAGCTTTAATAGCCTGTATACGTGAATCTGTATTGTCGTATTTGTGACATTGGGTGCCGATCGGACTACATGGCCAAAAAAATGTGTACCCGATTTTGAGTGAGCTTTGGACATATATATATTATTTGTATATGATTGTACTTTGTATTTACACAGCGGTGGTAAGGCCCATTCTAACATACTAATCTGGTGGTCAGCACTCAGTAAAGTATACATTGTAACAATGCGGCTGAGTGCAAAGATCGGCTTGCTTTAGCATCACAAGTGGCATGCTAACATGACCGAGGAAGCGGCATGCAGCTCAGTTAATTGCTGGAGTTCTAGACCATACCTACACATACAGCTTCCACAAGCCGTACCGTACTGTAATGTACTTTAAAGTTTTGATAAGAACGTCGATGCCAAATTCCCAAGGGGCCTGTCTACACGCGGAACAAGAACAAGATGAAAAACCGGTTTTTTTTAGAAGAGATTCGTGGGGAGCAAGGCAAGGAAAAATTCAATTTTCATATAAAAACCGGTTTTGTTCTCGCGTTTTTTGTTCCCGTGTAGTTTCACCCAAGTAGAGGTGAGTTCAGGCGGAAATGCATGCAATCATGAATATACAAGACTGCTGCTCGGATAGTCAGGCTGCAATAATGGTATTGCAATCGGTTGTTTAACTATGTGAGGAAGCGTTAACCAGCCTTGACACACGACAAAAAATCACCCTACTTTGGGTAACCGATCATAAGAAAATGGAGGATAACGAGATGGCTAATGAGCTGGCCAAAAGTGGTCCCACTCTAAGCAGCTCATGTGGAGCGTGTGGCAGCTATTAATATTATTATTTATACAGGATGCTTATTCCAAATGGCGAAATCTGAGGACTTGTGCGTTATCACGGGGCACTGACCACTAAAGCTTGAAATAGATTGGACGCGTCAGCATCGGCATCGCGAAACGTCACGCGCAATGCATTTTACATTGCTGACAAAAATGTTGAGCAGAAGATTTGGCATTCAGCATATTTGTCAACTATGATAATTCTGCCGATGCTGCTGCTGATGCGCGTAATCTATTTCAAGCATAAGGCACCATCCTGCAAGGCTGGGCATCCTTTGCAATTACCTGATTAACTTTGTGTATGAATGAGCAGAGCTTTTCTGGGAAGCTTAGAGGATGCAGCGGAGGTTAAAAAAAGGATCTGCTCTAATATTCAAGACACCTCTCCATTTCTAAATTCAACATATAAGTTAACCTTCACGAAGTTTGTGGTTTCAAAACGGCTCAATCTGCCTCAGCCAGCACTTTTACCGGGATTACTTGCGTACAAGTAGAAGTAGGTAGCCTTCTGTATAATTTATATTCGGCCGTAAAGGAAAACAAGTGATAATGCAATTGAATACAAGAACGCCAATACACTTAAACATCACAGTGGACCTTAATATTCAGTATCTCCACAACTTATACAAACCTGTGTTTTAACTTGTCGAGGGACGCAACCGAAACATATGTACGAAATAACGCGGTGATCACAACTAGCTAGCAAAAAAGTGTTTTTTTTTCAAACCTCCCAAAAATGAAATAGCAACAGAAACACGAACCCCTGAAAGTGTAAAACGATCATCCGACCTTTGCTAGAACTAGGCCTACGATATATACACATATGGCCAAAAAAATAAGTACACCCCTCATGTACTATTTAATGCCAATTTTGCATACCCTTTTTAAAATTGAATTACTCCAAATAGATAGCCATTACAACAATTAGGATACAACAATGCCAACGGAACCTTAAAACTAAATGGCAACTCCCTATTATTTTAGTCTCTCCCGATATTAGCTTTGAAGTGGGTTTTCAGCTTGGTCAAAATAATAAGTACACTATCGGTTTTTTACATTTTTTGACAACAACTTACTATTTTCCGTGAGGATTTGTTTTTTTATTCATTGGTGTATGCAACAAGCGTTAAATTAAAAACAAACAAAAATTCCTAAGGGGCGAAAAACGCATGGTAGGTACGAAAAAAGACGTTTTGAGTCCGAAAATTTGAAATAGCGGAAAAATTATTCTCTCATTAACGAAATAAACCAGCTAAACATTGTATTTACTGTGTAATTCATTAAACTAGATAAAAGCAGTCTCAAATGCGTCAAATAGGTCCATGTAAGGGCCTTAAGGATAACTGTCGATCTCATTATAACTATGGCGAGAAAAGTTCCCTTGGCTTGACTGATGATTTTCGCAGTAAATATTGAAAATATAGAATCCCTTTGAAAAGTTAATCGGAGAATACAAGAAGTAAAGCAGTTTTCGTAAAAAGTTTAGAACTTTCCATGGCGATGTCAAAAAGTGTTGACAGTACAAGAAAATTTTGTATGGATAGTTCTTCTTGTTTCAGACCGAACAATGAAAACTCACAGAATATTTTGTTTTATTTATGAAATCGTAATAAATTTGATTGGAAACTACTCTTATCGTAATATTCTTCATTCAGGAAAAGAATAATATGATATACGGTACATCAACTGGCTATTTCCAATGGAGTCGGAAAAAACTTAGTCTGTGGCTTTATTTTCATTGTTTGGTTTCGTTCAAATGTACCTAATAACCGTTACTATAAGGCAATTTCCATATAAGAAATGTTAGTTGATAGTCCTAGAATATTTTACTGATGAGCCCATACACTTTAAATGGGGATTTCAGCAGGATATTAACCCTAACCATACCGCACAAACTGGTCAAGGATCCGCTTCAACCAAATCGAGTGGCTTTTCACGTTGTTACTAGAGTCAAATTGAATCCAGAATGTTTAGGGAGAGTTGAATCAATGAACTAGAAACAAAGTTTTAACAAAACGGACCAAATACGGAATTTCCTGGAAGTAACTTGATATATGGATGCATGGGAACTTAAGAGTAATTCTTCACCAGAGGGCCAACAAAAACCTTTTTTTTTTTTTCAAAAGAATGGATCATTTACTTTTAAATAATAAAATAAATCAAATTCTTGTCGAATCAGAACATAATATTTTAATTAAAACCAGTTTTAATCAAATTAACTGACATGTACTTATTATTTTGTCCAGCCTATTTTAGTCAGTTCGTACTTTTTCAATGTAGATCAAAGCTGTTATTTATTAAAATATGCTAATTTACATATTATTTGATTCCTCACCAATTAAGTATTTAAATCTTTCCATATCATTTTATTTACTCAAATAACTACTTGGCTACAGGGTGATAAGAAAAATTCGTATGGGTGTACTTATTTTTTTGGCCATATGTGTATATCCTAATCCAATCCTCTGAAAATAATTTGGACACATTCGAATGAAATTAATTTCGCGAGGAAATGAATGACGCATTCAATACAATCACTAAACCAACTGTACGATGGTGGCTTGAGGGGTCGAAAAACAATGAGGCACTATTGCGGTTTGGCCAAAAGTTTGTTGAGAATGCTCCTTGCTAGCGGATGCTGAAGAGCTGCTGGAATTCCGAGACTGGAGGACAAAATTTGGTGAGTTCAGGTCAAAAATGCTTGCGCCCAGTATCCGTTAAAAATAAGTTTTATTTTGCAAATTTTACAAATTTATTTAGAAGTCGACATAAGCGTACAATACATTTATAAAAGAACAAAAAACAAAATGTTTAACTTTATTATTTATTATTCAAGTGTAAAATTATAATGTGATTTCATCACTCTTCCATCGATATCGACTGATTATATGCGTCAATATCACGTTGAATTTTTATTCTGTTGATCGCATCGTCTCGCGTTAGATCATATCGTTTCATGAACAGCAACAACACCCACTCGGGTACCATGATGTTCATAAATAAATCTGTATACTGTAAAAAAGAGCTAAATTTTTATTTGTTTAATTGTTATATTATTTAGAAATGTTATGTGCAATTTTATACGAAGACGAATCGCTAGTTAAACTGGCCATCTATAGAATTTTCACTTTGCGTTAGCGTTGGCGCAAACTGGCTGTAATAAATTCCGTTAAATTCACCCGAGACTTATTGACGGAAGACAGATTGTTAGAGAGCTATGCCTTGTGCTTAGAGAAAGCATGCGTTAGTAAAGAGTGGCCATCAGAAAATAAAAATGGCAACGTTCACACACTAGTGCAGTTCATAGTATGCGTGAAAATTTTATCCAAACGTCAATTTTTTTTTACAATTGAGAATATAAAATCCGCGTAATATTTATTACTCTCTTAAAATGCCGACTTGATAATTAACCCTTCTCTCGGCACATAGGCACATAGACCTAAACAGACCATTGGTACTATATCTTGATGAAAAATATCGTTCAACAATATTTTCCACCCCTTTCCATATAAATTTCAAATAAACCGACGGCCACAAATGCGATCAAACGTTCGGCGAAATGTAAACTATGTCTAAAGAATCGAAAAAACGGCGCATCATCGTAAGACACAGTATATAAACTGTTTCTAGAACCAAAATTAGACCTCTTGAAAAAATAAGATTGATTTCACAGAAGATTCGGCTACACCTTAGGCATAATAGCTCGTAGGCGGCGTCAGAAGGGTTAATAATTGCATCGACAATATTTTGACATTTGAATTATTTCGTGGAGTGTAGTGTAATAAATTTGGAGTCAAACACATATGGGTTGTGTGATCACATAGCCACTCTGGACTAACGCATGACATGGGTTACTGTTTTCTCTAAGGCCTTGTGTTACAATAAGTACGTGTAAACGGTCAACGCCAGCCACCTCTGTCTTCTTCGCCATCCTCAACCAGCTCTAACGGTACTCATTACAGTTGCGTTAACGGTAACTACGCTCAAAATCAACACAAAGTAATGTTAATGGCTAATTTTACTTAGTAGCCATTTGGATTTTTCTTTCTCATTTAAAATATCAAATCTCTATTCTTGAAAACGTCACACAAAAAGCCGCCATACAATATGCATGCGATCGTACGATAAACTGTAATTCTCTTTGGCTGCGTTGCCATATGTCGGAAATGCCTCCAAAGAAAATTAACGTTTATGGTGTATGGTGACTAATGCTTTCCTGGTTTCCCTGGTCCCTGTATAATTTTCTCCTCATAAAAGTGCAAACTGTAATTAAATCGAAAAAAATGACATATTCTTACTGTTGGCACGCCATCACATTTCGGTTCATATGTTGTTTGTAAATAGTCCATCATAGCAATCACTCGAGTGGTATCAATTATATTTAAAATTAGAAGGTACAATTTGTCGTCGGATTCCTGTTTGAAAGTAAAACGCTGAAACGATGTTTTTAATTCATCAAAATAAGTAAACTGTTTTCATGCTTTATTAGATAATAATTTCCTTGAGATAAACAATTGGCATTATAATACGATTTTGTCCTGTTATGTTCGAGATAAAAACAGTAATAATCGGCAAGCTGCTTGAAAAAGAGAATACCGTACCATTGCCCAAGACTAGATAGCAACTTGATATCGGAGCAAATCATAATTGTATGTATCAGATGAGCCTCCTAATCTTTCCGATCATTATCATATCCAAATCGATCTGATTTTCGTGGTTCCAGCCCCGACTGAAGACATAAATTGTGAATGAGGCGGCTATTGTCATTCAGGCAGGACAGTTCGTTTATTATCAATGATTCTGTGCTCTGCAGAGAGGAGAGGGCCAATATCGAAATGATAGTCAGAAGGGCAGCTGGAGTGTGGTGGAACATATCTTTCCGCAGTACAACATAATTACCATGGACGCTGGGAGACGAGTTCGAATGGAGCTTCATCTCCTGGATGGCGGAAATCCGAGTTCAATGGGCAATCATCAAGTGAGTAATCTCGGCAATTTTTTCCTGAATTCCATTGCTGTTAAACTGCAATATATACAATAAAGTGAAAACTGCTGGTGGAAGGGCAGGAGATAAACTTGGTCTGGTATTATCATATTGTTGGGGGGGGGGGGGGGGTGTAATTGGTAACTATTAGTTTAGTTCGAGCCTCGGCACAAGGTTTAGTTCAACCCTCCTGTAAAAGATTAGGCCCCCTCAGGTAAAAATAATTCCTGGCGGTTGCTTGTCAATCCCGAAAATGTATAATTACGAGTATAAAAGGAGAACATAATAAAGCACTGATTTAGATCGCGGACCGTAACGCTAGGTAGGCAGCGGTGTCACACACTGCGCCTGAGTGTTTTTTATTTTACAGTATTTTCCTCTGCTTGCCCAATGATGTTTCGTCAGGAGCTCGGTATCTGGCGCTAGGTGTAAGGTAGTCTTGGTAAAAACTTCCTTTATTAGTGCAAGGATCTTAGCCCTTACAAGAGTAATCATCTATTAATAAATTAAATTAATAATAATGAATTAATTAAAATTGAGAAATTGATTGAGTTTCTTTACCTTTTACGAATTTAAATACGACCCCTACTAAGTTGTAGTGTCTCATTATAATTACTATCCCAGAATAAGCAAAAATGGACCAAAAAGTTTCTTCATAGTGTGAATCTCGAAAACTTGAAGACTCTTGCCAGGCAGGCGTTTTGGCCGTTTCGTAATACGGTTATAGTCCACCTCGAAGAGGCTTAAAATATCCGTGGAACAAGGAGCTAGATCGAAGTGGTTTCAGTCAACTGCAGTGCGCCGACGGCGGAATGTTTTTTGAGGTTGTGGAGGTTTTTCGAGTCCGCCAGTAAGGCGAAGAGACGCTACAATCCTCTTCAGCGCAAGAGGAGGAAAAATATATGTTGGTTTTATCCTCGTGGAGCAGTTCTGGCCGGCTCGACTGCTCCGAAATCTACTATTACGTGCTCTCATTGAATCAATTCCATGCCTATGGATTTGCTGTGCTTTTGCGGCAACAGGATTTGGAACAATGTGCCGGCGTTGGTTTACTGAACGTGCGGGGCGAATGGTTCCATTTTTCAAAACTGTTCGGGACTAAGCACCACCGATGATTGGAACAACACGTACACGGTTCCCAACAAAATCATAATTAGCGACTGAGAAACTAATGCAGGATGCGGTCTTGCCTTTCTTCATAACTCAGTGCCAAACAACGTCGTTGATATCACAGCCGCCGATAACGCCATGGAAATTCAAGCAGTATTCATCAATTCAGGAATATTGACTTTGGGATCTTCAACATTTGTATTTCGCCAGCTGTATTTTGAAGAACAGCTGGATGTTCTTCAAAATACAGTGGCAATATTAGTCCCTTACTTGCCGGATGCCATCGCCTTCTACATGTATTCCGTCGTACGTATTGAAATGGGTCGCAAATTACCTTGTCCGTCCCCAGTTTAGAGACGGGACATCTAAACTACTACAAACGAATTCCCTTGGATAACTCCAACTAAAGGGCGACATTAACTGAAATGAAGTTGGAAAGCCTATCAGTCTACTTCGGATAGATAATAGCATTGCAAACACATGTCCTGCTTGCAGAGCCAGTCGGTACAACGTGAACCACATATTTGATGGTCCTGCTGCACCAACACAACTTACACCTGTTGCGCTATAGGAAAACACCATTGAAGCAGCATTCTTCCTAGGCCTTGGCCTGGAAGACAGGATACCTACAATTTATGAATTAATAACGCTAATGTATTTCTATTTCCCTCACGCTTGCGCTGCTACTACAACAACAACATTTTAAAAGCAAAGAAACAGTAGATAATGGAGCGGATGCTTGATTATATGGCTTTTTAAGAATTGTAGGAAAATAAAATCCTGGCATGTCAGAAAGCTGCTCAACGTTTCGCTACAAATGGTCACCGGATGTCGCCCCAGGATCATTTACATCAGGTAACTAGCATGTTAACAACAACATTGAAATTAATGATTAAATTCATTTCAACCAAACTCTACATGCTGGATTACCATGTGCAAAAATGTATTTAAAAATATACTAAACATCCTAGTTCAAAAACTATCTTTATGTTTGATTAATAAGCTAGTCACTATCCAGCTATATTCTTTTAATTTTCCTTTATTATTATAACATTTCGACGCCTTTTTGAAGCATCACCAGGGAGACGAAAGGTTATAGTAATAAAACTTATAAATATAGGAAAAGAAAATTGATTATTAACTTATTAAGTCTATCAATCTGCAGTGAACAGTCAACAAACAAACAAATATCTTTTTCGAGGTATTTTCGTGAAAGATAAATTAAAAATAAGTAAGCATAAATACCTTTTGATTTTTGTACTTGGTAAAAATTTTATTCAGCTGAACTTTAAATTCGTTATATGTTGCAATCAGTTCCTCAGTCTTAAATCCATTCAGATCCCTTTAAGAAAATGGATAATTTTTACCCAAATCAATATACACTTTTACTACGCGCTTACACTATTTCTACATTTGGCGGTGGCTTATTTTTCTCTGTCATTTCATTGCTTAACTTTTCCAGCGTATCGATTTGTTTCCTGTATAGTTCTTGGTTCTCTAGTCTCTCTTGAATGGGTGGCATGACTTGAATTGCACTTATTTGCTGTTTATCGTACGATTTAGCACAATCTTGACTTGAAGTCGATGTTTCGCCTTCAGCTCGATGCGATGTCTTCTTACTCTTTGATTCGGAACGTTCTTTCGATTTGCTTTTTTTCAATTTGCCTTTTCGAGATACTATCTCCGGTTCATACTCAGTATATCGTTTGACAGGAGTGCGACGAGATCTTCTTTCGCCGACCGGCTCTTCTTTCGCTTCCGACTCATCAGTATTTCCATCTTTTGATTTTGAGTTCTTAGGACTTTTATCATGTTTTTGTGGGTCGGGTGACTTCTGACTTGGTTTTTTGTTTGACATTCTCTGTTCTCCTGCAGGTTTCAATTGGCTGCTAAGCTGCTCTTCTTCGGAGTCGGCGAAGAGGTCTTCACTCATTTTGGCACGCTTGCTTATATGCGCTTGTGGAGAAACACAGCGTCTTCCCTTAATAATCTTCTTTTTATTGGCTTTTTCGTGACCAAGTGTGGGTGAATCACTTATGACATCATCGCAGTCGGTTTTGACGTCGGCCGGAATTGAGGTGGACAAATCATGGTCCGATGTTTGACTGTGCAATACATTCTCCTTAAGTTTAGGAGAATGCCGATTGACGATAGCGGAAGGCTTATACGTTGGAATGAATGACGGCGATGCCGCATTATCAACGGTGGATACCGTATAGGGCGTATAATCATCCGGTCCGCCTGAATCGACAACAGGTTTTGGTGAATATGGCTCATCTGCCTCGGCGGCTTCCGGACTTAATTTTGAAGGCTTATATGGTGGCACATACTTGGATCGAGGATTCTTTCTCACCGCAACCGGATCATATTCGCTTAGAGAACAACTTCTTCTCTTCTTCTTGCGTTTTTTCGTGTCACGCTTTTCTGGTTTGTCGATTTCACTAGCAAATGGCTTGCATTTGCGTTCGGCATTTTGTATTTCTTCTAAATTTGAGCCTAGTGCAATTTGCTTGATTCTGATTTGAAGGAAATCTGGTAAGCAATTTTCCGCTTTCACTTTAAACAACTCCCCATAGCATTTTTCACCCGGAAACAATTCAATTTCAACTCGTATATAATTACCAACAGTAAATGATTTTATTGTAAAATCTAGAGGCGTTTCAGGGTAACTAGATAGCGATTTACTCAATTGTTCGTAAATTTGCTGCCACTCTTCGAAACGAAGCCATTTATTGGTTTTAACTGTGTTTCCGAGAATATGAAATTCGACATTTTCAATGTGTATTTCGTAGAATAAAGTTTTTCCGCCAACCTATTCAAAAGACAAATTCAATAAAATGCTTAGTAAATTTATCTGGTAAATCGAAAATTAAAAAAAATATAGAAATGAGTTGATGTAACTCAATTTATTAAAACTGGGTTATTTTGTGTTACCGGGACCAATTAGTTAATTATACAGGTTTGTATTGCCTCCTAGGTCCAATACAATACACGACCTAGGAGAGAATACAAACAAACCTGTCTAATTATAGAGAAATGTGGTTTGTGCTAATCCTTTTAAAATTAAAAAGCGCTGAACTCCATCCCAAGTTAAAAACATATTTGGGGAAAATTGGTTTAATATGTTAAAACATTTTGTCTTTTAAAATCTTTGATTCTGCTGTCTCATTTGTGAGTACTTCCTGTGAATATAACTCTCAGGCGCACTGTGGCACGCGAGACTTACGCCGAACCTGTGTTGGGGATATTTTCCAATCAGAGCTAAATCTCTCTGTAGACTTCCAAAGATTTTGCAAAATCTTAAGATTCTACAAAATCTAGGCTATAAGCTTCAAGATTTTCCATACATTTTCGTAGATTTTGTACCGAGATTATAACCAAAATGTGGTGCAAAATCTCTACAAAATCGTGGTGAAGTGTGCTGAACTCCGCCTTTGACAAAAAATGTCAATACTATAGTGGAGGCCGTCTAACCGCTCTGTGTACGGTTTCGTACATATAAGTGTGATTTTTTTCACTTTTTGACGAACATAAATCACTAACATTTCTGTAAGATATACTCTACTTTTTGTTGGGAAAATAATATAAATAGATTACGACCATAGTGTGAACAGCATGTGAGATTTAATAATCTACCTTGATTTTGCGGCCAAGTGTGGATTGCCTATAAGGAACAAAATATTTGTGAGATATATCCTTGATTACACTTTGGTCGAGGAAAATAATTATCCTAAAATGCAAACTATTCAGGGGTATTTCCGCAAAAGAAGGGAGCAGAAGACACCTTGGCTCCCATCAAAGCGCAGGACTGGAGAAGTGCAAAATACAAGACCTGATCATGAATCTAACACGAAGCAATTTAATTCATTCAGTCGCTATTGGAAGAGGAATACAAGTAGTGAAACAGTGGAGGAACGAAACAGTTTTTTTTTTCAAATATCGCACAATATAAAAGAAACTTTAAATAAGTGGTGAAAAGTTCCTTGCACATAATAAAAGTAGCCTACACCTGTGTGTGACGTGCTCTGTGGCCGTGATCGTTCGGTCGCCACTCTGTGAAATAGACACTCATAGAGAAACGAGTTTCCAAACTCGGCACGACTCGTCGCAAGTTTATTATTCAGAAGAAGAATAATAAACTAACAATGCGACTAGGAAGTGGTATGGCTGACAACCGTATCACACTGCGAATTCAGTTGTCTTTGTAACGTTGATGACTACACACGGTAGTCATCAACGCACCATGCTCCACTAGGAGTTACGGTAATCGAGAGAGACACCTGTGTGTGAGAGTTTTTTCGTGGTGAAAGTGTCGGCAATATAAATATCTTCCCAAAAAAATTTAAAAGTCGGTAAAAGTGATCAAATAGCTAAAAATGAGACTATTGTAAGTGTTTCGAAAAATTTAGTTTTAGTAAAAAAAAGGTACCAAATGGCAAGCATGTACTCCGAAAAAATAGACTTTTGCTGTGTGAAGTGTGAAAAAAGTTGATTTGTTTCCAGTTCAACTGTTTGAGGGACCTGGTAAAAGGAAATTTTCCTGAACATATTAAGCATCTGAGCTACATAAAAGTACGAAGCTTAAACAAAAAGAAAATAAGAATCAACCTAATCTCAAGGTGGAACAGCAAGCCGATGGATGCGTGGTCGACGGAGTACTTGATCGCTATCTTACGAACTATTAAACTTATCGTCCTTCAGTTTCATTAGAACTATGTGAAGGAACACAGAGTAACAAACCAAAAATGGAGAGTAAATTATTAGATGAATTGTACGATGTAGGGCCTTGTAAACCCAGTACCGGCGGCTGTGAAAGTGCGCAAGCGGGCGATATCCCTCCACTACAGTGCTATACAGTGCAATGGAGCAACTGGCTGCTGTAGGGTATAATGATACAGGTGCGAATGAAGGAACGAGACAATCAATTAGCGGAAACCCTTTTAAGAGAAACTCCATTCTCCCAAGATCTCCTCCACAACTAAAATATTTTCATAAAATTCTCTTTATCACAGAACAGGTACTGCGAATGAAAAAAACTGGGGTGGTAGCAAATGTCCCGTACACCGAAGGGTTATCCAACAATTGCCAAAAAGAACCTAATTCAGATTAATTTAAACGAAATAAATTTCATTTCCGACCAGTATAAAACCTAACTGGGGGTATTCGTGTTACTGAACATCGTTCACCTTATGCAACAAGCACACCTTGGATTGGGCCTTATTTGAAAAGAATGCCAAGCTGTTAAGCTCCGGTAATTCAGCATTTATTCCTTTTTCCATGCTTTTGTTTCAAGTGCAAATGTTTTTATCCACCTTCTCCTTCTTCTTTTATTGCCACTCAACAATCTTTTTCATTCGGTTGGAGACAACTTGCTCTTCTTCTTCTTCTAGCGGAGCAGAAAGGTGTGAAACCGCTGTGCATCTACACATATGGCCAAAGAAATAAGTACACCCATACTAATTTTTCTTATCACCCTGTAGCCAAGTAGTTATTTGAGGAAATAAACTCATATGGAAAGATTTAAATACTTAATTGGTAAGGAATGAAATAATATGTAAATTAGCATATTATAATAAATAACAGCTTTCATTTACATTGAAAACGTACGAACTGACTAAAATAGGCTGGACAAAATAATAAGTACATGTCAATTAATTTGATTAAAACTTGTTTTAATTAAAATATTAAGTTCTGATTCGACCAGAATTTAATTTATTTTATTATTTAAAAGTAAATGGTTCATTATTTTGAAAGAAAAAAAAAGGTTTTTGTTGGCCTTTTGGAGATAATTCTTATGGTATGTTCCCATACATCCATATATCCAGTTACTTCCAGGAAATTCCGCAATTGCTCCGTTTTATGAAAACTGTGTTTCTGTTTCATTGATTCAACTCCCCCTAAACATCCCAGATTCAATTTAACTCTAGTAACAACGTGAAAAGCCACCCGACTTGGTTGAAGCGGATCCTTGACCAGTTTTTGAGGTACGGTTAGGGTTAATATCCTGCTGAAATCCCCATTTAAAGAGTGTGTGTTCATCAGTAAAATATTCTAGGACTCTAAACTAACATTTCTTATCCAGAAATTGCCTCATTGTAACGGTTATTAGGTATATTTGAACGAAACCAAACTATGAAAATTAAACCATAGACTACGTTTTTTCGCCTCCATGGAAAATAGTCAGTAGATGTAGCATATATTATATTATTTTTTTTTTCCTAAATGAAGAATATTACGACAAGAGTAGTTTCCAATCAAATTTATTACGATCTCATAAATAAAACAGACTATTCTGTGAGTTTTCATTGTTCGGTCTGGAACAAGAAAAACTATCCCTCCCAAATTTTCTTGAACCGTCAACACTTTATGACGTTGCCATGGAAACTTCCAAACTTTTTGTCAAAACTGCTTTACTTCTTGTATTCTTCGATTAACTTTTCAAATGGATTCTATATTTTAAATATTTGCCGCGAAAATCACCAAGAGAACTTTTTTCGCCATAGTGGACCGACAGTTGTCCTTAAGACCCTTACATGGACTTAACTGTATTTGAGACTACTTATATTTACTTTTTAATGAATTACACAGTAAATACAATGTTTAGCTGGTTTATTTCGTTATTGAGAGAATAATTTTTCCGCTATTTCAAAGTTTCGAACTTAAACTTCTTTTTTCGTACCTACCATGCGTTTTTCGCCCCCTTAAGTATTTTTGTTTGTTTTTAATTTAACGCTTCTGGCATACACCAATTAATAAAAAAACAAATCCTTACGGAAAATAGCAACTTGTTGTCAAAAGATTAAAAAAACCGATGGTGTACATACTTATTATTTTGACCAAGCTCAAAACCCACTTCAAAGTTAATATCGGAAGGGACTAAGAAAATAGGGGGATGCCATTTAGTTTTTCGATTCCGTTGGCATTGTTGTATCCTAATTGTTGTAATGACTATCTATTTGGAGTAATTCAATTTTAAAAAGGGTATGCAAATTTGGCATAAAAAGGTACATGAGGGGTGTACTTATTTTTTTGTCCATATGTGTATGTGGGTACGAGTGATGGTTCGTTAATGTTTTTGTCCCTAGGGACAAAAGCATAGCTGCTGCGATAGGGTTTTCCCACAGTGATATAGGGGTAAGATCAGTGGGCGCAGCGGAGCATTGAAACAAATGACCCACATCATGAGGAGTACCATCGCAATTTGGACAGATGTTTTGGATGTCCGGGTTTATGCGAGAAAGGTACGAATAAAGGCGTGAACAAAATCCCGACCGAAGTTGCGCTAGTGTTACTCTGGTGTCTCTCGGGAGCCTAATCTCCTCAGGTGAAATTGGTGGTGGGCGCTCTGAGAGGACTCTATTCGCACCTAAACTCGCAATGGACCGATTCTCTTCTTCAGTGTGGATCGCTGCGATGGCGGCTCGGTATGTAACTTCATCGTAAGGGTCCCGTTTGTATCCCTGAACCTCTCTCTCAAGGTCTCGTAAACCACGCCTGACATGTCGTGGTGGAGGAATTCGGTCTATGAGATAATGATCATCCCAATCATTATCTCATAGACCTCACGATAACAACCAACAAGATACTGTTTTGAGAGTAGGAGATAGTGGTCACGTATTGGCATCAATTTTGTCTCTTGATGTAAGTGATCCTGGGCAGACATCAGAAGTCAACCTCTGTCGCTGTGCGTAGAGCGACTTGCTCTGAGATCTTCAATGTATGAGATGTTAACTTTATGCTGCCAATATGAAGTCAACTATTTAAAATTAGTTTTACTGCGTTCGTCCGCTGCTTTGCGGATTTTGTTATAATTCGAGCATAATTGTTTCTGACGATAAACAACGTTTTTGGGTTTGAACTTCTTGTTTAAAGTTTCCAAATTTTCTTGAGGCTAGGTTCTTAAAATACAGCAAGGATATTTTTATAGAGGTCGTTCTTCATCTTTATGGCACGATAGCCCGACGTCGGGCCTTGGCCGCCTGGATTGAAGACCTCCAATTGTCGCGGTCACGCGACCTTGTCCTCCAGTTCCGAAAGCCTAGCAGCTGGTGGGCGTCCTCACATAAAGAATGCTCCCATTAGGATCTCGGTCGTCCACGCAATCTGGCTCCGTCCACTAGTTGCGTGTACATCACCTTTTTGGGCATGCGATCGTCGTTCATCCTTTGTACATGTCCCGCCTGCAATTTCACGATTTTCGACAAATGTAGCTCATCATCATAACATCCTTTCTTCTCAAAATTATTCAGCCATTGGAGGATTTACACATCAAAGACTCAATATATATGAATAGGTCATTCATTACCTCACACCCAATTTTCCGATTTAAGGGTTACAACGACGGTGACGGTGCTTCACAGGCTCGAGGGCACGTGGAACCCCCAGTTCTGTATTGTAATTAAAAAAATAAATAAATCAAAGTTCTCTGGGTTACGTGCAAATCAAATTGTAGAGCTTGCACTTGATGGAATTGGTTGGGATTTAACAGGATGGACTCTTTCGCCTTGGGTTATGGCTCAAAAGCAATATATTTGTACTACGAGTAGTTAATGTACCTACATAATAAAACAGATTAGACGTCTTCGGTGGTATAAGTGGATTCGCGCCAATAGATGACATGGCGCTGTGTCGCAACCGAGCCGTACACCACCGTGCGCCACTTGAAAACTTTTCACCGTTTCGAACGATATACTTATGAAGATAAGGGGACTTATGTTAACGTAGCATATTTTACCTCCACAGCTTCGATAGTCCGTGATATCATACTGCCATACGAATAACACAAGAAATGGTTAGACCAACCGCCAAAATTGTCCGCCTCAAGCAAGATTTAAATGCATTGAATTTATTTTTAGCTCTCTGAATACAACTATTGTCTCAAAATTTGGACCAGAGGAAGACGGACAAAATTGAAATCACTTCTAAAAACAATAACAAACCAACGAAAACTTTCTAAAGGAAAACGTCAAATCAACCTAAGCTTGTCAAACTGTCATGTGGAACTTGTGAATATGTAATAGCTGCATTTCTTTTATTATGCTGGAAATACATATGATCCAGCAACAGCAGCAGCGCGAAATGTCAAATACAATGCGTTTTAAATGCTGTTTAGCATGTTAGTCAGCCATGAAATACTGCTGCTGGATCAAATGTATTTCAAGTATTAAGCTGGCCATATAGCCATATACAGGGTGTCCGGAAACTGTCGCATAAACGCACCGGATTATGACTCTTCAGTTGATTTCCAGCAAAAAAGTTGTACGGAACATACCCCCTCAGCTTAACCCATTAGCTGCCACAGGCATTGAAAGACTTTTGAAAAAATCATTTTCTTTCACGACTTAAAGCTTAATATCTCCAAAGCTAGACCAGCTAGAATAGTGAAATAAAATGATTATTAAAGCCAACAATTACCTGTAAAATAAAACTAACCACACTAAAATCGGATAAGAGGTTTGGTTTTTACAGAGCTTCAAAATCAAATATGCGTGATTTGACCC
The DNA here is from genome assembly GCA_949715475.1 of Microchrysa polita. Classification (NCBI taxonomy): domain Eukaryota; kingdom Metazoa; phylum Arthropoda; class Insecta; order Diptera; family Stratiomyidae; genus Microchrysa; species Microchrysa polita. The sequence goes on from OX454421.1 coordinate 50,527,060, forward strand.
AAAAACAATCTTTTTTTCCATCTCAATTTTCTCCAACTTCTGACAAGGTGAGGTGCTTGTACGATTCTTTTAAAAATTGGCGCATAGTCTTACGATCATATCTTTCTTACATCATTTTGATCTAGCTCCATTACTTCTAACAGTTTTTATACGTTTAGTGTAGAAAACTAGGGTTAATCTTAGCGCGAATTCAATACAATTCAATTCACACTGCCCCTAAAGATCTGCAATTGGTAAAATCTATTCAAAGTATGTCGAAATCGAGCCAAAATTAACCCTATTTTCCTGCACTTAAGGTACTAAAACTGTTAGAAATAATGGGGCTAGAATAAAATGATGTAAGAAAGATATGATCGTTAGACAATGCGCCAATTTTTAAAAGAATCGTACAAGCACCTCACCTTGGCAGAAGCTGTAGAAAATTGAGATGGAAAAAAAGATTGTTTTTGAGTCAAATCACGCAAATTTGACTTTGAAGTTATGTAATAACCAAACCTCTTATCCAATTTTAGTGTCGTTAGTTTTATTTTACAGGAAATTTTTTTGGCTGTAATAATCAATTTGTATCACTATTCTAGCTGGTCCAGCTTTAGAGATATTAAACTTTAAGTCGTGCAAGAAAATGATTTTTCCAAAAATCTTTAAATACCTGTGGCAGCTAAAGGGTTAAGCTGATGGGGTATGTTCCGTACAACTTTTTTGCTGGAAATCAACTGAGGAATCATAATCCGGTGCATTTATGCGGCAGTTTCCGGACACCCTGTATTGACCAATCGATTGCACACAATGGATGTGACGCCCGTACAACCCAAATACTATGCAATTTATCGTGCAAACTGAAATGACAGTCTCACTGTCCACACGACACAACACAGCATAGGGAAAATTACATATTTTGTGGCGGTGGAAGATAGACATCCATTGCTGCTTTCGATGGAGAATGACCGCATGGCAATATGTTCCACACGTCCAATAAACAAATTGGATTGGATGGTCACATACAGCTTCCAATTTATTTGACAATAAAAAAATTGCTTCAATCTATTGGAAGCTCCATGGCGAGCTTAAGGCGAACCATAGACCTCCCAAGCAACAATTCGTTTGCTTTAAAGAAGCACTTCCCACTGTAGCAATCATATAGTACCACGAAATCAATTTATTGTGTGACATCGCTTAAAGAAATATTTTGACCCGATAAAACATCCTTAAGGTCCATCTAGATTAGTCGCCAAATGGCGACACGTGCAGCCAAATGGCTGTTGTCATTCCATCCAAACATGTCGCCATTTGGCTGTGCATCCAGTTTTGATATTCAATATGGCAACTCAACCAACCGCTTTGACAACCGCTTGTCAAATTCAAAGTGACAATTTTCCAACTTTTGTTCGTTCTTTTGTGTGAAAATTAATAATTCTTGAATGGCCGTGTAATAATACAAACGCGCAGAGTCCGATTTTGATAATTGAATTTTAAAAAAATCACCAAAATGAAATTTTGGTTACGTCATTTTCTGTCTATATTTGGCTGCTAGTGTGGATGCTAAGTAGCAGCCAAATGGCTGCACGCGATGCTAGTTTTTGGACGCGCAGCCATTTGGCGCCTAATCTAGAGGGACCTTTAAAGGTCAACAGCCATTTGGCTGCACGTGTCGCCATTTGGCGACTAATCTAGATGGACCTTAAAGCATTTTCCTTAAATCTTCTATAAGACTTCGATAAAACTGTCTCTATACTTGTATTTCCTATTGTCGATGAAGATGATTTATTTCCCAAATATGTATTTCGGCAGCTATTTGCTGCCGTCTTTAATGCATCGGCAGAAGCATTTTTCTGCTTCTGCCGCTGCTGTCATTGTGGGTCATCAAAGGCAAATGCGTGTGTTCTAAATTAGCGACGTTTTTTTCGTATCGCGTGTAAATCTGACTCGAAAAAAACGATCGCGGGTAACATCCTGGTTAAGACCAAACAGCTGACATTTGACAGTTTTTGCGCATCTATGACTCACCTTTGTCGGCTTATTTTTTAGATGTGGTGGATTTTATCACAAAAGATGATTATTTCTTTGCGAAATCTTTTCTCGTGATGCGAAAAACTCTCACATTTGGTTTGAAAAAACAAATTCCCTCAAATGTCCCCTATACGTCCGCCATCTACATTTGAGCTCTATCCCGTGTAGGGTAGTTGCACGGGTTAACTTTACCTGGGTAAGTGTCATTTTTTTATATGAAGTTCTACCCAAACCTGCACGGGATAAACACAATAAAACGTCCCTATTGAAAATTTTCTGCTGATGCCGATGCCTCTGCGGATGCTGATGCTGACGCGGGATATCTAATTCAACCATCATATCCAAACCCATCTATATTTCAAAGCCCGGAACCAGAACACGCCCATACACTTTGAGGACAAATCATAGGCTTGAATAGTTGGAAAATTTACATTGCGGTAAAGGCGAATCGGGTAGTGTCGCGGCAAACTTTACACGAAAAATGTTGGTTCCCTGTCGATTTTCCCCGCAAAAAGTGCAATGTGTTGTGTAATGAAGCGTGTAAAATGTAGTGAAAGAAAAAAATCCGGACAAAAAATGAATTTTCTACGTGTTTCCGCGATGTTTATTAAAGTAGACACTGTTTGTTTACATGCGCTGTGCTTATGTTAGAGCATCGTTCAACGTATAGACGACCTCTTCATAGGCTTCATTCGTGTGAATGTATTGTTGGTTCCCAGCTTTCTAGTATAGGTGGCTTTGGTCATATCTAATTTCAGCTGTATACCGGCTTTGATTTTGTAAATGACATTTAATTGGATGTGTTCGGTTTTTGTTTAATGCAAATGCAACCAACTTCACTCAGCAACTGCCACAAAAGTTCATCCAATTCTAATTCATTTTCTTAGCAGTTCATTGCCTATGTTAAGTCCGTCAAAATTTGCCGTCAAGTGAAAAGATTTTGCATGTTTTTCTAGTGAAAACTCGTTTTTTTGTGACTTACCCATTTCGTGGATCGATACGGCGTTCGTTGCAGTTTTTGCAAACTTGTTCGACAATTGAATGTGTGCACGGGCTGTCATATAAAGCAATTAGCATTCCGAAGTCAATGCGCAAAATTGCAAAGTGAATGTGGGGCCTGTGGCGGCGGCTTTAGCGTTGATAAAAAATGCACCAAATTACAAAATGTTCAATTGCTAGAATTGTGTGATTAAATATCGCGTTGTTTTTTTTTTTTGTGGAAATCCCCGTGTCCTTAAGTGAAACGTTCAGTAGAGAAGAACGATCGGAAGAGTGCGGACGGCAATAGCGATTGCTAATGTAGATGTGCTGATTAGCCGATTAGCTAAGTGACGTGCATGTATCCCCGTGAATTAGTTCAATTAAAACAGCCCCAGTGAAATTGTGCACAAGACAGTGGTCTCAAACTCTGGTTTTCTGATGTGCCTGAAAGTTAATTTGTCACAGTCAGATTGCAGTAGCCGAAGTCCTTGCAGACAAGCGCCAGCGCCGACGAATCGTTCGTACAGCACCGGCCTAGCGTAAAACAAGCGATGGCTATGCAATTGGATCCAAGTGTTAAGGATGACTTAAAAACGCAATTCGTTACACGCGAAGGTACTTATCGCCTAATGACACTCTCGGAATATTCGCGGCCAAACCGGGTGGGCTACACCAACAGTCAGAGCTCGCCGCAAGTGCGGGTATCGATTGTTACTCTGCCCAATACCCCGCAACAGGCGTCCAACTCGTCGACAAGTGCTGTCGGAACCGGGGCTGGCGCGGCTGGACAGAGCTCCTCGACGGCCAGTCAAGGGGGACCCGGAACGGGGTCGGTTGCAGTGTCAGCCTCCAGCACTACCACCGGATCCAACTCAATTGAGTCGCGACTGCATGGCATGCACATGAATGAATCGAATGGCATGAATGGAGCTCCTCTGTGCGGTGGTGACCGGATATGTTTCAATTTTGGCAAAGAGCTGTACGTGTATGCCTTTCGCGGCGTTAAGAAGGTGAGTATTATTCGTTTTGATTGTGCCATGGCCGTCGCGAGTATGGTCATTCAAACAAAAAACTTTGCATAGCACATAATGGAGAAAAAGCGTAATCATCGCTAGATGAACAACGGGTTACGTATTCTGATTATCGCAAAGCTATCGCGCTTAGACCTTATCATCAACCACGTCAAATTGTATAAACAACAGATGGCAAAAATCTAGAAATAACCAACGTAATACGAGCGTTATATGATCGCGGCTAAGTGACACGCTGCAACGGCAATGGAGTACCAATTACCAATTGAAGCTGCATATTGTCGGCTGCGAAATAATAGCGGTCAGCATAAAATCATTTGGTGATTTTCTGTTGTCCTCGGTAATAGATTTCGCTTCAGTTCTTTATCGGTTGTGATGTGGTCTAGGGTCTAGCCATCAGCTGTCGACCCTTGTGTCCACATAAGGGGTAACTCCTCTCGCCAGCATGGATAAATTTTCTTCTCTCATCTTCACTAATTAAAAAAAAATCTCTGTACATACATGTATAGTGTAGTGGCGATAAGGATGACGTTACATAATCCCTGAATTGCTAATTCGAATTGCGTTACTTTCGGCTGTAGCGGGTGTGTCATTCAGTATTTGAAAGTTATTTGAAAACAAAACTTCGTATAATAAAATCGCAGCAACGCACTTTCCGGCATCCACGGTATTGACAATTAATTGTTTACAGTCAACATACACTGTCTAATCAATTGTTCAATGGAGCTGACGATGGATTGCAATATCTGTCGCCCGTACCACACATACAAATACAATTCATCGTAAACGGCTGAATTAATATCGAGAGTGTCTTCCCGCTGCGATATTATCAATAAAAATGCATACTTACTGTCGTGGAATATGTCACAAACGGTGGGGAATTCCATAAGCTACAAGCCGAGACCGGTTCCATAATTCTCCTCGGCAATTTTATGTTTTATTTTTCGATTCCCCGGTTATTTGACATTTAACAATGAAATAACCGTGGAATCCGAAAAAATACATAAAATGGCTGAGAAAAATTATGGAACAGTTTTCTGATTGTAGCTTATGGAATTCCCCAGCATTCCCCACATATTCCACGACAGTTAGAATAAGCACATTTTCATTAAAAAAAATCGTAGCGGACAAAAATTTCACTCTCGATGTCAGTACTAGGCTTAAGATGTAAAATGACAATCCCACGATCCACACGACGCAATACAACACAGCAAAAATAATATATACATGTTTATCTATATTTGCCGATGGAAGATGGATATCCAACGCCTTTTTCGATGAAGAATGACCGCTACAGCCACAACATGAAGAATGACTACCGGTTTATGTAAAAAATCAACAACTGAAAACAATTGATTGTCAATCAATCATATGACAGTCTGTACGACAATTGCATGGACATATCATCCACAAGTTCAATGAATAAATTGGATTGGAACGTCACATACGCCATCCAATCGACCTGACGATCAAAAAGATTGTACAATCCATTGGACAGTGTATGTCGACTCTTTGTCTCCATCATTCTCAGATCTTTGTAGATGCTGCAGATGAACCCACTTACTGTATCTCAATTATGTTTAGACTTCAACATCGGGTCCACTAAGTTTTCAGGGCTTACTCTTCTCTCCACATTCGCTTCCAGCTGATTCCGCCCCCATGTGAATATAATGCACTCAATGTTTGTCTATTGTCTATCATGTTGTAGCCGTGCATAAAGACGAGAATCGTTGTGTATGGGTGTGGCTTGCTAAGCTTTGTCGTCGTTCTTGTCAGAGAGCCTAGTCTCTTCGCTGAGAGGATATTATTTCTATCTAAACATCCTATAGACCGTTCCACAACAGAAGTGTGAATCTCTGCGATGGTATGCTATGCTGTGTCATCGGGAATCATCGGAAGGATTCCGATTGTAACCCTGGTCGTGTGAAAGCGGAGCTCTGTTCATAAGATAGTTGTTCGGATGGCACAAGTTATCCTAGGGCTGAGCGTATTCCAATTCCAATTGGAATTTCTAATTCAAGAATATCGCGTTGGGTGCTAATAACACAATAATCAGCTGTTACCGAAGGGGGACGTTTTGATTCATTTGCGTTTTACTTGGACAATGATCCTGTCTGTCCAAAAAAGAAACGACTAATGTCAACGTAGTTCCAAAATCTCTCTTTTTCTTCTGAACGCAATCCCAGTTGGGTAGCATAGGCACTTATTACGTTCCTCACCCTTCCAGAGCTAACCAATTGGATGTTAATCAAGCGGCCACTTCTCTTTGCGACATTTACGATGCTACCAAGCAAAGACGAGACCAGAATAATGCCAACTCCGTTTCATTCGTTTGTGGTTCCATACAATTTGTACTCTTTGGAATTCGTTAGAAACCGAGCTCTGGGTATTTCGAAAATTCGTCTATGCCTATGCTTCTCCGCTTCATGAATCCTTAATCATATCGCTCTTTGACGTCTTGAAACCGACAGTCTAGCTTGGAACCCTTAGCTTCTCCACAATCTATTTGGATTCCCTCATATTGCTTGCCCCCGTAAACCCTCGAGTTCTTGCGCGAACTAAAAAATCACTCAGCTGCATATCAGAGGTATCTTTGAGTCAATTTCCATAAGGTATTCCAATCTTTCACAGCTTTTAGAGAAAGGTTTATAGTTTTGCACTAGTGTACGCAAAACGTAAATTTATAGACGTTTGTTTTACATCTGTCTAACCAACCTATGGTAGGTCTTGTTGATTTGTATACCCTATACCCATATGATGGTATAGGGTATATTGTTTTTGTTACGACGATTTATGTAACACCTCAAAGGAGCCACCGGAGGTATCATCATCACTGTGGCACGATAGCCTGACGTCGGGCCTTGGCCGCCTGAATCGTTGACCTCCAATTGTCGCGGTTACGTGACCTTGTCCTCCAGTTTCGGAAGCCCAGCAGCTGGTGGGCGTCTTCACCTACGGAGTTCTCCCAGCGAGTTCTCGGTCGTCCACGCAACCTCGCTCCGTCAATTCGTTGTGCGTTCATCACTTTATTTGGCATGCGATTATCGTCCATCCGTTGTACATGCCCCGTCCATTGCAAACTTTAAAGCTTCACGATTTTCGTTACTTCCAGCTCATCGTACAATTGATACAACTCATGGTTGTATCGGATACGCCATTGATTTCGCTCGCGAACGGCCCCGAAAATTCGCCGAAGGACCTTTCGTTCGAATCGGTCTAGCAAAATTTCGGAGGCTTGGGTGAGGGTCCATGTTTCGCAGCCATAACATAGCACGGGTCGGATGATCATTTTGTACACGCGATCAATTTGTACATGTCTTATTGGCTAGTTGTATCCGTCGCTTAATTTCGTCGGTTTCGTTGGCGTCTTTTGATAAGTTACAACCCCCCTTGAGTCCAGTACGAGTTTCAAATAGGTCAGTGAGTCGGTTCTGCACTCTGACCTGCGAGACGGTATTAAGTCATCGTCATCCTTGTGAGTCGCACTAACTTTGCCGGTATACCAAAATTCAGCATAATGTTGTACAGTAAACTTCGGTTGATACTGTCGTATGCCTGCTTGAAGTCGACAAAGATTTGGTATACATCGATGTTGTATTCCCAGCACTTTTGGAGTAGTAGCTTCACTGTGTGTCGTTGAACGACCAAGTCTGAAGCCGCCTTGATACTCGCCAATGATTCGTTCTGCGTACGGATTGATTCTCTTTTCAAGAATTTTTGATAAAATCTTATAGGCCGTACAAACTAATGATATGCCTCTGTAATTCTCACACTTCAGCTTGTCACCCTTTTTGTGGATTGGGCAGATTATGCTTTTGCGCCAATCTTCGGGGATTACCTCGTCGTTCTATATTTTCAGCAGTAGCACATGTACAGCGTTTGTCAGGCACGTTCCACCATGCTTCAGCAGTTCTGCTGGGATCTCGTCAGCGCCGAGCGCTTTATTATTTTGAAGCGACTGTATGGCAAGACTCACCTCCTCTACTGTTGGGGGGTAGAACGGGAGGGCCTGGTTCGGCTAACTGCTCAAGAGCTGGCTCCGCGGGGGATGTTGATGGTGCATTGAGGAGCTCTTCAAAATGCGAGGCCCATCGTTTGTTGACGCTTTCGATGTGGCTGATGATGTTACCATCCTTGTCCTTACATAGGCTTGTCCTGGGTTGATATCCGTTTTTGATATTATTTATAAGTTTCTACGCCTGTCTAATGTTCTTACTGGCTAATATTTGGTTTATTTGCTGTAACTGCTCGTCAAATTGTTTGCGTTTCTTACGTCTAATTAACCTATTAGATACTCGTCGAAGTTCGTTGTATCTTTCTTAGCTCGGGATGCGCGTTGTGTGTATTGGCGATAGGCTTCGTTTTTCGCCTCAATCGAGGCCCTGCATTCGTCGTCGAACCAGTCTGCTCGTCTGCGCCGGCCTTTATAGCCCACGACCTTTTCTGCGACTCCTTTGATGCTGTCTTTGAGCTCCTCCCAGAACTCATGGATGCCTAAATTATTGATGTTATCAAGCATGGGCGCCAGTTTTTCCTGAAGTGCTGTAGTATACGCATCCGCCGTGGCATCATCAATCAAATTGTCAACCTCGAAGATCTTGGCAGGGTTGATTCTCGTTAGGTGCACCGAAGTTCGCTCCTCGATAGGATCGAACATCTAAGACATTAGAAGCCCATCTCTTGCTGATCAGTACGTGGTCGATCTGCTTCACGGTACATATATCTGGAGGCTTCCAGGTCTGCTTATGGATCCGTCGATGAGGGAAGCATGTAGAGCTTATGACCAGGTTTCTGCCGCTCGCGAAGTCGATAAGTCGCTGACCGTTTTTGTTATTTTCGTCGTGGAGGCTATGACCTCCAGTAGTTCCCCTATGCCAGCTTTCGTTTCCGACTTTGGCGTTAAAGTCTCCTAGCAGCAGCTTGACGTCGTTTGATGGAAGTGAGTCGAAAAGTGTTTCTAGGTCGTTGTAAAACTCGTCCTTAATGGCGTCTTCTTTTACTTCTGTAGGGGCATGCGCATTAATGAGCCAGAGATTAGCGAAACGGGTCTTAATGCGGATCGCACATAGCCGCTCGTTGATGGGTTTGAAGCCGATAACGTGGTCCTTGAGCTGCTTATTCACGATGAAAGCTACTCCAAACTCCTTGTTGCCCTCCTCTTTACCACTCGTAAAAATAGTGTGCGAATTGAGGTCGTTAATCTCGCTTTCGAGCCAATTAGTTTCCTCGATTGTAACTATGCTCAGCTTCTATTGTTCTATCTGATCCAGGAGGGCGCTTAAGGCCCCCGGTCTATTCAGGGAGCGTACATTCCAGGATCCGAAAGAGTAATCAGTTGTTCGTTTGCGGGGTCGTCGTGGTTTTGTATCCGTCCAATCCGAGGCTTTTGTTTCAGGTTTCTTGACTTGAAGTTTTTCTTAGGATGAGTTGTCGGCACATCGCTAAACCATCATCAATGTGGCACGATAGCCCGACGTCGGGCCTTGGCCGCCTGAATCGTTGACCTCCAATTGTCGCGGTTACGTGACCTCGTCCTCCAGTTTCGGAAGCCCAGCAGCTGTTGGGCGTCTTCACCTACGGAGTTCTCCCAGCGAGCTCTCGGTCGTCCACGCAACCTCGCTCCGTCAATTCGTTGTGCGTTCATCACTTTCTTTGGCATGCGATTATCGTCCATCCGTTGTACATGCCCCGCCCATTGCAAACGTTGAAGCTTCACGATTTTCGATACTTCCAGCTCATCGTACAATTGATACAACTCATGGTTGTACCGGTTACGCCATTGGTCTCGCTCGCGAACGGCCCCGAAAATTCGACGAAGGACCTTTCGTTCGAATCGGTCTAGCAAAATTTCGGAGGCTTGGGTGAGGGTCCATGTTTCGCAGCCATAACATAGCACGGGTCGGATGATCGTTTTGTACACGCGGAGCTTCGTGTTCCTGTGCGCAAGTTTCGAATTAATTATAGGGAGGACCGAGAAATATGTCTTATTGGCTAGTTGTATCCGTCGCTTAATTTCGTCGGTTTCGTTGGCGTCCTTTGATAAGTTACAACCCAGATAGTTGAAGTTGTCTACATACTCGATATTAAGGTCCCCCACTGTGATGCTTGAATTTGCTGGCGTCCTTGTTTTCGATTGCATCATGGCCTTTGTTTTGCTTTCGTTCATATGTAGTCCAACTTCCTTTGCGGCGTTATTGAGGTTATGCAGAAGGCTTTCTGCATCACCCAACCTTCGAGACATGATGTTGATATCGTCGGCGTACGCTACTAATTGAGTCGACTTGATGAGTAGCGTTCCGCTGCTGTCCAAATTCATGGCTCGAATTACATACTCCAAAGCAAGGTTGAAGAGCGTCGGCGCCAGCCCGTCGCCCTGCTTGAGTCCAGTACGAGTTTCAAATAGGTCAGTGAGTCGATTCTGCACTCTGACCTGCGAGACGGTATTAGTCATCGTCATCCTTGTGAGTCGCACTAACTTTGCCGGTATACCAAAATTCAGCATAATGTTGTACAGTACACTTCGATCGATACTGTCGTATGCCTGCTTGAAGTCGACAAAGATTTGGTATACGTCGATGTTATATTCCCAGCACTTTTGGAGTAGTAGCTTCACTGTGAAGAGCTGATCGGTCGTTGATCGACCAGGTCTGAAGCCGCCTTGATACTCGCCAATGATTCGTTCTGCGTACGGATTAATTCTCTTTTCAAGAATTTTAGATAATATCTTATAGGCCGTACAAACTAATGATATGCCCCTGTAATTCTCACACTTCAGCTTGTCACCCTTTTTGTGGATTGGGCAGATTATGCTTTTGCGCCAATCTTCGGGGATTTCCTCGTCGTTCCATATTTTCAGCAGTAGCACATGTATTGCGTTGGTCAGGCACGTTCCACCATGCTTCAGCAGTTCTGCTGGGATCTCGTCAGCGCCGGGCGCTTTATTATTTTGAAGCGACTGTATGGCAAGACTCACCTCCTCTACTGTTGGGGGTAGAACGGGAGGGCCTGGTTCGGCTAACTGCTCAAGAGCTGGCTCCGCGGGGGATGTTGATGGTGCATTGAGGAGCTCTTCAAAATGCGAGGCCCATCGTTTGTTGACGCTTTCGATGTCGCTGATGATGTTACCATCCTTGTCCTTACATAGGCTTGTCCTGGGTTGATATCCGTTCTTAACATTATTAATAAGTTTGTACGCCTGTCTAATGTTCTTACTGGCTAATCTTTGGTTTATTTGCTGTAACTGCTCGTCAAAATGTTTGCGTTTCTTACGTCTAATTAACTTATTAGATACTCGCCGAGGCTCGTTATATCTTTCTTTCTTGGCTCGGGATGCGCGTTGTGTGTATTGGCGATAGGCTTCATTTTTCGCCTCAATCGAGGCCCTGCATTCTTCGTCGAACCAGTCTGCTCGTCTGCGCCGGCCTTTATAGCCCACGACCTCTTCTGCGACCCCCTTGATGCTGTCTTTGAGCTCCTCCCAGAACTCATGGATGCCTAAATTGTTGATGTCATCAAGCATGGGCGACAGTTTTTCCTCTAGTGCTGTTGTATACGCAGCCGCCGTGGCATCATCAATCAAATTGTCAACCTCGAAGATCTTGGCAGGGTTGATTCTCGTTAGGTGCACCGAAGAGATTCTGCACCTGTAGGTCGTCTTCACCAAATAGTGATCGGTGTCACAGTTGGCTCCTCGATAGGATCGAACATCTAGGACATTAGAAGCCCATCTCTTGCTGGTCAGTACGTGGTCGATCTGGTTCACGGTGTATTCATCTGGAGACTTCCAGGTCTGCTTATGGATTCGTCGATGAGGGAAGCATGTAGAGCTTATTACCAGGTTTCTGCCGCTCGCGAAGTCGATAAGTCGCTGACCGTTGTTGTTGTTTTCTTCGTGGAGGCTATGACCTCCAGTAGTTCCCCTATGCCAGCTTTCATTTCCGACTTTGGCGTTAAAGTCTCCTAGCAGCAGCTTGACGTCGTTTGATGGAAGTGAGTCGAAGAGTGTTTCTAGGTCGTTGTAGAACTCGTCCTTAATCGCGTCTTCTTTTACTTCTGTAGGGGCATGCGCATTAATGAGCCAGAGATTAGCGAAACGGGTCTTAATGCGGATCGCACATAGCCGCTCGTTGATGGGTTTGAAGCCGATAACGTGGTCCTTCAGCTGCTTATTCACGATGAAAGCTACTCCAAACTCCTTGTTGCCCTCCTCTTTACCACTCGTAAAAATAGTGTGCAAATTGAGGTCGTTAATCTCGCTTTTGAGCCATTTAGTTTCCTGGATTGCAACTATGCTCAGCTTGTATTGTTCTACCTGATCCAGGAGGGCCCTTAAGGCCCCCGGTCTATTCAGGGAGCGTACATTCCAGGATCCGAAAGAGTAATCAGTTGTTCGTTTGCGGGGTCGTCGTTGTTTTGTATCCGTCCAATCCGAGGCTTTTGTTTCAGGTTTCTTGACTTGAAGTTTTTCTTAGGATGAGTTGTCGGCACATCGCTAAACCATGATAGGGTTTAATCGTTGAGTAAAGGCCATCATGGGCATGCCTCGAAGATGCTGCTTTAGTGGTTGACTTAAATGATAGGGTTTAATCGTTGAGTAAAGGCCAGGGTTTAATCGTTGAGTAAAGGCCATCATGGGCATGCCTCGAAGATGCTGCTTTAGTGGTAGAATTAAATGTTTTTTGTCACCTATCACGTTAAGTAACCTGAGACGCTGCAGATGTTAATACAGCACTCAGGCGCAGCGGTTACTCGGATAATGCGGGGAAGTAACGCCCGGTAGAGAGACATAGGAATTGGCCGAAACCGATCACCCTATGAAACTCCTCCTGCATAGCTAAGGGTCCGCAGTTATGCCAAAACTGAAGAAGATATAGGAATTAGCCGGAGCCTTTCAACCTTTATCTTCCCCCTTATGGAGGTATGGCAAAGTATATATATAAATGATCAGGGTCGGTCCCTGATTCGAATAAGCCATGTCCGTCTATCCGTCCGTGTGTCTGTCAGTTCGCACGATAACTCCCGAAATAATGAAGCTAGCGTTTTGAAAATTTGGTCAGATGATTGTTTTGATAAAAGCTTGGATGGTATTGAAAATGGGTCAAATCGGACCAATGAATAAGAAAATCTAAAAAGGAAAAGCAAATAACCGTGAAATACACTGGATATGCGACTTTTTTTCGGGACCAAAATATTTTCTATGGTAACTTGATCGAAGCTACAAGATGACATTTCTCATACGAATTTTATATGGAAAATTAATAAATAAACAAAATCATGCACATGCGCAGCTTAGTGCTGTAACTTCGTAGTAGGGGCGTTGGAAAAATGGGGACAATGAGCACGAAATTCCAAAATTAATAGATGCTTGAAATTAATTAATCAACAACGTTCCTGTTGCATAACTTTATACCAACAGCATCACAATTTACACTATTGCAAAAAGTACATTTAAATGGGATTGCAAAGCGTTGCGTGGTATAAATTCGTTTAAATACAAAATTTAAAATACTGTGTATTCCAGTGCATTGCGGTTGAATACTCCAACCAATGAAAAAGCCAAAAAGTATTAAACCATACCAGCCCCACAAACACTAAATTTCCTACGCCACTGCTAGCTATAAAAAAAATCAAATTGTCCCCTTTATTTTCAGATATTTCGTTTCCTTCTTTTTCTTCTTCATTGAATCGGACTAAGGCATCCCCTACCTCCCATACAAATGACCCCTCCGTTATAGTGTAATTCGGCCATATTTTTTGACAGAATATCGCTAGGGACCTGAAATTTTCATCAATGCCTAATTGTAACATTTGCTTGAATTTGGTGGAAAGTGGAGAAGGTATGAGTACCCATACCCCTACATCCCCTACAAAGCAATATTCCGCCATATCTTTTGATATAATGTCGCGAAAAATTATAGCTAATGATAGCTGCTGGAAGCCGTTATAAGATACATATCAAAGATGTGTGAGATTCGACCCATCTACCCCTTCCCCTTAAAAAAATGAAATTGAATATTTTCAGTTTTACGCGCATTCTAGGGCTGTACATAGGTATAGGGTACACACTCATCGTGCTATTCGCACGATTAGAACTCGGTCTCGTAAAATTTGCTTGAGGCTTCAGATGCTACCTTCAAATACAACCGGCCAAGCACCCTTTTGATTGTGCATCGGCACATGCTGATCCACCTTGGTCTAGGGATTTCTTCCCCTTTAAGAGTTTTCATCTCCCCGGACTTTATCATTCTACGACGCGCCGGGAGAAGCGTATTTTTTTGGAAATATGTAGTTGGGATTACCATTAGGGCCGGGAGATGAGCTAACTTTGAGGGTTGAGATCAGATTATCAACATTCGACGAGGATATTGGAGGAAGTTGAAAGCCAGGGTTATCTTGTTGTGTGCAGTCAAGTGAAGTTATACATGTAGATAGCTGTCGAAAGGTTCTGGAAAAGAACAATAAGTAAAAACCTCACATATTTCCGACGGTGATAGAAACCGGGACGAGGAGGAGGTTATTAACATATGACCATAATTTTTTAATTCTTGATTTTCTCAATACTTAAAGTTGTATCCAGACTGACTGCTAAATGGTAGCACGCGATGCCAACTGACAGTTGTCATTGCGTCTACACTGACTGCCATTTGGTTGGCCGTCCAGTTTTTTTTGTGTGTGGAATTGAACGATTCTTGAATGGCTGAGTAATCATTTAAACGCGCAGAGTCCTATTTTGAAATTAAATTTGAAAAAATCTCGAAAAGTAAAGTTTGGTTATGTCATTTTCAGGCTCAATTTCGTAGCTAGTGTAGTAGCCATCTGACAATTACTTAGTATGACGAAAAATCAAAGCCTTTCCACAATTTGTATAGCACAACCTATAGACTAGGTGTACGTATTTGTGAACAGGGACGAACGCCATGGATACATGTGTCCCATAGACAGTTAATGTGCTTTTTCTTTATTCCTAGTTCATTTTTGATAATTTCCACCGATGAAAAGTTGTTTTGTGGGAGGTCAACTTAAAAATGAGCTCAAGATATCAAAATATAAAATGTTGATTAGCGTGATCTACTTATTTTTTTGCCAATAATAATTCTTATTAACATTTCTTTCATTAACTTCCAGGGTTCAGAGCTTAGTAAGCCGATAGACAAAAAGCTATATAAAGGAACAAATCCAAGCTGCCATGATTTTAATACAACAACCGCCACACCGGATGGTGCGCCATTATTAGTAGGATTTACAACCGGACAAATACAATTAGCTCAACCAGGCCGACAACCTGGAAAACTCTACAATGAAGAGGTAAGCATGTGGCATATAATTTCTTTTTCATGTATACAGTGCACTCGCGCTAACTTGAATCTCCGCCAACTTGAACTATACGTTAACTTGAACATTTTTTTCTTTCCGTTGACTGCACTATAACTTGAACTAAATCAAAATGCGCTATAACTTGAACGAAATTTCTTGCAAATTTATTTATTGTGTTATCAAAATGCAGACGTTTTGTGCAACTTTCTGTAATGGGTTTACCGTTGTTTTCACATTTAATTGTCTGGACAAATTTGGCTGGATCATTACGCAGCTGTAAGCTTCTCCCACTTAGATGATGAAGAAAAAATTCCTCTAAGCGTGCTAAAAGAGCAAATGGAGAAAGAGAGAAACGACTTAGCCAAGGAAGCAAGCGATATTCTCCAGAATCTTAACTCCGCAGGAAGCGGATGCTGAAACTAAGAAATTGTTTTTCTATTGTAACAATAAAAATGTATTTAAGGTTGAATATACACTTGAAGACATAAGCACATGGAATGAGGATATCCCAATCACCGATGCTGAATCTATCGCTAGCAGTGACTCCGAAATTGAGCCAATTTCAGGTAAAAACGAGCGGATAACATCAACTGAAGCCGTTACCATTTCCCGCAGGGTTATTCAATGGGCGACGAGTGTAAATGTCAGCCCGCGGAATTTTGGTGTTCTACAGTCGTTACGAGAAAGGGCCGTACTAGACACCATTTCTCAAAAGAAGTGACAAACCTTAATTACACCATTTTTTGGCAAACCAATTTAAAAAGCCAACAGTTAATTGTTTCTTTTCGTATTCATTATACTGCTAATGATAAAGTTGACTGAAAATAACTGAAAAAATCTTATTTTTACTTATATGGATATAAGGCATTCGCTAGGTTGAACAATTCGTTATCTTGAATGAGGCTGGTTTCAATTAGTTCAAGTTAGCGCGAGTCTACTGTACTTTAATTCGGCTGCTGAAGTTAATGAAATATTTTTATTTTTTATGTGTCATAAAGTATTCTCAGTAATTGCCCTTTTCTTTTCTTTTAGCGACTAATTGATAAAACTAAGGTTACGTGTCTAAAATGGTTGCCTGGATCACCGAATCTTTTTCTCGCATCACATGCTTCGGGCCATCTGTATTTGTACAACGAGGAACTACCGTGTACGCCAACGGCACCTAATTATCAACCGTTTAAAATGGGCGATGGTTACACGATTCTAACATGCAAATCCAAGTCTACACGTAATCCCCTATACAAGTGGGTGTTCGGAACGGAAAATTGTAGCATCAATGAATTTAGTTTTTCACCGTGCGGATCAAATTTGGCTATTGTTTCCCAGGATGGATTTCTGCGTGTCTTCCATTACGATACAATGGAACTATTGGGCATAGCAAGATCGTATTTCGGCGGATTCCTGTGTGTTTGTTGGTCACCAGATGGAAAATATATTGTGGTTGGCGGAGAGGATGATTTAGTGACGGTTTGGTCTTTGCATGAGAGACGCGTTGTTGCCCGAGGGCAAGGACATCGATCATGGGTTTCGGTAGTGGCGTTCGACCCCTACACAACATCCTATACAAACTGGGATGGACCCGACTTTTCTGACGACGAAAATCCCATGAGTGGAGACTATCGATATTGTAATAATGATCATAGCAATTATGATTTATATGACTGTGAAAAGAATTGTAATGGTCGTCGACCGAATTCGGCTTCATTCCGAGACAGTTTGGCACCGGATAAACTTGCAACGAGCTATCGGTTGGGATCTGTGAGTCAAGATACACAACTTTGCCTGTGGGACATTACGGAGGATGTTTTGAGGCATCCGCTAAGTCTACGACAGCGACTTAATAGCAATACAACAAATGACATTGGCAGCACGACTGGAACGTGCGCTGCTGGCAGTCAGCTGAACGGTGATGTGATGAATGACGTTAAAGTAATTAAACCAATAGCCACAACCAACGCTACACATAATACGAATAACAAAGATGATAATAGCTGTAATATTAGTAGTAAGAATAGCAGTAATAGTAGCTCAAGCAAATTTTCAACAGCGAACTGTACGATGTCCTCATCGAATGATAGTGGCGGAGGCGGCATGATCAACAGTAATTGTAATTCCGATCAAAACAATAAAAACTCAACTAGTAGCATTAGTAATAAGCAAAATAGTAATAAACAAATGAATTGTGTTGGAAATAGCACGCTGAAGAGTGATACAACGGCCAATAGCGGCATGGCGGCCGACAACTCCACCACATCAAACAACAAATCATCATCAGGTAGTTCCTCAAAATCATCGGACTCGTCATCCGGCCTCTCAGCATTCAATAGCCTTACACAACGTCTATCTAATTTTACATTTGGTAGTGAGAAAAAGTCGACAATGTCTAATAACGAACATCATCATTATAGTCACCAAAACAACAGCCGGCAAAATCAACATCATCATAGAAAAACGTTTAGTTTGTCCAAGTCAAGTGGCAGCTATCATTCATCGGCGTTGCATCATAGCAATATCAACGGTACAAGTTTGGATGGCGGTAACAGTTTGACATCGTTGAAAAATTCGAAATCATCACAATCGAGTAGCGGCACATCAGCAACAATTTCATCATACGATCCAATGAAACTGATTGGTACGCCTGCATGTCCTCG
Source organism: Microchrysa polita (assembly GCA_949715475.1). NCBI lineage: Eukaryota > Metazoa > Arthropoda > Insecta > Diptera > Stratiomyidae > Microchrysa > Microchrysa polita. The sequence continues at coordinate 50,545,043 of OX454421.1, forward strand.
CTTTGACGAATGTCCCCTATTGGAACCGTTAATATGCAAGAAAATCGCTCATGAACGCCTAACGGCGTTGATATTTCGTGAAGACTGTTTTTTAACTGCTTGCCAAGATGGATTTATATATACGTGGGCACGGCCAGGATATTCTGTAAGTTCTTAATTTAATTTATTTTTTTATTTTGTTAAGTTGTTATTATGTTCGTATTAGTTTCAAATTTATTACTAAGCGGAAGTCATTGATGTGGATTATGTACCAAAGTCAAAGTCAAATTGGATTATGCATCGACATGTTAGAACATAAATAAACAAAAAACTAAACGTCGTTCGGATTACTGCAATTTGTGATGTTGTATGTAGAAAGAATTCCTTTCCTTTTTTATTCTAATAAAGCATCGAATCCATACATATTTGAATTGTTAAATGAGGGATATGAAATTAATTTGTTGGCCGTGTTGGATAAATGCTTTCTAAAAAAGTCGTCGAAGCGGTTGTCTAATCACACGTTCGCAAATATGTGCGTAATTGGTATTTTGATCCTATGAATTATATTTTGAGTCTTGCTCTGTAATATTCGGAAATACTGTTACAGAGTCTATTCAGAATAATTAAATATATTATCTATTGTTAAAAATTGTGTTTATAGCTTGTTCCGTCCGGTAATGAATTTATCCCTAGTATTATGCGTTTAAGAGAATGGGGAAGATAAGCTTGTTAAAAGTGGTTGATGAGATGGATTGGCATACAAAGGTCATTCCATTCTCGGTAATATGTTGCTGGTAACATGACGTCGTCAAACGAGGATGATTCAAAACAGTTCGGCGACACCAATATCTGACGTTACAGTTGATTTCGATTGAAATTGAATTCACGATAATTTAACTCAAAGTAATACATGAACAACGCTTCGAAAACAATTAAACATCATCCCGGATAAATTATTATGCTAAAATTAGAGCAATGTATGTTATTTATTTTTCTTTTCGAAAATTTCTTATAACTATTTTGTATTGGTGATGCATACTGTCGTAAAAATCGCAATAAATGCAAATCATTCCATATTAGTGGAACTCCCAGTTCAGAATTACGACGTAAATTTTACGCATTTGCGTAAGAAATGCACAAATTTGCTTCGAGAAATATGGAAATTACAAGTACATATAAAAATTCTTAATCGGGAATTCCAGTATTGTGTCGGATGGTACAAAAATATTCACTTGATGTTGTTTTGCTATATCTATACAGTTATCTATAGGTTCGTTTTTCCCTACATCCCGTGTAGGTTTGGGTAACGAACTCCATATAAAAAAATGACACTTACCCAGGTATGTTTCACGCGTGCCACTACACAGCACGAGATGGAGTTTAGGGAAATCCAATGTAGAGGGCAGTTAAGCGCGATCGTTTTTTTGAGTCAGGTTTACCCGCGATAGCAATAAAACCCAACCTTTATATAACGTGTGGTCCAACTAGAATGCACGATGTTAATTGAGTGTCACACCTTAACGGTAAGTTTCTCGTCCAACTTTATTAGACATTTCTTTGCTTCAGTGTTTGGCAAATTCAACCATGGAGAAGTACACAATTGAGCAGCGGGTCAAGGTCGTTGAAGCCTTTTACGAAAATGGACGTTTAAATCAAAATGCTTTTCGTGCACTACGTGATTTTTTTGGTCAACATAATCAACCAAATGCGTAAACATAACTGACTTCTTGTGGCCAGAAATCGAAGATATGGACCTGGACGACTTGCCACACAGCCAATGAAACAATGGATATTTTGCACGAGAAATCCAATGGCCGTGTTTTCTCTCGTCTTGGCGATGTTAATTGGCAGCCACGACCATGTGATTTGACACCGTTGGACTTCTTTCTCTGGGGATATTTAAAAGAAAAAGTGTACGTCAATAAGCCGAAAACAGTTCAAGAGCTTAAGGATGAGATAATTCACAACATTAACGATATTCAACCTCAATTATGTCTCAGAGTCATTGAAAATATGGACCATCGGATAGAAGTATGCCACCGTAGCCATGGCGAGCATTTGGCCGATATTTTGTTTCACACATAATTGCCATAGATCCTTCTATCATAATAAAAAAAATTGAGATAATTCTCTAAAAACTTTTTGTTTTATTAACAATTAACTTCGTGCATTCACGTTGGACCACCCTTTATATATATATCTCTCTCTCTGGTTCCTTTTAACCCCCAGTGGGGCATAGGGCATTGACTACGCCTCTTTTCCACCTCAGCCTATTTGCAGCCATCGCCTTTAGCTGGTCCCACGATTTGCCTATAGATTTTCCCTCTGCCTCAACAGATCTTCTCCATGTATTTTTGGGTCTTCCCACACGACGCCTTGCATCGGTTCCCTGAGGATTCCAATCTAGAGCCTGTCTGGCAATGTTTTTTGGCTCTTTTTATATATCTACCATAGTAAATTCGAAACCGCTCCATTCTAAAGATTCAAAAATGAAGACGGACGCGAATGACATAAGCGCACTTCAACTCCACAAGCTTCTCATACATCAATTACTTCGCCGCAGTTCATAACATTTCCCCGTTGAAATCAAATCAATCACTACTAAGCGACTAACAGCCCATGTAACATTATTCTTTTATCTTATATGTTCGAGTTCGAGTCATAGCCTGCCGTATTGTTCATACCGTATGATTCATGATTTGATCTGCGCGTTTCTCGTCATCGTTCAGATCGTAGTCCTTGTTGTCGCAGATGCCGATCGAGTCCAGAGCATGGAACTGCTATACTATTTCAGATAATCGATGAGCGTTGACACGATGTTCGGTTAATGATGCTGCTGATGACTCAAAAGCGCATAAATCTCATCCGAGCCGTGCGTTTGTGACGAGGGGATGATAAGTGCCACCTCCTTTACTTTGATAGGAACGCATAGATCTAGCGTCATAATAGGATAATAGGACGTCACGAAGATACTCATATTTCTCGTGAAGAGCGTCGCGATTAATTGTTGGTGATTGAAGAGAGAACAAATTTGTTCCCTCTTATGACGAATGATATATTCTTCATGATAAGACTGGTCTTTTTTTATTAATTGTCTTTTATACACGAATAATTTTTATACATACAAAATACTTAATGCTTAATAATTAAGCACTCGTGTAGGTGTCAATCTCATCGCCATTGCGTGCTGACGGTGGATACATGCGAGTGTTACCTGAGCGGTGATAAAAAATTAACTTGACACTTAGGAGTGCAATGTATTGTTAAAAAATGCAATGTTTGTAAAAATGTTAATGTTGTATTGATTATGTGGTGTTCTGAACAGTTTTCTTGGGTAGATCCAAGTGGGAGATTGTTTGGATAATAATAACCCGAAAGATCGTTTGCTCACCAATTATTTAGTTTGCTTGTCCGCGAATCATGCCTTTAAATTTAAGCAAATCCACGATTTCCTTCTCAAGTAGCGTTATTGAGGAGCCATCGATTAAGGCAAACGATTCGACTCTTAACTGAATTGTCACGACTCCTTGATACCGGACTCTTTTGCCTTCTGGCACCTTGACGATTTATAGTGTCGCTAACAAATTCGACACAACTTCAAGCTACATTTACATTTTTTGCGATATTTTTTTTTTTGTTGCATTGAGTCGCACTTGAACAGGATTCTAGACAAATCTGCCACTTTTCGAATTCGTTATGCGAGGCACTTTCGGTCAGAGCCGAATCGAGATTTTGAGAAGCGTTAACTCTCGTGTTGTCATTTGATTTCGATGTATATGGAATGCGTGTTATTACATTCCTATGCTATTTTGGTTTACTTGTGGTTCGCAAATCAAACATACCCCATAGTCAAGCCGTATTTGTGCGGGCAGCCTTTCGACAGGTTCTTGTAGCAGCCTTACATCAGGTTGGCTGAATCTGTAGTGGCAATTAAATTTCGTACTTCCACTACATAAAACACTAGAGACTCCAACTTGTCCGCCTTTGGTGCGGGTGACCTCTTCAGAGCATCGATTTTAGATTCAATGATAATTGCCGACCGGCCGGCCTATTTTATAATGAGGCTGTTGCACAGACTGGAATTATATGATGCCAAATAGAATTCCAACCAAAAATTGCGATATGAGTGGTCCTACTGGCGACCATTTCTGATGGCAGCCCCGCTGCCATACGGGAGTTTCAAGCCTCTTCGGGCGGACCACACCCGTTTTGCAACGAGAAACGGTCAAGAGTTGCCACAAAACCCCTCCATGGCAAGAGCTGTGAAGGTTCGATGCAGGAGGGTTGTGTATGGCTGTGTATGTGTGTGGAAGTGTTCTATGTGTTTTTTCGTCAAATTGGGAGCATTTAATCTCAGCGCGGTTGCTCGCAATCCTATTAATCCGCGCCGGCATCGAAACTAATCTAGGTCCTGAAATTTACATCTGTTATGTATGCAACCGACGTATCTTCGGCAATGCCAGGTCTTTGATATGTACCTGCTGTAGAGAATGGTGTCATTTTTATTGCTCAGGTTTAAAAAAAATGAGTCAGTATAACAAGTTCTCTTTTGTTGCTCCTGGGTGTGTGAATGCGGGTCGGCCCCAGCCACCCCAGGCCCAGCTCACAAGCTAAAGGTTTACCACCATCTCCGGCCATTCCTGGTCCTAGCTCCCGAGCCAATTCTCCACCACCGCCACCCATAGTCAACAATACAACAAGGCATACTCGCTCAAGTTAAACACCTGCACCCCCGCAGCAGTGTACACCCCACTCACCATATTGCAGTTGACCTGCAATGGTATCCGCAAGAAGATCAGCGAGATCGTCCGTTTCATGAGTACACGCAGAACTCTGATAGCGGCATTTCAGGAGACAAAGCTCCAACCTTCAACTCCCGAATTTAATATCCGCGTCGATTACATACTTTTGAGGCGCGATAGAGTCGACAGGGGGAACCATACGAAATCCCCAATCACAAAATCCCCAAACGTAGAAAAATACCCAAAATCAAAATCCCGATATTCAAAATCCCCATAATCATAATACCCATATACAAAATCCCCATAATCATAATACCCATATACAAAATCCCCAATCATAAAATCCCCAAACACCCGAAATACGTAGTAGAATCCAAAATTGTTGAGAAAAACACACTTCCAGTTATCCGATTGAATTCATTTAAGTTTTATTTTTCAATGTAACTTCCCTTTACTTCAATACAACGATGAGATCGGTTAATAAGGTCCTGCATCCCTTTCAAAAAGTAGTCCACGGGTTTGTCTTGAAAATGGTCCAAAACAGCATCTTTCAGTTCCTTCTCAGTCTCAAATTTTCGTCCTCGGAGGTCCTTTTTTAATTTTGGGAACAGGAAGTAGTCACTTGGGGCTAGGTCTGGGCTGTACGGGGGGTGTTCAATTTCTTCAAAGCCGCATTTGACCACAGCAGCCTTGGCCACCGCGGCGGTGTGAACTGGTGCATTGTCGTGAAGAAGCAGCACCCCTTTCGCCAGTTTTCCATACCGTTTCTCCACGATGTTGGCCCTCAATTGGGTTAAAAGATCTGCATAATATTTCCCTGTTACTGATGTGCCCTCTTCCTTGAATTCAATCATTATAATTCCCTTGGAATCCCAGAAGATGGTGGCCATAATCTTTTTCCGGCTCTGCTGCACCATCGCCTTCTTGGGGCGCTCCTCATAAGGCCTCCTCCATTCCATGGACTCCTTTTTGGTCGTGGGATCATAGTTAAGGACCATGGTTTCGTCTCCTGTCACAATTCTGTTGATAATTGCATCCGAGTCGGCGCGACACAGCTCCAAAAATTCTTTCGAACATTTCATCCGCTGCTTCATTTGATCTGCTGAGAGGAGTTTCGGGATCCATCTTGCCGAGATCTTCCTCATCCCCAAATAGTCGGTAATAATTCTTTCGACGGTGATTTTTGATAGACTTGTCCTTTCTGCAATCTCTGATAACTTTAGCCGCCGATCACTCAATACAACTTCCTCGACTAATTGGACGTTTTCTTCGGTGGTCTCAGTTATTGGGCGTCCGGTGCGGGGTTCATCAAAAACATTCGTCCTTCTTCGCTTGAATTCCAAAATCCACCGGTAAATAGTCGCCTGGGATGGTGAAGAGTTGTCGTACACGGATATGAGTTCATCTCGAATCTGGGACGCCGTGTATCCTTTCAAAAAAGGAATTCAATGACCGCGCGGTACTTGATCTGCTCCATTTCAAATACGAAATCAGAATGCGACACAAATAATTACCTAGCCGGGCCCTTGATTGCACAATTGAACTCATGTTTAGTCCTGTTATGACCGAAGAGTTGTTCTATCGAATAGCGGTAAAATGAATTCAATCGGATAACTGTAAGTGTATTTTTCTCAACAATTTTGGATTCTACTACGTATGATGGTAAATGGTAGATGGATGGTAGTAAAAAATGGTAGATGGCTGGTAGATGGTAAATGGTTGATGGATGAAAGACTGTAAATTGTTGATGGTTGATGGTAGATGGAAGGTGTTAAATGGTAGATGGTAAATGGCACTAGGAGGGACGTAAATCGGTACTAACTTATTTTTTGATTAGCACAAACAAAATATTCGAGTCCATTGCATATATCGTTCTAAACATAATAGGTTTTCTTTAACATCGTCGAGACAAGTCCTCATCCGAACGAATATTCGCGGAAAACTTGGTTAGCTTATTGTTGGAACCGATTGCATATTTAATCGCCTGCACATTATCTGCTGTTGTTCTGTGTTACTTCAAAGAGTTTGCCGTTGATTAGCATATATATCAGTCCACGATGGTGATTTTTTTATTGCATAGTAGGACTATTCAATTCTTCTTCTTCCTTGCCTCGTTCTTTATACCGCTCCATGGTTCCGCGTTGCTCGACCTGCGGTGTAGGCACATCGCCCGTTTTGGCGATAATTTCTCAGCATATTTCTACAGGCAGCTCTATCTTGGATCGTGTCATCGCCGAGACCAATGCGTTGTTGTTGCTTTTTCATTTGACACATCCAGGTGTTCTTCGGTCTGCCTCTGGCCTTGGGTCCATCAAGTGGAACTTCCATTGATATCGCTAGTAGGACTATTCAATTACAATAGTCTAAAGCACCTACCATTTATTATCTACCATTTACCATCTACTATTTGCTATTTAGGTACCACCCACCATTTGCAATTTACAATCTACCATTTACCATCTGTCATCAACCATTTACAAGCTACCATCCGTCTACCATTAACCACCTACCATCTACCAGTTATCATCTGCCATTTAACATCTATCATTTACCATCTACAATAGCCTAAAGAAAGTCTCCATTCCCCATTTGAGGTGTGATCTTAGAACGCGCGCGCGTTCTTAGATCACACCTCAAATGGGGCATGGGGAATTTCGTTTGGGGATTTTGGTTTTGGGTATTTTGATTTCGGGGATTTTGATTTCGGGGATTTTGATTTCGGGGATTTTGATTATGGTGATTTTGATTTGGGGATTTTGGTTTGGGGATTTTGTGACTGGGGATATCGTATCCAACCCGTCGACAGGCAGGGACCTAATCCAGGAGGAGGGCTTGCATTCCTAATACACAGAACCGTGCAATAAAGTGTATTAGATCTTCGCTTCAACGACGGCACGGCGGAAATGCAAGCCATTGCCGTTAAATCCGGCAATACCAATATCAAACTTATAAACATTTATGTTCCACCAGCATCCAGCTGTGGCTCTGATTATAATTTCGATATTGGTCCACTCCTCACAAGACAGCATAGGATCCTATTTGGCGACTTTAACGCCCATCACGAACTCTGGCACTCTCTCCTCGGTAATGATGCCAGAGGTATAGATATCGCGACCAAATTGGACCCATCAGACTTCTGCGCACTCAATGGAATTTCGTCTACACGCGTCGCTGGTGCCTGCCATAGTTCTCCTGACATAACTTTTGTAAGCGCCAGTTTGATGAGTGAAACCCGCTGGGAAACAACTTTCTCCCTCCAATCCGATCACCTTTTTTGTATAAAAAAAAACGCGCACTGACATCACCGAATCGGAGCCCATGCAATAAGCTTTATGGCTCTCTTCATACAAAAATTTATGGATTTTGTCTTCATGGATTGCGACCTTGTGGATTTTGACTTTATGGATTTTGTCTTTATGGATTTTGTGTTTATGGATTATGACTTTTGGATTTTGACTTGTGGATTTTGACTTTGTGGATTTTGTATAGAACCCCTGGAAATTAACGTTTTGGACCATTTCATAATTATTTTTGTAAAAAAAAAAACAAAACGCGCACTGACAGCACCGAATCGGAGCCCACGCAATAAGCATTATGGGTCTCTTCAAACAAAAACTTATGGATTTTGACTTTATGGATTTTGTCTTTTGGATTTTGACTTGTGGATTTTGTATAGAGCCCATCTTGAAAGCTGTGACCCCTCGAAAGGTGTCAGCAAACTTTGGGCTACAGTCCGCGCCCTGTCACATCCAACCAAAGACAAGGGTAGTGTAGCCATCAGATTCGGCAAGAAAACCACCGCAGATCCTAAACTTTGTGCGAGCTTGTTCAATAAATAATTTATTGAACACCCCAAGACCAAGTCGCTCAACTGCAAAATAAAAAGAAGGATACGAAACCGAACGGTTGACATTATTCCCACCTATACAGCGGACCAAGTTTCAGCAGCGATCAAGAACGCTAAAAACTCTAAGGCCATTGGACCAGATGGCATTCCAATGGCCATTCTGAAACATCTAGATCTTCCGGCCATCGAATACCTCACGGTGGCTTTCAACTTGTCGATATCCACGCTTGTCATCCCTGAATTTTGGAAAAAGGGTCGAATTACCCCCCTTCTAAAACCCGTTAAAAGCGCAAAACTCGGCGATTCCTACCGTCCAATCACGATTTTATCACCCGTTGCAAAGACGCTCGAAGCACTCATCCACCCCACCCTTGTATCACATGCTGAGCTAGCTTCTCACCAGCATGGCTTTAGGGAGATGCATAGTACTACAACAGCTCTGGATCTGATCACCCATCACATCCATAATGGCCTCAACCAGAAACAGCCCTGTGACAGAACTGTCATAGTGGCGCTTGACCTGTCGAAAGCCTTCGACACGGTTATCCACTCTGCGCTGTTGGCAGACCTCCTTAATATGCATGTTCCTGCACAAGAGGTTAGATGTATTGCCAACTATCTAGCTGGGAAGCAATCCTATACCGAGTTTCGTGGCAGCTGTTCAAAGCATAGGAAAATTAAGCAGGGAGCTCCACAGGGTAGCGTACTCTCTCCTACATTGTTCAACATCTACCTGTCGAGCCTTCCAACACCCCCGGAAGATATCGAACTAATTTCCTATGCGGACGATTGCACCGTACTCACCACGGGGAATGATTTAAATGATATGTGTGCTCGACTGAATGACTATATTAAGAAACTGGTGGAGTTTTTCAGTATTCGCAACCTCGTCATTTCACCGTCTAAATGCACTGCAACACTTCTCACCAATTAATAAATAAATAACAGGCGCGACAATCCAACATTGGACTAAGGCCGCAGGATGTGTTAGTGACATCCTATTTCCAAGATCTTATCTGCTTTTTGATGAGGTAATGAGATCAGCATCACGCTCAGCAGTGTTATTTATCCCCATAAATGGGTACTCGTTTAACATCTGAGTGAGATCATAGTCTGTCACAAGCTCGTGAGTTCGAAAAACACAATGGAAAACGGTGAGATTCGAACTCATGAGCCTGTGCACCGAAGATGCGCGCACTAACCGCTCGTCCAGCCAGACCACTATCACCAATTCTCACCAATTGGACGCAGGAATTTTCGGAGGAGCTCAGGATCAGTACGGGTAGGCCTGTTCGGTACCGAGATTTCAGTACCGGGTTCTGGTTTTTTTCAATACTCGGTACCACAAGCGGTTTCCCTGACTCAGGTTTTTTTTCAGTACCGACGGTTTTTTTTAACCATAAGCCGGTTTTTTTGAGTACCGGGTTAAAAACCGACTCAGGTTTTTTTCAGTACCGACGGTTTTTTCAACCATGAGCCGGTTTTTTTGAGTACCGGGTAAAAAACCGGTACCAAAAAACCTGAAAAAAACCGGCTCATGGTTGAAGTGAATCGTTCATTTTAACTCGGTACCAAAAAACCGACTCGTTGGTCGGTTTTTTAACTAGGTACCAAAAAAACCGGGATATCGGTACTTTAGAATATCGGGTCCGGTACCAAGTGAACACCGGTTTTGTACCGGGATCCCGGTTTTTGGAACAGGCCTAAGTACGGGTAGGCATGCTGATGACGTTGTTCCTACTGTTACCAATCCCAAAATCTTTGGTGTCTATCTAGACACCATGATGGCATTCCGAATTCTGGTCTAGTTAATTTAGAATGGCTTCAATGACTTCCCAGTCATGTTCATTAAACTTGTGTTCGTTTAACTTATCATTCGCATAATATGTGTCACATTTGTTGATATACACTAGTCGGCATATGTATGTTGACATCTGGTACTATCGAGCCCAGACACTGATTTTGTTTAATTAGAGCGAATAATAAATTTCTTATAAAGAAATCAGAATACATACAAATAGCAATAAATATACTCAATATTTTTCCTGTTCGTTTTCGCATTCTCTTGCTATAAAGAAGAGAACTGATAGGTGCGTAATTCTAGTGCGGCATAAGTATTTTGACAATATTTTAATCTTTGATTGTTCACCAATTTCTCTTGAAAAAAATGAGCAAAACATAAGTTTATTAATGTTTTGTTATATTTTGAATTCCAAGTAGGAAATGTGTCCAGTGGCTTGAAACATTGGAGTAAAGACAGAAATTAGAAGTTTGTTTTAAGCCTCCGTAGGAGCAAGCATCAACCCTGGTTTAAAGATTGGAGACGCAGCAATTAAGTTTAATTTCATACGGCAGACTGTTAATCATTAAATACCAAAAGTGAATAAGAAAAAAAAATAGAAAACTATTCCATGCATCACAGAAAGTGGATGTGAATATCGAATAATTACCGAAAATCGTCCAAATATTTATGGAAAATTTCCTTTTTTTAACGAAATATAGTATGGGTATGAAGAATGTGCACAGATAATAACGACCACCTTCGGCCTAGAACTAAAAAAGGCAAATTGCAAGCATAAGCAGATAGAGTTAAACCAAAGGAAGATTAAAAAACATCAAAAGCAAACCTCTTTTACTAAGAAAAAACTTCAAGCCACTGCAACTTTCGGAAAAAGTTTTTTTTTTTAGCTAATATTCAATATTTGTTTATATTTTTACAAAAAAAATCCGTTTTTATAGAAAATGTCCGGTTTATGTAGAACAGCGGATACCTGGGTATCAAAATGGAAATCACAATGGAGGCTCTCTCATGATGCAGGGATATATTGCTATATTGGCCTAAGCTGCTTAAGTTCAAATCACTGTTTCCATTGCCAAAGCTTCTTTTGGTTGTCATTGAATCTTCTGAAGTCATATTCGATTTTTTGGCGGCACACTTTGGTTTAAATTTCACTTCTTTCTTAGATTTCTTCATCGTGGCTCTCTAATCACTCGGGGTTGACATTCGCATTCTTTCAGATAGCGCTAAGATTTGTCTTTGTTTTATTTTATTACATTTTTGTGTTTTATAATAAATAGATTACCGTATGAAATAAAATTCAATAATAGCGTATTCAATGGACTAAGACTTGCCTCTATCGATGCTTGAACCAATCTTCTAAATTCTGTTGTTTGTTTATGTTTCGAGCCACTGGTGATATTTTTTACTTGAAATTAAAAATGGGGAACTCCAAAATTAGTAAGAATGTGTTTTGTGCATCAATTCATGCGAGAAAAATTGGTGCAATCAAAGAGTTAAATGTTTATCGAAATATTTATGCCGCACCAGAATTACGCCTCCATCTTTTCTCTTTTCTATAGCATGAGAGTCCAAAAAAGGACAGGAAAAATATTGAGCATATTTATTGCTGCCGATTTGTGTTTTAATTTCGATAAAAGAATTTACCGTTATTTGCTTCAGTTAAACAAAACCAGTGTCGGGGCTCGTGAGTATGAGATGTCAAAATACATATGCCGACTAGTGTAGTTCATTCATTTTTCAAATCTATGAGAATTAATTCATAGTTTTTATTTTACAGTCTTTGAAATTGAGATGACTCTTATTTTATTTGTAGAATGTTCCTCGACACATGTCGCCTAGTCGCTGTACACCTCCTGGAGGAACTATAGTGTAGCTTCTATTTTTTGCAATGATATTTGTTGAACCATTCAAAACAATTAATTTAAAATCAAACTGTAATAAATCTAGACTAAGAATATGTATGTATATTTGAATTAGATTGATAGTTTTAAGGTAAGTGAAAAATAAGCCAAGACGATTTATAATAAGTGTTAATCAAATATGAGACTCTGTTAAAAGCATATTACATTATAAAAAGGCATCCCGAATACTATTACTGTATTAATTGTAAATTTAAATCTTGCGATGATTTTGGGATAAATAAAAAATCAAATTAAACTAGACAACTAAAGAATTATCATCTCATACACAAATAAAAAATTCTACAATATAATAGTATTTGTGTTTATTTTATAGCAATTTCGGATATGCTTGTAACGGGTGGGCCAATTACAAGTTCGTTTTTAAATCATAGGTTAGTTTGACACTGATAGCTGTTTTTCGCTCGAAATCTGGATAGAAAGTCAGTATCATACCTCCGCGGAACGAAATGAGTCGCTTTACGCTTGAACAACGTTGGGAAATATTGAAAACTTATTTTCAAAGTGAGTGCTGTCTAGCTCAAACAGTGCGTTTATTAAAAAGAAGTTTTGGCCGAAATGAAGCACCCACCGAGCGTCACGTACGCAAGTTTGTGCAAAAAGTTCGTGAGACTGGCATCCTAGTGGACAACACTCACGGTCCCCGTCGTCGTACGGTGCGCACAGATGAAAATGTGGCTGCTGTAGCCCAGAGTGTGAGACTCTATCCACGAACATCAACACGCCATCGATCTCAACAGTTAAACATTTCACGCACTAGCCTGAGAAGAATTCTGCACAAAGATCTCGGATTATTCCCTTACAAGGTCCAATTGACTCAGCAATTAAAGTCCCACGACTATCCACTTCGTTATCGCTTCGCAGTTTGGGCCTTAGAGCAGCTTGAATTGGACAACGATTTTGGGCGAAAAATTATCTTTTCTGATGAGGCGCATTTTCATCTCGGCGGCTACGTTAATAAACAAAATTGCCGCATCTGGGTGTAATAGGTGGGTATATAATAATTAGCAAATGCAACAAATCTTTTCACTTCATTGGCATCCTTTGGTATAGGATATTGCTCAATTGTTTTGTGCTTTGCAGGATCAGTACGAATACCATCTTTAGTTATTAAGTGGCCCAGATAAATAACCTCAGGTTGCAAGAATACACATTTATTTGCATTCAATTTCAAGTTATACTTCCTCAATCTATTAAAAACGTCTATTAAATTATTATTATGATGCTTCAAACTACAACCAAATATAATGATATCATCTACGTATAAGAAAGCCTTTGAGTCTAAGCCAGTTAAAGCAATAGTCAACATCCTCTGAAAACTATTTGAAGAAATTTTCAAACCAAAAGGTAATCGCTTGAAATGATAATGACCCTTTGACGTAGAAAATGCTGTCAAATGTTTTGAGCCTTCATCTAACATAATTTGATGAAAGGAGCTCGTCATATCAAGAGTCGAAAAATATTTTGCTCTGCCTAATTTATCCAATACATCCTCGATTCTAGTTAATGGGAACTTATCATTTACTATTTTTTTGTTTAATTGTCTGAAATCTACAACAAGTCGCCATTTCTTTTTATCGCCATCGCTCTTTTTTGGCACAACAAGTAATGGTGAGTTGTATGCACTTGCAGAATCCTCAATGATGTCATCATCAAGTAATTTTTGTACTTGTTGTTCGATTTCTACAAATTGAGATTGTGGAAGTCTATAGTTTTTTATGTAAACAGGTGTCTTGTCTGAGACTTTTAAATGTTGTGTATAAAAATTATTTGCAGATAATGGATCTCCTTCTAGATGAAAAACATCAGAATATTCTTCAAATATCTTGAGCAAGGAATGTCTGGCAACATGATCAATGTTATCGATATTAATTTTCTGCATTAATTTATCAAATTTTTTTTGATTTTCCTCAGGCTTAATATTCCGATTTTGATTTATTAAAATGTAATTATTTAAAGGTTCAGAATCAAATTCAATGTGTTTGAGTTGTATGTCCTCGTTAGTTGTGTTTAAAATTTTAATGTGCGCAATTCCCACACTTGGAACTATGCAATTACTCAAAAATACTCCCTGTTTTAATTGTTTGTTAAATATAATACTATCTTCCTTCAAATCTAAACTAATATGATGTATTGTTTCACTTCTTTTCGGGATGTTAATGCAAAAGTCTCTAAATATTTTTGACTTCATTGGGATTGTTATTTCTTCATTATCAATTACAATAGTTATGGTGAATGTTTCATAGTCAATTTTTGTTAGGAATTTCTTCAAAAAGTCACGACCCACTATTCCATCAGTTTTGATTGGAAAAATGTCTTCCACAATTTGAAATTCATGATTAATCTTTTTGTTAAATATGTTAAAAGACATGTTCACAGAACCAAATGATGTCAGTGATTCACTTGAGATACCTGATATCGTACAGCATTTTGAATTATCTATTTCTGTATTCAATGTTAAACATTTCTTTTTACAAAGTGATATGTCGGCACCTGTGTCCACTAGGAAACTTAAATGAACTCTACTATCTAAATACGTAAGGGTAATAAAATTTGTTAATTCGGATGATACTTGGAAAATTGTTGCATTATGTCCGGAGGGTTCTATTACTGGTTTTGTTGCTCGCCCTCCGGAGCTTCCGAGTTTCCCTGAATTAAATTTACGTTTCTATTCCTATTTCTATTATAATTGTTATTATTACTGGAATTATTAGTGTTACTATTATAATTTCTACTATTACCATATCCTCTTCCCCTGTTACTGCCTCTATAATTACCTCTGTTATTGCCTCTATAATTTCCCATGGAACTATTATAATTTCCTTTACTGTGGTTACCATAATCATGATTGTTATTGTTAGTTCTACCTCTGTTATTTCCTTTGAAATTTGTAATTCTACCATTGCTTATATTATTTTCGAAATACAGAATTTGGTTGCTTTCTCTCTTTAATTCTCCTTCTAGTTCCTGAGCTAGTTTAAAGGCTTCCACTAGAGTTTTGGGCCTAGATGCAAATATGGTTGGTTTTAACTCATTAATAATCCATTTTTAAATACGGTTAGGGCATAGTTATTGTTAAGTTTTCTGATAAGTTGTTTTTCTTGTTCAGAAACATCCATTTCAATTATCTGTTGTTGATTTAGTTCTTCAATTAAACTTAAAATTCTATCATGATATTCTTTAACAGAATTATTTCTCTGAAAGACATTGCTTAGAATAGATTGAAGTTGTCCAATAGTTCTTTTACTCTTATACCTTGATTCTAGTTCTTTTTTTAAACAATTGAAAGTAGTTATGGAACAAGAACTTAGAGCTGTTATAACTTTTGCCTCTAATTTTACATTAGAAACGAATTTTAACAGTATTTCTCTATGTTCAGTTTTAGTATCGTTATATATTATTTCCAAAATTTTTAAAAATGGTTCTAATTCTGTATGGTCACCTTTAAATTCAGGCACCACCTTCATTACAGTTTCAATCTTAAAGTCGGACATGTTTGGTTTTTCTTTTAAATACCCTTTAATTTCACAGACTAAAGATGCTGATTTTTTAATAAGTTCCTCAATGTCTGATTTGTCTGTATCTTTGAATAAATTGTCTATTATTACTTCTATTTCTTTTAATTTAGTGTTAATGTAGTCCTTACTATAAGTCCTGGTTGGGTTTTTCTTTAAATTTTTAAGAATTTCTTCTAGCACGTTCATCAGTGAGAAAAAACAAAGTTAAGTTTATGATTTTAATTGATTTTCATTAAACTTCTACTATTGATCTAGCCATTTTTTGTTTTACATAGTTCTTAGAATAGTTATTGACCTTATATAGCATTTCCCAATTGAATTAAACCTTATCCGAATTGGAAAAATCTCTATCCCAATTGAAAAAATCCATATCCCAAATGAAAAAATCTTTTTCCCAATTGAAAAAATCTCTATCCAAATTGAAAAAATCCATATCCCAAATGAAAAAATCTATTTCTCAATTGAAAAAATCCCTATCCCAATTGAAAAAATCCATATCCCAAATGAAAAAGTCTCGAATGAAAAATTATATTTGCCAAATTAACAAAATGTTTAATAATGTATTAATGCAAATGATTCCATAATTCTTACTCTTTAAAGTTCAACGTACAGGGACGCTTGACAAAATTATTTATTTGTCGAGCAAACTGGCTGGTCTAGCGGTTAGTGCGCGCACCTTCGGTGCACAGGGTCATGAGTTCGAATCTCACCGTGGATCATGGTGTTTTTCGAACTCACGAGCTTGTAACGGACTATGATCTCACTCAGATGTTAAACGAGTACCCATTTATGGGGATAAATAACACTGCTGAGCGTGATGCTGATCTCATTACCTCAACAAAAAGCAGATAAGATCTTGGAAATGGGATGTCACTAACACATCCTGCGGCCTTAGTCCAATGTTGGATTGTCGCGCCTGTTATTTATTTTTATTAAACGGTTCTTGGAGGTTACAGCTATTGTTTTCAACAACAGTTAATTGAACAGCCAAGATGATTTGTTTTTTTGTGATAATATAGTGCAGTTTATTGTTATCAGTGAAGGGCAGTGAAAGTGTCATCGTTAGTGATTTTGTATACATATATGTATATAATATTGTTAATGTAAGTGAAATTAGAAAATAAGAATAAAGCATTTTCATTTGAAGTACGTACAATTCCGAAACAAATATGCAGTTGTCTGAATCAAGTAGGGATAACTGAATACGTTTCCGGATAGAATATATAAATGAATTTCCTAATCAAATATGTGAATCTCCAAAACAAAGAATGAATTCCATAGAATACTTATTATAATTTTTGTTCAATATCAAATTTATTTTGAAATAAATTCTTTCCATTTGACAGAAGGATATTTTCATTGGGTAAAAATGTTATTTCAGGTTGGAAATTTTTTTTTATTTGTTGTGGAGATTTTTTCATTCGGGATAAGGATTTTTTCTTTTGGGATATGGATTTTTCCAATTGGGATAGGGATTTTTTCAATTGGGAAAAAGATTTTTTCATTTGGGATATGGATTTTTTCAATTGGGATAGAGACTTTTTCAATTGGGAAAACGATTTTTCCATTTGGGAAAGTGATTTTTTCAATTGGGATAAGGTTTAATTCAATAGGGAAATGCTATATATTACAAAAATGATCACTCCTATTACTGCTAATGTTACTGTAATGTGTAACATTTCGTCTTTCGATAAATTAAGTGTCTGCTCTTGTTGAACGTTGTTTATTACTTCCACCGTCTGTTGTTGTTGTGGTTTGCTGTTGATTTTTCCAATGTATGGTGTTGATTAACTCGTTGTACAAAACCCTTTTGTAGTCGCCTGTAGCTATACTCAACAATCTTCTCTTTTCGACTAAGCACGTTTCTTCTCGATTTTTCTTCCACCTCGTTTCCTCTTTTTGCTCACCGGGGGTTGTGGTTGTTTTGCTGGTTTCCGTTGCCTTTTCTGGTATCCCTCGATCGTTAAACGTTTAGGACCCGCGGTTAATGGAGTAGGTATGTAGATGGGAACTTCTGTTGCGTTTAGTGGTTCTGTTTCATCTAAATATTGGGAAGCTTTAATAAGCAGCCTGTCAAAAATTTTGTTGAATTTTTCCATATGAAAGAAAAACAAATCTCTATGAAATAGCCAAGTCAGATTTTGGCAGGATCGCCATGTAATAGGTGGGTAGCTGAAGTATCCTATATCCTAGATTCGTCCAGATGAATAGCAAGTTGCTATACAGACTCCAAAAGCAGTGTTAGCCGCTTTATCGGTCTGGACGAATCTGAAGGAAAAAAAAAGGAATGAATTCTTTTTCGAGTTCGAATCAGAACTGAACTTTATTTCTATCATACTTTCTTTATATAGTAAATTTACATTTTGTATACTTAACAATTTTTATGGATCAATATGCATTGCCAATGTTCAATAAATATTGCACACACAACAAAATATTGCATGTACTACAATTTTGTGCAAGCTTGTGAATGAATTGTGAAAGTGCGTTGTATGCATTTAATTTAATTGTGGATGTTTGTTTACAAGTTTACAAGACGTATGTATGTAGGTCATGGGTCATTAACATGGGTCACTACATGGGGCTCGGAAAACCCGCACGTTGTTGTCGAGAAACCAATGCATCCACAGAGAGTGACAGTTTGGTGCGGAGTGTGGAGTGGTGGCATCATTGGACCATTTTTTTTCCAAAATGAGGCTGGTAACAACGTGACGGTCGTTACCGAGCCATGTTATCCGACTTTTTTTTACTGAAATTGAAGACATGAATTTGGACGACCTCTGGTTCATGCAGGATGGCGCGCCATGCCACACAGCATATGCCACAATCGATCTTTTACGCACCAAATTCCCAAATCGTGTTATCAGCCGTCTTGGCGATGTCAATTGGCCCCCTCGGAGCTGAGATTTGACCCCTTTGGACTTTTTTTTGTGGGGACCCGTGAAGGACCGATGTTATGCCAACAATCCAGCAACGATTCAAGCACTGAAGGCCAATATCATCCAAGCAATCCGTGAGCTACAGCCTGAAACCATCAACAGGGTCTTGGAAAACTGGTGTGACAGAATGCGCTACTGCGACGCCAGCCAGGGCAGCCACTTGAATGAAATTGTGTTCCATCATTAATGGGAGCCTACTTACTTTCTAATGAAGCCATAAGACATGGAAAACAATTTAATTTTGTTCATTTTATTGCATTTTTAAAACCGAACTTGTAATTGGCCCACCCTGTATATTATTCGAATTTGAGGAACATACATAGTTAATAATTTCAGATGCTACTCATAAGACACCACGTGACTGTTTTTGGATTCTTAACAGGCTAACATACTGATAAATATTGGTCTTTTCTATTCTATTTGTTTGCCCCTATTATTTAAATTCGCTTCAATATACCGTAGCAGGCAATGATTCTTAAAGTCGAAGTTCCCTGTTTAGAACTCACGGCCCATGTGACGGACTATGATCTCACTCAGAGTATTCATTTACAATTAAAATTTGAATGTTACTAACACATGTGCATAGTCTGGTTTGTTCAGTGGGTAGTGCGCACACCTTCGGTCCATAGAATCGTGGGTTCGAGTCTCACCGTAAACGAATTCAGTTTATGGTGTTTTTCGAACTCACGAGCCATGTCACGGACTATGATCTCACTTAGATGTTAAGTACCCATTCATTGGGATAAATAACACTGCTGAGCGTGCTGTTGATCAACGCATCAACAAAAAAGCAGTTAATAGTCTAAGAAAATTGGGCCAAAATATGACCATCGAACGGCAAAAATCCCACATCGGATTTTTTTTTTATTATGGTTGGGGATGGTCAAGATGATAGCATTAAAAGTCCCAACCGACTGGGGGTGCGCAACCTTAAAAAAGGGGGGAAATGGAGGCATTTTTTAGTTTTTTTGCGATTATTTCAAAAACGGTAAGAGATACAGAAAAATGGTCTGAGGACGAAAAAACTACATAAAATTATCTTTGCAATGATATATAACAAATTAGAGTTTAATTAAATATATCGGCGTTAGACTAGAAAAAAAATGAATATTTTCATTTTATACCTTTTTTAAAAGCTCCATAACTTCTGAAAGAATGCTAGTTCAGCCGTAAAATTTTGTATAAATATTCACAATAAGTTCAAGATCATTTTAAGATGAACATTGAGTCGCTCCGGTCAAGGACCCCCATTATCACCCCATTTAAATTTGTCAAAACGGCATGTCCATAACTTCCCCAAAATCGGAGCAGAGTGCTAAATTGTTGGTTTGCTGCGATTGGAGGTCACCTCACCCACCAAAAATCAGCTCATTCGGATAAAAACTAAGGTCATCTCGCATACAAAGTGACCCATCAGGAGTTTGTTCTACGTACTACTCATTTTATAAACTGTAAAACAAAGTTGTCTTGGATCACTTTGTATGGGAGGTACCCTTAGTTTCTATCCGAATGAGCTGATTTTTGGTGGGTGGGGTGACTATGATCTCCAATCGCAACAAACCAAAATTTAGTACTCTGCTCCAGGGGGGGTTTGGACATGCCGTGTTGACAAATTCAAATGGGGGGATAATGGGGGACCTTAACCGGAGCAACTCAATGTTTACCTTAAAATGATCTTGAACTTATTGTGAATACTTACACAAAATTTTACGGCTGAACTAGCATTCTTCTAAAAGTTATGGAGCTTTTAAAAAAGGCCTAAAATGAAAATATTCAATTTTTTTCTAGTCTAACGACCAAATATTCAATTAAACTCTAATGTATTATACGTATATATCATTGCAATGATAATTTTATGTAGTTTTTTCGTCCTTAGACCATTTTTCTGTATCTCTTACCGTTTTTGAAATAATCACAATAAAACGAAAAAACCCCTTTTCCCCTTTTTTTATATCGGAAGTTACTGTTAAGACAACGTTTTATTCGCGATCGAGACAATGACTTTCGCACCGATTACCTGTACTTACAGCTTTCGTCCAAAACGATTTATTTAGGTCAGAATGCAATAACATCGTAAGTGCCGTTTTCATCCACCAATTTCTCTTTGCTCGTTCCTGTCATATCGTCTTTTGTCGTCAATGAACGTTGCAAAATAACGGGCACCACCAAAGAGGTTATTGTTCATGGGTCCACAAATGGACAAGCCCATGTATTTCATTTGACCGATTTTCAGACACTTGCGGAAAAGATTGATTGCTAATATGTATTCCCTTTCGCGTTTCCGTTTCGCAAATATATTCGTAACTAGCTTTGATTTAATAATTTTGGCCAGACTTCGAAAATTCAAATCACCAAAACGGTTGTGTGTCCACTATTCTCTTAGAAATGGACACTGAAACTTTTCTCTAATGCCCTCGACACTGACAAAAAAATGTGAAATTTAGTGATTTGGAGCAGCACAGAACACCTCTGTGCTCCTTATTCCGTTGCTTCATAGTATGATGCAATTGGTGTTCCAAAGTGCGAATGTAACACTTGTCGGCGTAATGTAGTGACAGGCATTTTTTGATAGTACTCCAGTTGTCATCAAGGATATTGCACGATATAAGTGCAGCGTCTGCTACGCCTCGCACCTTTGCGGCGAAGAATTCATAGTCCTACAGAATACAGAATCGGGGAGTTTCCTTAGATCCTCATCAGTTTTAGGATGACATGGCTCTAAGTTGGTAAAAGTGGATCTATTATGTTTATCTATTTTCTAGTCTTAAAGCTTGCTCCATGATGAGAAACCTTACTTCATGCTGCTCACTTGCTCCAACACTTTGCTTTGTATTATTCAATAATCTCGATTTGAACAATGAGACGAGTAAACGAGTAAGCTTCCTAATTGAATTTTGAATTTTTGTCCAGGTAAATAATCGCAAAATTAAAGAGAATGGTTAAAAATTATAATTGCACGCTAAGCTCTGCAAATTTTTGATAAATGAAAATACATTTTAAACGCTCTCCGAAGTAGATTTATATTTCTAGGAATTCTCTACTACATTTTATGCTGAAAATAGAATGGACGCCGCAACGATAATGCGGAACAATGCAATTTAAAGGGAAGAGGGAAATATTTGTTTGTCGAAAATATCAGGAAAACTATTAGTCCGATCGCAAAATGTCCTAAGAACGAAATTAACTACAATTTCCTTTGTATAATGATATATAATAGTATCTTTGATTCTCGAAGCTTATCGAACACTTTTTTTCTGTTTGGACCTTCGGTAGTTCATTGGCAGGATCTAACTGTCAAATGGGGACTTCTTCATCCAGTGATTGCACTCACCTGCAGAAACCCAACCCCGGGGCTGCAACACCAGCTCGTTTACTTGCATAGCAACCTCCAGCCACCTCGAGTCCAACTCCTTGATGGGCAGGGACCATGATCCCCTGGGCATACATACCCAAGGTACACTATTTGCTAAATACTTCTCTATATAGCAGGTGTGATCTTCCTTCGCCGCTCATTGTTAAGCCTCACGTAAAACATTCAGACCTGCATGTTCCAGTGTGTGAATTCTGTAAGGGGATTATCGCCATCGCCAATGGCGATAATCGAAAGTGATCGCCTCGCCATTTGGAATCATGTAAGGTGATAGGCGATAATGTAACCCACTGTAGTAATGATATGGTACGTGTGTATGAAAGAGACAGCTTGCGACTCTTGGTCGACAGGCGACATTCGCAATTTCGGTGGGATTATCTAAGGCGATAATCGCCCATGACTGTCGCCAATAGCGATGAGTTTCTGGCGACAGCATCGTTACTGTCGCTTTCATAGGAAATTCCGACAAAATATTAGAAATGGACTCATAAATAGTAAAATATTCTCAATTTTAATATTGGTATGGTGTATGAATCCTCAAAATAGTGACATTGAAATAATAGTGAAAATTCGGGATGGTAGAAGAACTTAATATTTTGGTACATGTATAGGTATTATATACTTTTAGTTTGTCCAAGTTTTGAAATTTTGGGGTTTTAATCGTGGGAGAAAAATATTTTTTTTTATTTTAAATGTCTGAGACAGTTCGGTAGTTTCGGGCCACTTTGTATTAAATAGAATATATTTTTTTTAACAACAACAAACATAAAAAATTCATAAACTATTATAAATATCAAACATATACATATAAGCGTGTGAGATGAGGATTCTAGGCAGCTGTCAGTGAAAAGTAAATTGTGATTTTTTTTAGGGTTCCATTACACAGTCATATTTCTATTATCATGTGTATATCATGTCATATCCTTAAGCCTACTCAATTTATTCGCTTCAAATTTTCCCACATGCAGTAAACAAAATCAAGTATGCTTAAGCGATACATATGATAATAAGGTCCATCCAGATTGATCGTCAAATGGTTGCGCGTCCAAAAACTGGCATCACCAACAGCCATTTGGTTGCTACGTAGCATCTACACTAGCAACCAAATGGAGGCAGAAAATGACATAACCAAAATTTCATTTTGGTGATTTTTTAAAAATTTAATTATCAAAATCGGACTCTGCGCGTTTGAATTATTACACGGTCATTCAAGAATTATTCAATTTCACACAAAAGAATGAGCAAAAGTTGCAAAATTGTCACTTTGAATTTGACAAGCGGTTGGTTGAGTTGCCATATTGAAAATCAAAACTGGACGCACACCCAAATGGCGATCAGTTTGGATGGAATGACAACAGCCATTTGGCTGCACGTGACGCCATTTGGCGACTAATCTAGATGGACTTTAGCTTCCTCACAATTGTATATATGTATAGAACATCTCCTGTGAAATTTGTATGGATGTTGTTCACCATTACACTAATTTCCTACAAGGGAAATATACTTATGCATGTATTTTATTATATTATTATTTATATCAATCGCCTCCCTCTTCCTTTTATAACCGGGCTTGGGACCAGCTTCGGCGGAATTAAGACGATGTGCGTTTTCAAAACACAACAAATACTATAAATTGTAGCAATACGGCTTAACACATATTGAAGATTTTTGTCGCATTGGACCTTCAATCATGTTTTCTCTAAAATGTTTGTGCACAGTTTCACAGCCCTTATACACCTGCAACTTGGTTTCCAACCTAAGTTGGCAACACGCAAAAAAAACCGGAAATTAAGTGATTTGTAGGCATGTTGCAGGTTGCAGTACCAGGTTGCAAGAACGTGAATGGCGTGGTTGCCGGAATGTTGCAAGTGTGTAGTAACGTACCTGCAACCTAGGTTGGCAACCAACTTGCAGGTGTATTTGGCCTGTCAGAGTTAGCACGAATTTCCGTCGTAACTCTTCGTGCCTGCTTCGTGCAAAACATGTACAAACGTTAACGAACGAGGTACGAATGCTTACGAACGAAACTCGCCTAGTCGCCAAGCTGTCAGCCACAACACTCGCGCACTTGTTTTACAGAAAACATAAATTAAAACCGCGATAAACTATATTTTTGGAGACCGAAATTCAAATAGCACTACCTACACGGAAAAAAAGGAAATGTCTATGTGGCCAACGACGGGGGTATCTCTAACTATTTTGAGGGTGAAATTTCAGCTAACCATCATTTTATGTTGTCAAAACGATCAACAAATGTTGAAACGAAAATATGAATAAAACAACGTTGATGTTCTTAGTACAATTGTTTTGTATATATCACATTACTAAATTGTAATAATAACGAATTGATTAGTTGGTGGTACAAGCTAAATAGTAAATAATTATTGACATGTCTACACTATATTGCGAAATGTGTTAATTGCATCTAAATATGTTGTTGGAGAAACTATTTTTTGTGTTTTTGGAACATTTTTTTTATTTGTATAAACAAATTTGCAATCTGTCCTCCATACAATTTAAATGTAGTCGTAACAAAATAAAATGTATTATTTCACACTGAAATTGTTCTTAGGTTGCATTGATTCTTACCTGATTTTTGCAGGGTCCACATAGACAATATATTTCCAAACATAGAGAAAACACAGTTTATTTTGCTCAACAAGTAAAATATATTAATCTTCATTCTTAAAAAAAACATTTCTTCTTAAATTATTTTACACCCAATTTATAAACAATTAAATTAAACATAAAAATTCAAAATTTAATAAAATTATTGGCATAACTGTTTAAAAAAAAGGGAATAACTCGAGCAGCTTTCATTCCAGTTGGTAAAGTATATTCATTGGGATTGTCTTCAATTCATCAAGTTTAAAGAGTTTACAAACTTCGTTACATTCATTTTTAACCTCGAAGTATAGCCTAGATTCAATAAACTGGCATTGTAGTAAGTGTGCAATGAAGTAAATTTTTGCGTTAATAACTAAAATAAACTTAATTCTAAAGAAAACATTATCATTTGTAGGCCAGAAAATTCAAATTTAAATTTAGCGCCTGATTGTTATCCATTTCGTGAACGCACCCACTGTTGCAATTGACATTGTTGTGGTGGCAGCACTTCTTTTTTGCTTTGTTCTAGAATATTAATTAAGTCTACGGCGCATTAAGAGTTAAGACGCCATATATTAAGCCCGTGTTAGATACAAGCTTGTTATGAAATATATTACATTTGTTTAAACGGAATAGCGAAGTGTTTTGAATATCGTGACCCATAGTGCCCCATACATTACAAAATGCCATGTTGGCCATGAATTTAATTCCATTATTTTTGATCCAAGTTGAGATTGAAACTTTATTTATTTGAAAATCTTTTTCAAGTTGCGCTTTTATTTTTTCGGGGCAATCTAAATCTTCTAAAGATGTTAAACAAGCTGGTCCTAAATCAAAATTTTTTAGTTGTCCCTGTGTTACAATTTTATATGAAAAATTTAAGCTGACTTTTAATTGAAACAGTTTTACAAATATTTTCGTGTTTGCATATACATAGCTTTGATTCTCTATGCTTAGCTTCCATTCGCATACACCAGATTTTTCTTAAGGGTCCTACTTTTAAAATTATTTCAGGATAGTGAAGCATAAAATGGTGCTTGGGCTTAAGACTATCAGAAAATAAATTAATGTATCGTTCGTGATGACTCTTTATAAGGATTTTCAGTGAATCTATTTCCTTTAATGAAATATTAGTTTTCATTAAAATGTCAATTAAATTTAACAAGGTGACAAAATATTGCCAGCCTTCATCCTCCGTCGGAATAAGGTCACTTATTGTAAGAGGAAAATAATGAACTAAACAAAGTATTTCAGCTGCGGACATTGCAAGCTTGCTAGAATTTAAATGTTCCTCCTTTATTATTGGAGGTATGTTTTTCTCTTGTGAAAAATAATTAAAATGTTGAATTCGATAGTTCAAGGACTCAAGGGTGAAATACTTTTTTTGAATGAGTAAAATATTGAATAACTTTCGTCATACCATAAGAACATACACCTTCTAAGACGTCGTGCATAATGTCTACTGAAGGAGTATGTATAACATGAAAGCTGGGAATATTGTTGAATTCACATTTTTTTTTAACCCTGTTGACTTCAAGTCATCAACAATTATATCTTTAGTGTAATTATCTTAATTTCGCGGGATAAGTTTAGAACAATCGGTTAGCCTTTGGAGCTGATGCTTCCTTACTTTACAAAATCTACAACGAGACCGAGTTCTAATCGTGCGAATAACACGATGAGTGTATACCCTATACCCATGTACAGACCTAGAATGCGCGTAAAACCGAAAATATTCAATTTAATTTTTTTAAGGGGGGAGGGGTAGATGGGCTGAATCTCATCATCATCAATGTAGCACGATAGCCCGACGTCGGGCCTTGGCCGCCTGAATCGTTGACCTCCAATTGTCGCGGTTACGTGACCTCGTCCTCCAGTTTCGGAAGCCCAGCAGCTGTTGGGCGTCTTCACCTACGGAGTTCTCCCAGCGAGCTCTCGGTCGTCCACGCAACCTCGCTCCGTCAATTCGTTGTGCGTTCATCACTTTCTTTGGCATGCGATTATCGTCCATTCTTTGTACATGCCCCGCCCATTGCAAACGTTGAAGCTTCACGATTTTCGATACTTCCAGCTCATCGTACAATTGATACAACTCATGGTTGTACCGGATACGCCATTGGTCTCGCTCGCGAACGGCCCCGAAAATTCGCCGAAGGACCTTTCGTTCGAATCGGTCTAGCAAAATTTCGGAGGCTTGGGTGAGGGTCCATGTTTCGCAGCCATAACATAGCACGGGTCGGATGATCGTTTTGTACACACGGAGCTTCGTGTTCCTGTGCGCAAGTTTCGAATTAATTATAGGGAGGACCGAGAAATATGTCTTATTGGCTAGTTGTATCCGTCGCTTAATTTCGTCGGTTTCGTTGGCGTCCTTTGATAAGTTACAACCCAGATAGTTGAAGTTGTCTACATACTCGATATTAAGGTCCCCCACTGTGATGCTTGAATTTGCTGGCGTCCTTGTTTTCGATTGCATCATGGCCTTTGTTTTGCTTTCGTTGATATGTAGTCCAACTTCCTTTGCGGCGTTATTGAGGTTATGCAGAAGGCTTTCTGCATCACCCAACCTTCGAGACATGATGTTGATATCGTCGGCGTACGCTACTAATTGAGTCGACTTGATGAGTAGCGTTCCGCTGCTGTCCATATTCATGGCTCGAATTACATACTCCAAAGCAAGGTTGAAGAGCGTCGGCGCCAGTCCGTCGCCCTGCTTGAGTCCAGTACGAGTTTCAAATAGGTCAGTGAGTCGATTCTGCACTCTGACCTGCGAGACGGTATTAGTCATCGTCATCCTTGTTAGTCGCACTAACTTTGCCGGTATACCAAAATTCAGCATAATGTTGTACAGTACACTTCGATCAATACTGTCGTATGCCTGCTTGAAGTCGACAAAGATTTGGTATACGTCGATGTTATATTCCCAGCACTTTTAGAGTAGTAGCTTCACTGTGAAAAGCTGATCGGTCGTTGATCGACCAGGTCTGAAGCCGCCTTGATACTCGCCAATGATTCGTTCTGCGTACGGATTAATTCTCTTTTCAAGAATTTTAGATAATATCTTATAGGCCGTACAAACTAATGATATGCCCCTGTAATTCTCACACTTCAGCTTGTCACCCTTTTTGTGGATTGGGCAGATTATGCTTTTGCGCCAATCTTCGGGGATTTCCTCGTCGTTCCATATTTTCAGCAGTAGCACATGTATTGCGTTGGTCAGGCACGTTCCACCATGCTTCAGCAGTTCTGCTGGGATCTCGTCAGCGCCGGGCGCTTTATTATTTTGAAGCGACTGTATGGCAAGACTCACCTCCTCTACTGTTGGGGGTAGAACGGGAGGGCCTGGTTCGGCTAACTGCTCAAGAGCTGGCTCCGCGGGGGATGTTGATGGTGCATTGAGGAGCTCTTCAAAATGCGAGGCCCATCGTTTGTTGACGCTTTCGATGTGGCTGATGATGTTACCATCCTTGTCCTTACATAGGCTTGTCCTGGGTTGATATCCGTTCTTAACATTATTTATAAGTTTGTACGCCTGTCTAATGTTCTTACTGGCTAATCTTTGGTTTATTTGCTGTAACTGCTCGTCAAAATGTTTGCGTTTCTTACGTCTAATTAACTTATTAGATACTCGTCGAAGCTCGTTATATCTTTCTTTCTTGGCTCGGGATGCGCGTTGTGTGTATTGGCGATAAGCTTCATTTTTCGCCTCAATCGAGGCCCTGCATTCTTCGTCGAACCAGTCTGCTCGTCTGCGCCGGCCTTTATAGCCCACGACCTCTTCTGCGACCCCCTTGATGCTGTCTTTGAGCTCCTCCCAGAACTCATGGATGCCTAAATTGTTGATGTCATCAAGCATGGGCGACAGTTTTTCCTCTAGTGCTGTTGTATACGCAGCCGCCGTGGCATCATCAATCAAATTGTCAACCTCGAGGATCTTGGCAGGGTTGATTCTCGTTAGGTGCACCGAAGAGATTCTGCACCTGTAGGTCGTCTTCACCAAATAGTGATCGGTGTCGCAGTTGGCTCCTCGATAGGATCGAACATCTAGGACATTAGAAGCCCATCTCTTGCTGGTTAGTACGTGGTCGATCTGGTTCACGGTGTATTCATCTGGAGACTTCCAGGTCTGCTTGTGGATTCGTCGATGAGGGAAGCATGTAGAGCTTATTACCAGGTTTCTGCCGCTCGCGAAGTCGATAAGTCGCTGACCGTTGTTGTTGTTTTCGTCGTGGAGGCTATGACCTCCAGTAGTTCCCCTATGCCAGCTTTCATTTCCGACTTTGGCGTTAAAGTCTCCTAGCAGCAGCTTGACGTCGTTTGAAGGAAGTGAGTCGAAGAGTGTTTTTAGGTCGTTGTAGAACTCGTCCTTAATCGCGTCTTCTTTTACTTCTGTAGGGGCATGCGCATTAATGAGCCAGAGGTTAGCGAAACTGGTCTTAATGCGGATCGCACATAGCCGCTCGTTGATGGGTTTGAAGCCGATAACGTGGTCCTTGAACTGCTTATTCACGATGAAAGCTACTCCAAACTCCTTGTTGCCCTCCTCTTTACCACTCGTAAAAATAGTGTGCGAATTGAGGTCGTTAATCTCGCTTTTGAGCCATTTAGTTTCCTGGATTGCAACTATGCTCAGCTTGTATTTTTCTACCTGATCCAGGAGGGCCCTTAAGGCCCCCGGTCTATTCAGGGAGCGTACATTCCAGGATCCGAAAGAGTAATCAGTTGTTCGTTTGCGGGGTCGTCGTTGTTTTGTATCCGTCCAATCCGAGGCTTTTGTTTCAGGTTTCTTGACTTGAAGTTTTTCTTAGGATGAGTTGTCGGCACATCGCTAAACCATGATAGGGTTTAATCGTTGAGTAAAGGCCATCATGGGCATGCCTCGAAGATGCTGCTTTAGTGGTTGACTTAAATGTTTTCTGTCACCTATCACGTTAAGTAACCTGAGACGCTGCAGATGTTAATGCAGCACTCAGGCGCAGCGGTTACTCGGATAATGCGGGAAAGTAACGCCCCGTAGAGAGACATAGGAATTGGCCCAAGTCCTTTTCCTATGAAACTCCTCCTGCATAGCTAAGGGTCCGCAGTTATGCCACAACTGGGCTGAATCTCGCACATCTTTAATATCTTATAACGGCATCCAGCAGCTATCATTTGCGATAAATTTCAAGTTTTTCGGGACATTCTATCAAAAGATATGGTGGAATATTGCTTTGTAGGGGATGTAGGGCTAGGGGAAGGCACTCTTTCTCCACTTTCCACTAACTTCAAGCATAAGTCACAATTAGGCATTGATGAAAATTTCAGGTCCCTAGCGACATTCTGTCGAAAAATATGGCCGAATTACACTATCACGGAGGGGTCACTTGTATGGGAGGTAGGGGAACCCTTGGTCCGATTTGGCCCATTTTCAATACCGTCCAAGCTTTTATCAAAGCAATCATCTGACCGAAATTTCAAAACGCTAGCTCCATTATTTCGGGAGTTATCGTGCGAACTGACAGACACACGGACGGACAGACAGACAGACATACGGACATGGCTTATTCGAATCAGGGACCGACCCTGATCATTTATATATATACTTTGCCATACCTCAGGTGGCTCCTTTGAGGTGTTACATAAATCGTCGTAACAAAAACAATATACCCTATACCATCTTATGGGTATAGGGTATAATAATAGTTAGATGAATTTTTGGCGTTTTCATTGTTCATTTTTAAAAGTTTATCGAAAATTTCTGAAAAAGAATTAGTTATTAAATTCTCAACATCTCGCACAATTTGTTGTGCATGTAGTCGTGGCAAATTTGATTGATCATAAAGTTTTAAAACAAATAAAAGGCAATTCTTTTCGAATATTTCAGCAGCACTTTTTTCAACAGGCTGGCAGTTTGCTGACTTGGCTTCTACTTGATCGACTATTTTCATTTCTGGGTTATCATTAACGATCTCGTTAGTGGTACTCTCGTCAAAAATATCACTATGCTTGGTTTTAATATGGCGTTTAAACATATGTATATTTTGAAAAATTCGTTGGCAACCATTTTGGCCGCATGTATAATCATTGTAAGCATTAAGCTTATGGACGAATTTAAAATGTTTACACAGGTATAACAAATCTTCGAAAATCTGATTGCAAATAAAGCATATCATTGTAAAGTTTACTAATGCAAGTCCGAAATGAAAGTAGAGTATGCCGCGGTCGTCTTATCTGATTTTAAGTCTATTTTAAAAATAAATTGCTGAATGAAAATCCAGATTAAATAGCTCTCCTTTGCGTTACATATATCAAACACGTGATGTGCTTTGAAGGCAATATCTAACGCCTTAATAAAGTTTGAAAAAGAATATGCCAAATTATCAATTCGCACCTGAAACTCAGTCGCTGTGTCCCAATCACTGCCAATAGCAAGAATTATTGGCTGAAAAGTCAGTCCAAGGTCGGCGTACCGTTGCCTCCTTCGTTAAACAGCTGGATTGATGTCATTTTCAGTCTGAAATGTCTGATTCGTTAAAAAGTATAAGTTTAAAAAAGCATGGTATATTACCTTTACTAAAATCAAAATACTTTGCCGGCAATCTGCTATTGTGGGCTTATATTTCGTTGTTTTGGTTTTAATATAGGTGCGTGTCACAAGTACACTACACAGGAGTAAAATGACAATTATATCGCGAGCGTTCTCGGATATATCACAATCGAGTTTCATTAGCAGCGTTTTCGATTGGGTCTCTTTCACATTCTCCTTCAAATATGTTATGTTATGTTATGTACTATTGCATTCCAATTACTTATCAAATGCAAATCCTTTTCTGCATAGATAAGTTTAAAATCGACTTCAATCTGTAAAATTTAAAAATATATTAATAAAAATATATTGATAAGTATCCTGAACATATACCAGAGTATATCCTAAGCTATGTATATACGCAGGCCTTTCTTCTATAATTGTTTTCAGATTTTTTGCTTTTTGCATATTCTCCATTCGATATTTGTGACATAATGACCATTTTTGTTGTACTTCTAGCCAATTTTCCCTGTTATATTTTAATACAGCTTGGAGGGATACCGATTCTTCTTTAGATGCTGTAAGACATTAATTACTTATAGTGCAGTCATATTAGCATTTCGAATAGAAAAAAATAGAGTAATGCTAATTTTTGTTGTTTTTGAATCAGTGGGCTCCCAGGAATCTACAACTGATTTTGCTAAAAAAAATTTTGATCGGAAAGGTCCCAAAAAGGATAAAAAAGGATACTCTTGAATCCTTGAACGTAGGTCGGCATGCGGGGTATCATATCAAAGGGGACATCGAGTACATTACATATCTGGTGTTTGTTTCCTGTTTCAAGGACCCTCAAAGGAATAAATCGAGCTTAAATGGAAAATTTTCCCGTTTCCCGTGTATCTTTCCAAAGCCATAACTACGAGAATAATCCAAGTTGTCACTCCTTTTATCACTTTCCAGAATCTATAATAGCTGAAGATTCTACCATAAAATTTGCTAAGAAAAAAGTTGATCGGAAAGCTCTGAAAAAGGACATAAAAGGACACTAATTGCACACCTTAGTCGAACGTGGGCATGTGGGGTGTCATATCAAAGAGGATGTCAAGTACATTCCATATCTGGCATTTGTTACTTGTTCCAAGGACCCTCAAAGGAGGAAATTGGACTCAACCTAAAAATTTTTGTGTTTCCCGTATCTGCATCTTTCTAAAGCCGTAATTTTCCATTTAAGCCCGACTTATTCCATTTAGTGTCCTTGAGACAAAAAACAAGCACCGGACATGCAATGCACTCGACGTCCTCTTTGATATGACACCGCACATGCCCACGTTCGATCAAGGTGTTAAATGAGTGTCCTTTTATGTCATTTTTCAAAGCTTTCTGATCAACTTTTTTCTTAGCAAATTTTATGGTAGAATCTCCAGCTATTATAGATTCTGAAAAGTGATAAAAGTAGGGACATCTAGAATTATTCTCGTAGTTATGGCTTTGGAAAGATACACGGGAAACTCGAAAATTTTCCATTTAAGCTCGATTTATTCCTTTGAGGGTCCTTGAAACAGGAAACAAACACCGGATATGTTATTTACTCGACGTCCCCTTTGATATGATACCTCGCATGCCGACCTCCGGTCAAGGATTAAAGAGTATCCTTTTTTGTCCTTTTTGGGACCTTTCCGATCAAATTTTTTTTTAGCAAAATCAGTTGTAGGTTCCTGGGATCCCACTGATTCAAAAACAACAAAAAATAGCCTTACTCTATTTTTTTCTATTTGGAGGCCTGAATTGGGATATTTTGACTGCACTATTATTCCTTTTCGTAATGACAAATCCTTACCATCGCCGCTAAGTACATTTTCTTCGCAAGTCAAAGAAGATTCAGAGCCGCATTCTGATTTCTTGTATTGGCTTTTGATTAAATTGTACCTTCGGTAGCTTCTGCTGGCATTATTATATCGGTGAAATAATTTTCCAGATGGGCCTGTATTACCATATCGAGAAATATAATACGTTTCCTGAAAACAAACAAGTTAATACTCTTGCTACATATTAGGGCTATTCACTACCATGCACTATTGTGCTAATCATATGTCATCCTCATAATAAAATGACAGGAAGAAGTTTACAATATGTAAGCATGAATATCCCTATTGTAATAATAAAATAAAGGATTATGAAAAATACTCACTTTATTTTCTTTCGGAAAACACCTTTGTATTTCTTCTGAAAAGAATTCGAAGTCGGAAAGGCTCATATACACAGAGAAAAAAAATTAGAATGGTTATCTAAAGAAATAGTCGAATTCATCTAAAGTTCGCGTTGATTTTCCAGCTTATGATTCAATGTAGTTGAAACAGTTACGAAGATATGGATAATTTTTCTATTCGTCATTAGTTGAAACATCTACTATATTTGCAAATTCAATTAATTCATTTGTAAAGACAGCTATTCATTATCTATAAATTGTTAAATGTTGGATAGCTAAATTGTGTTGAAGAAAAAAGAACGATTGTTTGTAGTCAAATTTTATATTTGACTAGTACAATCAACAACCTTTGTGGAAGAATTGACTAAACTTTTTCTTCTAATCTTGCGTGGTTAAATGAACGAATTTAATAGTATTTTCAGCTACGAAGATTAGAGAAATCAGCTATTTCTTTGGTAAAACTATCTAAATTTAAGTCAACTACTTCACTTTAGATAAAAAGTCTAAACCATTTTTTTCAGTGTAGTTTTTACGGTTCACGAAGTAATCCACAATAGTGTCTACCAAATAGGAACGATATTTCGAATCCAGCTTATTATTTACTCGATAATATTCTAGAACCAGCTTCCCCGTAGTATTTTCCGTTAGAATAACTTGCAAGTCCTGAATGATTTATGTTAGTTAAAAGGAAAGAACAAATTTGTTATAATTTACCAGTTTTTGCCTTTTTGAAGTTGGAGTAGATACTTTATCAAAATCATCAGGGAGAGAATCTAAACAGTTGCTCTGAATCCACGATTCAAGGTTATTAATGCGACCTTGTTCACCCAAAGCTGTTTGTGTAGTTCGACAGGAACTACATGCACCATCAGTTTCTAATTCAAAACCCTATAGGAAATAATGGGCTTCAATAATATGTTTAAAAATATAAGTATGAATATTCCATACGTTCATTCATCTCCATTCCTGCAATTTTTGGGAAAATTTAACCCGTAGAAAAAATTTTTGGAATTAGTTCAGCGACTTCTGCTTTTGAAATATATCTTAAGACTTCAACATCAATCTCGTGCTCTTGAATTACATAAAAATAGTTTCTATAAGAATTCAAGGAAAAAATAAAAACTTATGAAATCGTGTTTTTGCGCTACTATCAGCAGTCAGGTAGAATAGATTCAAACTATGTACAATAATGTTTAAGACCACTAAAATAAATCGAGGCGAATCTCGTCATCTAGAATTAATGACATGCCACTTAACGTAAGAGGGGATTCACGCTACTGATAGGATTAAGGGCGCTATTACACAGTCATATATTGGTAATATATTATAGTAGATATTATCATATCCTTAAGCCTACTCGATTTCGTTTAGTGCACGTCTAAAAATTTATACTGAATGAATCGAGTAGGCTTAGGCATATGGTATACATATTATAATATAAATATGACTGTGTAATGGAGCGCTTACTACAGCCACTAGATTAATTAAGTCGAACCCCGCCTACTAGATCAAAGCGAATTTCGTTAAATTCAAAGTGCATCGTAAATCTTATCGATAGTCTGAATCCCCTTTCGTAGAATACATTATTCAAATGACAGTACAATATCGTACATGTTCATAAAATCCAGGTGTTTTTAAATCTCTCTTTTAAAAATACATTTTAGATTAACATGTAAGACATATGTAATGTATACAGGGTGTCCGGAAACTGCCGCATAAACGCACCGGATTGTGATTCCTCATGTGATTTCCAGCAAAAAAATTGTACGGAACATACCCCCATAGCTTAACCCTTTAGCTGCCACAGGCATTTGAAGATTTTTGAAAAAATCATTTTCTTGTACGACTAAAACTTGAATATTTTAAAAGCTGGACTAGGTAGAATAGCAAATTAAGATGATTTTTAATTAAATTAATAAATTTACCTAAAAAATAAAACTAACAGCACTAAAATCGGATAAGAGGTTCGGGTTTTACAGAACTTCAAAGTAAAATTTTTGTGATTTGGTCCAAAAACAATCTGTTTTTCCTCAATTTTCTCCAACTTCTGCCAAGGTGAGGTGATCGTACGATTCTTTTAAAAATTGGCGCATAGCTTAGCGATCCTTTCTTTTTTACATCATTATACCCTTCGCTCATAGAGTGAAAGGGTATATTAACTTTGTCAAGAAGTTTGTAACGCATTAAAGGAAGCATCTCCGACCATATAAAAAGTATACATATATGATCAGCATGACTTGGGGAGTCGATTGGAGCATGTCCGTCTGTCTGTTTGTTGCGACGCGTTTTACTCGGCTGGTATTGAAGCTAGCAAGCTGAAATTGTGCACACGTGCTTCTTATTGTTGCAGGCTGTTTGTATGTTTGATTCATCCAAATTGGATCACTGGGTCATGGGGCTGCCATACAAACCTAGCTCCCCAATTTGAGTTCTTCTAAGAAAAACTTTTTTATTTGTGCACTAATTTCAACAAAATTTCACGCAAATGTGTCTCTATAGATAACACAAAATATATGCAAGAATGGATCAAATCGCACCATGGGGCTGCCATACAAACTTAACCCCCCAAATTAGGTTCTTCTAAGAGAAATATTTTTATTTGTGCACCAATTTCAACCAAATTTCACGCAAATGTATTTCTATTGTTGACACAAAACATATGTAAGAATGGATAAAATCGGACCATGGGGTCATGGGGCTGCCATATAAATCCAACCCCCCAAATTATATTCTTCCAGTAAAAACTTTTTTATTTGTGCGCCAATTTCAACCAAATTTCACACGAATGTATTTCTATTGATGACACAAAACATTTGTAAGATTAAATCAAATCGGACCATGGGGTCATGGGGCTGCCATACAAACCAAACCCCCCATATTGGTTCTTCTAAGAAACATTTTTTTACACCAATTTCACAAAACCTTGACAGATTGTTTTTGGACCAAATCACAAAATTTTTACTTTGAAGTTCTGTAAAACTTCTTATCCGATTTTAGTGCGGTTAGTTTTATTTTTTAAGTAAATTTATTAATTTAATTAATAATCATCTTAATTTGCTATTCTAGCTAGTGCAGCTTTTGAGATATTCAAGTTTTAGTCGTACAAGAAAATGATTTTTTCAAAAATCTTCAAATGCCTGTGGCAGCTAAAGAGTTAAGCTAAGGAGGTATGTTCGTACAACTTTTTTGCTGGAAATCAAATGAGGAATCACAATCCGGTGCGTTTATGCGATAGTTTCCGGACACCCTGTATTTGAGAACTCCACAGATAACGACACAAAAACAAACCCTCCTAAAGACGTTAAATCTTGCACAAAAAACAGTCTTCGACGATGTACCAAATTGAAGAACCAAGTGCATTTTAAATTTAATTACGTAGGTACCCGATATCCCGATACCGAGAAACAGCGAATTTGTGGTAATTCGGATCAACTCTAAAGTTGCATTGCAAATTCTGAATTTCACTTTTCTCTTTTCTTTCTTTTTTTACTAAAACTCAATAATATTATCCCGAATTGAATGAATTTTGTTCTTGAAAAGAACATGCAATAATATGACACAAAATTCACCGTTTATATTGATTCTGATTTTTCTAAAAGCTGACGTAAAACTGATCCGAATTAATCTATAACCGGAGGGAACTCGCTTTCCTTTCCTCGGAATTATCGACTACGCACTTTTGTTTGGACACATAATACGATACAAGTATTATAATTACCATCGAAAACAGGGAACAGTTGCTCCAAATTCCATATATGTATTTAGCAGCTGTTTCACTAAACTTGTTGAAGTATGAACCTCCATCTCGATAAAAATACACTTTTAAAATTAAACTTTTCACACTGATCACTTCTAAACCAAACTGCATCAGACGAACAATTGCAACTAAGAACAGGTACTCGTACGTCTATTCTTTCGGAATATAGCCAGACATGCTTTACCGTTATTTAGAGATAATGCTTAATGCCAATATCGTCGAGGCAACACATTTTTGTGTAGAGGAAACAAATGTCTGGGTAGCTAAGTTCACAAAATGTTTATTTTACATTTTTATATGTAGTATTCACTGTAGAAATACTTAACTGCAAGCAAAATGTATTTAGTACACTAAAAAAGTACATCTTACATTTGTTCATGTAAACTACGATTTGGGTGTTAACTATAGGACAATTCGTATGTGTGTGATACATTGAAAAATTGAGGTATTATTACATTTGTGAATGTTAATGAGAACATTTTATTTCAAAACAGATATGTAATAGGAACATATTTGCATATACAAACTACAAATGTATTGTTCGTAAAACATATTTGCAATGACATATGCAAAATGTTAAATATACATTTCCTTTTTTTCCGTGTACCTATAGTTTAGGTACACACGCGATTACCAATGAAAAGAAACACTCATTGTATCTACGTTCATCGCTGGAACACCCGACAACAATACATCTCACATTCTGAAAAAAAAAAACTTATTTAGCACCTTTTTTGAATTAAAACCATTTCGCGGGAGTACAGTCCACACTTATTTATTAAATTTCTAACAAATCACTATGTGAAACACGATAATTCACACCCGCAAACAATTTCGTGCAACCACGTTCACTTCCCGCAAATTGGTTGACAACTACACGGTCGGCAGACGACAGCCCAGCCATCGGCCGACCATCTTGTGGATTGCTTGAGTGGTGTAGGAGAGGTGGTGCTGAAGGTGAGGTCAAACTTTCCTAGTCACACACGTACGCTAGAAGATTTCCAATTTGATAAAACACAAAACAAACAAAAGACCGGCGAAATTACATTTGCCAAAAGAGTGTCAGCTGACAAATGACATTTATCGTATCGCCATTACAGTGGGCTACATTGAGTCCGATTTGTTTTCTGTCGCCAGACAAAGTGATCGCTTTACATGATTCCAAAGGGTGATACCTATCACTTTCATTGCACTGTCGCTTTGCTTATTGAAAGGAAATTTACATTTTAAAGAAAGGTTTTGGTGTTAATTATTGGTTCCACAGTGTCCCATTGCTGTATTGCTAGAGTATTGATGTTTCAACAACAGTTCGTATTGAACTATTCGGGAATTTTTCATGAAAGTGACTGTCGCCTTGAAAGTGACAGCCATATAAAATACATTGGGCGACTGTCGCCTTAGATGATCCCAAAATGACGAAAATTACTGTCGCCAGTCAACTGTCGCCTTACAGAATGCCTGGCCAGGTTTGTTGGACCTGTGACTACTCGTCTGCTTAATCCAGACTCGTAGCGCTGCTTTTCACATCCAGTTTACTAGTCAGCAATGCGATTTGGCTGTGCAAATCAATTATTAGATTGTTGGGTAGTTAAAGGTAACTTTGTTTCCGAAATGAATCCTAAAACGTATGTAAATTAAAAAAGTCTTTTCACTTTTTGTGAAAAAAAATATTTTGTTATTATTGACGACTGACTGATCTTAATACATTGACTCTTGGTTGACGACTCCTTCTTTAATTTCGACTAATGTCCCATTACAGCTCGGGACGCTGTTTACAATTATAAAGAATGCATTGCATCTTTGCATTGCACGCATTCTGAGAAATGTTGTTGTTATGTCTTTTATATTCATATTCATGTTGCAAGCGTATCTGAATATGCATTCAGATGCACTCGCATTACATTTATTGTTTACAAACATCTTACTAAATCTGTTGGAGATTGGCGACGGATGGATATGTAACCTGACCTCCCTTTAAACCAAAATTCTCCTGAATTTTATCTCGAGTGTCAACGTTTTTGATTGAAATTTTAGTTTGCTTATTTTTCCAAAATATAATGAAGATTCCAAGAACAATTATTACTATGATAATTAAGATACACGTTGTATTTGTAATATAATATACATTTTTTATGAAATTTAAGTGTTTTAATAGGTTCCAAATTTTCGACATTTTCAAGTAAAATTTCTTCAAAATTTAAATGTTTCGTAAAATTATGAGTTTTCTCTTCTGAATAAAAGAATCTGTCTACAAATTTAATATTATTATTTTCAAATGTTTGATTGAATATTTCAATGGTACAATTATTGATAGTTATTAAAACATTTCCTGTAAGAGTAATTTTTCTGTCATCGCAATGATTAATTAAAATTTCATTTTTCATATTTTTACAAATGATCGTAGTCTCGTCAATTTTATGAATTTCGGAAATAACATTAGTTTGTAATTTACAATTATTAAGGCTGATACAGTTGTCCATTATTTTTAATTCGTTTTCATATTGAATATTTTGATCATACAAATATTTCTTTCCCTTAATTTCTAAAATATATTGATCTTCCATTATTACTTCTAAATTATTATTTGTTGGCATTGCCGCGATAAGTTTACAATCTACAAGTTTATAAGTATCTGGAATTTTAATAGCTAGTACTAAAGTATCGGCTCTATATTTTAAAAGTCTTACTCTAATGTTTTTAATTTTGTATAAATCCAAATTTGTTTGATTAATTTCTGATGCTGATAAGATGCTAGGATGTAATAAACCATGTTTGGCTAATCCAATGCTGTCAATTATTTGATTTAGCTTTTCTTTTAACATAGACAATTTTAGTATTTGGTCGAGTCTCAATTGTTGTGAGATAATTTGTTTTTCGTTTTCAGTTATCTGTTCAAGTACTTTTTTAATTTGGTTTCGATCGGATTCTATTATTTGCTTTAGGTGTGTAACACCCTAGACAGACGACACCAGTTAAACATAATTAACTCTTGATTATGTTTAACTTATTCGTATGTCATGTGCTCGTTGACTTGATGATACTCGAAAAATTTAATTTAAACATCATTAACTCAACGTCATTAATATTTGATTATGTTTGCTCGTCGTGAACTCCGGTCTCGTTTACATTAAAATTATTGGAAAAATTGGAAATAACAGCTGTTTTTGAAATGACAGTTTAATTCAAATTCAAAATGAGTGGCGACGGATTCATTTCGAAAAAAGGTAAAAACAACTTTTGCTTAAATTATCGCTCAATAATATGTTTTTTATTTTAGCTGATTCCAAAAAACGTATCGTTTGGAAGGATGTGGATGTTCGCAACCTAATAGAAATATGGGCTGAACATATTGATGATCTTAGAGAAAATGTCCGATTATTTGGACAAAAGTTTGGAACTTCAGCGGCTAGAATTACAAGCCAAAATGGCCAAAAACTGATTTTTTTCTCTTCAATTGAATCTACTACATATTTGATGTTAACTTGTTATCTTTTTATTATGACATTTCAACATATTAAACATTTCGTTCAATAAAAAACAAATATGTTGAGTTATTTATTATTATCCACTAAAACTTGCAGCGAGCGTGTCTCGAATTAGTACACCGTCAGTACAATTGTCCTGTTGGTTTTCATTGTGTTGTGGCTGTGTTCTTATGAGTGCTACTTGGTGCATTTCCTCCATCCAAACATCAAGAAAAGAGTCACGTTCTTCTAAGAGAAAATTATGCAACAAGCCGTTATTAATATATGAACATTTTCAACACAAGTTTCCAATCCTCTTCCTAATTTGCGGAATCGTGCCTTTAATTGACCAAATGTAATTTCGATAACTATTATATTTTTGGATAGTAAATAATTGAATGCTTTTTTCTGGGCGCTTGCATTTACGTCGAAAGGATATGGCTTCAACATTATACGGGAAAGTCGAAAAGCGGAGTCTCCTATCAGCATTACAGGAATTTTTATACCATTTATATCCTCTTGTCGTGCTCTGTGGCCGTGATCGTTCGGTCGCCACTCTGTGAAATAGACACTCATAGAGAAACGAGTTTCCAAACTCGGCACGACTCGTCGCTAGTTTATTATTCAGAAGAAGATGATAAGAAATATTCTTATCATAGAATAATAAACTTACAATGCGACTAGGAATTGGTATGGCTGACAACCGTATCACACTCCGAAATCAGTTGTCTTTGTAACGTTGATGACTACACACGGTAGTCATCAACGCACCATGCTCCACTAGGAGTTACGGTAATGAAGAGAGAGATATAGATGCCGTTGCGTTGGAAAATAGGGTCAGTTTCATGTATAACCTTTAATTTGCTGTTTTCGAAGACGTATGAATCATTATTACGTCCAGTAGCTCCAACATTTATCCCTTGGTTTGCATGGTGGTGAAAACTACCTTAAAGTGTATGGTGGAGTCCCAGGGACTCCTTAACTTAAATCTTAATAAAAGAAAAACCAATGTTGTTTTCGTAAAATTATCTATAAATATAGTTAATATTGTCCATTATCAATAGATTTTAGCTTACATTAGGAACTTTTCATGAGTTTATTTTCTAGAACTTCCAGTTAAATTTACAGTCTCAAAAATCGCATAAAAGAATGCTCACTCGTTAAAAATAGTAAAATTTAAACTTTCAATAAAAATAATTTCCCTTTTTTACGAATTTTGAATAGATAAACATATCCAATTATAAAATAAACATAAATCTTCCCAAATAGCATCTAAATAAAAAAACGTGCATGGTTTCAATATTCAGATAATGTTCTGTGAATTTTCTTCATACTTTTTTGATCATTACGGGAATATTGGTTTGTAATAAGAGTTGCGAATAGAAATTGTCTTCCTCCATTATTTGTTTCAGCATGAGAAACAGTATGTTCTCAGATTCCGAGGAATTTATCGCAACTCTATTATCAATTTCATAAATTAGAAGGTTTACCTTTAGGGTTTCTAATGCTGTGAGCCTGTTGTTCTGGGCAACATTGTATGTATTGTACATACGTGAAGTCAGGATAGCTTTTTTCAGTTGTGTAATTAATTGTGTCAGGAACTAAAGTCTTTTTAGTTTTGGGCATACATTTTAAGATTAATTGGAGACATAGGGATTGATTCCACAAATGTCGAAAATAAGAAACATAACTACTATAGGTCATCGAAGAGTACGACGGCTGCCTGAAAAAACAGTGTACATTTCGATTGCATATACTTCACCCTTGGTGTAATTATAATATACATAATTATAATTTCTAATTAATTTGTCTCAGAAACAAAAGTGTGGTCATGGTGTACCAAAGAACAAAAACAGACAGCCTTTCTCTATTCGGAGACATAACTAACCAGTGTGCTATCCAAATAATGACTTTTTCCAACCATTGTGTCGGAACACTAGCAGGATTTTATTTCAAAACAATGAAATGGGTAATATTACATCGGTTGTAAGCAACGAAAATAGATTATTACATTAAAAAAGCTTGATAGAGCACAATACAAAAATCGACAATTGCTCTCATTGCATAACACAAAGTGCATGGTGGAGTCCCACGGACTCCTTCTACCGTTATTACTCACCGAAGCAAATAGCGCAAGCACATGTCGTCTTCTGTCCAAGTCCACCGCGCTACTGGAGGAAGGTACTAAAACGCACTGAAACGTATTTGCCTTATTATAAAAGTTATTGATAAAAGTAATCTGAGGAGGAGTCCCTGGGACTCACCATGCAAATTAAGGGTTATATATGTGAAACTTCCCCTATAAATGTTAAAATTACATTAAG
Source organism: Microchrysa polita (assembly GCA_949715475.1). Lineage (NCBI taxonomy): Eukaryota > Metazoa > Arthropoda > Insecta > Diptera > Stratiomyidae > Microchrysa > Microchrysa polita. The sequence continues at coordinate 50,588,021 of OX454421.1, forward strand.
AGATATGTATAATGGAAACTCATAAAAAACACGTACTCCGAATCTACAACCGCGAATAAAATTACGGAATGCCACCCTTTATAGTTGTAGTAATCAGTCGCTTCATCCTTTGGAGGATTTACCTCAAAGTGAGTCCCATCTGAAGTAAAAAGGTAATAATGAATACTAATAAGACCGAAACACCGAGGTCCTATAATATGACCTGCTGCTCCATAACACTGCAGAAAACATTTTTTGGCAAATCCCGCGACAATTGTAATAAGATAGGCAGTAGCATGTAATAAGTTAGGTTGTAGCATGTCATAAGTTAGGTTGTCGCATGTAACTTTCATTTAGCACATACGGTACTCTGTAACTTGCTAGGCCAGTTGATCGTCAACCAGCACAAGAGAAACATCTCTTACAACATTTGAATACATCAGTTTAATCTAGCATTCCATGAGTTTTATTGCAACAATTTTTTCTAATTTTTCTTGAGTTGGCGGATATGCGCTCATATACATATTCATTTTGAATAATTGAATTTACCGCATCACAAAATTCTAAAACAATTTCGCCAACGGTAGTTCTTCCAACTCCAAAAAGGCTTGCGACAGTTCTATATTCGGCTGACGATCCAAGAGCATACAGGGCAATTGCTACCCTTTTATGTAAAGGAATCGCCAGCCGCATATTTGTGTTGTTTCGCTCTAGTATTTGGAGCTTATCCACCAGCTTTTTAAAAGATTGTCGTGTCATTCGGAAGTTGGACTTGAACATGTTATCGTCATATGTCGGGACTTCATCTTCCCAGAAACGAGAACGACGATCCTGAAAGTTATAAATTATAAAACAGTTTATTATAACAAATATTCATATATTACAAGTTTCCAAATTTTTCGATTTTTGGTTTTTTTCTCAATAAATTCAGAAGGATTTGACCTCGGGCAACGTTCCTTCGAATACGCTTCTTTTTTAATATAAAAATCTTCTTCAATTGAAGGGATTTTCTTCTGTATAAAACGAATTCTTTAAATATTTTAGAAATTTCTTCGCGAATTAGGCTCATTTTGCGAAAATAAATTGACCGTACGTATGCACTTTGACAGTTCGAATGTAATTGAATTTTTTACCCGTGTGTCACTAGACGAAGTTAAACATACTTGAACTCAAATATCATTAACTCAAGTATGTTTAACTACAATCGTCTGTCTAGGGTGTAATGGATTCATTAAAATTTGAATTAATTTTGATTTGTTTATTGGATTGCTCAACTATATTTTCGTTATTCTGTTCAATAATTTTCATACGTTCTGAAATGTCATGTCTGTCGTTTTCGTCCATAGTTCCAAATAACCACTTTTGTGCTGTTCCTATAATATTAATTAAACCTCTTTTCGATTTTTGTTTATTCTTCGGTTCTAATGCTGCTAATTTTGCATAATTTTCTTCCAACTGTTTTGCAATTATTGGGTCATCGATTAAATTTAGTTTCTGTATATTACCTTCCAATGCGTTTAGTGTATTTCTTATATCAGTAATATTAAAAATATGAATTATGGTTACAGTGTCCTTTATTAATTCTGTTGATCCCATGTTTATTATTGTATATCCATTATTGGTGTTGATTGGAGTTACCGTCAGCGTTGCTTTGGTTGGTGGAAGTGCTAACACTCTCAGAAGGTGAAACACTAAGGTCATCACCTGCGAATTTACGAGGACGTTTGATATTAATAGGATGTTCTCTACAAAGTTCTTTAATAAGGTATCTAGGTTCGTTTTTATAGTAATTTCTCTTATAGTTCTTAACGGGTATGATATTTCTATTTTCTACATAATCCTCTCTGTTAATGTTAAGTTTATTAATGTACTTATCCTTATGTTCCCTAACTAATTGTTCAATACGTGTTGGATTTGCTTTCATAGCTTCTTCCGGTGACATTTTTATGGTCGAATGGTATCGATTATTGTAATTACTAACGGCTTTATGATTTTTTTGAATTAAAGTTAAGTCTAGATTTCGCATAGCAACTAATTTTTCTTGCAGGGTAGAGTGAAATCTTTCGATGTCTTTATTTCCTGTGTGGGTGTTAGGTTTGGTTAGATGTAAGTCAATTCCCTGTTCTCTAAAATATTCTTTAATGTTTAATGAAGAAAACTCGTTATCTGTTATCACTTTTCTAGGTTTACTGAATTTCGGAAAATGCTCTTCTAACACTTCTATCTTTTTTGCTCCAATTTCGATTAGGTAAATTGTAAAGGTATGCTTTTTTGGTTAATTTATCAATCATTGTAAGAAAAGACTGTTTCATGAAATAGTAGATGTCCATGTGAAGGATTTCATTCGGATTTTTAGGGGTTTCGCTAATTTCATATTTTACTTTAATAGGTTTCCGTTCGTATTTAGATTCTAAACATGTTTTGCAATTGTTGATTACTTTGGTAATTTCTTTCACTAGACCTGGGTAGTAAATTTTATTTTTCAAATTATAGTATGTTTCAATGATACCACTATGGATACTTTCTTGGGTGTGGTAAAGAGAAATTTGACGATGAGCTTCTTCTTGAGTTCTAATTTCAGAAGCACGTAAGGTTGCTTTAATGAATTTAACATTTCTGTTTTGACCAAAAAGACGTATGATACTCAGATACTCGATATCGTATTGATATTCTTGGAGTTTAAGAAGCCATCTTTCTTTGACAAAACTCTTGACCATTGTATTTTTTATTCAAATATTTAATAGGAAGATGATCGGTAATGATCTTGAAACGGTTACCCCAAAGGTACGGGCGGAAATAGGTTACAGCCCACACAACTGCATGGAACTCCTTGTCGGTCACCGAGTACTTCTTCTCATGATCGTTAAGGGTCCGAGACGCGTAGCATACTGGCTGATCACTTTGCGTCAACACAGCTCCTATTGCATAGTTACTGGCGTCTGTAAAAAGTGTAAATGGTTTCGAAAAATCTGGAAATTTGAGAATGGGGTGTTTTGTTATATTACGTTTCAAAGTTTCGAATGCGTCAATATATTCTGGGTCTTGAATATTTATACGTTTATCCTTTTTCAAATATTTTATCATTGGACCAGCGATTTTCGCGTAGTCTTTTACAAATTTTCGATAATATCCTGTTGCACCCAGGAATCCTTTCAGCTGTTTTTCGTTACTAGGAAGAGGATAATCCTGAATACATTTAATTTTCAAAGGATTTGGCTTCATCCCCTCGGATGTGAGAACATGTCCTAGAAATTCCGTATGTTTTTTTAAGAATGAACATTTGTCAAACTGAATTTTTAAATTATGTTCCGAAAGTTTTTTGAAAATAAGGTAAAGAGAATGTATGTGTTCTTGCAGACTAGTAGAGAACACGAGGATATCGTCGAGATAAACGACACAAATTTTATTGAAGTACTCGCGCAAAATGTCGTTCATGAGCCGCTGGAAGGTGGCTGGCGCGTTTTTTTAAGCCAAATGGCATCCTCAAGTATTCATACAGTCCACAGGGGGTAACGAACGCGGTTTTCTCGATATCATCAGGGTGAGTTTTTATCTGATGATATCCTTTAGCCAAGTCGATTGTCGAGAAGTACTGAGCTCTGTCCAGTTTATCTAGGATGCTGTTTATATTGGGCAAGGGATATTTATCGTCGATCGTGATTTCGTTGAGTTTCCTATAATCAACGCACAATCGAAATTTTTGACGTCCGGAGTCATCTAATTTTTTAGCAACTACCACGATAGGGGAGCCATACCGACTACAAGATTGCCGTATGATTCCCTGTCTTTCCATTTCCCGTACTTGCCGTCGAACTTCCTCTTCATGTTTCGGAGGTAGTCGATAAAGTCGAGCATGTATTTGTTGGTCGGTCGTTGTTTTATTCGTGACAGATTGATTCAGTTTGTGTTAACTGATTTCCGTCTTTATAAATCAAGTTATTGAACTTATTTAAAAGATTACGAACTGCATTTTTCTCTTCCTGGTTTAGGTGGTTTAAGTCCACTTCCTTATCGGATGAGCTGAGTTCAAAGCAATCTAAATTTGAGATACTCTCATCATTGATATTCGCTTTCTTTCAGACAGCGCTAAGACTTGTGTGTGATCTTCCTTCGGCGCTCATTGGTTAAGCCTCACGTACAACATTCAGACGTGCATGTCGTAATGTTGAAGTAATGGTCACTATCCAGCTTTGTTAATTTATTTTATTGCTTCTACAACGTTTCGCCTTTCTTTATGGCATCTTCAGGTAGAACTAAAATGTGCAGAGTGTAATTACATATTCTATGTGCATTTGACAATTTTCTAAAAAATTTCCTACATATGTTATGATTCTTATTGTAAGGATAGTTAGTTGATACATATATTTAAATTAATTAAAAATGCAACAGACAATTAAATAAATAAGCAAATAAATTAACAGAAAAACAGACAAGGTATACATATTAAAACTCTAAATTGGCGGGACTACGTATTGTCTTCGGTTTGATAGTGACAGGTGTTGTCACTTGTCATTGGCTGTAAGCCGCGTTTACACTAGTATCTTATTATATCTACTCATTATGTCATCAAGTTCGGTTTTAGTATTAAGTGATTTATTGTGGTTGGTATTTATATGCAGTGCTTCTTTTATCCTATTTATCAAACATGTGCATATCCTAGGTTTGTTGGACCTGTTACGCTGCTTTTCACATCCAGTTTACTAGTCAGCAATGCGATTCGGGCAGTGTGGTCATCAATCCAAAAACTAGTCGCGCGTAGGCATTTTCCACCAAGTCCATTCTCCCTAATTAGCAGGGCCGGTCCACGGTCGATTCGCGCCCTAGGCGAGAAGTATTTTGGCGCCCCTCCCAAATTAGGCCCAAGACACATATCCAAATCATCATGACGTTAATCCGTCATGATGATGAAAGTTCAAAAGTGGAGTAACATATCTGCTTTCATCATTAATATTCGTCATTTATACTTTTGACGTTTGTGTAAATGATGAAAATGTCCCTCACAATTGCCATATTTATATATATTTTTCAGTAATAATTTGAAGACACACTTTTCTTAAAGAATTTGAATAGAAATGCGTAAAGATTGATAACAAATTTAATATTTTTGTAAAAAATTCTTGTTCTTCAATTTTACTACAGATGGCCTCTCCAGTCATTATTGAGCAAATGATGGTACATATTCGTAATTTGGAATTCGTGCTAATAATGATAAATTTGCCTGTCAAGCTTGTAATAAACAAATTGACCATTTAAAAAAATTTATTTTTCTTGCTTTAATTGCAGCAAATTCTCTTATAATTGTTATTGATATTGTCGGTGTGACATAAAGACGATTGCTGTACTTCAATAAGTTTATGTATTTCACTTACTAACTAATTACAATTTCGTTTACAATATTTATAGAACGAATATGCTGACGATTGAATGAACCTTTATGACCCATATTATAAGTCCGTTCGTTCAACCGTGCACAGTTTGCAAATTGTGTGAATTGCATAATTTCAAATAAAATATTGCAGTTTTGCAATTTGTGCAATTTAAATACACTGTAATTATAATTGTGTTACAAAAAGATAAAATTGAAATTAAATATGTTAAATGTTATGTACTCTGTACATTCTGCGCCTCAGAGATTTAGAGATGGCAAATCGATGTCAAATTCGTTTTGGCTGAATCCTTGATGTCTTCGTGGCGCTGGGATAGGAGCAACATTTCGAGTGGGTCTGAGGTTTCGATACCTGACCACCCAGTAGATTATGCTCCCAATGGCTAATTGGTACAGGTCCTGATTGTTAACATCGGTAAATAATTGTGATGGCCTTTCAATTTGCGATCGGTTTGTCTGGGTAGATAGGTTGAGATTAGAGATGGGTAGTTCACGAACGAACTAGTTCATTCGAACTAGTCACATTAATGAACTAGATGAACTATTCAGTAATTCGATCACGTTTAGTTCAATTTGAACTACACGAACTACCTGACTGCTGAGCTGATCAGATACACGTGAAGTTTTCTTTTTTATAAACATACAGTTGTGATCTCGCTTTTGTAAATGTATATTTTCTGTCATTTGAAATAATATAATTTATGATTTGTATAAAAATGAAGTCGTTCTGATTTACTATTTCATTAGTTAAGCGTTAAATACACAATCAATTCGGGGTGAACTAAATGAACTATAATATTGAACTATTCTTTTTGGTGAACTAGAACTAGTGAACTAGTTCACGAAAATGAACTATTTTTCCCACCTCTAGTTGAGATATCTGGATATAATTGGTGCTTCCGGTATTATAGCCTGTAAATGATCAATAATTTTGTTGTTAGCAGATATGACAAAGTACGGATGCAGTTGTTGTCGATTTGAATGACGCCATTTCCTGAAAGTCGTGTAGTATATGATTTACTACCGCATATGATCTCGCAAGATATATCCTTATGTAAGGTGAACAACCAAGTGTTGGATACACTCAGTTTAGTCCAAGAGGATTCGATTTTTCTCGACTTGAGGATACAAGATGTCGATAAACTTCGTTGATCAGTGAGTAGATCCATTTCACACCTGTTTTGGTTAGCTCGTGCTGTAAATATCGGTTGAGTTGAACTGCATATAAGGTGATTGTGTGAAATTTGTTGACACCTTTGAACCTCTGGCTCAGATACTGGACTAAAGTAATCCCTTTGGTCATTTACTGCTAAGTATGACGTGGTTGGCTCTATATAGACATATTTGCCTTGATATTCGATTGGCAGTGGTATCAGCTTGTATAATGCAAATTTTCTAAATTAAGTAGAGGGATTCGTATTTCAAAAAGTACTCGTTTGCCGGTAAATCTGACCTTTGTATTAATCATGGAGTAGATGTACGATAGACTTCTTTGCACTCTGTCTCCTGGTAATTTTAGATTTGAAGGCAGATGTTCTCGTATGGTCTTCAAATGTTCACTTAATTGAGATGGTGTCACAATATGGCTGTCCAATTTACCATGCTTAGTGAAGCCCATTGGGTTAGAGGTAATCGATCTTCTTTGATTAGCACCAGGTCTTGGGGTTTGATGTTAATTTCTCGTTGAGTCCATTTAGGTCGTTGTTGAAGTCGACCTAAATACTCCGATGAACATTTCTTCCAAAATGCCTGCTTCATTTTTTGAATTTCATCCCATCTCTCTTTCAATGTGATTTTCTCAGGGTAACGTGTTGCTTAAGGTATGGCCAATATGGGTGTTCCGGTGAGAAAATGCGCTGGCGTCAAAACATCAAGGCTTTCTGGGTCTTCCGTTAGTCGGGAATTCAGGCATCCTTCAATCTGAGTCATTAACGTTCGATTTCACTCCGGCTTCCCAGAGACCACCGAAATGAGGAGAAGCAGGTGGGATAAAATGCCATTCGGTACCAGTTAATGATGACACTTCTTGGACGTCCTTTCGGAAATAGCCTTCGTTATGTAGTTTCGCTATGATCTTACGGGCTCCGACGAAATTGCTTCCATTATCGCTGTATATGTGAGCGACTGGCCCTCTTCGCGCTACGAGACGTCTAAATGCAGCAATGAATGCACTGGATGTTAAATCAGATACCACCTCAATATGTATTGCCTTTGTTGTAAAGCAGATAAAGATAGCAATATAGCCTTTTTTTGTTTTGCTTCCTCTAGTTCGAGCGAGTAGAATGTCGAATGGACCGGCGTAATCTACTCCACAATGCGAAAATGCTGGTGACGCTACCATACTCTTGCCTTAGGCAGCATTCCCATCATCTGTTGAGTAGTTTGTGCTTTCATGCGATGACATTTTACACATTGGTGATTGTAACCTTTTATCGCTTTCAGACCATTTTAAATCCAAAATTGTTGCCGGATTACTTCTTGCATTAGAGTATTTCCACCATGTAACGTTGTTTTATGCACTTGTTCAAGCACTAGCGTATTGCTCTTATGAGGTAAGATATCGGATGTTTTCTGTTATAGGACCACTCGGCATTTTCTAATCTTCCTCCTACTCGGAGGATGCCTTTTTTATCCAAAAATGGTGATTGCGATACCAGTCGATTAGTTTTTTTGAGTTGATTTTTGCTTCGAATAGTGTTGATTTCCTCTTGAAAATATTCGTATTGTGTATAGCTTTTATTAACTTTTCTAAAGCTTGTTTTAGCCCAGGAACCGTTAGTGGCCCTGTTTCTTTCCGTTGCACCTTTAACGTGTTCTTTGCAAACCGTAAAATGTACGCAGTTACTCGTTGCGCTCTACTTAGTGACGAATATTTCGACAGTATGGCTTGCAGTATCGTGGGATCGTTGTCCAACGAGTTATAGACCGTGGTAATTTTTTCGTTTTTCCGTTGTTCTAAATTTGTTGTATTTTGGAGGATCGGGAAATTCAATGGTTTCGGATTTCAGCCATGTTGGTCCATTCCACCACATTTGATAATCCTTCAGTTTTGATGGAAGTATTCCTCTCGACGCCACATCAGCTGGATTTTCGCGAGATTTTACATAGAACCATTTACTGGGTTCTGTGAGTGTTTGGATTTCAGCAACTCTGTTTGCCACAAAGGTCTTCCATTTACGGAGGTGATCGTTAATCCAGCTCAATACAATCGAAGAGTCTGTCCCTGCGAAGTACTCAGTATGTTGAATTTCGAGAGTTTTCATAGTTCCGTCCAATAGATTTGCTAATAACTTCGCTCCACAAAGTTCGAGTTTTGGAAGTGACAGAAATGATTTCAAAGGTGCGACTTTGGTTTTCGCGGTGAGCAGATGTACTTCAATGGAGTCTTCTCGAACTATTCGGGCATATATCACTGCGCTGTATGCTTTGAGTGATGCATTGGAAAATCCATGTAATTCATATTTGCAATTGTTGTTGTTAGAAAAATCAATCCATCTGGGAACTTCAATTTTCCTTAATTCAGAGGAATCCTCCTTGATGGTTATCCAGTTCTGGAGAATTTCCTCCTGGATTGGGTCATCCCAGCCGTCGCCCTTTTTCCAAATACATAGTTTGCAGAAGTAGTTTAACTTTGATTATTACTGGTGCCAAAAAACCAATTGGACCGAATATTTTCGCTGCTTGAGATACTACTTTATAATTAGATACTACTACTTGTCGTTTGGTCTTGGGAGTGGGATACTGATTCATGTCAACCATAAATTTGAAAGTGTCTCTCGATGGGTTGCATGTTACACCGAGTGCCTTTAAGTCCTTTGCCTCATCGAGGTCTCTTTCTTCTTGAACTTCGCGAAGGTTCCATGGTACTCCCTGCAAAAGTTCTTTACTGTTGCTTGCCCATTTGCAAAGGTTAAATCCGCCCTTTTTAGCAGTTGTATCAGTCGTTGACTCAATATGATAGCTTTCTCCTTTGTATCAGCACCAGAGACAATGTCGTCGACATAGGAATCATTAGTGAGAACCTTGCATTCCGTAGGATAGTTTTTCTTATAATCCTTAGCTAGTTCAAACAGTGTTCGAATTGCTAAATATGGTGCTGAAGCTGTACCATATGTTACCGTTGTCAATTTATATTTTTTGATCGTATCATTCGGCGAATTTCTCCATAAAATTCGTTGATACTCTTGATCGCGTACATCAACTTTAATTTGTCGATACATTTTTTCAATATCGGCAATAAAGGCTACTTTGTGCTTTCTCCAGCGAAGCAGTATTTGAAGAAGTTTCTGTTGAATTTGCGGACCCACAAGCATACAGTCGTTCAAGCTGTTCTTGTTGGCGAATTTTACGGATGCATCAAATACTACTCGTAATTTGGTAGTTGTGCTCTCTTTCATAACTGCATGGTGAGGTAAATAATATTTTTTACCTATGCTATCATCAGCAATCACCATGTGTCCGAGTTCTATATACTCGTTCATGAAGCTTTTGTATAGTACTTCATATTTTTTATCATTTGTGAATCTTTTTTCGACTTGTAGCAATCTAGAAAGTGCAATAGGTCTTGAATCACTAAGTTCATCGGTATTTTCTGTGTGTTCTTTAAATGGAATTCGTACGACGTATCTTCCATCTGCTGCTCGTTGCGTTGTTTCGCGGTAATATTTTTCACATGCCATTTCTTCAAGAGTAAGTTCTGGTTCCCGTTGAACCTCTTCAATTTCCCAGAATTTTTCTAGCTCATTGTTCAGATCAGTATTACAGACAATACATTGAATACACGGTTTACGTTCACGATAGACCTCTTCGGTTTCCCAAAATTTTCGAATCTCGTTGTTAAGTTCAGTATTCGAAACAAGACATTGAATACCATTATCTAGCGTGTCGTCAAGCACTTTACCGGTTATTATCCATCCGAGCTTCGTTTGCTGTGCTATAACTGAACCTTGATTCCAACGTTTCAATCCGTTTTGTAGAATTTTGCCTAACACTTCTGCTCCCAAGATCATATCAACCGTCCCGGGGGTGTCATAGCTTGGATCGGCTAACACCAAGTTGTGGCTCTGCTGGTGAATTACTGGCTTCACTTGTTGTGTTGGTGAAATCTTTGTTAGTTTTTTGAGAACGACTGCAGTTGTTGTGAATTGGAACGATGATGAAAATCGTGGACAAATTGTAATGGTGACACGGCTGATCATTTTTCCAACTTTTGTTTGTCCGATACCGCTTACAGACATATTTGTTCTGGTTTTCCGTAGTCCGAGTGACTTATGTGAAGTCAGCCCGCACACATTCTCAAATTACGCTCGTAACCGTTTGTTCGCCGGCGGCTACGTTTGTTCGTGAATGTTCGTCAATTATTTTCGTTTGTTCGTCCTTAATTATTTAATAATAGCAACTTTAAAATTCTTAGTGTGAACTTAGCCCGCCATCTATAAATATGGTTGCATTGGTATACATTTGGTACCAATCGAAAGCCAGACGTTTGTTCCTTGTTTTGTGCGTTTGTGCGTCCTGGAAACGCGAGGATTCGGGAGTAATTAAGGAAAAACAGGAGACGAGACACAAACCATACATATAATTAACACTGAGTGCCATCTCCTGGAGAGTAGTGTAACCAGAATTCGCTTTATTTTACGCAATGGTTTGTGTCTCGTCTTCTGTTTTTCCTTAATTACTCCTGAATCCTTGCGTTTCCAGGACGCACAAAACAACGAACAAACGTCTGGATTTCGATTGATACCAAATGTATACCAATGCAACCATATTTATAGATGGCGGGCTAAGTTCACACTAGGAATTTTAAAGTTGCTATTATTAAATAATTAAGGACGAATAAACGAAAATAATTGACGAACATTCACGAACAAACGTAGCCGCCGGCGAACAAACGGTTACGAGCGTAATTTGAGAATGTGTATGGGCTAACTTCACATAAGTCTATTTCATACTAAACTCCGTGAGCATGAACTAATTTTTGCCCCTCGTTTGTTATTATGACCATTTTTTTTTAAATTTTTCCGTTCTTCACTATTCATATCTATATCATTCTAACTTTTTAAGTGAAGTTTCATGCGAAATACAAGAGTTTTCCAGTGTATTTATCTCATTATAGCTGAGAGACATGAATTTAAAACCTTAATTTTTCTATCATTTGATGGTCTTCCAGATTCACTATTGCATTGGCAAGTTAAAAAAATAATTTTTATTTATTTCACAAGGGTACAATCGTATAATCTGTAAATTACTGACAATAATTTTGATTTTCTCCTCTGAGTTGAAATTATCAGTTTTAATCTGATTATGTAATTATAGAAGCGGTATGGTGAGCGTCATTTCTGTCGATAATATTGAAATTTTCGTGAGTAACGGGTGTAATGTTTTGGGTATCAAATTGAACTTTGATTTGATGATTGCTGAGAATATTAACTGGAGCTACCATTTTAAAGTTCTCGACGTTGTATATGCCTTCAACAAGTTTGACCTTTCCTTCTTTGGAAGTGTTTCCTTGGAAGTGTAATAAGCCGTCTTTTCGATCAACGGGTACGGATATTTCATAGCATCATTCTTTATAAAAATGACAATAGTGATCACTATCTTTATTTAAAAAAAATGGGATTTTGATTTTTCCCAGCAAGTAATAATTGGTGTTTGTAGTCAATAATAATATTTAATTAAAAAACATTATTCCCTAGTATTCCATCGTACTGATCGTGGAATGGATAGACAAATAATTCGATCCTTTTCGATGGATCTCCTAATTCTGTAGAAAGGGGGATTCTATTTTTTTCATGAATATTTATAGTATGTTGCAAGGGTCTTAAAATAGTTTTTGGTACGCTTATTTTTCATTTTGGGTGACAGATGCCAGGGTTAATGATAGAATGGGTGGCACCGGTATCTATAAAAAGTTTTAGTGGTTTTGATATTGTTTCTAAAATTATATGCGGCAAGTTTCTTCCTAGTAATTTAACGGAAAATTTTCGATGGTTTCATTTTTGTTAACGTCCATGGGCTCAGGTGGTGGTTGTTCAATAGGCTGGCTGTTGGGATTGTTTTTTGGGAAACGATTAAAGTTATTAGGATTAAAATAATTAGGCTGAAAATTGTTAGAATGAAAATTATTATGGAAATTGTTACTTTGAAAACTGTTCTGTCCGTTTCTGTCCTGTTGGAGATACGGACTATTATTTTGATTATTATGGAATCGGTTGTTATTATAGAATGTCGATGTCCATTTTGAAATCGGTTATTGTTACTATTATGATTTTGATTTCTGATATTGGTTGCCGTATTGATTTCTATTTTGATATTGGTGATAATTATTCTGCTTCGATTTCTCAGTTGGCTTAGCTCTATTTGAGTTATTGTAAGAGGTGCTAAAATGTGCATAGGCTCAGGGCCGGCGCAAGACATTTCAGCGCCCGGCGCAGTCATATTTTGGCTCCCTTCCGCATCAGGATATAAGTTTGAAGATCAACTGTTTTGTTTCAGATACGGGCCTTAAATCTGCAATAAGGTAGCACAACGCGAATATAAATACATAGTACACTTATTATACATATGTATATTGTGAATAAAATTCTCATGGATAAATATAAGACCTACAAATATGGAGTATGATTAAAGGGACAACTTCTAATTGCAAAAATTCAGATTCGGAGATTGTGGAGACAAATAAAGGAAGTGCCAAGATAATTATAGTTATGACATAGTTATAACATCTTATATATTTTATAAATTTACTATTTTCAAAAATAATTAGAAGTTCACATAAGAAAATTTACACGTCGGGCCTTAGCTTTTGCGAATTCAGTTATTAACTCGTCGTAATATAATCCTTCCACCAAGTCTTTTTCTATTGATATTATTGCGAACCCCGCCAATCTTTCTTGTGACATACTTGATCTTAAATAATTTTTTATAATTTTTAGTTTCGAAAAACTTCGCTTGCCTGATGCAACGGTTACTGGCAATGTTAATAAAATGTTTAATGCAATTACTGCGTTCGGAAAAAGAGTATCGAGTTGTCGGTCATATATCATATGTAAAATTTGCTTGGGAGAGCTCTTTGTTTTCACCAGCGAAGCCAACATTTTTATTTCATCGAATAACTCTTTTCCACCTACACCTGAAGTATTATTAAATGATAATTTTTCCTCTAAGTTTAAGCAGTCCTGCATTGATATGAGCGTCGGATTTACCTGAAATTTATCAATTTTGTACAAAAATTGAAAAACACTATTATGCTATTTAATTTTTTCAAACAGAACGTATCGAAAAAATAGTCTGGTCTAAAATTTTGAAATAAAACTCAACTTTTAATTTTTGTACAGGGTCAGTAATTGGCTCATGTCATGTCATGTCACTTGCTATACTTTTTGCTTTATTAATAAATTCGGAAAACTTGGCTTCAATTCGCAAATCCTCCAAAAATGATTTCGTGGAATCTAATATTGCTACTGCGGTTTCCAAACATGCGTCAGGGGATTGTAGATGTTTACTTGCCATATTAATTTTTTCGAGAATGTCATACCAAATTAAAACACAACAAACGAACTGAAATTTTGTTATTTTGTTGCCAAGACATTCCGCCGTGTGTTTTGTTTTTACATCTCCAGATTCAGACAACTCCACTAACGCCTCATATACATCTCCTAAATGTTGAGCCAAAGGCCTTAATGCACTTATTCTACTCTCCCATCTTGTTTCATATAGTGGTTTAAGGGTTAGAGCTGATAAATGTTTTTATACCCGTCACTATGTGAAAGGGTATATTAACTTTGTCATGAAGTTTGCAACGCACAGAAGGAAGCACCTCCGACGATATAAAGTAAATATATTATTGATCAGCGTGACGAGAGAAATCGATTGAGCCATGTCCGTCTGTCTGTCTGTCTGTCTGTCTGTCCGTCTGTTGCAACGCAAACTAGTCCCTCAGTTTTGAAGCTATCGAGCTGAAAATTTGTATGCAAGTTTCTTTTTAGTGTACGCTGTATATATGTCGGAACGAATGGAATCGGACCATGGGGTCATGGGGCTGCCCCTGAAATTTAGGTTTTTCTAAGAAAAGCTTTTTTTTATGCACCAATCTTAACCAAATTTCACCCAAGTGTGTTCCTAGTATAGCCTCAAAACATATCTAGAAACGGATGGAATTGGAACATTACGTCATAGGGCTGCCATACAAACGAACCATTGAAAATTAAGTTCTCTAAGAAAAACTTTTTCCTTTTTAATCCGACCGTAACCAAACTTCATCCAAATGTGTTCCTAGTAAAGCCTCAAAAAATATCTAGGAGCAGATCAAATCGGAACACTATATCATAGGGCTGTCATACAAACCAACCACTGGAAATTAGATTCTTCTAGGAAAAACTTTTTTCTTAATGAACCAATCTTAACCAAACTTTGCGCAAATGTGTTTTTAGTAAAGCCACCAAACATATCTAGGAACAGATGAAATCGGAACACTACGTCATAGGGCACTCATACAAACCAACCGCTGGAAATTAGGTTCTTGCATGAACAACTTTTTTCTTTGTGAATCAATCAACCAAACTTCACCCAAATGTGTGGCCAGACGTACACCATTTTGCTGTACAATACCTAAAGCAGTTTGACCTGTCGTACAGCATTAGTAAATGTACAGCATTCCCAACGCCACACCAAAGAAGCCTAAATGACTTCATAAAAACCTTCTCGGTGAGGCTTGTAGTCAGTCTGTTAGGTGTTATTAGCAGGATAATCGCACTTTCATGTGGCAAACATTCATTTTCGATCATTTCGAAACTCTTTGGTCAATCGTTCTGAAATTTAATGTACCTAAATGTAAGCGGCAGGTAGCTCCACAACCTGGGGATTACATTTACTTACATTTCTCCATATTTTATGGTCGCCTATCTGCGTTCGACAGTTACAGCTGCCCAAATCGCACTTTCGACTTTTCTAATCGAAAACTTTATAAAATGTGTCCAATAAATTTGAAAATTGGCAGACGTGTGAACATTTCAAGGCTCTAGCTCACACTTGTAGCTGTAGACCTATACTTGGCGCTCACCGCTCACATTATCTCCAAATTTCAAGGTCCTACTTATCTGCGTTCTGGAGTTCAATCGATTTAATCGAAAATTGTCCCTAATTCGGAAATTTTGGAGCGTAAAATTTTGAAATTTAACAGCCATGTATAGAGGACCGCACTGCCCGTATTAGGTGAAAATCCCAAGCATCTATAGATGCCAATACTCAGAAGTAACAGCCATGTAAAGATGCGATTTAAATTTTTCACAAAACGATGGAAAAATTACTGTACTCCATCCGATTCCCCTATCAACCTCTTTAGTAAAAAGAAAATTCAAACTAAAGGACTCTGCAAGGATTTCCCCTATATTTCGACTAAATCCAATAAAGTAGCGATAAATCCCCAGAGAGTCGCCATCCGCTTAAGAATTCTCTACGCAATGAGGTATTAATTTATCTATTGTAATAAACAAAACGAAACTTTTAAATAGGTAGGTACAAGGATGTGTAATTTTCGTACTTCAAATAAACAGCTTCATGATTTTTGTCTCAGGGTCACGGATAGTCAGAGATAGGGAAAGGGCCATCATCATCCCAACAATGCTGCTGAGACTACATATGTTGGGTTTGCCTCTTTTAAACGAGATCCTGGCTACACTTCTCCCATGCCTGTTATAACTTTGCGTCTTAAAACATACATTTGCACTTCACATGCTGATGATGTTTTGTCTATGAGAACATTTAGAAGTTGAGGGATCTTTTCTGGGTCCTGTTTAGTACCAACAGAACCTTGCAAGGACGTAGCCAGGATTTAGCTGGATATCATAAATTATGACATTATTAGAATCTTGTTGTTAATTGTAGACACTAGTTTCGGCGCTGCCCCAATGCATAATATGCCTCCTGTCTCACTGTTCCTGTGTCGAATCCAATTTTATCGCTTGACGAGGCTGGGCGAGCACGAGTGCACGCACGATTACTTTATTGCTCTGCTATCATCGGAAGCAGAGAGTGCCACGTCTACAACGCAGCGTTGCCACTCATGTTACAATTGTAACATTTTGCTACAAATTCCAATTTCTTGTTACAATGTTACACTCCGACCAATTTTGTTACAATCTGGTGAGAGTGGAGAATTCAACTATATATTTTAATATTTTTCTTCTATAAGTGACATGAAGAAGTATTTCGAAAAACAAATTTTCTATTTTTATGATTTGTGCATGATCACCCACCGATTCAGTCATCACAGTAAAAAGTTTATTGAATTTCCCACACAAAGTGTAGTAAAAATTACTACAAAAAAAGCTAAAAAAAAAATTGAAATTTAATCTTACACATTTCTTTAGCAAAAGGTTAAAATAAATGAAAACTATTAAATTTTAAATAAAATATTGTGAAATCACATTGCTACTGTAATTTTACAAACAAAAAATGTAAAATTAAATCAAGTGAATGTGATTTTTCATCATTTAATGTAAAATTAAATCAAATGAATGTAATTTTTCATCATTTCATTTTTACATTTGGAAAATCTTGTCGATAGTATTCTGCTACGCTGTGTGGCGCACTTGGTTGAGTCGCCACTCTACGATGCTAGTAATCTAGAGGTCCGTAGATCGAATCTCGGCGTGGTCCAAAAATTTCGAACATGTGAGGATAGGAAATATATAGGGCTTGCAACATTATATACACTCCGAAATTATATGCATTGTAACGTTGACTCGAAATTGCCTATAAACGGCTGAGTTAACGTTAAGTTAATTTTAAATAAAAAATTTAATTTTACACATGGGTATGGGACTTGTTTCCCTCTATGAATTTAAAATTAAATCTTTGTTGGAAATGGGTTAAATGTATTGATGCTATTTTAAATGCTTTATTTAACGTAAATTTCGTGTTGTAAATTTACAACTCTGAAAGTTGGCAACCAATTGCCTACTCTGAAAGCTGTAAAAATTTAAAACCGTGAGGCATGTCAAACTTGTGGCCCGCGGGCCACATGCGGCCCACATCGCCGTTTTGTGTGGCTCACGGCCAGATAGGAAAAACACAGTATGTATCACATTGTGTAAAAATAAAAAATGTAAATGTTTGTAAAAAATTAAAAAATGAGGCGTTGAGCTAAAGTCCAAGAAATTTATTAAAACTGGTCAATTCTATTGCTAATGCAAACTTAAATTCTGTATTTATAAATCCTACTCTCGGTTTTAGGAAGCTAGCACTTTTTCAAAGTACTTTTGTGGAGGAAAATATAATGCCCATTGTGAACTTTTTTTCTCCCGAAATTTATTTAAGAAAGCAGTATTTGGCTTTGCCACAGTTGCGTTATAACGTATGTTCACATTTTTCAGGTACTCGACATTTTTGTTCGAACTTTATTATTGTCCGCCGAATGATTTTGGCAACCAAGGTTATTTCTGGATGACTGGCTTTGATAAGCTGTCCAAAATTTGAAGTTAATTACTCAGCAAATAGAAGTTGTTAATCAATCCACCAAATTTCGGCGTTTTTTTAAGTCTATAAGTGTTTTCATAAGTTTTATCCTGCGGCCCGCTCAATCCTGAAGACGCTGACATTTGGCCCAGGTCAGGTATTGATTTAGACACCCCTGGATTAAGTAGCCGTTTTTAATGGTCCTTCCTAAATTCACTATCAGTGTTCATTCAACTATACCAGCTAAATTGTGCCAAGCCTTCGAGTCAGTTCAGTAAATGAATTGAATTTTACATTGGCGCAGAGTCAAACGAAATATTTACGGGTGCCAATATGTTTTCTCGTCATTCGGTAAAATTTAGAATGCAAGCTTTATATGGGCACCAAATTTCATTTTAAATCAAAAGAACATTTAAGAAGGAACATGATAGCTTAAGTAAAATTGATTTGCGAGTAGTTTGATAGTATTTTGATGGACAGAAAAGAGCAGATGAGCTAACATGTCGGACGACGTTCGACATCTTCACTTACGGTCCTGAGCCTTTTTTCACAATGACTTTGAAAGCTCAAGCATTGTCTGAGGTACTGGAAGGAGCATCTCGTTTTGCGACAACATAAAGAACTAAGATGCCCTTCCAATCATTCGGAAACTACACTTCTGACCATATTAATTGCGATATTTCTAAACAATTGTTTTTGTATTGAATCTGTTCTCAAATCGCGGGTTCGAAATTAAACTAAGTTTGGAAATTTTGACATATCGTTGCCTGTATTAGGACACCAAGATTCATTGCGAGATTTCCACTTCTTTATTAAAGTTTTATTGTGCGGAGTGCCCTGAAATGCTGGCTATCCACATTACCTTTAAAAAACATTTGTTTCATAATACCTTACATAATACCAACTATCACGCTAATTTTTCTTTAAATCCATGGACTCGCCATAATATACAGAATTTATGGAACAGAATGGATAACATTTTCGGAAAACGTCAGCTATTTTCAAAATCGTTTGTTTTAATTTATAGCTCTCCACTATTTGTGCGAGCAATCATTCATTTCGGACTTGCGTACATTTATTGCTTAATATGTTCATTAAGACCAATATCTTCAAATTTGTTACACTCAACCTAAAAATGTTACAATTTTATGAGATAAATGTTACACTTAGAAATCTGAAAACGGCAACCCTGCTACAACGCCAAAGGATTATTTTCTGTACAATTATAGAAGGGCTCGTGGGCCATGGTATATGCACGAAGCAGCAACTATGGAACTATGGAAAGTACGATCGCGTATCCGGTGCCCGCGTCATGCTGCTTTTTCCTTCCCTTCGCACGGCTCAAAAAAAAAAATCCTTCATTCTTATAGCGAAATATTTTATTTCAAATTGTGTAGCCTGTATGAGTTCTTACGAAATTTCTTGTTTCCATTATGAAAGACGATCCCAATTTTGGGTCACCAGATTTTTTGTGTGTTCCAAATTGTTTATTATATAGTCACTACTTTCGTCCAGATGACACAATTTATCTGACTGCAAGCTTAATTTCGGAAGAGTTTTAGAAATGAATAAATTAGAAATACTGTAGGAAGTTAGGGACTCCTGGACCCCTCCTCAGGATACGCCCCTGGAACCTTGCTTTCCCAAGATTCACCACACATTTCCCAGAATAAAGGCTACTATTCTTGCTGTATTCCGTTTAGGAAGATATCACTTATGAAAGAATATGTGGACGTTTTATGGCATCCGTCATGGTGGTAGCCTCGTGACATACAATCGACGCCGCTTAATGCTATTACATCGGGATTTTGCTGTTTTGATAACATTAAGCGAATGATAACAAATAATAAAATAGTACGATTGAGAGTTTGCCTGAAAACCGAATTCCGGAATGTGTACTGCATTGGGCCTTCGGGAATCTAGTCACCTTAGGCTAGTAAAGCCTCAGAAGATATTTAGGAATGGATGGAATCGGAACATTACATCATAGGGCTGTCATACAAACCAACCCCCAAATATTAGGTTCTTGTAAGAACAACTTTTTTCTTTTTGAATCTTAACCAAAATACATCCAAGTGTGTTCCTAGATTAACCCCAACGTATCCAGGAACAGATGGAATCGCAACACGTCATATAGGGCTGCGGTAGAAATTTTTAACACAAAAGGAGCTTAAGTTTCATTCAAATGTGACGGGTATTCAAATTTCGGCCGCGCCCGAAATTAGCCTCGGTCTCGTTTTTTTTAAACTTGCCATCTATTATAATTAATGAGAATTAGAAAAAAAGACATAAAGAGTTTCAACAGTGTCGAAAAAGTCAACCGCTATGGAAGAACTATGTGCTGCATCTACAATAACTAAATTGAGGAAGTGAGATGAACATGGGACATAAGAAGCTCTGGGCTCTAAATTTCTTATATGCGCCTGCATACCCGATCGCTTACCTTTCATATTAGCAGCGTTGTCATAGCCTTGCCCCTGACAATTTACTAGAGGTATTTCTAGGTTATTCAGTTGATTTAACACCAATTCGGTCAAACTGAGGACTGTTGAACTTTCAGAAACCAGAAAACCTAAAAAATACTCTTGTATTTACCTCATTATTTTCAATTTCGACAATTCTAACCACTAGCGATAATTGTTCTGTCCTACTAATGTCTGGATACGATAATTGAATAATATTTTGCCATTTTAATCTTTTCCAATATTTTTTTTCTTGTAGCATTTGAAAGAAGACCTATTAATTCATTTTGTATGTCCTTACTGAGGTATTTATTATTAGTTTCTCGATCCTGTATTGGTCTTAAATGCTCTGCTAATACCAAGTCAAACTCACTTACTAATTCTACCAATTTCAAAAAATTCCCATTGTATAGGCTGCTGGATATCCATTGCTGATTCGAGTGAATCGGGATTTCGGTAATATAAAACCGTTTTCTTTGGTTCCGGGATTTTGTTTTTAAAAATATTAAGAGCGGTCCCTTGATTATTGCGGGCGCATTCATTGGCTGCTTCGCCCTCACCAAGAACAACTAATGTTTTGTTGTTCAGGCTGCGAAGTTTACTTTTAATTTCATTAAAAAATTCGATGGTATTAGTTTTAAAAGTAGCAGGCGTAATTTGTCGTAGAGTTCATCTATAGTAAGACGATCCCCGAAATTGTTTTGTAATATTTTTTAATTGGGAAGATCCCAAGAGGTAGCTTAACAGTTGATTTCGATGATCTCCCTAGTTCTTCCTTTTAGTTTACTTTATTACTTTTTACTTTTATTGTATCGCAAAATAATGGCTGTAAGACTTCGTTAAATGCTTCGATCATAGGGCTTACTCTATCTATAAGGGATATTGGAAAGCACACAGGAACTAAGGCGAGCAACGCACAGGAGCTGGGCACTGCACGAAAGCTGCAAAACGCAGGAACTATGGCGAGTAACGCACAGGCGTACAATTGTACACGCACGACGAAATTGTTCCGAAATTGATTTGTATTTTAAACTACCGGAAATTCGGTCGCGAAACTACGTGACAAAGATTTAATAATCACGATCACACGGACTTGACGTGTCCCACTACGACTGCGCCAATTTTAGCATCGAAGACACCGAAGCTTAAAAAATAAATTTTATTTGTTTCGTATAAAGTACAATTATGTTCTATCGAAGTTACTCTAAGTTACTAGCGCGTCGCCCGAGTCATGTCGCGATTTTTATATATTTATTTTGCTGACAACTAAATATTATGTTCCAATAATTCGTTCGTGTGATAGCAGCCAAAAATATTTCTTGATAATATGGAAAAATTGTCGCTGCACACTTCGTTGCACGACTCACGGATGGCCAATCTGACGAACAGATCCCTCAGCGAACTGCTCTTCTGAAGCCAGGACAATTGACCAACTCGGGCTTCGCTATCTATCACTTCTATCTATCTATCAAACGAAAAAAGAACCTAAAGCTTTAAAAGTTAAGTTAAAGGCAAAATTTCGAATAAAAATCGGACTATCTAACACGTCCGGACTCGGCACAGTTCCAAAATCAAGTCCCCGTACTCTAAAAAAACGGAAAATTTTTCGGTGGAACGAACCATACCATTCCTATTTAAAAAGTTAATTACCTCTTTTCCCCACGAAAAATCACACCCGCACTCAACATAATTTTATCATCCCACCCAACATCCTAGAACTCGTATCAAAATTTGCATATGACACTGCATATCAATTGAAGTGCATGCATAGTGTTCTGGCGTTAAGTTTGCTGGGAAGGTCAAGTAACAGAGGATGCCTAGCAGCCTCACTAGACAAATAATAATGGCTTGTTATTCCAAACTTAAATGACAACTTTATTCTGGTAATTAATCGTATTTATACAAACTTATTGCTAACCTAAGCATAAGTTGGATTTTAATGGTTGTATTGCCGGGATCGTTTTACTCAATCAGAGAAAAATGTTGTATATCCTCCAGTGTTGATCCACGATGAAATGAAAGTCGTATTTTCTTGTTTCGAACCAATATATTTCGGTCAAAAGACCATCATCAGGGTTCTAATTTTATGAAACAATAAATACAAAACTTAATTATACGGTAATTATAATAAAAAAAAAGTTAAATAATACCTTTTTTATGTTACAAAAGGGTTACATAATTGAAACAACTATTGTAGGAACAAAGACTGACATTTAGTTTTCATGTCAAGTCGCGAAAATGGCAAAAAATGTAACAGAAAAAAAAAATATTTAGTACTAGTACAATTAGATGTTGGAATTGTTATTTAGTCCAAATTTTATTAGATTATAGTAGGTGTTAGAATAATCCTTTTTGTCGCTTTTTTCGTTGCACGCTATGTTTTCGTATTTAATGATCTGATTTACCTCTTGGATTTGCAATTTTGTTTTATTCCGTTCGCTAGCCAAAATTTTCGGTTGCTCGAAATTAAACTGGTGACTTTGTTTAATTGAATGTTTGGCTAGTGCTGACAAATTATTATTAAGGGCCTTTTTTGTGTCGTATTGGTGTTGCTTAATACGGCTGCCAAGCTTCTGTACGGTTTCGCCTATGTAAGTTGCATCACAATCAGAGCAGTCTATCTTGTAGACAACACCAGATCGATCCTCAGTTGGAATTGTTGATTTCAGGTTCGTATACATTGCTTGGTTTTTTGTATGTGGTCGCATAGCTAGATCGAGCTGCGGAACAAAGTATTTACAAGTTCGTGAGATCGATTCGCTCAGCTTAGGTACATAAGTCAACGACGAAAACGTTTTATCCGTGTTTGATTGATGAGCTTTAGAGTTTTCGTCAGTTGATAAGAACGCATAGCTAGTTTGGTTCACATTTCGATGTTGTCTTACTTCACCAATCAGCTTTTGTATGGTAGCATGTGGATAATTATTCTTTGACAGAATATTTTTAATCTTAGTAAGATTGTTACTCCAAAACTGCTTATGGCTGACTTTGAAAACTTAACGGATGAAAGATTTCGCAACGTTGAATTTCATTTTAGCCGGGTGGTTTGAATAATAATTTAGCAGCCTATTCGAAGCAATGGGTTTGTGGTACCAGTTTGTAATTATACGGCAATTGGTGGTACGATGTAACGTTAGATCTAAATAGTTTAATTTGCCGTCTTGCTCGCATTCGTATGTGAAATTAATGTTTTGGTCATATTCATGCAGTGCATTGAGGACTTGTTCAATTTTATCTGCAGGGACCGCAGTAATATGATCATCGACATACGACTTCCAGAATAAAGGAACGAAATCCAACTTTAGTAGCGCTTCACCAACAAGATCATCAAGCACACGTTCAACCAATATCGGAGCTAGACTCGATCCCATAAATAATCCCGATTTCATTGAATACAACTTTTCATTGTAACTGAAATAGTTGCAATCAATGAGGCAGAATCTCAGCAGGTTTAAAAATACTTTCTTTGGGATTTTGGTGTGCTTGCTGACGAACCGATCGAAATCTCTCTCTATTAGACGTAAGGCTAGGTCTGTTGATATGTTTGTAAAACAGTTCGTAACGTCGAAAGATACAAGCTTATAATTACCGTATAATTAAGTTTTGTATTTATTGTTTCATAAAATTAGAACCCTGATGATGGTCTTTTGACCGAAATATATTGGTTCGAAACAAGAAAATACGACTTTCATTTCATCGTGGATCAACACTGGAGGATATACAACATTTTTCTCTGACTAAGCATAAGGTTTACATATAAATCTTATTGCTAACGTAACATAATTGGTTCACTTGTTGATTTTAATGCTGACGCGAATAGAATTGCTTTTATGAAATATTATCGTTTTTATGTGTGAATGAACTTAAAGGCTATGGTATTGTGTATAATGGATATATGTATAATAATGCAACAAGTGAACCTTACGTTCGATTTATCGAACACATAGAATATGCTGCTATGTGCTATCTCTCTTTCTGCATATTCCCACTCTCAGTCTGTAAATAGTTCAAATGGTAGATCTGTGCGAGTGATAAGAACTACAAGTAGATCAAATCGATACTCGCACAGCTGATCATAGTTGAACGTTAAATAAGAGAGTATTGATATGAGACTATGCAGAATGGTTTGATTTTTTTTATCCCCTTTGCATATAAAGTTTCAAATACTCCACTTTTTTAATTTCATTGAAAACTGTGTTGTACTCAAAAATGATTTATTATAAAAGGGATGTAAATAAAACACAGTAAGTGCAATAGTGTTAACAGCTATTTCTCGCCGGGCTGCCAGTTTTGATAAAAACTGACTATCGAAATTTTGATCGGCCTCGAATGAAAGCCACATATGGGCAGCATCTGTCAGAGATGCATCCATATTTTGGCAATTGTTGATAAGGACGCGAATTGGGTTTGAAGGTCTCTTTATGTGACCTTACACTCTCAATCAACTCCTCATCAAATACTACATATTTTTTGTTACAGAAACCTTAATTTTTCGTGGTTTCGCATTTGATTTGCTTAAATATTTGCAAATTTGTTAGTAAACTCTCAAAAGCATCCCGATACGAGCACTAACGAGTCTCACAATCAAGCTTGATTCATTTACCACCTTGAACAACAATAGAATGTTTAAGCTCAGAACTCTTGAACTCTTTTAAGACTAAGACATTATCTATCAATTTCTTGTCGGTAATATCTTTATTCAACAAGTTTCCGATATGGCTATTACATCTGGAATGCCATAAAACATGCTCAACGTTTTCCCCTTTCTTACCATGGTGCTAGCATTGTCAGAAACTGCGGCATAAAATGTTGTATTATACATTTTTTTCTCGAGATCTATGGACTAAATGGATATGATGTTATACAAATTGTCCGCTGTTTCTCCTTCAACTCTTAAATCCCACGCATTCATTCGATTTTGTCTTTGGCGTTGTGTATATGGTGACAATTGTTTTGGTATTAGAGGATGCATTATATTAAATATGGTCTGAACTGCATATGGTGATCCTTTCTTGAACCCAGGCATCATCATGGCATTGTAAATATTCGCGCCAAGCAAAATGTCAATGCATCCAGGTGTATCACATGATGGATCTGCTAACTCCTTGATCGCTAAAGGAGTATTAATCTTCGTTTCTACTGCGGGGCACACGTTCGTTATGTTGGGTGTTGCGTATTTGAATAAAATGACTGCACTTAGCGGGACTAAAATTTTATTTCACGTGTCTTGTCATGCCACAAAGCGGAAGAGAACAGAAGGAAGATAGCTATATGCAATGAAGTTAGTTAAGCTTGTACATATACAAAGTTAGTTGCAATTGTCAAACAAATTAAGCTGGTTAGAATTCTAAAACATAACATTGGGTAGCTGCTACGATAATTGCAGTAGCAGAATCGGAGTGTCTTCGCTTTATCGTTAACTTAATGGTGCCCTTTGCTTTGATCGTTGATGATGCTTCTACGCCATAAGCATACGCCATAGGGCCGTTTCAGATTGTAAGAAAACGACGGTACGGGTAAACTTGCACGACAAGAACCAAACGTACGTTCATTTCACACTATCCGATCAAAACACTGACGGGCGAACAATAATCACACAGCAAGTGTTTGAACGGATGAATAAAAAAGCGATTTTATTCGTTAAAAGGTTTTTATTCGACTTCTTCGTGAAGTGAGCTTTGAACAAAGACTAAGACTAATCAATTTATGCGCCAATGAACCGATATAAAAAAGTATTCCTCCAAAAGTACAATGCAGCATTTTTACGCAATTGCTTATTGGCGAGCATTGCACTTTGCAATATGACCGCTATTTAGGTCAGTTACAAAGTACAAGCAGCGTCAACAAGGCAATTGTGAAAGTCAGTAATATGACCGTGCGTTAGCATACTCATAATTACGTAACTTAGAATTATGTACGTTGAACCTTTGGAAGAATATTATTCGTGATTGCTTTAAACACACTCCCCCGCGAATATTTAGAGATGTGCGAAATATTAATTTGTTGGTTTTCATTGACACATGAACTGTTACAATAAAATAGATTATATCACATTACTTGTATTTTTTTTTTTTGAATTTATGAATGAACAATTGAATAAACCGAAAATGTTTGAAGCATACAAAAAACAGCTAAAGTAGTAAAGTATGAAATTTAATAGGAACATGAGTTTTTCTTGGCTTTTTTTTTTGTATAATTTGTTGATTAGTTGATTGTTGATTGGTAGCAATTTGTTGATTGTAGCACTTTGTTGATTGTAGCAATTTGTTGAGTGTTGTCTACGTTGGTTCAGCCGTATTTACGCTGGAACCTGTCCTGGTGGCGGATCCCTCTAAGGGTTGTAAAGTGAACCATGTTCCCATCACTCTGTCCTCGGGCGATAAGTGGCTAACGAAATTCGATGCATTTTCGTCATGATGTCGAACCTTACGCATTGCACACGCGATAATGGCGAAGATGAGGCAAGCGATTCCCGCAAATCCGAATGGTATTGCGTATTGCATCCAGGTTCTGCTTGATGATTCGCTACTATTATCAGCTTCCGCTTGCAAAGCTTGCCTTATTCGTGACATTTCCGCGTTGGAGCCATCAAGTAAAACAGGATCTTGAATTAAAGGCGACAAGTTTGTTGGCGCCACAATATCGTCAATTCCAGACCAGCTTTCTTCCCCAATTAGGTTTCCACCAATAAATCGGTAGTCAGCAGACATCATCTCGCAGCCTTCAAAGTCGACTAGACTTACAGCGGTTGGGAGTGATATCTCGCTTTGGTTGCACTTAAGTTTAAGTCCACGTCCAGCTTATATAACTCCCAGATGCTCTGAAAGTCTGTAAAATTAATTATTACTTGTTAATTCCGTCATTTGGCACCAATTTTTGGCATCTGCGGATTCGTTCGATAATTTACTCGCGCAGGAAGGGATCTTTCGAAAGATCACTGATTCGTAAAATCGGGGCCATATTGTGAAAGCTTCTGATGGAAAGAAGTATTTATCACCGCTCGCGTTGATAACAATTCGCTGAACAGGCTGTTTATTGTCAAATAAGTATAGCGAGTTATTTTTGAGAGGTACGGATATAACAGCCTTTTCTGAATACTTTTCCTTGTATGCTAACGGGACTGTGTAGCTAAGGACTATTTGCCCATTTCTAATAAATTTGGTTAACGGTTTGCTTCGAAATAACAATTTTGTCTCCTTTACATCCGGCAGAGTAACATACGGTAACATAGGATAGATCTTTTCAATGTATCTTTTAAGTTCGTCGAAAGGCGTCAACTCGTCTAATTGATGAAGTTTTGCTACTACTTCGTCGATTAGTATTTCTATACCCGTTGCATAGTCTGTTATCTTTTGCTCTAAAAGAATAACAATTTGCTGTTTCTCGATTTTGTCGAGTTGTTGCTCGACTTGCTCATATTCAATAGTAGAAAGGTTTAAGGCTAAGGAGGCTATCCGGGCCGCTTTTCCTTCCACAGCTTTGATTTGTTTGCTCAGCTGATAATTTTCATACCCTAAATAAGCAAGAGCGCCTGTCGATATAACGTGAGGCAGTATTTTGGAACCAACTTTCAGAAGTAGAGGTCCAACTGCTCGTTTTGGTCTGGTGTTATATTCCGCGAGAATAGTACTATTTAGGGAATTGAGCTGCTGTTGAAGAGCTTGATGGAGGTTTGAGCAATGAGCCTTCGTAGAATTTTTCACAGTTTCGCAGAAATCGTTAAATTCTAAAATTTGTGTGGCGATCATTTGAATGTCATTTGTGATATTAACGGATGTTGCCACGGTAAAATTAAGTTCTGTCGCCTTGATTTGAGCATCGCCTATGGTGATTACTTCGGTTTTGTTTAGCATATTATAATGAAGGTTAGCATTTGCCCCACCAACTGCGGAACTGAAGCATAGAAGACAGCAAAGAGCGAATGTCAATATTTTCGATACGTTGCAGCTTGAGCTCGGAATATTTTTCTTGGTCTTTGATCGGATAACCATTCTCTGAGAATCACTACTCTCCTGGTTATCATTTTTGCCCTTTTCGTCATTGGCTTTAGATACCTCTTCCTCTGGCAGAAGAGGCACTACCTGATGTACAGCTCTTAGAACGTTGTTTCTTAATGCCGTTTTTAAGGTGACTTGTCTCACGATGCCCTTCGGATCAGGATAAGTCTCTAAAATTCTAGCTGCTGTCCAGGTCAGTGGGGAGTTGCCGGTATCCCTCAATAGGACCAGGTCTCCTGTCTTCAATTGACGGCCAGGGCGCTTCCACTTATATCTTTTCTGAAGGTGAGATAAATATTCATTCTCAAATTTATTCCAAAACTGACGTTGGAGTTCTCGAACTTGAAGCCATCTTTTTGTGGCAGGAAGGTCCTCTTTTAATCCATTACCCATTGGAGGAGCAATCAGGCTTCGTTGGATGGCAAAATGGGCCGGCGTTAAGACTTCTACATTTCCTGTCCCTTGATCGTTGATAGGATAAATTGGGCGGCTGTTAAGGATAGCCTCCCATCCACAAACGGCTGTATTAAATTGCTCATATGTCAGTTTCTCTATTACTGGTTGTCGTTTAATAAATCTTTTCAGGCTTCCTACGGCCGCTTCAAAAAGGCCACCGAAGTGGCTTGCCCTTGGTGGATTGTGGAGCCAGACTATACTTTTTTGGGCAAATTCTTCTTTTAATTTGAGCTGATTCTTTTCCCATGCATCTTTAAGTACTTTTGCAGCACCAACCAGGTTGGTCCCGTTATCTGAGCGGATTGTATTGGGTTGCCCTCTGCGGCTTGCGAATCTGCTGAATGCAGACAAGAATGTGTTAGTGGTTAAATCTGAACATATTTCCAGATGAATTAATTTAGTGGACATACAGACAAAAACTGCTACATAAACCTTCATTGGCTTGGCGAATTTTAACGGACTAGATTTTATTTGAAATGGTCCACAAAGATCTGTACCAACATTTTGAAATGGGAATGATGGTGTTACTCTTTCTCGATGTAGATCTGCCATTAAGGGTTGAACGCTTTTAGCTCTCATTCTTGTACAAAACACGCAGTTTCTTGACCATTTCTTTATTTGTTGCTGCAATGCTGGAGCGTAAAATCGTTCAAGAATACGAACGCTTGTGACTCCGTTGCCGCAGTGTTGATACTTTTCGTGAGTGTCTCTTATCAGCAGGTCCAATAAATATGATTTGCTCAGAATAATGGGATGTTTTTTCTCATACGGGAGGCTGGCATGTTCAAGTCTTCCTCCAACTCTCAATAACCCAGTGTTTTCGTCGATAAAGGGGTTTAATGTTGAGAACCAATGTCTCTTCTCCACCGCTTTTCCATTTTTTATTCTTTGTATTTGTTCGCCAAATAACTCGTATTGCTGACATCTGATAATAGAAATTTCAGAATTTCTAAGTTCTTGTACTGATAGCGGTCCTCTAACCTTTGTTTTCCACCGTAAACATCTAGCGATGGTATATTTATCAATCTGTGCCATGAAGAAAATCGTTTTATGAACTCGGCATCGAATTCTTCTTCAGTGTTGGAGTCGATCGATGTGAAGAGGGCGAACGTTTCTTCACTTGGAGTCATAGGTAAATCTTCTTGTAAGAAGCTTGGTCCAGAAAACCACAACCGATGACCGACTAAAGATTCTGGGGAGAGACCTCGCGACGCGCAATCAGCTGGGTTCTCTCCAGTACGTACATGATGTAAGTCCGCTGGTGATATAACTTTCCGAATCATATTCACACGGCGTTTAACAAATTTATTTTGGATACTTTGAAGATTCCGTACCCAGGATAAAGCAACCATGGAATCAGTGTATGCAATGAATTTCAACGGTATGTTTCCAAGACTCTTCTTCACGTCCGAATTAAGTTCCATTAGAAGAGCTATACTTTCCAATTCCATCTTTGGAGTAGTACAAAGTTTTGACTCTTTGTTTGCTTTAGTCTTCATGGGAGTAACACGCCCTTTGGCTGCAATCAAGCGGATAATGTAGCCGTTATTCGTGACTGCCCTACTGTAAATTACTGCGGCGTAGGCATCACCTGAAGCGTCGCTGAAGCCTATAAGTTCTATTGTTTTAGAACTGTCGCTATTTTCTATCCATCTCGGGATACGTAATTGGTTAAGGCATTCCAGTGTCGCAAAATTTTTCTCGAACTGTCTTTTCAACTTTGAATCAATTTTATCGTCCCAATCGTAGCCGTTTGCCCAAAGGTTCTGAATGTCTATACGAAACTTCATGACCACAGGCAGTAGCCAACCGATAGGATCAAAAATAGCTGCTGTTACGCTTAGGATGTCTCGTTTTGTGTATTTACCGTTAAGTTTCGGTTTAATATTATACGTGAAGCAATCATCTTTGGGACTATAGTGCAATCCGAGCAGCTTGATTTTGAATTCGTCTTTCGGGACTTCTAGGTACGACTCAATACGCTCTTTCTTCGCAATTAGATCTAGTACTGCTGGATGATTTGAGGCCCACTTCGTAAGCGGCATTTTGCCCTTATCAAGGGTCGATAAGATCTTCGAAATTAACTCTTGAGCGGTTTGTATATCGTGTGCTCCATATAACAGGTCGTCCATATAGAATGCATTTTCAATTATCCATTTCGTTTCATCATCTGGCGAATTGTCGAGGGCAATTTGTCGCAGAACACGTATGGCTTGCCAAGGGGCGCAATCAAGCCCGTAAGTAATCGTTGTAAGGCAATATTCATCTAGAGGTTCTTCGGGGTCTTCCCGCCATAATATACGAAGCTTAGATTGATCCTCGTCACAAAGCTGAACTTGTCTATACATTTTAGTTATGTCAGCCGAAAAAATAAATTTGAATTGACGGATTCTTGTAATTATATGGAATATGTGGTTTTGCAGTTTAGGCCCAGGATGGATACATTGGTTCAAACTGATGCCGTTGCTCGAAGGACTGGATGCGTTGACATTCCTAATTTTAGTGGTGATGGCATCATTCCTAAATATGCTTAAATACGGAATATAATAGACTTCGCCGCTACCATCACTTTGGAGCTCTTTCAATACCGGTTTCATGTGACCTAAATTCAAGTACTCCGTCATGAACTCATCGGACATTTTCTTGTGTATAGGGTTCTTTACCCACTTTCGTTCCTGAACACAATACAACCAAACTGCTTTGTTGTAAGAGTTCCCGAGTACTGGCCCCTCTTGGCGCCAGGGGATTGGAACAACGTAACGACCATCGTTTGTTCGATAATGCTTCTCTTGAAACAACTTTTCGCAATAGTCCTCTTCTGCGAGAGTGGCGTCGTCATACTTTGCAGGCATATCCCAAAATTCGATTAGGCGCTGCTCAAATTCTGCCAGAGAAACGTGGGAAGATGTAAATTTTGTGATATTAGTGTTTTCTGACCCCGACGAACTTTCTATCTGGCTGGTCTCTGCAGCTGGGCCCGACACAATCCATCCTAGTTTGGTGTTTTGGAAGAGGTACCCGTCTATTATTTCGACTCCTTCCAGGAACAGTAAGGGCAAAATATTAGAGCCAAGTAAAACTGGAACATGGGTTGGATGATGGAACGTTGGATCTGCCAATTTTTTCCCATTTAATGATAGTTGAAATTTGGACGGTAGATTTGGGAGACGGCCTTTTGTCACTCGATTCACCACAAGCGCTTTCGTTGTTATAATTGTTCCGTTGGTGTCGTTCAGCTTAATTTTCAGATATACCACTGCTGTTAATTTTTTCGATGAGACTCCTCCCACACCAAAAACTTCGACGTTAGTACGTTTCTTTTTCAGTCTCAGTTTCTGGACTAAGTCCTCTGCAATGTAGCTACTTTGGCTACCCTGATCTACCAGACAACGTACAGATACACTTTCACCATAAGTATCGACCAAATTTGCAACAGCTGTTGGTAGAATAGTTTCTGATGATGAGAACTTGGTTGCGTTTTCACAGAAATGAGCGACAACTTCCGATGGTACTACTCCGCTCGTTGGTCGTTTTAGTGGATGCATGAGCGTGATATGCTGCTCTTTGCAAATATCACATTTTAAAGTTTCCCGTTTACGGCAGGGATTTTTAACGTCGAAACGGTTAGAAAGGCAGTAAATGCAGATTTTATGGTGCCTTAGCAACGATTCTTTGTTGTTAGAATCCAAAAGTTGCTTGCATTTAATCGTGAAATGCTCTCCTGTGCAGATGAAGCATTTGAACTTTTTTGGTTGGTATTGCTCCTTTTTGCTTTCGGATGTAGTTGATTGGTTTGCCTGGGAGTCTTGAGCCAAAAAGGAGTTTACGCGACGCTTAGAAGCAGGAACAGAACTTGTTTTTAATTTCTGGAATGGATCTGTCGCATGGGTTACTGGGGCCATAATAATGTACCGGTGTTCCAAAAACCAATCGATTTCAGCTATTTTTACCGGCATTCGCGGGTCTCGCAACGATGAATCAAACTCTCGTCGAGTTTGTAGATCCATTTTTCTGGTGATCACAAATGGGATAAAGGGAACCCCTTCTTCGGGTTCAAATCCAGCTTTTTTGATGTTTTGGATGACCGATCTCATAACATCTAAAGCTTTACCCATGGAACCTACGTCATCTTGTGAGATTTGCGGTAAATCGATAAGCATTTGGATTTCTGTTTCGATTAACGCCCGACGGCTGCTGTATCTTCGATTCAGCAGCTCCCACGCTTGTCGGTAATTACCACCATAAACGCCAAGGTGCTCGATCACCCGTTTCGCATCGCCTTCCAACTTGCTCTGCAGCATCATCGCTCTCCGTGTCGTTGATTGCTGACCCGTCATATACCGAATTAAAGATACTGCGGAAGAGCTCAAATTGACGGATATCGCCATTAAATATTGGAATGTTAGGGACAGGAGGGCAGGGGCGTGACCGATATATTCTGTCGTATGGTAGATACTCGCGACCAATATTTCCCCAACGATCGTCGTTAAAGCGCATTCGCTCATTGTCTGGTTGCCGCCTATACTCGGCTTCTCGTTCAAATGTGTCCGCGTACCCTCTACCATAATTCGGTCCACGCGGCCGAAGATCAAAGTAGTCTCTACCTTCGCGCGAATCTTCGTATCCGTAAGACGTCTGTTCTTTAGGATTGCGAATATTGGATGACCAGCTATCCCGGAGGGGTCGTTCTAGTCGTTTCCCATCACTCGAAGGAAGCTCCACACGAGACGGCGAATCAGAGCGCCCATGAATATTGTTTACGGCACGCTCTTGCACGGGGGGTACTTGCTTTGGAACAGCGCCTGAAGCTGTGTCAGCTGTTCCGTGTCTTGGAGTGCCTTGCGAGATTGACATATTAGATGCATTCGGCTGCATCTCACCCACTTGTATTTCAGAAGGTTTTATTTGTTGTGGTGGTGAACTTGGCGGTTTTGCACCATCTTCTGTGTTTTCATTGATAATGAGCTCCGGGTGCACACGAGCAATAAAATCCCGCGCCCGATTGAAAACACCCCGAATTGTCTCAATTTTATTCCCCGTGAAGTACGGAGAATCTTGGGGGATGTTCGCCGAACATAACAGCACATGCGTGTCTGTTATTTGCATGTAAATGCTTCTGATTCGAAGCCATCCCTCTTGAAACCTCTCGAGCGTACGTCGCTCCGCCGGCAGTTTACACAACGCCTCGCGTAAATCTTCTATCTCGAAGACCCGGCGTTGCTGTTCATCAATAAGCTCTTGGAATTCTCGGGAATCCATTTTAACTTTTGTGTTTTTTTTTTTTTTTTTAATAAAATGTATTGTGTGTGTGTGCTCTACTTACATATACCTCCTGTATGGCGTATTGTCAAGTCACTAATCAGGGGCAACACAAGAAAAGGTACAAGCACAAAAAATAGTTAAAAAGGGGGATAGGGGCGATACGCGAAAATCTTTTGGGGAAGCACACAAAATGTTTAAATGAAGACAACACGATATAAAAGTTAAACAAATAAATTAGCAGACAGAGACACGGTAAAAATTTAAAGGATAAATGTTTAAAACGAGAAACACACTAAATGTTTAAATGTTTAAAAATAGAAACACACAATTTTATATATTATTTAAAACACACTGTTTTCCAAACGAAAGTCACAATAGTTAAGTAAAATTGCCGTACACACCACCGTACCGATTTAACGTTTTCCGAAACACGTAGTTGCGGTGCCAAATTTTTGTAACAAACTTCGCGTTTCTTACAATCGGGTTCTAATTAAAAGTTAAAAACTTCGCGTTTCTCACTAACCGTTTTCAATAAAAAAGGATACAAACTTCGCGTTTGTGATATGACAGTCAATAAACTTCGCGTTCAACAGTCAATAAAAAACATACAAACTTCGCGTTTGTGATTAAACGGATTCTAAATAAAAGTTAAAAACTTCGCGTTTACTAACTTTTACTGTCGGGTTTAAAATAAAGGTGAAAAACTTCGCGTTTCTCACTATCGGATTCTAAATAAAAGTTAAAAACTTCGCGTTTATTAACTTTTACTGTCGGGTTCAAAAAAAAAAGGTTAAAAACTTCGCGTTTACTACCTTTTAAGCTCGACGGACCAAGTGTTTGAACGGATGAATAAAAAAGCGATTTTATTCGTTAAAAGGTTTTTATTCGACTTCTTCGCGAAGTGAGCTTTGAACAAAGACTAAGACTAATCAATTTATGCGCCAATGAACCGATATAAAAAAGTATTCCTCCAAAAGTACAATGCAGCATTTTCACGCAATTGCTTATTGGCGAGCATTGCACTTTGCAATATGACCGCTATTTAGGTCAGTTACAAAGTACAAGCAGCGTCAACAAGGCAATTGTGAAAGTCAGTAATATGACCGTGCGTTAGCATACTCATAATTACGTAACTTAGAATTATGTACGTTGAACCTTTGGAAGAATATTATTCGTGATTGCTTTAAACAGCAAGTATGTATAAATGTTACCATGCACGCTCCAAAGTTAGTGTCCAATGAAGTGACGAGTCGACAAGTTTAAAATGCATAAGCGCGTGTTTTGCTAATTGTCGTCGCAGAACGCCTGAACTCTCGGTAGATCGTACGATTCTTTCGTAAGACGCGTTCTTACAATTTGAATTGCAAAATGCTTGTCTGCTGGCCACTACAAAAGCTCTCACCGTCTGTTTATTAGCCGTTTTATCCAAATATACTAAAAAGTTTTAGAATTTTTTAAAATGTTTGTCTGATAGAACTAAAATAAACGGCTGAATATTTTCTTCGCGTTTTCTAAGAATATCAATATGATTTTCTAGTTGCTGCACTGACTGTCCGACAGTCGCTTATGTTATGGTATGTTTAATGGTTTTTGAATGACCAGCCTGATCTCTTCGTACTACTTTAGAAGTAGGCGAGAGGTATCCATGAAGACACCAGACAACTGGAAACCGAGGCAATAAAAATTATAAAATATACAGCCGAAAGCTTCACTTAATTTAACCATTTTCGACATCATCCGTTGTTAGAGCATTAAAAAAAGACTTGAAACGGGGATCCTTTATATGATTGTCCCTGCTTAAGAAGTTATAGATGTTCTTTATTTCGTCCGAGTAATCAACCAACAATCCTCTATGCATTTCGAAAAGAACGCGAAAGTCCTTGTCAATCTGTATACAGAAAAATATTTATAGTTAATGAGATATTCATTAAAGCAAATGAAATTGATTATACCAGTCGAGCTCCATTTGAAGTTTTGTATTCGGGCCACAATTTAAATATCTCCTGGATATTTAGAGCTTTATGTTGAATTTTGTCAATTCTGTGGTGAGCACAGGCCTGCTAAAGGCTATCGAAATTGTTCAGCAAATAGATTATCGAATTTTTGGCTTCTTATACAACTTTCGGCATCTTCCTCTGGAACTAAAAGCAAAAAAATTGCACTAACGAAGATAATATTTTTCAGTTTGTTATATTTTACCTATATTTTTGTTTTTATTATCGCGAGGACTCCTTTCGGGCTGTTTTTGCTTTTTCGAAGAAACAACTTCCAAGTTCCTTATATCGATTGCCTAGAGGTAAAAGTGACTAAGTGCATTTTTCGCAAAAATCATTTTATTACGCCAATTGCATTACTTTTATGTTCCGCATCTGTCATTAAAATATTGAGGCGGTAAAATAAGTAAATCAGAAGTTATAGAAAATGAAAATTGATTAAGTGCAAAATTTTCAGAAAATGTTTGAGGTTAAAATAACCAAGTGCAGCACTTGGTGATTTTTACCTCAAAAATTATAGTTTTCCTTTAATGATTCCCTAGATCTAAATATAATTAAAGCCTAAGAATAGCACAAGATATTTTCAAGATATTAATTAAAAAAAAAAACACCTTTCACGATTGTGAAGTTAAAATTAATAGACATTATGCAAATTGTGTCGAAGCTTATAACCAACTCGTATTCGTATTTAAAAAAAAAACTTCGTTGCGAAAATACATAATTCTTTATATTTAAGAATTTATAATTTTTACATCTCAAAACTTTTGTTATCAGTTACACATATGGACAAAAAAATAAGTACACCTTCTTGCACCATTTTATTCCTGATTTTTATTGCATTTATTATATTGTAATAATCGAAATAGATAGTCATTATAAAAACGAGGATACAACAATGACAAGGAACCCGAAAAAGAGGATGGCTCCCCCTATGTTCTCTGTCCGGACCGGTATGAACTTTGATAGTCAGTTTGGTCAAAATAATAAGTAAGACATCGTTTTTTAACTTTTCCAGTTTCCGACTTTTTATCGGGATTTGTGTTTTCTTTCCTTTTTAGTGTGCTAACTTACGTCAAATTAAAAGCAAAAAAATACTTAAATGGCGAAAAGCGCTCATTAGGCCCACAGAAAGGAAGTACCATATAGTAGAAGAAGTACAGTAGAAGTACCATATAGTCCATAATGAGAGCCTCAATGATAACTCACAATCAATATGGCGAAAAAAGGTCCCCTGACATTATCGATACTTCTCGCGGGAAGTATTGGAAATATTTCATTTCTCTGAAAAGTGAATGGAAGACTACAATAAGTAATGTAATTTTGGTGAATAGATTCGAAAGTTCCTTTGTAAAAAATATGGACGGTGCGATCAGTTATTGAGAGGGATACTCCTCCTTGGTCGAGGCCAAACACAGAATAATCCACAATATTTTGTTTTAGTGATGATATGATATGATAAAGGGACCCTTTGTCTCACAGAAAAATAAATTTTATCAACGCTACATTAAAGCACTTTTTTCAACGGGGCCAAATATCATGGTCAATGTTTTTTTTTCATAGTTTGGTGTCATTCAAATGCATCTAGTAACCGTTACGGTGAGACATATCCAGTATAAGCAATGTTTGATTCGCATTATTCTACAGAATCTATATCAGGTAGGTGGTAATTTCAGCAGGATAATATCTTTAACCACACCTCATCAGATGGTGAAGCATTAGCTTCATGAAAATGAAGTATCATTTTTTCTTGATGAAGTCGTTTACCAAACTTGAATTCACTCGAAATTTTGTTGAGAATTAAGTCAAAGAATTGGAAAAAGGTAGGCCACAATAAGGAGACATTCATTGGGTTTTCTTGAAGTAACTTGGTATACGGTACCATTCCGCCAGTAACTCAACAAGAACGGATTTTTTCTGGAGAATAATGGACAATATGTCGAGAAATAGTAAAAGAAATTCTCGACGAATTGGAGCAAGAAGATTGATTTAAAACTAGTTTGAATTGAATTAGTTACAATGTAATTATTATCTTGTCCAGCCTTTTTTAGTTTTATTAAATGGTTAGTGTATATATTATTTAATTCCTCTCCAATTAGGGAACAAATTATCATCAAACGATTTTTATTGACTTTAATAACCGCTGTAGTGTGAAGAAAAAATTATTTGGGTGTACTTATTTTTTTGTCCATATGTGTACATGTTGCATTCAACAAAAAAACATTAATAGTGTCTTACTTCTTCAATAGATCATAATTACAATTCTTGTAAGATTATGTTTTTTATTTATTTTTCAAGTTAATTAGTAAACAACACTGCTGAACGTGCTGTTGATCTCAACACCCAAAAAAAAAAAGAGTTAAGATCTTGAAAATGGAATGTCACTAACATATCTGCGGCCTTAGTCCAATGACACGCCTGTTATTTTATTTTTTTTTGCTCTCTATTGTTGAATTTAAGTCCTTTTATTTTTAGCCAGTTAACTATTTCCCCGCCTTCGTCTGCATTCCGCTTTTTCATTATGGAAGCACGTAATGTTTTCAAATCAGCGAAATTGCCAAACATTATTTCACTTGTTTCGTAAGGCTTCTTTGTGCTTGCCTCTTCGAAAATTCTTGTCGAATCATTCATATTAAAAATATTTGGGCGCTTCATTTTTCGTTCAATCACAGAATGCATCAAATCACATTCCATGTACAAATGTCCTGACACCAAACATTTTAGCTCGATTAATTCTAAATTTGCAAAATCTAAATAGTATACAGTGTTGATCGGTCCATTTGAAATTCACAATGTTCTTTTTAAAGAAGGTTTTACAAACTCTAATTTGATTTAAAAACAAAAAAATATTGTGTACGGTATTTCAAATGCATCGATCAACACTGTACTAACCAAATACTAACCATCCTTTGGGATATTTAATGGCGAAGATAAGAGAGGTAAGGAAGACTTCTTCGGAGGATGTCGCTAGGGTGAAGCGTCACATAGAGAGAGAGTCCAATTAATAGAGCATTATATTAGCAAAACGTCCAATAAGAAGTAATTATCGGGAAATTTAAACATCATGCATTTAATGCACCGTCTGTATGAAGAGGAGTGTCAAAAAGACAACGTTTCTGACAGTATAGACAAATTTTCTGCACAGAATATAATTTATCCTTCTTCGTTCCTAAAAAGAAGCAGTGCCTAAAATGTCAAAACTCCCTGTAATGAAATTGTGCCTGTTACAACTACCATGTAGTATAAGTACTGCAAAAAAGAGGGATTTACTGGACCTCTGCAACAAAGGGGTTGTTCTGGAAGAAGTGGTGCAATGGTACAGCAGTATACCGGTTGCAAACGAGAATAGTGAAAGCGAAAGGGAAGATTAAGATTTTCTTTTTTTTTTCTATTAATTTTTAATTAAAAATGTTTGTTTACTACTACTGTGTATTGAAAATCTTACAATAATTATAATCATAATCTATTAAAAAATAAAACCTTTTTAGTTGAATACAACATAAATCCGATAACAAAAGTTTTGGGAAGTAAAAATTATAAAATCTGAAATGAAAAATTTTCGTGTATCTAAATTTCTAATGCAACATATTCGAAACACAAAAGTTGTCTTCGTGAGAACAAATAACAAAAAATGCCACGTTTGCAAACTTACAAAGATTTTTTCTAGCACATTCCTCCAATATTTACCGATTTTCCCATTTAACCCTTCTGTCGGCACAAAGGTCTGGCCAGACCTTTGGCACTATAATTCGGTCAAAAAAGTATAGAAGATGAAATCGTAGCGACTTCAAACTTCATGATATCCTAGAATAATATGTTTCTAAACATTTGGCAAAAAATTGAAAAAAAATCGTTTGAAGTTTTGAGCATGTTTTTGACGAATTTCAATTTATAGTGTTTTCTGATACCCAATAGGTCTGGCTAGACCTATAATTTTCCACCCCATTTTTCTCTCCAGTTGAAAAGTGAAAATATTAAATTCTATTAAATTTTACCTATCTGTGATGTAATAACGTTAATAAAATTCGATTTGTACTTTAAATAGTAAAAAATTCTGGAGTTTTCGTTAAGAAGCCGCGATGTTCGGAAAATGGGAATGCCCAAATTTATCAGATTTAATAACATCACCTAATCAACTGAAATTTGTTTCTAGGAAATTCATAACGTTTTATCTCCTTTGTAATGGTAAGGACTAAGCATGTGTGACTTGCTAGCGTTAGCGAAGCCCTAAATATTTCCCCAAAGATAATGGAATTTGAAAATACGATAAAACTTTCTATTAGAAATACGCCATGAAAATAAACAGGCAAAAACGAATAAAATGAGGAGAAAACATGTTTGTACTAATACCACCTCGAAAAACGTTCCCAGAATATCTACAAAAATGATTTAAATGCTTATTGTTTAAAAATGCTAGTTTAGAATTAGCAGAATGACTCTACGGATAAAAACTTCACTGTTTCTAAAAAATAAAAATCTCCATAGGTCCAGCCAGACCTATTGGGTATAGAATATGCATATTGAAGTAGGTGCCGACAGAAGGGTTAAATTTGACCTCACCTACATTCCGAAAGTACAGTGCAAATGTCATTTCTGGATGATTTGATATATAGACTAAATCACTAAATACTTCCAAACAAAAAGTCTTGCGAGGTAAAAATGACTAAGTGCGAAAATTGAAAATTTACCCATCTGTAGAAAGTTTAAAATTCCAATAAAAGTATGGATGTAGTGGTCTTCAGTTCTAAATGGAAATTCAATAGTCTTTTATTTTGAATTTGCTAACCTCGATTTTTAAGACACGAAAATTTGGTTTTTTGTTCTCCTGAACAATTTGAAAAATGTTAGTTGGTCACTTTTACCTCTAAGCCGACGATATTTGATATTAAGGTTTCCGCGTTTACCCACTCTATAATATTCAATCTTCTCGCTGGAAAGTGCTTCAAAATTTCATTTTCTAGCTGATGGCTAGTAGTCAGCGACATATGTATGTACATGATTAGCGTCAAAATAATTTGCAATTATGCTGATGAGCATATTGCTTTTCGGTATCGAGGATATGGTTGCTATCATGTGGTATTGATTGATAATGGAACCAAGAGTAATACATTTTTCACCGACTGGTTCAGGTGTTACTTCTCTTTGATATGGCGATGATATAGCCGAGCTTCTACCAGATTTTGCGGGTTTCAACCGACTATTCCAAAACATAAGTGAATCCATAACAGTTTACTGGTATATGTAACTCCTCCCGCCAATTTTTGAGGTAAAACTCAAATTTTACTCGATCCCCCATCTTGAAACTTTGAAGGAGCTCCTTGCATGATCTTTTTTAATAATTTTTAATACTTCTTCGCTTATTTTTTCACCTGCAATAAAAACCATTTTTATAATCTGATTCAAGAATACAATTCTGAGTACTTACTTCACAGATGAGAATACAAATGGTCCATTTTCCAATTCTGCATCCTCAATGATAGGTTCTTGATTACTCACTTGACTCTTGTAGTTATAATAATTGGTTCAATGTTATTTGTTGAAGCAACTTGTATATCTCGAATATTTTCCCCATGATGATACGTATTACCATATGAATGAAGAAAAATGTGTTGAAGATGTTGTCAGGGCCGGATTTAGCCTCTATAGCGCCCCTGGGCAGTAACGAATTTGCCGCCCTCCACCACTAGAAAAGCTTGAAGGTAGCAGTTTGTCACCTCACAAAGGAAATGTACGGAAAACGTTAGCGGGCGTATGTGAAACGTTGAAAATTTCATATTTTTTACCAGTAAGCGTATTTTGTTTGCTTGAAAATTTTTTATGTTGCTTCCCAGGGGAGGAATCCTGGTGTTCCGTGCACCTCCCAAATTTTTTTTAGGAATGATTGAAACTCCAAGGATAGCATAGAAAGCTGTACAATTCTTATTACATTCGGCTGTTCACTTTCATTAGAAATGCGTTCATGTTTTCTACATTTTTTCTTTATCGATCGTTTTGGAAATAATTTGCGGACTATGCAAACAAATAAAATTTCCTTAGAGAAAAAACCCAAAATTAACAAAGCTCGCGATAAATTTAACACACCTTGACCTAATTTGTTTTCGGTGATAAAGATAACGAAAACGAAATTATTTTTTATTTTCGGTGGAATTTCCCGTTTTTCTCTGAACAAAAAATTGAAAATTGGAAAATTTAAGCGTAAAATTTTTTAAAAATTAATTAAATCTATTCACCCGATAGAAACTTAAAAATTTGATAGCCAATGCCGCATTTCTAATATCGAGACTTGGACCTCTCCCGAAACCAAATCCTTGGTTCCCAGCGAGTTTGATTTGGGGACAAATTTAAGAAGCAATTGAACACACGAAAATGTGTGGCTAGATGAGTTACTTGCTTGGGGGCGTTTTGAACTTTCCAAAGGATCGCTATCATCAAATATGTTTATCGTTTTTTTTTCCTTCAAGTCTTGGGCAATTTTAGAGGCTTGGAAACAGGAGCTGGCAGCCAAGTACTCATTTGATGTGGATTCAGGCAAAATGTTTAAAATGAAGCCAAAGATGAGTATACTCCGGCTCTGATTGAAATAAAAGCCGCCACGCCATTCAAAGCGAAGTGTATGCTTCAAGCAAAATTTTTGCGTAGTCCCTATTTTTCAAGGCGCAATCACATTAAAATTTGAGTTGAGGTTGCGATTAGGTGCTTTGGGTTAAGACGAATATGTACATCTAACTAGAATAAATTAATAAAGCAAATTATTTTCTTCAATTATGTTTGAGTTTTTAAAATCCATCTTTCCCATAATTTTAGACCAATGAAAAAATTTAAGAATTTGCCGCCCCTCAAATTTTGCCGCCCCGGGCAGCAGCCCAGGTTGCCCATATGGGAAATCCGGCTCTGGATGTTGTGATACAAATGATAAACTTAGCTGTTGCCAGTGTGAATCGGTTGTCGTTGTTTCGTTGTCCATTATTATTAATAATTTTTTTTTTTACAAAGGATTGAAATATTCTCTCAATCTTATCATCGACTTTCCCTTGGCAGTTTTAAGCAAATTCACTGGAGGACCTAAAATGTCCTCAATACAAAAAATGAGGTATTCTCCTAATTCTGAAGGGTCTCCTTCAAAAGCACGAAAATGGGGATGGAACAATACGTTGCGAATTTGTTGACAAAAAATTGGTATGCTTTCCTAATCTCTGGCCCTATTCAAAATAACATATATTTTATAATCGTTGAAAATTTTTCCAATGTAATAACCTTTTTTATATTTTACGCTGTTGTATTCTATTTCACTATAAATTGCAAAATCAGTAATATTTCGTTTAATTTTCTTATTTATTATATCGGCAAATGCCTTACAATGTTTGTCTTCACGCAATATATATTTACATTCCTTAGTTCATTAATTAATTTGCGAAATTGAGCTGAAACTCCTTGGCGATAGTCAGGCAAATAATTTTTCTTGATGTTATAGCATGCGAGTATATCTTGAAACATGTATGTTTGGCTTAAAAATGAAAGCTCCAAATTTTTCTAAGTGGGCCACTATTTTCCAAAATACGAGGATAATGTGTCAAAACGTGGAATTTGGGTTTCAATGTGTCTTTAAATAATGAAATGTATTTTTTATTGTGAATTTCTATTTTATATTTCAAAGTAGAAATAATTAATTTCATTAATTTCAAAAGACATTACCAGATAAATGATTTCAATAGCAATTAGTAAAAAATTCCACACTTCGTCTGCTGGAGGTACAAGATCACCCTTTCGCCCCACTCTTAAACCGGTGCCCGGAAATTTTTTTCCTGATTTTTATGGTTATATGGTACTAAATAACTATTCTTCCTGTTTCCTGGGAACAGGAAGTTGCTTTTAAGCAACTTCGGGCAAGCGAGGATATTTTTTTTCCACATTGCAAACAGAAGAAAATCCAGAAAAAAATATTATTTATTCATAAATTGTGTAAAACTAACAATAATTATATGTGATAAGTTAAAAAAACAATTTTTGGATGTGTTGAAACACAGGTGGACTCCACATTTTATGAATTTGGATAAGGGTGTTCCAGTTTTACACAATCGACAACGGCCCTTTTCGCCCCATATGACCCAATGGCCTATTCCGTCGTGTCGTTGAAGGATCAGGAGTTATTTTACGTCGGCTTGACATGGAGTAGTCGCTTGAAGGGGATGAGGGGGCCGAATCCTGTTCTTCCTTTGGAAAAGCACTTCCGCTAGGACGTCCCCTTTTTTAGAACCGTGTTCTGAAACTGTCTTGTGGCATTCAAAAGCTC
Source organism: Microchrysa polita (assembly GCA_949715475.1). Taxonomy (NCBI): domain Eukaryota; kingdom Metazoa; phylum Arthropoda; class Insecta; order Diptera; family Stratiomyidae; genus Microchrysa; species Microchrysa polita. Next base: position 50,632,300 of record OX454421.1, read on the forward strand.
ACTTGCAACTTCCATTTGAAACTGAATTAAAGACATATGTTTGGCATTTGGTTCAACAGCTTTCAAATCTTTTCGGAATATCATCCAGGAATTGATTATTGATGTCCCCAAACACCAATAAAATATGCGAATATACCATTTGGTCAATCGGTGGTTCACTTTATATAGCTCCATAAGCATATCAGCGAGGTCAACGCCTCCCATTTGCTTATTATATTCCGAGACAATTGCCGGTCTTGTTAATTCAGCGAACTTTTTATCTTTTCCATCCCAACGCCGCGCCGGCATGTTCCATTAGCAACAAAAGTAGTTAGAAGCGCACTGCTACAATGCCTATTCGATTCAAATATACCAGCTTCTTTCAGGGCCACAAGAAGACTAATAGAAGTGAACCAATTATCAAAATACACCTTGGAATTTTGGTATTTGGGGATTGCGGATGTAAGATACAGCACGATATCTGATGAAATCCCAAGTCCATATGAGCGACAAGTTCCATCACCAACAATAGTGCGAAATCATAAATGATTCCTGATGATCCTGCTCTGGTGAACATTTTGAACCTCATTTGTGAAGTTTTGCCGGATTATACTGCTTGAATGATGAGCGTCCTAAAATAGAGAGAAATGCCTCAGTTTTCTTTTCGGTATACTCCCCAATAAATTCACCTTTAAAAGCAATTACTTGTTCGTCAATGCTTTGGTGTTCTTCTTGCGGCAAATTGTTGAATTTTCCCTTGATCATTGATAATAAGGTTCGTATCTTATACAATTTATCATAATTTTCATCGCCTTTATTGGGTTGCTTCGATTTATCCGAAAAATGGAGGAATTGCTTAATTTTTTCAAATCTCAGGCGTGACAGTAAGCTATAACTCTTTCCACCAAGCCATTTTAAAATTGGGCAAATGGGGTACACCCAAGTATAACAAGACACCAAGGTAGCGCAGCACTTCTTCCTTTGAACATTTAAGTTTATAGCCGGACTCTTGCATTGCATACTTGTTACTTTCTTCTGTAATCAATTCAATGGCAACATCATCAAAAAATGAAGTGAAATATTCAATTGTTTTTTTTACCGACTCAATGTTGCCATGCGACATCGATTTCAGGTAATGGTTTCCTTGTCCACTTTAAATTCTCTCTTCATTACCGTAACTAGGCCTGTTCCAAAAACCGGGATCCCGGTACAAAACCGGTGTTCACTTGGTACCGGACCCGATATTCTAAAGTACCGATATCCCGCTTTTCTGGTACCGAGTTAAAAAGAACGATTCACTTCAACCATGAGCCGGTTTTTTCTAGGTTTTTTTTTGTACCGGTTTTTAACCCGGTACTCAAAAAAACCGGCTTATGGTTAAAAAAACAGTCGGTACTGAAAAAAACCTGAGTCAGGGAAACCGCTTGTGGTACCGGGTATTAAAAAAACCGAAACCCGGTTGTAACCTTTGCAGGCTATGATTGTTTATCCTAGAATAAACAATATTGTCACTTAGGACGTGGGTCAACAATCCTGGAATTGTTGACTAGAATTCTGAAATAGAAATGATTAACACTGGTCGATTGGTTCTTACAAAAGACATGTATTTACCTATGAATCTTGTTTATATACAATTTAAATGCTTACTTGACTAAATTACAATAAATTGCTTATTGCTAAATTGTCTATATTAATCGAAAGTGCATTGAACGAATATAAGTGCAGTTTACACAATATACACTAAAGATACTTAACCCTAGAATGCTAACACTAACATACCGCCCACCAAGAACTATCAGTTCTTTACCACGGTTGATGATGACTGTGGACTAGGGTCAGGTTCATACCATTTTCTTGTTGTAGCAGGCGTTGACATACATTTCTTGTAGATCGAAAATGCAGTGATTAAAACCGCGAAGCAACCAGCTATGGAGATCAATGATGATGTGATTGCTATACGATGTGGACGTATAGATTCCCATGATGTTAACTCCAGGTTTTTTACTGAATCTTGGGCTCGTATAATGATATCCGAGAAAGATTCCGTTGACTTAATCAGCATTGTGGTTGTGAGTGGCTCAATGTGGCTTGCTATGGGAGGCTCTGATACGGGTTTAAGCTTTGTAAACACCTCTAGAACCTCGCTAGACTCTCGTCGTTCAGGAAATAAAATGAAGGCTTTGGTTACCAATTTGCACTCTGAAGTAACAGACACCACTCCAGTTCCATTTAAAAGTATTTCCTTGCGCGTACCGTTGCAGATCGCATGAACTGGTTCCGGATAGGGCGCCGTGAACATCCAGTGATTTAACTGATGCAATTGTTTCCATAAGGTAGACGTAAGGGTGAAAACTTGGGTTGGACAGGGTTGCCCCTCATGCAAATTGAAAATTTCCTTTATCACACAGTTTGGATTGACTCGTAAATCAACGAAGGTGTTTGACTTTACAACAAAGGTAGTTTTGTCTGTCTGATAACTTTCCTTAAATTCTTCTTCTGATTGCCGAAAATAGATATGTTTGACGAAGTTTACTGCTATGATGTCTGCGGGAAACTCATGAACAATAAATGTGCTATTTTGTTGATGTTGTGGGATCGCTGTTGGCTTAACTAGCTCAAATGCTTGTTTGTCGATAATTGGTAGGTGCCCAGTGAGTAATAGATCGTCGTCTTCGAATTTAACATCAAGTTGGCCAACCGACTTCTGTAATATGCTTAAGTGAGGCGGAATAATGGCTAACGTGTTGTTTATACTGGATAAAACCTCCTTAGGGTCCATGATAGTGAATATACTTTGTCTCGAGTATACAGCGTTGAACACCTGAACGTACTTCTTATTCACTTCATTCAAATAGTTTAGTGCTCGTTGATACGTGCTCATGAAATGCAAGTTGATTGTGTTGTGATCCGCTGTTTTGAATATATTACCGAACGCATTTACCCTGTTTGTTAAATCGATCATTTTAGCATTAAAGATGCCTAATTGTTTGGATATGCGTTCATTCGTAGAATTCAATGTTTGTGTTGCTCGAAGTACTAACTTCGTCTGTTGGTCCATAGTTTTAATCAATGTTTTTTGGTTTGACGACAGGTCTTCGATGTCGTGATATACCTCATCGTTAACGCCAAATAGTGAAGTCATGAAACTCCCTAGTAATCCTCGCTTTGATCTGGATGAACCATGTTGAAGCATTTGTATCTTGAGAAGAATCTCTTCATGTAGATTAAATAAGTGTTCATTTAAATCTTCGCATTGCACTTCTTTAGTTATTTTGGGTTCAGTTCGGCATAATTTTGACATATTGGCGACAATCGTTTTCATATTAGCTATATCTTTGCTGAAGTCGTTCCATGGTATTCTTAACCGCAAGTCTAGGAATCCTCGCGAAACATGTGCTTGTCCTATATGTTCGACGTAGAACCCGCTTGTAAGCATTGCAGTATTTACATCCGCTTGCACTGAAGTAGCAAAAATAGCCAGCATGATGCTCAGCATTATTGTGGGTAGGTACCAATTTCCATGGCTTGTCATTCCGATTCTTCGTCTTTTCGATGTTGGGGAGGCGTTTTCTTGGTGATTTAACGTAGGGCTTTCGTTTTGTATCAACAATGCTTGTTTCTCTTTCTCAGTGTCATCTTCGTATTCCATACAAGGCAATGGGCATAATTTGTGTACAGGTCGTTTCGTAAAATTATCCTTCATCCTTAGCGAAACCACTCTTACAAGATTATCTGGACCTGGGAACACCTCGGTTATTCTGGCTAATGGCCACTTAGTAGGTGGAGTATTTTCGTTTTTCACTAAAACCAGCTGCCCCGCCTTAAAGTTGTCATGTGGCTTAAGCCACTTAGGCCGCTTCTGTAATTTGGTTAAATACTCCGTATGCCATCGCTTCCAGAAATCGTTGGTGAGTCGTTGAGTTAACTTCCATCTATCGAGAAGATTCTTTGTGGTTTGTTCTGACACTACTTCTGGGATTGCAAATATAGATTCTCCAATCAAGAAATGTGCTGGTGTCAGCGCTTCTGCGTCGTTAATGTCATTGCTGATTGGTGTTAATGGACGGCTATTCAGACAGGCTTCGATTTGAGCCAGCAGGGTATACATCTCTTCAACATTCAGTAATGTCTCGCCGATAGTAGTTATTAGGTGTTTTTTCATAGACTTCACACCAGCCTCCCATAAACCGCCAAAATGTGGGCTGCTCGGTGGATTAAAATGCCATGTTATATTATCGTTCGCAATATATTCTTGTGATTGTTTCATCATATTTGAATATTCTGCCTTAAGCTCCTTATTGGCTCCCACGAAATTAGTGCCACAATCAGTAAAGAGGTCTTTGCACTTACCTCTACGTGCCGTAAAACGCTTAATCGCAGCAATGCAAGCTTTCGAGGTCAAGTCACTGACGAGCTCCAAATGAATTGCTTTTGTAGATAGACAGACAAATAAGGCGATATATGCTTTCGTCGTTTTTGCTCCTCTGCCATTGGACCATTTGATCGCTAAAGGGCCAGCAAAATCTAATCCTGCAGCAAGGAATGGGCGGCTCGGCGAAACTCTTGCCTTTGGAAGCGAACCCATCAGTTGTCCAGAAAGTTGTGCCATTTGCCGAGAACATTTCACACATTGGTGTATGCATTTTTTGACCAGATTATTAACGCGTAGTATCCAAAATTGTTGTCGTATTGCGGCGACAACAGTCTCATTGCCTCCATGTAACGTTTGCAGATGATAATAGTTAACAATCAATTTCGATAAATTACATTCGGAGTTCAAAATAACCGGGTGCTTTACCTTCCAAGCAACTTCTGCATTTTCTAAGCGTCCGCCCACCCTGAGGATGCCCTCTGAATCAATGAATGGCATTAACTGTAGCAGTTTCGATGAGCCTTTCAATGGTTTTTTTGCAGAAAGAGTTTTGAGTTCATCGACAAAGTATCGTTGTTGCGATATTCGTATGCAGGTATTTAGCGCTTCTCCCAATTCCTCAGAGGTCAAATATGTTTTAAGCTTAGCCCTCCAACGCTTGCAATATGCAACCACTCGTATAAGCTTTGTATAACTTGAATATCGGTCAAGAATGCATGATTCGACAATTTTATGTTCAGTTGTAATCGCAGCTATACATCGTTCTTCCAATGGCTTTTCACTTTTCGGCTCCACCTCTGGGTAACATATGTTTTGATTTCTCAAAAAATCTGGACCTTTCCACCATATTGACTGTTTACTTATCTGGTTTCCAAAGATTCCTCTGGTGGCGACATCTGCTGGGTTTTGTTCAGATCTTACATGATTCCATTGAGTAATCGCTGAACGAGATTGAATTTTGCTCACCCTATTTGCGATGTATACTTTCCAACGCGATGGATGGGAACTGATCCAGTCTAAAGCTACCTTTGAATCCGTCCAGTAATGCGTTTTGACGATATTCACGTTCTTCAAGGCTGACCTTGCTTGCATCATTAGCTTAGCTAGCAATTCCGCTGCTCCAAGTTCTAACCTGGGAATAGATTGAACTTTTGTTGGGGCTACCTTTGTTTTTGCGATGAGTAAATGCACTATCGGCAACTGATTCGCATTGGCGACCCTTATATAAATAACAGCCGCCATTGCCTTTTCTGAGGCATCCGCAAAGCCATGGAGTTCTATTTCGGAGTGCTTGTTTGAGCCGATCCATCTTGGCACACAAATTTGTTCGACGCCTCGCAATGAGTTTGCAAATTGAGTCCATTCGTTTAGGTATTCTTCCGGCAGTGTTACATCCAGCACCAATTTTGCCAACCAAAGCTTCTGAATAAATATCTTTCCAAAAACAATTACAGGTTGTAGCCAACCCAGCGGATCAAACAATCTTGCTACGCTCGACATGACTGCCCTCTTAGTTCTGGCTTTGTAAATTGATTCGGGTGCACCAAGTTTGAACATAAAAACGTCTGCTCTTGGATTCCATTCCAGTCCCAGCGTCTTAACGGTGTTTGCTGTATCGATACTAGGCGAAGTAGTATTTCCTCGTTGCTTGGTGACTGGTAATTTAATACTAAGGGGCGTAGTGCTTCCTCTTTGTTTTTCTGGTATGTGCTGCATAACTCGACTGCTACTTGAAATCCATTTTCGTAAATTGAACCCTCCCATACCTAAGAGTTCAGTAAGCTTTTCTTGTATAATTAACGCTTCTTCTTCCGAATCGGCTCCAGTAATGAGGTCATCTACATAAAAGTCATTCAACAGGTAATCAACATATTCTGGATATCTTAATGCTTCGTCCGCAGCCAATTGATGTAGTGTACGAACAGCAATGAAAGGAGCACTTGAGGTACCGAATGTCACTGTTTTCATTCTATAGTGTCTTATCACATCTGCTTTATGTGGTCGCCAAACGATTCTTTGAAAATCTGTGTCTCTTGAATCTACTGCTATTCGTAGAAACATTTGCTCGATATCAGCTGCCAATGCAACTTTAGACATTCGCCAACGTAGCAAGATATTTACCATGGTGTCTTGAATTGTAGGTCCCACCATCATTATGTTGTTCAGAGATTTCCCGGATGGTGTTTTATATGACGCATCGAATACTACTCGTAACTTTGTGGTTGTACTACTTCTCTTTACGACTTCATGATGGGGCATGTAAAACGACGCTTTTGACCCTATTTCCTTCTTAGGAACTTCCTCCATATATCCCTTATCTAGAAAACTCTGAAGGCATTTGTTGTATTCTTCATGTAGCTGCGGGTTTTTCATTAGACGTATCTCCAATTTCCTGTAAATATCGATTGCTTGTTTTATAACTGGCACTAAGGCGATTTTCGGATTCTCCTTGAATGGCAATCGCACCGAATAACACCCATACTGAGTACGAATCGTATTGGCTCTGTAGAAGATCTCGGCCTGATTTTCTTCATCGCTACGCATTTTGTCCGAATCTTCAGGCACTTCTTCTTGGTCCCAAAACTGCTGCAATTGTTGATTTAGCTGATCATTACTGACAAGACTAATTGACTGTCCTGTGGTTTTCCCTTTCATTGTAGGTCCTGATAAAATCCATCCAATTTTCGTTTTTTGCGCAGTTGGGTACCCCTTATATAAACCTGGCAGCAATAGATGTCCATAAATATCCGACCCCAGAAGTATGTCTATTTTTGACATCACATTGTAATGTGGATCTGCCAATTCCATCGTCTTTAATATATTGTTGCAACATTCGATATCAGAGCTTGGCAACGGTCCCGTAATTTGATTTAATATAAGCGCGGTGACAACAAACTCCTTCTTACACCACTTTTCTCTTATATTCAGCTGTACTTGCCCTCTCGTCGCTTTTTCGCAATTGCCGATTCCGGTGACAGTATACCGTGATGACGATCTTTTCAGGCCTAATACAGTAGCGGCATCTTCGGTTATAAAACTGTTCTGAGAGCCTTGATCCACCAGGGCTCTTAACGTAACGTATTCACCCGATGCATCGCGCACATTAATTATCGCTGTTGCCAACAACACCTTGCAAAGTTTGTTATTATTTTTTGAGTTACACTGAACGTTTAGTACCGTTTGTATTTCACCGTCATTAATTTTGGCACCAATGCTTTTGTTCACCATATTATACTCAGTTTTGTTTATGTGCAAACATGTATGATGCTTTTTGTTACACTTTTTGCACTTTTGGTTGATTTTACATTGGAAAACTTGATGTCCCGGCCGTAGGCAGTTAAAACACAAGCTGCCCTTGTTGACAGCTGCTCGTCTCTCCGTTGTGGACATCTTCTCGAATTCTGGGCAATCAGAAACTAAATGATGATTCCCACATATAACGCATGCTGATTTTCCGTGTTGCACGTAATTTACACGCACAACTCCTTTTTTCATCTCCTTCCTAAATGGAAAAGATGCATTTAACGCTTCTAACATTGTGAATCTTTCACGTATAAACTTCAGGAATTTAGCCAGTTTTGGTATATCGGTTGTAGCGCCAATATGTCTTTGCCATTCCTTTTTTGATTCGATATCCAACTTGTTAATCAAAATGAATATTAATAACAAGTCAAATGGTTCAATTTTTAATGTTTCCACTGTAGCTAGAAATTGATTTGTCGTATCTAGAATTTTTTTTAAACCATCATGGTCATCGGATCTGCATTGTTCAATATTCATAAGATACCTTACACTTTCATGAGCAATTGCACGGTCGTTGTCGTATCTTTCGGATAGCAACTTCCAAGCTTTATCATAATTATCATTCGTAATGGTCAAATGATCAATTAGCTTGACGGGTTCACCTTTCAATGAATTACGTAAATATTGCAGTTTTTGCACATTACTGACTTGCTGATTGTTGTGCACCATATTCATGTATAGGTCTTTGAACGAAGACCACTCGCTATACTTTCCGCTGAATAATGGTATTTTTAGCCTTTCGAGTTTAATGGTCTCCATTGGACCTTGTTGAGTTTGCGATATTTGTAACGGTTGAGGCTGAATCGGCTCCGCAGCTCTTTTAAAGCAAGCCGCCTTGTCCTTGAATAACGCATAGTACTCAAGGTATAATTGCTCAATTCGGTTATATTCGGACAAGTAGTCGGTTATTAGCTGAGAATTATGTGCAAAATGAGCATGCGTATCACTATGCTGTGCTTCGCATTTTGCCCATAAAGTTCGCAAGCGCTCGATTCGAACCTCAAAATAACCCAAAGAGTGTCTGTCCTCACTATCCTTTCTAAAGTTTTTTATAACTCTCTCCAAATCAACAAAGTTGACCTTTTGTTCGGTCCCTGGATTGGACATTGTGGAGAGATACAAAGATATTGGCGAGAGTTATCTAAATTTTGAGATGGAGGAGCCACATTCAGTGTTGCCGATTGAATAACAGCCGAAATAGCCACCCACAATGAGAGTACGTCAACGCCAGCCTCAAGGATCGAGCTGGATCGATGAATACTCGTATGGAATTGAATTCGATGAATGCTTCGCTAGCCTCACAGCAGACGCAGGAGTACACACAATAAGATAAGCCAGTCGAAAGAGTTGAAAACGCTTGATGAAACACACTGATGAATCCAACGCTCATTAACTCGAACTGTTGGATCCGGCTCGACGGACCATGTAACCTTTGCAGGCTATGATTGTTTATCCTAGAATAAACAATATTGTCACTTAGGACGTGGGTCAACAATCCTGGAATTGTTGACTAGAATTCTGAAATAGAAATGATTAACACTGGTCGATTGGTTCTTACAAAAGACATGTATTTACCTATGAATCTTGTTTATATACAATTTAAATGCTTACTTGACTAAATTACAATAAATTGCTTATTGCTAAATTGTCTATATTAATCGAAAGTGCATTGAACGAATATAAGTGCAGTTTACACAATATACACTAAAGATACTTAACCCTAGAATGCTAACACTAACACCGGTACTGAAATCTCGGTACCGAACAGGCCTAACCGTAACTGCTAGTGGAGCATGGTGCGCTGACTACCGTGTGTAGTCATCAACGTTACAAATAGGGATGGGAATTAATAACCGGTTATTATGAATAACCGGTAGTTTCATTTAAAAAAAACCGGTTATATCCGGTACTATTTTTGCCCGGTTATTAACCGGTACTATTTTTAAAATGGAAAAACTGAGAATAACCGGTGATTACTTTTAAAATTGGCGCACATTCCAAATTTCCACACAATATTTCAACAGAGAACAAGCAGCTAGTGCAATAAAAAGGTCTATTTGGTAAAACTAAACTTAGAATTTTTTCCAAAAAAACTTCACTGCACTGGGTGTTCGATTTAATGGAGTATTATTATATTTTTATCATTTGTCGATATCGGGTATTATATTTTCAAAATTTTTATTTACGTATAAGGTAAACGGAACAGAAATACAGGTCCAAATAAGATGCACAACTCTGCAAGCTGCAAATGCTCTCTGGAGACAATTCCAAAGGTGAAAGAAGAACGAAACTCTTGCCATAGACCGAGGCTTTCATTTCATTCCAAAACTATATCCCAAAGTTATTCCAAAAGCCATAGAAATACATGAATGTAAGTGCCCAGTATACTGAACGCGGGCTATAGTTATTGACTCAGGTGTCCAGGTAACTGGACGCCGGGACTCAACCTGTTAAACTCTGCACTCGTCCAAATCAACGAATGGAATTTTAGTTAATTAATTAATTCGCCATGTATGTGCAGAATGCACAGATTCACCATCAAATTAGTACATCGAATGTAGCTCAGTTTTTCTATTAAAATTAGAAATTCCGTATCGCCTAAATTTATTGTTTCCTATTGAAACTTGTCATTATTTGTGCAAATTTTCACATTTTTGCGCAAAATGTCCTGTTTTAAGAAATAATGCTAATGCGAGGTGCCTGGCTTCCTAATAAGTTACGCTGCGGTCACAATGCTATCTTAAATATAGAAAAAATGTATGAAAAATATAGAACAGGAGGGCCTATTCTTTGTTAGTCGGCTTTTAACCGGTTATTTCAATAATCGGTATTTTTAGCCGGTTAAACCGAGCCGGTATAACCGATGAGGAAAATAACCGGAATAACCGGACAACCGGTATTTTTTTCAAAAAGTCCTATCCCTAGTTACAAAGACAACTGAATTCGGAGGGTGATACGGTTGTCAGCCATACCACTTCCTATTTGTTATTTTATTATTCTACGATAAAAATGTTTCTTATCATCTTCTTCTGAATAATAAACTTGCGACGAGTCGTGCCGAGTTTGGAAACTCGTTTCTCTCTGAGTGTCTATTTCACAGAGTGGCGACCGAACGATCACGGCCACAGAGCACGACACTTTAAATTAGACGCATCAATTTTTTCCACCGATAAATCTTTACTGATAATATTTGCTTGTAATTCTGATTCTAAATTATCCGGTTCGGAAAGTTGATTAGAATTCAAAATATTTTGGTTGATCTCAATTTGTTTCCTTTGTTTGCCTGGTTGAGTCCGGTAACTTAGAGAAAGCATGCGTTAGTCCAGAGTGGGCATCAGAAAATACAAATGGCACCATTCTCACACTATTGCAGTTCATAGTATGCGTGAAAATTTTATTCAAACGTCAATTTTTTGTTTACAATTGAGAATATAAAATCCGCGTAATATTCATTACTCTCTTAAAATGCCGACGTGATATTTAACCCTTCTGTTGGCGTATAGATCCAGACAGACCAATGGTACTATATCTTGAAGAAAAATATCGTTCAATAATATTTTCCACCCCTTTCCATATACATATCAAAGGAACCGACGGCCACAAATGCGATCAAATGTTCGGCGAAATGTAAACTATATCTAAAGAATCGAAAAAACGGCGCGTCATCGTAAGACACAGTATGTAAACTGTTTATATATAGAACCAAAATCAGAAAGAACACCAAATAAAATCATACCTCTTCAAAAATAAGATTGATTTCACAGAAGATTCAGCTACACCTTAGGCATAATAGCTCGTAGGCGGCGTCAGAAGGGTTAATAATTGCATCGACAATATTTTGACATTTAAATTATTTCGTGGAGTGTAATGTAATAAATTTGGAGTCAAACACATATGGGTTGTGTGATCACATAGCCACTCTGGACTAACGCATGGCATGGGTTGCTATGTTTTCTCTAAGTCCGGTAATGCCTCTCCTGGTATTACATGACGCGCTGCATACGTAGAGGCATCTGATGTGTGTCTCCAAAAGGCAAAGAGGGAATTGAAATGTAGAAATTGCAAATCGCATGTGTTGAGGAGTGAGATGCTAAAGCATTATTAATATTAATCAATAAGGAATTAATATTTTATTGGGGTATAGTTCACATTTTTTTCCAAAGTTTCTGATGAACAAAATTAATGTATTTGTCGTGATTGTCCAAAAATTTCATATAATCAAGAACTTTCAAAATTGTGTCACTTTTTTCGAATATTTTTTTTTACTTGGTGTGAAAGGGGCTTTAAAATCACACTGGCTCTCTTTTCACAATAAACTAATTGTCCTTTTTTAAAGGAGGTATCGCATTTTTCTTTAAGAACAACCTGCTGTATATCTGCAATCAAATCATCAGTTTTTAACTGTTTTGTTAATAAATATTCAGAACTACAATTTTCAAACATTTTTGAACACTTAATACACTTGAAAAATCATTAAACAACGAAGAATCTCATTCAAAATGAAGATCAGAAAATTTTCTAAAAATGTCTAGCAACTGGTTAATCAAAAACTTTAATAAGTTGTCTTTAATTCCAAAAACATCTTTTCTGGAAAAATTGTGATTTGAATGAAGTTTTAATATAAGTTTCAACCCGTTTTTATTAAACTGATCGTAAAGAAAGCATAGCAATGCAATGCATGCGTTAGTCCAGAGTGGGCATCAGAAAATAAAAATGGCACCGTTTTCACACTATCGCAGTTCACACATCTAAACCAAAATTTAATTTAAATGTCAAATTTTTGTTTACAATTGAGAATATAATATCCGCGTAAAATGTATTACCCTCTCAAAATACCAACCAACCAACCCTTCGGTTGGCACTATGGCACATAGACCTAGACAGACCATTGGTACTATAGCTTGATGAAAAATAGCTGGTTTTCCTTCTTTTCGTCACTGCTGTTTTTTGTCAATTGATTTTTACTTTGTCATTTCTCCTTGCAGCTTTCTTTATTACTCCTTTATGACGACGTTTCGCCTACTTTATTCGGCATCATCAGGTCTTAAGTTCTAAAAACAACATTATTATTTAATTAATTAATTTAAATTACATTATTTTACCTACTTAATTTACTATTTTTCTTAGCTCTTTCTTTCCGAGTCCATTTGTGTATTTGATTTTTTGACGTTTGTTTGCGCGGTTTTTTAGTTTTGTTCAGTTGTCGTATTTTTATTGTATTGCCATTATTATGTTACGATATGTATTCATTCTGTTTTCCAATTCGTTTTTAGAGTTTAGTGTTTTCTCGTAATTTTTATTTATTAATATTGCTTCTTTTATTAATACCTTTTTGCTATTATTGTCTTGTTCTATTATTTCTATGTTATCAAAGTCCATTTTATGGCCCTCTTCCAGTTGGTGTTTTGCTAGTTTTGTATTGTTATTTATTAGTAGTCTGTTTTTATTTTTATGTTCTTGTACCCTAGTTTTTAAGTTACGTGAGGTGGTTCCTATGTAGTATTTTTCTATGTTGTTTTCTTTGCATGTTTTACATGGTATGCTATATACTACATTGCTTTTTTCCAGTTTTTATATTTTTTGTTTGGTGTTAGTGTATAATTTTTGGTTTAATTTGTGGGTTGGTTTAAAGGATGTTTTTATGTTTGTGATTTGTCCATTTTCTTTCTCTATTTGTGTTGGTAATATTCTTTTTATTTGTTCTGACAAGCCCGGGATGTACGTGATGGTATTATAAATTGTGTTTTCTGGGTTATTATTGTTGTTATATGTTATTGGGTTTAGTATTTTATGTATGTTTCTATTTATGGATTGGTTTATTTTCGGTAACGGGTATTCGTATTTTTGGAGTATTTTTCTTATTTGTGTTTTATGTTCATTCCAGTAGCGTTTATCACTTAATTTTAATATTCTATATGTGAAATTATTTATTATATTGTTTTTAATGTGTTGTGGGTGATGTGATCTTTGATGTATGATGTTGTAAGCTGATGTTGGTTTTTTGTACCAATTTGTTACTAGCTTTCCGTTTTTATTCCTAATTATTGTAACATCCAGGTAGTTCATTTTTCCGTTCTCTTCCTTCTCCAATGTGAATTTAAGTTTTTCGTCCATTTTGTTAAATTCATTTAAAATTTCGGTTGTTTTTTCTTTTTCGACGATCGCGATTATATCATCCACGAAAACCTTGATGTATTTGATGTTATTTTCCCAGCAAAATCGCAAAGTTTTATATAATACTTATATTCGAACAGAATAAGACTTACTCAATAAGATATTATTCAAAAAAGTCTTAGTCTTTTACAAGAGGAAATCCTTACTAAAAGGCTTACCTTAACATGGGGCATGTCATTGGCGGTAAGGTTTAAAGCTTTGGAGCTTCCAAATCTTGTATATACACCTGATTATAAGACTTATTTCAGAATTACAATAATTCGTATTTAAGGATTACAATAATTCTTATCTAAGGATTACAAAAATTCTTATTTAAGAATTACTATAATTCTTATTTAAGGATTACAATAATTCTTATTTAAGTATTATCTCAAGCATTATCTAAGGCAACTAAAATATGTCCATTAATAAAAGGTTGAAATAAGTATTTTTTCTTTCTGTAACTCCTTGCTGGGCGATGGTGCATTCACTCAGTCATTTATTTAATTTATATTTGTTTATATTTCCTATCCGCACATGTACTTTGACCACGCCGAGATTCGATCTCCGGACCGCAAGATTACTATCATCGTACAGTGCGACTCAACCAAGTGAGCCACACAGCATGTCATAAATAAATATTTGCAAACTGCCTTATGCCACCTGCCCGAAATGGCATTTATATACTTACTAATAAGGCTTTTATAAGAATATAATAAATGCCTTAAGTAAAGTATATTATAAACCTTATAAATAACTTTTCTTTCATTGAAATATAAGCTATAGGGCAACTGGGAGCTTTCAAATAGTGTGTGCAAATTGAGTTTGAAATGTTGTCTTACATTTGGCTAAGAAGTAAGTCTTATATAATGATATGAATAAGATCTAATAACGCAAAGCTATTTCAGCTTACTGAATGCTTACAGTTCAGTACTAAGTAAGCCTTTTCTAAGTCTTACTTCTTCATAGACCTTACGGAAATTTTGCTGGGTTTGTATTTATCATGTATATATTTTTTTTTTCGTGCTCTGTGGCCGTGATCGTTCGGTCGCCACTCTGTGAAATAGACACTCATAGAGAAACGAGTTTCCAAACTCGGCACGACTCGTCGCAAGTTTATTATTCAGAAGAAGTTGATGAGAAATATTCTTATCGTAGAATAATAAACTAACAATGCGACTAGGAAGTGGTATGGCTGACAACCGTATCACACTCCGAATTCAGTTGTCTCTGTAACGTTGATGACTACACACGGTAGTCATCAACGCACCACGCTCCACTAGGAGTTACGGTAATGAAGAAGAAGATGTATATATTTTATCAGGTGTTGTATATATGCCTAGGTCTGCCGCTAGGACACTTAATTTCCCTCCCATTGGTAGTCCTTTTATTTTATAGGTGTTATTATTATAATTACAATAATTTGTTTCTAGGCACGTTTTTGTTATTTCAATTAGGTATTTTTTGTAGGTATTTCAGTGTTTAGGTTTTCATAGTTATTTTCTATTATTTGTATTACTTTGTTGGTATTTATATTCGTGAACATGTTTACTACATCCAGTGATATTAATTCGTGGTTTGCTTCAATTTTTAGTTTAGTTATTTGTTCTGTTAGTTCATACGAATTTTTTACATTGTAATTGAATTTTTTTTTAGGGGTATTAGTATATAGCATACCATGTAAAACATGCAAAGAAAACAACATAGAAAAATACTACATAGGAACCACCTCACGTAACTTAAAAACTAGGGTACAAGAACATCAAAATAAAAACAGACTACTAATAAATAACAATACAAAACTAGCAAAACACCAACTGGAAGAGGGCCATAAAATGGACTTTGATAACATAGAAATAATAGAACAAGACAATAATAGCAAAAAGGTATTAACAAAAGAAGCAATATTAATAAATAAAAATTACGAGAAAACACTAAACTCTAAAAACGAATTGGAAAACAGAATGAATACATATCGTAACATAATAATGGCAATACAGTAAAAATACGACAACTGAACAAAACTAAAAAACCGCGCAAACAAACGTCAAAAAATCAAATACACAAATGGACTCGGAAAGAAAGAGCTAAGAAAAATAGTAAATTAAGTAGGTAAAATAATGTAATTTAAATTAATTAATTAAATAATAATGTTGTTTTTAGAACTTAAGACCTGATGATGCCGAATAAAGTAGGCGAAACGTCGTCATAAAGGAGTAATAAAGAAAGCTGCAAGGAGAAATGACAAAGTAAAAATCAATTGATGAAAAATATCGTTCAACAATATTTTCCACCCCTTTCCATATATATTTCAAAGGAACTGACGGCCACAAATGCGAGTTTTCAAAATAACTTTCGAACCGTACACATATTGATAAAATTTTCGGAACCCAAAGATGATGGCGTCCGCTTCTTTATCTAAAATGGCTCTATGCATTTCCGATTTCGGTATTATTTTTGACGCGAAAGCTATTGGGCGTTCCGAATTATCTGACAATCTATGGGAAAGTACGGCAGATAACCCATATAGCGTTAGCACTCTACTTGAAGTTATTTGATCTTTTAACCATTGGAAAGATTCTTGACAATCATTTGTCCAATTCCAAACTTTTTTATTGCATAGTTCGTACAATGGTTTAACGTGCTCAGCTCTGTCTGGAAGAAATTTCTCATAGAAATTGACTAAGCCTAAAAAAGACTTCAATTCTTTACTATTGTTCGGTATACACGCATCTTTTACCGCTGAAATTTTTGATGGTGTTGGTTTTAACCCCGATTCATCAATTACAAATCCTAAAATCTCTATTTCTTTTTTGAAAAAATCACGTTTGTCATCATTCATTCGTAAACCAGCTTGTTCCAGTCTTTGAAAAATTTCTTGCAATATATTAACATGCTCCTCATATGTTCTTCCAGCGTAGTAGATATTATCAATGTAAATTTCTGTAAAAGGAGTGTCCTTTAAAATAAACTCTAAAATGTCCTGGCATTCAGCAGGGCTAGAAGCAACACCTTCAGGCATTTTAGTGTACCTAAACAATCCATCTTCTGTAATTATGGTTAAAGGATCGCGTGAATATAATAAATAACAATAACAAGGAACTATAGGTAGTTAGAACCATAATAATGGATTAGTACGTACATAATTAAATGAATAAGAATTTATTCGAATCCGGGGTTTTTCTAAAATCTTACATTACTTAACGTTATGACCGTCTATGACTAAATAATAGCAATTCCAAAAACTAGGCGTAATTATAACCATAATAATGGTGTAGCGAGTAAATAATTAACTGAATAAGAATTCGTTTATCCGGGGTTTTTCAAAAAAAAAAATCTTACTTCAATTTCATTTCGGCGTTGTTGTAACTCCGTCTTCCAATTGTACAAAACGAGCGGCCGTTCGTAAGTGGCTCATGTAATGATGAGAACGGCTTAACATACCTGCACTTGGCAACTGTCTACACTCCTGACTGGCGAATTCTGGGAGGAGAAGGCTCTGCCGGGGACGCTTCATGCCCAGCTATGGCAAATGAAACCGGATTTCTGAACTGTCGGCAACTGACGACACTGCTGGCTAGCGGGGCTCCGGAAAGGAAAACTGTGCCTGAGGCACTTCGCGCAATGTTATGCGACAGCACCACTCTCTCTTGATTGGACTGCTTGTCACTCATAATAATAATTCTGGACCACATCACACAATAGGGGCAAATGAAACCGAGTTTCTAAACTGTCGGCAACCGACGACACAACAGGCTGGCGAGGCTCGGGGAAAGCAGAGGGCGCCTGAGACACTTCGCACCAAGATATGACATCACCACACTCCCATAATTGAATTTTTTTTGTCAATAACTTAAGCATTCTGAACACATCACACGATAGGGCAAAGGACACCGGATTTCAATAAACGTTCGGCAACGGATGCTAACTTTAAGCTTCTTCGAACGCGCACGCCACCCACTTTGGGCAATCGGATATCACGACGCACCTTGGTGTTACACGAAAAAATCTAAATTTCTGCCGTCGCGCACGCTTCGACTTGATCGAAAGAAACTGCTCCCCAGGCAATACACCACCTCCGCTCCATTCCGCGAGAGCAAACCTCGAACTCGACTCGACGCGGCGGTTGGTCTCCCTTGCTCGAACGTGGAGACCACCTTCGGACGCAACTCTGAACCCCCTGGGAGCTCTTCCTTTTCGGCGGCTGGCTGCTGGTGGCGGGCTGCTGGCGGCTGGTGGCTGGTGGCGGGAACTGATAAGCGCGGCTGCTTAAAAACGACCGACCTCGAGTCGAGCAGCCTGCCGCTTTATATAGCCCCGGGCCGCGTCGTTATGCTGGTGTGTGCGTGTTTTGATCTTCGTGCATGTCGCTCACATACAGGCATTCGCGCATTAGTATTAGTGCACTGAGTGAACCGTTCACGGCACTAATATCGGTATGTGAACGGCATTCTCGAAGATCGTGTAGAGTGTAGACGAACTTGTGTGTGGACGTGTGTGTATGGGGGACGTTGCAGTAATATCGTGCACACTCTCATGTGCTCTTCAGGAGCACATTTCCTTGCGTGTGTGTGATGGTTGGGTTTCAGAACTACATTTTTTTGCGGCTCGACTTTGTTTTTAAAAAAAAAACGGTCTTGCTCATTACCAGTATTTTTTGAAAAAAAGAAACACAACGTTAGGAAATGTGCTAGGGAAGGCACACGGATGTGTGCACGACGTTACAGGCTACTGAAAATATTGTCACCAAGTTTGAAGAAAATACCGTTATCACTTACCGAGATACAGCCATTTTACAAGTGGAACTATCCTATTGATTGGGAGTGTATATATCCACGTATGATTTGTTGCTGACTCTGTCCCAGACATTATCAACTCGACTTGTAATTAACACGACTTGTTACTAAAACTGGGCTCACTGCGTTGAAAATTATATGCCACTTGTTACTGTTCTATATCTTGCACTTTTTTTGTTTTCATCCTCGTCGCCAATTGTTGAGTCTCTATTTGTTGATTAAAAGGCAATTTGTTGAGTCTCTATATGATGTTTATTGTACGGAAGCAGAGAGCAGACTGATGCAGCTTGCCTCTGTCGTGCATATATCACAACTATTTAATTATCTACATTTTAATAAATATTAGAAACAATATTTTCCCATAGCCTATGGACTATTGACTGTAATATTAACCGTCAAAGAAATGCCAATAAACTGAAAGCAATAGAGTCCGTCCAACAATTTTTACCAAATAAAACTATACGTTTTCTAAAAAATACAAGATGCCATTAGACTGCATTTGGGAGATTTAGTGAATTTGTAAATATCTTAACTACAGCCTCAAAGCATCTTGTATTTTTTTTTAGAAAATGTATAATTTTTGCTTGGTAAAAATCGTGGGAAGGACTCTCTATAACACAGCGAGAATCTCAATTCTCAATTCGCCCCTGTCGAAAGTACTGGTCAGCCCAGACCAAACCGGTTCCTTGATGCATTTTTACCGATTCAAAATAAGCAAAAATACACCAAGTACACAATATAATCTACTTAATTTTGGGGGATATGAAGTAATCACCCAATTAAATTTATGTTCGTATGACAGATCCTGATGCGCCAGTCTCGAAAGTGCCGGTCAGCCCAGACGAAACCGGTTCCTTGATGCATGTTTACCGATTCAAAATAGGCCAATTTACACCAAGTGCACAATATAATCTACTTAATTTTGGGGGGATATGAAGCATTCACCCGATTAAATTTATGTTCGTATGATAGACCTCAATTCGCCTGTGTCGAGAGTACTGGTCAGCCCAGACCAAACCGGTTCATCATCAATGTGGCACGATAGCCCGACGTCGGGCCTTGGCCGCCTGAATCGTTGACCTCCAATTGTCGCGGTTACGTGACCTCGTCCTCCAGTTTCGGAAGCCCAGCAGCTGTTGGGCGTCTTCACCTACGGAGTTCTCCCAGCGAGCTCTCGGTCGTCCACGCAACCTCGCTCCGTCAATTCGTTGTGCGTTCATCACTTTCTTTGGCATGCGATTATCGTCCATCCGTTGTACATGCCCCGCCCATTGCAAACGTTGAAGCTTCACGATTTTCGATACTTTCGATTAGCGAAACGGGTCTTAATGCGGATCGCACATAGCCGCTCGTTGATGGGTTTGAAGCCGATAACGTGGTCCTTGAGCTGCTTATTCACGATGAAAGCTACTCCAAACTCCTTGTTGCCCTCCTCTTTACCACTCGTAAAAATAGTGTGCGAATTGAGGTCGTTAATCTCGCTTTTGAGCCATTTAGTTTCCTGGATTGCAACTATGCTCAGCTTGTATTGTTCTACCTGATCCAGGAGGGCCCTTAAGGCCCCCGGTCTATTCAGGGAGCGTACATTCCAGGATCCGAAAGAGTAATCAGTTGTTCGTTTGCGGGGTCGTCGTTGTTTTGTATCCGTCCAATCCGAGGCTTTTGTTTCAGGTTTCTTGACTTGAAGTTTTTCTTAGGATGAGTTGTCGGCACATCGCTAAACCATGATAGGGTTTAATCGTTGAGTAAAGGCCATCATGGGCATGCCTCGAAGATGCTGCTTTAGTGGTTGACTTAAATGTTTTCTGTCACCTATCACGTTAAGTAACCTGAGACGTTGCAGATGTTAATGCAGCACTCAGGCGCAGCGGTTACTCGGATAATGCGGGAAAGTAACGCCCCGTAGAGAGACATAGGAATTGGCCGAAGTCCTTTTCCTATGAAACTCCTCCTGCATAGCTAAGGGTCCGCAGTTATGCCACAACTGAAGAAGATATAGGAATTAGCCGAAGCCTTTCAACCTTTATCTTCCCCCTTACGGGTTCCTTGACGCATTTTTACCGATTCGAAATAGGCCAATTTACACCAAGTACACAATATAATCTACTTAATTTTGGGGGGATATTAAGTATTCACCCAATTAAATGTATGTTCGTATGACAGATCCTAACGCGCCTGTCTCGAAAGTACCGGTCAGCCCAGACCAAACCGGTTTCTTTGACGCTTTTTTACCGCTTCAAAGTAGGCAAAAATTAAGTATGCATATACATACATATATTTAATGTTTAAATCAAATTAAATTATTAAATAAACAATTAATTCAGTTCTATTGATTATATTACATATTTCTTAACCTTCGGGCGGGCGCAATGCATCTGACAGATTAAGTGACCAGATTTTGTTGCGCCAATCAGCGATATGAAAAGGGAGAGATCTGAAACTCACGGTAGCTTAGTTTTTATCGATCAACTACCTAAATCAGTTTTCAGTTTCTATCTACCATATGTCTGCGGGGCGGGAGGGGATGAAATAATCTGTCAGATGTATTGCGCCCGATTGTGTTATTTTTTCTTTTCTATGAAAATTTCAACTTGTTATACTCTTCACATTGCGTAATAGCGTTGTGTTGACTTTTAGGTGCACCAAATCGGCCAGTAGTGTGTTTTAAATGAAATAAGCTCACCTTTTTTAAGCGGTCGAGCTGTTGGAGGTTTTTTAAATATTGAAGCGATTGAAAGCGGAATATTCTTAGAAAATTGAAAATGTGAAGGGTATCAAACTTTGTAAGCCAGTATTTCTTTCTAGAATTTTGCAGAGCTGTTTCAAAAAGGCCATTGCCATTAACAATAAATAAGAGTCTAAAGTATACAGAAACTTAGTTTCGTCCTTTTTTCTGCACTTAATCTGTCAGATGCATTGCGCCCGATCGTGTTAGGATTAGTATTGCGCCCGCCGGAAGGTTAAATTGACTAATCACTGTCGGAGTCGGAGCTATAGATATTACTAGCAATATCGTCATTGTCGTCAATATCGTCGTGGGCCAAGTACCTTTGATAGTTCGGTACAATTGATGCTTTCCATTTCATGTTTGCTAGCCCCAGCCATCCATATCTCTAAATAGGGGAAATTATGTTTACATAATTACATAATGTAATAATTAAAATATCTGTGTCATTCGCTTTGATGAGAACTTTTGCGGTAGGGTTTTCTTCTGCAATTTAGGATGCATGGTAAATTATCCTTGTGACTGCTTCTTCATGATAACATACATATCCACGTTTTTCTTTTCTCAACACCTTATTATTGAAAACTCTATAAGAAAAGCATTTTTCCTCTACGGAGGGAAACACAATTTTATCTTTAAAGATAGGGACGACAGAGTCACTAGACCAGTGTGCAATGATGTTTTCAATCTAAGATGATGGTGTAACCAAGCAAAATATAGAATAACTATGCAAAATAAACAAAAATTCAATTCAGTGTAAAAGAAAAGCTTGTGTGTCTTCTAAATACGATAAGACTAACCATTCGATAAGAGTTTTGAGAAATCGGGCCTAAGTTTTTCCAAAATTACGCAGTTTGTATTGTGTTCTTGGTGCATTTTCGCATATTTCGAATCGGTAAAAATGCGTCAAGGAACAGGTTTGGTCTGGGCTGACCGGTACTTTTGAGACTGGCGCATCAGGATCTGCCATACGAACATAAATTTAATTGGGTGATTACTTCATATCCCCCCAAAATTAAGTAGATTATATTGTGCACTTGGTGTATTTTTAATTATTTTGAATCCGTAAAAATGCGTCAAGGAACCGGTTTGGTCTGGGTTGACCTGTACTCTCGACACAGGCGAATTGAGGTCTATCATACGAACATAAATTTAATTCGAGACTGGCGCATCAGGATCTGTCATACGAACATAAATTTAATTGGGTGATTACTTCAAATCCCCCCAAAATTAAGTAGTTTATATTGTGTACTTGGTGTATTTTTGCTTATTTTGAATAGGTAAAAATGCATCAATGAACCGGTTTGGTCTGGGCTGACCAGTACTTTCGAAAAAGAGCAAGAATGAAGAAAGCCGAAACGGTAAAAAAAGAAAGAATGTTAACTTACAGCGAATTCAGTAATAAAATGTCACTCGTTTCAATGTTCTCTACAATGTATTCATTAGATGATTTTTTTTTGTAAAAATGAAAAGATTTTTAGTTTGGTTTATTTTTAATGATTTATATTTTTGAACACAAAAGATAAAAAATCACAATTCATTCAAAATAAAATAATACAAAAAAAAATAGGCGACATGAATGCCCTCCGTTTGTTCTGTTTAAATCTATTGTGTGCCTTTTCAACAGCTTTTCGCATAAGTGCCTCAAAATCCTGCCGACCCAATGCGGAGAAAATATCTGAATAAATGATAATAAATTATTACATACAGTGGCGGCTCGTGAAGTACAGAGCCGGGTGGGCAGATTTACCATCAGGAAAGAATACTATACATGCATATCCACACTGTTTTTTAATGCGTTAAGATTGTGCTCTTTGTTAGTCAGTCCATTTTACTGTTTTTAAGCTTATTGTATCTACGTATGTATTAGGTGAATCGTTTTGACTTTTTTTTAAAAATCAGTTATGCTCAATCACACCATGAAAATGCATACAGATAGCTACAGTTCGGAATCCTATGTTACATCAATTTTTTGGCAGAGAACGGTCGCAATGTGGAAAAATAATCCAGTATTTACCTTTCAAAGGGACCAGCAATAGTCGCGACAATATTTCAATAAAATTATATTCAATAAGTAAATATTAAGCACCGCTCCTTTTAATGGTAATTCAAATTTGGATACCTCTTTCTTTTTTATACCCTTCGCTCATAGAGTGAAAGGTATATTAACTTTGTCATGAAGTTTGTAACGCATTGAAGGAAGCATCTCCGACCATATCAAAAGTATACATATATGATCAGCATGACGAGATGAATCGATTGGGCGATGTCCGTCTGTCTGTCCGTCTGTCCGTCTGTTGCAGCGCGTTTTTCTCGGCCACTATAAAAGCTACGGAGCTGAAAATTTGCACACGTGCTTCTTATTGTTGCAGGCTGTTTGTATGTTTGATTCACCCAAATTGGATCACTGGGTCATGGGGCTGCCATACAAACCTAGCTCCCCAATTTGAGTTCTTCTAAGAAAAACTTTTTTATTTGTGTACTAATTTCAACCAAATTTCACACAAATGTGTTTCTATAGATAACACAAATTATATGCAAGAATGGATCAAATCGGACCATGGGGTCATGGGGCTGCCATACAAACTAAACCCCACAAATTAGGTTCTTCTAAGAAAAACTTTTTTATTTGTTCACCAATTTCAACTAAATTTCACACAAATGTATTTCTATTGTTGACACAAAACATATGTAAGAATGGATAAAATCGGAGCATGGGGTCATGGGGCTGCCATACAAATCCAACCCCCCAAATTAGGTTCTTCTAAGAAAAACTTTTTTATTTGTGCACCAATTTCAACCAAATTTCACACAAATGTATTTCTATTGATGACACAAAACATATGTAAGATTGAATCAAATTCGACCATGGGGTCATGGGGCTGCCATACAAACCAAACCTCCCATATTGGTTCATCTAAGAAACATTCTTTTACACCAATTTCACAAAACCTTGAATTAATGTTTCTTTATCAAAGCAACTAAAAAGTTCAAATCGAATGGAATCGTACTGTGGGGCCATGCTCCGGCAATCCCAATAACATTTTCCGAGTAAATATTTGTATTTGCCCACTTATTTCAACCAAGCCCAAAACTTTTGTCAAGGAGGAAAAAAAGGAATGAGGAGGGGGATTAAATACAAGACAAGTCATAGAAAAAAAACTTTTAGCCCAAGCGAAGGGTATCCAAATTTCGGCCGCGCCCGAAATTAGCCTCGGCCCCGGGGGTTGGCAAGCGAAACGAGCAGGGGGCGAAGCCCCCTAGTTTTCATTTGAGGCTATAAAAGGCAACCCAAACGGATCACCTAATATATGATTAATTGTAATGATATAATAAATAATGATGAGACATTACGAGTATGTCCGAAAGTTTGTTTACTTAAAATTATTTTTTTAAAAGCAATGCCAACATTCTTTCGCACAATAACAGGACATACCTACAAATCTTCCTGAATAAATAATTTATCAAAGACAATTCCTGTAAATTTATATGGAAGTTAGGTTATACATATGTACTTTCAAGCTGCTATGTATTTCTACAATTATGCAAATAAAATCCACAGCCCAGCAAGAGCTAGCGGGGAGGGTTTAGATCCCTCTTGCCATGGGGAGGAAAAAGGTGTGAGGAATAGAAGTAAGATTTTTTTCTATACCATGCACATGCAATAACATAACAACAACAAAAAATCATTTTTTAAGTACATACAAACTAAATTTAAAACTTCCAGATCATATAGAGGAGAAAATATAAATATGTATGTAGGTATCTATATCAAGCAAAATACATATTAGATCAAATAAATAAGATTTTAATATTAATCCCATCACCAAAATAAATATTTTATAATAGTAATTAATAACACTAAAATGTAGGGAATCAGAGAAAAGCGATTAGTGTTTTCTAAAAACATACGCAACAAATAAAAAATAAAAAACAGCCGTTGATGACGTAATCATACATTACTGCTACAAGTACGAGTATAACCAACGCCATCTAGAAATATCATAGCCGCAACTCAGCTGGACAATGCCGTCATAGTTTAGCTCTTAAATTTTTTATTTACACGAACAAACAACAAAAACAAGTAGTGACGTAATAAAAAGCAAAAACAAAACAGTGCAACCTTGGCGAACATAACCTAAAACTATAAGCTGATTTTGACGTCTAAGATTCTACATTGCGGCCTTAATATCTAGACGGCGTTGGTATAACGCCTCCAAACCACTTCAAAAAAGGAACAAAATCCGACAAAAACACACGCACAAATTAAATACTCTACAATGCACCATGCACAATTTAAATGCGAAACGGCCTTATTATTGTATCCATGCACTACGCGCTATGCTACGAGTATCTAACTACTAGAACAGCGCCACGGGCCACGCGCTCGCGGACGTTGCACATGTTCATGGATACCTACTAGTGTAGTATTGGGCATGCCCTTTAGTGAAGTTCAGATACTTTCAATGCACATGCGTTGGACGTATAAGAAGATTCATCGTGTCTCTATGTGCTATGGAATAGCTATAGAAGAGATTGATGGTACATGTGGGCAGAAAGGCATTCTGCCCATAGGTTGAGTTGAGATGATGATGTTGATATGATGAGCAGATACATGAAGGAAGTAGGAATGGGCGCAATGTAATGTACATAATGGTGATTCACGCGTGCGCTTTATATAATTATTATTCAATTGATATCAATATGAGCTTTCGCTTATATAGAGGAGAGCAGTTTTTTATATTGGCAATTTAATCGTGATTAAGTACTAATGAATGGCTATTGTCATTTTAAGGAAAGTTACGTTATGTTAAGTTAGATATGCATGTAGGTACCGAAGTGAATCAATTATGTTATAAGAAATAATTTTTATTTTATTTTTATTTTTAGCTAGCATTTTGTAGGGTGGGCAGTGCCCTACTTGCCCACTTAGACCGGCCGCCCCTGATTACATAACATATTACATAATAAATTCCATAAAGTTTACAAATTACCGAATTATGTTTTGCTCACAATTTTGGGGGACTGCAAAGCCCTTTTTCCACATCTGCCGTCCCAATTGAAATCTTTTATTATCTTATCTGTTCAATAATATTTTTTACTGAATTAAACGACAAATGGCAAGGGTACAAAACCTATATCAATGAAATGTTTCTGATTAACTAACACTTCTCGAGTTTCCACCTGCAATCCGAACAACATTAAACGCAACAACAAAGTTTTAAACGACTAATACTTTATTCGATGTTTCTTAATCAGAATCCCGTCCAAGACTGACTTATTGTCTAACACTTTTCATTCATGAAAACTGATTTTGTTTATTAAGCATTTTATATGCCACCAAGAAGATACATACTAAGAATTATTTGTTATCGCATTTCGCGACTTGATTTTATAAACAAAGGAATTTTATATGCCACCAAGAAGATACATACTAAGAATTATTTGTTATCGCATTTCGCGACTTGATTTTATAAACAAAGGATTGGTTGCAAAGAAAAGATATGCGATTCTGCAAATTATATATCGCAGGATATGATGACGATTTTGTTTATAAACAAATAAATTATTATTTGAATGACGGGAAGTGGTTTATTGTATTTAAAATATGCTACGATTCGAATTGGTCATCGTAGGATTTGTTGACGTAACTCGCCCTCCCTTTTGAGAATTCACGTCCTCGTGATGTTCTTCTATTTTAACAATTACGTTCTTTTTATTAATTTTAGATTTGCAATAAAAGTAAAGTATTATAAAAATTATTACTAAGTCTGATATGATACTTGTCCAGGCAAAACTTTTAGAGTTGAATTTTAATAATTTTATTTCTTCTAGGTTTTCCAAGTGCTTATGGTGAATATACGGCAAAGTTAAATTGTATTCTTCTTGATAGCTTATATTTCTAATTACATTAGGCAATACAATGTTGTTTTCAATATATTTTATGTTGTTCTTAAATGTCTGGTTACTGATCGTAATTTTACAATTCGTGAATTTTATAATATTATTTTGTTTTATTGTGATATCTTGATCATTACAGTTTTGTAGAATTTTGGTAGGTTTTAAATTTTTGGTAACAATTATGTTTTCGGATATTCTTTCAATCGATTCAGTCAAATTTCGTATCATTACACAGTTTTCAGGATTAGATAACAATCTGCTCAAACATGTATCTCCTATGGGAATTAGTTTTGCTTTTACAATTTCTTTATTATTTATATATATTTGATTTTTCATAGTAATGACATCAACGTATTCAGTTTTGAGTTCCAAATTATTCTTATTCGGTATCGGTATAATCGAATTTAGAAAATATTGTTCTTTAGTAAAGTTAGGAATTTGTGATATTATATAAATGATACGTTTTTGTTGTGCAACGGCAACTCTAATATTTTGCAATTTATTTATATCTACGTTAAATTGTTGAATTTCATCGGATGTTAATATATCTCTGCTTAGAACTTCTAACCTTGATAATAATATTATATTTTCAATTTGTGAAAGGGTATTTAATATAGTTTGAAGATTTTCTTTCATTTCTTGATTATACTTATATTCTAGAAATTGATTTTCCAACATCGTAGTCTTTGCAGCCATATCATTCGTTTTTTTTTAATATTTCTTGTTGTACATTATTAATGTGATTAGTTAGAATCTGTAATTCTTGATCAATTTGTCTGTTAATAGTTATTTGTTTGTTAAAACTATTCGCAATCTGATTAATGTTCTCATCATTTACTTTTAAATGTCCCTCGATCTCTTGCCTATCATTATCATCCATTGTTCCTCCTATCCATTTAAGAAAGCTTCCGTATAAATTAATTAATCCTCTTTTGTATCTTACATCATGCGGTTCTAAGGTAGATAATTTTTTCTCAATTTGTTCATGAATTTGATAATGGTGTGGATGATTTGAATAAAAATTAGGTGCAACGCTAGAGTCTATAATGTTCAACATTTTGTTGAAATGACTCAAATTTATAATGTGGATTGATTTGTCAAAGTTATCTATCATCTGTAATTCTTTAGTGCGGACCAATGTGTAGCCATTTCCATATGGGATTTCGTTTACCTCAATACTTTGACCGTATGTCATTCCAATGAAACATAAGGAGAGGATGAGGACTGCTCCTGTAAAGATATTTTATTTGGTTGGAAATTTTTTGCACGTTTAAGTAATTGCTTATGAACTTTATCTCTCTTTCTACCAGGTTTTCTAAATTGTGGACTCAGTTTCTTACGTGGTATATTTCTAATTAAGGTTTTGTCGAATTCTACTTCCCTACGATTCACATTATGATACTTTAATCTTTTGTTTTGGGCCGTTTCTAATAAAGTTTTGATTTGTGAATATTGATCTGATGTAATTTTTCCATTTTTGAAATCTATAGGACGTTCTTTTGTTGAGCTATGAATAGAATGGTTATAATGTTTTGTTGCTTCTTGCACACATACATCTCGAGTTGGGTCTATTTTATTTTCTTCTATCATTATGCGTAAATGCTCATTAAGTGTATTATGAAATCGATTGATGTCAGCGTTCCCTGTTTTTATATTTGGAGTTGTTAAATGTAATTCTACATTTTCTTGTCGAAGAAAGTATTCCAAATTACAATAATATGATCCCTCATTATCAGTAATAATTAATGATGGTCTTCCATTGGTGTTGAAATACTGATTTAATGCTGTTTTTATTTCAGGCCAGGTTCTGGATTTGATCGGTATAACTTGTACAAATTTGGAGAATTTGTCAATAAAAGTTAGGAACATATGATTGCGATCTTTAAACCATATGTCCATGTCGACGATTTCATTCGGGGCATTCGGGATTTGAGATTTATAAAATGGGATTTTAGGTGGATTTCGATCATATTTCGCGATATTACAGATACTACATTTATTAATAAGAAAAGTGATTTCATCTTTAAGGTTCGGATAGTAATATTTAGTTCGGATATTAGAATATACTTCTTCTATTCCTCTATGGTTTGGTTTCAAGTGTTCTTTCAAAATTTCTTCATAAAGTGTAGCTTTGTCATCACAATCGAGAAGTAAGTATGGGACTTTAATTATTTTGACTGGATTATGTGGTGATTTCCATTTCAGATATTGATTTTGAAATTCATTGAAAATTACTTCGTCTGGAATATATACTGCTAATATGCCTTTATTTGGAATGTGGTTATTTAATAAGTATGAAAAGAATTTTGAATCTGGATTTGAGGAAATAAAAATTTTTCTGGTACGGTTAAAATGTTTTTCGGTTTTTGCTTCATTAATTCTACCTTGTTTAATAATCATTTGGTTTTTGAAAAGATTTAAAGGTTTTTCGCTAATTTCAATGTATTGAGAGTTGTCTTCTTCTGCGCTATGGCATGTTGCTTGTATTGAACCAGATTCTTCCAAGTTATTTACATTAATAATTGGTCTAGACAGATGATCAGCCACAACATTATCTTTTCCTTGTATGTACTCAATATCGTAGTTAAATTCTTCTAATTGAATTTTCCACCGTTGCAATTTGAGGTTAGGTTCTTTGAGGTTTGCAATCCAAGTTAATGGTTTATGATCAGTTCTTATAGTAAATCTCTGCCCATAAATATAAGGTCGGAAATATTTTAGAGACCAAACTATGGCCAATAATTCTTTTTCAATTGTAGACAATTTTACTTCGTGCTCATTAAGCGTTCTACTTGCGTAGCAAATGGGATGTCCCTCTTGAGACAGAACTGCGCCAATTGCGTAGTTCGAAGCATCCGTCGTTACAATAAACTTTTTGCTGAAATCGGGGTATTTTAGAACGGGTTCTGACATTATTAACACCTTTAGTTTTTCAAAACTTTCCTGATACTCCTGGTTTTTTATATCAATTTTAGCACATTTTTTCAACATTAACGTCATTGGTTTCGCAATTTTCGAAAAATCCTGAATAAACTTTCTGTAATATCCTACTAATCCGAGAAATTGTTTAATCTGCTTAGGTGTTTTGGGAATTGAACAATTTTTAATAGCTTCTATTTTTCTTGGGTTTGGTTTAATTCCTTCTGGGGTTATTAAATGTCCTAAAAACTCGGTCTCATGTCGCATGAACTCACTTTTATCCAGTTGTAATTTTAAATTAGCCTGTTTGAGTTTTTTGAATATTTTCTCGATTGATATTAGGTGTTCGGATAAGCTTGTGCTAAAAATAACGACATCATCCATATAGACAAAGCAAATTTTCCCAATATAATCTGCGAGGACTTTATTCATCAATCGCTGGAATGTAGCGGGGGCGTTTTTAAGGCCAAATGGCATTCGAACGAATTCGTAATGCCCGAAATTTGTTGAAAACGCAGTTTTATGAATATCCCCTTCCTTGATCTCAATTTGATGGAACCCCTTTGCGAGATCTAAGGTCGTAAAGTACATTGACCTTCCTACTTTTTCCAGTATTTCATCCATATTTGGAATTGGGAACCTGTCGTCAATAGTGACTTCATTCAACTTCCTATAATCGATGACCATTCTCCATTTTTTTTTCTCGGACGCATCGATTTTCTTTGGGACTATCCATATTGGAGAGGAATACGGTGAATTACTACACCTAATGATTCCTTGGGATAGCATTTCTTTAATTTGATTTTCGACTTCAATTCTATGAACTTCTGGGTACCTATAAGCCCTTCTATAGATTGGTTTGTTATGTTTAGTTTTAATTTCATGTTTTATTTCATTAGTAAATGAGAGATCCGTCCCTTCTCGATAAAAAATATCTGAATATTTGTTAATTATACTCAAGAGCAACGACTTCTCCTCTTGATTTAAATGGTTTGTACGAATTTCCTCTAATATACCTTTAGAAGGAATTCTTTCCTGGTTGAAACATACCAGTTCTTCTTCCTTATTATAAGGATATCTATACGTTTCATTTTCTTCATCTTCATTGAAGAAAATAGGAAGAATTTCATTATTAATAATTAATTGTTTAGATCCTAGATCGATTTTAACATTGTACATCGATAAGATACTGTTACCAATTAATCCATTAAAGAAAGTGGAAAATTTGTGTTCCACTAATTCAAATTTCAGGCCATCATTCGGTCCAAATTCTTTAAATGCTTTAATTTTGACAACATGATTGAAATTTTACTCTGAATTTAACCCTGATATGCAAAATGGATTTTTGAAAACTCGTAAACTTGAATGGCATACCCCCGGATCTATTAGACTAACTGTAGCGCCTGTATCAATCAAAAATCTGAGCGGTTTCCCATAAGAATCTACTCGGATATAAGGGCACCCGAGTTGTTGTCCGAGGCTCGTATAGGAAAATTTTCATTGACCTGCACAATTTGTTGAGAGTTGCCTAAATCCATAGGCTGTGGTTGCCCGAATCTTCTAATGCGCGATTGTACGGAATTATTATTATTAAAATTGTTATTACGATTATGGTGAGGATTATTAAACTGTTGGGACCTTCTGTAAAATTCATTTTGTCTATTGTTTTGGAAATGCTGATTGCGATAAAAATTTTGATTTTGTTGGAAATGATTTGGTTGGAAATGATTTGGTTTCACATGATTATTTTTTTGACAATTTCTATTTTGGAATGTATGTTTGTTGGAATTTTCATTCAGATAATTGCCTTCAGCCAGAATTGCTAAGGCTTCCTCCAAACTTTGAGGGTTTCTACTAAATAGTACACATTTAACAGGCTCGATAATTTTATTTTTCAGTACATCTAACGCGATTCGCTTATTGGTCTCTATATCTTCCGGTCGCCCTTCCATTTCGCTTTTCATATTTACTTTCTGAAGGATTTCTTGAATGTTGTTGTAAAACTCTATTACAGTACTATTAAAACGAACACTCCTCAGATCGTCTAATAATTGAAACGAGTTCCTTCTTTCGCTGAAATTCGTCACTAACACTTCTCGAATTTCGTTCCATGTATATGCATTAGAATTAATATTGAGGATTTTTTGTGCCTTACCGATTACTTTTGTTTTGATAATGTTGGCAATTACTTTCTGTGATGCTACATCGTATGTTGTCAACGTCGGGACCAGGGCATCTACTGCATCTAAAAATGTTTTTAATCCATCCGCTGAGCCATCAAATGTCGGCAATTTGTGTGAGTATGCGACGGGGTCGATTGATAGACTCCTTAAGGCTGGAACCTGTATTTCATTTCCTTCGGGTTGTTGTTGTTGGGGCTGTTGCCCAAGGACCGCTGGTCGAAGAAACATGTTGTTCGAAACTTTCCTTTATGGATCTGTTTTATTTTAAACACTTCCACTTCGTTCACACGATTTTCGTTTAAACACGATAACCGTTCCCTTGAGTTTAACACGTGAAGGTTTGTTTTCCCTTTAAACACTTTCAAATTATTCACACGATCTTCGTTTTAAACACGATAAAACCGCTTTCTTGAATTTAACACGAAAGTTTTTGGTTGGGTTACAGATCTCACCGACTGCGCCACTAACACTTCTCGAGTTTCCACCTGCAATCCGAACAACATTAAACGCAACAACAAAGTTTTAAACGACTAATACTTTATTCGATGTTTCTTAATCAGAATCCCGTCCAAGACTGACTTATTGTCTAACACTTTTCATTCATGAAAACTGATTTTGTTTATTAAGCATTTTATATGCCACCAAGAAGATACATACTAGGGTTAGGGTTAGGTAAAGGGGCCGCCTGACTAGCGCCATGCGCACTTAGACCAAAAATTGGTCCATTGTGATACCACCGTAGTTCCTACGTTCCGTTTAAAACCAGCCAGTGCTAACAATGTATTTGTTAAGCAAAGTAGGGCTCACATCTCGAAGATCATCTGTATCGTAAAGATACCTCGAACCCAGTGCACGCCTCCTTCTCTCGGATAAGGCCGGACATTCACAAAGAAAGTGATGCACACTCTCTTCCTCCTCTTCATCATCACAACTTCTGCAGAAGTCGTTGTAAGGAATTCGGAGTCTCCTGGCGTGCTCCCCAATAGGGCAGTGCCCCGTAATAACACCCACTATGTTGCGTATATATTTCCTGTCTAGCGACAGTAATATGGCGGAACGGGATATATCTAGTATAGGCCAGATCATCCTCGTCGTAGCACAAGTATATCCGCAGGCCCATCTCGCGTTGGTCCTACGTTCAGAAGCGGCTTCAATTATCGATGCACAGACGGCAATAGGTGTTTTAATCTTCTCGTGGTCGCTTTCAACAATACTTGCTACCGCATTCCGAGCCAAATCGTCTGCGCAGCAATTACCAGCAAAGCCATTATGTCCCGGTATCCAGCATAGTGTAATGTTGAAGAAATGACCCATTTCTCTGAGTGCATAGCGGCACCCTTCAATAGTTTTAGATGTTGTAAATGCTGATTCAAGTGATCGAATTGCAGCTTGACTATCAGTGTATATAGTGACATCCTTACCAGTGACAACGTGCCTACCTAGCCATAAAAGCGCTTCCGAGATTGCAGTGATTTCTGCTTGGAGGACGCTACAAAAATTAGGGAGGCAAAAAGACAAGCTGATGTCGAGTTCCTCCGAGTAAATTCCAATGCCGACTCCAGCGTCCGTCTTGGAACCATCAGTGTAGATGGAAAAGGACCTGATGGACTGGGTCGTTTCGTTGCTCCAGCTTTCCCTAGGCGGGATTAAGGTAGAATAGTTCCTACCAAAAAAGTATTTGGGAACAGTGTAATCAGTGGCCAGTGGCAGGCTGAAATTACGAAGTATCGTTGAGTGACCATAATCCAGCGCTCGCCACAGACCGGTTTCACGAAGGCGTAAGGCCGTGTAAGCTGCTGACCGTTGGGCGTATATGTCCAATGGCAGCAGTCCCAAAATCATGTCTAGTCCGAATGAAGGTGTTGTACGAAGAGCTCCTGTAATCAGACGAGAAGCCAACCTTTGCACTTTAACAAGTGAATTATGATAGGCCGTTGTGCTAAGTGCGGTCCACCACACACTAACGCCATAAAGCAGAATAGGCCGCACAATAGCTGTATACATCCAATATACAACTTTTGGTTGAAGGCCCCAGGTTTTCCCGATGGCTTTCCTGCACGAATACAGTGCCACAGTAGCTTTGTTCACCCTTTCCTCGATGTTAGGTTTCCATCTTAATTTCTTGTCCAAGATAAGGCCAAGAAATTTGGCCTTGTCGGAGAAACCAAGTTGAATGCCTCCTAGCTTAGGGAGGTTAAAAGTGGGGATCATACGCCTTCTTGTGAACAGGACTAACTCCGTTTTTGCTGGATTAATCCCAACCCCGCTGAGACTTGCCCAGTCTGTTAGGAAGGCAAGGGCGTTCTCCAAAAGTCCGCTAAGTGTGTCAGGAAACTTGCCTCTAACGGCGATAGCAATATCATCAGCATAAGCGATGACTTTACATCCGATTCTTTCCAAATTCAAGAGCAATTGATTAATCGCTACGTTCCAAAGTAGAGGAGACAGAATACCTCCCTGTGGAGTGCCCCTGCAAACATATCTACTAGCAGAAGACGAACCCAACCTACTATGTATACGCCTAGAAGTGAGTAGCCTATTAACAAGGGTACAAATTGAACCTTCGACCTGTAGGCTCATGAGAGCATCTGTTATTGCTCTGGGTTTAATATTGTTGAAGGCTCCCTCAATGTCAAGGAACGCCACCATAGTATATTCCTTATTATGAAGAGATGTTTCAATATAACTGACCAGCGAATGTAGAGCTGTATCAACCGATCTCCCTTTCCAATATGCATGTTGTGACATGGATAGCAGATTAGCAGGGACGATCGCTCGTATGTGAACATCAATTAGTCGTTCTAATAATTTTAACATAGTCGATGAAAGGCTAATGGGCCGGAGGTCCTTTGGACTCGCATGCGAGCTTCTACCTGTTTTAGGAATAAAAGTAACTCTCACCTCTCTCCAGCTGTGTGGAATATGTACCAACTTTAGGCACGCTGTAAGTATGCGCTCTATCCACGGATAAGTGATTTCTGCGCATTGTTGCAGGTCCGCAGGAATAATGCCATCTGGCCCAGGCGATTTAAAGGGCTCAAAACTGTTTATGGCCCACATAACCTTCTCATGACTGAGTATGGATTCCGTGTCGCATGGCTCTATGCGAACTGTCTGTAGATCAGGTAAAGCAGCCGTTGAACTGCCAGGGAAATGTGTGTCAAACAGACATTCGATGGTTTCAATGCTTGATGACGTCCAAGAGCCGTCTTCTTTTTGAAGAAAGCTTGGACTAGATGGGTTAAACGCCAAGACTTTCCTGAATCTAGATGTTTCGGAAGACCCTTCAATGTTTTCGCAAAAACTTCTCCAGGCTTTACGCTTAGCTCCTCTTAACTCTTTTTTGAAAGAGCTGAGATGCCTTTTGTATGAGTTCCAATCCGATTCAAGCCTTGAGGCTTTAGCTCTATTGAAACTACTTCTACACGTAGCTCTTAGCTCGGAGATCTTAGAGTTCCACCAAGCAGGTTTTTGCTTGCCCGACCGTGAACCGGCTGGGCACGAAGCGGTGGTCGCAGTTTTTAAAACATCAGTGAAGAGGTTTACCATATTGTCCAGATCTTGTCCATTGTTTGGAATATTTGGAAGCGAAGGTAGTCCTGCGAGCAGAGAGTCTCGAAATCTCTGCCAGTTAGTCCTCCTCCGGTTTAGGATGACTGGAGACGCCTCAGGGCGCGCAGCAAGACTGAACTGTAGATATCGGTGATCAGATAAAGAATGTTCCGCCGATACTCTCCAGTCGTTTATTAAGTGCAGGATATCCTCCGATGCCAGAGTGATATCCAACACCTCGTGCCTGTTTCTTGTAACGAAAGTAGGCTCGCGTCCTACATTGCAAATAAGAAGATTCGTTCCCAAAAGATATTCAAGGAGTAATTCACCTCGTTCGTTGGTGTCCGAGCTTCCCCAGACTACATTATGCGAATTCGAATCGCACCCCAGGATTACACTAGTACCAGAAGACGTTGCTGACGCAACAGCTTCCTTTAGGTTTGGGGAAGGCAGAGTGCCGTCATGTGGCATATATGCCGAAGCAACCCAAAGCACCTTATCCTGCAACTCTAGACAGACTAACACAAAATCTCTGTCGCTATATTTAGGCACCAGGAACGCCTTGATGGTTTTCCTGATAAGAATACAGGATCGCGGTAAACCCTGTCCTGCAACGTAAAAATTATCAAAATCTGAGCACTTCAGACCCTTAATGACATCGTCTGCTACCCAAGGTTCTTGAATGAGCACGATGTCGTCTAAACCATGCGATAGACGACAGATAAGAGCAGCTGATGCTGCCTTTGCATGGTGAAGGTTAATCTGAAGGAACCTCACCATTACAACTTCTCAATCACCGTAGTGTTCCCCTCTCCATCCGTATCAGAACCGATCGAGTCCAATGTTGGGGATGGTTGAGACGCAGTGTCGAGGGCAGCCAGATCTGAGCAAAGGGAGACGCAATCGTCTTCCGCAACCTCGTCCACAGACTCAGAATCTGTCGTAGGCAGACCATCCGGAAGGGCATCAGCAGCCTCTTCATTGTGGGCAGGCACCGTATTGCAGGCCTTTTTAATGTCGCCCTTGTAAACTCTGAGTTTTAGCTTAATAAAGCCAAAACTCACAACTCCACCCGACTTGATTAGTGAGGCCAGTGATAGCTTATTAATGAGCAAAATCGCACACCTGCGATCGTTGACAGCGTCGTCCAACTTAACGATTCGCCAATCGTCCGTTGGGATTTCTGGATTGCACATTTGTATAATGCTCAAGATTTGATCCTTATCGGACACAAAAGGTGGCAGCCACACACGAGCACGTGGGCGCGTGGGAATGTCCTCTTTGGCCACAACCTCCAACCTGGCCCCCGGCCATAGTTCGCCTGCCTTGCCAATAGCGAATTTGAACATAGAGGCCGATCTCTGATCCGCGAATCTCATGAGCTTCACGCGACCTTGATACCAGCCTCCATCCTCACAAACTGGAAGGGGTCCCGGAAAAGCTGCCATTGCAGCTTTGAAGTTAATGGTGAGAATACCCTCGACCAATCTCCACTTATCAACCGAAATCCCACCATCCGCGTCATTTCGGTCGACAATAGCCAACTCGATCCAGCTTTTCGCCGCGTCGGCGTATGAGATCGCTGGATCGCTAAGCCTAGCGACTTTTAGCCGCTTACTATTGTCCGCCTCATCCTCCGTTGACCGTTGCCGCTTGACGACATGTTTGTCAGCGTCAGATGTGTCGGCGATAACACCTAGCGCCCATGCGAGTGACGCTTTCTGCTTCTCGGACCTTTGCGATTCATCTACCTTGGAGATGAATTCGCGTACCCGAAAAGCACTACTTAGGGCTCGCGATTGAGCTCTCGATAGGGCGTTGTGCTTCAATCCCTCTTGTTTGCTGGTACCTGACTTAATCAGCGAACCAGGCATTGACGAAGCCTTACTCGAGAAAGCTCTTGACGAGTCTTTCGGTGTATGGCGTAAGGCATCCGCCGACGAAGAGGAAGCCCTTGACGGGTCTTCCGGTGCACGGCGTAGGGCCTCTGCAGACGAAGAGGATGCCCTTGACGGGTCATCCTTGCCACCAGATACCAAGGCTCTTGAGGAGACCTTCTGGGAGCTGGTAGCAACTTTTTGGTCTCTAACGTGTGACATTAGAAACCATGAAGGAAGAGAAAAAAGAAAAGAACTAAGTCAGACTGAGCACGTAGGCCGAATATGCGACACCACTGCCCAGCTTACCTTACGTCACGGTCCGCGACGGATATGAAAAACACGGTCTTGTCGTCAGCCAAATGCTAACGGTGTCAATATCGTGTGGCAGAATTGAAGAGAGAAAACACACCCAAGGAACAGTAACTCAGTGTGCAGAAAAAATGTCATCAACACACTCGCGCGATCAACAACGATTACAGTCTGAGCGTGGCTGATAGCGGGCGCCGACGACGCGGAACTCGCACGAACTGCCCTATGGACCGAAACACAAATGCGCGATGGAAAGTAAAAATGAAAAAAAGCAAAAATTGGCAATTTAATCGAAATAATCCACGTTCGTACACACTTTTTGGCAATATGGACACTGTACAACACTCTGTGCCCGTGCACAAATCGCAAACGTTTTCGAGCCGTTTAAGGCAAAAAAAAAAAAAAAAAAAAAACACTTTTATTTTATTATTCTTCCTTCCTTTCACTCCCTTTTATTTTTCCGGGCTCACTCGAACATGTACCTTGTTCACGAGCAGGAAAATATCATCCAAGATACATACTAAGAATTATTTGTTATCGCATTTCGCGACTTGATTTTATAAACAAAGGAATTTTATATGCCACCAAGAAGATACATACTAAGAATTATTTGTTATCGCATTTCGCGACTTGATTTTATAAACAAAGGATTGGTTGCAAAGAAAAGATATGCGATTCTGCAAATTATATATCGCAGGATATGATGACGATTTTGTTTATAAACAAATAAATTATTATTTGAATGACGGGAAGTGGTTTATTGTATTTAAAATATGCTACGATTCGAATTGGTCATCGTAGGATTTGTTGACGTAACTATTACAGTGCTTGTACTGTTTTATACGCCTTTAATAAACCTTTTTTGTTTTAAATAAAACAGTTATTGACCACGATTCAATTCGAAGTGACTTTATTGAATACAAATTTCTCCTTATATACTAAATACCATATTCTTATCATCTACATTCTACATTCATTATGTCATCTGCAGTGCATACAACATGCACTGGATACGCATGCAGTCATTAAGAAAACGAGATATGTAGTTCTTAAACAGTATACACAACATTATCTATAACAACACAAATGCTAATGTATATTGATAAGAACGTTTCCTGAAATTTGAACTATGTAATTAGATTTATTGATCAATATATTTTTGAACATGATATGAACTATAAACTATGTTATCAACAATTCAACATATTTTTAAACTTGGAACTACATGAGCTATAAATTATGGTATCAACAGTTCAACATTATCTTCAAACATTTTACGAAACACGAACTTCGGGCTCGATGCTTCTCCTTTAATTTTTCTTAAATATCCGCTAAAATGAATTAGAAACATTTGAATATTCATTATTAGCTGTGATGAATTTCAATAGGTTTACCATTGAGTCAGCGAATTCTGCGACTTCCATCCTCGCTTCGATATCACTAAGTTCCATTATGGACGTAATTGGAAATCGAGATGCAATCTCAATTAGTCTAAGAAAATTGGGCCAAAATATGGCCATCGAACGGCAAAAATCCTACATCGGATTTTTTTTGATTATGGTTGGGGATAGTCCCCAGATGATGGCGTAAAAAGTCCCAACCGATTGGTGGTCCGCAACCATAAAAAAAGGGGGGACGGCGGGCATTTCGGTTTTTGGCGATTATTTCAAAAACGGTAAGAGATACAGAAAAAAACTACACAAAATTATCTTTGCAATGATATACATACATATAACACATTTACACATTAGAGTTTAATTGAATATTTCGGCGGTAGACTAGAAAAAAAATTAGAATATTTTAATTTTAGACCT
Organism: Microchrysa polita; assembly: GCA_949715475.1. Lineage (NCBI taxonomy): Eukaryota > Metazoa > Arthropoda > Insecta > Diptera > Stratiomyidae > Microchrysa > Microchrysa polita. Next base: position 50,672,186 of record OX454421.1, read on the forward strand.
TTTTTAAAAGCTCCATAACTTTTGAAAAAATGCTAGTTCAGCCGTAAAATGTTGTATAAGTATTTACAATAAATTCAAGATCATTTTAAAGTAGGTCAAGGACCCCCATTATCCCCCATTTGAATTTGTCAAAACGGTATGTCCATAACTCCCCCCAAAATTGGAGCAGAGTGCTAAATTTTGGTTTGTTGCGATTGGAGTTCATAGTCACCCCACCCACCAAAAATCAGATCATTCGGATAAAAACTATGGGTGTCTCCCATACAAAGTGACTACTCATTTTATAAACTGTAGAACAAAGTTGTCTTGGGTCACTTTGTATGGGAGGTACCCTTAGTTTTTATCCGAATGAGCTGATTTTTGGTGGGTGGGATGATACTCTAAATCCCCAATTCGTCCACATCTTCTCCCGTAAGAAGCTTCGTCGCTTTGAGTGATTGTTTCGCTAAGATCATAGTTTCGCGAATCTGTTTAGATTGGGCTGCGAATTCATTTTTATTTACCTGCAATCAAATGATATCAAGGGTAAATGTATTAGTAACATTAAATCATACTTATTACTATTATTACTTCTTACATAATTTCAATTTTACTAATATTAAAAATGGGAGGAATATAAAATCCAAACTTTGTGCATTTAGGGCACTGAAAAAAGTAATGGGGTTACATAATTTTTTTTAGTGATAGTGCCCTAAATGCACAAAACTAGCGTACTTCGACATTTTATTATGGGTAGACTTAGGCCCGTATTTATAAACATATCTTAACTAAAGAAGACCTTGAGTCAAGGATGCCGAAATTCTAAAAAATTAATGTCATTTCCATAATAAAAATGTTTGAACCTCCGTTGTGAGCTGGCTAAACAAATTTATTCCCAAAGCTCTTGAGGACTCTAAAGGCGCTTTACAGTAGTTGTCAAGGTTGTTAAAAATGTATCCAACTATTACTTCCTTGTTCCTAAACCTTTCTGTAGCTATAACTTTGAGAGGCCCTTTGTTCTTTATATGGCAGAGACTATCCTTTTCTCTGCGTGAGTTAATGTCAAAGGCACCTAATTTCCGTACATTTTTGGATAGATTAGTTAAACAATTCCTCTCATTTAATCGCATAAAAAGTTGCTGTAATATTTGTTTGGGTTTCCTTACTAATTTCTTCAAATACTGCATATAGTTTTCAAATTTATATGCAGAACTGTCTAAGGGCCCGTATAGTCTCACGCAATCAGGTAAGTGAAGAAGCACATAAACATTGAAACACACGAGGTGTTCGCCATATATTTGGGCGAACACTTTAACGAACTCTTCTAAGATTTCTTGTGCGACATCATCTTCCGTCTGGCAAGATACTTCGCAAGATAGCATTCTTATGCTACTCTGCATAAGCGAAAAAAGATAAATAGATGTTCCGGATCGTATTGAACGCAACCTGAAATGAAATTGAATTAACAACTTTAATGCGAATTGTAACTTACCCAGCATCCTGATACCGACACCGTGGACAGCACTCCTGATGAACCTGCAAAAGAAGAGAAACCACAAAGTATTACATCCTTTAAAATTATAAAATCAAATACTTATCTGAATTGAAATCCGATCCGATTGAAATCTGTTTGTAAACATTGTATTTGACATTTCCCATAACCTCAATTTTGAATTGTACATTACATACTTGATTCAGCAAAATCAGCTGCTTGGGATAGCACAATCATTCAGCTTGCAAGTTGGCAGTACTATTTAGCGAACAGGAAAATATCGTAAATTTGAAATTTGACTTTGAAGTCCAGTGAAGGTCGTACTGTTTAAATTTTTGCCGTTGTCATTTTTTCATTCCATTGTAACCTATCGAACATTAAAGAACATTGTGTCAGTCAATCAAATAGAAAAACCGGAGTTGTAATTTCTTGTGTTAGAGTGGCATAGGGCGACTCTGCACATAGTTGAAAATACAGTCATCGACTCGTTAATCAATATCAAATTTTCAGGAGCTATCGCATAGAAAGACGGAGCGGCATAGGGCGGCTTTGTACTTTCATGGCATTGGAGCATCAGGTTATTGGAATAATCAACATTTGGTCCGTCGAGCCGGATTCGCCGAATCACAATTCTGAATTCTGGTGAGTCCCTTTTTTTTCCTACATTTTCTATCCTTAATCCTGTGTTGCCGATACTACCGTTATTCTGAAAATATTAATCATACGAAAAACGATCGCGCGTTTCTTACAAGTCGTTTCGAAAAACGATCGCGCGGTTTTTACAATTCGTTTCGAAATTTCGGTCAAGCCTCAACATGCAGCGATTAGTTCGAACCCAAAAACTCAATTTCGAGCAACTATCTCGAATGCGCAGGAACTTTAAAAAGGACTCGCAAGTCCGAAAAACGAACAGTTATCTGTCCATCCTTCGCAATAGAGTGCTTGAATTACAAAAAAAACACGCGGCTACCCACCAAAAAATCCTCGAGGAAATCAAGGACGAAGCGGAGTATGATAAGCCATATTTCGCGGAACACTTCATGGAGTTCGAGGATATGTGTATGGAGCTGCAGAGTGAAATCGATGAGCTTATATTAGGTATGAAGCAGGACACGTCTGTCAAAACTGTTGAGGCTCAAACTGGTGAGGCTCTTAACGTGAGTGAGGATACAACGCGCACCAACAACGATATTAGGTTACCTCGCATCGAGTTGCCAATTTTTGATGGTAACTATGCAAACTGGCTAAATTTCAAGGATCTATTTTGTTCGTTAATATACAACAAAACACATATCAGCAACGTCGAGAAGCTGCATTACCTGAAGTGCAGCTTAAAAGGAGAAGCAGCAAACTTGTTGAGCGCGTACACAATCAGTAGCAATAATCTAGACTTGGCGTGGAAGACACTAGTCGAGCGCTACGACAACCCTAATGTGATTGTTAATGCACAATTAAGGGTGCTCGTGCAACACGACTCGATACCAGAATCCGCGTCTGCTATCAAGGGAGTGCTCGATAAGACTACAGAGGCAGTGCAGTTATTGGAAGCGATGGATATAACCAACTTGTGGCATACGGTAGTGGTCTACTTGGTGGTAAAAAGGTTGCCCACGGCTACGAGAGCCTTGTGGGAGCAACAGCAAGCCACTAGCAACGAACTTTTATCCTGGGAGGACTTACGTAAATTTTTGCACACCCGTTTTCGAACCTTGGAAGCAACTTCCACGAACAATCGCACTTCTTCGTATAGTCAATCGCCACGCAAGATTCAATCACACCATGTACAAACATCAATTGTCTGTGCTGAATGTTCTCAGTCGCACAAACTTCGGGCTTGTCCACAATTCTTGAAGGCCGGTGTAAATCAACGATATGAAATGGCAAGAAAGCATCGTTTCTGTTTGAATTGTCTTGGTAAAGGACACATGGCAACTTCCTGCCCGAGCAACAGCAGATGTTTCAAGTGCAAAGGGCTTCACCACACTATGCTTCATAAGGAGCAAACTGAAACGCATACGGAAAGGAAAGAAGGCAGTTTCCCGTCCACTTCAGCACAGGTTTTTGTACCTAGCAATGTACAAACATTGGTCGGCGTACATGCATTGAATGGATGTGCATCCTCAGCAGTTCTCTTAGCCACCGCTTTGGTACAAGTAAACGGTCCTAGAGGAACTGTGACGTTGCGAGCCTTGTTGGATCAAGGCTCCCAAGCTTCGCTCATCACAGGGGACGCCGTACAACGTCTCAAGCTGATCAAATCACCATGCAATACTATGGTTTCCGGTGTCGGCTCAACAGGCTGTAATCAAGCGAAAGGAGTCGTCAATGCAGCGATTGTAACTACGAACGAGGAGCTCATTCCGTTCCGAGCCTTCGTTTTACCAAAACTAGCTAAGTTTATACCAGGGCATTACATGAAACCTATTCAGCATCTCGGGATACCAGCATCGGAGTTAGCAGACCCCCAATACAACATACCTGGACGTATCGACTTGATTTTGGGTGCAGAAGTGTACGCCAAACTATTAATGTCGCAAAACGCATATCACAACGGAGTTCTGCTGCAGCAAACGAAGCTTGGATGGGTACTATCAGGAGGAGCTCTTCGTGAACCACAGAATGCAGTACAATCATTCAGCATTGAAGTCGAAGAACAACCACGAGTAGAGGATCTCCTCGAGCGATTCTGGAAGATGGAAGAGCCGCAAATGCAAAAAATAATTCGACCAGAGCATGCAGAGTGTGAGGAGTTTTATCGAAAGACAACAACGCGTACTGCAGCAGGCAAATTCATGGTTGGGCTCCCATTCAAAAGTGAGAGCTTGAAACATGAACTAGGAGACTCTAAATGGGCAGCGGAAACGAGCTTCAGAAGTCTTGAGAGGAAATTTGTTCGAGAGCCTACATTGAAAATCGAGTATACCAAATGCATTCAAGAATACATCGACAAAGGTTTTCTCAGTCCAGTGGAAAGCACGGGGAAGTCGACGCAAACGAATGACAGTCACGGTAGCCGAAAGTATTACTTGCCACACCACGCAGTGCAAAAGGACAGCTCAACCACAAGCACCAGAATCGTTTTCGACGCTTCACGAAAAACCACATCCGGATTGTCGCTGAATGACGTATTGCACACGGGACCTGCAATTCAAAACGATCTACTAGCGGTCTTGACTCGTTGGAGAATGCAGCGATATGCCTTTTCTGCAGACATAGCAAAAATGTATTTGCAAATTGAAATCCGTCCCGAAGATCGCGACTATCAGCGGATATTATGGCGCTTTAAAGCTGAAGAAAACATCCAAGAATATCGCTTCAACACGGTAACATTTGGCGTTACCACCGCACCGTTTCTGGCGATTCGAACGCTACAACAGTTGGCTGAAGAAGGCAGGGAGGTGTGGCCAAGGGCAGCAAAAGCTATTCAATGCGACTTTTATGTGGACGATGTGTTGTCAGGAGCCAACACGAAGGACGAAGCAAAGTTAAAAATGAATGAGCTATCACAACTACTGCAGTCGGGAGGATTCCACTTAAGGAAGTGGATATCCAACGAACCATCACTATTATGCGACATACCCATGGAAGACCGAGAGATAACAAATGAAGTTAACGTAATGGAAACAGGCCACAAATCGTTAGGGATAATGTGGTATCCAACGTCGGACTGTCTTTCCTACCGATACACGTTATCATCAAATGCTAAAGTCTTCACCAAGCGAAGTATCCTTTCAGATATTGCCAGGCTATACGATCCTCTTGGTTGGATTGCACCTGTCACAATACTTGCAAAATGTTGGATGCAGAAAATCTGGATTCGTGGTCTCAATTGGGACGAAGAGCTGCCGTGTGAAATGAACGAACAGTGGTGCAGTTTGCGAGACAGCTTACATGAAGTCGAGAACATCAAAATCCCTAGGTGGGTGTCTTTAGAGGATGCGGACGAGCTAGAACTCCATGGATTTTGTGACGCATCAAAACAAGCGTATGGTGCCACTCTTTATATTGTGAGTCGAGCAAAGAATGATACAAAAGTACAAATGATCATGGCTAAAACTAAAGTGGCACCTATCAAGCCAGTCACTATTCCTCGGTTGGAACTTTGCGGAGCCGTCTTGTTGTCTAAAATTACAAAGCAAGTCTTAGAAATGTTTGATGGTCATGTAAATTTCAAGTCTCTGTACCTGTGGACTGACTCTAAAATAGTCCTATCCTGGCTTCAGTCACATCCAAGTCGTTGGAATGTGTTCGTATCGAATCGCACTTGCCAAATACTCGAAAATGTTCCTAATATCCCATTGAGGTACGTGCAAACGAAATCAAATCCGGCAGATCTTGTCTCTCGTGGTGTCGTGCCTCATCAGCTCCTCAACAACGATTTGTGGTGGAACGGCCCAGGTTGGCTTCGACGCTCAAAGGAACATTGGCCATCCACTGAAGATATCGAACCTACAAAGGAAGAAGTAAACAATGTCATGGAAGTATCTTGTCATCATTTGCATTTGAAAGAATCAGTATTAAATGAGCTCATTGGCAAATATTCAACACTTAATCGTCTAATCCGAGTTCTATCTTATTGTCGACGCTTTTGTCAGGCTGTAAAAAGGTGCGAAATCAATCAAGGACATCTAACAGCGCAAGAACTAGATGCATCATTGAACATGTTAATCGTATTTGCCCAAAATTGCGAGTTTGGATCAGAAATACGATTGCTAAAGAGCGATCTACCCATCAGCAAAGACAGCAAATTGATCAGTCTTCACCCATTTTTGGACGGTGATGGCATTCTGAGATTAAGTGGTCGTTTATTCCATGCTAACATGAACTTCAACGAAAAATATCCCATAATATTGCCCAAGAATAACAACCTCAGCAAGCTAATTATCGAGGATTTGCATAAAACAACTATACATGGCGATATACAACTCATGCTCGCTTCGTTGCGAAAAAAGTTTTGGATTCTGGATGCCCGCAACCTCGTTAAACAATGCATTCACAATTGCGTAAACTGTTATAAGACTAAGGCACAGACAGCAACGCAGCTGATGGGAAGCTTGCCAGCTCCAAGGGTCAACAGGTCGCGTCCATTCACTCACGTCGGAGTGGATTATTGTGGCCCAATTAGCATAAAGGATAAAAAGGGCAGAGGAGCTCGTATCCATAAGGGATATATCGCCATATTTGTATGTTTGGCGGTAAAAGCCATCCATATCGAAGTGGTAAACGACCTGACAACGGACGCTTTTCTCGGCAGTTTTCGTCGCTTTGTATCAAGACGCGGTCTTTGCACAGATATGTACAGTGACATGGGAACGAATTTCGTGGGAGCTAACGCTGAAATGATGCGTATCATGAAGGCTAACCAGCGTATGGCGGAATATGCGGAAAACCAACGAATCAACTGGCACTTCAACCCTCCAGCCTCTCCTCACTTTGGCGGTCTCTGGGAGGCAGGCGTCAAGTCGATGAAGCTGCACTTAAGGAAAACATTGGGCAACGCTATTCTCACTTACGAAGAGCTCTCTACCACCACCACTCAGATTGAAGCATGCCTCAATTCGCGTCCATTGTGCCAAATTTATGATGAATCTTCTGAAGCATTTGCCCTAACACCAGCCCATTTCCTGATCGGAGACACTTTGTTGAACGCCCCCGAACCTAACGTACTCGATTTGAAGGAAAGCTACTTATCACGATGGCAGCTCACACAGCGACTTGCGCAAGTATTTTGGGATCATTGGTCCAAGGAATATCTATCGCGGCTGCAGCAACGACCGAAATGGGTGTCACAAAAACCCGAACCCCGAATTGGTGACATCTGTTTAGTTCAAGACGAAAGATACCCCTCATATAAGTGGCCCCTAGCAAAAATTACGGCATTACATCCCGGTCATGACAATTTAGTGCGCGTAGTGACGGTATTACAAAACGGAAAACTCTTTAAACGAAATATAACTAAAATATCGCTCCTTCCGGTTAATAGACAATAAAACAATGGCAACTTCCTTCACTTCTAATCCTAAGCTAATCTAATCTTTCTCGCACAATGTTCCCATACCCTACGTCCCTTTCCTTAACTCACCATTTAAAGCATACACGTCTCCGCGAAGGTGAAGATAGAGACGAACCAGCAGCATAGCTGCTTGAACTTCGTCCTACCTAAGCCTGATCGGATATCGAAGCTGCCAGCCATGCCACGATCAACCGAGCAATCAACAGTGTCCAAGCTGAAGTCAACGCCAAACGCCACGAGAAGAATTACTCAGGGATGTACATCCCAGCGGGGGGAGAATGTTCCGGATCGTATTGAACGCAACCTGAAATGAAATTGAATTAACAACTTTAATGCGAATTGTAACTTACCCAGCATCCTGATACCGACACCGTGGACAGCACTCCTGATGAACCTGCAAAAGAAGAGAAACCACAAAGTATTACATCCTTTAAAATTATAAAATCAAATACTTATCTGAATTGAAATCCGATCCGATTGAAATCTGTTTGTAAACATTGTATTTGACATTTCCCATAACCTCAATTTTGAATTGTACATTACATACTTGATTCAGCAAAATCAGCTGCTTGGGATAGCACAATCATTCAGCTTGCAAGTTGGCAGTACTATTTAGCGAACAGGAAAATATCGTAAATTTGAAATTTGACTTTGAAGTCCAGTGAAGGTCGTACTGTTTAAATTTTTGCCGTTGTCATTTTTTCATTCCATTGTAACCTATCGAACATTAAAGAACATTGTGTCAGTCAATCAAATAGAAAAACCGGATTTGTAATTTCTTGTGTTAGAGTGGCATAGGGCGACTCTGCACATAGTTGAAAATACAGTCATCGACTCGTTAATCAATATCAAATTTTCAGGAGCTATCGCATAGAAAGACGGAGCGGCATAGGGCGGCTTTGTACTTTCATGGCATTGGAGCATCAGGTTATTGGAATAATCAACAATAGACTTCTACACAGTCCCTTAAAATATATACACTCCCAGTCACTTGAATAGGGACAAACTTTTCGAGAGTTGTTTATCTCAAAATATCCTTTTCCTTGCAGCGGAGAGGATAACTCAGTATTTGTTTACAAAGGCTATTATGTTGCTCATAGTTTGCGAGACAAAAAATTAAACATTTAATAACAACAGTTATGTTTCATCAACATTATGCTGATGCACTAATAAATTCTATGTTCAAAATTGGGTGTTTTTGTTTTAATCCACTCAGATTGTGTTTTGACTTTAATTTTTGTAAGTTTCGGTAATCATGGGTAGAGGAAAAAGCATTAAATACCGCGCAAATGGCTCAAATCGATGTTTTGAGAAATGAACAACACAGATTACGCGAAATTTCGAAAATAGTGAAAAAAAAAGTAAATCGGTTGTGTTTAACTATTTAAAAAATAAAAGTGGATATGGACGAAACATAAAAGCGCGTACGCGAGGTGCCCAAACCGCCAAAGAGGAAAGGGCCATTCTGCGAGCCGCCTCTAATTTTGCACTATCAGCGGCTAGAATTGGAGCTAAAGTCGGCAAGTTGGCACCAGTTGCGAAGTTAGTTTTACCACTTTTTCGTAGTTGGCCATTGGCTCTTCTTTTGGCTCGGTCATGATTGCCTCAGAAAACGTTGACTTGCAAATTGATGAGCCAATTAGATTTAATTGAAAATCCTTATCGTCTATTCTACTACTAATGTCCTTAAAACTAGTACCTTCTTGAAAACTAGATGATCCCGTGAATTGATCTAGTTCTTGGTTTGTTCTTTTGGAAAATAGCTTCGCGACATCAATTTGTTGCTGCCTCTTAATTCTTGTTGTTTCAATTAACCTATCAAGGCGACTCAAATCTGCCAGCTGAAATTCACAAGATCTTCAGCTTTCAGCCTTAAGGAAAGAAGGTCCTCACCTAGCGTTAAGTCCTTAACGATGGTCCTATTTCGTAGCTCCAATAGGCCTGTATTTGCTGGTTGTCCTCTGTTTTCGTCGGTCATCAATTTGCCCAGCGGACGTCACGTCCTAGCGTTAAACCCTTAATCAATAGACCAGGATTTCGTGATTGTCTTCTTTTTTGCCTTCCTGTCATCAATTTGCCCGGCGGACTTCACGCCCTAGAGTTGAGGAATCCGGGTCTTTATACACTGCCAAATACTTCCGCTCTAGAGCTAGCAAGGACTTACGGTCGTGGGTCTTCTAAATTTTTCTGCTATTTTGTTATATTTTTTATCGGCTAGTATGTTACCGTTTTTACTTTCATTAAAGCGAATTATTCTTGTGTTTTTTTCGAACACTAGTCAAGCCAACAATAAGTCTCACGGATTTAAATCACCCAATATTATTTATTTTTGACAGCTTGATTATAATAGTTTTTTGTGTTTTTTTTTCTATTATGCACTAGTTTCTTATTCTCAACGAGAGAAAATATGTTCACACAAATATTTTCACTGAACTCTGGATTATATTTTTTTCCTTTTTGTATAATCACAATAGTTTTTATATTACGAGTAATTAATTTATGCGTTATCTTATTTCAACAGTTCACCTTTTCAATTAATTTATTTCAACATTCAGTATTTGAGTTCACAATGTAATTAAATCTTTATTTATCATCACCTTCATCATTCGCTTTATTTGAATTGATCGCAAAAACACGATTTACAATCAATAAACTTATTTTTCACCGGCTGCGCCAATTGTTGTATTTATTCAAACACGCTGTTCATCTTATATTTTATTTATATTATACGTCTGTATCTTATTGTTTTATTATCCTATTCCGTGCCACTTAGCTCGTGTGCTACGGCTAATCGACTGCCCTTTTTCTTGGCCAGCCTACTTCCCAAGTAAACTTGCAATCCCGAGTCACCCCATAATTGTGCATCGCAATCACCAAAATGTTTTCCCACGTTTACGTTAAGTCAACAATTTTAGGTTCGATTCCACAATTAAGTGGTGCGATCAATCTGTAATGCGATCGCGACTACAATGCAATATGGCACAAATTTCCAGACAATGGTGTAGAATTTGCATACATGTACCATATATGCATTGCAGTCGCTGCATCGGATTACGGATCTATAACAACATTTGCTTTTTCTATAATAATTTGCAGAATTTTTTGCAACACCCAAATCAACCAAGTGCATGGGATCAAGAGGGAACTGAGAAACCATTCCTATATTCAGAGATTCCAAAATAACTTCCGCAGTTTTAAAATTGAAGCTATGGTGTAATTTATCATTTCGTCTTGCAAAAGTATTATCTGTACGAAGCACTCCCGATGTCTGTGAAAAGCATACTCTTCTCTCTAAATATTTGCCCTGCTGACAACATTTTGGACAACTATTTTTCCCAGTGTGACATTGAGTCCCAATAACAAAAGCTCGAGCTGGCGAATCACATGTGAATAGTCGGACTCGAAACCGTTTTAAGTTGTTTCCTGGACCGATGCGAATGCCGTTTTCTTTTAGAAGCGCTACTTCCTCAAACGTTCTGGACAAAAAATAATTTTGAACGCTGACACACAAAAACTCTCCTTTGTCCATTAGCCTAACGGGAATGTCACACTTTTCACTCATATACAATGCTTTGGCAGATAATGGCAAACCTCGCACACCAATCGTGTTTAAAGTTTTAAGCAAATCGGTCAAAATCGTTTGCGAAACATTGTTTCGAATAGCCCAACTTTTTATATGCTCTCTTTTGAACTCGGAATTTTCAAAATGATTACCGGCATTAGTCGACACGACGGAAAGCAGTTCATCATCTATAACGGAACTAAGTTGAGAGCCTAATACTACATCGGTAGGTTCCACAGTTTCATGCAGCTCCTCCTTGACTGCAACCGTCCTTCTTACCAAATCCTCAGTATACCTTTCTATATCTTTTTTGAAAACAGCCTTTTGGATGCTCATTAAATTTTTGGAAGTTTTGTCGTCCATTCTATCAAATTAACTCAATAAAGACACAACTCTTTCAAAATTTAAGTAGCAATTGCAATTCAAAAAAGACAGAAAGAAATTATCGATTTAACACCTTTTAAACACTAACCACTTTTTTTTTTGGTAAATTGAAGATCCGAAAGATAATTATTACACTTATTTTTTAATTATTGATTATCTGACACTCTACACTAGATTTATTAATTTATTGTTTCACTTTCATTTCGGCGAGAACTCACTCAACTGCACAAAAACGAAATTGTGCTCAAATTATTAAGTCGTTTTGAAAGACAAACAAAATTTACCGTTGCTTAACCGGATTATTAAGAAATTGCGATGTGCGTGCAAGAATCCGCGATGAGTATCAATTCTGGCAGAAACATACCCATATCAATAACCCAAGGATTGTGTGGAAAACATGGTTATTGAAGTAGTTATTTACCTGGTATTTATAGGATATTTTCCATAATTTATAGAATCTAAGAAAATTATTAAGTAACTGATTTATAAATGGGTTTTATCTCACAGTTTTACTGGCTACAGTATCTATGCAGTTCCTCGATTAGAATAGTAACTTGTTTGGAGTTTATACTGTATTTTCCACAATATTACCGACTAAAATTAAAATGATTAACTGGCCGGTAAATAGAGCGTATTTATTGAATTGATTTTTCATTAAATACCAGGTATTTCGGTTGAAATTATCTAACAATATTTGAGTTTGTTACCAATAGTAATTAAACGTTTGGGTTAATAGTTGTATAGTTGGTAATGGTTATTAGAATAGCTTGGCATTTATTGAGCATTTACCACAAAAGTACCGGCTAAAATATGATAAAGTGACCGATAAATATTGTGTATTTAAGTTCAATACACACTAGGTATTTTGCTTGAAGTTCTATATGAAATTCCAAATAAATTATCGACTTTGTCTTCAATGAAAATTAAACGTTTTGGATGCTATGTTGAAAAGGTTGTATTTGGCCCAACCGTATATGTAAGTTAACCGGCTAATTTACGGCCTTTTCTATACAATATCTAGTTATTTAACCTGTTTTGATCTTGCAGGCAAAACCAAAAAACGAGACCGAGGCTAATTTCGGTCGCAGCCGAAATTGGGATACCCTTCGCTGTCCTCGGGCTAAAAGTTTTTTTCGGGCGTACCTACCTTCGACTTGTATTTTACCCCCCCCCCCCTTCTTCTCCTTCCGTATTCACAAAATTTCCGTTGCGTCGACAAAACAATATTTGTGTGGGGTTTAGTTGAAATAAGTGGGCAAATAAAAGTATTAGAAAATTTGATTGGGGGATGTGGGAGCATGGCCCCACAGTACGATTCCATTTATTTCGAACTTTTTTGTTGCTTTGATAAAGACACATTAATTCAAGGTTTTGTGAAATTGGTGTAAAAAATGTTCCTTAGCACTAGAAGGGTCAGAGCCGTCAATTTGACGGTTTTGTGATTTAAATCATCTATATCATCTAAACTACGATTGATCCAATTTCGGTGAATCAAACATACAAACAGCCAGAAACAATAATAAGCACGTTTGCAAAATTTCAGCTCCGTAGCTTTTATAGTGGCCGCGAAAAACGCGTGTGTGTCTGTGTGGGTTTTGGCAGATGAAAGTCTTTATGTGGTCGTAGTTTCGGTTATTGGTTTCTTGCATGAATGGCTTGCTATGCTTTCTCTAAGAAACTGATCTATAAGGTTTTCCAAGCAAATATTTTCTCATATATCATTTAGGGACACCTTGTTATCTTTCAGACCAATATCTTGTTGACTGAATATGTTTGTATCTTCATGATATGCATTGTCATTCGAAATCCTGGAAACATGTTGACTGGTTTGTATCTTCACAATGTGCATTAGTACTCGAACTACCACTAAGTTTGACCAAACTAAGCGCGTGATTCCTCAAAACATGTTTTTTGAAACTTGAACTATTAACTAAGTACCATAGACCTATACTACTGGACCAGCCATATGCTTAAACATTGAAGCATTTTTGTGCCACCCGCGCCTATGTATGTGTGACATTGTCCATAGGCACCGCAGAAAAAGTATAAAATCAAAAGTTTGAGCAGCACTATCAATTTATTGTTGATTCAAACCCTAACTAGAATTTAGAGGAAATTATTTTGCAAAGTTTGAGTATTCCATCTTGGAATAAATTAACTCATACAAATGCCTTAGCATGAAAGATACCCAGCGGGACTTTGAACTTGTGATTCATAATGAATCATCGATGAGTTTCTCAGTAGGGAGTACTTACCATTTCAGATTACCTTCCCGAACAAATGGCCGCATGCCCGAGTAATGGAAATGTAAGTGGTCGGGAAGCAGGTGTGAATGCTTCCGCACTAGTGACTTTTTCATAAGGTCCTCCCTCACCATAGGTATTGTGTGGAATTAGTAAGTGATGGTTCATTAATGCAAAAATAAATGCGTTTTCATGAAGCATATGTCAGCAATTACGAACTCATGAATTTTGTCTATGGTCCAATCACTAATTATCTTCTACTGAGCCAGTAAGCTAGGATTAATAATTGTGAAAGTAAATAAACCAGAAGTCATCCCTTCTGAAGTAGTGATATCTGAATCGTAAATTTCATGATCTTTTAAGGTACGTGTTCATAGAGACGATCCATGTGATGATCGCTCAGCGATCGTAGTTTTGCATCCAATTCCGAGTCATATTTTCATATTTTTTTAATAGTGCTACTTTCCTTGTGTCGACTATGACCTAAAGGAACACTTCTGTATAGAAAATATGCGCTTATAGTTTTCAGAACCGGTGGTTTAACGTATATCTCATCTGTGGTTTAACTGCGATCGGTGAGCGATCATCACATGAGTCGTCTCGACGAACACAAACCTTTAGCAATCCGTAAATGGGTGAATACATTGAAAAAAAAGAAAGATGTCACTTTTTATATGTTTTTTTTTACTTTATGAGTTATTTTAATATCATTGAACATAAAAAAATTCTTGTCAATAATTCCTAAATCTAACAATATTTCAAAGCATTCTCTTAATACAAAACCATTGCTTGCATTTGCTTGATTTTAACGCTAAATAGAGAAAAATTAATTTTCAGTGGAAAATTAGCATTATTGAAATTATCTCAAGAAAAAGCGAACTCTACGAACAATTAATATGATATCCTGTTACAAATAACTGAAAATCCAAATAGGCACGCAGAATTAAAATTTAGAAAAAATCTTTTATATCAAACCATTTTTTAAAGGAAAATATGTTTCTCGTATTTCATTTCAATTTTTTCAAATTTAAATTTAGAAATGTAAAATATAGTATTTCAATTCATTTCAATTTAAAGTAACATTTTTTGCTGATCGATAATAAATAAAATAATACTTAAATCTAAAGAAGGGAGTATCTTAAATAATATCGTCGAATGGGCTATTACTTTCGGTCGGCGGCTTTTTCTTCTTTACGCTGATTTGAAATATCGGTTTTTATGAAGCCGGAAGCATGTCCGAATATCTTTCACATATTGGGCGTTAGTATAGCCATTTTGAGTAACAGCTTCTAAAAAAAAAACTAAACAAATAAGCATTAAAAATGTTATAAAAGGAACCTGAAAGAGTTGTGGGAGTCTACCATAAATTGCCGTATTAAACAATGCAAAGTTTCTAAAACCTATTTTTAAGCTGCTACCATCATAATTGCAGCTCAAAATAACTTCGGTGCCTAAAATCCTATAAATTTTTTTAGTAATTCCGTCGGGCATGACAATGTCTAATGAGCGAAACCTAATATTGAAAATAAAAAAGTTTTATATACCTAAGCCATTGTAACTTACTATTTTGTTTTTGTTTTCCTGAGCTGCTTTTTCAACTTTTTGTTTTTATAGGGAAATAAAGGGAAGGATCTACAGCTTCGACTTTTTTCTCTGCAATTGCTTAAGTAATGCCAGTATTTGGCCTTGACACCGCATTATTTCGTTATTTTGCTCCTCTAAAACGTTGAATCGCTTTTTAATATCTGCAAGTAAACAAGTTGAGATAATGGTATACGCATTTTTATCACACTTGATTACCTCCCGATGGTTACTCAGAATTTGTTCCTTGATTTTCCTCGTTTCCAAATTCACTCTTCTTTAATTTCAAACGAAAATTTTTCCGTTTTAATATTCTGACTGGGTTTTTTTGGGCCACTTGCGGTTCCACGTCCAGCGAATCCTCCTGCAACATTTCTGCGAAAAGTATAGGAAAAACAAAATTTCGTCAATATGTATATTGTTTATATTTATACTTTGCTATTGGGTGTAACGGTGCGAGAAGGAAGACTCTAAAGTCTGGGTACATCCGAAAAAAAAAAACAAAATGTAAAACCCTATCCGGTGACTCCTACTGACGTGCGCTGGCAGACCAGCTCAGCTGTCGGGAGTAGTGGGGGGGGGGGGGCTATCAGGTCACCGGTATCCTCCGTTACAAACGAATAGATACGCACGTCGGCCCGCATATAAAACATAGCGAAAAAAAGAGAGAAAAAAGATAAAAAATAGCGAAATGTGGAAAGCTAAGAAAACGACAAGTGACGACTAGCGTCAAACTCCCAAGACCCGGAAACTCTAAAAAAAAAGCTATAAAGCGAAAAGAAAACTCACAACGGGGAAAATGGCCTAATGCCGAAATGTATAAAAAGGGGGAAAAACCGTCCTATCCAGACGAATCGTTTAGTACCCTTAGGCAGGCAGCCTTACGGTCTTAAACGGCTGTGCAATGGGCCGATTAGGTGTTGTGGACCCTGTGCGGTCTTTACCTTCCCGACCATGGGATTTCGCGCGCGACATATTGAAATCCCCCAAAATCAGACTTAATTCAATACATACTTTAATTCATTATAATTCCATATTAGGAGGGAGAGGGGTGAAGATCACAAGATCTTTAGCCACACATGACTAATTCAGGCCAAAGGTAAACATTTCGAAAATAATTCATTTTTTTTTTTTTTATAATTTATTTTAAGAAAAAAAAATAATTGAACACGGTGGATCAGTGCAACCGGAATGCAACAATTTTTAAAAACACGAAAAATGCTCCCGTGTTCTTCGATACAAAAGGGTTATGAGAAGTACCATTGCTTCTCCGAACGCTCTGAGGGTGTCTCTCCAAAAAGAGTTGTGAGACAAGAGAAAAATGTATTACCAATGGTGAAACTTCGTCCCAAAGAAACACTTCTCCTGGTGGTTACACTGCTACTCAAAACAGTGATTTTATTTTTTTTTTTTTTTCTGTTAATTCTCATAAAAAAAATATAAATCGAAGTAACCGGTTGCATGATAATCACACCTTACTCTTAATACTACAACGTCGAAATTTCATTCACCAAAATTCCAAGTCTCCCGGAAAGTTAAAGTAAATGCGGGGGGAGGCTTGTGTATCATAGGACGGATGCAAGCAGAGTGGGAGTACAACCCAAAAAAATTCAATTTTTCGTCACCTCGACACCCCTCCATTGATCGCTGACCTATATGTACATACATATCTGGCTACACAACAATATAGCTTGCTTATTAGACCAAGCAATGAAAGCCTAAAAAGGAGGTGTAGAGAACATCGAAGGGGGTGACGATTTTTTTTCTTCGGTATTTTATCAGGAGTGGTTAGGAGGTAAAGGTACTAATTTTACTCGGAGCTGAGGGGTGCGCTAACGCGGGGGGAGGGGGTTAAAGGTGCAATTTTGTGCAATTTTTGGTGTTTTGGGCTATATCTCGAAAACGGTGAGTCGCACAGAAAAAAGTTGTGAGTAAGCATTAAAGCTTTCTAAATATCCTATTTATTTGCCCAGACTTACATATGCAAAACTCCTAACGGTTCTTCCGATATTGTTCAATAAAAGTAAAAAAAATTTTTTTTTGCATTCTATTGACTCTGGTGTCTCTCCGATTTGTTTTTCAAAAAACTTTTGTAGGGTAAAGTTAGTAAGTGGTAAATTTTCCTTAATTTGATATACTTCTTCTTGGCTTGTCTCCTATCATTCGAGAGTTAAGAGAGTCTCAAGGAAGTTATATTCTATACTCATCAGAATGAAGACAACCATTGTGAAAAAACGGCAGGGGGGGGACGGTTTTTTATTTCATGGATCCATAATAGGCGGTTCGGAGTAAGACATAACTACAAGCTCGCGGTCATGAGGTGTGCGCTAACGTGGGGAGGGGGGGCTAAAGGATTCATTTTTGCAGGTTGTCGACTTAATCTTGGAAATATCTCGGAAGCGGTGAGTCGTCCTGAGAGTATTTGTATGGCAGTACTAAAGCCCATTAAATTTCCAAAAACTTATTTGAACACTCAAATGCCGAATTCTTAACGGTTCCCCCGATACAGGTGATTGAAATCCGAAAATTGTTAAAAAATCGTTATTTTGTTTATTTTTTTGGCTCTGGTGTCTCTCGCGATTGTTTTTCGGAAAACTGTTTCACGACCGATTTGTACGATGTTTAATTGGCTTTCATTTGATGTGCTCCCCGTTGTCCTGTCTTCAATCAGTCAAAAGCTTAGGAGTTAAAACCGAGCTTCCGAATTCAATTTTCTCTATTTTCAAGGATAAAGACAAACATTGTGAAAAAACGGCAGTGGGGGGACGGTTTTTTATTTCATGGATCCATAATGGGCGGTTCGGAGGAACACATAATAAAAGCACGCGGTCATGGGGAGTGCGCTAACGTTGGGAGAGCGGGTTCAAATATCTCATTCTTGTGCTTATTAGCTCTATCCCCGATATATCTCCGAAACCGCGAACTCTACGAAAAAAATGTCTGAACAAGAATGAAAGCTTACACAATTTCCTATAAAGTTCATCTTACATGCATAGGTCGAATTCCTAACAGTTATCCAGATATAGCTAATTTAAAAATCAGAAATTTCACATAGAAAACATCCACACAACATAATTGGTATTATGTACATATCTATAGATTGGCTATATGTATGTAGGCTGTGTTGATGTTTTCTATGTGAAATTTCTGATTTTTAAATTAGCTATATCTGGATAACTGTTAGGAATTCGACCTATGCATGTCAGATGAACTTTATAAGAAATTGTGTAAGCTTTCATTCTTGTTCAGACATTTTTTTCGTAGAGTTCGCGGTTTCGGAGATATATCGGGGATAGAGCTAATAAGCACAAGAATGAGATATTTGAACCCGCTCTCCCAACGTTAGCGCACTCCCCATGACCGCGTGCTTTTATTATGTGTTCCTCCGAACCGCCCATTATGGATCCATGAAATAAAAAACCGTCCCCCCACTGCCGTTTTTTCACAATGTTTGTCTTTATCCTTGAAAATAGAGAAAATTGAATTCGGAAGCTCGGTTTTAACTCCTAAGCTTTTGACTGATTGAAGACAGGACAACGGGGAGCACATCAAATGAAAGCCAATTAAACATCGTACAAATCGGTGGTGAAACAGTTTTCCGAAAAACAATCGCGAGAGACACCAGAGCCAAAAAAATAAACAAAATAACGATTTTTTAACAATTTTTGGATTTCAATCACCTGTATCGGGGGAACCGTTAAGAATTCGGCATTTGAGTGTTCAAATAAGTTTTTGGAAATTTAATGGGCTTTAGTACTGCCATACAAATACTCTCAGGACGACTCACCGCTTCCGAGATATTTCCAAGATTAAGTCGACAACCTGCGAAAATGAATTCTTTAGCCCCCCTCCCCACGTTAGCGCACACCTCATGACTGCGAGCTTGTAGTATGTCTTACTCCGAACCGCCCATTATGGATCCATGAAATAAAAAACCGTCCCCCCCTTGCCGTTTTTTCACAATGGTTGTCTTCATTCTGATGAGTATAGAATATTACTTCCTTGAGACTCTCTTAACTCTCGAATGATAGGAGACAAGTCAAGAAGAAGTATATCAAATTAAGGAAAATTTACCACTTACTAACTTTACCCTACAAAAGTTTTTTGAAAAACAAATCGGAGAGACACCAGAGTCAATAGAATGCAAAAAAAATTTTTTTTTACTTTTATTGAACAATATCGGAAGAACCGTTAGGAGTTTTGCATATGTAAGTCTGGGCAAATAAATAGGATATTTAGAAAGCTTTAATGCTTACTCACAACTTTTTTCTGTGCGACTCACCGTTTTCGAGATATAGCCCAAAACACCAAAAATTGCACAAAATTGCACCTTTAACCCCCTCTCCCCGCGTTAGCGCACCCCTCAGCACCGAATAAAATTAGTACCTTTACCTCCTAACTACTCCTGACAAAATACCGAAGAAAAAAATCGTCACCCCCTTCGATGTTCTCTATAATGTCTTGTTTGATTGGCCTATATCTTAAGTGTATAAATCCATACGAATTTCTCATACTCACTCGGACACTGTTTCTAATGCCTTGGTTACACAGTGCGAGCTATCGTGCTCGCACTGTGTAATCAAGGCATAATGCTCATTGTCGAAAACGTAACTCGAAAAAAAAAATGTTTCTTCCCTACGCACTAAACAGAGCAAATACACAAAACAAAATATCAATTCCATTAGGAATAATTCGCTTGCCCTATCAATAACGATAATAAAATCATCCTTAATTTACACAGCGGCTTTCTTTGGGTATATTTGCCTTCCTTCTCAGCTCAGTCTACGTCACGGAACCCTTATTCGTATGGCGAGAGCCTGGTCACGACAATTTGTATTATGTTTAAAACGCGATATGATTCATTAGCACACCGAGCCGAGAAACTCCACACACAGAGGCGAATCAAAGTATCGACTCCTTGTTCTAGTTATGCCATGGAATGGCAGTTTTTTTTTTTTTCTATAAACTCACTAACCGCATCGCACCGCTCATCAGGGCGACCGACAAGACATTCTTTCGTTAGTCAATTAATGTTGAACGTTTTACGTATGGTGTCACTAAATGGTGACTTCCAAATTCGGTGTAACCAATCTGGTTTATGTCAAGCCGCCGTTTCGACAAATTATTGTAATAATAAGACAGATAATACTTATCTTGAGTGGACACTTTCTCGCGTTCCTGCATCCCGCTGAAGGTTAACCGATACGACACTTAACGTACATCTGTCCCTTGTCGACTCGATCGAGATTGACTATTCCCTCTCGTTATTTTGGCGTTTTCTGATGCAATACCAGCCCGTGTATCTTTTGCCATGCATCTTGGGAATCATCCAGCAGCCGATTCGGCTTCGACCACGGTTTACGTTTGAAGCACTCAGAACACGGAACACTCGCGAAAAATCTATAAAAATCTCAAGCATGACTCAAAAATAACGGCAAATTGGTGCGCTTCCTAGAAACGCGATCGCCAACATCGAAACGACCGCCATTACCACTAGATCGGCCGGTTACAAAAAAAAATTCGCGAAAACCAACAAAATAGTATTTCTTTTTCATATAGCGAACATGCTCTACGCGATTAGGACTCAGCACCGCAAAACCCGACACAACTAACATTCCCGAAACAACTCCCTGAGAAATAAAATTTTGATCACACCCAACGACACGGACGACGACCATCCGTTCACCACGAGATCTCACAAAAAACAGCTAAGACCTTTCCGTTGGCTCGAGCTTGCACTCAAGCAGCAACCATCTAACGGAACATACTTGTTTCTCCGTGTGCCTTATCAGCCGGTAGCAACAAAAAAATTGATAAGAACGCAGGGGCGCCTCATCGTTGCTACTGGGCCGATAAGACACAGTGAGAAAAAAAAAATGTCCATAATAGATGAAACATTACATACATGGGTTTAAACGAAGTCATGCAGTAGCGGAAGTAAAACAAAACCATCGTTGTATGGCAAACAAACGCATTTATAATTTATTTCCTCTAAGGGAAATACTTCTTCCTCGTCCGACATTCGACCATCTGTTTTTATAATTCATCGATGATAACGGCTCCTCAAAGAAATTGTCCGCATTTGCATATCTTGTGCCAATAACAAATCCAGTGTTGTTTTCCGTTTTAATGAACTTGGTAATTTTTAACGGGATATAGGGACGTATGCAGTAGCAGTCATCCGGTTGTTTTTAAAGCAAGTGTAGACTTGTCGCGATGCCATGATGTTATTTTATTTTACCCTTCTTGAGTAACGATAACGTAAGGAAATCGTTTTATTCCAGAACGATCACTTACTTTTTGTTACGATTCCTTTATCTTCGTTCCTTCAACAAATAATAAAGAAAATCTTTTAATAGTCGTTTTATTTTTCTGCTATTACTCCTTCAAGTTCACAATGACGACTGACTATTCTAACTTAACCTAACCACCAAGAAATCTACGTACTCGCCATCTTCAGTTTATTTAGTGTACTCTGCAAAAATGCAATTTTGTTTATGCCAACGAAATGTTAATTAAGTTCACATCATATTTATGTTTTGTTTAAAAGCAAAATGATAACTGACATGTCGAATGAATCATATATCATTGTTTAAAAGAAGTCATTTATAGAAATTTAATATGTGACTGATCTGTTTATATTTGTAATTGTAGCTTAAAATATGCGTTATCTGAAATAGCTAATGGAGGATGTGGTGAGATTGTTGACATAACTCGTCCTTCCTTAGGATGAATCACGTCCTCGTGATTATTTTTAATTTTAAAAGTCAAATTTGTTTTATTTGTTCTAGATTTGCAATAAAAATAAAGAATTACGAAAATTATTATAGCAATTATTGCGATATCTGATATGAGACTTATCCATCAGAAATTTTTCGGATCATATCCTAGGAATTTGATTTTTTTCAAATTTTCCAAGCTTTTATGGTGCACGAATGGTAACGTTAGATTACTTTCTTCTTGGTAGGTTACATTCTAATTACATTGGGTAGAATAATATTGTTTTCTATATATATGTAATTTGTAGTCTGGCTGGTCTAGCGGTTAGTGGGAGCACCTTCGGTGCAAAGGGTCATGAGTTCGAATCTCTGTAGCTTATTTATGTCTATATTAAACTGTTGAATTTCACTTAGCGTTAAAATATCTCTGCTTAAAACTTCTAATATTAATAACAATATGGTATTTTAAATTTGAGTAAGAGTGTTTAAAATAATTTGGAGATTTTCTTTTACATCTGGGCTGTTTTGATATTCCAAAAGTTTGTTTTTCCATTATGTTTGTTCTATTTATAATTTTATTTGTTTTTTTTTTCAATAACATTTTGCTGTACATTATTAATACGAGTATAGTTGGTTAAATTCTGTAATTCTTTATCAATTTGTTTATTAATACTTATTTGTTTGTATCAAGAACCGAGACAAGATAATATAACACGAGCGTTATCGGTTTTAAACTTTATTAAAGAAACACAAATTCAAAAATACAATTATTCACGGAACGTGTCGTGTTGCGACGAAGGTCGGGTAACAACTCCTCGCTCTCTTTTCCGGCAATCGACAATGTCAAATCTTCGGGGTTGCCATGACAGTGGTGTTGTGTCGACAGTTTGGGGGTTGTCATTTAGCTGCGGTGACAGTTCGGCCTATTCTGACTCCAAATCGTCCCCGATTTCGTCATCAATACCGTCAGACTCGTCCTCAAGCTCAGGATACCCAATACACTAGGGCCTCATCTTGTCAGATGAGTAGACGGAACTAACCTTTCGTCCGGTTATCTGCAGACCCGGAATATCTTCTAGAACATATCGATCGTTGTCCAATACACGCCGTACAATATAAGGACCTCGAAATTTCGACTGCAATTTGCGAGATTCTCCGGTCTCCGTTTTGTATCACAACCAAATCGTTTTCTTTATACTGCATAGGCAACTGGTGTCTACTATCAAAACGGGCTTTCCACTTCTCTCGTTCGGTAGCAATATTCTCGCAGTCTGTCTCTTCAGATGTATGTCGTCCTTTGGTTCGTTTGGTGGGGTGATATCGTTGTTAATAGCGGCAATCAATTCGTTTTGAACCACATCACGTAATTTAAAATTGAAAATTAATTCACTAGGAATGAATCCTGTCGTAGCGTTCTTTTGGGAGTTCACTGTCCATTGAAGTTCACGTAAAATTGTGTCCCAGCTTTTTGGATGGTCTACGTTGCTACGTAAATAATTAACGATGATAGCATTGGCACGTTCGACTTGCCCGTTTGCCCTAGGCGTTCGAACAGCAGTCTTCGTATGGACTATGTTGTGCTCTCGACAATACTCCTCAAAACATTTTGATGTAAATGCCGTTCCTCTATCTGTGTCGATACGCGTTGGTAAGCCGAAATAACTCGTAATGTCGTTAAGCGTTTGTATTACATCAGGAGCGGTTTTCGTACTTCTCACTGCATTGACTATTAGAAGTTTACTGAAGGCATCGGAGATCGCCAACACATGAGGATTGCCCTTTCGTGAACGGAGAAAAGGTCCCAGATGATCCATATGGATGAGTTTGAACGGAATAGGTTCAACATCGCTGTAGTGCAAACTGCCTTCAGGTTTCCCAGGTTGTAATTTATTGTAGCAACATTTAATACATGAGGCGTCGTAGGTTTTCACGTACTTCCTGAGCTTCGGGAATCGTCAATTGTCTTCTCGACCCCGAAATGGCCCATACTCATCATCTTCGGGACGACGAACCGTAGAGTGTTAACATTTCGATAGAGTCGATTATTCTTTAATCTATAGTCTTTTTTAATCTGGGATTCTTGTGGAGAGTTCTGTTCGTTTTTAAGAATTAGCATAATATCTCGTAAATTTTCATCCTGGAGTTGCATCGTTAACAGCCAATCGTTTATGTCGGTCAAGACTGTGAATACGCGTACCGCAGGCTCAACGTTGGATGGAAGTTGATCAGGAGCGCGGCTCAAGGTATCCACGTGGGCGAGATATTTTCCTTCCCGATGAACAGCATCAAAATCGTATTCCAGAAGCTTCAACCACCACCTTGCAATTCTCGGCTTCAATTCTGCACTATCTTTTACTTTTGCAATTGCCGCGCAATCGGTGACTAGTCTGAAGTGTTTGCCCAGGAGATAAATTTGGAAGCGTTCCAGAGTTTCTACTACTGCTAAGACCTCGAGCTTGTATGCGTGGTATCTGGTCTCAGGGTCACTACAGTGTCGACTAAAGTAGAAGACCGGTTGCCATACTTTTTCATCATTCGATTGTAGCAATACGCCAGCCAAACCGACTGTACTGGCATCGGTGTGGATCTCATGGTTTGCATTAGGGTCATAGAGTGTGAGCAAAGGTTCGTTGCATAAAATGTCAATGAGCTTGTTAAACGCATCGTGTTGTTCCTTGTTGGCGATTCCACTACACTCACATTTCGTTGAGAACACTCTAACTAAAGAATATGCCGTTGTGTTAATTGGGGAAGAATACGTCGCTGTCTGTGTGGCGATGGCTTCATCGTATGTTTTTTTCCGTAACTGTTGGTGAAGACATTACCGATGGCTCGAAAGCTTCCGTTGTCGATTTTTCTAACATCAACCGTCGCACCATGTTTTCTAGATCCTTGACGCGATCTAGAACGTTTGCCTCGTTGAAGCTTTCGCAGTCGTCACTTTTTACGCCTTTTTCGTCAAGACGTTTCTTTAGCTGGTCTTTCGTTCCACTACTGTGCTAAGCCCAGCGTCCTTACACCGTTCGCGCAACTGGTCTACGTTCATTTACCGTGTCTTCACCATTAAACAATATTCGAATACAACACACACGAGCACGTTTGTTATGTATTCCACTTCTGATCTATCAAGAACCGAGACAAGATAATATAACACGAGAGTTATCGGTTTTAAACTTTATTAAAGAAATATTAATTCAAAAATACAATTATTCACGGAACGTTTCGTGTTGCGGTGAAGGTCGGGTAACAGCTCCTCGCTCTCTTTTCCGGCAATCGACAATGACAAATCTTCGGGGTTTAACTTTAAAATGGTTTTCGATCTCTTGCCTATCACTTATCATCCATGGTTCCTCCTATCCATTTAAGAAAATTACCGTATACGTTTATAAGTCCTCGTTTTTCCCTAAAATTATGCGTTTCTAAAGCAGTTAATCTCTTTTGTATTTGATCACGAATTTGTTTATGGTATGGATGAGATTCGTAAAAATTTGGTGCAATACTAGAACTTATTTATCATAACATTTCATTTTGTTGAAATGATCCAGATTTATGATGTGAATCGACTTCTCGAAGTTATCTATTATTTGTAATTCTTTAGTTCGGATTAACGTGAATCCATTTCCATATGGAATTTCAGATACTTCAATGCTTTGGCCATGAGTTATTCCAAGGAAACATAATGGTGAAGATGAGGATTGTTCCTGCAACGATATTTTATTTGGTTGAAACTTCTTAGCACGTTTAAGTAATTGTTTATGGATTTTATTTTTATTTTTCCCAGGTTTCCTAAATTGTGGATTTAGTTTCTTGCGTGGTATATTCCTAATTAAAGTTTTGTCAAATTAGACTTCTTTCCTATCGGCGTTGTGATATTCTAACCGTTTATTTTGAGTTGTTGTTTGGATATTGATCAGGTGTAACTTTACCATTTTTGAAATCAATTGGGCGTTCTTTCGTTGGGCTATGGATTGAATGGTTATAGCATTTTGTAGCTTCCTGAACACATACATCTCGAGTTGGGTCAATTTTGCTTTCTTCTATCATAATTCTTAAGTGCACATCAAGTGTATTATGGAATCTATTTACATCTTCATTGCCTGTCTTAATATTTGGAATAGTTAAGTGCAAGTTCACATTTTCTTGATGAAGAAACTGTTTCAAATTACAATTATATGCTCCTTCGTTATCGGTAATAATTAGAGTTGGTCTGCCATTAGAATTAAAAATGGATTTAGTGCTGTCCTGATGTCAGGCCATGTTCTAGCTTTAATAGGAATTACTTGTGCGAATTTTGAAAATTTGTCAATAAATGTTAGAAACATATGGTTTTTATCTTTAAACCAAATACATATCCATATCTACTACTTCATTAGGTCATTAAGATATTTGCGATTTGAAAAATGGGATTTTAAACCTACTTAATGTTTGGCATCCAAGGCAGTTCATTTTATTATTATGATTAGTAGTCTAGTTGGTGTAGTAGTTATCGCGCTCGCCTTCGATGCACAGGGTCGTGGATTCGAATTCGCCAATTTGAAGGACTTTTCTCCAAAGATCGGTTTATAAAGATATGATAAAATAAGTAGATATCGGTTCGACGATTGTTTTCCGAAATAAATTGATATCAACTTTTTTTACTAAAAATATTGTTTGAATATTATTGTGTGTTGTCTAGTTTAATCCAATTTTTGACTTTGGCTTTACTGTAGATAAAAAATGTATATAAAAACCAAAGAAAATTTTCTTCTTTTTATTTCAATTTATATATAAAAGCTAATTGTATAAAAAGTAGTATGTTAAAACATAATGATTTATTTCGATAAAATATACAAAAAAAAAAAATATTTCTTTAGTATACAACTTTTAATTTGTTTTTTTTTCTACGTTATAAAATTACCACGATGTAATTGTTTATATATGTATTTTAACTAAATTGTAGTACATAAGAGTAAATTAAAATCAAATTGTTCATGTAAAATAATAATCAATCTGATACTCATAAATAAATGCGTTTTTTTTATTTCCATAATACCTTTATGTGGTATTCAGACTAAACAGGTAAGATTAGGTGATAGATTAGTAAATGCAGCAACTTGTTTCATCTATCCTGTTATCCTTATTCCACGAAATAATAATGATTGCATTTTATTGCTATCGTGGTTAAAAATGACTCAAAAAAAAAACGATCGCGTTTAACTTCCCGGCTAAGACCAGCTGTTCACTCAAACAGCTGACACCTGACAGTTGTCTTGCATCTTTAATTCACTCTCGTAAGTTTATTTTTTTCGATGTGGTGGATTACATCACAAAAAACGATTATTCGTAAAATCTAAAGCCATCATCAGAAAGATTCTCATATTTGGTTTGTAGTGTTATTTTTTACACGCATTAGCCATCTACATTTGATTCCCCTAAACTCTATCCCGTGCAGGTTAGTGGCCCGCGTGAAACATACCTGCGCGCTGCGCAAGTGTCATTTTTTGTATGAAGCTCGTTACCCAAAACTACACGGGATGTAGCA
This sequence comes from Microchrysa polita, assembly GCA_949715475.1. Lineage (NCBI taxonomy): Eukaryota > Metazoa > Arthropoda > Insecta > Diptera > Stratiomyidae > Microchrysa > Microchrysa polita. The sequence goes on from OX454421.1 coordinate 50,699,680, forward strand.
ATAAAACGAACCTTATGTCTTTATCTATCTCTCTTGTTATAATGGCGTTGACTACATTGGTGCCTAGAAGCTAGTGTCCGCGGCTCGACAAAAGATACCAGAATGGAATCCAACAGATGGAGCATTTAGCCAGATAATGAGAATAATGCCTATGACAGACATCCAAATCATTATGACGATAATCCGTCATAATGATGAAAGTTCGAAATTGAGGTGACACATATGTTTTCGTCATTAGGATTCGTCATTTACTTTTGACGTTTGTGTAAATGATGAAAATGTCCCTAACAACAGCGATATTTTGATGAATATTCTGTTCAATAATTTAAAGACACACTTTTTTTGAAGAATTTGAATAGAAAAGTGTAAAGATTGATAACAAATTTAATATTTTTGCAAACATTCTTGTTCTTTAATTTTGCAACAGATGGCGTACCCTGTCATTATTGAGCAAATGATGGTCCAAATGTGTAATTTGGAATTCGTGATAATGATGGTAAATTTTCGTCATAATGACGTATTTGCGTCATTCGAAGTTAAGTGTGTCAAGCTTGTAAAGCAATACGCTAAACAAATTCTTGGTGAATATCAATTTCAGTTTTGCTTCTGCTATTCTAAGATCATTGTTAATCCCGCAGGCAAACCCCTTACTGCATTCCATTTATATTGAGTCTCCAACATCGAGTCAACGAAATCGAAGGCTTAATGTGCTGCCAGGTATGCTGCATGACTTAGAAATAATGGAGCTAGAATAACATGACGGAGGAAAGATATTAAAAGAGGTACGGCGAATGTGAATGACGCACTTATCAAGAACCGTTTCGCTAATCTCTGCCACATCAATGCGCATGTCCCTACAGATATGTAAAAGAAGACGCGATTAAGGACGAGTTCTATAACCACCTAAAATCACTCTTCGACTCACTTCCATCAAACGACGTCAAGCTGCTGCTGGAAGACTAACGTCAAAGTCGGAAACGAAAGCTGGCACAGGGGAACTACCGGAGGTCATAGCCTCCACGACGAAAACAACAACAATGGCTAGCGACTTATCGACTTCGCGAGCACAGAAAGCTGGTCATAAACTCTACATGTTTCCCTCATCGACGCATCCATAAGCAGACCTGGAAATCTACAGATGAAAACACCGTCAACCAGATCGACCATGTACTTATCAGCAAGAGACGGGCCTTGAATGTCTTAGACGTCCGATCCTATCGGGGAGCCAACTGCGACTCCGATAACTATTTGGTGAAGACCTACAGGTGCAGAATTTCTCCGATGCACCTAACGAGAATTAATCCTGCCAAGATCTTCGAGGTTGACAATTTGGTCGATGATACAGAAGAGGTTGTGGAGTATAAAGCCCGGCGTAGACGAACAGACTGGTTCGACGATGAATGCAGGGCCTCGATTGAAGCGAAAAAAACAAGGCTATCGCCAACATACGCAACGCGCATCCCGAGCCAAGAAAGAAAGATACATCGAACTCCGGCGAGAATCTAATAAGTTAATTAAAAAAAAAACATTATGACGAGCAGTAAGAACAATAGACAGGCGTACAAACTAATCAACACAATCAAGAATGGTTATGAACCCAAGACAAGCCTTTGTAAGGACAAGGATGGTAGCATCATCAGCGACATGGAAAACGTAAATAAACGATGGGCCTCGCATTTTGAAGAGCTCCTCAATGCATCATCAACCTCTCCCACGAAGCCAGCTCTTGAGCAGTTACCTGAACCAGGCCCTCCCGTTCTACCCCTAACAGTAGAGGAGGTGAGTCTTGCCATACAGTCGCTTTAAAATAATAAAGCGCCCGGCACTGACGAGATCCCAGCAGAACTGCTGAAGCATGGTGGAACGTGCCTGACCAACGCTATACATATGCTACTGCTGAAAATGTGGAATGAAGAGGTAATCTCCGAAGATTTGCGCAAAAGCATAATCTGCCCAATCCACAAGAAGGGTGACAAGCTGAAGTGTGAGAATTACAGGGGCATATCATTAGTTTGTACGGCCTATAAGATTTTATCGAAAAATCTGGAAAAGAGAATTAATCCGTACGCAGAACGAATCATTGGCGAGTATCAAGGCGGCTTCAGACCTGGTCGTTGAACGACCGATCAGCTTTTCACAGTGAAACTACTACTTCAGAAGTGCTGGGAACATAACGTCGACTTATATCAAATTTTTGTCGACTTAAATGTGTACTGCACAACATTTTGCTGCATTTTGGTATACCGGCAAAGTTAAAGCTCTGGAGTATGTAATTGGAGCCATGAATATGGACAGCAGCGGAACGCTACTCATCAAGCCGACTCAATTAGTAGCGTACGCCGACGACATCAAAATCATGTCTCGAAGATTGGGTGATGCGGAAAGCCTTTTGCATAATGTCAATAACGCCGCAAAAGAAGTTGGGCTACATATCAACGAAACCAAAACAAAGGCCATGATGCAATCACAAACAAGGACGCCAGTAAATTCAAGCATCACAATATCGAGTATGAAAACTTCAACTACCTGGGCCAACGAAACCGACGAAATTCAGCGACGGACACAACTAGCCAATAAGACATATTTCTCGATCCTCCCATTCATTAACATGCGCACAGGAACACGAAGCTCTGCATGTATAAAACGATCATCCGACCCATGCTATGCTATGGCTGCGAAACATGGACCCAAGCCTCCGAAATTTTGCTGGACAGATTTGAACGAAAGGTCTTCGACGAATTTTCGAGGCCGTTGGCGAGCGAAATCAATGGCGCACCCGGTACAACCGCAAGTTGTATCAATTGTACGACAAACAAACTGTGCAATGGGCGGGGCATGTACAACGAATGGACGATAATCGCTTGCCAAAGAAGGTGATGAACGCACAACGACTTGACGAAGTGAGGCTGCGTGGATGACCGGGAGCTCGATGGGAAAACTCTGTAGGTGAAAACGCCCACTGGGCTTCCGAGATTGGCAGACAAGGTCACGTAATCGCGATAATTGGAGATCAACGATTCAGGCGGCCAAGGCCCGACGTCGGGCTATCGCGCCACATTGATGATGATGATACCATATGCTAGTTAAGGATTGGCAACAAAATTATGTGTAATTTTTTGCATGGTAAAGTCGTGTACCAATTTTGAATTTATTCAAAAATTGTAGGAGAAAAACCAACAAAGAGGCAAGCCAAGATAGGTGAAACTGGCCTTCCACTGCAAATCACAAGGACCTAATGCTGGTATGGGATGCTAATGCTCATCACGTGATTTGGGGCAGCACCGACGTAAACAGAAGAGGTGAGTACCTTTTTGAACTTATAATGTCTCTAGATCTCAACATCCTTAATAGGAGATGTTAACCCACTTTCATAACCAGAGCAAGGCAGGAAGTACTTGACTTGACTCTGTGTAACAGCCTAATAGCGGAACGAATTCGCGGTTGGCACGTATCGGATGAACCCTCTTTCTCCGACCACGTGCATATACGATTCAATCCAAGCTTTGCAGATTCTGCAACGGTTGAGCGCAGAACTATCTGGTTAAAACGTTACGTTTCGACAGCACATTCGACTCAGTGACGTGGGCGAGGGAGGACTGAACTGACAAGTTCAGAGCACTCCACTCCGGTACAATCAAATTTTACACGGTTGGCTCAAAGACCGATAGGTACAGGTCCTAGAGCAGGAATTAGCGGCCCAGTCTTTCTATTCCAATGGGATGCTAACCGACCGTGTTTCAGACAGAACAGCAGTACACGCAATCGAGCTGTGCGCAAGAAAATGCATTGAAAAGGGATACATAAACAAGAAAATAGCAATATTTACTGACAGCCAAGCGGCAATGAAAGCGCTGACGAGCTTCACTGTCACATCGAAGCTCGTGTGGGGTTGTCAGGAAATCCTGCAACAGTTAGGCTCTTGTAACAGTCTTGTAACAGTCCTTTTCTGGGTACCGGCGCATTCGGGTGTCGAAGGCAATGAGCAGGCCGATGAGCTTGCAAGGAGAGCATCCGCCACTCCCCTCATTGGCCCAGAACCCTACTGTGGGATACCACTCTGAACATACAGAAATGTAATAAGTGAGTGGGAAAAAGCCAAAGCCACCTTACACTGGGAAACTTTTCCCGGACTTCGGCAGTCAAAACTTTTCGTTGCCAACTACTCACCTAAACGTACCCTAAGTCTAATGAACATGAGTAGAAACAGGGTTAGGATAATATGCGGGCTCCTCACGGGGCACTGCCGTCTGAATGGACATTTAAAGACCATGCGCATTGTTACCGACGCGAGCTGTCGCCTTTGCTAGGCCGACGACGAAACGGCTGCGCCGCTTGGAATGCTTCGGCATTATGTTCCCTTTTGAGGAGGATATCGCCTCCTTGAACATGGGCCAGCTTAATCGGTTTATCGAAAAAAGTCGGTTAGATGAGTTCATCCAACCCATAGTTTGGGCAATGGCACAATAGACCAACGGTCGCAGTGCCCAGGGCTACCAAACAGCCACAGCCCATATCAAATCTAATCTAATCTAAGCCAAAATAAAAACAATTGAAAGTTTTAGTGAAGTAGCTTGGTATGCCGTACAACTTGGACAATGCCGTCAAATTATCTTCAGTAAGTCAAGAATGACAGATTTGTTTCTGGAAATAAGAAAGAGAATCGGAGCATAAAGTTTCAATCAAAACTAGTTTCTTTTCTGGTAAGCTCGAATCGAAGCTTTCCACCAAAATGTTGTTGCTGAACAGCACCAAAATCGCGAATAACCTCAAAATTTTAGGAGAAAACCTAAGGTACATCCAGACTGATCGCCAAATGGTTGCGCGTCCAAAAACTGGCATCACGAACAGTCATTTGGTTGCTACTTAGCATCTAAACTAGCAATCAAATGAAGACAGAAAATGACATAACCAAAATTTCATTTTGGTGATTTTTTTAAATTTAATTATCAAAATCGGACTCTGCGCGTTTGCACGACAATTCAAGAATTATTCAATTTCACACAAAAGAACGAACAAAAGTTGCAAATTTGTCACTTTGAATTTGACAAGCGGTTGGTTGAGTTGCCATATTGAATATCAAAACTGGACGCACACCTAAATGGTTATCAGTTTGGATGCAATGACAACTTCTAGTTGGTTGCACGTGCAACCATTTGCCGATCAGTCTGGAGGGACCTTAAGAGTCTTAAGTATTACAACAATAAGAACAGCAACAACAACAGTTTACCGTCAGTGGCCACGGACGAAATTGTGGACTCGGGTGGAACCTAGGTTTCTGCAGTTCGGCATGTCTATCAAGATGGCAATGAGAATACCCAACGGTTATTCATGTACGATTCTGAAATTCGATTCGTAACCGAGCGCAATTTTAGTTTGCTCGATGAATCAGAAACGAATCATTAATGAATTCAAAGCTATTCGCAGTTCGAAAAAATCAATTACGAATCATTTAGATTGCTGGGAAAGCATCTCTCGTGCAGGAATACGCATATTGAGATGGTTTCCCAAACCTGAAGGAGTTGCTCATATTTCATACACAATATCTTTGCTCGGAAACGGTGTCAATTTGAAAAAATACGCTCTGTGAACAGCACAATGTGCAAAACCGATTCGTGTGAGTGGAATTTCAGTCCGCTCGATGGATCAGAAACGATTTATTACTGCAAATCGTATATTTTATATTTTATCTGTGTAATTTTAGAATAAATTGCATAGTAGATAGACAAGTTACAAGAAGACCCTAAAACTTTTCGTCGAAATTTAAGTGATTAAAAGCTTAATTCCCTTTTCTATGAGCAAATTACATCCAATTATCGCCTATTGAAAGGATGAAACTTTTTGACAACATAGTCTCTAACCATATCGATCTATGCAATACTAACTCTAGTGAATTAAAAACTGTGGTTATCGATTTGAATTTTTTTCTCATCTATGTATTTAATATTTCTTTCTTTTTATTTGAATACAAATGTGTTTTTTTTTTCATATAACTTTTTAAGCACAGAGAATATATTATTTCTGTAACAAGGACTTCGATCCGTTAAATTGGAAATAAATTAATTAAATCTTAAGTCACACATACAAGTTATCTTGTGTAAGTTTCTTGCAGGTTAGTATTTCAGGCATGCCAGCTTGTTGGTGCTTAATCGCCTTACATCAATTTCCGCAATCCTCGAATGAATTATTAGACCCTTCACTCGTAGAGTAAAGGGTATATTAACTTTGTCATGAAGTTTGTAACGCATTGAAGGAAGCATCTCCGACCATATAAAATATGTATATATATGATCAGCATGACGAGCTGAGTCGATTGGGCGATGTCCGTCTGTCTGTCTGTCCGTCTGTCCGTCTGTTGCTACGCGTTTTACTCGGCCAGTTTAAAAGCTATCGAGCTGAAATTTTGCACACATGTTTCTTTTTATTGCAGGCAGTTTGTATGTGTGAATCGCTAAAATCGGACCGTGGGGTCATGGGGCTGCCATACAAACCTAACCCCCCCCCCAATTTGGTTTTTCTAAGAAAAACTTTTTCATGTGTTTACTAATTTCAACGAAATTTCACACAAATGTGTTTCTATTGATAAAACAAAACATATGTAAGAATGGATCAAATCGGACCATGGGGTCATGGGGCTGCCATACAAACCTAACTCCCCAAATTAGGTTCTTCTAAGAAAAACTTTTTCATTTGTGCACCAATTTGAACCAAATTTCACACAAATGTGTTTCTATTGATGCCACAAAATATATGTAATAATAAATGGAATCAGACTGTGGGGTCATGGGGCTGTCATACAAACCCAGCCCCCAAATTGAGTTTTTCTAAGAAAAACTTTTTTATTTGTCCACCAATTTCAATCAAAACTTCATAAAAGTGCATTTCATTTGATGCCACAAAACATGTGTAAAAATGAATGGAATCGGACGATGGGGTCATGGGGCTATCATACAAAGCCAACCCCCTAAATTGAGTTCTTCTACGAACAACTTTTTTATTTGTGCACCACTTTCAACCAAAACTCGTAAAAGTGCACTTCAATTGATGCCATAAATAATCGGACTATGGAGTCATGGGGCTACCATACAAGCCCAACCTCCCCATTTTTGATCTTCTAAGAAACATTTTTTCTACACCAATTTAAAAAAAAACCTCAATGCGTCTTTATCAAAACAAAAAAAAGTAAAACAAATGGAATCGTACTATGGGGCCATGCTCCCGCATCCCCCCAATAAAGTTTTCTGAGATATTTTTTTTTATTTTACCACTTATTCCAACCAAACCTTACACAAATATTGTTTTATCGACGCCACAGAATTTGTCAATATCAAATATTATGCGAAAACAGAAGGAAAAGAATGGGGAAGGATTAAATACAAGTCATAGGTTTGCCCCAAAAAACTTTTCGCCCGAGGAGAGTGAAGGGTATTCAAATTTCGGCCGCGCCCGAAATTAGCCTCGGTCTCGTTTCGGAATAAATAAGTACGTGTCGTGCTCTGTGGCCGTGATCGTTCGGTCGCCACTCTGTGAAATAGACACTCATAGAGAAACTAGTTTCCAAACTCGGCACGACTCGTCGCAAGTGTATTATTCAAAAGAGGATGATAAGAAATATTCTTATCGTAGAATAATAAAGTAACAATGCGACTAGGAAGTGGTATGGCTGACAACCGTATCACACTCCGAATTCAGTTGTCTTTGTAACGTTGATAACAACACACGGTAGTCATCAACGCACCATGCTCCACTAGGAAATTACGTGTGTGTCCTAACGGGTTGTTAATAAAATAACCGATTTGTTGAAAGAGGAACTTTTCTTTATTGAGGACTGATACGAAGTAATTCGAATACAAATGAGGACTGCCCTAAACTAAAACATGTTCGTCTTCTTATACTAAATTAATGTTGATCCTGCATCTGCAGTGATGATGCACATGTGCTTATACGTTCGACTTCGATGTGATGTTTATGTTGTGATGCGAATCAGATGTGTTTATGTTACGATGAGGTTGATGCATCCTGATTGTGTTGAGCGAATGTGTTTATGTGAGGATGGGTTTGATGCATCCTGTTTATGTTGAGCGAATGTGTTTATGTGAAGATGGGTTTGACGCAACCATACTTATGCAGCTGGTGAGTCAAGTTGGGATGGCTGATGGGGTTGTCGTAGCGGTGACGTAACTCGCCCCTCCTTAGGTTTCGACTCCTGGCGAAACTCTGCTAATGGTAGGTTTATGGGTAACACGTCCTCTTGAGGTGGTATAATTTCAGGTGATTCAATTGCATATAATTCGGCTTCTCGTTTCGTTATGTTAATGTTAATCTTATTATTTCTTATTCTATAATACATATGCTTGAAAATTAAAATTATTACAATTAGTATTACAATGGTGAGAAATGAGTAATTTATCCATGATTGTTTTTCATATTTATCTTCAAATGTTTCTAAATCCTGAAGTGTTGTAAAATTTTGTTGTTTCCATTCTATATCTTCCAAAGTTAATTTTTTTATTACGGTATAGTTTTTTATTTTATTAATATTTGGTAATACTATATGGGCAAAATATGGAATTTTCAAATTTCTGTATGTTTTTTCTTGGATAGTTATTTGACAATTATCAAATTTAATAAGTACATTATGACTTACAATATTTGTTACATTATTTTTTTCTTCATTACAATTATGTTGAATTCTAGTATTTTTAGCGTTTTTTATTACAATTATGGCTTCAGTTATTTTTTTAACAGTAAAATTTGAGTTCATTTCATATTTACAATTTTGTATTTCTGTTTGAAGTAAATTTTTTATACATTCTTCTTTTATTTCAATTAAATCATTTAAAGTATCTGATGGATAATACAATGTTTTATTATATTCTAATATTTCATTTACATTTGTTACAATTTGTAAATTTTTGTCTTTATTTGGAATTGGTTCCATAGTATATTTTTGGTATTTATTTTTAACATATTGAGGTATTCCAATTACAATTAGTATATAGTTTTCTTTAAATGCAACTGCGGTTGTTATTTTTGGGTACTTATCTATAGTTATTTTAAATATATCGCTTTCTTCATCTTCGATTAAATAACGATTTAATGTTCCAATTTTTGAATTTAATATTATTTCTTTGATTTTTTCAATTTGCTCGTTAAAGTGATTTATATCTGAAAGAATTTTTACTTTTTGTTCAAATGCAGAATAATTACGTTTAATTTCATTGTTGTCTTTACGTATTTCATTTACTTTTATTTTCAATTCATTTTGGTTTTTATTAAATTTTTGTGTTAAAATTTTCATTTGATTGTCAAAATTAGTGTTGAATTTCAAAAGTTTATCCTGGTTTTCTCTCAAAACTTTCTGATTTTTATCAAGGTTGGCAAAATGTGCTTCAATACGTGAGGCATCCTGATCGTCCATAACTCCACCTATCCAACTCAACAATCGTCCATAACCATTAATTAAACCACGTTTTTGTCTAATGTTTTTCGTTTTCTTACAGTCAGTCTTTAGTCCTAGTGTTTCACATAGTTCTGGAGAGTTTACAGGTGTATATGGGTTATTTTGGGTTCTGCTCAGTTTTGCTAATTTGCCATACAAGTTTGGTTTAGTTTTGCTTATTCCAGGTAACCATAATGAATGAATTTCATGTTCTAAATGAGTTAGTTCATGGGCAATATCAGTTAAGTCATAATTAAGAGAATGCAAAATTTCAACGTTTCCTTCTATCTTTTTGAAACTTTCTTCGTAAAGCGTCAAGTTTATTGTGTGAATTATGTGGGTGTAGTGATCTATTAATTGTACCTTTTCTTTTTGTACCAATATGTAACCGTTTCCGTCCGCAATGTTGGTCATCTCTATTACCTGAGTTGACGAGACTGGTATCAGTATCAGTAGAAGAATTATGATTGCTGGAACGAAAGGGAGTTATTAACTCTGAATTTTGAAATTTTCTTTTGGCTAAATGTTGATTTTTGTGAAATTTTCTTGTATCATTACTTCTAATGAATTTATTCCTTGGATCTAATTTGGTTTTAGGGTTAGCATTAACGAAATTTTTATTTATATCTCTTTCTAGTCTATTTTTATTTAAATTTTTAATACTGTTTTCCTTGTTTTTAATAAGTGTTTCATATATTTTTGGATTGTTACCTAAACCATGATGTACGTCAATTGGTCTTTCATTCGTGCTTGAATGGATAGTTCTATTGTATAAATGTAAAATTTCTGTCAAAGGGTTTTCATGAAATAAGGTTTCTTTCTGCTTTTGTCTTGCGTTAAATATTCTAAGATTTTCGGCTAAAGTATTATGAAAACGTTCCACATCTGCGTTTCCAGTGTGGTAGTTAGCAGTAGTAAAGTGTATTTGGATTTCTTCTTGTAGAAAATAGTTTTTAATTATTTCTGTTTTAAATGCTGTTTCGTTATCGAGTATTATTTTCTTTGGTTTTCCCATTATGTTCAATATGTTTTTGATTCCATTTAGTATATCTACCCAATTTCTCGATTTAATTTTATCTAATGCTGCATATTTGGAGAATTTATCGATACAAGTTAAATAAAGATCAGTTTTTGTTTTATACCAAACATCCATATGATATATTTCCTGTTGTTTTCGAGGTGTTTCAGTAAGTTTGAATGGTTCTTTTATAGGTTTCCTATCGTATTTGGAGCATAGACATAAATGACAATTATTAATAAGTTTAGCTATTTCGTCTTTGATATGAGGATAGAAGTATTTTGTTTTTATTTCAGAGTATATTTTATTAATTCCTGCATGATTCATTTTAACATGTACTTTCAAAATTATTTCTTTTATTTCTTCATCTGAAGCATTCATAAGCCTGTAGTTTGTTTTTATATAAATTATATTTTTGTTATCTCTTTTCCATTTAATGTATTCCTGTTGGAAATTTCTGAAAATTGTATCATCTGTAAACATTATTCCTACTTTACCAAATTTAGGTGAATGTTCCATAAGTATTTTCCTGTATTCTTCTTCACAAGGGTTCTTTAATTGACAGATAATTGTTTTAGCTTTTTTATATGTTTCTGTTGTGACTTTATCAATTTTACCTTTTTTAACTATAATTTGGTGTCTGAACAAATTGAGTGGTCCTTCGGAAATTTGCATGTAATGAGTATCATCTTCTTGTGCACTATGAATTGTAGCTAAATTGGATTGATTAACTGAGTTGTTTACGTATATTTCAACACGTGATAATGCATCTGCGACTACGTTTTCTTTACCTTTAATGTACTGTACATCGAAATTGAATTCTTCAAGTTTAACTTTCCATCTTTGAAGCTTAGAATTGGGTTCTTTGACTGAACTTAACCATTGTAATGGTCTGTGGTCTGTTTTAATCGTAAAACGTCTACCGTAAAGGTATGGTCTAAAATACTTAGTTGACCAAACGATTGCAAGAAGTTCTTTCTCGATCGTTGAATATTGGATTTCATGTTCGTTGAGAGTTCTGGATGCGAAACTAATTGGGTGTCCTTCTTGTGAAAGGACGGCTCCAATAGCGAAATTGGATGCATCGGTTGTCAACGTAAAATGTTTATTATAATCGGGATATTTTAATACTGGTTCAGTTGAAATAAGTAATTTTAATTTTTCAAAAGATTCTACAAAGTCTGCATCATTTGGGTTTATTTTTGAGCCCTTTTTGAGTCTTAATGTAAGTGGTTTTGCGATTGCAGCGAAATCCTTAATGAATTTCCTATAATATCCGGCAAGGCCTAAAAATGATTTTATTTCTTTACTTGTTCGGGGTAATGGAAATTTAGTTATTGCTGAAATTTTCTCTGGGTTTGGTTTAATACCTTTTGTTGTCACAATATGACCTAAAAATTCAGTTTCTTTACGCAAAAATTCACATTTATCTTGTTGTATTTTCAAATTTGCTTTTCTGAGACATTCGAAAATAGTTTTAATTGATTTTATGTGTTCAACTAGGGATGTAGAAAAAATTACTATGTCATCTAAATACACGAGACAAATTTTACCAATGTGATCCTTCAATACTCCATTAATCATTCTCTGGAATGTGGAAGGTGCATTTTTAAGACCAAATGGCATTCGAAGAAATTCGTAATGTCCATTGTTTGTTGAGAATGCTGTTTTTTCAATATCAGCAGGGTCCATTTCAATTTGATGGAAACCTCTAGCAAGATCAATAGTTGTGAAATATTGACTCTGACCAAGTTTCCCTAAAATATCATCAATACATGGAATTGGGTATTTGTCGTCAATTGTATTTTCATTGACTTTCCTATAATCAATAACAATGCGCCATTTTTTATTACCAGAAGCATCTGCTTTCTTTGGTACTATCCAAATGGGACTTGAGTATGGTGAACTTGAATTTCGTATTATACCCTGTAATAGTAATTCTTTAATTTGTTTTTCAACTTCTTTTTCATGACATTGAGGATAACGGTATGTGCGAGTATAAATAGGTTTATCAGTTGTCATTTTAATTTTATGTTTCACTTCACTTGTAAAACTTAAATTGGAATCAGGTTGATAAAAGACATCATTATGTTCCCTAATGAGTTTATCTAACATCTCCTTTTCTTCCATATTTAAATGATTATCTCTTCTAGTAATCATTTTTCCCTGAGATTTTTCCATTTCTAGTTTTTCTAGAGATTGTTCCATTACTGTATTATAGTTTTCTGATTCTTCGTCAGTTTTATTTTTATATAGTTTATTCACTTTTTTATTAAGTGTAATAGTAGATTTATTATAATTTATGATGGCTTCGTTAGGGATCAAATTGTCATTCCCGATAAGTCCATCAAAATTATCATGAAACTTTGTAACTAGAAACTTCATTTTATTTGGTGAATTAAATTCACTTAGAGGGGGAATAATTGCTTGTTGAGCAATAGGGACTATGCCACTAATTGATTTTAATAAAATTGGTTGATTTAAGTCAAAAATTTTGTCAGGACTACAAATTCCAGGATTTAATATAGAATGAGTGGCTCCAGTATCCACGAGTAAGCGGATGAAACCAAGTCTTGTACGAATTTTTACATATGGCAATTGTAATGAGTTTCCGAGGCTTCTAGCTGAAAATTTTCGGCTAAGTCCTCTTGTAAGTTATTATTCCGATACTGATCAGAATTATCGACCTCCATAGGTTCCTGATTTGTGTGGGAATAATGGGGCATTTGGAAGGTTCTTCTAGTTTGTTGTGAAGTTCCAAAATTGTTGTATTGATTAAACCTGTTGTCTTGGTTAAAACGTTGTTGAGTACTTCTAACATGGTTATGCATGGATTCGGGTTTTCGGTAATAATTATTTCTGGGTACGAAGTTATGCTGAACTGGACGAGGGGGTTGAACGTTATAATATTGTTTTTGATGTTCATGTCCGTCATGTCTGTCTTGTCTGAAATTGTTATTTTTTCCTAAATAGTTTCTCTTATGAGGATTACTGGTATAATTTGTATAATTGCCTTCCTGAACCAATCTGAAAGCTTCTTCAAGAGAACCAGGATTTCGAGAGTATAACATAGATCTGACCGGTTCGGGGGTTTTGCCCTTAAAAATTTCCAACGCGGCACTCAAATTATGTTCGATATGATCGGTAAACGGTAAATTTCTAGTTTCTAATTCAACTTTGGTTTTTGTATTTAATGTTTTTAAATTGTATTGTATTTTTTCATAAAATTCCGCAATTGTGCCTGTGCATTTAAGTGCTCTTAAATCATCATATAATTTCATACTATTTTTATGTGAACAAAAATTATTCATTAATAGGAGTTTAGTCTGGGACCAATTAGTTACATTATTGTGAATTTCTATTAGTTGTCTTGCTTTACCTTTTAGCCTTGAATAAATGGCCTCCATGATTATTAGTTGGCTATCGTTATTGTACCTCCTTACATGTGGTATAATGCGATCCACTTTGGTTATGAAACTGTTGATGTCTTCTCTTCCATCAAATTCGGGGATGCTTGCGACATATTTCAGGGGATCCACGTTTAATGCGAGATTTTCGTCCTCTCTTGGTAGTTCTGGTAAGTCTCCTTCCAACATTTTGGCTTTTTATTTGTTTAAATCACAATCACTTAATTTATGATGTTATGATTTTATTAACTCTTTTAGGATTACCGCTGGTGGGGTCCTTTGGAGTTTGTATTATTACTCTCTTATTGGATTACCACTGGTGGGGTCCAACAGAGTTGATTTGTATTAATGTATCTAAAAGGATTACCACTGGTGGGGTCCTTGAAAGATTTTATTTTTTTAATGTTTTTTTTAATTTTACTAGCACAAATTTTCCACTAGTTACACTAATCGAAACTCTATTTCCACTTTCTGGAACATAGATTTTGTTCGAAGAACCGACTGCGCCAATTACGTGTGTGTCCTAACGGGTTGTTAATAAAATAACCGATTTGTTGAAAGAGGAACTTTTCTTTATTGAGGACTGATACGAAGTAATTCGAATACAAATGAGGACTGCCCTAAACTAAAACATGTTCGTCTTCTTATACTAAATTAATGTTGATCCTGCATCTGCAGTGATGATGCACATGTGCTTATACGTTCGACTTCGATGTGATGTTTATGTTGTGATGCGAATCAGATGTGTTTATGTTACGATGAGGTTGATGCATCCTGATTGTGTTGAGCGAATGTGTTTATGTGAGGATGGGTTTGATGCATCCTGTTTATGTTGAGCGAATGTGTTTATGTGAAGATGGGTTTGACGCAACCATACTTATGCAGCTGGTGAGTCAAGTTGGGATGGCTGATGGGGTTGTCGTAGCGGTGACGTAACTAGGAGTTACGGTAATGAAGAGAAATAAGTACGTGAAGACCATTTGATTTAGTACGAAGATGCGGAAGATCCAAATCGCACGATGAAAAAGAAGTCGATGCATTTGAAGTAGCAGAAGCTGCTCTGTTCTGTTTTTTTTCTCAATCTAAACTTATCAATAAAAAAGTCATGAGCCAATCGTTGAAGAATCTGAACATAATGAACACGCCGGTCAACGGTCATATTGCGATGTTGCAGTATATGCAACAACGACCAATGACCCATAAGCGCGTGCAGCCAACCAGCCGACCAACGACCCATATGCTGTGCGTCTATAGATCGATAGGCGCAGTAATGCTTACATTAGCATATGGGTCAATTTCCAGTCTTCAATTTACATTTAAGTTCAATAATCAATTTTAGCAAGTAAGCAATGATTTTGTATAATTACGTGTGTGTCCTAGCGGGTTGTTAATAAAATAACCGATTTGTTGAAAGAGGAACTTTTCTTTATTGAGGACTGATACGAAGTAATTCGAATACAAATGAGGACTGCCTTAAACTAAAACATGTTCGTCTTCTTATACTAAATTAATGTTGATCCTGCATCTGCAATGATGATGCACATGTGCTTATACGTTCGACTTCGATGTGATGTTTATGTTGTGATGCGAATCAGATGTGTTTATGTTACGATGAGGTTGATGCATCCTGATTGTGTTGAGCGAATGTGTTTATGTGAGGATGGGTTTGATGCATCCTGTTTATGTTGAGCGAATGTGTTTATGTGAAGATGGGTTTGACGCAACCATACTTATGCAGCTGGTGAGTCAAGTTGGGATGGCTGATGGGGTTGTCGTAGCGGTGACGTAACTCGCCCCTCCTTAGGTTTCGACTCCTGGCGAAACTCTGCTAATGGTAGGTTTATGGGTAACACGTCCTCTTGAGGTGGTATAATTTCAGGTGATTCAATTGCATATAATTCGGCTTCTCGTTTCGTTATGTTAATGTTAATCTTATTATTTCTTATTCTATAATACATATGCTTGAAAATTAAAATTATTACAATTAGTATTACAATGGTGAGAAATGAGTAATTTATCCATGATTGTTTTTCATATTTATCTTCAAATGTTTCTAAATCCTGAAGTGTTGTAAAATTTTGTTGTTTCCATTCTATATCTTCCAAAGTTAATTTTTTTATTACGGTATAGTTTTTTATTTTATTAATATTTGGTAATACTATATGGGCAAAATATGGAATTTTCAAATTTCTGTATGTTTTTTCTTGGATAGTTATTTGACAATTATCAAATTTAATAAGTACATTATGACTTACAATATTTGTTACATTATTTTTTTCTTCATTACAATTATGTTGAATTCTAGTATTTTTAGCGTTTTTTATTACAATTATGGCTTCAGTTATTTTTTTAACAGTAAAATTTGAGTTCATTTCATATTTACAATTTTGTATTTCTGTTTGAAGTAAATTTTTTATACATTCTTCTTTTATTTCAATTAAATCATTTAAAGTATCTGATGGATAATACAATGTTTTATTATATTCTAATATTTCATTTACATTTGTTACAATTTGTAAATTTTTGTCTTTATTTGGAATTGGTTCCATAGTATATTTTTGGTATTTATTTTTAACATATTGAGGTATTCCAATTACAATTAGTATATAGTTTTCTTTAAATGCAACTGCGGTTGTTATTTTTGGGTACTTATCTATAGTTATTTTAAATATATCGCTTTCTTCATCTTCGATTAAATAACGATTTAATGTTCCAATTTTTGAATTTAATATTATTTCTTTGATTTTTTCAATTTGCTCGTTAAAGTGATTTATATCTGAAAGAATTTTTACTTTTTGTTCAAATGCAGAATAATTACGTTTAATTTCATTGTTGTCTTTACGTATTTCATTTACTTTTATTTTCAATTCATTTTGGTTTTTATTAAATTTTTGTGTTAAAATTTTCATTTGATTGTCAAAATTAGTGTTGAATTTCAAAAGTTTATCCTGGTTTTCTCTCAAAACTTTCTGATTTTTATCAAGGTTGGCAAAATGTGCTTCAATACGTGAGGCATCCTGATCGTCCATAACTCCACCTATCCAACTCAACAATCGTCCATAACCATTAATTAAACCACGTTTTTGTCTAATGTTTTTCGTTTTCTTACAGTCAGTCTTTAGTCCTAGTGTTTCACATAGTTCTGGAGAGTTTACAGGTGTATATGGGTTATTTTGGGTTCTGCTCAGTTTTGCTAATTTGCCATACAAGTTTGGTTTAGTTTTGCTTATTCCAGGTAACCATAATGAATGAATTTCATGTTCTAAATGAGTTAGTTCATGGGCAATATCAGTTAAGTCATAATTAAGAGAATGCAAAATTTCAACGTTTCCTTCTATCTTTTTGAAACTTTCTTCGTAAAGCGTCAAGTTTATTGTGTGAATTATGTGGGTGTAGTGATCTATTAATTGTACCTTTTCTTTTTGTACCAATATGTAACCGTTTCCGTCCGCAATGTTGGTCATCTCTATTACCTGAGTTGACGAGACTGGTATCAGTATCAGTAGAAGAATTATGATTGCTGGAACGAAAGGGAGTTATTAACTCTGAATTTTGAAATTTTCTTTTGGCTAAATGTTGATTTTTGTGAAATTTTCTTGTATCATTACTTCTAATGAATTTATTCCTTGGATCTAATTTGGTTTTAGGGTTAGCATTAACGAAATTTTTATTTATATCTCTTTCTAGTCTATTTTTATTTAAATTTTTAATACTGTTTTCCTTGTTTTTAATAAGTGTTTCATATATTTTTGGATTGTTACCTAAACCATGATGTACGTCAATTGGTCTTTCATTCGTGCTTGAATGGATAGTTCTATTGTATAAATGTAAAATTTCTGTCAAAGGGTTTTCATGAAATAAGGTTTCTTTCTGCTTTTGTCTTGCGTTAAATATTCTAAGATTTTCGGCTAAAGTATTATGAAAACGTTCCACATCTGCGTTTCCAGTGTGGTAGTTAGCAGTAGTAAAGTGTATTTGGATTTCTTCTTGTAGAAAATAGTTTTTAATTATTTCTGTTTTAAATGCTGTTTCGTTATCGAGTATTATTTTCTTTGGTTTTCCCATTATGTTCAATATGTTTTTGATTCCATTTAGTATATCTACCCAATTTCTCGATTTAATTTTATCTAATGCTGCATATTTGGAGAATTTATCGATACAAGTTAAATAAAGATCAGTTTTTGTTTTATACCAAACATCCATATGATATATTTCCTGTTGTTTTCGAGGTGTTTCAGTAAGTTTGAATGGTTCTTTTATAGGTTTCCTATCGTATTTGGAGCATAGACATAAATGACAATTATTAATAAGTTTAGCTATTTCGTCTTTGATATGAGGATAGAAGTATTTTGTTTTTATTTCAGAGTATATTTTATTAATTCCTGCATGATTCATTTTAACATGTACTTTCAAAATTATTTCTTTTATTTCTTCATCTGAAGCATTCATAAGCCTGTAGTTTGTTTTTATATAAATTATATTTTTGTTATCTCTTTTCCATTTAATGTATTCCTGTTGGAAATTTCTGAAAATTGTATCATCTGTAAACATTATTCCTACTTTACCAAATTTAGGTGAATGTTTCATAAGTATTTTCCTGTATTCTTCTTCACAAGGGTTCTTTAATTGACAGATAATTGTTTTAGCTTTTTTATATGTTTCTGTTGTGACTTTATCAATTTTACCTTTTTTAACTATAATTTGGTGTCTGAACAAATTGAGTGGTCCTTCGGAAATTTGCATGTAATGAGTATCATCTTCTTGTGCACTATGAATTGTAGCTAAATTGGATTGATTAACTGAGTTGTTTACGTATATTTCAACACGTGATAATGCATCTGCGACTACGTTTTCTTTACCTTTAATGTACTGTACATCGAAATTGAATTCTTCAAGTTTAACTTTCCATCTTTGAAGCTTAGAATTGGGTTCTTTGACTGAACTTAACCATTGTAATGGTCTGTGGTCTGTTTTAATCGTAAAACGTCTACCGTAAAGGTATGGTCTAAAATACTTAGTTGACCAAACGATTGCAAGAAGTTCTTTCTCGATCGTTGAATATTGGATTTCATGTTCGTTGAGAGTTCTGGATGCGAAACTAATTGGGTGTCCTTCTTGTGAAAGGACGGCTCCAATAGCGAAATTGGATGCATCGGTTGTCAACGTAAAATGTTTATTATAATCGGGATATTTTAATACTGGTTCAGTTGAAATAAGTAATTTTAATTTTTCAAAAGATTCTACAAAGTCTGCATCATTTGGGTTTATTTTTGAGCCCTTTTTGAGTCTTAATGTAAGTGGTTTTGCGATTGCAGCGAAATCCTTAATGAATTTCCTATAATATCCGGCAAGGCCTAAAAATGATTTTATTTCTTTACTTGTTCGGGGTAATGGAAATTTAGTTATTGCTGAAATTTTCTCTGGGTTTGGTTTAATACCTTTTGTTGTCACAATATGACCTAAAAATTCAGTTTCTTTACGCAAAAATTCGCATTTATCTTGTTGTATTTTCAAATTTGCTTTTCTGAGACATTCGAAAATAGTTTTAATTGATTTTATGTGTTCAACTAGGGATGTAGAAAAAATTACTATGTCATCTAAATACACGAGACAAATTTTACCAATGTGATCCTTCAATACTCCATTAATCATTCTCTGGAATGTGGAAGGTGCATTTTTAAGACCAAATGGCATTCGAAGAAATTCGTAATGTCCATTGTTTGTTGAGAATGCTGTTTTTTCAATATCAGCAGGGTCCATTTCAATTTGATGGAAACCTCTAGCAAGATCAATAGTTGTGAAATATTGACTCTGACCAAGTTTCCCTAAAATATCATCAATACATGGAATTGGGTATTTGTCGTCAATTGTATTTTCATTGACTTTCCTATAATCAATAACAATGCGCCATTTTTTATTACCAGAAGCATCTGCTTTCTTTGGTACTATCCAAATGGGACTTGAGTATGGTGAACTTGAATTTCGTATTATACCCTGTAATAGTAATTCTTTAATTTGTTTTTCAACTTCTTTTTCATGACATTGAGGATAACGGTATGTGCGAGTATAAATAGGTTTATCAGTTGTCATTTTAATTTTATGTTTCACTTCACTTATAAAACTTAAATTGGAATCAGGTTGATAAAAGACATCATTATGTTCCCTAATGAGTTTATCTAACATCTCCTTTTCTTCCATATTTAAATGATTATCTCTTCTAGTAATCATTTTTCCCTGAGATTTTTCCATTTCTAGTTTTTCTAGAGATTGTTCCATTACTGTATTATAGTTTTCTGATTCTTCGTCAGTTTTATTTTTATATAGTTTATTCACTTTTTTATTAAGTGTAATAGTAGATTTATTATAATTTATGATGGCTTCGTTAGGGATCAAATTGTCATTCCCGATAAGTCCATCAAAATTATCATGAAACTTTGTAACTAGAAACTTCATTTTATTTGGTGAATTAAATTCACTTAGAGGGGGAATAATTGCTTGTTGAGCAATAGGGACTATGCCACTAATTGATTTTAATAAAATTGGTTGATTTAAGTCAAAAATTTTGTCAGGACTACAAATTCCAGGATTTAATATAGAATGAGTGGCTCCAGTATCCACGAGTAAGCGGATGAAACCAAGTCTTGTACGAATTTTTACATATGGCAATTGTAATGAGTTTCCGAGGCTTCTAGCTGAAAATTTTCGGCTAAGTCCTCTTGTAAGTTATTATTCCGATACTGATCAGAATTATCGACCTCCATAGGTTCCTGATTTGTGTGGGAATAATGGGGCATTTGGAAGGTTCTTCTAGTTTGTTGTGAAGTTCCAAAATTGTTGTATTGATTAAACCTGTTGTCTTGGTTAAAACGTTGTTGAGTACTTCTAACATGGTTATGCATGGATTCGGGTTTTCGGTAATAATTATTTCTGGGTACGAAGTTATGCTGAACTGGACGAGGGGGTTGAACGTTATAATATTGTTTTTGATGTTCATGTCCGTCATGTCTGTCTTGTCTGAAATTGTTATTTTTTCCTAAATAGTTTCTCTTATGAGGATTACTGGTATAATTTGTATAATTGCCTTCCTGAACCAATCTGAAAGCTTCTTCAAGAGAACCAGGATTTCGAGAGTATAACATAGATCTGACCGGTTCGGGGGTTTTGCCCTTAAAAATTTCCAACGCGGCACTCAAATTATGTTCGATATGATCGGTAAACGGTAAATTTCTAGTTTCTAATTCAACTTTGGTTTTTGTATTTAATGTTTTTAAATTGTATTGTATTTTTTCATAAAATTCCGCAATTGTGCCTGTACATTTAAGTGCTCTTAAATCATCATATAATTTCATACTATTTTTATGTGAACAAAAATTATTCATTAATAGGAGTTTAGTCTGGGACCAATTAGTTACATTATTGTGAATTTCTACTAGTTGTCTTGCTTTACCTTTTAGCCTTGAATAAATGGCCTCCATGATTATTAGTTGGCTATCGTTATTGTACCTCCTTACATGTGGTATAATGCGATCCACTTTGGTTATGAAACTGTTGATGTCTTCTCTTCCATCAAATTCGGGGATGCTTGCGACATATTTCAGGGGATCCACGTTTAATGCGAGATTTTCGTCCTCTCTTGGTAGTTCTGGTAAGTCTCCTTCCAACATTTTGGCTTTTTATTTGTTTAAATCACAATCACTTAATTTATGATGTTATGATTTTATTAACTCTTTTAGGATTACCGCTGGTGGGGTCCTTTGGAGTTTGTATTATTACTCTCTTATTGGATTACCACTGGTGGGGTCCAACAGAGTTGATTTGTATTAATGTATCTAAAAGGATTACCACTGGTGGGGTCCTTGAAAGATTTTATTTTTTTAATGTTTTTTTTTTAATTTTACTAGCACAAATTTTCCACTAGTTACACTAATCGAAACTCTATTTCCACTTTCTGGAACATAGATTTTGTTCGAAGAACCGACTGCGCCAATTACGTGTGTGTCCTAGCGGGTTGTTAATAAAATAACCGATTTGTTGAAAGAGGAACTTTTCTTTATTGAGGACTGATACGAAGTAATTCGAATACAAATGAGGACTGCCTTAAACTAAAACATGTTCGTCTTCTTATACTAAATTAATGTTGATCCTGCATCTGCAATGATGATGCACATGTGCTTATACGTTCGACTTCGATGTGATGTTTATGTTGTGATGCGAATCAGATGTGTTTATGTTACGATGAGGTTGATGCATCCTGATTGTGTTGAGCGAATGTGTTTATGTGAGGATGGGTTTGATGCATCCTGTTTATGTTGAGCGAATGTGTTTATGTGAAGATGGGTTTGACGCAACCATACTTATGCAGCTGGTGAGTCAAGTTGGGATGGCTGATGGGGTTGTCGTAGCGGTGACGTAACTGTATATAATTAGCCATTAGTATTACAATAAATCAGTACAAGTACAATCTTGTATTCGGACTTACCTTTTACTTAGTTCCATTTCAGGAAATTAACAGTCACTTTAAATAAAAGACAATTGTTTTCATAAAAAACAAGATTTATATTGTATGTGTTGCTTTTTCATGTTAATTTATTTTCACAATATCAACATGCTTTTTACACAATTGAACAAAGTTCCACTAATCACACCTGTCGAAGAGTTTTATCGCCATCTTTTAGACTACTGTGTTTACATTCCTTATTTTCATATTTTGTATAAAATTTACGATGATTATAACAAGATGTCACTATTATAGTTACTTAATTACTACCAAAATTCGGTACTGATCTTTCAGTGGGAATTAAATGCATTGAGAGCCAAAACGAAAGCACTGCTTGGCTTCCAGCTACTAAAAATAGGAAATATAATTTTCGCTTTCGGCCAATTGAATAGTCGGCTTGTTGTTGTTGTGGCATTCCATATTGATCATAACTGGGTGCTCCAACCGGTGTTGCTCCTTGTGCCGGATCATGTAAAACCTTGGCATTGAGTGTTCGAAGCTGTAAAGGACAGATGGTATTATAGCTCAATGACGTTATCAGAATATATATTTAATCAATTTACCAAGAAAAATCCTAGTGATAGGCTTGAATAAATCAAAGCTGTATAATATCCAGTTTTTTTGAATAAAATACTGATTATGATACAAAAGACGATCGTAACATATTTGTAACTGGAGTAAGCTACCAAATCTAGCGTTTTTAGTGTGGTTGAAATGTTGGCTACGTACAATGTTATAGAATATACAATTAATTCGAAAATGCTGCATGCCAACGCACTCGATGCTTGATATCCTAATTGTTCGGGTGAAAAACGATTCTGCATACCCAGTACCAGACCTGCTACAACCACATAAGTTATGTATGCCATTGTTGAGATGTAGAGGTCAGGTGCATTAACGTCGTAACGGGGCTGAACGGGATTGTCGTGATCGTATTTTAATGACCAATCCTGAAATAAAAAAAATACCGAAATACTATAAATCAAATGTTATTTAGAGTAGGTAAATACACTCATGAACAAAAAACTGTAGACTTTTTTCTGTCATGATTTATTGAATACCCTATCCTGGTGAAATGATAATGATAAGAAATATTCTTATCGTAGAATAATAAACTAACAATGCGACTAGGAAGTGGTATGGCTGACAACCGTTTCACACTCCGAATTCAGTTGACTTTGTAACGTTGATGACTACACACGGTAGTCATCAACGCACCATGCTCCACTAGGAGTTACGGTAAAACAAGAAGATCCTGGTGGGAATAGAATGGATGCAGAGGCAGCGGCTAAATGCATTTTAAATGGGTGACGTCATTGTGGCAGCAAATAGCTTTTGTTGCCAAAATGATGTTACCCATTTAAAACTCATTGGACGGCATTATCGTTGCTGCTGCTGTATCCATTCTATTTAAAGCATCATAGCGTATCAGTAATTCTTTTCACAGGGTTCATTTTCTTTCTTCCAATACCGCATACACCACCCCTCTCTCCGGAAACTCTAATTTCGGGTTGTTTTCATCTAGGAATTTCATTGTTATTCTTATAACTCGACGCAGTGTGCCCGGCTTCGGACTTATGTGAAGTTAGCCCACCCACATTCTCAAATAACGCTCGTAACCGTTTGTTGTTGTTGTAGCGGCGCAAGTAAGGGGGGGGGGGGGAAACTAGTGTCATTCGTAAATGGTTGGCATTCTCTCCTCAAGTTCGAGGCCTAAGAAGGTTGCCACCTCAATTGGTTTTTCCCAAAGCGCAATGGGTGTTAGATGCGTTGGTGCGTCATTACAATTGAAAAGGTGGTCCACGTTGTGCGGGCTGGCTCCACATGCTGGACAAGTGTCTGCAATGGTGCTGTCGATACGGGTCCAATATGAATTTAGTCTGGAGCACCATCCAGATCGAAGCTGAGCCAAGGTGGTACGTGTGGCTCTAGGTAGCTGTAGTTCGTCATTGGAGATATCTGGTGGTCGAGCTCGAAGGACACGGTTTAATGACAGATCATTCGTGGCTATTTTACCTCGCTAGTATGCAACTGCTTTAGAGCCGCCTTGTAGTTGTTGGTGTTATCGAGGGGAACTCTTTTGAATCTTTGGACTTCCCTTTCCTTGTCCCTTAATGTACGTCTAACATGACGTGGAGGTGGGGTTTTGTTCATAAGATCGAAATTCGGGTTTTGACTACGATAGCAACCAACAAGATATTGCTTTGCGAGTAGCTCATTATGAGTTTTTAGATTAAGCAGCTTAGTTTCTTGGTGGAGGTGATCTTGTGATGTAATGCGTACACATCCAGTGATTGTACGCATTGCTGCATTTTGGCACGTTTGAATCCGTTTCCATCGAGTGTTGCAGAGATTGTTTGTCCATATGGGTGCGGCGTAGTTTACCACTGAACGACTGATGGCTTTGTAAGTGGTGAGTAATGTCTCTTTATCAGTTCCCCATTTGCTGCCAGCGAGAGATTTTAGGATCTTGTTCCTACTTTTCAATTTGTCACATATATTGTCGGCGTGGCTATTGAAAATGCCGTGATTGTCAATTGTGACGCCGAGGATTTTGGGGTGACGGACAGTGGGGACTTCGGTGTTGTTTACACTAATGTCTAGCCGTAGGTTGTATTCCTGGTTGTACGTGGTAAAGAGGGTGGCCGAGGATTTGGGTGCTGATAGCTTCAGGTTCTTGCTAATGAAGAAGGTGTTGAGCTCTTCTAAGTAGCCGTTGATACGGTCGCACATGTCTGAAATATCGTTGCCGGATGTCAGGATGGTACAATCATCAGCGTAGGATATTATGTCGATTCCTTCAGGTGGGGCGGGAAGCCCTGACATGTAGAGGTTGAACAAAGTGGGGGAAAGAACTCCGCCCTGTGGTACTCCTTGTTTGATCCTTCTTAGTTTAGATTTCCCATTTCTAAACTCAGTGCTGGATTGACGTCCGGCAAGGTAGTTTGCGATCCATTTAACTACATACGACGGTGTGGATGAGTTTTTGAGGTCTGTCAGTAAGAGCGAGTGATTCACCATATCGAACGCTTTCGACAGATCCAAACCCACTAGGATGGTGCGCTTAAACGGCTTTGGTTGGTTCATTCCATTTAAGACCTTAGACATGATTCGGTCTAATGCAGTGGTGGTCCTGTGCATTTTCCTAAAGCCGTGTTGATGATTGGCGAGTTGTATGTGCGTCGTAAGAGTTTTGTGTATCAATGCTTCAAGTATTTTTGCCACAGGAGATAAAAGCGTGATCGGGCGGTAGGATTCTCCTAAGGAGTGTTGTTTGCCAGGTTTGGGTATAGGAATAATGCGGCCTCTCTTCCAAATCTCTGGTATGATGAATGTTCTAAGTGAAAGGTTCATCGTGGCAGTGATATACTCTAGGGCCGGTGTGTCGAGGTGTTTGAGCATTATCATTGCTATACCGTCCGGTCCAAGCGCCTTTGTGTTTTTGGCGATTTTTATGGCATTGGCTACTTCAGTGGTGGTGGTTTGAAGATATTCGTCTACCTTGGTGTTACGGATGGCTCGTGTAATTTTGCGCTTGAGTCTATCCTTGGGTGGGTGTTCGACGAACTGTTTGTTAAACAGATTGGCGCATTTTTTGTCGTCGCTCACGGTAGAATTTCCAAACTTGATAGCGACCCTCCCTTGAGTTTTGGTGGGATTAGATAAGTTTCTTACGGTGCTCCATAGTTTGCTCACACCTGTGGTGGTATTCAGTTTTCGAAGGTGTGAGTGCCATATATTTCTCCTGTGGTCATTGACCTGTTTGACGATGATATCATTAATGTCACCAATGCGTGGATCACTGGGGTCTGCACTTCTTAGCTGATCCCTCGTTTTAGCTAATTTAGCCGCTGACGTTGGAAAATTAGGTTTTAGGCTGGGAATACGGCCGGCTGGAATGAATCTCTTAGCTGCAGTGAGAATTATCCGTCTGAGTTGTTTTTCGGCCATACGTACATTACTTGGGGGGGGGGGGGGGGGGGGGGGGGTAAGACAAGCAAAAGCTTCGCTTGTGTACCTTTTAAAGCCATCCCAGTTAGCTTTTTTAAAGTTTGTGTACGTTTTCTTGTCGGGGTGGACGAGTTTCGACGGCATATCCAGCGTTAGTATGATTGGAAGGTGATCAGAGTACATCGTGAGAATTGGCTCCCATGTGATGTCGTTGATAAGTCCAGGGCTAGCGATGGAAATATCTGGTGAGCTTGTGCAGGATCCAGCGATACGAGTCGGTTTGTCGTCGTTTATTGGACAGAAATCTGATGCGTCCAGCTGATCGGCGATGATGTTACCTCTGGTGTCGTTGTGGAGGTTAGAGTGCCACAGACTATGATGTGCGTTGAAATCACCAAGCAGAAGACGATACTGGCCGTTTAGTAGAGGGTTAATATTGGCTTTGTAATTGGCGGGACAGCTGGAGACGGGTGGAATGTAAATGTTGAAGATTTCAAAGTCAATATTGCCCGATTTGACTGTTATCGCTTGTTGTTCCATTGTGTTGTCGGCGGAAGTGATGTCAACGATGCTGTACGGTAGATTGTTATGAATGAGGAAAGCCAAACCTCCTCCAGCATTGCTTTCTCGGTCGTGTCTGATGACGTTATAGTTCCCGTAAGAGCTGAGCGAATGGTTGGAGTTTAGTTTGGTTTCTTGTACCGCAGCAATCTGTATATGGTGTCTGTCCATGAAATCAGTAAGTTCGACGATTTTATGTTGGAGTCCATTACAGTTTAGTTGGACGATTTTGGTGTTGGTGTAGTTAACATCGATGGTACGTGGAGCTGGGGTCAAATTAGGCGTAGGTTGAACTGTGCGTACAGGATTTGCCGGTGTGGAAGGTGTTGATAGTTGGGAACCTTGGTGGGGCGGCTGCTGGTTGGATGAAGAGCGTCGCCCACGATTTCTGCATCGACTCGCTGTGTAGGTTGGACCTCGTTGATTGTAATGGGTAAGTCCTGAACAGTTCTTTAGGTGAACCCATTCTCCACAGCATGTACATTCGACCGACGTTTGAACATTGGTCCAAATCCTGTTACCGCACACAGAGCACATCCATGGACCTGGGTTTGATTCAATGCCGGCACGTATTAATAGTGTTCGGAGCAGCTGGGCCGGCCAGGACTGCTCCCCGAGGGAAAAAATGGTGTTAAATGAATGACACGAAGTTTCCATCCCCTTCTTGCGTCGAAGGGGGTCTTTGCGACTCTTGGCCATGCTGAAGCATGGGTCGTTCCGGTTCGTAGACCCGGTCGCAGTAGGAACGAACCGTTTGTTCGCCGACGGCTACGTTTGTTCGTGATTGTTCGTCAATTATTTTCGTTTGTTCGTCTCTAATTATTTAATAATGGCAACTTTAAAATAAGGAGTGTGAACTTAGCCCGCCATCTGTAAATATGGTCGGATAGGTATAATTTGGTATGAATCGAAAGCTAGACGTTTGTTCGTTGTTTTGTGCGTTTGTTCGGCCTGGAAACGCAAGGATTCAGGGGTAATTAAGAAAAAAACGGAAACCATTGAATGTTTTATATACCAATTCAACTGGTTTGAATATTCCAAATCAGCTGGTTTGAATATATTCCAATTCAACTGCTTTGAATATAAAAAAACAAGCAATGGTTTGGGTCTCGCCTTCGGTTTTTCCTTAATTACTCCTGAATCCTTGCGTTTCCAGGACGAACAAAAGCCCAAAACAACGAACAAACGCCTGGATTTCGGGCTAAGTTAACACTCAGAATTTTAAATTTGCTACTATTAAATAATTAGAGACGAACAAACGATTTTAATTGACGAACAAACGTAGCCGCCGCCGAACAAACGGTTACAAGCGTAATTTGAGAATGTGGGTGGGCTAACTTTACATAAGTCTGCTGGGGAGAGATCCACCATAAGTGATCGTATTGCTTCGCATAGTCCGAGCCATGAAGGGGCTAGTCAGTGTGAATAGCCTTGGCAAAATACTTACGTGCCTATATCTAGCTAGCGTGTGGATTGATGACCACACGCCTAGTATGCTGAAGGACCCCCATCCGAATGTGAAAGCAGCGAAAAGTCTATGGCAAATAGTGTACCTCGGAGATGGGTGTGCCAAGGAGACCATGGTCCCATCATGGAGATGGACTCGAGGTGGTTGGAAGTTGTTAACCAAGTCAACCAGCTGGAGTTGCCGCCCCGGGGTTGGGTTTCCGAAATAGAGTGCATGTACCGAGCGAAGAAATCCCCATTTGACATTGGAATTCTGTCAGTAAAATGCCGAAGGTTCAAACAGTCCGATAGACCGTGAGGTAGGTGCGTAATTGCTTAGGCACTCCCCTGACGGTATTGTCCCGTAGATGACATTCTATGTCCTTGGAAAGACTTGACGACGGCAATCCTTGACAATGAAAAGAAATCTTTCGCCAAGGAATATTCTTTTTAAATGCAATGAAATTATTTGAAGAAAACCTAGCTTCTCAGGATACACAAAAGGAAATTGCCTTCAGCAGACTCCAGGGCATTAGAGGAAATGTGTGTAAAAGGAGACCAAATAACTAAGCTGTATTCTCTGGACTAGCGAAATGAATAAGTTAATGCACGTATGCAATGAACGAAAATTGACCGAAAATCGCAAAATAAATACAAAAAGCTTTTTATAATGACGTAATGATTTGCGAATCTAAGTTTTGTATCAAAAACCACACCAAGATCTGTTTATAAATAAAGTCGAATGTTAAATCAAGCCGGTACTTACCTTGTGTGTGAATGGGAAGAACAACAATCGTAGCTTATTTATAACGTACTTGTTATCCACGGCAAAATAATACTTCAACCGTGTAACTGGTACCCATTTCTCAAATTGATTCTCTACTAGTTGTTTTCCTTGATCTGCTAGCCGCTGCCCGTATTGCATAGCCATGTCTTGGACAATGGGCTGTTGAAACACGGCAAATTGTGGTGGTATGCCGCCCGGTCCCATTTGTGACATGCCTGGAGCTTGTGGTCCTGGTGCTGCTGGTACACTACTCGGATATCCTCCGTACTGATTGGCTTGGTGTCCGGATATGGGCGCAGAACTGGGTGGGATTTGATTCCCTGGGAAGCCACCGTACATTTGTGGTACGGCACCGCCAGAGTTTCCATTGAATCCAGCCGAAACGTAAGCCGGTTGTATGTTTGGTGCACCCACGTCATATTGTGGCTCCGAGACAAATTGAGACGTCGGCATCGCAGGGCCCATTGCATTCACATCACTTACACGCTTTGGCTTTCTCGGACCGCCTTGAGCTACAATGATTAGAGAAATGGAAATCAATCAGATATGTTACTTTCAGTCGGGTTTAATAATAAAAAAAACACGCGATTAGTAAGAAATTCGCAAGCATTGTTAAACGTCTGTTTCAGAATTATTATGTCTTTACAAGAATACCTCCAAATAGGACAAAAACACAAATCATTTCACACTTTAATCAAATAAAATCCCAACGTCTACTACAGGTGCCAAATACTTGCGAATTCGCTTACTGCCGCTCCACTTACGCTGACGGGATCCAGCGTTTGCATTGAAGTTCATTGTGTCTGAAAAACTTGCAGTTTCCTTTTGCAATTTATTCTTAAATCGTCAGAAATTAAGGAAATTTAGTAAAATAAAAACCCAAACAGACCGCTCTTACACATCACCACTTGGACTTCAAAACATTACAGTTCAGTGGATGTATCTGTCATCCGTCAGCTGTGCAAACGTGGATCATGGAATTGAATTATTCCAAAGACCACAGCGTTGCCCTATCGAAGAATATTCTGCAGAAGAATCTTCATTACTATGATTATTATCAGCTGGCACTCGGAATTTTACTAGAGAATTAAAATAAATAACTTGAAAGTACTCAATGTATTAAAGGAAACCCAAAAGTAACTGAAAGTTAATAATATGTAAAAAGTAAAAATTAAGAATTATCCGTTGGGCAATGCTTTCTATTTCCAGTATCAGCTGACTTTCGGCGCGTCTTTGATTGACGTTTCGTAAATATCGTTTTGGTGGAGACCAGCTAGTTTTGTGTTGAAAACATTTGGTTTTTCATTTTAAATTTGCGAAGGGTATTTGCAGGATTCACGTAATATTCCCGAGGATGTGACAATGGACGATTCGCCGCAATTACTATCGAAACGGTCAAAGCGCTTAAGTCTGAAGAAACCTTCCAAAGTCTCAGGTATGAAAGTACGAGTATGTAATATGAATACATAAGTATGTATATAATTAATGGAGAGAACCTGAGAGTACTGGTTTGATGCCATTTGTAGAACCTTGCAGGACTTTTATTTGTAGCTAATTGGTTGTGATATACCGACAAATTAGTTCGGTCAGAAGATGCCCCCATAAATATTTTTATGACATTGAAAACTATGTAAGCTGTGATAAGGATCTTCCTTCTTGTTTGAAGTCGTTGAACTCTTATGGCGCACACACACCGAGAATCCGATTTCTTTTTATTTTCCTTCCGTCAAAGTCCAAGAAATTGTATGATTTTCACAGAACGCGTCAACGTACTCCGTGCCTTAGAATCTTGGTGGCAATTGACCTATCAAATTTGATAAGGTCAATCACTATGCTAGATACGGAAACCTGTTGAATATGCATAATCCTGCACACGAGTTTTGTTGGATTGCTCACTATCTAACTGGTAGGAATCCTTTTGCTGAGTTTCGTGGCAGACGTTCTAAGCTTCGGAAAATAAAATCTTCCACTCTGTTCAACATTCGGTGGTGTTGGGAGACTAGCCTTCGGAAAGCATCGAAGTGATTTCCTACGCGGACGACTGTACCGTATTCGCCACAGGAGCGAATAGGGATGATTTGCGCCTTCTCATTAATCATTACCTAGCACGATCAGAACTTTTTTTTTTCAAAATAGAAACCCCACCATCGCAGCGTCCAAATCTTCTGCGACCTTTCTTACCACCTGGTCAGGTGATTGTCGGTGGGCGGTTGATGTATGTATTGGCAACAAATCTCTGCTGTAGCTATTCCTAAATAACCTTTTTAATTTGCTGATCTTCAATTTTGAGACATAGTTCTAAATCAGCTTTATTCTTTTGTTTGAAAAGCATAAAACACGTTTTTTTTATATTGATCTGTAGTTTGTTACCCTGAAGCCATTGTGTATAAACTTTCATATCATTGTTTATAATTTGCTCTGCATCAGATTTATCTAAATGAGCATAGAGGAGCAGGGTATCATCTGCATATGTTACATATTTTGCACTGAGGCCAGCATTATAGAGATTGTTTACATAGAGCAAGTATAGTGTAGGACCTAGTATCGAACCCTGAGGAACTCCTATATTAACCATCATTTTGCCACTGATTTCATTTCGGAACTCTGTTACGATGGGTGGGTCTTTCAAGTAGCTTCAAGTAATTTTGGATACTTTAAGCGAATTTATTAACTTTGAGAGTAATGGTGATATAACATCAGAGACTATTTGGATATCTTTGTTCTTGATACTATCATATCCGGCTGCTACGTTGCGTAAATTCGCAATAATTTTTCCGATTTCATCTGCGCTGGTAGGTGTTAAGAATATCGTTCTTTCATTAACTATATTTGGCGTTCTTCTCTCATTGACTGGTATGTTGCCTCGCTGTATTCTATCTGCGACTGTCGCAAAGAAGTAGTTAAGGTCATTAGCTGAAAGGTTGCTTCCGCCTTCTTTTCGATTCACAGAGCGGCATTTAATTCGGTATTGATTATACGCCAGAGTTTTCTGCTATCACCAGAAGCCTTCATATATTGTTCATTGAGGGAATTTTTCTTCGCATGATAAACAAGCTTTGAAACATTTGCTTTAAAGTGATTGTAAATGGTCTTTAGGTTTTCATTAGTTGGGTCTAATTTATATTTGCTGTAAGCGATATTTTTTTTCTTGACTGCCTCAATAATTTCAAAGTTTATCCATGATTGATGTCTCGTACGAACTTTTTTAAAAGTTGTTGATTCGTTCTTGGCTGATACTATAATATTAATCAATTCTTCAAAATCCGTTAAGTTGTTATTTAAATTGCTAAGTTTTGCCTTCACGAGTTCTTTAAAATGATCTTGGTGTAGTACTTTTATAAATACTGATTCAATTGGTTTTTTGGGCGCTGGGACTAACTTTAACTTAACAATAGCGACTTTATGATCAAGTTCTGCTTGATCGAATAATCTGCAGTTGAAATCATAGATGGAGTGGCTCATTGAAGGCACTATGTGATCAATTAATGTGGAAGAAGTGGCTGTAATTCTTGTTGGTTCTTTATCGTTAATGATTTTCATTTGATTCATTGTTAGAATTTCCAGGTATTCTTTTGTTAAACTTGAATTCGCATCTAAAATGTCTATGTTTGTGTCAGCCAACATAGTCAGATTTCTATGCTGTTGATACAGATCATCAATGTGATCAAGAAATTCAGTAGTGCTATCATTAGGGGCCCTATAATAAGTACCTATTTTGAAAGTCCTGGTGGAAACTGATATTTCCAAGATCAGTGTATTATATAGAGGAGAATTTAAAATTTCCTTAAACTGAATGTCTTTATTAACATATATAGCAGTGCCCCTGCCTAAAGAATCCTTGCAGTTAAACGTCGCGGTAAAACCCTGAATATTGAAATAATCACATTCATTCTTATATAACCATGTCTCATTAACAATTATAATATCCGCTTTCTCCAGCTTGCTTGCCATGATTTCTATTTCAACTAATTTATTTCTTAGGCTTCTAGCGTTCGCGTAGAAAATTTTTAAGGGACACTGGATCATTGCGTGTTGTTGTTGTAGTTGATTCTATTAATGACTGCACTGACTGCTAATTGGTATTCAGGGCAATCCTTACTATCTGCCGCATGGCTGCAATCAGGCCTAGATCTTCCGAGGCAATTACAACATGTTTTTGTTGCTGCTTGGCAATCTGATGCACGGTGGTTCCCAGTACATTTGGGGCACACATCCATAGTGCCTCTACAATATTTGCTTATATGTCCATATTTTTTACATTTGAAGCACATTTTCACATCTATTACCTCGTTGCAGAAATTACTAGAATAGTCGATGTTTACATACCTATTAACTAGTTTTGAGTAAACATCTCCTGTCGTCTCAAAAACAGCCGGCAAATTCCCTCCTGTTTTTTGTACCTATTATATTTTAGAACTTTCAGCTCCATATTAGTATCAATTCCATAATTTAGAGTTGAAATTTCTTCTTTTAATTCTTCTGCCGAATATTGTTTATTAAGCCCGTATATGGCCAATTTTGGCAACCGCTCTTTTGTGGTTTCTACCAAATAGCCTCTTCCCATTTTTTCTTTAAGTCCTTCCAGCAACTTTTTACGGTTCTGTTCGCTATTAGTCTTGAATAGAACTCCCCGTCTCTCAAAAATTTGGAGAAAATTATAGGTGTTTGTGACTCACGGGGTTTGAAATTAGTTTGCACTGAAGCCATTGTGCTTTCGCTACTCTGTATTACTGTGGGTTTGACAATCACCCCTCCATTGAAAACATTAGATCTTACTTCTGTATTTTTTAGCACTTTCGCGTACGTCATTGGTCCGGTACTTGCTTTGTTTTTGTTTTCAGTTGATACCCCGTCAACTTTTTTACTAAGATCGGTAAGTTTATCATGAATCCCTTTCAAGTGGTCGTGAATCATTGAATCAACTTTGCTTTCGACTTTGGTGGTAATGTCTGTTAGCAAGGCTACTTGTGATTCATTTTTCACATATTTTGACCACTTGGTCAAATCACTGTCACATAACCACATGACACCTCTTTGATCATTAAGGGTCATCATAGCCGCATAACCGTCCTTTGAGAACTTCACACACTTTTTGTGGTGCCATTTCCCACAAAAACCCGCACAAAGAAGACCTTCATCAGAGTCGGTTACTTCTTTTTTGCATTTTGGGCAGATATTATTAACCCCAGTGGCACTAGTTGATTGGATTCGCGGCATTTTTTTTTAGTCTTTTGTTCAGATACAATGAACAAAGGAATTGAAAATTACCGTTAGCGGTTATATTAGTACTTTAGTCCAACGTAAACGAAAACTTCAAAGAAACTTACAGATTTCGCTCGATTGTCACGTCTATTTGTTTCAGACACTGTAAGTCACGATTTCTAGAATTTTCACTTTTTAATTACCAAAGAAAACATTCACAAATCATAAAATATTTGGAGCAAAAATTTTTAAATGTCAATCGGTCTAATGTCAATGTCACCTGGAGAATATGATGACGTCGGCTGGCGCATAGACGAATAAACTATGCTAGCCACTTATGAAGGGGGGGGGGGGGGTCGAGTAGTGGCTGATTCTCCTTCTGCTTCATTTTAGTCGCATAGTTTATGTGACACAAAATGGAGTAAAATCTAAGTTTGCCAGAATGCTGCTCTTCGCACAACCACAGGGTGCCTCCTGATGTCTGCCCAGGATCACTTACATCAAGAGACACATTTGATGCCAATACGTGACCACAATTGCCTACTTTCAAAATAGTATCTTGTTAATTGCTATTGAGAGAATCATCCAGATCATAATAGACCGGGTTCCTCCACCACGTCATATTAAGCGTGGTCTACGTGATCTGGAGAGAGAGGTTACTCAACTTTGGCTTCTGTTCACGCCTTCGTTCCTACTAAAAGTAGGTACTAACATCGTCAGTTCACGTGAAATCCATGCAAATACTGTCAAATTTTTGATGATCGTGAAATCGAATTCGCTTGGTGGTACTCACTGACATTTCGCCAGCGAAAATAATGCAGTTGCACTTTATTTCACAATGAAAAGCTGTCATCGACAAACAATCAGGACATTGAGTGAATAAAAAGCAAGTCTCCACGGCACCGTTTTCACGGGAGACATTTATGCAAGTTTTTCGCTCGGTGAACTCAGCACATACCTTTAGCTCGTATAGACCGTAGTATACAAAACATTTGCCCAAATGGCGCTGGCGTGCCTCATGATGTGGGTTGTTGTAGTTGTAGCGTTGCAGAAGGGTGTGAGTCGCTGTGCATGTCTGTGGATGTGCTCTAAGTTTCTTTGTCGTTCTCGCCTATTGTCTCAAGCGACAAGAACGTAGCAGCTGCAATAGGGTTGTCCCATAATGTCCTTGGAGTGAGATTAGTGGGTGCAGCGGGGCATCGAAACAGGTGGTCCACATCGTGAGGCGCACCACCGCAGCTCGGACAACTCTTCTGGATATCCGGGGCTATTCGAGATAGGTATGAATTGAGGCGTGAACAAAAACCCGACCTAAGCTGGGCTAGTGTCACTCTTGTGGCTCTCGGGAGCCTAGTCTCCTCAGGCGATATGGGTGGTGGGGGCACTGAGAGGACTCTATTATACCTAATCTCCCTATTGACCGATTCACAACGGTTGTGTGAATATCTGCGATGGCCGCATGGTATGCTGTGTTATCGAATATATCGGGATGTACTCGTTTGTATCTCTAGACGTCTCTCTCGAGATCTCTGATTCCACTCCTGACATGTTGTGGAGGGGGAGTATTGTCCATGAGATGATAGTTTGAATGATCCTCAAATGAGACAGGAGGAGATTGTGATCACGTACTGATAACATGCTGGTTTCTTGATGAAGATGATCCTGGGACGACATGAGATGGCAACCTGTACCGATACGTAGAGCAGCGTTCTGGCATGCCTAGATCATATTCAAGTTTGTGTCACAAACGGTTTGTGACCACACCGGTGCTGCATAGCTAGGGATTGCCCTACCTACCACTTTGTAGGTGAATAACCCCTCCGAAAATTTCTGCGTCCAGGTGGTGAGAAGAGTTGCATTACATTTAGACGGTTGCGGATATTGAAAAACTCCACCAGTTTCTCAATACTGTTGAGCCTCGATTTGCGTCGATTCACATTGCGTTGTTTTCGTATTGTGCTGTTTTTGTTTTAGAAGTAACACCATTTTTCCGATTTGCGTTGTGAAAATTCGCGTTGCGTCGTTATTTTATTACAAAATTTGCTTTGGAAAACTCACAATTCGTTTTGCGTTGTTTCGTGTTGCGTCGCGATTTCTAGGAACCAATTACCGACGCAAACCGAGGCCCTACTGTATAGTCATTCAGTCGAGCACACATGCCATTTAAATCATTCCCCGAAGTGCGGACGGTGCAATCGTCTGCATAGGAAATAAGTTTGATACCTTCCGGTGGTGTTGGAAGGCTCGACAGGTAGATTGAAACAATGTAGGAGAGAGTACGCTACCCTGTGGAACTCCCTGCTTAATTTTCCTATGCTTTGAACAACTGCCCCGAAACTCTGTGAAGGATTGCCTTCCAGCTAGATAGTTGGCAATCCACCTAACCTCTTGTGCAGGAATATGCATATTTAGGACATCGGCCAGCAACGCAAAGTGAATGACCGTGTCGAAGGCTTTCGACAGGTCAAGAGCCACTAGGACGATTCTGTCACAGGGCTGTTTCTGGTTGAGGCCATTGTGGGATGTGATGGGTGATCATATCCACGGCTGTTGTGGTGCTATGCATCTTCCTGAACCCATGCTGGTGAGAAGCTAGCTGAGCATGCGGTACAAGGGTGGGGTGGATGAGTGCTTCGAGCGTCTTTGCAACGGGTGATCAAATTGTGATTGGACGATAGGATTCGGCGAGTTTCGCGCTTTTACCGGGTTTGAGAAGGGGGATGACCCGTCCCTTTTTTCAGAATTCAGGGATGACAAGCGTGGATATCGACAAGTTTAAAGCCATCGTTAGGTATTCGATGGCCGGAAAATCTAGGTGTCTCAGCATGACCATTGAAATGCCATCTGGTCCAATGGCCTTTGGTTTTTTCGCATTCTTGATTGCTGCTGCTGAAACTTGGTCCGCTGTATGATGTCAACCGTTCGGTTGCGAATCCTTCTTTTTATCTTGCAGTTGAGCATCTTGGTCTTGGGGTGTTCAATAAATTGCTTATTGAACAAGCTCTCGCAGAGTTTTGTATTTGCGGTGGTTTTCTTACCGAATCTGATGGCTACACTGCCATTGTCTTCGGTTGGGTGAGACAGGGCGCGGACCGTAGCCCATAGTTTGCTGACACCTTGTGAAAGGATGCAGCTATCCAGATGCTCGTTCTATTTCTCTTTTTTATAGGTGTTAACTAGTCGTTTTATTTCGGAGTTTAGCTCCTGAATTCTGGGGTCTGCCGGATTTGCGCTTCTTAAATTGTCCCGCTCGTCGGCTAACCTTGCGGCAGCAGTTGGGAAATATGGCCGAACTTTGGGGATACGCCCTGCCGAAATGTAGCGAGCTGCCGCTTTGACAATGACGTTCCTTAATCTTTTTCGGCCTCCCTAGCGTTTGTTGGAGTAGGTAGCGCGGCGAACTTCGTCGAAGTGAACGCAGTGAAACCCTGCCTTTTTGTGGTTGATAAACGTACGCCGTTCTGACGTCGTCAGTTCGGTTGGTTTTTCAATATTTATCAGTATGGGGAGGTGATCGGATTGAAGAGACCTGGTTGTCTCCCATCGGGTTTCACTTATGAAACTGGCGCTCACCATAGTTATATCAGGAGAACTATGGCAGGCGCCAGCGACGCGTGTAGACCAAATTCCATTGAGTGCGCAGAAGTCTGATGGGTTTAATTTGGTCGCGATATCTATACCTCTGGCATCATTTGCGAGAAGCGAGTGCCAGAGTTCGTGATGGGCGCTAAAGTCACGAAGTAGGATCCTATGCTGTCCTGTGAGGAGTGGACCAATATCGAACTTAAAGCCAGAGCCACAGCTGGATGGTTGAAGGTTGGAGCTTTGTCTCCTGAAATGCCGCTATGAGAATTCTGCGCGTACTCATGAAACGGACTATCTCGTCGATCTTCAGACGGATGCCGTTGTAGTTAAACTGCAATATGGCGAGTAGGGTGTACAGTGCTGCAGGGGGTGCAGGTGTTAGACTTGAGTGATTATGTCTTGTTGGATTGGGACTGCGGGTGGCGGTGGTGGAGAGCCAGGAATGGCCGGAGACGGTGGTGGGCCATTAGGTTGTGAGCTAGAGCCTGGGGTGGCTGGGGGCCGACCCGCGTGCAGACATCCTGGAGCAACAAAGGACAACTTGTCATAATGTCTCATTTTTCTTAGGCCTGAGCAGTAGAAATGACACCATTCTCTGCAGCAGGTACACCTCAAGGACCTGGCATTCCCGAAGATACTTCGGCTGCAAACACAGCAGATGTAGATTTCGGGACCTGGATTCGTCTCGATGCCGGCGCGGATTAGGGGAATTGAGAGCAACCGCGCTGAGATGAAATGCTCCCAATTTGACGAAAAAACAACACATCCACACACATACACAGACATACACAGGCATACACATCCCTCCTGCATCGAACCTTCATGGTTCTTGCCATGAAGGGGTCTTTTGGCTACTCTTGGCCGTTTAGATTGGTAAGAAACGGGTGTGGCCCGCCCAGAAAAGGCTTGAAAAACCCGTATGGCAGCAAGCTGCCATCGGGAATGGTCGCCTATAGGCAGTGTTGCCAATTTAGCCGTTTTCCGGCCAAATTTAGCCGGAAACCGTGCGGTTTAGCCGGAAGAAATTTATAATTCCGGCCGGCCGGATTTTTAGCTGGAATTGATTTTCTTCGGCCGTTTTTCCGGCTAAAATTATTTAATGAATTTCTTTTACTTTGAAACTAGAATCAATTTTTCAATATTCACAAACAAAATAATTAATCACCGTGAAAAGAGGAAAACTTGCATTTATGTCTGCTGGGAAAAATTTTCCGCGGAGACTAGCATTTTTTCAATAAATTTAGGGTAATGGTTTTCACGTAAACTGACGTTATTTGTACCTAGTCTAAGCATGCCATTTTCTAAGATAAAATTCTTTGCTGAGCAATTCTTGGAGCATGGGGGTACAAGGGTGAAAACCTTTTAGCGCGATTCATAGATATTGATAATAGAGAGTTTTAGCATATTGTTCAAAATATTACGATAGGACGAATAGGCTTCGATATTTTCTATGAAAAATTCGTTTGCCTGCCGTACGCAAAACAGTATACTACAATTTTGTATGTTCGAAGTAGGCATAGCCGACAAATAAAATATCATGAACCCACAATTCCAGCTGTTTATAGTCAGTCAAATTCACGGAAATACACCTATGCCTATTTGGGACTTGACAAATTGTTTACGCCAAATTATCATTTGCTCAATAATGACTGTGGACGCCATCTGTAAAATTGAATAACAAGAATTTTTACAAAAATATTAAATTTGTTATCAATCTTTACAAATTTCTATTAACATTCACATTCCAAGTGTTGCCTCAAATTATTGAACTGAATATTCATCAAAATATCGCAATTGTAACGGGCATTTTCACCATTTACACAAACGTCAAAAGTAAATAACGAATTCTAATGACGAAAGCGTATGTATGTGTGCCACCAATTTCGAACTTTTATCATCATGATGGATTATCGTCATGATGATTTGGATATGTCTTGGGCAGTGGCGTAACATTCATAAAATATCTTGTGTTCGAAAACGAAATGGGGGCCCCCACACAATATAATCTACTATTAGCCAACCTTGTTTGACCGATATAGGATTTACCATTTACAGTTGCATTACTTTTCAAATTAGCTATTATTTTTATTGCAGCGATTCGTATCTTCATTTTCTGATAGGAGCAGTGGCGTAGATAACTTTCCGGAGAGGGAGTCGATCTTTGACATGATTTTTTCTTAACAAGGAAAATGCAATTTCCATGAATATCCTGAATTCTTGCACTGAATATGTGTGTTCCAAGACGTGAGGAATAATTCTTTTAATCCTCCCGTTATTTACGCCACTGGGTAGGAGGGTACCGTTAAACTACCAACAACACTTATATCATTTTCACATTTGTTGTTAAACTACCCAATAACTGCTTTTTGGAGAAATAAGTGAGTCGTTCGTAACCCCCAGTACTATTTTATTATTCGCAGTTGGATGCATTTTTCATGGTTTTGGTCCTCGGCTCATTTACCGATCGGCATGTATGATGTTTTTAACTTATTTCATAATACGAGGTTTTGGAAATGTACCAAGATTTCATTATTGTGAATCGCGTTTTAAAATTCCTAGCGGTTGACCATATCAAAATCCACCTCTTCAAGTACTAACATTGATAGAAACACTTCGCGTAAAAAATACACTCGGTCTAGTATTTTTACGTTGAGTGTTTCGAACAATTTCAAAATTTGTGTACATTGTTTTCAAAATGTTCCCCGAGGCATGAATTCCTCTTAAAATATTCCGAATTGAATCAGGGCGGACAAATAACCGGCAATAACATCTTTAGGGGATGCTGATCCGGGTAATTACCCAGGACCTCGCACTTGTCCAGAGTCGTGGCCTCCCACCTCACCACAGCACTAACATGTTCCTTGAAACTCTCGCATAAAAATACTTCGTAGCAAATTAGAACACTTCTAAATTGTTCAACAGATTCCATGTTTCTATGACCTAGAAATCCAAAAAACAGCGCAAAATCTACTACTGTTCGTAACTACGCCAAGGGCCCCTGGCGGTTGGGGCCCGTGTTCCACCGAACACATGGAACACCGTACGTTACGCCACTGGTCTTGGGCCTAAAATGGTTAAATTTTAAGCAAAATATAAGATTGTTCTGGTGCGATGATGGTAAGATCCATACATAAATGCGGTTGCCCTTGTCCATAGTTACGCATTGGACGTTCCTTTTACGAATTTTATTTTCTACAATTTCGAACCTAATGTTATGGACTTGACCGAGAAATTGTATCTGTATACTTACAACAATTTTGACTAGTTGAGCTATCTCCGAGCAAAGTAAATTTTCACTGTGATGCTAGCGATTGCAGCATATACTCGTATGTATGGAAAAAAAACTAAGAAATCTGCCTAAAGCATAGTTTACGGGTAGTACTCCAGAAAAGAAATAAAATTATTAAAATCAGTTTTTTACTATATTTTTTCGTAATGTGACTGTTTT
Source organism: Microchrysa polita (assembly GCA_949715475.1). Taxonomy (NCBI): domain Eukaryota; kingdom Metazoa; phylum Arthropoda; class Insecta; order Diptera; family Stratiomyidae; genus Microchrysa; species Microchrysa polita. The sequence goes on from OX454421.1 coordinate 50,741,021, forward strand.
GTACGATTTAGCCGGTTTATTGGCCGTTTTTCTCACAGAGTTTTATTTAGCCGGATTTTTAGCCGTTTTTGAAAAAACTATAGCCGGTTTTCCGGCTAAATTTAGCCGTTTTCTAAATTTCCAATTGGCAACACTGCCTATAGGACCACCATTATGTGGGTCATTTTCATTTGTTTCAATGGCCAACTGCGCCCACTGATCTTACCCCTTTGTTATTATGGGGGGAACCCAGCCACATGCTGATCAGAGTTCATGGACAATAACGATGACGAACCATAAATTGAATCCATATAGATGCACATCTTTCAAAAGAAGAAGAAAACAAAGAGCGAATTGCTGACTGAAAGCAGCAGTGTTGAAATTGCATTTCAATGATGTGTTTATTTTGCAATTAGATAAACGAAAAGCGCTTGCAGCAAATGGAAATCCATATACAGTAGATATCGTTTATAACGACATCCAAGGGACCGACTATTTTACGTCGTTATAGCCGATCGTCGTTATATCCGCTCATATCGTTTATAACGACCACTGTCGTTATATACGATCATATTTTTTATAGCGTCCTGTCGTCGTTATAAGCGGTCATTGCAATGTAAAATCAAAACCCGTTTGAGACCACGAACTTATAGTGGTATAGGACAAGGATATATGTCCTTGTGTGACACAAAAATGAATGGAATTGCTTCTGAATTTTGTTTAAATTATTTTTCGGAAATAAGAAATACAGGAAAATGAAGGAATTACAGCAAATTGAAATGAAATAAATGAAAATATCAATAATTTGAATTATTTCAAATGATTAATATTTGTAAAAATCCCGCCAAATTCAAAAGCATGTCGGAATCGCTCGGAACAGCTGGGCCGACTGATCAAGCCACCAACTTCGGGGAGTTGGGTGCGAGATGTCACGACGGTGAAACGCGGGATTCTGGCTGTTGGCGGACGAAAAAAAAATAAAAATAAATTTTATATTTTATATTTGAGCCATGAAGGGAGGAGACACACTCCGAGTCGGCAGCAAGGACGCACAGCTAAGTTTTTTGTGATAAGTTTTGTCTGGCATATGCATGTTCATATTTCGTGATATCTGCCCGTCTCCAATTTGTAATTTGTGCCCTACAATGGAGTGTAAAAAAATATGGCCTTAAATTAATAGTCTCCCGACATAAATTAACCCCCCCCCCCCACTCATTCCAGGCGAGAATTTTGATCGAAAAGGGAGGCGCACTACATTTCTTTGATTGGGCCCGGGCGTCTCAGGACGGGTTTAATTTTGCAATTGTGTGGGTTTAGTACGGGCGAGATCCGACGCCATCCGGGTCTACAGAGCATCCAAAAGATGGCACCAGTGCTCGCTGGCTACAATTCACGTTATTTTCCCCCATTTTAACCCCCTTGTGTGTATCGTCTATCTCAGGCATGCGATATCCCTTTTTGTAAAAGGACAGGCGTAACGAGCGACAAAGACCCCGCCCAATTCTCCCGCTACTGAGCTACAGCAAGCTCATGCCGCTGCTCGCACGTTGAGGAGCCCTATCGTCTTTGCCTAACTTTGCCTTTGTAGTCTCTACAGGGTTGCACACGGGAACCAGACGGTTTTTAAAATGTTGTAAAAATTAAAGAAATTCAAGTTTCAGAATGTTTTTTTTTTAAATGCCAAAGAATTTTGCACTTTTTCATTATTAAACTTTTTGAGTCATTTACGGCAACTTCACTCTACTTTTCACAGCAGATAAACTTAATTTCTTCGGTTGACTCCTTTATTTTTCCAAAATGGTTTCTTTTAATAAATTCTTGATTTCAAGGGCTTAAAAGAATAAAGCCAGAGCTAGTAAATCAGGAAGCCGACTGGGACGTCGTCGAATCTTGTATCTCGATATGTCCCTGTCGCAAAGCAATTCGCAGAAAACTAATTTTGAGGTGCTAATTGTGTAGTTTAATAACTGCTCCCCTATCTTGAACGATCCTTGGTACCGAATTGATGTGGTTCCGCAAAATAAGGGGATTTGTCTCAAATCCTCTACTGTGTTGATTGTTTTATTGCAAATGACATTTCGTAACATGAATTTTCAATTTCTTACGACGTTTTAACAACCTTCAGTAGCGATTGCGATGCGATGTCGTATCACTCCGGCCTTCCAAAAACAAGAATTTTAGAACTTTTTTTTACATAGATATGAGTGAATTTTCGCACTGAATTTAATTTTCAACTCAAACTTGATCTTTGCATGCCGCAAAAGCAATAATTTCGCATACAAAGAAATGACATGTGACGAGCGTTCGTTGTTATATCCGATCATTTTGCCTCTCGAGTCGGAAAAATGCAGTCTTTATAACCGATCAGTCGTTATAGCGATGGTCGCTATATCCATGAAAAATTGTACCGAGTGAGCCTCTTAGATCTCGGGACCTGGAATTTCCGTCGTTATAGCCGATGCGTCGTTATAGCCAATGTCGTTATAAACGATATCTACTGTATAGAAAATAATGGTAAGAAAATTGTTTCATTTCAATCGAAATTTGTTTTATTAGTATAGTGACTTTAGCTCTAGACCCAAACATCCAAAAAAAGAGCTGACTTTTGATGCCAAATTATTCTATGGCCTGACCGCATTACGCAGTAAAAAGTTAGACTGTTTCGCGCGTCACATTTGGGGGGGAGGGGGTGGCAAAGGGGTGAAATTATGATTTTTCCCAAATATCTTGTTAACTGTAATATTTACAGCAAAATGTTCTGAGGACGATTTAAACTACACAAAATTTCCTTTCTAATGATATATTATATCATATACCTTCTCTTGGCAGATTATATACTAGACCTTAAAACATGTAGTGTAATTTAGATTTGTTGATAGTTACATTTGGCGCTCTAGCTCCTGAAGTAATTAAATTGGAGCCATGGTAATTGGGATAACTATTCCTAACAATATATAGCTGTCCCACACGGAGACTCAGGCTGCCCCGACAAAGCATTCCCCTATACTCCCTAGTAACATTTAAAAAAAGACATGCCAGTAACTTTTCGCCGAATCACAGCAGGCGGGAAAAATTTTGGTAAACGTTAAGGCTAAGTCCCGTAAGACCCTCCGCCAAATATTACTTCGATCGGATTAAAACAAAGGGTACCTCCCATACAAATTATTCAAATTCAATGCCACTAGTTTATTAAGAAATAAGGGAACAAGTCAACCAAAATTAAAGTTTTGCTCGTAGGCAATTTTCGGGTCATTTTGTATGGAAGGTACCCTTTGTTTTAATCAGATCGAAGTAATATTTGGTGGAGGGTCTAATGGGACTTAGCCTTAATGTTTACCAAAATTTTTCCCGCCTGCTGTGATTCGGCGAAAAGTTACAGGCATGTCTTTTTTTTTTAAATGTTAATAGGGAGTATAGGGGAATGCTTTGTCGGGGCAGCCTGAGTCTCCGTGTAGGACAGCTATATATTGTTAGGAATAGTTATCCCAATTACCATGGCTCCAATTTAATTACTTCAGGAGCTAGAGCGCCAAATGTAACTATCAAAAAATCTAAATTACACCAAATGTTTTAAGGTCTAGTATATAATCTGCCAAGAGAAGGTATATGATATAATATATCATTAGAAAGGAAATTTTGTGTAGTTTAAATCGTCCTCAGAACATTTTGCTGTAAATATTACAGTTAACAAGATATTTGGGAAAAATCATAATTTCACCCCTTTGCCACCCCCTCCCCCCCAAATGTGACGCGCAAAACAGTCTAACTTTTTACTGCGTAATGCGGTCAGGCCATAGAACAATTTGGCATTAAAAGTCAGCTCTTTTTTTGGATGTTTGGGTTTCATCATTTTTTCAGCTAAAATCACTACAGTCGAACTTCCCTTAACGGACACTTCTAATAACCGGACATTTCTTATAAACGGACTTTATTTTCCCCAACGTTTTTTCACATATTTTGCTTGGAAAACACCTTCTGATAGCCGGACACTCTCATAACCGGACACGGACAGTACTTTCATACCCATCCTGAACAAGCGAGTCTCTAATAAACGGACAGTTCCAAGAAAAAAAACACAAATTCTTACATTGCAGAATTGTATTTAGGGCAAAGAGTCTTGCGATTACCAGAAAATGGATCTTACGTGTATTAGCAAGACCCGATGTACGGGAATGGTAAAATGATAAAATATATCAACGACTGCAGTTCTTTTTTATCGCTCGGTTGGTGCTCGCAACTTTTATAGAAATTGCATAAATTCAATTTATGCTGCGGCGTTTAATCGTGCAATTCTCTATTCTATTTAAAAAAGTGCCAAACAATATTTTGCGAATTGAAGAAAAATTGAATATCACATAACAATTCAGATGAAAAATAAGTGTGCTCGGTCTCAGAAAAAAATCGTTGGAAAAACTTGTGGAAATGACGAGACAAAACCTTTTATAAAAATAAAAGTTATTTTGAAAAAGTGGAAAGAGAGTGGGAATGAAATGACTAAAAATTATACCCTAATCCGTCAAGACTACAAATTTTTATCGCGGTTTCTGAATATATTTGCAGATTTTAGTGAAAGTCTATTTTATAAAGGGCCATTTTTTCGTATATTTTATAGGCTGGTTAGTCTTATTGCCTAGCGAAGACACACACAATATTTGGAAAGCTTTTCCATTGTACTGAATGACATTTTTGTTTATTTTGCATAGTTATGTTATCTTTTGCTTATTTACGCTGTTGCATGAAACCGTGCAATGATTTTTTTAATCTAAGATGATGGTGTAACCATCAAAATATGGCAGAACTATGCAAAATAAACAAAAATTTCATTCAATAAAATGGAAAAGCTTTCTAAATATTGTGTGTGTCTTCTCTAGGCAATAAGACTAACCAGCCTATAAGATGTACGAAAAAATGGCCCAAAATGTTACACCTCCGTGAAATATTCTCATAAGCGGACACTTCCAATAAGCGGACTAAATCTCATTCCCCAATGGTGTCCGCTTATGGGAAGTTTCACTGTATACTATATATGGAATTGCAACGCATTGATTCTTTACTCGGTCTTACACGGAAAGCAACAGGCAAATATGTTTTTCAGTATTTCATTAACTGAACGGTTTAACTAGCCAGGTATAAGTTCTCCTTTTCTTTGAAATATTCCCGGTTGCATATAACATGATGCTACTCTACAAAAACAAAATGTTGTATGTCAAGCTGAATCTCAGCCTGGTGTTGTTTGGCCAGAATCTCTAAAGTTTATTTGGTGTTCTTGTATTGCCTTCAGGATTCGACGAGTTTTCTCAATAAAAGGAACAACCCTGAAGATGAGCCTCACGGCTCTAAATATACAGGGTGTCCGGAAACTGCCGCATAAACGCACCAGATTGTGATTCCTCAAGTGATTTCCAGCAAAAAAGTTGTATGGAACATACCCCCAATTCTTAACCCTTTAGCTGCCACAGGCATTTGAAGATTTAAAAAAAAATAATTTTCTTTAACGACTTAAAGCTCAATATCTCCAAAACTAGACCAGCTAGAATAGTGAAATAAGATGAGTATTACAGCCACTGGTATGTCTAAGCTACCTAGTTCCAAGTCAACTTTCTTTTACTTGCCACAATTATTACCAATAACCAAAAAAAAACTGAGTACAAAGTGCCAATTTACTTGCTTTTAAAAAATATATAACTGTATTTTCAATCCCAACTGATTTACAAGCCAATATCAAAAATTGACTTTATTTCGCTTTGGGAGTTGAAAACGAAATACTGTTTTCAAAAACGAATTAATGTCAATTGAAAATATAAATAGGAAATAGTAGAGAGTTTTAGCATATCGTTCCGAATATTACGATAGGACGCATAGGCTATGACATTTACTATGAAAATATTCGCTTGTCTATCGTACGCAAAACAGTATACAACAAGTTTGTATGTTCGAAGTAGGCATAGCCGACAAATAAAATATCATGAACCCACAATTCCAGCTGTTTATAGTCAGCCAAATTCACGGAACCACCTATGCCTACTTGGGACATAAAAAATTGTGGTATACTGGTTTGCGTACGATAGGCAAGCGAATTTTTCATTGGAAATGTCAAATCAAATGTCGTCCTATCGTAATATTTTGAACGATATGCTAAAACTCTCTATGTCAATTGACATTAATTCGCTTGACGTTATCACACTATTCATTCAGAGATCTAACGTGACACTTTTTTGACGATATAATTCGCTGGCTTAACTAAGATCTTAAGTCTTGATGATTGTTCGCTGTTTTTCTGTAGTTACAGCTTTTCAATTACTGCTCCCTTACAACAGCTTTTTACAATTTGGTTTGCAGAATTCCGAACAACCCACCGAAAGCTCTTGGCTGTGGAATGCTCTTGATACCACCATCAACGGCAACAATATTGTCTAAATAGATAAATTAATATTTATGGGGGAGTTGAATTTCCACTCATACTAGGCACTTTGGTTTTGTTTATTTTTTTCTTTAATCCGAGTGCATTTAACTCCTTCTCGAGATTCAGAGATATAACGCTCAGATCGTTGATTTTGTGCGAGAGTACTTAAATGTCGAAACTTCATCATACAAGTTCCACGGCATCGCGGTAAATAAAGTTGAATGAGCAAAATACTACACTCGGAAATAGGATGCAATCCCGCCCAACTTCGATATTAACTTTACTGTGAGATTTCGTTCTGGGGATGGTTAGCTAGGACTCCCGTTGTTATTGTAGGAGCAGCTGGGTTTAGCAGCTAAAGATGACTCTCAGTTGAATAAAGAGGATAGAGGAGCATCTGAAACCCTTTGGCTCCTAACTGAAAGTAGAAAAAGAGTTTAAGAGCTTGGGCTACTATTTCAAGTAAGAGGAAAAGCATGTATCCCTAAATGTCTCCAGCCGATTGTCGGATAATGTTTCTTTCTATGGATGTTGTGGATGTGAGATAAGAGATTTGAACTCATGGACCTGTGCACCGAAGGTGCGCACACTAACTGCTAGACCAGCCAGACGACAGATCCATTATACCGCAAGGTTTTTGGCATAGCGCCAATGGCATGTTTAACTACTATAAACATATTTCGGACGCAGCCACCGCTCACCACGACACTCCCGTGGGCCCTCTACGCTGCCGTCCATGATCGGGACATATGATTTCGTGGATCATCCTGTGGATCCAATCAGGTTCAGGTTGAGGAGTTCTCATCGTCCATCAGCTGATGAACCGCTCGAAGCATATTAGTTTTTGTAGCAGCCCTCAAAGCAACTTGTCGATTTCTCATTTTTAGTCAGGGAATACATCTGTAACACGAGCCATTTTCCAGCATAGTGCAGGGCTGCTGCTATCCTTGATGACTATCGCATCGTTAGCGGTTTGGTTTATAATGAACCAGTTACATACTGTATGATGAAATTAACATCAGTGGTTGCAGATGAGCTGATTGAAGACCAAAGTTGGTACGCTTTTCAATGGTCTTCTGCATCAAGGAATCTATGTGAATCAACCCGGAGGACATTTTCAGGCGAAACTTCTTGTTTTTGGGTTAAGACATAACTTGTCTGGCATGAGCAACAATGCGGTACTTTCAATAAACATAAGGATGAGAAGTGGCTACTTATACTATCTAGAAAAGGGGCGGATTTTGGTGTCTGCTGTCACATATATATCTTGTTGCATAGACTGAACGTTTAACATTCATATACAGTGCTGCTAATTCAGCCGTTTTCCGGCAAAATTTAGTCGGAAACAGGACGCTTTAGCCGGAAGAAAATACTAATTCCTGCTAGCTGGATTTTTAGCCGAACGAACACAAAACAGTATATCAATTTCGGCAATTTCGACTGTTTACAGAACGTCAAATATACGGAAATGCACGGAAATGTGTACGGCAAACAAGCGAATTAATTATTTAGGATGTCTACTATACTGTTTTGACGACATGCTAAAACTCATCAAAATAGAGATCAACAGCAAAAAACTTATCCCATTTGGCTTCGGAAATAAGCCAGAGAAATAGAAGGGATCATATGACACCTCACCATGTCAAATGCGGAACACCTTTAATTTTTAATAGCACTACAAGTGTGGAACAGAGAAATTTAAAAAGTTTAGGATCTACTCACACTTGTACTTAATCTGGCCAGATTACTTAATTTGCGGTTTGGTGAATTTAAAATTGTATGGAATTTTATAGCTCAAATCAAGTAATTTGCACCGATTACGTCATCTGCCCGTAAGTGTGAAAAGCTCCTTAGCCTTAATATTCTTGAAACATTGATTTCGAGACAGGTTTCTAAAATTTTGCAATTTTCCTTTTCTTGTACTTATTTACCCGTTTTATTGAAAATGATAGTAGGTACATAAATGAACTCTCTTCTAAAACCTACCTGTCTCGTTATTGATATATTTATAATCTAATGAAAACATATCTCCCATTTTCTATAAATTTTAGAGTGACTGAGTCCTGGGGCATTGTATAAGCACTTTGCATTATTTAAATAATATTCTGCTTTACCAATTTGTTTATGATAAAATGTAAATATATACAGGGTGTCCCGCAACCGGTGGTACATAGGATAATGGGAGATAGTACAGCTCATTTGAGGACAATAAATGTTCTACACGACCCCTCTATCTTTAACCGTTAGAAAGTTATAGCATTTTTTGATAAAAGTGTCAGAAACCCCGACTTGCCGAGCAAAACCACTATTTGCCACGCTCCCAAATATTGGATTCGAAATTTGACTTCACTTTCTGAAACTGCACAAAATTCTACATAAAATAACGGTTTTGCCAATTAAATTATTTAAAAACCTACCCAGATACAACCACTCAAACTTTAAAGAAATTTGGAAATTGATATTTTCTTGTAAATTCAAATTGCAAAATCGTAACGGTACTTTGAACTGACAAATGTGCAAAGTTTACAAAAGTTGCATCATTATGTCAGCTTTCGAACGACATATAAAAAATAGGGTCTTAAGGACTGAAAAATTGAAAATATTACGTGTAAAAGAAAAAAAAACGCGAAACTAAAGCAGAACAAATCTAATTAAAATACATACATACTTCAATTATTATTAATGGTTTTCAAAAAATAGTGAAGTTAAGGTGTCAACGAACTTTGCCTTGAAGATGTTTCATTCTGGAAAAATGTGAAAATGTACTTGTTGAGAAAACGGTAATATTAACGGTTAATCCTTGTTATTTTAAAGTCATTTGCTTCAGTTCGTTATTCCACCAGTTTAATTCAACTGATTAGCATTGATTATCACACAATTGATCTGTTGCTAGAACGTTAATATTAAAACAGGTATTATTAGTAGTATTTATTAAAATCGTTATTAGTGTGATGTTTTATTAGATGGCGACAAAATATTCGGATATCGAGTACGCTGATATGGTGTTGGTGTATGGTATAGCTGGATGTAACGGACGCGAAGCAGTTCGCGAGTATGGTCGTCGCTTCCCCCAAAGACAGGTTCCGGACAGCCGAACGTTTGTTAGGGCGTTTAACACACTGCGACAAACTGGTAGAACACCGAACCATTACACGTTAGAGCGAAGTCAACGTACTACGGCACGGCTGCAAGAAGAAATTCTTCGTCACTTCAGGACGAACTCGGATTCAAGCACGAGAAGGGCGGCTATTCAAATGGGTGTGCCTCGTATGACAATTCACCGAACACTACAAGAGGATAGTCAATATCCATATCATTTAACGGAAGTGCAAGATCTACTGCCTTCCGACTTTGAAAGAAGAAGGACTTTCTGTAGTTGGTTCATACAAAGATTGGCAGCGGATCGGCACTTCCAAAGAAAAATAATATGGACAGATGAGGCTACTTTTACTCGGAGTGGTGTATTCAATACCCGCAACACCCATTTCTGGTCTCATCAGAACCCCCGCGAAACTCGTACTTCGAGATACCAGCACGAGTTTAGTGCAAATATCTGGATCGGTGTTCTTGGAGATGAACTACTACCTGAAATTATTCTTCCTCAAAGACTCAATTCATCCGCGTTCCACCAGATTCTCGAAACAGAAGTCGTGCCGAAGGTCGTAGATGAAATTCCATTAGCTAGATTATCAGAAATATGGTGGCAAATGGACGGATGTCCGGCTCACAGCGGATGAATTGTTACGGAATTTTTGAATAGTGAGTTCCATGAAAAATGGATTGGACGATACGGGCCTGTCGCTTGGCCTCCTAGAAGTCCCGACTTAACGCCGCTTGATTTCCATGTATGGGGTAGACTCAAAAATGAAGTTTACGATGAGCCAATAGTGTCCCGGGAACATCTTTTGCAAAAAATTAAAATGGCTTGCAATAATTTGCGCGAAAAAAGGGAAGAGATGCTTAAGGCGGTCTCTTCTGTTGGTAGAAGGTGCCGAATTTGTGTCCGATATGGAGGAGGACACTTTGAACAGCATTTATAATATAAAAGTTCCTATTCTCAATAATCTTTCTTTTTAGTTTTTATAAAAAAAATATTGTTTACTTAATAAAATGTATACTTTGAATTTCTCTTGAGACCATGTTTTTTTCTGTTAAACACGTAATATTTTCAATTTTTCAGTCCTTAAGACCCTATTTTTTATATGTCGTTCGAAAGCTGACATAATGATGCAACTTTTGTAAACTTTGCACATTTGTCAGTTCAAAGTACCGTTACGATTTTGCAATTTGAATTTACAAGAAAATATCAATTTCCAAATTTCTTTAAAGTTTGAGTGGTTGTATCTGGGTAGGTTTTTAAATAATTTAATTGGCAAAACCGTTATTTTATGTAGAATTTTGTGCAGTTTCAGAAAGTGAAGTCAAGTTTATGTAGGGGTAGTACTCCAAAGAAGAAATAATTTAGTGATTTTTTTATTATATTATTTCGCAATATATGTTTGTATGTTTTTTGCCGGTTGTTGGCCGTTTTTTTTGGCTGCAAAATATTTAGCCGGTTTTTTAACTGTTTTTGAAAAATATAGCCGGTTTTCCGGCTAAATTTAGCCGGTTTTTTGAACTTCCAGTTGGCCATATACCTATACATACATTGAATTTGAAAAATAAAACATTTATCTATCTATCTATCTATCCTATACATACATATAACGAAAAGCTCTATTTTTTTCTAGTCGCAAGATTTTGTATATTTCATGTTGTTTTTTTTTCGTATTTTTTAGATTCTCCCAAGACCCCACACCGTGTAACGGATCAATCGAATTTATTTAGCACTCCATTAAATAGTTATAAACGGTCATGCAACGTAGAAGAATCTCCATCTCACGAATATGACAGTGATTCGGCATTGATATGCACACAAGAAGCAGCCCAGAAAAATATTGTGGACGTTGCGTGGAAATGGGAAGAACAAAGCCCGAAAGTCGGTGTGTTGAAATTAAGCAAGCCCCGAAAAGTTGAGAAAATTAAGATACCGCCATTAAAACAAGTGCCAAAAAAATCAATTTTGCTTCAATCGCCGGATGTACACCAAAGCAAGGGTTTCTTTAAATTCAAAGAGGAGTTTCTACGTGATTTCAAGGATGGCAACGAGGGCAGTAGTAGTAGCAGTGTATCAAATCACGATGAATCACTTTTTAATGATATGAACGAGCTGGACTCTAGTTTAAAAGAAAATGAAACATATCACTTAACCGATACAAAGAACATACATTTTGGGCTAGACAAAAGAAAACACATTATAGAAAGTATACCCGTTACAAACGATAAAAGTGAACCTTACTCTATGAAATGTGACGACAATGAAGTCATTGAAGTGTCCCATCAACATTCAAATGAAATTATAATTGCAAATAATCGCCGGCCGGAAACTACGCCTTGCGCCACACCCCAAAAAACTGATATGGGAAACATTAAATCTAATTTACTTGAAGATACTGACTCGGACGATCTTCTTCTATTGTGCAGTCAACAAGTGGAAGCCAGTTATCATAATCAGATTAAACGAAAAAAGATCGAAAAACAAGATTCAATTTTTGCTAATGATTCGCTGGACGATATATTTTTGTCGGTTGCAGTTGACCTGCCTGTATCGTCCTCATCAACTACATATCGCAGTCCTTTAGTTCGACACAATTCAATGCCAGTGAGATCACCTGTAACAAAACTACAAATACAGAGGACACCAATAAATTTTCAAAGGCACAACAGCATGCCAACGGCTGACCAGAAACCCGTAGAGTCTAAAATATCACCAGAAGTTATTTCAATTAGCAGTAGCACAGAATCCATCAACTCAGGTATGTGTAAGCTCACTGAACTACTATTGTGTGTTTGGTATTAATAGGCACTTGAAATTTTCAGAAAAACGTCGGTGCACTCCGGAGGAAATTGAGCGCAAACGACTGGAAGCTATTCAAAGGAGGCAAGCCAGTAGAGTAAGGCCAGTGTCTGGTTCTGGTGCAGTGGACAATCAGCCCATTACGAACAAATTTAAGAAATGAAAACCGTTTATATGACACTATGGATTTACTTATAATGTCTGTTATGAAGTAAGTGAATGTAAAAGCGAATATATTGTGTTATTTGTTGAAAAAATGTTTTACTGTAACCAATTTGCTTCGTCGATACTTCACTGGGCACGATTCCATACAATCACTGTTTCGCAACAGTTAGTCCACGGTCGGATAGTAGTCCTTGATAGCCTTAGAAGTGGTCTGCGGAAGAAACTGGCGACATGGAATATTCCAAACTAAATCAGCATATACATTCTCATACCGATTGGGATTCATTTATCTTGTATCGTTACGGATTCTTGGCGAATTGTGGGTTTTGATAATTTTAAAACTTCAGGAAGAAAAGGACATTTCGTCCTCACTAATAAAACTGATCGGTTCTCAAAGGTAGAAAATAAATAATACAAAAACTTATCAAAAGCAATGTCCTGATCATTATCTTTCAAATAAAACTCATCTTGCCTATATAACGATTACCTGCAAAAAATCTCGTTTTTGAATACACAGGGATTCGAAATGACTCCATTTCCATTATGGGAAAATCCTCTTCTTCTTTTAGCGGTACAAAGATGTGTGAGCCGTTGTGCATCTATATGGATTCGATTTATCGTTCGTCATCGTTTTCGTCCGTGGTTTCCAGGGACAGGAACGTGGGTGCCGCGATAGGGTTTTCCTACATTTATAAAGAGGTAAGATCAGTGGGTGCAGCTGGGTATTAAAACAAATGATCCACATTATGAGGCGCTTCAGCGCAATGTGGGCAGATTTTTTGTATGCTCGGGTCTATACGAGATAGATACGAATTAAGGCATCAACAGAAGCATCTCCGAAGTTGAGCTAAAGTCACTTTGGTGGCTCTCGGGAGCCTAATCTCCTCAGGCGAGTAAGACAGTAAGATAACTATTCGTACCTAAGCTCGCAATAGACCGACTAACTTTGTCGGTGTGAATCATTGGAATGGCGGACGGTTATGTTTCTTCATCGAAAGGATCTCCAACAAGATACTGTTTTAAAAGTACGCTATTGTGGTCACGTATTGACATAAAATGTGTCTCCTGATGTAAGATCCTGGGCAGACAGTGTGTAGAGCAGCATTCTGACAAACGTGGATTTTACTACATTTTGTGTTACATGAACTATGCGGCCAAAATCAGCCGCTGTTCGACCTATCGCTTTATAAGTGGCAAGTATGGTTTCTATATCTTTGCTTTTGCTAGGTAACGGTTAATGAGGAGGCGCATATCATCCGTATCCGTGGCGTGTACGGTACAGTCGTCAGCATAGGAAATCACTTCAGAGCATTCCAGTGGTGTTGAAAGACCAGCCATATACATGTTAAACAGAATGGGAAAGATTTGACTACTTTGAATCGGTAAAAATTCGTCAAGGAACCGGTTTGGTTGGCTGGCTGATACTTTCGACACTGGTGCATTGTGATCTATCATAAATTTAATTGGGTCAATTCTTCAAATCTTACCAAAATTACGCAGTTTATATTGTGTACTTGGTGTAAATTGGCCTGCTTCGAATCGGTAAAAATGCGTCAAGGAACCGGTTTGGTCTGGGCTGATCAGCACTCTCGACACGGGCGAATTGTGGTCCTATTGGCGACCATTCCCGATGGCAGCTTGCTGCCACACGGGTTTTTCAAGCCTTTTCGGGGCGGACCACACCCGTTTGATCCCAACGAAACGGCCAAGAGTTGCCAAAAGACCCCTCCATGGCAAGAACCATGAAGGTTCGATGCAGGAGGGATGTGTATGTCATGAGTCATGAGTACGCGCAGAACTCTGATAGCGGCATTTCAGGAGACAAAGCTTCAACCTTCAACTCCCGAATTTAACATCCGCGGCGATTACATACTTTTGAGGCGCGATAGAGTCGGCAGGCAGGGTCCTAATCCAGGAGGAGGGCTCGCATTCCTAATACACAGAACCGTGCAATACAGAACGGCGGAAATGCAGGCTATTGCCGTTAAATCCTTCAATACCAATATCGAACTTATAAACCTCTATGTTCCACCAGCATCCAGCTGTGGCTCTGGCTATAAGTTCGATATTGGTCCACTCCTCACAGGACAGCATAAGACCCTACTTGGCGACTTTAACGCCCATCACGAACTGGCACTCTCTTCTCGCAAATAATGCCAGAGAGAGGTATAGATATCGCGACCAAATTAGACCCATCAGACTTCTGCGCACTCAATGGAATTTCGTCTACACGCGTCGCTGGCGCCTGCCAAACAGCCGAACTGACGACGTCAGAACGGTGTACGTTTATCAACCACAAAAAAAAGCAAATTGGGAGGGTTTCACTGCGTTCACTTCGACGAAGTTCGCCGCGCTACCTACTCCAACGAACGCTAGGGAAGCCGAAAAGAAAATAAGGAACGTGTTTGTCAAAGCGGCAGCTCGCTACTTTCCGGCAGGGCGTATTCCCAAAGTTCGGCCATATTTCCCAACCATTGCCGCAAGGTTAGCCGACGAACGGGACGATTTAAATCCGCAAATCCGGCAGACCCCAGAATTCAGGAGCTAAGCTCCGAAATAAATCGACTAGTTAACACCTATAAAAAAGAGAAATGGAACGAGCATCTTGATAGCTGCGAACTATCACAAGGTGTCAGCAAACTATGGGCTACGGTCCGAGCCCTGTCTCACCCAGCCAAAGACAAGGGCAGTGTAGCCATCAGATTCGGTAAGAAAACCACCGCAAATCCAAAACTGCACGAGCTTGTTCAATAAGCAATCTATTGAACACTCCAAGACCAAGATGCTCAACTGCAAGATAAAAAGAAGGATTCGCAACCGAACGATTGACATCATCCCTACCTATACAGCGGACCAAGTTTCAGCAGCAACAATCAAGAATGCGAAAAAATCAAAGGCCATTGGAGCAGATGGCATTTGAATGGTCATGCTGAAACACCTAACGATGGCTTTCAACTTGTCGATATCCACGCTTGTCATCCCTGAAATCTAGAAAAAGGGACGAATCATCCCCCTTCTCAAACCCGGTAAAAGCGCGAATCTCGCCGAATCCTACCGTCCAATCACAATTTTATAACCTGTTGCAAAGACGCTCGAAGCACTCATCCACCCCACCCTTGTATCGCATACTGAGCTAGCTTCTCACCAGCATGACTTCAGCCCTGGATATGATCACCCATCACAACCACAACACAACCAGAAACAGCCCTGTGACAGAACCGTCCTAGTGGCCCTTGATCGGTCGAAAGCCTTCGACACGGTCATTCACTCTGCGTTGTTGGCCGATCTCTTAAATATGCATATTCCTGCACAAGAGGTTAGGTGGATTGCCAACTATCTAGCTGGGAGGCAATCCTTCACAGAGTTTCGGAGCAGTTGTTCAAAGCATAGGAAAATTAAGCAGGAAGTTCCACAGGGTAGCGTACTCTCTCCTACATTGTTAAACATCTACCTGTCGAGCCTTCCAACACCCCCGGAAGGTATCGAACTAATTTCCTATGCGGACGATTGCACCGTACTCACCACGGGGAATGATTTAAATGGCATGTGTGCTCGACTGAATGACTATATGTATTAAGAAACTGGTGTAGTTTTTCGATATCCGCAACTTAGTCATTTCGCCGTCTAAATGTACTGCAACTCTTCTCACCACCTGGACGCAGGAATTTTCGGAGGTGCTTGGGATCCGTACTGGTAAGCATGCTGTTGTCGAAAGAGCACGTCGTAGACGTAGTCGACACAATGCACAGTAGAAACAACGTCCTAAAAGCACTAGCCGGGAGTTCCTG
Source organism: Microchrysa polita (assembly GCA_949715475.1). Taxonomy (NCBI): domain Eukaryota; kingdom Metazoa; phylum Arthropoda; class Insecta; order Diptera; family Stratiomyidae; genus Microchrysa; species Microchrysa polita. The sequence continues at coordinate 50,757,252 of OX454421.1, forward strand.
GGGCAAAGACAAAGAAACTATGTTGGTCACCTACAAAACAATAGGTAGGTGTGGTCACAAACCGTTTGTGACACAAATTGGAATAAGATCCAGGCATGCCAGAACGCTGCTCTACGTATCGCTACAGGCTGCCATCTCATATCATCCCAGGATCATCTTCATCAAGAAACCAACATGTTATCAGTGCGTGATCACAATCTCCTCGTCTTTACAATATCTGGTCGGTTGCTATTGAGAGGATAACCCAAACCATCATCTCATGGACAATACTCCCCCACCACGACATGTCAGTGGAATCAGAGATCTCGAGAGAGACGTCCAGAGATATAAACGGGTACTTCCCGATATATTCGATAACAGCATACCATGCGGCCATCGCAGATATTCACACAACCGTTGTGAATCGGTCAATAGGGAGATTAGGTCCGAATAGAGTCCTCTCAGTGCCCCCACCACCCATATCGCCTGAGGAGACTAGGCTCCCGAGAGCCACAAGACTAACCCAGCTTAGGTCGGGTTTTTGTTCACGCCTCAATTCGTATCTATCTCGAATAGACCCGGACATCCAGAATATTTGTCCGAGCTGCGGTGGTTTGCCTCACGATGTGGACCACCTGTTTCGATGCCCCGCTGCACCCACTAACCTCAGTCCGAGGGCATTATGGGATAACCCTATTGCATATTGCTACGTTCTTGTCGCTGGAGACAATAGGTGAGAACGACGACGAAACTTAGAGCACATCCACAGACATCGACTCACACCCTTCTGCACCGCTACAACTGCAACAACACGGGCGAATTGAGATCTACATACAACATACAAATCCAGCCTGGTTACCTAATCAGGTATGATCAAAAATACATTTTCTACGAAGGCATTTTCAATACGTTGAATTTGTTAAAACCGGTCTAGGGACCGGTTCAGAGCGGTCAGCCCACTATGTTTCGATACGGTCAAGCGAGATCTATTTTTGTTTGAACATAAATTCAGCCGGTTGCCTTATAAGGAAGGTAGGGGTAATTTTTCTGACATTTGAGGCGGTCAGTGAAGGAACCGCTAAAAATTGGGCTGACCGGCACTTTCGGCATGTGGAAGTCAAGATCTAAAGGGCGCCACAAACCTGACGATTTCTCGGCTGACCAGCTGACGATTTCTCGGGCTGACCAGCAGTTTTGAACAGAAGCGGTAATGAACTACCCCTGTACACATTTTCAGCCGGTTACCTTTACCTTATGAGGAAGGTAGTTGGGTACCTGCCTCTTGTACTATAATTACTTTACAAATCAAGAGAGATGAACGAAACAACAAATTTATTTTTCCTGTGCTAATGCGTATTGCAAAAGCTGATAATGATAACGTTTTACGACCACTTCAACTTCAAACTTCTGTTCACACGGCAAACAAGTGGTGTGACGACTTGTTTGAGTTGAAGATAATAGGTGTGTTTTTTGGTTATCCCGTGTAGGTTTGGGTAACAAAACTCCATATAAAAAAAATGCCAGCTGATCCACCTGTCATTTTTTTTATATGAAGTTTCGTTACCCAAACCTACACGGGATAACCAAAAAAACACACCTAATATCAACGCTGTCTAGATATTAAGGCTGCAATATAGACTCTTAAACGTCAAATTAAGAGTCGAAATTGCATTGCATTGTTCTTGTTTTTAATGACGACATTTCTGTTGTTGTTTGTTCGCGTAAATCCAAAGTTTAAGAGCTAAACTATGACGTCTAAGCTGAGTTGCGGCTATGATATATCTAGATGGCGTTCATAATATCGTACGTGTAAACAGCCTTCCAACTTGCGACAAGTTTAAGGGAAAAGTTTGAAGCCGTCCGTCCGTCCGTCCGCGCCATTTGTATTTATATTGGCTCTTACTAACCAATCTTTGTGCAAAGGTTCATATCGGTACCTATAACGGTTTAGAAAAAGCGAGGTGAAAGCGTAAGCTAACTTCAAACGCCCATAACTCCATTACCGTTACACAAAACTGGACAACTGATTTAAAATAGGTAGGTTTGGGTAACGAAACTCCATATAAAAAAAATTCCAGCTGATCTACCTGTCATTTTTTTATGAAGTTCGTTACCCAAACCTTACGGGATAACCAAAAAAACATACCTAGTGTATTCGTCGTATTTTTATCAAGAAAAAAGCAGCGGAAAAAATTTCATTCTCATTTTCCCTCGAGGTTTATGCAGGCCCTTCCCTTTATCCACAATACCAAACTCACCAGACATACCGATACCTCTGTACTGTACCTACTTTAATTGCGTACATAAATTCAATATGCATGAACCCAGATACATGTTGCTGCTACGTCTCAGCTTTACAAACATTTTTTATATTCGACTCACTAATTGATGACGTTTTCCAAAAGAATCTTTTATGCTTATATACTTTCACCGGTGCGCGTCTCTCCCATAGCTCAAGAAGCATGACAAGTCGTACAGAAGACACTAAGTTTAGTTGCTTACGTGCCGTGTCTTTGAATTGGAGTGACTTGATGGCAGTATAAAGTGCTTCGCGTTTGTTCTATCAATGAGTTAAATTTTGTTAAAAAAATATAATTTTAGTTAATCTTACTAGGAACAGTCTTGTTTTAACAATGACCACAAAAGAATTATCTAAAAATTGTAAGAGTTCATCTGAATCGTGCAATGAACCGATCGAGTGCAGCGAAGAGATTTTGTAAGTGTGTCGTAAGAGAAAAATGAAAGATTTAAGCGAGTAAATCGATATTAAAAAGTTATGTGTGTTTTTTCTATTGCAGAAGCTGGAGATGTTTGTTTATTATTGTTATTGTGTTAACTGCTGCTACAAGATTTTACAAAGTGACTGAACCGGATCATGTCTGGTAAGTTTGGTACATATGTTTTCATTAAATTCAAATTACTTAGAGGACATTACGAGAGCACGCATTTGTTATGATTATGATTTGGAGAAACTCTTGCCATTGAAACAATATACGTACTCTGTTCTTAATTTGAGTACTGTTATTAGGAGCATGTCTATTAAGAAATACAATATCCCAGCAAGTATCGCTAGTTAATGAAAAGTACAGTTTCGCTTATCAAATATTATAATAACGGCAGTTCAGTTGTAGACCGTTCTGGCATTTCGGTACAAAATAGAGACAAAGCATTTGAGATCTTCGTTTGGCGCGCGGGCTACAATTATAGCTCACATTTCCTTTTATACCCGTCACTACGTGAAAGGGTTGTTAAGTTCTTCTAAAGGTCCATCTAGATTAGTCGCCGAATGGCTGCGCGTCCATAAACTGGCATCACGATCAGCCATTTGGCTGCTACTTAGCATTTACACTAGCAGCCTAATGGAGACAGAAAATGACATATTTTTTAAATTATCAAAATCGGACTCTGCGTGTTTGAATTATTACACGGCCATTCAAGAATTGTTCAATTTCACACAAAAGAACGAACAAAAGTTGGAAAATTGTCACTTTCAATTTGACAAGCGGTTGTCGAAGCAGTTGGTTGAGTTGCCATATTGAATATCAAAACTGGACGCACACCCAAATGGCGATCAGTTTAGATAGAGTGACAACAGCCATTTGCTTGCACGTGACGCCATTTGGCGACTAATCTAGATGGACCTCAAGAAAAACGTTTTTCTTTTTAATGCGACCTTAACTTTACCCAAAAGTGTTCCCAGTAAAGCCTCAAAACATAGTAGGAACGGATGAAACTGGAACACTACGACATAGGGCTGTCATACAAACCAACCCCTTAAAATTAGGTTCTTCTTAGAAAAACTTTTTTCTTTATGAACCAACCAACTCAACCAATCTTCATCCAAGTGTGTTCATAGTAAAGCCTCGAAACAAATCCAGGAACGGATGGAATCGGAATATTACGCCATAGGGCTGTCATACAACCCAACTCCCAAATATTAGGTTTATGCAAGAAAAACTTTTTCCTTTTTGAATCCAAAATTCATCCAAGTGTAAGGTGATCATTTTCGTAAAAAGAATCTCACAAAAACAACTGTGTTGTAAAAGGTGTTCGCCAAAGAAAAACTCATCAGCCGCAAAAAGGATTCATATAAATACATTCCCGCCAAAATACTCGCATCTTGTCTCAATGATGGTGGTGGAGCAAATTTTTTTCAACGCTTATTGGCGGGGAGCTGAACGAGGGTACTATTTGCTACTATGTTCTTTTCTTGATAATTTTGAAGCTTCCAGTCTTATAGAAAATAAAAATGCGTTTTAGAACCTTATTTAGCTTTCCTTCGTACACAGAGAAAAAAAAATTAGAATGGTTATCTAAAGAAATAGTCGAATTCATCTAAAGTTCGCGTTGATTTTCAGCTTATGATTCTATGTAGTTGAAACAGTTACGAAGATATGGATAATTTTTCTATTCGTCATTAGTTGAAACATCTACTATATTTGCAGATTCAATTAATTCATTTGTAAAGACAGCTATTCATTATCTATAAATTGTTAAATGTTGGATAGCTAAATTGTGTTGAAGAAAAAAGAACGATTGTTTGTAGTTAAATTTTATATTTGAATAGTAAAATCAACAACTTTTGTGAAAGAATTGACTAAACCTTTTCTTCTAATCTTGCGTGGTTAAATAGACGAATTTAATAGTATTTTCAGCTACGAAGATTAGAGAAATCAGCTATTTCTTTGGTAAAACTATCTAAATTTAAGTCAACTACTTCACTTTAGATAAAAAGTCTAAACCATTTTTTTCAGTGTATGGAACTCGTTTTTTTTCTATACGATAAAAGTTCTTTCATAAATTTCTTAACATTGATTTTATTTTGTTATTAACCTTATTCAAGCTCCCCGCCAAATAGCGTTGAAAAAAATATGCTCCACCACCATCATTGAGACAAGATGCGAGTATTTTGGCGGGAATGTATTTATATGAATCCTTTTTGCGGCTGATGAGTTTTTCTTTGGCGAACACCTTTTACAACACAGTTGTTTTTGTGAGATATCATATCTTTTTCCAGTTTTCGATTTACAAAATTCGTAAATATATTATGAAGACGATATTCATTGCCCTATTGTCACGAATTTGTTCGATTATTGCGCAAAAGTGCAATTTGGGCAGCATGTAACTTCCGAACGCAGATAGGTAGGACCTTGAAACTTATGGACGAAATGTGGGCCAAGTGTGCCAAATTTGAGAAATTACGGTCGGTTCCCGAGTTATCGAAAGTGAACGATTGAAGTGTTTTTATCTCGCTAAATATCAATCGTATATGGGTAAACATTTACATCCTAAATCGCATCTTTCGACGGCTGTAACTTCTGATCCTTGACAGCTAGAGCCTTGACATTTTTACCAAATGTGAACAGTATGATGCTCTACAAGCTTTCTAAATTTTTCAAATTTAGAGTGATGGACAATTTTTATTTAGAAAACTCAAAATCGCGATTTGAATTGCTAAACATGGATCAAATCTTGCAACTTAAAAGCAGACCAGACCTATCACGGGCCCCACCAGGAGATTATCATATAGTGATTCAGGTTTGATTGTGTGGCATGGGAATGCTGTACATATCCCATTGCAGGTTAAGATGCTGTACTAAACAACAAAATGCGATACATCTGGTCAGAGGTCAGTGTACAAAATTTCAGCTCTCTAGCTTTTATAGCGGCCGAGAAAAACGCACTGTAACAGACGGACAGACGGACAGACGGACAGACGGACAGACGGACAGACGGACAGACAGACAGACAGACAGACAGACGGACATCGCCCAATTGACTCCCCAAGTCATGCTGATCATATATGTATACTTTTTATATGGTCGGAGATGCCTCCTTCAATGCGTTACAAACTTCATGACAAAGTTAATATACCCTTTCACTCTATGAGCGAAGGGTATAAAAATGCATTCCTCATTTCCCAACACATTTGGATAAGACATTATGTAACTTCAGAAAACTATACTTTTGAATTGCAATTTCTTTCTTTTTCTGTAAATAATAAAAGAATGAAACTAATTTTCGGTATTGATCAATTGCCTTGTATTAATCATTTGACGACAGTACTTGAGTCACTCCAAAGTATACGCTTAACGACAGTTAAGTCATGGTCTTTCAAGATGGTACACATAAGGCGAGTACCTAATACAGCGGCCTGAAGCTCCAGTCGTGGCACTGTCATCGGCTTCCTTGGGGGAGCGCACTTCGTCTTGGCACAAACGAAAGTCACTTGCACACTTCCATCAGCACAAGTGGATCTCCAGTAAGACACGGCGGCAAATGCGTCCGTACTGGCATCTACGAACGTATGAAGTTCCAAAACAGCTGGGCGGCCTATTCCAAAATAATGACGAGGAATCTTCAGAGTGACCACTCTATCCAAACTTTGTCGCCAGCTGCTCCATGCATTTCGCAATTCCTTCGGTAGAGGCTCGTCCCATCGAACATCAAGTCTCCAAACTTCCCGCATGATCAACTTGGCGTTAATCATGAAGTGGCACAAAAATCCCAGCGGATCGAACACGGACATGAAAACGCTGAGCATTTCCCGTTTGGTGGGAAGTCGATCTCCATTGATGATACTCGGCCTCACTTTGTGAAATTGCATACGAAATCCGAACGTGTCACTGGCTGGCTGCCCAAAACCTTCTCCGTCGACAGCTTCTCGTCTCCGACATCACAGGCGAAATCCACGCGTGTGTTCCGTCTTCCCTCCAGAAAGTTGACTACTTCCACTGAGTTCGAAGAGAAGTTACGAAGCTCGAAGCCCGCTGCCTCATGAATATCTCGAACCTGCTTCACGATCTCCATAGCTCGTGCTGGCGTGTCGAAACTGTCCACTAAATCATCCACGTAGTGAAAATCCAATATCGACCTGATTGCTCGAGGATCCATTTCATGATGAGCGACTGCATTAGTCACCTTAACAAAGTGAGCGGAGCACGGGGAACATGCGGCACCAAACGTCATCACTCGCATCTCGTAAACTTCTGGCGGTTGACTTTCGTCGGCACCACGCCAAAGAAATCTCTGCGAGTCCCTATCCTCAGGCAGGATCAGAATCTGGTGGAACATCTCCTTAATGTCCCCACAAACGGCAACGGCTCCAATGCGAAAATTGAACAGGACTGACGGCATCGGCTTATAATCCTGCGGTCCCTTCAAAAGCTGGCTATTCAATGAAACTCCATCAACTGCGGCAGCTGCGTCGAATACCAGGCGAACTTTTCCAGGCTTATTGGCATTGTACACGGCAAAATGGGGAAGGTACCATGTCCTCGGGCTAACGACATTGACTTCCTCCGGCAACAACTTACGAGCGTACCCTTTTGCCACATAATCCGAAATGATTGTATTGTAAGCGGCAGCAAACTCTGGATGACGCTTCATTTTCCGCTCTATACCCAAAAGACGATTCAGAGCCATTGGGTAACTGTCCGGCAGCTCAACATCATCTCTCTTCCACAGTAGACACGTCTGGTATCTGTCGTCCATCCTGACAGTATTCTTCTTCAGCATCTGCTTGGCGCGCACATCATCCTTCGATTCAATGGTCGGCAACAGCTTGACCCCAAAATTCTCCGTCTCGAAATATGACGCGACAAGATCGTGCAAAGTCTTTTCGCTGTCAGCTCTGGTCAGCAGACACGTATGCGGCGAGGACGACACTCCTTCCACACGACCGTAGACAGTCCATCCCAATGGCGTACTTGCAGCATACGGACCATTCTCTTGCAACTCTACGACTTCTTCCGCTAATCCGAGGTGACAATGATCCAAGCCAATCAAAATTCTAGGACGTGCGTTGCTGTACGTAGCTATCGGTAAGCCTCGAACGATCTTCGCTGCTAAGCCCTTGTCGAGACTTTGCGTTGGCAAATTGAGGTTGGGTACTCCATAAACGTTGTTCAATGCAAATCTCGAACGTCTCTTCCCAGTACCGCTTACGTGGAGATCTACGAGCGAACACATCTCGCGGGTCGACTTCCCGGCATACCATGACAGATTGACACTGCTCCGACGACCTTTCAGCCCCCGTTCTGCTACCAAGCCACTGTCCATCATCGTGACGGATGACTCTTCGTCAAACAGGGCATACGTTTCCACGCTGCTGCTTGGACCGTACAGTACCACTGGCACAACTCGAAAAAGGACTTCGGTTCTCTCGACCCTCGACACACAGCTGAGGACAGCTTCGTTCCCAGATGAACGAACTACGGCTGACGACTCGTTTCTCGATCCTCGTTTGCCTCTGACGGGTAGTTTACTATCGTGCAGCAGTTGGTGGTGCCTTCTTTGACAGTTGTCAACGTTACACGGCTTCCGTTCGGAACACTGACTCAATGTGTGCCCCGAGCTCAGACAACTAAAACACAGTCTGTGTCTTCACCTCCTTCCACCTGATTTGAACTTTCCACGCGAGAAAGGTCTTGCATTTGCGGACATCATGACTACCTTGGCAAAATGGGCACTCTGTGTAGTGCTCCTCAGCTGCATGTAAAACCACCTTTCGTTTGGAATCCTCGGGCGACCGGCTCTCGTTGACTATGACGGCGCTAACTACATCGGCAACCAATTTCAGCCAATTGCTGAAATCCATGATGGTAGCGTACGGCTTAATCGACAAAGCATGTTGTGCCCACTCCAATCGCTTGGCGAGCGGCAGCTTCAACACTAGCTCCTCCAACAGAGTGACGTTTGACAGATGATGCTCCGCAGCAGCTGTTCTCAAAAAGGCGACCATATTTTGCGTTTTGGTGGCGAACATAACTATTTTTCCCAGCGCGTTATCGGGAATCGCCGGAAAGCTTCTTATTTGCTGAATTTGGCTCCGAATCAGCACCTCAGGACGTCCAAAGCGGCATTTTAGCTGCTCCATAACAGCTGACACGTTGTCGGGGTGAATCAGCAGGGACAGGACGGAATCGCGCGCTTCACCCTTCAATGATTTTTGCAGACGTAGACAATTTTCGAAATTCGTGTATTGATACAGCGCTGACGACTGCTGATACGCCGTGAGAAACATCGGCCACTCCTCAGGCGCTCCACCAAACTCCGGCAAGTCGAGCAACATTTTGGCGGTATACATGCTTCGACCTTCACGCACTGTTCGTGGCAACGTTCCCTCAAAAAGCGGCGGCAAACTCTGACAACTCTCCGAAGCTTGCAGAGTTGGAACGTTTCGCAACGCACCGGCAACATTCACACCACATGACTCGGACGGCATAGACATTTGCAGAGCACTATCCAACTGACACTGCAGGCTCCGAATTTGTTCTTGAATACTCGCAAGACACGGCGGCAACGATGACACGGCAGTGGCCATCGATAATGTGGCAGGCTGAGTATTCACTGTAGGCACGAAAAACGGTGGCAACGATGACGCGGCGGTGGCCATCGGTAGTGTGACAGGCTGTGTGCAAACTGTTGGCGCAAATGCTGATGGTAACGATGACGCGGCGATGGCCATCGGTACTGTGACAGGTTGCGGGCAAGATGTTGGCGCAAATACTGTAGCTGGCATTGCTACACTCGTCTGCAAAAAAGACGACGACGACGTGGATACTGTACCGTGTAACGGACCCAACAGTGGTGGTGCAACGGTACCTGGCGATGACACTTGTACCGCTACATTCAACGGCACTTGGGATTCCGTTACGCTTAGCGGGATCGACGAAGGCAACGTGGCGTTGTCTGGCGGCAATTGAGACGACGCGGCTACGTGTCCCTCCAATTTCCCACTGGGATCCGGTCCACCACAAACGGCTGCAAAGGTTGGGTTGTCGGCGGCACTTGATTTCGACATTGGCGGCTTCTTGTTAGCGTTGGCTCCGGCGGCGATAGAGCGAGTCTGGCGTGTGGTTCTGGTTGAATCCCGTTTCATCTACTCCGAATAGCGGAACAAAGAATTCCGCTCCACAAACTCCAAGTCGCGCGCAATAGGCAATTCCACTCCAAAGCGCGGAACAAAGATTCTGCTCCGCCCGCTCAATCACGTGAAATAAAAATTCCCTCCGCACCAAATAGCGGGATAAAGATTCCACTCATCCGCTCCAGAAACGCGGAATAAAGATATTCCGCCTCACCTGCTCCAGTCGCGCGGAATAAAGATTCCGCTACACCGCACCAGGAACGCGGAATAAAGATTCCGCTACACCGCACCAGGAACGCGGAATAAAGATATTCCGCCTCACCCGCGCGGAATAAAGATTCCGCTACACCGCACCAGGAACGCGGAATAAAGATATTCCGCCTCACCCGCTCCAGTCGCGCGGAATAAAGATTCCGCTACACCGCACCAGGAACGCGGAATAAAGATGTCTCGAGTCGATCTTCGGCCCCGGGAGCAGCGGTATTTAACAAAACACAATGTGGTGTGTTGTGTGTGTGTGATGTGTTTATTCCTTTAAGAATATACATTTTCAATTACATATATTTTATAAATAGAAAGTATACTTACCGCGGTCTTGCTCCCTGGCTTGTTCCTGTCCGCACACGGCGACGTATGGTGATCGACTGAGAACGAGCCAAGGAGAACATGGCGGTAGTAGAGTACACAGTACAAGTCACGGTACTACTGTGTGGTAACGCCGTGCTCAACTATGCCGTGCCATTAAAAATGCGGGAAATTCAAATATATTCGTGGAAGATGCCGGTAAGCGACAATGCATAAATGAAAAAGTTTTTCTTAGAAGAACCTAATTTGGGGAGTTACATTTGTATGGCAGCCCCACACATTTGTGTGAAATTTGGTTGGAATTGGAACACAAATAAAAAAGTTTTTCTTAGAAGAATCTAATTTGATGAGTTGGGTTTGTATGGCAGCCCCATGACCCCATTGTCCGATTTTACCGATTCAAACATACAAACTGCCTGCAGCAAAAAGAAATCTCAGCTTCATAGCTTTTATATTGGCCGAGTAAAACGCGTCGCAACAGACAAACAGACGGACAGACGGACATCGCCCAATCGACTCCCCAAGTCATGCTGATCATATATGTATACTTTTTATATGGTCGGAGATGCTTCCTTCAATGCGTTACAAACTTCATGACAAAGTTAATATACCCTTTCACTCTATGAGCGAAGGGTATAAAAACAAATAGAGACCGTTTTCTAGTGTTATTATCGAAAGTGGACTTGTACCATTTTCAAATAAAATAGATGAGCCATTCGGTTTTTAAAAAAAATTGCACTCATTATTTCGGCGTGTTATTTCACATAGATTGGTATGATATTTTAGTTATAGTTAGTGCATATTAAGATATATTTAAAAATGACATTAACTCATTTTCGTCAAAAATGGACTTGTACCACTTTCAAATAAAACGGCTCATTATTGAAAACAATAAAGATAGTATCAGAAGCAAAATGTCTAATACAAAAAGGGTTTCACGATAAATTTACCAACACTTAAATATTAGGTGCAATTTACGTGCAAATAACTGAATACTTGAATATTATTTTAACGAAAAACCTGGAGTCGAAGGTCAGAATTTCCTACAGCTGGCTTATGCTATAGCTATCTGATCCTAACCATTGAATAGCAGATAGCACAATACTGGTGTTTTGTGAATCTGCACCGAATCTTATCTTCAATATATATATGTATATGTAATGATTATCTCCGCATACCATTATTGATTCAAATAAGCCTGGTGTTAAATTTTTCCTTTAAAAATAAAATCTGGGAAGTATTATTCACATACTAATATTCTTCGCTTTCGCACGTTTATTGAAACACATTACTGAGTACCTAAATGTACCTAATTGTGTATGTTATTCAAAAGGTAATAAAATTAAGCAACTTTTGTCAAATTTGCAGATATGTTAGTTGAACATACCGTTAGGAAATACGGATACTGACAGTAAGATATTATTTTTAAACTTTAATAGGATGTACTTCGGAGTACTCGAGTTCTCACGTATAACTTGAGAAGTTTCAAGTCCAAGGTGTCACTTTAACCATTTTCTGTACATTTAAAAGATGAAGTTTTTTTTATTGTATTTAAACGAACTAGAAACTAAACATTTACAGTTTTACGCATAAGGTCATGCTTATTGACAAGAACTGAAAAAATGCAGTTACTCCGTAACGGTAAAACTTAGGGAAATCTATATTTCGGGAGCCATTTTTTCCGAAAACCAACTGTTTCGTTTTAGTGTACGCTCTGTATATTGCCTTTTTTTTTTTTTTTCTGGGTAGAGATGGGGAATCTTCTTAGATACTGCATGCCGCGTAGCAGAAAACCTCCGGCATGCAATTATGTCGGATTTCTACCGACTAAACCTACACCTCTTTTTCACCGCTTGACCCCGCGGGACAACCTTTCAGCATTACTTCACGGGGCCAATTCCGGCTAATCAGCCATCACCGGGTACCAGACTTCCGTCTGCGTTCCTCTCTCTGTAGCTCCATGTGAATGGCACTAACAGCCCTGCATACTGAGTCCCAGTTATCCGCCGATAGTAGCATTAGAGCCACTAGATTCTGGGGGCTTATGTTGTCTCCCAGTTCTGCTTCTAGTTGGCTGCGGATATGTCCAAATCTGGAGCAATCAAACACAACGTGTTTGGCATCTTCCGCAACTCCCTTGCAACTCGGGCAATCTGGCGAATCGTCCAGCTTAAACCTATGCAAATACTGTCGGTACCCTCCATGACCTGTTAAAAATTGGGTCATGTAAAAATTCACATCTCCGTGTTTTCGATTAACCCATATGGCTATGTCCGGAATAAGGGTATGTGTCCATCGGCCAGTAGATGCCTCATCCCATCGAACCTGCCATCTTCTCATAGATTCCACCCTTTCATTGTTTCTTCGCCCTGGGTGCATCTCCTGTGATTCGCCTTGGCGATCGCTATACAGTCTGCTGATCTCATCTACAAGGATCGGCAAAGGCATCATTCCAGCCACCACGTAGGCCGCTTCATGCGATGTGGTACGGTACGCACAACACACTCTCAAAGCACACCTACGATATATCGCGTTTAGAGGTTTTGCATTGCATGCGAAACGTAATGCACTGGCCCAAACTGGCGAGGCATATATAATGATAGATGTTACCACTCTTGACAGTAGCAGCCTCCTACTTGTTCTCGGACCACCTATGTTTGGCATCATTCGTGCTAGTGCTGCGGTGGCAGTCGCCGCCTTGTCACATACATACCTTATGTGCTCTCCAAAGCTTAGCCTCGAGTCAATCATGATTCCTAAATACCTAACGGCTTGCTTAGAGGCTATGTCATACTCTCCGACTCGGATCTTGAGGGAACACTTTTTTCTCCGCTTGCTAATTAGAACTGCTTCCGTTTTCTGATCAGCGAGCTCTAATCCAACGGTTTGAAGCCACAGCTTTATAGTTGTAATCGCCTCGCCCGTGTATATCTCGACCAACTCCGGGTCTTTTGCGACCGAAACGACAGCTATGTCGTCAGCAAAGCCTACCACTGTCACACCTTTTGGCATAACAAGCTCAAAAATAGAATTATACATGATGTTCCACAGAAGTGGACCAAGAACGGATCCCTGTGGCACCCCTGCTGTGACCACGTATTCCTTGCGTCCCGCACTAGTGTCATAGCTTAAGACGCGTTGCGAGAGGTAGCTCCTAATTATAGTAGCTAAATAGTCGGGAACAAACATTCTTTGTAGAGCTGCATGGATACAAACCCAGCTCGCAGAATTGAATGCATTTTTAATGTCTAAAGTTACAACAGCGCAACAAGTGCTGTTACGTAATGACTCCCTTGCAATAGCAGTTACCATGGTAATTGCGTCCACCGTAGATCGTGCTCGTCTGAAACCGTATTGGCGGTCCGATAAACGCCCCTGTGCTTCCACTACATCCGATAATCGGTTATATATGATTCGCTCGAGCACTTTTCCCGTTGTGTCTAGCAAACAAATAGGGCGGTAGGAGTTAGGCTCACCAGCAGGCTTATTGGGCTTTGGAATAAGCACCAATTTTTGTCTTTTCCATGGTTGTGGGAAAGTCCGTTCTTCTAGGCATTTTCCAAAGACGTCGATAAACTTTGCTGGCGTCGTCCGAATTGCCGCCTTCAACGCCCTATTAGGGACACCATCAGGGCCTGGTGCTTTACCGTCCTCAAGCCTTGATGCTGCTTTCAAAAGTTCTAACTCTGTAATCGGTGGAATTATATTGATATTCGATGTAAGTCCTTGTGTCGCTGGTTCCAAATCATGTTGCGGAAACAAAGTGGAGACAATATCTTCGAGCAGAACCGGACATTTGATTTGGGGAGCTCTCTGTCCAATCTTCTTCATGACCACTCTATACGCCGTTCCCCAAGGATTTGCATCGGCGTCCTCACAAAGCTGTCTGAAGCAATTTTGTTTGCTAGTTTTAATAGCCTTTTTGAGTGATCTACGGACTGCTTTATAAGCCTCGAGTAGAAGATTATACGTCGTTGATCTGATGGAGCGTTGACAAAGGCGTCGAGCTTTTAAGCATTCACGTCTCTTATTGGCAATCTCCTCGGTCCACCAGTAGTTCTCTCGGCGATTAGTGATCGAACTTTTTCTTGGCATGGAGGCATCGCATGCTGTTGATAGTTGGTCGATCAATTGCAATGCCTTCTCTTCGGCTGAGCCGTTAGTTGTACCTAAACTGGATAGGGTTTCTATAAACGAATCTTCATCGAAGCGTCTGGTAGACCATCCCTCAGTTGGAGCTGTCGTTGTACTAATGTGTGATCTATCCGCTATCGAGAATAGAATTGCCTGGTGGTCGCTGTGCGTATAGTGCTCACTAACTTGCCACTCCGTAGTTGTGACTAAAGAACTGCTTACGAATGTAAGGTCGATAATGGACCCCGTATTTCCCCTCCTAAAGGTGTTAACGTTCCCCGAGTTCATTAAAACGATATCGAGCCGGGAGAAAGCGTCTAAAAGTGTCCGTCCCCGCTTATTTGTTTCGCGGCTGCCCCATTCCCGAGCCCACGCGTTAAAGTCTCCCGCAATTATCACGGGTGTGTGAGTACTTGCGTCGTGCACAAGTGCGTCCAAAAAACACTCGAACTCTGTGTCACTCCACCGTGGCGGAGCATAGCAGCTATACACGTAAACGCCGTTGATCCTAGCTGTGATCACCCCATTTAACTCTCCCGATACACCCTGCTGGAACGCATAACGTCCACAAGTCCAAATTGCTACCTCGTTGCCCTTGTCTGCGATCCAGACCGAGCTACGTAGATTTTTATATTGGTCGCAGATAATTGCAACGTCTACCTCCTTTTCTTTTACCGTCTGTGACAACAGGTCTTGAGCTGCCTGGCAGTGATTCAAATTAAGCTGCAAGAACCTCATTTAGGGATCATTTTGATGGCCTCCTGATATACTGGGCATTTGACGCATCCAGTTTGGTGCTTGTAGTTGGCCCTAGCTGCCTCTTTGCAGAAAATGCATTTGGGCTCCTTATCGCAAGATGCCGCTTTGTGGCCATCCTCACCACACTTGAAGCACATGTTCGACCGATCTTGCTGGCTATTACAGTCCCTCGCAACGTGGCCAAATGCCAGACACTTAAAGCATCTCTTCGGAGAGATTTGCCATTTTACCCTACAGATCGTCCATCCCACCTTCAATTTGCCCACTTCTACAACTTTGTTGGCCACATCTGTAGGCAAGCTTATAGTTGCTTTTTGCGTGCCACCGTATGCCTTCCTCAACGACTTCACGGCGTCGAGAGGAATCTCCACTTCCAATTTCTCTACGAACGCCGCCCGTACGTCATCCCTTGTTGTGACCTCATCAAGATCAAGAACCTCTATCCTCGTCTCCTGCCGCAAGGCTCTGACGCTAGATGGGTTCAATCCCAACAGATCCGTTACAATTGCCTTATATCCATCCACTGAATCACCGCCGCGGGTTTTCAGTTGGAACAAGAGTTCCCCGTTTCTTGTTCGACGGATTCGTGAAACGCTATCTCCCATTTCTTTCAGTCGTGGTTCCGACTTCACCCTCTTTAGGATATCGGCGTATGTCATTGCTTCCGACTGGGAAATGATCATCGCGTCAGGTCTTGTCCTTATCTTCTTGAATTTTACTTTGTTTTTCTTTTCCCGTTTCGTTTCTACCCTGGTCCATGGTATCGGGTTTTCTTGAAGAGGGGGCTTTCCTGATTGAACCAACTCCTCCTGTTGTTCCACTATCTTCTTTTTTGGAGACTGCGCTTTCTTCCTTTTTGATGTTTGAAGAGATGCAGTCTCCTCCATGTCCCGCCCGCGCTTCAACCGTTCTGGAACTGGCCTCTTAGGAGCTCGAGGTGAAGTCTGGACTTCTTTATCGGTTTGGGGCTTTTTGGCCTTTTTGCCATATATTTGGTCCTTGGCTCCTCTATACATGACGCGTAGGTTCCTGAGCTTCTCCTTTACAGCGCCGTGTATATTGGGTTTCGACTCTACGAACTCCATGGTTTCGATGATCAGCTCGCCCAGTTTTGCGAACATGTCTATTGGCTTCTCTTTCGTTGTGTCGCTTTTCGTAACAACGACTAGAGGCTGTTGTTGTGGAGACCTCGAGAGTTTAGAACTTTCCCTGAACGGATTTGCTCCTGTTGGCGTACCCACCACCTCATCTACACCTACATCCGATTCTAAGGCTGCGTCTTTCGGATGGGTATTCACGTTTATGGTATCTACACCTGTAGCTTTGTATGCTACGGCAGCCAGTTGCGCCACTGCTGTAACACTGCGGTCGAGGGATATCGACGACGGGGAGCCCGCTTGCTCACTCCCACAGCCGCCGGCACTGGGTTTCCGAGGCCCTGCACCGTAAGTTTTGGTCAGTATTTCACCTTCCATTTTTGGTTTGTTGTTTAGGGTTTCCTTCCCATAGTCTAAATGAATCCGGGGGTCGACACTTCCCGGAGTCCGCATACTAGCGATCAAGCACCCTCTTGACCACGCATCCCTTGGCGTACGCTGTTCCACCGTGGATTAGGTGTTCGTCTAAGTACCTCCCTATGCGGAGATATTCAAGTCGCTTAGCCTTTGAGCACGGAGACCAGAATATCTTCGCATAGGCGGGCACAGTAAAACTGGAGATCGACACTTTCCAGAGTGATTTTTTGTAATTAGCTTCGTACCGATTTGACCATGTATATGCGAACGGGGGAGGGAGGGGAAAGGAGATCCGTTCGCAAATACATGGCCCAATCTGTACGATGCCAGGAGAGTTTTCGTCTCTCCGCGATTACTCGGATAATGCGGGAAAGTAACGCCCCGTGGAGAAACATAGGAATTGGCCGGAACCGTTCAACCTATGAGGCTCCTCCTGCATAGCTAAGGGTCCGCAGTTATGCCACAACTGAAGAAGATATAGGAATCAGCCGAAACCTTTCCACCTTTATCTACCCCCTTACGGGGCTCTGTATATTGCCTTGGTTACACACTGCGAGCTATCATGGGAGTTGGCCTAGACAGCTACTGTAGAGCAGCTACTTGCACCATGCGACCGCATCATACGAGTTACTGTCATGTGCGATTCGGTCAGTAGCTCGCATCCGAGTTACTACAGCATTTTTTGTTTTGACTCGGCCACTCGCCCCCAGTCAGCGTCAGCTGGTATTGCATACTACAATTGAGACATTCGAAATTGCACTGATTGCGAAATAACAATTGCTCGAAATTAATCGCCGGGTGCATTCGTCTGTAAATTTTTGTTTACAGTGTGAGCTTATTGTGCAACAATGGATAGATTGACTTCGGAGCAGAATTTGAAATTTGTCGATTTATACAAGGACCAAACAAACCTGTGGAATTGTTTGGATCCGAGCTATAAAAACCGAGATTTGCGTAAAGTGTCTCTGGAATTTATTCGTGTAGAAATGGCATTAAAAGACATAAGTGAAGTAACTAAGAAAATCAAAAATTTACGTTCTACATATAACCAAGAGGTTTTAAAAATTCAAAAAATTAAAAAAAGTGGAAGTGGTACTGACGACAGCCCGAAGTACGCTAAAAGCGCAAAGTATTTTTGTAACCGCTCTTATCACGATAGAAGAAGTGTACACTCGTTCACTTCGCGACAACATTTTACGAAACATGACATGCTACTGAGATGCAACTACATACACTGCGCGACAAATGCTTAGGTTCACTCATATTTCCTTCCATGAAGCGGTAAAATAAAACCTTACCAGTTCATGAAATGTTATTTTTGGAAGTATTAAATATCACAAACAAAATGAATGGACTAAATCCCCACAGGACATTTTCCTTAAATTACAGTAATTGATTTAATTCAAAGAGTCAATTTCCAGTGCGACAATTGCTTAGGTTCAGGGACGATTTTACCGTTTTACATAATGTTTTCGCTGAAAAATATTTCAGAAAAGTATGAAAGTGGATAAATACGAAAAAACAGGAGCATTTTTTTGTAATTTAATAGTGTGTATTTTCGCCATTTTTATTTATAATTTCATAAAGCCTTCGAGGCAGGTAATCGTATAAAGAATGCAGCACAGATATCGGTATTTTAGAGCAAGCTGTCTTAATTCCATGAATTAACTCTTCTTTAGAGTCGTATTGTTTACCACTAATGTAAACCTCCCGAACAAGCCACCCCCAAATGTTTAATGCTAGGGGAGATGGGCACCCAGTCTAACAAAGCCACATTTTTCTCCTCAATAAGCGATTTATCCACCCTCGCTGTATGAATTGGGGCAAGATCATGTTGCAATATCTAAGGATCGCCTCCGTACATGATATTTATCATAGGGATTTCCTCTTCTAAGAGCTGTTTATAAGATGAACTGGTTTGGTAACCTCGTAGAATGACCAAGTCGATAGTTCCATGATATGATATGGCTCCCCATACAATAACGGAACCTATTCGGAAGTGATGGCGTGACAGGTACATAGGGTCCTTCCTATATAATCATGATAGTAGGAGAACCCATCTGGACCGTCCACACAAAGCCGTTTTCCATCCGTAAATATTACCTGCCTCCATTGTGATGTCCAGTTCATGAATCTTGAGGCGAATTCCAGGCGCTGTAGGCGATGTTGCGGGGTTAAGGCTATTTTTTTCTTTAATCGTAAACGTTTTAAGCAGGATGAAGATCTAAGAACTCGTTGGATGGTCCTTACACTTGCTGATAACACCAAAATCTCCCCAAGCTTACGCGCAGTAAAGGGCGAGTTCGAGGCTTCTCTTAAGAGACTTCGCCTTGATGCACCGGAAATCGCTTTTTTTCTGCCTCCTGCGTATCGTCGGCCATAATTTCCACTATCTCGTATAAAATTATTAACAAGGTTCAAGCTCCGCTGAATCCGTATTGCAATTTGTCGGTTTGAATATCCTTCTTGCTTTAGTATGGAAATTGTCGCCTTTTCCTCGGCAGAAAATTGATTTCCTTTTGACATTATCCACTATACGACTCACAGAGTATAACGCGAAAAAAAAATGTTTCCACAAACACTTCTCACCAGGACGAGATAACTCTTTAAAGTAAGTGAACCTATACAATTGTCGCAGTGGAAATTGCGATTTTAATTTTAAAAAATTCCGTTAGCTATGCGAGTTGCTTAATAGAAATGTAATATTTATTAAAACTAGGGGGCTTCGCCCCCTGCTCGCTACGCTCGGTGTAGAATCTGCAAACTTTCGTGAATTAGTGCCTACGACGCATCCTACAAATTCGCTGGCCTGAGGTTATATCTAACGACGACCTCCTCAAAATTACTCGCCAAAATAGGATAGGCATCGACATCAAAAGGCGAAAGTGGCAGTGGATAGGTCACACACTTCGAAAAGAGCCAAAAAATATTGCTAAACAGGCTCTAGATTGGAATCCTCAGGGAACCAATGCTAGCCGTCGTGTGGGACGACCCAAAAATACATGGAGAAGATCTGTTGAGGCAGAAGGAAAATCTATAGGCAAATCGTGGGACCAGCTAAAGGCGATGGCTGCTAATAGGCAGAGGTGGAAAAGAGGCGTAGTCAATGCCCTATGCCCCACTAGGGGTTAAAAGGAACCAGAGAGAGATGTAAAAATTTATGGAACCGGATCATTGGGTCATGGGGCTCCTGTACAAACTAAACCCCCCTATTCGGTTTCACTAAATTCATCGCACTAATTTATTTCTACATTGATACAAGAATATACTTACATATGTCCCTGTGAAATAACGTGCAACTGCATTTTTTTCTCTGGCGAAATGATAAAATCCGGTGTAGAATCTTTTGTGTGAAGTTAGTATCACCAAGCGAATTCAATTTCAAGATAAAATTATTTTCGAGCTCTTGGCAAGATATTTATGCAAACATTCTATAATCGCATCATTATTTCGTTGAAATACTTATACTTTACAGTAAGTAATCTTTTGTTTGATCCTGCAAAAGATTGAATTCATTAGCCTTAATGAAAGTCGCCCTCATAGTCCTGAGAGTACCTTGTGCTCAACTCAATATGAATAATTCAGAGTATTTCGTCGAGAAAATTTACGCTGAGCACGCAAATAAGAGACAAATACTGAAAACAAATTCAGATACCTCCACTTCCATATTCCAATATAGACTAGACATTGCAGATGATGATGAAAAAAGAAAAACGTATTACGAGAATATTTCATGATAAAAGCGAGCCCAACCATTTTCACGGCAAGTTCAATTAGGGATGTCCTTGGTATTCTGTGCGAGGCTTTCTTGCCTCTTACTACGGTATGCTGTAATAGAGTGAGCTCCTATTGATGAATCAACCAAGATTAAAGTGAGCATTTCGTCGACTGAATTCGCATCTTTTTAAATAATTTCATTTCATTTCGATTTACGAGGGTCTGTCAGAAGGATACTGTCATAATAATGAATGGGTTGATATCTTTACAAAATTCTTGGTTGGGCAATATTTATTTAGGACTTACATTAGAAGATGTTTTCTAATTCATTGACTTTCTTTAAAAGGATTTTGTACTTTTTATCAAAGACAAGATGAAAGCCAGGACTTTATTTATGTATGACTTTTCTTTGAAAGCCAAATTTCCTTTAATTTTATATACATAGTTCCATACTTATTGAAAATCTGTGATTGGTTCCAAAGAATGTCGGGCAAATGTAGAGAATAATGTCATTCCTTAAGAAGCACTATACAATTAAAGCCGTACGGCTCGCAAGCTCGAGACATAAAAATGCATAGGCTGATTTCAGATTGTAAGACGAAACCGGACGGGTAAACTTGCAAGACAAGAGAGCTTTTGTAGTGGCCAGCAGACAAGCATTGTCCATTTCACATTGTAAGAACGCGTCTTACGAAAGAAAAAAATTGTGACACGGTTGTTTTTCTTTCGTAAGATCATTCGTATGATCGATAAGACGATTACACCTACCAATAGTTCAGGCGTTCTGCAAAGACAATTAGCGTGTGTTTTACTTGCATTTTAATCTTCAGCCTATGGCTGAATTCAAATTGTAAGAAAACGACCGGACGGGTAAACTTGGACGACAAGAACCATCGTATGATCATTTCACACTATCCGATCAAAACACGGACCGGCGAACAATAATCACACAGCAAGTATGTATTAATGTTGCCATGCACGCTCCAAAGTTAGTGTACAATGAAGTGACGAGTCGACAAGATTAAAATTCAAGTAAAACACGCGCTAATTGTCTTTGCAGAACGCCTGAACTATTGGTAGGTGCAATCGTCTTATGGATCATACGAAAGATCTTACGAAAGAAAAACAATCGTGTCACGATTTTTTTCTTACAATGTGAAATGGACAATGCTTGTCTGCTGGCCACTACAAAAGCTCTCTTGTCTTGCAAGTTTACCCGTCCGGTTTCGTCTTACAATCTGAAATCAGCCATAGGCTTATATGAGACGATGGAAAGCTGTGATGTAGCGCGAGTCGTGTTTTGGCAGTTGTCGAGACGTGTTTTCACACCTCGTGCAAGTTGTGACTAAGAAAAACACTTTTCTTTTTTTTTCAACACGATTTATTCTATTCGAGTTGGGAGTCGTTTATGAACTAACTTAAAGTTTACAATTTTGGAACTTAAATAAAATTCTGTTCTGTTTACATTAATATATAATGGACTTGTCAATCTTCACCTTATTTGGAATTTATTTTACAGAATCAATTTAAAAGAATTGCGAATCAATGCACACTTCAAATAATTGGCTAATATGGTCAATAATGAGTGGCATCATTTCACACCTCTCCTAATTTATTATACTTCTTTCATAGGATAATTAAGTGACTAAAATACATAGATTGTTACAATGGCGCCGGAACAGGGGGGGCAGCGGGGGCAACTGCCCCCTCAATATTTTGGCTAAAGGGGCAATTAGTACAACAACATATATTGCACTATATTAAAAATGAAGAATAAATTATTTTATATTTTTATACGTATACAATGTACATATTCAATTTATTATTCTAGTAGTGGATATTTTTTTCCATGATGAATATTTGTTTCGCAGAAAGTTGCATACGTGCATCTAGTGCATGTATCCTACGAGTATGTACATAATCATTCCATTTTCATTTCTTCTGCGTTAACAAGAGTACCTCGAATTAACGATAAGGCCCACGATAGCGAAACTATTGACCGTTGATCAACGAAAACGAGGAAGTGTTTCATTCTCCTTGTCAGAAAACCGTACCGATGGTAGAGAATCTCACAGTAAGATTGGGCTGCTATGCTCGATTTCCATATTGTTGATCATCGCTCACAGTTAACTCTTTTGAAGAGTATGCCGGAAGCTTCACCTACATGTTGCGCCGAAATTGCTGATCACTTTCGAAGCATATCGAGCACAGCAAGTTAATACGGTTAGTAACATTACTTCTGACGGTTCCAGCATCAGCGGCATCATCAGAAACGTCGTTCGGTGCTTCACGACCTCTTTAACATGGCTACATTCAACCATGTTCACAGGGAACGAACAGGGAATTTAGATTCCTCACAAACCATGAATGAATTTGTTTCCCGAGGAAACCGGAAAACAACCTAATTTTATAAAGCTATATAAAATGAAGAATATGTTTATAATCTTCAACACTTTTACAATGGGATCAAAATGGGTAACAAAAAGAAACTTAAAAGGCTAGTCTCTAGTCTAGAAATGAGTATTTTCGAAAATTATTAATGGTGTAGTAATTTGGTGATTTCAGATTGCAAAGTGTGGTGGAGAATTTTTTATGTTTTATTAGAGGGCTGAGCTTGAATCCGGAGCTTGCCACCAAAATTTTTTTTTTTGGGGAGGAGGAGGCTTAAAACTCCGAAAGTGTACATTTCTCCGATAACCTGTCCTTGAACATGTTAGAAAAAACATAATTGCAGGTACAACGCACCATTCATCTTTAAAATGCGTTAAGCGGTAACTGTACAATTGGTAGTCATTTTTTTGTGTTTTTTATATGATTTTGACCCTGTTTCGCACCGAATTGTTTGTGCTGAGCACTCCAAAAAAAAACAAAACAAAAAACAATTTTTCTCCACATTTTGCAATCTACTAGGTTTATCACGTGCTAACTACACTATCAGCGGAATATATCTAATGACAAGCTTATACTGAGGTAGGGGTGGCTCACTTTCACTAGGGCTTCGCTTGTGGTAAGTACAGGACCCTCAGCTTTGTAAAGAAATTTGCGATTTTATTTATTTTGCGAATATTCTCTAAATAAGGTTTTGAAACCCAAACTTTCCATTTGAAAATATAAGAATCAACATTTGCACATTTTGTAGTTTCGCACTTTTATATTTTCAAATCCGATTTTCAATAATTTTGAATTTTTATGATTTTAAACCGAAACTTTCGAAAATCTGGGTTTCAGACCCAATGTAGAGGTTATTATAGCGGAAGTCGTAACTGTCACAATTTAAAAATTAAAACCGCCCAAAAATTCCACAAAAAGTGCAAATTTTTGCCTCATTTTTTTAAATCGAGATTTTCGTACTTTTTGAAAACGTTAATTTAAAATATAAAAGGGCAAAATTGTCAAAACTTCCGATTAAAGAACATTAAAAATTACAAAATTTTTATTTTAAAAATGAGATAATTAAGATAAATCTAAAATTGAAATTGTTTGTTTGCCTCACTTAATGAGGCGCATTCAAATGCACATTCTGCACATATAGTAGAGCCGGTCCTGGCTAGAGGTCCGGTATATAACCGCTTAATTTAATATGAATTTGAGAAAAAAAATCTTGCCCCCCCAATAGAAAATTCGTTCCGGCGCCACTGATTGTTATGATTAAGAATGATGTGTCATCGCTTCACACCACTCCTAATTGATTATTATGATCATAGATTGTTATGATTAAGAATGATGTGGCATCGCTTCACACCACTCCTAATTGATTATTATGATCATTGTATAGGACAATGACGTAACTCCCCCTCCCTTAGACTGAAGCTCCTGATTCAGGTAAAATAACCTTTTTCTTTTCTTTTTCCAATTTTACCCGTTTCATTTCCAATTTATCAAATTTCTGAGCTAATTTTTCAACAGGTGAGTCTATTTTTACTTTAATAATTTTATTTTTGAATTTTAGATAGATGAAGATTGATACTATCATTATGACAATAAAAGTTAAAATTACAGTAGAAGATATTATTATGTTTCGATTTTGCTTAAATTCTATTAGATTTATTCTATTAATGTTTTCGATTTTTTCTAATTCCATATCTTCAAAGTTTACTTCAAATTCTGTATGATTTAATAGAATCGGGGGTGATAATATTAATTTATGATAAAAATTTACAATTTTGTTTGTAAAAAGCTTATTATTCAATCGTACTGAACATTTGTTAAAATTTATTACAAAATTTCCAGATAACTTAAATTCTTTTTAATTACAATCGTGTGTTATATTTCCTTTAAAATTTTGTACTAGCAAAATACCTGCTTCTATTTCTTCTATCTGTATGTTGTCACTAACTTTAATAAGTTTACAAATGTGTTCACAATTAATGGGATTTTTCAGTTTATTTACATATTTATTTTCGGTATAGAATTGATTTTCAAATTTAATTATATTTTGATCGGGTACGTTCAGTTTTTTATTATTAAAAATTGGTACAGTTCGTAAATAATATGATTGTATAGGGTGGTTATAAAATATAGGAATGTTCAATACAATATATAAAATATCATCATTCTTTTTAGCAAATACTGAAATATATAGTTCTTGTAATTCTTGAAAGCCTATTAGATTTTGCTCAATTTCTTCTCTATCAAGAATTGATCGGGTCATCAAGCCAAAACGTGCAGCATTAATGTTATCAAATATTTTGTCTACCTCATATGTTAGTTCTCTAAGGGTATTTTTAAATTTTAAATAGTTTATCTCAAAATCAATAGTATGTGAATAATTGGTATTCCATGTAGCAAGCTGCTTAAATTGACTTTGTATTTCTTGAATATTATCCTTGATTACTGCCAAATTTCTTTTAAACACTTCATTATTTTTAATCTGCTGGTTAAATTTATCAGTTATTTCCTTGTCATTATTTTCAATGATTTCGAGATGTTCTAATATTTCTTCTCTATCATCATTATCCATAACACCAAACAACCATTTGTAAAGTCCTCCGATAGGATTTATAATACCTCTAGTGAAACGTTTATGTTTTGTAATATTCATATCATATAATTGAAGAGTATTTATTGGGTTTGTATTATCAATTGTCTTAAGTAGTTTTATTTTCGTTTCAATACCATCCAATTCATGATTCAAATTAGGGAAATAGTCAAGAACAGTAGGTTTTTGTAAAGTATGTATGTTAAGTAAGTTCATTTCAATCTGTTTCAATTTATTTATTACATTACTATATTCAGTTAAATTTATTTTGTGAAAAATCCGAAATTGATCTGCAATTAGATGCATCTGTTGCTTTCCAATTAATATTATGCTATTGTTGGTTTCCAGTTTTTCAATTTGTATGTCGCCCAGTATCATTTGAAATATTACAGACAGGAGTATTGCTTGCAAGATTTTCGAACCCATCTGAAAATCGTTTAGAACGTTTTATATTTATTGGATCTATATTTTTCAAATTGATTTTCTTATATTTTGGTAAATGTTTAGCATTTCTATTAGGTGTTTTTACGTAGCCTACTTCTCGAGTTTCTTCATAATCCTCGCGGGACTCGTTTTGTTTGCAGATAGATCTTTCTTTGTTATTTCTCATTGAATTGAGGATTTTAGTTTTATCCGTTAATCCATGGTGAGCTTTAAAGGGTTCTTCATCAATTGATGAATGTATTTGGCGATTATAGAAATATATGGAGGTGTATAACCGGGACTTGGGAGATTCATTCGAAGAGGTTGCTCTATATTTTGTTGCAATTGTTTGATGTAATCTTTCTACATCACTATTTCCTGTATGGGAATGAGGTTTCGTGAAATGAATTTCTATATTATGATCTTTACAGAGTTCTGTTATAAAAAAGTTATTAAATTCGTTGTCAGCGACAATTTTAACAGGTTTCCCTAGACTTGATACAAAAAATAATATTGCCTCTTTTAAGGTTGGTTTTGATTGATCTGTTATTACGATTCCAACTGCGTATTTTGAGAACTTGTCGATACAGGTCGCAACTTTTATATCATTAATAAAAAATATATAAATATGAAAAATCTCATTAATGTCTTCTGGTGTCTCAGATATTTTGAATTTGGGTTTTATTGGATTAGTCGAATGTTTGACTTTGTTGCAAATTTCACAATTATTAACGTATCGGGTTACTAAGTTTTTCATGTCGGGGTAATAAAAAATTTTTGATAGTCCTTTGAAAGTTTTATCAATTCCACCATGACCTATTTCATTTGTATGGTACATGCGAATTTGATAAACAGCTTCTTCTTCAGTTTGAATATCTTGAAGCAATTGGGTAATTCTGATAAACCTGTAACTGTTGTCAAATATTTCTTTGAGTTTTAATTGAAGTTTATTGTAAGAATGATCACTCAAATCTGTGTAGATAGCTATATTTTTATTTGGCGGTAACTTATCAACCAGTTGAGATATGTACTCATGAATATCTAGATCTTGTTCCTTTATTTGGAAACGAATTTTATTTAAAGGTTTTGGGAAAGTTCTGTTAGATAAAATTATTTGGTATTTGTATTTATTTATATAATCTTCTTTTTTAGGAATTAACAGATTTTGATTTTTCGTTTCTGAATGAATAGTAACATCATCCCTGTCTTCTGGTGGATGAAATATGGATCCTTCGTGAGATTGTAAGGATTCTGGTAAATCTATTATATTTGGAAATTGAATGTTTTCCTCTCTACAGATTTCCCTTATTTCTTGTAGAGTTTTGTCATAACTATTTTCCCTTTCTGTTAACTGTACTTCTCCCAAACTAATGTCTTTATTTTCAATGATATTGTCTTTTAATCGAGACAAAAAATCTGCAACTTGATTATTTTTCCCTTTTACATATTTTATATTAAAATCATATTCATTCAATCGAAGTTTCCAACGTATCAACTTCTGATTAGGCTCATTTAGTGATTGTAACCAAATTAAAGGACGATAATCAGTTTCCAATTCAAAATTTCGGCCAAATAAATACGGTCTGAAATTTTTCGTTGCCCAAACTAGTGCCAGCAATTCTTTTTCTATTGTACTGTAGTTGATTTCATGCTTGTTCAACGTACGTGATGCATAAGCTACTGGATGATTAGCTTGTGATAAGACTGCACCTAATGCATATTGAGATGCATCCGTTGTTAATGTAAAGGTTTTCGTAAAATCTGGGTATTTTAATACTGGAGGATTAGTAAGTAGTAGTTTTAATTTTGAAAAACATTCCGAATAAGAAAAATCGTTGATATTGATTTTAGTATCTTTCTTTAAATATTTAGCCATTGGTATTGTTAATGCGGAATAATCTCGAATAAATTTTCGGTAGTATCCTGTCAGACCCAAAAATGATCGCAATTGCTTAACAGTTTTAGGAATTGACAAATTTTGAATTTTTTCCAATTTATCCGGGTTTGGTTTTATTCCGTTCTTCGTCAGAATATGCCCTAAAAACTCGGTTTCATGTTTGAAAAAATTACATTTGTCAGATTGTACCTTTAAATTATATTCTTGAAGTTTATTGAATATTTTCCGTATTGAGACAAGATGTTCTTGAAGCGATGTGCTGAATATTAATACATCGTCTAAATAGACGTCACAAATTTTATTTATATATTCTTTCAAAACAGTATTTATCATTCTTTGGAATGTAGCTGGGGCATTTTTAAGCCCGAAAGGCATTCTTACGTATTCATAGTGTCCATTATGTGTCGAGAATGCAGTTTTTGCTCGATCACTCGGTTTCACTAGAATTTGATGGAAGCCTTTTGCTAAATCTATTGTTGTAAAATAGTTAGCTTTTCCAATTTTTATCAAACAAATCTTCAATATTAGGTATTGGAAATTTATCATTAACAGTAACCTCATTTAACTTTCTATAATCAGTTACAATTCTCCACCTATTTTGCCCGGAATTGTCTACCTTTTTAGGTACAATCCACAATGGTGCATTGTAGGGAGAATTTGATGGCTGAATTATTTTATTTTGCAGCATTTCTGCAATCTGTTTTTCTACTTCTTTCTGGTGGACTTGAGGGAACCTATATATTTTAGTAAAAATAGGTTTATCTGAAGTTAGCTTGATTTCATGTACCACAACATTGGTGGAAGTAAGTGTATCTCCTTCCTTATAAAATAGCTTATTATATTCTTTTAGTATTTTAAACAATTCCTTCTTTTCTTCGGGATTTAGATGATCCGTTTCTATATTTCTGAAATTATCTTTGCCTGTTGGCAATAACTGATCAATATCAAGGTGAAGACTTTGTGATATATAACCTCAGCGTCTAGACCTTCAGTTATGAAAGTAACTTTATTATTATTTATTATAATTGAACCATCTAGGTTGTTAATTATGGCACCTGTAGGGGCTAATACATTTTGACCAAGTATAGCATCAAATTTCGAGTTTTCTAACTTTGTTATTTTCCACTCGATACTAGCATTTTTTTCATTGAATTCTTCAGGAAAATTAGTCCATATTCCTTTTTCTATAAGTTCTACTGAATGAAGACTAGTTAATTTTATGGGGTTTTGTAAAAAATGGAAAAATGTTTCTGGGAATATCTTCTTATCCATTAAAGATGTATTACAACCCGTGTCTATAAGACAACGAATTGTTTTATTTTTTATCGTGATTGGGATTATTGGAAGATCTTTTCCTGATCCCTTTGAGGTTGTTCCGAGGCTAATTGTCGAAAATTTTCTGCTTCTTGAGTATGGGCTGTACGCATACTGACATCCCTAATTGGAATTGAACTTGCAGTACGCATACTTTCATCTAATATGGGATTTTGAAAATTATTTCGATTATTAAAATAACGTTGGTGTCCTCTATTTTGATTATTATCAGTTCCGAAATTTCTATTATTCTGATTTGGGTGATATTTTTGATAATAATTGTTGTTATAGAAATTTCTCCGATTGTGATTATTTTGGTAGTTTTGGTTTTGATTATTTTGGTAATTTTGGCTTTGATTATTTTGGTAATTTTGGTTTGGATTATTTTGGTAATTTTGGTTTGGATTATTTGATCTTGAAGGATATTGAAATCTTTGATTGTTGTTATAATTTGCATTTTGATTTAAATTTGGTTTATAATGTATTGGATAATTGCTGTTGCGAAGATGTTCTACTTGCTGAAGAGTCGAGTAGGCATCATACAGTGTACTGCATTGACGCATTTCAATGAGGATTGCTTTATATTCCGGAATGCATGATTTAAAACGGGACAATGCAGAATTTTCATTGTATTGGGGATGGAATTGTGGAAATGAGTCCTTATGGGGATCTTGTAAATACTTCGTGTTTAATTTATTTAGAAAATTATTAATTTGTGTATATGTTTCACTGATATTTTTATTGTATTGTACCTGATTCATTCCATTAATTAAGGCATGATAAGGTTGCCCTATTCCAAAATATTGATATAAAAGTTCTTTTATGTCTAGCCATTTGGCAAAAGGAAATCTATTTATAACATTTTGTGGTTCACCCCTTATTTTAGTTTTAATTATTTCTTCTAAATATTCTTTTTGTGATTCTGTTTCGCAATGTTTTATGATTTGGTAAATTCTGCTACAAAAACTTTGAAGCGAAATTCCATTCGGAGAATTGGAATATTCGTCAATTCTATGAATTTCCCTAAGTATTTCATCAAAAGTTAATTTTATTTGTTCCCTTGGTGGCAACTCGCCTTCAATGTTAATATTAGGATTAATATTATTTGCGTGAGCTCTGAGTTGAGCGGCAATTTCCCCTGGGGTAACCATTTTATATTTTATGTATAAATTTACGTCGTACTTACGGTTTTGACTGCGTAAAAAAAATGTTTTCTTTGCTTACTGTGCTTATGGATGACGAATTAAAGATGAATGACGAACTAAAGATGACTGATGTGTTGTGTACTTTGAGTTTGAACTTGATCCTTTCGAATTTTTGAATTGAGTCTTGAGAATTCACTTGCTGCTAAAACTGTATCTTTCTGATGTTGTATTTTCCTGCGTTGTTAGATCTCTCTACCGTTGTTGTTCTTCCTTTAGATTCTTCTCGGATTCAACCATCCGCCTGGGTTCCTCGGCTCGTTGAAGGAGCTCTGGATCCTTGCTCGGTTGCTGATTTTTCGTGGTAACGTTTGCTTTTTTTTTTCTTTAGAATGTTTTATTTTTTTTTTATTTTTAACATCCACTTTGGTTATTAATTAACACCCGATACGCAGCCCATGGATTTATATCTAGACCCATAAGCGTAGCCAGGGATTCGCTCAAAAGTTATTTCAATCATCATGGTTATTTCAACATCGCAATCGTAGCCAGGAATTTTCGAAGGGCGTCGATGGTATTTAATCAAACTCTTTGACAATCATGAAAATTTCCAGTCAATTTAATATACCATTCGTAAAAATACCGTTAGAAAAAATGTTTAAAAAAACTTTTTAGACCTTTTTTTCACCTTTTAACAATAAATGGCATCTGCATGTTTTCAGCCTTTTAGTACTCCTGATTAAATAACATAGCCTTTGTCAGCAAATTTATTCTGTTCAAATGGAATGGTGTTAAATTCCGGTAACTTTCCATAGACAACTTCGACATTGCGGACAGCAAACAAGCGACTTTTTGGTGGCAAAATCTTTCCTTGTGATCATGAATCGAGGTTGGTTGGAGAACATTATCGCAAATATGGGTGAAAACAAAACCACACTACCGGAAAAAATTTAGTTTGGAAGACCAAGCGTAATTACGGCACCCGATAATGTTCTTAATTTATTAATGATATCCACATACACGTGGGTATATCTGTTTCTCAGACGCCTTTGAACATGGCAAAAGCAATACCGAAAGGTAGAACTTGTTAGTGTTGAACTCAGAAAACTGCCCCCTAACAAATTTAAGAGAGGAACCCCTGCTTCTGCTTGATGACAGCTGGAGTGCCTGCCGCCGTTTTATTGGTATCATTATAACTGAAAATTTGGAAGTTCTAAAGAAGCTTGTTAATTATATGAGTCTAATTTTCTAAATTATATTTATACCCAAATTAATTTAGGACAATTTAAACTGATGGATTGATATTTTTTGCCAGAAATTTCCTTTACCATTATTATGAACATGAATATAATTTATACGCTGGTGCATGGATTGAGTTTCAGTCCAAGGGAAGCACGGAATACTTCTCACTCTCTTCAATTAAGCAAATTAGCATTTATTTCTAGGATTTGAGATTCTCCTTTGCCTCGACTGGTTTTGCTTATTTAAAACTTGTAATATGATTCTTATTGCACTGAAGTTAATTAAACTCTATACATTTCTTTCGAATACTTTCGACTCTTATTATCGCAACGAAGAGCGCTTCGTACTACGTACATACATATACAGGGTGGCCCATTAAAAGTAAACTAGTGTAAAACATGAATAACGTTTTTATTTCTGAACCGGTTTTTTTTTTTAAATTTTCACATAAAAAATAGACACTTAGGAGATATGTGTACACTATATTCGAAAAATTATATCCTTTAAATGGCCGCCCAGGGCGGCTTCCCAAAAACGGGATCGTTCTACGTTATGTTCAATTACCTTACGCAATATTTCTGGCTGCAAACCTCGGATCTCCGCTACAATATTTTGCTTCAATTCCTTAATTGTCCTTGGTTTATTATTGTAGACTCTCTCCTTAAGGTATCCCAACAGAAAAAAATCTGGAGATCTAGCCGGCCAGTTAACTGCAGATCCTCTGGAAATGACTCTTTTGCCGAAAACGTCCGTTAAAATCTCCATTGTCGCTGCACCGGTATGGAAAGGCGCTCCACATTGCTGAAACCACATATCTGGTCGGTTTTGGACAAAACGACGAATAACATTGTTGAGCATCTCACGACATCCCCAATTGAAACGACCTTCTTCAGGTTGATGTTGTTGCATCTGATTCGACGCACCCGCTCAATGATTTCGTCCGTCCTCGCACTCCGCACTCCGGGTTCGTCGAGGGCTATTAACGGTTCCTTATTCCCGAAAACGGCGAACAATTCTGC
Organism: Microchrysa polita; assembly: GCA_949715475.1. Lineage (NCBI taxonomy): Eukaryota > Metazoa > Arthropoda > Insecta > Diptera > Stratiomyidae > Microchrysa > Microchrysa polita. The sequence goes on from OX454421.1 coordinate 50,789,826, forward strand.
GAATCGTTGATCTCGAGGGATCCACTCTTGTTGCTCAATCGTATATCTTTCCATGTTTTTTTTTCAGTTCTAACGCATATGGATCCTTTCCATTTTATTTTATCAATGAAATTTTATAAAAACTTGATCAACGAGACAAGCATTCATTACCATTCATTAATTTTTTGTTATTATGGTGTCATTACCTGACGCAATTGTAAGCCCTAGACAGACGATTGTAGTTAAACATACTTGAGTTAATGATATTTAAATTCAAGCATGTTTAACTTCATGTAGTGACACACGGGAAAAAATGAAATTACATTCGAACTGTCAAAGTGAAATAATTTACTAACTAGAGTCCGGATTTTCGCGCAACTTGTATTTTTTTTTTCAAATTTGTTAGTGCATATGTATTTAGTATGTATATAAAAAATAATAATTTGAATATTGGTGTGCATTCTAATATGGATCCCATGAAAATTACGTGTATCCATTCTAAAATCTCTGTTTGTAGATTATTAACAAATAATGAGATGTTTATTTTATTCTGGTTTGATTGAGAAAAAAAAACGATAAACGAATATTTTTTTATTGGTTTTGCTTTTTATTACAGGCACTAATGTTTATGTACATATACACTCCCAATCAATAGGATAGTTCCACTTGTAAAATGGCTGTATTTCGGTAAGTGATAACGGTATTTTCTTCAAACTTGGAGACAATCTTTTCAGTAGCCTGCTTGTTCTTTGCATGGCAAAAGGTCTCAAACTCGGAGTCCCGTTAGGATTTTCTTACGAGAATTCTTAAAAACAGTACAAATGGTGAAGTCAATAGGATAGTTCCAGTGGAAATAAAAAATCAAATAACGGTAAGAAAGGGTAATTTTATTTTGAAAAGTTTAGCTGGTAATAAGTAGAACTTTATTTAAGTAATTAGAGCTCAAAAAGTTAATCTGGGGTAGAATTGTATAGGTTTTCACGGTAATTAAATTAATTTCACCCCAAACTCCTCTAAACATTCGCAGAAGAGCTTCAGTGTTCTTAAACTATTGTCTAACGGTATAGATCTTCGTTGTTATTCATCCTCACACATTTTTGATGTTATTTAGATCAAGGAAGTATGGAGGTCTTTCCCAAACCTTAATTAGTTGGTCTTGAAACCAATCTTTTATCAGTCTTGCTCCATGATTGACGCCATTATCTTGTTAAAATTTCAAAGAAGTTGAATGGAAAATGTCGGTAATTTTAAGAACTATATTACCCAGAATATTCTTGTAAGGCTGGACGTTGTAAATACCGCTAATTTCCACAAGCTAAATAATTCCACACAGAGGCATTCAACCCCATACTTCGACATTTCTTACTCTGAGTGATGCGTCTACAAAATTAATTCCTTCTTGCTCAAATCGTGGAAATAATACCTAAATCCATCTGAACCGACGAGATTTAATCTTTGTCGCGAGTAAAAATAACGAATTTGTCCAATCCATACAGTTTTTCCATTGGCGTTCAATATCTTGGTATGGAACTACTGAGCTTTCTTAAATTAGGGGTACTCAGAGTACCCAGTCTTTTAAAGATATTCCTCCTAATGTATCGCCTGAAACTGTCGACATTTTCCAGGCAATTCATATAAGATTTTATCAAGATAGTGACCCCAATTGTGAAGCAAGGCTGATAAAAGATTGATTTAAAGGCCAGCTAATCAAGGTTATGGAAAGACCTTCATACTTCCTAGATCTAAATATCATCAAAAATGTGTGGGAATGAATGACTTGGAAGATCTATACCGTTAGACGATAGTTTAAGAACACTGAAGCTCTTTGGTGAACGTTGAGAGGAGCTTTGGACGAAATCAGCTTAATTTGCCGTTAAAACCTATACAATTCTATCGCAGATTAACTTTTTGAGCTCAAATTACTTAAATAAAGTTCTATTTATTACCAGCTACATTTTTCGAAGTAAAATTATCCTTTAGTACCATTATTTGATGTTTTATTTCCACTGGAACTATCCTATTGACTTCACCATTTGTACTGTTTTTAAGAATTCTGGTAAGAAAATCCTAACGGGACTCCGGATTTGAGACATTCTATTATTCAAAGAACAGGCAGGCTACTGTAAATATTTTCATCAAGTTTGAAGAAAATACCGTTATCACTTACCGAGATACAGCCATTTTTCAAGTGGAACTATCCTATTGATTGGGAGTGTATATATATACATATAGGCACAATAACTGGCGGGATACAACTACGGAGTTATACAATAAAATAAATGTTCATTGGGTTCAGAACTGCCCTGTGTCCTCAATCTAATAAAAGTCATTGATAAAGACATTGAATGTGATATAGAGGAAAAAAACACATGTTATATATATGTGATTTGGGGATTACCCGAAGCAGACCACTACTATTTGGGTCCATTTTCGTCCCCTTACAGTCCTCAGTGATTTCCAGAAGTCGACTGATAATTATCGACTTCTTCCTTCATCACTGAGTCCCGTGTGATGAGTAGCATATCTTTGAAGCTAAGTTCCCTCATGGATTCCACACCGATTGTGGATTTGCCTAGTATCCTTAGCCTCCTACTACCTAGTGCTGGGCATTCACATACAATGTGTGCTGCCGTCTCAGCCTCTTCCAGACATAGTCTGCATACATCATCTTCCACGATTTTCATCTTAGATAGATGAGCTTTAAAATTACCATGTCCTGTTACTAAGGCAGTTATCCAACTTAAGCTGCTCCGTGTGTAACTGAGTACTTGTTTGGCTTTCCTCCCTAGTGGACTGGTAATTGCGTTACGAGCCTGTCTACAAGTGGATAGGCTTCGCCATCGTTGCCGATGGATGGAATCAATCCAGCCATGTATCCTGGCTTCAATCATGCCGTTTCCCAAAGCAATTTTGGGTTCCGGTCCTTGGAACTTTTCTGCTGATCCCTCTTTTGCTAAGGTATCGGCAAGTTCATTCCCCAATGTACCTACGTGTCCTTTAACCCATATTAGCGTAACTTCGTTGATTGAAGCACACTTATTGAGCTTCTGGACACACTCCAGTACCAATTTTGAATTGATGTTGGATTGCTGCATGCGCTTGATCACCGATTGGTTGTCGAGTGCTATCAGAATTTTCTTCCCTAGTATCCCGCCTTCCAGAATATGATCCAGCGCGTGCAGCAGTCCAAGCATCTCCGCCTGATATACCGATACATACTCTCCTAGGCGAAGTGAGCATGCAAGGTTTAGCTCCACGGAGTATATTCCAGCCCCCGCTCTTCCGTCCATGAGAGACCCATCAGTAAAAATAGCAACATCACGTGTATACTCCTCGTGTATCCTGCCATCCTCTATGATAGTGATGTGATGTCTTTCGACTACCCTACATCTTCTCATACCATCCAAAGGCATATGAGTCTCCCTGACATTATCACGAACAATATCAAGGATCCTCTTATGACCTCCGTTGCTACCAAAGTGATGCCAAGTGCCATCTCTTACCATTCTTATTGCTGTGAGCGCCGCACTTTGTTTTATAAACAGATCCAGTGGCGGTAATCCCAGTATAACCTCCATAGCATGTGTTGGCGTAGTTCTCATTGCACCACATATGCTTATACATGCTATGCGTTGAATCCCATCCAGCCGTTGCCTAGTAGTTTTCTGGCTACCCTTGGGCCACCAGACCACTGCTGCATAGGATAGAACGGGCCTAACCATCATTGTATAGATCCAATGTGCCGCTTTTGGTGATATACCCCACCTACGTGCACACACTCTCTTACACTGATGCAAAATCCTCGCTGCTTTTTGTGTCTTTTCGTTAACATGAGAGTTCCAAGTAAGTTTGGGATCTAAGGTTACCCCTAGGTACTTCACCTCCTTGGACTCTTTTATCTCCGAACCAAAAAGCAGCATGGGAGTGGTTTCTACATCTTTCCTTTTCAGAGTAAAGACTATAGTGCTTGACTTGCTTGCGTTTATAGTTAGCTCTTGTTCATTACACCATTCTTCAGTTGCTTTGAGAGCTTGCCTCATGCAACCTTGGATAGTGTCCATGAATTTGCCACTGACCATAATTGCTAAGTCATCAGCGTATCCTACTGTATGTACGCCCATCGAGTCCAGTTTCCAGAGAAGAGAGTCTACGGTGATGTTCCACAGTAGAGGCGAAAGTACCCCTCCTTGTGGGCAGCCCCTGACTACCCTTCCTCTTATTCTGGCACATCCATTACTGAGATTCACTGCCCTCCCACTAAGCATCGAATCGATCCATGTTATTATCAAGGACTCGATCTCCCGCTCAGCTAGGGCATTTCTTAGTTTGCTGTATGAGATCTTATCAAAAGCACCCTCTATATCCATAAATGTTGACATAGCGATACCGCTGTTGTTAATCTCTCTTTCTGCTACCCGCACTACTTCATGCAGAGCGGACTCAGTAGATCTACCTGCTCTGTAAGCATGTTGACATCTACTCAAAGGTCTATACATCAGCGAGGTATTCTCTAGATGGTCCACCAATACTCGCTCCATTGTCTTCAATAGAAAAGAGGTTAGGCTAACCGGCCTGAATGACTTCGCTTCCGTATAATCCTTTTTTCCCGGTTTTGGTAGAAAGACAACTTTGGTCTCTCTCCAAGACATTGGGATATATCCTGTCGATAAACAGGCAACGAATATGTTCCGGATCTTCTCCAGCAAAGTTGCTATGCCCCATTGTAGCAGTGCCGGAAATATTCCGTCCATTCCAGCCGTCTTATATGGCTCAAAAGTATTTATAGCACTCCTGACACCATTTGAAGTTATTATCCTCTCAGCTTCTTGTCGTCCGGTCGCCCCTACCAATTTACAGGTTTGAGTCCACGGATTATTTGACTTGAAGCTTCCTGGAAAATGGACTTCCATAAGCGACTGCAATGTCTCCTCCATTGTTTCCGTCATAGTTCCATCCGCCTTTCGGATTAGGCCCATTTTGGAAACGCTGTCTTTCGAAATCATCTTCTGTAATCTGCATACATCGGATGTATTCCTCATATTCGAGCAAAATTCCCTCCACGAATTCCTTTTACGTGTACGTAGAGTCTTCTTCAGCTCTCTCTTTTTATCCTTATATAGATCCCAAGAGCGAGGGGTCCTCTCTCTCATGTACCTATTAAACGCTTTCCTTGTCTCTTTCTTCATAGATTCCAATTCAGTGCACCACCAGGGTGTTGGATCCTTTTCATCTATGATTGTAGCGGGACAAGCCAGTTTGAAAGAGTGAGTTATCGCAGAATTCATTTGTTCCACCGATCGCTCTATCTCAATCGTGTTATTAGGTATTTCCCCTGAAATTTCCTCGATCTGTTCCAATAAACACATTTCATACTTAGTACGGTCCGTATTCCTTGGCACTCTAATACGTTTGTTTTCGCTACTCGGTTTCGTGCCATACAGAATTCCAAACTGAATAGCCCTGTGATCAGACATGGTTAGTCTGTCCACCACTCTCCAGTTCTGAATTCTGTGCAGCATATTGACAGAGCTCAGGGTAATGTCTATCACCTCAGCCCTTCGCGCATCAACGAAGGTGGGAGCCACCCCTATATTAGCTATTAACAAGTTGTATCTTTCAACAAATTCCAGCAGCTGCTGTCCTCTGATGTTGTCATCTGTGCTGCCCCACACAGTATTATGTGCGTTGGCATCACAGCCTAATATCAGACCTATACCTCTTTCTTTACAGTATTTTACCAGGTTCTCTACTTCCATTGAAGGAGGTGGTTCTGGTGAGTCGTAAGGGAGGTACGCCGACGCGATTATAAATGATCCTGCCCCACTTCCAATCATTACTGCTGTAAGATCGGGCGAGCTTAGATGCGTCATTTGTACCGCATGTACACCATGCCGCACCAGGATACAAGTTCTTACCTTTCCACCCATCTGTACATAGTATAGATTGGCGGATTGTTGCGACAAACCCTTAATTTTGTTTTCCTTGGTAATCCAGGGTTCCTGTATCAATGCAATGTCGAGTTTTTCTTCCTCAAAGCATCTCATCATCATCGCTGATGCTGATATACAGTGATGAATATTCAACTGACACACATTCAGTGTTTGTTTGTGCGGCCCCACCTCCATCCCTGATAGATTCACCCTTACAGGTTCCTCTACCCCCGCATTTTGAACGATATTGCGCTCACTGTGCATTCCTCTGGAATTTAACGACAGCTTGTTCAAGACCGCAGCTGAGTTTCCCCCCTGCTTTCCTGATAGCCTCCGCGTCCTCCTTTGGACACCACACAGTAAGCGTCGTACCGCGCTCTTCCGCAGATCCAAAAGGCTGTGTGTAAGTGACCCTCCATTTGGAAGTGTCTTTTACACAGGCATTCTGTTTCTGCAGCCGCCTGAGAATAACATCCTTGCTCTCGGTACAGCCGTGAGCAAGGATAATCAGTCTCGCCTCATTGCGCATGACTCGCAGACTATCCACACGCAGTCTGGCACCTTCCCATAAGTTGGTCAGGTTTTCCTGCATGCCGATGAGCCAGCTCTTGGTCGATTGATTCCTACACGTCAGTGAAATAAATCCATCAACCAATTGAGTCTTGCCTATGAAGCCTATGTCTCCGGCATCATCACTAAGGTCGTCCAGAGCACACAAAAGAGATGCTTTGAAAGCATTCAGGTGTGTGACATCTAGAGGACCCTCACGAGACGCGTCGGTAACACCCAGGATGAGATCACCTCCGGCAACCTGTGCGAAGGATTTCTTACCCTGGTTAGGCTTCTGCTTCCTGTCTGCCTGGATAACCTCCTTTACAAGAGGTCCTCCCGAGACAACAGGCACCCCACATCGAGCTCCCTCCTCCAATGGTTGGACCGGCTCAGATGTTCCTGGGTTGACACCCTTAAACCTCTTCACTGGCCTTTCCATTTCCGGAGTTGTCTCCTCATGTGTCGACCCACCAGGTTGATTCGACATCTTCCCGGCGGCCTGCCTTTCCTTCCTCCGCCTCCTCTTCAGTCTCTGCTTTTCTCGCTTTTCAGCTTCTAGCGTCGACTTAGAGTCAGCATTCGGACTTTTCGCAGGCGACACTGCTAGAACTAACCTCTCCACACCTCGCGGCGTTTCATTGTCCGTTCGAACAGCGTCATCCTCAACCGAAGTACCTTTAGGAGCTAACCTCTCCACGCCTTTCGGCGCTTCGTTGTCCGTTCCTTCAGCACCTTCGCACACCAAGGCTCTGCATTCAGAGATTAACCTCTCCGACCCTTGCGAGTCGTTGATGTCCATCCCCTCCAACATCGCCAAGTCAAATTCTTGAATGTCTTGTAGATTTGCCATTCTTGATATTTTTCAAACTTCAGGTTTGGGTTTCCCGTTCTCGGACCACAGCCGAGGCAACAGCCAGCGTTACGCCTCCCGCTACTCCCCTCCCCCATAGGAGTGCCGAAACAATCCATCCGTCCTTCCCTCTCTTCGGGTCGCGAAGAAGACGACTTCGCTTCCACCCGAAAGTTCCATAGGCTTTCATGTAACTCCACCCCTGCGATCCTTGATGCCAGGCATGCAAGGCTTCCCCCCTAGTCTAACGGATCGCTACTCCGTAGACCGCGGTTCACTGGTTGCAAGAAAAGGAGCAAAGTGAAGTGTTGGATCCAGAACCCCGCAGGTGTACTCTCTCCTCAGTCACCAGCTCCAACCTCACACCCAGTCGCCGTGTCACCTATGCGGAGAGTTTCATAGGCGCCCACTGCCGAGGTACTCGTCCCGGGATGGGAACAGAGTTTTGCACAATCCGTACGGATCGTGCGACAGCACCCGCCCCATGGCTCAGCCTGCGTCCAAAAATCATTAGCAGTTTCCAGCGGTCACCAAGCGTGGAGGTGCCATGTTGACTTGTGAGAGGGTATCATGTAGTCTACTGGTATTTCGTAGACTATATGATACCCTCACACCACGACCACATGTTAACAAACGCAGTTAATTATGAATATTAATTAATCCTGAAAATGCATTTTCTTGTAACTTTAAAATGTGACCAAAATTAAAGAGTCTTGATGGAAAACATGAGTTTTTTATTCGTCAAAACACACCACTTTCATTGTACCGAATAAAATCATCACTTTTATTAAGACTTCCATTACTTTCTTGAATCCTAATTACTTCCGCTTTTCGCCTTTTTACTTTTGAGTTTACTTGTCCTTTTTTCGACCCTTAATGCTGCACGAAAATTCTGCTCCTTAATTCTTAAATCGTAAACGTCATCATCCCGTCACAGTTTTGGCTTTTTATTGAGCTGAAATAAATTGTGGTTGATCAGCAATGCTTAAAATAAATTAAATTTTATTTTGTTACCTTTTCTACAATGAATTTCGTCTTCGTTTACAAAATATTTGATATGAACTGACAGGACACAACAGCTGTTTCTTCCAGTTTGCCAATATTTTCAATGAAATCGAGACCAGACTACACGACGAGCAAACATCATTAATTTTTAACGACGTTCAGTTAATTATGTTTTAATTAGATTTTTCGAATATCATAGAGCGAATTATCACATGACACACGCATTAGTTAAACATAATCAAGAATGAAATGAATGAAATGGTTCAAAAATAAACTCTTTTATAAACCCTACCTAAATCGACCCTTCCTCAATTCGTACCTATCTGGAAAGTAGTGTAAACATATCTCCCATGTGTCTAGTTTATTCAAACCAAATTTCAGAAAAAAAATATTAAAAAATAAACAAGTTATGCATGGTTTACAATAGTTCACTTTTAATGGGCCACCCTGTATTTGAAAGAAAGTCAATTATTATAAATTTTCTTTTCGGTTCTCTTCATTTTCCGGTAACGTTTTCTGCTGCCCATAATCGCACTTATTCCTGCAGTTGGGATGAGACACATTTCGGGAAGATGGGGAGTTGGTACATAAACAGAACTTTCTTTTTTGATGTTCATCCGCCGTTGGGTAAAGTAAGTATACTCGTTTCATCTTTAGCGCCAACCCTGCTGCTCGCCAACTCTTCAATTTCAACGGATTGAACGCGTCTCTCGTTGCAGTTTGTGTAAAATTCAAGGATTTGAAAGTTGGCGACACAGTGTGGTATGTATAGCCATTGTGTCAGGCAGCGGCTGCGACCACCACCCGACATCTCTGACGGCAGTTTAATTAAAAGAAATGAAACGTAACTCAGTAAATTACCTTTGCAGATGTTAATCGCTCTTTCGGGCGTACTTACTGGTTATAATGGTACGTATCCGTTCGAGAAACCTGGCGATAAGTACAATGGAACAAGTTACGAGGGTATGAGGATGGTAAGTAATTCAAGGATAATTATTTAAGTCTGATGCAGAGTGCTGCCATTTTTTTAGGCGAAAAAAGGCTTTACATGGCTCCTAATTTCTTCTTTGTGTGTGTAGTCAAGTCTATGTATACCCCCAACATATAATAAAAAATTTAAAAGGGATAATTTCATGCAGTTATTAAGTACTCTATGATTTGATGAAATTCATAATATAGTCCGTTGTGAAAATTTTTGACACGCACTGCTCCTTACTTCACATTAATTTTTATTCATATAAGGAACATGCACGTCGGATACAACCAATATTACCATAGACTACATCAAGAAGAAGAAGAATTAAGAACGCTTCTAGTGGGAGAAGCAGTGGTTGATGATAGTAGGAGCCGTTGTAGGACCAATGGTAGAAGTAAATATTAATTGAATTTAATTTTCATATTGCAGTTCTGTACAACGCTGGGTGCACTGATTGTGCCAATGGTTTTCGATACAGTAAAGGACTTAACGGACTCCCAACAGGCTGCATTAGTGGCAGCTGCGTACATAATTTTTGGTAAGTACTCTAAATTAGTAAATTCACTTTAATGAAATACATATATTTGAATGCATAAGTGATCTAAGTGGCATAGATATAATGGTATTGTTAGCGAGTGAATTTATGCGGAAACTTGTTGCTTGTCATCGAGGTAAAATAGTTGGGACTTTTCATAAAGCAAAAGCGATTTCAGATTTCGGGTCTTTTTCATGTTTTTTTAGCACCTGTTCAACGTCGAATGAACTGAGTTTTAGGTTCTTTTGTCCCGCATTTTTTTCGTTTAAGCCATACGATTTGTTTTTCATCTGTTCGATTACTTAATTGATTCGGGAAAGTAATTCGATTTTCTAAGGGCAATCGACGTAGCAAAAAAAAAAAAATTTAAAATAATTTTGGATCGCTGATATGAGGTCAAAAACAAAAACAATTTTCTGGAGTTGCTCGCTGATTTCAAATTGCTAAAACAACCGCAAAAAGACCGGTACCGGTGCTGAAAAAAACTGGAAAAGACCTGTATTGAACAGTAGCTAAAAAAACGAGGTGTTGGTAAAAAACGCTGCGAGTGCCGGTGCATCGGGTGTTGAAGAAAATCGGTATACGGTACTGAAATCTGAGTAGCGAACAGACCTTCTCCACTATTACGCGTCAGGTTAGGCTAGACAGCGCGGTCAAAAGGCGAAAGTGACAAGGGATTCACACTCTCAATAATATTACTAAAAAGCCCTTGATTGGAATTAACCCTGAATTATTTTTGTTGGGATAATTTGCAATTTTTTGCTATAAACTATGTGTAAATACCTCAAATAACACAATTATTTTTAGTTTTTTTTTTATACGCATACCTAAATCAATGGAAAATGGAAAATCAATATCCTTAGCATAGAAAATCGATTGATATGAGAAATTATATTAACCAATTGTAAGTAGATTTAGTGTGATACGTCACCAGCGTGAGAGAATTTAACCATTTTCCGGCTAAATTGAGCTGGAATTTAGACTGTTAAGGCGGAGTTGTTTTTTCGGCCTTTTTTCTATGTTATGAGATCCAAATTCAATTTACTTAAAAATAGGTAAAAATGGGAACCTCTCTATGGCTTCTCCGATACATGATAATAACTAACTGCAATCAATCTGGTGAATAATTTGAAAAATCAAGGGCAGTTTCTTAAATTAAATTCTTTGCAGAGTATATTCGGAGAAGCACTTTTCAATCGAAACCCTGCCAATTCAAAGATTGGTAAAGCAGAAATGTATGCAAAAACTTTAATTAAAATGTTCGGAGTACCATTTCGAGCCGTGGAAAAAGTATAGACGGCATTTTATTCGTTTGAATATTCGCAAGTGAACGAGTAGAATAAATAATAGATAGTGCAGTAGTTCGTCCAGTCCAGTCCAACAACTCAGACAAAATAAGGCGTTTATTAAAATACAAAAATCATATCTATTAATCATGCAATCTTTCTGGAGGATATGAAAATTTACAATCGTCTAGTGAAAAGGATTAACATATGTAATTATGTTCACTTTTATGGAAAATATGTTTCAGATATAAGTAAATATTCAGTCAAATTGAAATGTTTACCGATAAGGTATACACTTTCCAAAATAAACTCACTTATCGACGATGATATCGGTGAGGTATATCTTGTTTTCGGATCACCAAATTCTAAATGCTTCTAACATAAAATAAACTCGCAAATGAACAGATCGTGTGAATAATATAGCTATGGGAATGAATGTCTTTTCTTTGTCATACGTTGGAAATGATGAACAATTTTAAATTAATTTAATTGGTAACGATGTTCTATTTAAATCCTCATAGAAGGATCTGGCTTAACAAGAAACCAATGCAAGATGCCGGTGGTCTGTTTGGTGTAGTGGTTAGTGCGCTCCCCTTCGGCGTATAGGGTCGTGAGTTCGAGTCTCGTCGTGATAAATTTCAGTTTATGGTACTTTTCAAACTCACGGCCTATGATATGATCTCACCCAGCTGCTAAGCAAGTACCCATTTATGGGGATAAATGACTGCAAAAAGCAGTTAAGATCCTAGAAATTGGATATGATTAACACACTCCACAAGAAGTTTAAATAAACCAGAGAGAGATTAGATTAAAAAAGATCTTTGCCTAATGACAGTTGCCAGGAATGCCGTCGATAGCTTTCGCGGGGACTGGGCAATGAAAAATTGTGCGTTTGAATCGTTGGTGCCTGGCAATGACCTCAACGACATCGGGTCGACTGTCATATTTACGGAAAGCTCATCTCCCTTGTCTCCTCGATGACGCTAGACGCGCTGATACTCTGCCCCTTTTTTATCTTCCCGAAAATGCTATTTCGTTATTTGGGTTGGGGGCATGGCAGAAAATAGACCGTCGCTATCGTCGGGCAGGGTTTACTGCCTCTAATAGCCGCATTTACCATGATTTTCGCCCATGGGTTGAGAGTGGGGCTAATATTTCTTATCCAATCGGCGGTGGTTTCTTTGTCATAGTTGACTGGTAGAAATACGGCCGGAATCGAATAATTCCGATTTCCTTGAAAACTGTTTTAAGCTAGCTGCTCCCAATGGGCCCCGCAGGGGGGTCGGTGTCCTTGTGACATCAACCAGAAATGGCTGTATGTAGTGGGACAAAGATCTTTGGTGAGCTATGACACCACGGACCTAGTAGCGCAAGGGGGCCCCTGGTACAGTTGATACGCCATGGCGAAGATCTGTACAAATACCATTCGGGCGATGACGTTCCCGAGCTCCCTAGTCATGTACGGGTGGCTCTTGGCGTGACCTACCTCCTCCCACAACTTACGGGAGGGAAGTCACTAAAGGCCGAGCACGTAAACGGTGTTCCCTGGTGGGGGTTCACCATTACGGTTAATCGTGTGAGCCTCGGAGCTGGCGGCTTCGCATAACCCGAGCCCTAAAGGGGTTAGTTAGGGAGAACGGCCTTGGTGGTAAATGCCTATGCGCCTATATCTAACTAGTTTGTGAATTGATGACTACACTGCCCGAATCGCATTGCTGACTAGTAAACTGAAGGGGCCGCCTGGATGTGAAAAGCAGCGCTACTCGTCTGCTTTAAGCAGACGAGTAGTCACAGGTTCAACGAGCCTGGGATGTGCACATCTGAATTCTACGTGAGGCTTAACCAATAGGGGGCCGAAGGAGGATCACACCTGCTATAGAGAAGTCTTTAGCGAATAGTGTACCTCGGGGATGGGCGTACCCAGGAGACCAGGGTCTCTACCCATCAAGGCGTTGGACTCGAGGTGGCTGGAGGTTGTTAAGCAAGTTATCGAGCTGGTGATGCAACCCCGGGGTTGGGTTCCTGAAGGTGAGTGCATTCGCCGGATGGAGAAATCCCCTTCTGGCAATAAGACCTTGCCAGTAAAACGCCGAAGGTCCAAACAGTCCGAAGGACCGGGAGATCAAGGCCGAAAGGCTAGGTGCTCCCCTGACGGTAAACCTCGTAGATGGTAAACTTGCTCCCAATGGGGTCTGTAAGGGAATGCACCATATAGACATTTTGCTATTGTGTTAACAGGTTTTCCCGGGAGCCTAACAAAAAATATATAATGCCAAAAGGTTCGTAGCTGACAACGTCACCGGGGGTTTATTTCGGTTTCGTTTTTGAACAGCTATAGGTTTTCTCATGGCATGGCGTCCCGATTGGGGTTAGGAACCTTTGCGATCCTGGTCTTTTTTACTGAAGACCGTGTGCTTTCCGGGATACACACAGTTACACATTTTGCATGTTAGCGGCCAAACATCCTCTTGACCACAGACACGTTTGAGAATTCTTCTCTCCTATTTCCTTAGTTCCCCTTCACAATACTTGGGGAAAACGGTGACACCATACTCCCGCCCCATGCCAAGAGATGTCAAAGTCTTGTTGTCTGGTTTATGTAGTGATGTTTGGGGATTTAGTTTATAATGGATAATTCCCGACCCATGCGGATAAATACACTGCCTGTCATAACTATAACCGCACCATAAAACAGACTTATCCTATAAAATTCAAAGAGAGCACAGTTATTCCACATACTATAAGCATAAGGGATATTAAAAAGACAAATAAATTCACAAGAAGTTTCCTTATATTTCAGTCCGTTATTCCTCTGTCGTGCTCTGTGGCCGTGATCGCTCGGTCGCCACTCTGTGATATAGAGACTCATAGAGAAACGAGTTTCGAAACTCGGCACGACTCGTCGCAAGTTTATTATTCAGAAGAAGATGATAAGAGATATTCTTATCATAGAATAATAAACTAATAATGCGACTAGGAAGTGGTACGGCTGACAACCGAATCACACTCCGAATTCAGTTGTCTTTGTAACGTTGACGATTACACATGGTAGTCGCCAGCGCACCATGCTCCACTAGGAGTTAGGGTAATAAAAGAAGATTCCTCTGTAAAGGAAAATGTAAATAAGCACTTGCAACTAGTATGAGAAAAACTGATAAAAAAGCGGAAATTGAGGAAATTATACGTATCGTATAACGTTTCTTAAAGATTTTCTGTTTAGTTTTGATGAAGGAGAGGCCACCTCCGTAACATTTGTTACATTAAAACCTTCTTGAAGTGCAATTTTTAGTGGGAGATGATGCAATCTCTTGCTACAAAATCCGCAATGTGTCACGTCTTCTGTATTAAAACAAAAACAGTTTATGGTCAGGATATCCCAGATAAATTTAGAGGTGTATACAACAACTTTTAAATACCTACATACATACATGTACAACCCTGTTTAACACTTTAAGGAACTTTGACCGAAATTTGTATTGAGATCTATGGAAATCCGGCAAGTGCTCATTAAAAGTATTAGCCAGGATAGTCTACCTACAAACAGTTGATTTTGTCAGTATAGGAAAAATTGGATTGTCCTGACGATAAACAGCTTCCATTTTATACAGAAAATAGGACACATAACGGGTTTTTAAGCAAGAGAATGCATCATCTCTCAGCACTCGCCGTACTTAAAGTTGGTTCCAAAGGTACAAATGTTAGGGAGAGGGCCTTCCATCTATCCAAATTAAATTAGACAGCAAACCTTGGAGAAGCATTATTACGTATACAATTTATAAAAAAAACGATTTGAAGAGCTTTGTATGTAAAAGAAAAAGTTTTGGATGCTTAGGGGTTAATAAACAAAAAAAAAACTCGTAAAATTGTTTTTGATTTCGTGGAAAATAAACAAAACAATACTTCAGAGTTTATTTTATTCCAGTTATTAATTTCCTCAATTTCGGCTTTTCAGTTTTTCCCATACTTGTCCCAAGTGCGGCTATAGTTATGACAGACGGAAAATTTAGATTTTCCTTTACAGAAAAATAACGGTTTGAAATATAAGGAAACTTCTTGTGAATTTATTTGTCTTTTTAATATCTCTTATGTTTATGGTATGTGGAATAACTGTGATCTCTTTGAATTTTAAAGGATCAGTCTATTTTATTGTGCGGCTATAGTTACGACAGGCAGTGTAGTTCGGCGAAGCGTGCTGTTGATCTGAACGTCTCTACAAAAAAAAATCTTCCCGGGGGATGTGGTAAAATAATAAGTAAGAAGCGAGTTTTATTAAAAATCTGGGTTTTTGTAAAAAAAAAGTTTTTTTTTAACAACCGAATGAATGTAAGTTATCTGTTCAAGCTTATGCGAACTCAGTGTGTACAATTATTTATATTATTTTTAAGTCTTAAACCAAGATCTACTCCATTAATTAAATAATGTGTATTACTAAATTCCAACTTCAAACGTATTTTATTTTGTTTCCAGATGTCGGCATGTTGACTTTAAATCAATATATTCTGCTCGATCCCATTTTGTTGTTTTTCATGACGGGCTCCATCTGGGGAATGGTGAAAGTGTCGAGGTACACTGAATGTGGACATTCATATGCTGGACGATGGTGGTTCTGGCTCTTCTTCACCGGCACAATGTTGGCTTGCACGATTAGTGTAAAGTTTGTGGGTCTATTTGTGGTTATACTTGTTGGTCTACACACTGCTTTTGAGCTGTGGAATGTGCTTGGTGATTTGGACAAACCCGTTGTAAGTAAACTTAGAACAGGCTGAATCACAGTTTCATCATAATTCAAAATATATTAATAGTTTACCATTATTTATATATGTATTTATTATCCAATTAGAAATTGCAGTTTTACAAAAATCATATAGGATATACGTTTCAATCAGTCCTAACAATAATTTAGCCAGTTTGCTAGTCCTCAGGAATGAGGCATCCAGTCCATTGTTTTTCCCATTACTGTTTGCATCAATACACATATCCTGATGTTAATTAAATTTTCAATTTCGATATTGCTTTTCAGATAGAAACCTGTAAGCAACTGATATGTCGTGCGATTTCATTAATACTTTGGCCGATGTGTCTATATTTGCTATTCTTCTACATCCATTTGTCGGTCTTGAATCGGAGCGGGAATGGTGATGGATTCTACAGTTCTGGATTTCAGTCAAGACTTATCGGAAATTCCTTATATAATGCAAGTATGCCCAGACAAGTAGCGTATGGTGCTGTTGTTACGTTCAAGAATCATAAAACAGGAGGCGGATACTTGCACTCACATTATCACCTGTACCCCAAAGGCGTCGGAGCCAGGCAACAGCAGGTGAGTTCTTCAACGTTAAAAGACATTTTCTCACAGGGATCTTGCTATCTGATTTATTGTCCAGATTGAAATTTGATAGCTCAATCGAGTACAAGATAAAAGGATAAATTTTCGGATGAAGCATGTAGTTATGGAAATTAAAAGATATGAGAATAAAATGCATTTATTGAATACAAGAAACATGTTTTGGGTGCAGCCACCGCTCACCACGACACTCCCGTGGGACCCTCTACGCTGCCGTCCACTTTTCCTTTTAAGGATGAAACATTATCAAAATAGAATATTTTTAACATTATTCCAACACAAAAATTTTTGCATTTTGCAATTATTTTCCAATTATGCAACGATCTTGAAACACCAACCTTCAATTGCCTTCAGCTATAATCGTAGCATCATCGTGTCAAGGTTTTTCACTATAATTTGTGATAACTATGATAAGGCTGGAGGAGCTACCCGGATTAATACTCCTGGCATCTCTCGTATGCATTTCAGTTTGCATCACTTCAGCAGTTGTGGTTTCCTTGCATTAATCTATTCTACTTTTCATTTCGTTTTTCGGTTTTTCGTCATCACTTTTATTCGTGGGGCTGATTCAATGCTGGATCCGGCGCACTTTATCTTGGGTGGTTAGATAACAACGTACACTCACAAGGACGAGAATAATAAATGGTTGATAAAACCGTACAATAAAGAATCCGTGAGCGATGTCCAGTTACTTAAGCATGGTGATTTAGTTCGTCTAGAACATGTCCAGACAAAACGTAATTTACACTCACATCGAGAACAGGCACCACTTACAAAGAAGCATTTTCAAGTCACCGGCTATGGAGAGGTAAGAAAAGAATAGAAATCGGTATAATTTAACCTTCGGGCGGGCGCAATGCATCTGACAGATTAAGTGACCAGTTTTTGTCGCGCCAATCAGCGATATGAAAAGGGAGAGATTTGAAACTCACAGTAGCTTAATCTTTATCGATTAACTACCCAAAGCAGTTTTCAGTTTCGGTCTACCATATATCTGAGGGGCGGGAGGGGATGAAATAATCTCTCAGATGTATTGCGCCCGATTGTGTTATTTTCTCCTTTTCTATGAAAATGTCCACATGTTATACTCTTCACATTGCGTAATAACGTTGTGTTGACTTTTAGGTTCACCAAATCGTTCAATAGTGTGTTTTTAGTAAAATAAGCTCACATTTTTCAAGCGGTCGAGTTGTTGGAGGTTTTTTAAATATTGAAGCGAATGAATGCGGAATATTCTTAGAAAATTGAAAATGTGAAGGGTATCAAACTTTGTGAGCCAGTTTTTGTTTCTAGAATTTCGTAGAACTGTCTCAAAAAGGCAATGCAACAATAAATAAGAGTCTAAAATATGCAGAAGCTTAGTTTCATCCTTTTTTCTGCACTTAATCTGTCAGATGCATTGCGCCCGATCGTGTTAGGATTAGTATTGCGCCCGCCGGAAGGTTAAGATTTTGGTACATATAATATATAATTGAATTATATTTTTTCTAAGTTTTACAAAAAAGCGCATAATATGTACTTTCATAAGTGCTTTTCGTTTTCATAATTCTCACATGAAGTTCCCCTAAAATTTATTAACCAAAATCCGTACTATCCCACGCTGGAGTACACATCCTCGCCGTATCATTCATTAGCAAACTCTTTAGTGGCTAATAAATTAAAACAAGCGACTGATATATTTGTTTTCTCCCTTTGTTTGTTTCCTTACATTTTTTCGTACTCCTGGTTTTGGACATTGCAACCTGAATGCTTGGTTTTGGCTTTCCGTCCTTGACATTCTTATTCTGTGCGGTGCTTAACTATGAGTGCAGAATGGCATAGGTGATGCCAACGATGTGTGGAAAGTTCTAATTGTCGGCGGCAGACAAAACGACTCGGTACTAACAGTTACGAGTAAACTACTAATTGTTCACTATCTCCAGAATTGTGCAGTCACGACGAGCGGAAAGCAATTACCAAAATGGGGTTTCGAGCAGCAAGAGGTATCCTGTAATCCCAACCTACGAGACAGGAATGCATATTGGAACGTAGAAGATAATTTCCATGAGAAATGTAAGTCCTGTTAGTGGTCATGTATCGTGCCACCAGCAACGGCCACGAAGGTTCCCTATGGTTAGCGCCAACGTAGTGCCACAACGAACGTGGATAGTACACTTAATTTTATAGAGTGCAAAAGTTTACTAAGATGAAATTTACGAGCTTACTAATTATTGTGTATTTGTTTGTTCACCCAACAGTACCCAACGTCAGTTTTAGCGTTTACGCACCAGGCTTCATTTCAAGATTCCTGGAATCGCATGCTGTTATGTTTCAGGGTAATTCTGGACTAAAGCCAAAGGAAGGAGAAGTTACCAGCCGACCATGGCAATGGCCTATTAATTATCGGGTAAGTATGAATTACTGTTTCAAGTGGAGGATAATGCTTAATTTAAATGTTGTTGTTTTTTTAAATATTGGCGATGTGAGATGAAATGAATTGTACTATAATTAACTTCAAGGGTTAGTTGAAATTGAAAACGCTAGGGTTCACTTTTTCTTTATTTAGGTTTTAATGAATTTACCACAATCTAATTAATTAATGGGATTTAATTCAACCTCATTTTGTTTTGTCAAAGATGGGGACCTGGGGATTACACATTCTTAAATATGAGTTCTGACTAAACCCTTGAACCTCGTATTTTTTCATTTTTTATGATTAATGCAAATACAGATACATATATCAGGCGGATAAACACATTAAGGCCCGTATATGTAAACGTTCCTTAGGGAAGCATTAACTCAAGGCGATCTTAAGTCAAGGAAACCTTGAGTCAAGGAATGCAATGTCATTTTCAGTAATTAACCAAAAAAATACTTTTCCAAGTATATACATTATATATATAGGTATGTATTTTTTCAAGTATATTTCAAATTTGAATAATTTGTGATGTACCTAAATATTACACTGAAAAAAATGGTTTAGACTTTTTATCTAAAGTGAAGTAGTTGACTTAAATTTAGATAGTTTTACCAAAGAAATAGCTGATTTCTCTAATCTTCGTAGCTGAAAATACTATTAAATTCGTTCATTTAACCACGCAAGATTAGAAGAAAAAGTTTAGTCAATTCTTCCACAAAAGTTGTTGATTGTACTATTCAAATATAAAATTTAACTACAAACAATCGTACTTTTTTTTCCACACAATTTAGCTATCCAACATTTAACAATTTATAGATAATGAATAGCTGTCTTTACAAATGAATTAATTGAATTTGCAAATATAGTAGATGTTTCAACTAATGACGAATAGAAAAATTATCCATATCTTCGTAACTGTTTCAACTACATAGAATCATAAGCTGAAAATCAACGCGAACTTTAGATGAATTCGACTATTTCTTTAGATAAACATTCTATTTTTTTTCTCTGTGTAGTTCTCAGTTCTCATCCAACAGAAGATATAAAACTGAAAATGCTTATATCAGTCATTCTCAAACTAATTTTGACCGCGGACCCCTTCACACATGTGAAGCCTGTTCAGGGACCCCCAACTGAATTGCAAGCCTTGAATGTTGAAATATTTAAAAATAGATACAAAATAAAAATAGTTTTGATGTTTTAACAAAATTTGTTATCCAAAAATATAAAAAAAGTTACATCATAATGTTCAGTGCGATGTGTGTACTTGATGGGATGATAAGAGTTTGTTGATGTCGGGTTCCATGTTTTTCAGTGGTTTCTTTCTCATAACGGCGCTAAAGCCGCGCTCAAATAAATACAATGAGGGAAAAGGGTCTCAACCGTGTCCCACAATTACAGGATACAGACTTATTTTTTGAAGCCAAAATGCCTGATACCTTTTCTCGAATTGAGGTTTCCACTCTTCATTCGTTGACAACTCAATAAGTTGCTCCTTCCTGAGAATGTCTCTTTCTTGACTATATGAAAACCGATTTAACCCCCAATCAGGAATATTGAGTTTAAGAATATCTTCGAACCCTCTTTTAAAATCCGAATGAAGTTCCCCAAGGTGCTCGCAGTAAACCAAAAGGTTTTTTATTTTGTTTAGGCAAATTTGCATGATTTGGAAACTGAGAGCACTCGCCTATTCCTATGCTCTGATTGAACAATACAAGCTTCGTCACAAACGCGAATATGTCGGTCATGTAAGCTATACCTATAGTTTAATTAATACTTATTAATTTGAGTTTTAAGTCATTATCGGCTCCTTTTAAAAATTCCAATACAGGATCATACTGTAAATAAAACCAATCTGAACATGTGCCAAAGAGTCGTGTAGCCGTCAGATTTTTGGCTACTAAGTGCGGTCGATGTATGACACAATGAACTGCTAAAACATTGGGTACGTCTTTTTTTATGAAGGCCAGAAATCTCCGATATCGTCCCACCATTGGCGGAGCAGTAGAGTATATTTTTTGAATCAAAAAAAAATTTAAGTTCGTTATATATTGTCTCGCCTTTACTGTCTCCAAGCATTTTGCAAAAAAAAACTTCCTGGCCAATTTGTTTTTGTTTGATGAAGCTTACATAAACAAGGAGCAAAGATTCGTTCACAGAAATGTTGTCGAAGCACCTGATCGATTCTGATGTCGCTTCAACGTCCTGTTGCGTCTTTATGCTTTTCAAAATGTGGTGGAGCTTAGAATCCGGTCGGGGAACATAGCAAAGAAAGCTTTAACAGTTCAATGATTTGTGAAATTCTATAATTTCAATGAATTTGAATCTGCCGGTGACATACTCTGAACGAAATTTCGTGTTTTTTCCTACCGGTTATCGATTTCTGATGTTACCGTTGAGGGCATATTTTCGCATCTTAAATTCTTTCGCATATTTTTGTGGAATTCAGTTATCTATGAAATACTCGTAGATGGTGTCTCTCGTAAAAATTAATTTTAAATGGCTAATAAATATTTGATTTTATCGAAATTTTTCGTCGACTCCCTAATTGGCTTCACGGACCCCCAAATTTTTTCACACCTCCCGCGGACCCCCAGCACGGCTTTGCGGACCGCAAGGGGTCCGTAGACCACTTTGAGAATGCATGGTTTATAGTGTAAAAACCAAGTAATAAGCCTAGTACATGAGATTGCAAAATGTGGTGGAGAATTTTTTCCCCATTTTTTTGTGTGCTGAGCAAGAATCTTAAGCTTCACACTAAAGTTTCGTTGAGGAACAGGGCTATACTAAACTATAAATTGCATTTGTAATTATGTACTGTGCGAAATACAATTAAAAGGAAAAGTCTCAAGAAATATTAAAATGATTAACTCTGAATAAAGTTTACAAACCAAAAATACTGAATAACAAAATTGTTCCAAGTCATACCCTGGATCAATTTCTAGGATCATCATTTTGTATGGGATTTCCATTAAATCTGGAAATTATCCAGTAAGTCGAAAAGCACTATTAGCCCTATTCGACTCACTGGATCATTCCCAGATTTATTGGAAATCCCATACAAAATGATAATCCTGGAAGTTGATACAGAATATGACTTGGATCATCTGCCAAACTAATCCCCTAGATGTCTCCGCGAACAATTTCCCTAAAATTTCCCGTATGTCATTTTGTTATTCAGTATTTTTGGTTTGTAAACTTTAATGAGAGTTAATCATTTTAATATTTCTTGCTACTTATCCTTTTAATTGTATCGCGCACGGTGCATAATTACAAATGCAATTTATAATTTAGAATATCGCGTTGAGGCCAGATGACACGATAGTCAGCTGTTAACCAATTGGGAATGCTATGGTGTCCCCTTTGGGGGGGGGGGGGTGGTTGATAACGTCCAACGAATTAATGGCAATTGACGTTATTTCGTCGTAAAAAGGAAATAATGGCAATTGACATTAATTCCTTTTGCCAAAGGGAAAAAATCAGTTGACATTAATTCGCTTTTGAAAATATTTTTTTCCCTCCCAGTGGATCGGCATATATTAAATATTTGTTTGTTCGAACATCACGAAATGAAGCTTTTAGGGCGTCTTTGATGAATGGAGAATGCATTGTCCTTATAAAAAGCATGTTTCCTGTTTAATACCAAACTTTTTTATTTGGACAAAACTGAAATTTGACAAAAATATTCTC
Organism: Microchrysa polita; assembly: GCA_949715475.1. NCBI lineage: Eukaryota > Metazoa > Arthropoda > Insecta > Diptera > Stratiomyidae > Microchrysa > Microchrysa polita. The sequence continues at coordinate 50,812,371 of OX454421.1, forward strand.
ATGGAGGATTCAACTATTTGTCTACAAAAAGGGTACAAAATGCTTGAGTATATTTCGGCTGCTTTTTGGGATATTTGAAGACAGGTTTTTCATTTTTGCAGGGTTGTAACAATACTTCGCGCCCATTTTCCATACAAATAATGCAATTAATATTGTTTTCCACTATCAGGTTCTGCAAAGTTTAAGGAAAGATTCCTCATCGCTGTCACAGTTATTTAGGTCTGTCTGTCCAGTATTCTCAATTAGCAAATTGTTTTGCCAATTAGTTAATTCATCTGCAACGCTTATCTGGCCACTTCGCCGCTTGCTTATTATCTCGTTTATTTGCCTCGATCTGGTTCGTTTCCTAGGCCAGCGATGGAGGCCTAAAGCATCGAGGCTACTTCTAAGATCGCCAGATTTAACCACGTCTTCGTTTTGAATTACTGACAGGAATTTAAAGAGGGTACCATGTCTTGCTAGCCTATTGCTAAGGTGGGAATGGTAGCTCTCCGCCGCACTCGTTGTCCTCACAGATTTATTCCAAATGGAAAAATTAGTAGGCGGCTCCTAAATAAAACACATAATAATGCTTTCAGGCTGCTATTTATGTATATCAGTTAACTATAAGTTAGCTATAGGGTCTTGTCTAATAATAATAATGGAACATTCTGTATTTACCATTCATGGGAGCACTAACAATAAGCTTCACCACCCAGAGCGAGCAAAGCGAGCGTTCTATGGTGAGATACCGAGAGTTGTAAACCCTTAAGCTGCGGAGCGAGTGTAGCGAGCGAAGTTCACGCAGGAAATTGGCTAGGATATTTCTACAAATACTAATTTGTTTTTACGTGAGCTTCGCTCGCTACGCTTGCTCCGTGGCTGAAGGGCTTACAATCTTCATAATTTCTACCAATAACGCTTGCTTCGCTCGCACTAGCAGGAAAAGTTTCTTCTACGTGCTCGTTTTGGGTGCGGCATTCATAATGGAAATCAAGAAACTTTTCCACACAGAGCGGCTAGGGCTCTAGGTTGTTGTGACATTAGTTTTGATTGGAATTTATGCAAAAAAAAAAAAACAAATTTCTTAGGGGAACCTCATTTAGGGGGTTGGGTTGTTGCTGCACCATGATCCCATGGTCCGATTCCATTCATATTTACACGAATGTTTTGTGCTATTAATAGAAACACATTTTTATATGAAATCTGGTTGGAATTGGTGTACACGTAAGAAAGTTACTTGTATAAGAACCTAACTTGGTGGGTTTGATTTGTATGACGGCCCCATAACTTTAGGTCCGATTACATTCATTTTTGTATATGCTTTGTGCCATCAATTGAAACACATTTGTGTCATGTTTTGCCGAAATTGGTGCACAAATCAAAAAGTTTTTCATATAACTATTTTGGGGGGCTGGGTTATTTTATGGCAGTCCCATATCACCATGGTCCGATTCCATCTATTCTTGCAAATGTTTTGTGTCATCAATAGAAACACATTTGTGTTGAAATTGGTGCATAAATAAAAAAGTTTTTCTTAGAAGAACCTAATTTGGGGGGTTGGGTTTGTAGGGCAGCCCCATGGGCCGATTCCATCTATTATATGATCTGTGAATTATAGCGATACTGCTTAAAGCATGTCATGTTTTCTCTAATTTCTAATATGTTCATGGGCAGGCTTTCACAGAAATGTACATTTTCGTAAGTATAAGCCAAACAACGGGAAAACTCGTGTTTTTTGCGATTTTGGCCTTGTTGAGCAACGAAATTTTGGTGGGAAGCTCCAGATTGAAGCTCAGCACCCCAATAAACATACGAAACAAAAAAAAGGATCTCCACCACGTTTTGCAATCTGAAAACACCTATTAACTACACTATTATCCGTAAAGTCGAAAATTTTTCTCATTGAACCCTTGACTTAAGGTGCCCTTAACTCAATACATATAACCTTAACTCAAGGTGACCTTAGCTCAGGGATACCTTAAATCAAGGAATGCCATGATGTATTGTATTTTTTAAATAAAACTCAAGGTAGGTAACAGTAGGCCTGTTCGGTACTCAGATTTAAGTATCGGATCGGTTTTCTTTAGTACTCGGTGCACCGGCACCCGCATTTTTTTTTAACACCCGTTTTTTTTAACCAAGAGCCGATTTTTTTCTGTACCGATTGGATGGTTAAAAAAACCGGGACCGGCCGATGGTATAAAAAAACGGTGCACCAGTGTTGGGGAAAAAACGGGACCGGCCCATGGTTAAAAAAAACTAGAAAAAAAACGGGATATTCGTACTTCCACATATTAGTACCGGTGCTGATTAAACACCGGTTCTAAGCCGATGTACCGGTGTTAGGAACAGGCCTAGGTAACAGGCTATCTTGACTTCAAGTGAGAGTGAATTAGTGGAGATGTCAAGTATTCTTTGCCATCGAACTTCACTTGATTTCACGGAATGTTCATAAATTCAAGTAAGTAAGGTCGCTTTAAGTGAAGGGTACATTTTGGGTAAACGGGCGACTATTTTCAATTAGTTTATCATCTGTTAAGAGCGCGCCAATAAATTTTTCCCTAATAATTCACGTTCTCACTAAAATACTTTTAAAAATAAATTCTTCTTCTTCTCAGTACCGTATAGCCCCATGTGGGGCCATGGTGCGTTAACTCAGCCGTTTATAGGCAATTTCGAGTCAACGTTACATTTCATATCATCTCGGAGTGTACATAATGTTGCAAGCATTATATACCTATATATTTCCTATCCGCACATGTTCGGAAATTTTGGACCACGCCGAGATTCGATCTCCGGACTTCTATATTACTAGCATCGTAGAGTGCGACTCAACCAAGTGAGCCACAGAGCTAACAAAAATATTACAATGACATTTCGTTTCTTGACTTAAGGTCTCATTAGGTATTTCCTTGGCTAAGGTCGCCTTGAGTAAGGGTTTCCTTGAGGCACGTTTATAAATACGGGCCTAAGCATTTGTGTCAAAGTTAAGAATAGCGTTCATTAATGTTATGAACAATTCATCAATATCGATATTTATTGCGCGTTGGTACTGCTATCATTAATGATGATGATGAGTTCCGCTCCACCGCTCGAAATACGTACTCCAGAGGTAGGTGGAAGAACGTCGGATCTGCTTCATCAATTCAATGCGAGATCCAAATAGATTTACGAGTCGACACACCCAGCAGTATGTAGAGACTCTCCTTACTATGCTTCAAAAATTCAGCTGGAATGTTAGCAGCGCTCGGCGCATTGGGGCCGGAGTGCCGAAAGTCAGCCAATTGCTGAAGGGTTTGTCGGGTGGCGGCATTTGATTGAACATTTGGAAGCTCTTCAAAATATGAGGCCCAGAGTTTATTGTTGATTTTGTGTCGATGTCGCTGAGAGGTTGGCATCCTTATCGTAACAACAGAGGTCGTGTTTTTCAACATCGGGGGCAGGTTTGCTGACCTAGACGCGCAAAAAAAACCATCGAGGGTAGCATCCAGGTTAAATTTCAAATTCTCACGTAGGCATTGTAATTTATTTCAAAATGTTGTTCATTTATATTAAAGCCTCGTTTTCACTTTACAAATGCAAAAGTTTAAATTCTATTTTTTCATTAAAAACATATTTTTATGTGCGAACCATAATTTTTTCAAAATAAGAAAGTGGTAAACGACACTTTTAGCATGAATTTATAAGCAAAAACAAGTTTTTTTGCACACACTTGTATGCATCATGTAAACTATGCCTTAGGGCTCCATGACACAGTCATATTTATAGTCATATTTCTAGTCATATAATTAAGCCTACTCGATTCATTCAGTTAATTTTTTACACGTACACTAAACGAAATCAAGTAGGCTTAAGGATATGATAATATCTATTATAATATATATTACGAATATATGACTGTGTAATAGCGCCCTTAGAAGCTTTTCAATTTAAAATTTAATTTTGGAAAACGTACTAGAAGTGATTGGGATTGCATACATTTAGCCGAATTTTCAAAAGCTCATTCAAACTAAATAGCCTGCTTTTCGGGTTTGAACTGCTAACCTGAATAAGGCTCCAGGTTAGCATTTGTATGAAAATTACCCCTTATAGTGCAGGTTAGCTGTTAAAAAACGCGGCCAGAGTTGTTTTGGGTTTTTATCCATAGTTTTTATAGAATTTATTTGGTTATACACGTTTTCTAGCTCTTACCAGCTAGTCTTTGGTTAATTTGCTGCGCCTACTAGTCAGATTTATACCATACTCGCCTGACCTCGGGATGCATGTTGGGGCAGTAGTCGATAGTGTATGCATTGCTCGTCCAACCATTAATTTCTTGTGTTCAACGGCTTTATAACTACAACTTACGACCCCTACGATGATTTCATTGAGTTCTTTCTAGAGGTCAAGAGCAACTTTTTTGCGGATTTTTTTCCTCGTAGTTGCCGATATTTCTCGTCAACAGGGGCAGTATAGGTAGATGCAACCGTCGTAACATCATTTGTAAGTTCGTCAACCGCGATGGTTTTTGGCGGGTTGCATCTCGATTTATGTACCGAAGAAACTTCTATACACCTATAGAGATTCATAGAGAATCGAGTTTCAATACTCGGCATGGCTCGTCGTTATTCAAAAGAAGATAAACCATACAAATTCACGCAAACCCTGTTTCAGCATAGCTTGTTTTGCTGACTTTGCTCTTATTATGAGGTGCGTTCCGACTCACAAGATTCTACGCTTTGATTTTAATGAACTTTGTTTGAAAAATTGAGTAAAATTGTGACCTCCAGTAGTTGCCCTATACCAGCTTTCGTTTCCGACTTTGTCGTTAAGTCTCCCAGCAGCAGCTTGACGTCGTTTGATGGAAGTGAGTCGAAGAGTGTTTCTAGTTGGTTATAGAACTCGTCCTTATTCGCGTCTTCTTTTACTTCTGTAGGGGTATGCGCATTGCTGAGCCACAGATTAGCGAAACGGGTCTTGATACAGATCGCACATAGCCGCTCGTTTAAGGGTTTGAAGCCGATAACGTGATCATTGAGCTGCTTACTCACGATGAAAGTTACTCCAAACTCCTTGTTGCCCTCCTCTTTTCCAAATAGAGTGCGAATTACGGTAGCTAATGTCGCTTCTGAGCCATTTTGTTTCCTGGATTGGAACTATGCTCAGCTTGGATTTTTCTACCTGATCCAGGAGAGCCCTTAGGGCCCCGGTCTATCCAGGGAACGTGCATTCCAGGATGCGAAAGAGTAATCAGTTATTCGTTTGCGGGGTTGTCGTTGTTCTCCATCCTTCCAATCCGAGGCTTTCGTTTCGGGTTTCGTGACTTGATGCTTTTTTTATTAGGATGAGTTGTCGGCACATCACTAAACCATGATAGGGTTTAACCATTGAAGAAAGGCCATCATGGGGATGCCTCGAATATGCTGCTTTGGTGGTTGATTTGAACGTTTTCTGTCACCTATCACGTTAAGTAACCTGAGTAACGCTGAAGATGTTAATACAGAAGTGTGTGGGATTGCATACATTTAGCCGAATTTTCAAAAGCTCATTCAAACTAAATAGCCTGCTATTCGGGTTTGAACTGCTAACCTGAATAAGGCTCCAGGTTAGCATTTGTATGAAAATTACCCCTTATAGTGCAGGTTAGCTGTTAAAAAACGCGGCCAGAGTTGTTTTGGGTTTTTATCCAGTTTTTATAGAATTTATTTGGTTATACACGTTTTCTAGCTCTTACCAGCTAGTCTTTGGTTAATTTGCTGCGCCTACTAGTCAGATTTATACCATACTCGCCTGACCTCGGGATGCATGTTGGGGCAGTAGTCGATAGTGTATGCATTGCTCGTCCAACCATTAATTTCTTGTGTTCAACGGCTTTATAACTACAACTTACGACCCCTACGATGATTTCATTGAGTTCTTTCTAGAGGTCAAGAGCAACTTTTTTGCGGATTTTTTTCCTCGTAGTTGCCGATATTTCTCCTCAACAGGGGCAGTATAGGTAGATGCAAACGTCGTAACATCATTTGTAAGTTCGTCAACCGCGATGGTTTTGGGCGGGTTGCATCTCGATTTATGTACCGAAGAAACTCCTATACACCTATAGAGATTCATAGAGAATCGAGTTTCAATACTCGGCATGGCTCGTCGTTATTCAAAAGAAGATACACCATACAAATTCACGCAAACCCTGTTTCAGCATAGCTTGTTTTGCTGACTTTGCTCTTATTATGAGGTGCGTTTCAACTCACAAGATTCTACGCTTTGATTTTAATGAGCTTTGTTTGAAAAATTGAGTAAAATTGTGAACTCCAGTAGTTACCCTATACCAGCTTTCGTTTCCGACTTTGTCGTTAAGTCTCCCAGCAGCAGCTTGACGTCGTTTGATTGAAGTGAGTCGAAGAGTGTTTCTAGGTGGTTATAGAACTCGTCCTTAATCGCGTCTTCTTTTACTTCTGTAGGGGCATGCGCATTGATGAGCCACAGATTAGCGAAACGGGTCTTGATACAGATCGCACATAGCCGCTCGTTTAAGGGTTTGAAGCCGATAACGTGATCATTGAGCTGCTTACTCACTATGAAAGCTACTCCAAACTCCTTGTGGCCCTCCTCTTTTCCAAATAGAGTGCGAATTACGGTAGCTAATGTCGCTTCTGAGCCATTTTGTTTCCTGGATTGAAACTATGCTCAGCTTGGATTTTTCTACCTGATCCAGGAGAGCCCTTAGGGCCCCGGTCTAGCCAGGGAACGTGCATTCCAGGATCCGAAAGAGTAATCAGTTATTCGTTTGCGGGGTTTTCGTTGTTCTCCATCCTTCCAATCCGAGGCTTTCGTTTCGGGTTTCGTGACTTGATGCTTTTTTTATTAGGATGAGTTGTCGGCACATCACTAAACCATGATAGGGTTTAACCGTTGAAGAAAGGCCATCATGGGGATGCCTCGAATATGCTGCTTTGGTGGTTGATTTGAACATTTTCTGTCACCTATCACATTAAGTAACCTGAGTAACGCTGAAGATGTTAATACAGCACTTACAGAAGCGGGGCTACTTCCAAATGTCGCATCAGATGATTTTACTTAAACGTTAGTGTCAAATGTGGGCGATATAAACATGATTGATGACATTTTAATTCCCCGGTTAAAAGCGATTTAACTCGATTGGATTATTTTCTTTGGGTGGATGGTAAAATGTTTTCTGTAATCAAACTGAAACACGTGACCTTTTTGAAAATCATCATTTGGTATGTCGTCGATTTAATGCATAATAGGTGAGAAAATGGGTCCTCTAGATAACGATACGTATACGTGCAAAACCTATTAACTTTTTGTAAAAATCGAAATGAAACGTAAATGTCAGACATTTATCCTTTAAATGAATCTGATTTCATAAATATTGGTTTTAGATTTCTATGATTTATTTCAATTGAAAGCTCTATGGCTTCAAATAAAACACCCTTTACTTCGACAGTATGCCGATTTTCTTTCATCACCGCCAAAAGTCAAAGGCACCCCTCAAGTATGAACTCTTCTTATAACGTACAGAATTTCTTTAATAATTTTGGGAGATTTAGACTGTAACCTTAAACGGTTAGAAAGAAAGTACCCTCTTCCGGTAACAGTTTAAAAATGAGTATCTTTTAACATTCTTAATAATGTACGCACTATAATTTAGTGTATTTCGGCCTGAAACACGAATCATGTTTTGAACCTTGCGTTTTCAATGCCGATCTTTACTCGATGTTTTCCATGCATTACTATTTTCATTTATACATACATATGTGTTTGGATGAATATAATTCCGCTTCCTAATTCTCAAATTAATTACAAACTTATTCATATCATTAAGAGACACTTTCAGTTAACGAATATTCTAATTTGTATTGTAATTTTCTATTTTTCAGGGACAATTCTTCTCGGGTAGTGCCTACCGTATTTATTTGCTTGGCAATCCAATTGTCTGGTGGAGTAATCTCGTATTTCTAGCCATGTTTTTAGTCATCGTGTTTATCACCGCCATTAAGGAACAACGTCGTGGTCCAATTGCTGAAAACGAAAAAAACGGTAATTTTTATACGAAAGCATTTCATTATCCTCTTCCTGCGTTAACATTCTCGACGAGTACCAATCTGGATAAATATAGGTTTGTGTATAGTATAATGACTTCTTGTTGCATAATGTCGTCCCTGACTTGTGTACTTGACGATAATAATGAGAGAGAGGGAGGGAGATTTTTTTTGCTGCCTGTGCTTAATAAAGTCGAAAAGATGGCATTTGGAATGGTAATTCATGGAAGGTGTCATTATACTCTTCAAGTAGTCATTTTCTCGTTGATATCCAAGCAGGAAAGATAGCAAAATGCGACGGATGAACTCCCCGTTTTAAAACGACCGACTACAGTAACTGTAATCGTAGAGAATTGGAACAAATTGGAAACTTGAGAGGAAGTAGACAATTGATTGTAATGATTTTTTGCAATATTTTATAGAAATAAGTAAGTAATATCAACAGTTTACTCCAGACAAATAGACAGACACAGTATAGACAGATTTAAACCCTTAAGGGCAATAGCTCAGTTCATAGGTGCCTAAAAGGGAATCCTTAATTACTCTTTTAAGGAAGAGATACCTATATGTACATAATTGCAAATTTTAATCCACCAATCTTATACCTAATTATAAGGAAATAATTGTTATTTCTATCACGCTCTGTGGCTCACTTATAGTTGAGTCGCACTCTACGATGCTAGCAATCTAGAGGTCCGGAGATCGAATCTCGGCGTGGTCTAGGAAATATTTAGTGCTTGCAACATAATATACACTCCTCTATATGCAATGTAACGTTGACTCGCAGTAGCCTAAAAACGGCTGAGTGAACGCACCATGCCCCACAAGGGGTTACGGTACAGAGAAGACGAAATCTTTTTTCTTCAGCGAATCTCCTTATGAAAAGTAAAATATTTAATCGAAATCGTAAAATATCCGCATTGCGTGCGTCGTCATATCACTTCAAAATCGATTTTCACTTTTCTATTGCATAAAAATCGGGGAACTCGCCAAATTTAGCAGTTCTCTATAGATAGACCGTTTAGCCGGAAGAAATTATTGAATCCGGCTGGTCGGATTTTTAGCCGGATTTTATTTTCTTCAGCCGTTTTTCAGGATATTTTTTTTTTAATGAAATTTTGAAATCGAATTTATTTTAAAAATATAATAAACAAGACTAATTTCCGGGACGGCCGAAATTTGGATACCCTTCACTCTCCTTAGGCTAATAGTTTCTTGAGCGTCCCTATGGCTTGTGCTGAATTCCCCTCACATCCTTTTTTCCGTTTTCACATAAGTTCTGTGACGTGGTTAAAACATTTTCTTTGTCAGCAAACTTATTTTGGGAGGAGGGGATTGTTTCGTAGCCCCAAAGTGTGACTCCATTTGTTTTAACATATTTATACCCGTCACTATGTGAAAGGGTATATTAACTTTGTAATGAAGTGGGCAACGCGATCAGAAGAATTTCCGGTGAATGTCGGATTACACCAGGGCAGTGTATTGAGTCCGTTGCTCTTCAACATCATCATGTGCTACTTATTAACACGTATATCCGACGGCCTAGAAATATCTCTTCTTTTAGCCGATGATATAGTCCTCAGTAGCCCAAACATCGTTGCCTTGCAAGCTGCACTTACAAAATGGTGTGACATTCTGGAGGAGCATGGACTGAGGGTAAGTATAACAAAGACTGAGTCCTTATGCTGCCCATTCTCAGACCGAGATGCACCGATACCAGAGATGTACGTCAAAGGAGAGCAGCTTAAGTCTTGTACGAAGTTCAACTACCTTGGCTCGATGGTGAACAGCGGAGCTACATGCGATGATGATATCAAACACCGCACAAAGGTTGGGTGGATGACGTGGCGAGAAAACTCAGGAGTTTTCTGCAATAAGAAAATGCCACTGAAGCTAAAGGGCAAGTTGTACAAAACGGTTGTACGTCCCGCACTCATGTATGGATCAGAATGTTGGACCATGTATGAAGGTTACGCGAAAGAAATGAAAGCGACTGAAATGAAAATGTTACGCATGTCAGTTGGTGTAACTAAAAGGGACCACATCAAGAGTAGCTACATCCGAGGCAGCTTGTCCATAGACCAACCAATCACCGAAAAGCTCGAAGACCGACAAATGGATTGGTATTGCCATGTTCGAAGGCGTCCGCCTGAGAACCCCGCAAAGAAAGCGATATTAATGGAAGTTCCACTTGATGGACCCAAGGCCAGAGGCAGACCGAAGAACACCTGGATATGTCAAATGAAAAAGCAACAACGCATTGGTCTCGGCGATGACACGATCCAAGATAGAGCTGCCTGTAGAAATATGCTGAGAAATTATCGCCAAAACGGGCGATGTGCCTACACCGCAGGTCGAGCAACGCGAAACCGTGGAGCGGTATAAAGAACGAGGCAAGGAAGAAGAAGAAGAAGTGGGCAACGCACAAAAACAGAAGGAAGTACTTCCGACTATGAAAAGTATATTATTTATCAGTCTGACATGAGAAATCGATTGTACGCTACGATGCCCGGTTGTCTGCCTGTTTTAATGCAATCTAGACTCTTTGTTTTGAAGCTATCGAGCTTGTATACAATTTTGTTTTTAGTGTACGCTGGAATCAGACCATGGCGTCATCCGTCATTTGGCTGCCATAGAAATCAATCCAAAATATAAAATTAGGTTCTTATAAGAAAAACTTTTTTCTTTATAAACCAATCTTAAGCAACCTCACTCAAATGTGTTCCTAGTAGAGCCTCTAAGCATACCTGGGAACGGATGAAATCGGAACACTACGGAATAGGGCTGCCCTGTAAATTAGATTCTTCTAAAAAAACTTTTTTCTTTTTAAACTAATGTTAACCAAACTTCACCCAAATGTGCCTAGTAGAACCTCACAACATGTCTAGGAACAGATTAAGCTGGAACACTACGTCATAGGGCTGTCATACAAACCAACTCCTGAAAATTGGGTTCTTCTACCTTCTACCTTTTTTATTTTTGAGCCAATTTTAACCGAACTTCCCTCAAATGTGTTCCTAGTAAAGCCTCCAAACATATCCAGGAACCGATGGAATCAGAACACATCATAGGGCTACGGTAGAAATTATTGACACAAAAGAAGCTTCATATACATATACAGGGTGGTCCACCTTAACCCATTAACGACGAGACCATAAAATCTTACCGATTGAGCTGAAATTTTCCACGTCGGCTAAAAATGACTAAAAACACATTTTGTAGAAAAAAAATTTTTCCCCGGATGCCGGGTTCGGGCTCCCGCCACTGTTACATATATGTAACATCAGGCACTCGAGGTACTCGAGGGTGTTACATATATGTAACATCAGGCATGATACGGGGAAAGTGTATTCATAGTATATTTTTGATTTTATTCAAAAAGAAAACATTTTAGTAAATTTTTTTTAATAAAGCGAAAAATATATGAAAGCTGATATTTTACATGAAGTTTGGAATGTAGATAAGGCAACAATAACGTAGAAATAATACGAAATGTGTGCGAAAAATGAACAGCCTTACAAAAATATTATGTCAAATATTGTATTCTTTTATTTTATTATATATGTGTTTTTTCATGTGGAGTTGTTGTTGTTTTATTGAGAAGTTTCTTAAACACCCACAGAACTAATAGATTTTACAGTTTTTGAATGGGAAAAAAGTTTATAGAACTACAGTAGTTACCAATACAGATTTTGAGGATTATGGAAGATTTCCCAGTAAATTATAAAATTATTGTTTCCATTTTTTTGTCAATTTGTCCATCCGCCCAATTTATTTAAAAAGGACTATAATTCCTCCTTGTCTAAAATTTGACCTACATTAGAAACCATTTCTTATTTCGTAGCTCAAAAAATATCCTTTTAAATATTATATTAGCAGAATTAAATAGAATAACTAATCCTTGGCTTCATGAAAATAAAGCCTTGACTCCTTGCTCCGGATACCCTTGAATACGTCTATCATGTTAATCCACATAGGACAACTATCGTATCCATATTCCGGATTTCTAGAGCAATTCTAATTCCGACTCTCAAGATTTTTGATATGTTATGCCGAATATGGCCGCTCTATTTGGCAGTCAATAAGACACAAGGGTCTTTAAAATCATGTGACATGACTTATTTTAAGGATAAACCTAAATAATATCAATTTTTTCTTTTAAATTTTAATATTTATGAAGACTATTTATGCTATTTTCCTTGTTAAAAATGTCTTGTTAAAATCCGGAATTTTCGTTAATCCGGATTTTTTTTAGAAATCCGGACTTCCTTTTGTATAATTAATCCGGACTATTGCGTCAAAAGTGTAAAAAATCCATAAAATAAAAAAAATCACTAAAAAAAGTACATACTCATATACCTCGTATACGAGGAGTGCATTTTCCCCATATCAGGACGGATGTTACATATATGTAACAGTGTTATAAAAGTACTTATAAAACGTAAACTAGGGACAATATTTATTTCATTTATTTTTTGTATTGTTTCAAGAAGACCATGTAATAGCATACCATTAATTTTTTCCCAATTTTTTTCATACAATTAAATATAAAAATAAAATTCCTCTACTACACTTGTCATTGTGACGATTTTCGTCAACATCGAAAAATCCATCAGAAAGAAACCTCTATAACTTCCACAATAATCAATCAAATTCAGCTAAATTGATTTCCACGCATTGCTAATAGTGTCCAGTACAGGATAAAACACTTTTTAGTGCGGAATTGATATCCTATTCCTTTAGCAGCCGTTTGAAACGAAGGATGTATTACTGTTACATATATGTAACATCAGGCATTAATGGGTTAAAGGTTATGATTTGAACATAACGTAACTTTTTTGTTTATCAATGTTTTTTTATTAAAATTTTGTAGAAATATACTAGAGAATTGGGAGATTTGATTGCCCTATGCAAAAATTGTGCAATTTTATCCCATAGTCTACTTTTGTAAGTTTAAAAAAGTCAACGCAAACAAAATCGATCGAAACCGACGAATGTCGTTTGTTTTGCAATCACCGAGCAGATAAGCTCGTAACTCGGGAACCACACAAAAAACTCCGAGAAGTTTTCCCTTAGGGGAAAAATCTTAGATCATGTATATGTCGACGTTATTGCTTACAAAATAATCCACATTGCATCAGCCGTTATCTTGTCACTCCAGAAGCCCAAAAATCCTTTCAAACCGATTACATACAGCACCCCCAAGTCGACTTTCGAACGACAACCATAATGGCTGAATTCAAATTGTAAGACAAAACCGGACGGGTAAACTTGCAAGACAAGAACCATCGTTCTTACAATCTGAATTGCATAATGCTTGTCTGCTGGCCACTACAAAAGCTCTCGTCGTCCGTTTAGAAAAATGAGTTTTTATATGAAATGAGCGAGTCGCTGTCGCTAGAGCCGATGCAGTCGTGTCGAGCACAACGTACCTTAACTAACGATGACGACGACAATGACAATTATGTTCTGGCTGCATGCACCGACCTGTGCGAGATAATCTGTGATGATCACTAGATTTACTTGCCATCATCGAGGTCGGCATAGCCGAGCAGGTTAGATGATAGGTGTTTGGTGCATGGGGTGACGTTTTCGAGTCACCACAGAGCCGTAAATTTTTTTCTTTTTATTTAGTTACGCGAACACTCCTTTGATTTTGATGATCATACTAAAACGAATATTTTCTACTCTTCGTAAATTAACGCGATAAATCGTATGCATTTTGGATGTTTCTATTTTACGCGCACGTTTTACGTGTGACAAATTCGAAAGAGCACGCAAATACAATCGAAAATTCAATTTATACCTGCTCGCCATTTGCAATTGTACCAGGCATTTGCATCAGCCATCCGTTGCGTATCTCCACGTAACTATATGCACTGTGTGATGACTATATACCAGATGATGATGATCACTAAAGTTATTCGTACTGACAAGACGCGGTGTGGTCAAGGCGGTTTGGTGGTCGTTGTTGGTGGTCGTTGTTGAGTTTTTGGAAGGTATTGACGACGGTTGGGACCATGGTTTAAATCCCCCTGGGACATCAGATTTTTCTTTTTCTTTTTTTTTTTAAATATTTTGAAACCGATCACATACAGTGCCTTAAATGTCACCTTTCGAACGACACCCATAATGCCCATACTCTGTTTCCCATGCTAGAAAAATTTCCTTTTTGGTGGTAATATCCTTTACCAAAACTCAAAATCAACTTGTTGTGATTTTACAAGACTTGTCGCAACGGATTCTCTATTTTGATATCCATATTCTTGTAAATAGCGTCTATAATGCATTCCCACAGGAAAAAGGACATTTTGTGTCCAAGGACATCTTCCTCATAAGACATGCTGGCACCAAAATATTAAGGATCGCAGCACTTAACTTTCATCCGAGTTTCGTCGACATCGGTCCACGGGGAGAGCCAGGAGAACCAATTGAAGGATGAATTTTCGTTCGCTTCAATGGCGAATTTACCGCTATTCCCGCAACTTGTCATAATCGTGATTATCGATTCAGAGTCAGAGCGATCAAAGGATAATGTATACCAAATTTGGTGAAGATCGAACTACGGGGAAGGTCGATTTTAAGCGCTAAACGTTTTCGTTACAGTTTTTCGTGACGCTTTTTCACGGAACGACACCCAGTATTTCTCAGGTAGCCTCCGCAAAGACATATACATGTCAAAATTTGGGTTTTTTTTCTAATACAAAAAAACCATTTTTGCGCTAAAACTTGGTACCATATACCCGCAAATTTAAAAAAAAAATCATTATTGTAAAAAAATTTTCACACACTTATTGTTGTTTGTAAACGCTCTGAAACTTTGGTGCATCTTGGTTACTGTAGTATAGGCTGAACGGTAAAATATAAAATGTGAATGCACATTTCTCATGCAGCACTAATTACCATTAACAAATGTTTGCGGTTATAATTAGTAAGGACAATCTCTTTATACCTATTTCCAACTTAAAATTTGTTTTTTTTTCTGTTTCAAGGAACAGCTTCGGATGTTTATTTTGTGATGCTCAAAGAATGAATATGACATTTTTTAGTATAAAAAAAATGTTTTCATATTTTAGTATTTTATATTATTACAAGCCTCCTCCCTTAGCACCCTCTTATGCCAGCAGGCTTAACCTTTCCTATCACGATCTTTACAGAAGCTGCGAGGATGTGGAAGAAGTGGAGATAATCTTCCATTTTCTTTGTAATTTGCTTTCTCAGGGTTGTCACAGAGAAGAAGATCGATTCTCGGCGCATACTTCTTTATCGAATTGGAAACCCTGGAGAACGCGGTCAACTTCTTCAACGTTTTATTGCACGTTCAGGCTCATTCTAGCCAGGATATTTATCTCATGTGGTATAACACAGTCCACTCTCCACACTCTTACCACTTTGCTCTATAGACCCTTAATCGCTTTGAATCATATTCCCTCCTACTACTCGTGATTATAGTCGTTGCAGAACTGATTATGTATAAAAACTACACTGAGCTTCAATGAAACCGGGCTTCACGGTAAGCGCGAACTCTAATCAACACAGGCATTGTGTTTGTTGCGTGAGTTAACGGTACTTCAGATAAAAACCATAGTCATTTGAATTGCCATTAAATGCACTTTCTGTAGATATAATTTTCATAGTTGTAAGTTTCATTTGAGAAAATGGAATTTGAGTTCGAAAGTGGCGAGTGCCCCGATTTTTGTGAAGCCGAGTGTTTGTGTATTATTGATAATTTTACAATTTATTATCCTACCGTCGATATGCTCACATTATATATTTTAAATTTTATTTAATGCTTATTTTTTTTCATATTGTCAGCTAAAGTTAAAAAGTCTCTACAAAATGCCGGGTGGTTATTTGTTGGCTGGACTCTGCACTATTTGCCATTTTGGGCCATGGGACGTGTACTGTACTTTCACCATTACTTTCCTGCTCTCATTTTTAATTCCATGTTAACAGGTATGTATGTATTCGTTTGTTAAAAAAAGTTATATCAATTTAATTTCAGACGATTTTTAATAATTTATCCAATTTGTTCTGGGAACCTTGATGGTTTGTTCGGTTCACCTCGGCGTTTAATTTAAGCGAAGTTGTGGTCAGTGATTTTAATCGAAAATGAATGTATGTACTTGGAAATACGAAATGCTGTTTTTGCTTCTCTTTAGTATTACGAATTCTGCTATACGCATACATTTTCCCTTATTACATATAAGCGAACGAGAACATATGGTTAAGCCGCATGACACAGTTTAGATTTTCTTTAGGGCTTAACATTTTTCAAAAAGGCATGCCTGTTACTTTTCTTCAAATTATTCCTGGCAAATGAATTAAATCAGGGTCTATTTCAAGAAGCCCTTTTGTGCTCTCTACCAAAAATGACTCAAAACTAATGGTACTCTCCATACAAAGGTAATGCAAAATCTAAAAAGTTTAAAATGTTTATATGTTTACCGTTGTTATATGTTGCATTTATGTCTCCCGTGAAAAATGTGCCATGGAGACTTGCCTTTTATTCACTAAATTTAAAATAAATGTGCACTCGCTCGCAGCCTGATTGCTTTATCGATGACATCCTTTTGCTGTGAAATAAAGTGCAACTGGATTTTTTTTTCGCTGGAGAAATGTCAAAAACCAGTGTGGAGACTTTCGTGTGAAGTGAGTAAGACCAAGCGATCTCGATTATACGATCATCAAAAGTTTTACATCAAATAGAATGTACGTGAAATAACGATGTTAGTTACCTACTCTCATAACGTAATCATAACAGTTAACTGTAGTATTTTGAATGTATGATCAAAGCGTGCCCCACACGTACCTATCGGAAAATCGAGTTAGATGTTTTATGATGTTGCTTTCAGTACCTCAGAATATGGCGCAGACTCTCCAGCTCATCCGCAAAGAGTTTCAGTCAGGAATAGCAATGATAAGTCCTAGTGTTGATCAAAACACTCACAAGCTAATTTTCCTGAGAGCACATTGGTTTTTCGCTCTGCACGTTTAAGTACCTGTTTTCTTTTCTTTTATAATGCAACTTTTGAAGTAATCAAGACACAATTTGTACGGTTGATATCATTCCTTCCATCCAAGGTAGCGACATATGCGAGAAAATGCCATATGATTATTATTCAACTCGAAAGTGCGAATACTCGCTCCGGTTAAAGTCACGGGGCATTTTCACTGCGGGCTCCTAGTTGTGTTTTCTTTACGTGAGTGGTTTAGATCGTCAATCCAGGCGTCTAGGCATGATGATGTCATGTCATCAGTTCGATGGATGAACCCAGAACCCAGAGAAGCATTCTTAACTTTTGCCGTAATTTCCCAGTTCTAGCAAACCTCTTTTCAAAATTTCTTTCCGCGTTACAATTTGACTTCAGTTAATAAGATGGTGATGTGATATGCTCGATGGTCGCACTTTTTGCAGACCGTTTTGAATATTTCTGATGTGAAATATAGGCCGTTATTCGAAATAATCATTCTGCAGGGGCAATGTCTTCCATAGCCTATATACTGTTTTCTTCTTCTTCTTATGGATGGTGGTCGTGGTGTGACTGCATCATATTTTAGTTTAGTCCCATTGAACAATCAGCAGTGACGTTCGCTGATCCGTTTTTCTTTTTCACTACGACGATGTTCGACACAATTGATCCTTGTGTATGATAATGTTCAAACTTTGTCGTCAATATAGCTCGGCCTTCACGTCAACATGTCACCGAATGAGGCAGGTCGTGCTCTGATGAAGGGTGGCTTCATAACGTTCATTCTCCGTGCAAAGAGTTAATAGTCCTATGAAGAAATTATAGATTTTTTTTTTCTGAGTGTACACCCCATACAAACCTACCCTTCTTAATACCTTAATTCGGCCATAACTTTCGAAAGAAAATAGCTTGTGACGAAATTTTGGCCAATATCGAGTTGGGACATTCCCGCTAACTTCACGGAGTTTGTAGTATGTCTGCCCAATGGATCCCCTGCCTCCCCTACAAAGCTATGACCAGCCATATTTCTCAACAAAACGTTACAAGAAGTGAAATGGGCCAATTCGGATGCATCGTTCTCTTCTTCTCCTACAAAAACTTAGAACTCGGTGCTCGGTCTCGTTTTATTTAAAATTAGCTGCTTCCAGTGGCGATCCTACGTATGGATTTTGGGGGTTCAAACCCCACCGGAGTTAATTGATGATACAGTGATGAAGAATACTATCTTTGATATGGTTTTGAAATATGTTTACTACAAAGAATACTATCTTTGATATGGTTTTGAAATATGTTTACTACTACTACTGGTCTTAAAGTAATTTGGTTATTGGACCAAATAATTCCTCCTTTCGTTAAGGGGATTTTGGCACCTTGTAGATTGGGTCGTTCCATACAGAAAGTGAAGACATTTTGTATTTGCAATGCAAGTATTATCGACAACTAAACGCGCAAGGGACAAGTGTGTAGGTAATTTCTTGTCAGCTAGAACGTTAATGTAATGCATATTCTGCTGTAACCACATTGTAACTCTTTAAACCATATCAAACGAAATTGACGTGTCTTTAACACGTCTACAAAGCCGGTTAATTTGGAAGATGTTGACGACCTTATCAAAATCTCACCTTGTATTGTAAGGAATTAACAATATTTCACTGTGCCCCGTTTTAATTATTATGTCAGTAATTTTTTATATTCAATCGAGTACAATTTTTAATTCACTCACACAAAAAGGAGAATATCACGGGGAAACAACTCCCTATTTTTTTTAGAAAAGAAAGAGGACATCAGAAACTAAAAAGAATCAAGCGAAAATAGTCGCACTCATTATGGTGATTGTGCCTCTCGAATTCGGAAGCTGAGTATTGATGTCGTCTCCGAAATTCAAAGTTTCCATGTCGTTAATCCGTGTATCAGGGTAGGATGGGCGATAGACTCCCGCGCGGAAACCACTTGCCAAAAACCCCTACCGAAATATTTTTCTGTGTACGCCCCTGGCTGCTTCTCATTTACTATTTTCATGACCCTACATTGTGCCAGATATTATTTGATAACACCAGCACACCTTGTTCATATATTAGCTGAGCTATGAAAATTTGAACTATAGCAGGTGGTGTGTTGATTGGCTTCATCAAAAATTTATCTAGGCATCAAAAATTCATATCACTTAACTCATCCCATTTATCCGATATATTTCATAGCCGCGTCCATGAGAAACCATCTCTACTTCATGTGCGCTGACATAAATTCGCTAGGATTTTGTGACGATGAAACTTCCTTGGATGATATTATTATAAATTCAATTTACTCAGCATTCCGGTACATTGGAAACAAATTGAAATTTTCTCTGCAATCGGCTCCAATATCCGTTATATGCATTATGATGTAAAGCATTTCGGTGTATTCTACAAAAAGGATCAAATGGACGTACCTACTTATACAAGGGTGTTGGCGATTTACATCATTAAATTTAATTTATTAGGTAAAGATAGTCTTGCTTTAAGTTAGTCTCTTAGACACCCTTTTATTACATAGTTTTACGATTCCATTCTTATCGATAGATAAGAAATTTATTTTTAAAATGAAATTTATTTTATAAAATACTTGATTTCAATGCTAATTTTTAGTCTAGTACATTCTGACCCTTCACTTTATACTTTATGAAAAGAGTTTTTCCTGTTTCCAATATTATCGCCACTTTAAAGATACAGTTACTCAAACTTAATAGAAATTTTAAAATAGATTTTTCATCGAAAATTCAAACAGTAATTTCATGGGTGCTTTATACGTACAACTCTGCAAAGTTGATCAAAGTTACTTCAACATGTTGGCTTTCCAACGGTATATTACTTTTCATATTTTCATTGCGGGATTTTGGAATTGCACATATTGGATGTAAAAAAACGAGGTAATTATTTTGTTATCGGATTGTTCAAACTGAAATTTTATTCATTTATTTTTTATATTTTACTATCACAATTTTGAAAATTTGTTAAATAAAAATGAAAATAAAGTTTTGAATATGACAAATAACCAATAAACTAAAAATATTAACTAAGGGTTAAATGGGTCTGTTTTATGAATTGGAATAATGCTCCTGGAATTGGCCTCCTCCATTTTTTATGCAGTCTCGACACCTTCGGCGCATGGAAGAAACGTCCCGAAGGATTTCAGGAGGGGTTTTCTTTATGTTATCACAAGCATCATTAATTCGCTGCAGCAGCTGTTTACGGGAGGTAATCGGCTCGGAATAGACATTGTTTTTTTAAGTTACCCCATAAATAAAAATCTAGGGGAGTAAGGTCAGGACTTCTGGCAGGCCATCCAACTGTCCCAAATCTGCCAATCCACTTTCTGGGAAATTTGTATACCAAATATTCTTTGATAGATCTCGCATTATGAGCGGGCCAGCCGTCTATCTGCCATAAATAGCAAATATTAAATTTTAACTGTTATAAGTACCGTTGCATTTGTCAAACAATGTACAAAATTTCAAATATCTTACAGTTCTGGCCAAAATAATCTAGCGAGATTATATCCCGAATTATAATAGCCTTTGTTTATATTTTTTCGAGTAAAGGGAAAATTGTTAGCGATTCCACTGAAGCCTTGATTTTTACCATTCAATGCTTGTTTTCCTAAAATTCTGCAGTGTAAATAAAAAAAGTGATATACCGTTGGAAAGAAAACATGTTGAATCAACTTTTATCAACTTTGCTGAGTTGTGCGTATAAAGCACCGTTATGAAATTACTGTTTGAATTTTCGTTGGAAAATCTATTTTAAAATTTTTATTAAGTTTGAGTAACTGTATCTTGAAAGTGGCGACAGGAAAAACTTCAGTTTTTATGTAGCTTCTGAAACTGAAATCAAATCTTGGATTAAGTCATCAGGAGAGCTGCAAATTATGATTTTGCATGACAAGTCACAATTTTCGATGACTTTCACAAAAAGAGCGATAACAAGGTAACGGTAAAAAAAATTCAGATTGTATTGGTAATTTTCTTGCTGAAACAAGTTGCGCTATCAACCCTTACAGTATTGACCACCTAATGCGGGGCACCCTGTATATGTGTATTTAATCAGCATGACGAGGGGAGTCGATTGGGCGATGTCCGCCTGTCTGTCTGTCCATCTGTTTTACTCGGCCAGTTTAAAAGTTATGAAGCTGAAAGCTTGCTTCTTTTTATTGCTTGCAATTTGTAAAGAATTTCCTCGAATAGCTTTTCAAGATGTTGAGCCGAATACCAGAAACGTCGAGGATTTCACAAAGGATGAGGGAGGCAATTTTTAAGACGAAACGCTGAAAGGCGGTCGGGGCGGGCAAAATACCCACGGAATTTTCATTGAAAATGGCAAATGTCGGGCGTAGTTGGCTCACAGTACTCTTTAACAAAACCATAGATTGCCTAGAAATATCTCTTCTTTTTGCCGATGATATAGTCCTGAGTTGCTCAAACATCGTTGCCTTGTAAGCCGCACTTACACAATGGTGTGACTTTCTGGACAAGCCTGGACTGAGGGTTAGTATAACAAAGACTGAGTTCGTATGCTGCCCGTTCTCAGTCGATGACACGATCCAAGATAGAGCTGTGTGTAGAAATAGGCTGAGACATTACCGCCAAAACGGGCGATGTGCCTACACTGCAGGCCGAGCGACGCGACGCCATGGAGCGGTATAATTACCGAGGCGTGGTTTACGAGACCTTGAGAGAGAGGTTCAGGGATACAAACGGGACCCTTACGATGAAGTTACATACCGAGCCGCCATCGCAGCGATCCACACTGAAGAAGTGAATTGGTCCATTGCGAGCTTAGGTGCGAATAGAGTCCTCTCAGAGCGCCCACCAGAGTTGCCAGATTGGGCTCCTTCTCGCCAATTGGGCTATCTTTTTCTCAATTGGCGACAAAAATTCACAATTCGCCGCGCGATTTTTTGTGCTACCCAAATATACGCGCCTGTTTGAAATATTATTTTTCCAAGACAAAGTAGATTTTTTGTAGGGCACTGAATCAGAAAATAATAAAATTACTGATGAGAATCTTATGTGTATTAAAATTATATGTCGAAAATGTACGAACTTATAAATCGGTGTCCTTCACATTTAAATGTTTTCCAAAAGTCCTCCATTAGAATTATTAAAAAATACCGGCGTACAGAGGGCTGCGCCCGCAATACGAGGGTTTTTTAGATTTTGGATACATACATAGTGAATAATTTTGCACATATATTTTATAGGTAATAAATAAGAATTAAGCACAATGTTAATAAAATGCTTCTTGTAAATCTATTTTTGGATTGGTCTAAATAAACGCGTAACACTTTTTAGTTAGACCAATCCAAAAATAGATTTACTATGTATCATGGCTCCACATATTAACTGGATTTATTAGCTGTAACGCCGTTACCATGACTCCAAACTGGAAAAAAGCGACTGATATGAAATGTACCCATCAAGTTCTTTGATTTGATAAAAACTAAAAAAGTCAACTTTTTCAAATCTCCGCGACACCCTGTTTGCTTTGTCCTACCAACGTCTAAGTATTTTGTGCCAAAGACTGTTACCATTCTACACATTCCTACCAAATTTCATGACGATCGGTTAAGCCGTTCGCGAGTTATTTAGTGAACAGACGGACGGACAGACGGACAGACGGACGGACAAAATCGATTTCATAAGGGTTTTTTGTAAAATCTAAAAAACCCTAAAAAACAGAACATTCTCATACTGAGAATGATTCAGTTTATTATTGACACTAAAGCTACAGTCACATTTGGCTAGTTGCTAGCGCTAGCAAAGTTGCTTTCGAGAAATCACCACGACACGTAATAAACAACGAAAACAGTCTCATGTAAATGGGTGGCTATGCGTTGTTACGACGTCGTCACCGAAAGTGTGTTGCAACTAGACGCGTAACTAGTCACTCTATCTACAGGAGTTAGTTGCAAATTAGAAATTAATACGGTGACGACGTGGTAAACAACCAACAAAGTGTTGTGCAATTTTACTAGTAGATAGTAAATAGACACATTTCCTAGATACTAGTGGAATAGGACATGTTCAATTCGACTAGCACCCACCCAGCGAGTGAATATACGCTACAATTATTTTTCGGTGGATTTCGTATTAACTGCTCAACCGATCGACACGAAATTCAGTGTGAATGTGTAAAATGGTAGGGTATTTGCTACGAATGCTTTTGAGATTACGAAATGGTGTCCGAGACGAGGTGCGAAAGTCGATTATTTTATTTGTCATCGGAGAAGGGTGTATCGGCACGTATATCGACATGATATTGGCCATTTCTTCTGAAAATATCTGGCAACCACCGCCAATTTCGACTGAGGAGATTAGGCTCCCGAGAGCCACCAGAGTAACACTAGCTCAACTTCGGTCGGGCTTTTGTTCACGCCTTAATTCGTACCTTTCTTGCATAAACCCGGACATCCAAAACGATGGTGCTCCTCATGATGTGGGTCATTTGTTTCAATGCCCCGCTGCGCCCACTGATCTTACCCCTATATCACTGTGGGAAAACCCTATCGCAGCAGCTATGTTTTTGCCCCTAGACCTCACGGACACAAACATTGCCGAACCATAACTCGTACCCACATAGATGCACAGCGGTTTGACACCTTTCTGCATCGCTAGAAGAAGAAGAGGAAGAAGGCAAGAAGGAAGAAGAAGAAATGAAAGTAGGGCGAAACTTTTTTATAACTGACATGAACTGTTAACTATTTATGATTTTTAATCTTTTAGGCTTTCGAAACAAATATGAATCAGCTGTAATAAAATCATAGTGCGGCATATCCATACCCAATTCTCTTTGTTGAAAGCAAGCTATTTACCCCTTGACGTTCTACTTTATCCGCGTTTCAAAACCACATTCAGGAGCTTCTCGATTTCGAAATTGCTCTTTTAAGTTTGTCCCTCGAATATTTCCTGCTTTTCACTTTAATACTTATGGCTTGGCTGTATGGAATGGACTGGTTTGATCTGGTCTATGTGTATGTACGTATATACATATGTATATCTCTTTCATAACGACACCCACAATTCCAGCAACTGTGACCTTTAAAATGAAGGTAATCGAAAGCACTTGCTACCCTGGAATGGAATTGAGTTTATATTTACAGTGAGGATGGTAAAACGAATAGCAATCGCGGTATTATCCTTCGGTCTGGCGTTATAGGTATCATGAGCCGGGAATATGGATAGGACATACACCTATCGCAAATTGTTGTTGGTGTATGTACATACACAAGATATCCTGCGATGGTGCTGTCTATGGAGAATTAAATTTATTCAAATATATCTTCTGCATGAATCCAATACTAAACACGACGATATGATACCTGACTGCTAAGGCTTAATAGCCCAAGGGTGAAATTTAGATTTTGGCTAGATTGCCGAATGGTATAGCTACATGGTGACATAAAAGAGATTTCAAACAGCCAGGGAATGATTTAATGTCTTACAGGAGGAAAGCGATTTTTCTCCAAATATTTGTTAATTAACCGATTTCCCGATCTAGGTAAATTTGGCTGGTGTGAATCGATTTGATTATTTAGTATAGTGCAATTAGCTCTAGACCCAAACATAAAAAAAGGAAAGTTTTGATACCAAATTGTTGCACCCTCCCCTCTATACGCACTAAGAAGTTACACAAATTTGAACGTCACGTTAAATGGGGAGAGGGTCACGAAGAACGGACATTTTTGTTTTGGTTTTTTTTTTTTGAAAACTATTAGTCCGATCGCAAGGGATGAAATAAACTACATTTACTTTACAATTTATAGAATAGTTGCAGGTATGCCTTCTTGAGAAATGTTAACAGGAGCTTGGGAGGCGTACTTGTCCGAAGCCAGTTCATTTTTGGTGTAAGTTAAATAAATTAAATTGGCAGCATCAGCGCAAATTCTTATCACTCTACCTTTACTCTATTAAATGTTAAAATGCGAAATGTAAATGTAAAAAATATCCACATAATTCTTTTGGTTGTAGGGTATAATTTTCCAAGAAGAGATGTGGAGTATTATATATCATTGCAAAGGAACTTAAATGTACTTTATTTCGTCCTTAGGATATTTTGCGATCGGAGTAATAGTTTTCCAGATGTTTTCGAAACACAAAAATTTCCCCTCCCCCTTAATGTGACTCTCAAATTAGTGTAACTCTTTAGTGCGTATAGAGAGGAGGGTGTGCAACAATTTGGCATCAAAACCTTCCTCTTTTATGGATGTTTGAGTTTGGCCTTTTTCGGCTTAATTGCTCTATACTAATTGTAAACTGTGATAAAATCATTTAATTTCTATGTACAACCCTTACAATATTGGTGATTACAGGGGTTTGTTGAGGATAAAATAAAATAACAGGCGCGACAATCCAGCATTGGACTAAGGCCGCAGGATGTGTTAGTGTAAGGTAACCAGACTCCAGAAGGCCCCATGCTGTACACATATGCGTAATTCGGTTTTCAGTAAATCCTCAGCCATACTATGCCCCTTCACGCCGATTTGGAGAAAGAATAATATCTCACGAGGGAGCCTTGGGAAGACAAGGTTCTGTTGATACTAAACAGGGAGCCCTATAGTTCTCAATCTTCTCCTCAGTGGCGTAGATAAGGGGGAGGGGGGATCAAGGGGGTTGATCTCCCTGTTCACACATATTTTTTTATACTGAATTATAATGTATAAATTTAGTTCTTTGCTATTAATTGGGTACATTTCGTAACAATATCTACAAATTGTCATCCACAGCGGGATTTCGGAATTAACCCTTTTTACAGTATTTTCAATTGCACAATTGGTATTGCCTTGGTTAGAATTTGGCGTACCTACATGAGATTTGGATTTCTTCAATCTTTTTTTTTTCAGAAAATGCCACAAGAACAATTCAGCAGGATATTTTAAAATTATAGCGTAAATCAGCAGTGTGAGATGCAATAGGGTTCAAATTGACCGGAATTACGGCACATGTAGTACGCCGGATCATCTTTCGGTAGTGCTTCACAGGCTACCTTGCTCTGCAGAATATTAGAGTATGCTGCAGACAAACCACACACTGGGACCTATTTTTACCGCATCCATAACCAGTGTGGGAACGATTCTTAGCATTTGCGCTCAGTGTTGCGGACTAACATTCAATTTCAAGTTCACCCACAACCTTGCTGGATCGAACTTTTAAAGTTTAGAGCGTAATCTGTGTACTGAATTTTAGGCGATGCAAAAAAAATCGCAGTTCTTCCTGAGATGTTTTCTCGTCTGTCGGGATTAATCTCCCGCGTATCATTCATGAGTCTCTAGTCCAAGTTCGATTAAGTAGGTATACCATCTGATCCTAAGTGCCACGTTGTTCGACCGACGTACAATATTGGTTTCGCTGTGCCAAACTTATTCTTTCGGAATCTCAGCTAAATAAGCAGAATTGAAATAATTTCAAAATCTTGAAGCGGCAGCCCATTTTTCGATCTAGTCAGCAGACCTCAAACGATTAAAGAAAATGTTTATTCCGCATAGAAAAGCAAAGAAACAAGACGGTGGTGACTATTCCTTAAATTACTTTTTTAAAACTCCTCAATTTAATACGTTTTCCCTCTACTGGAAAAACACATCCTGACCACTGATCCCCTCCCTCTCAGAGAAGCAATCTACGCCACTGGTTCTCCTTGACAAAAAATCATCAGCATTTGAAGCACAAATGTTTTGACACGAAAAGCTATAACAGGGAAGAGTACTCGAAATAATAATAATTTGGAGCAAATGTGAGCGCCATGTAGCTCTTTAAGTGTGCCGAATTTCAGAAAGATTAAGAAGAGTTTCGGAGATATCGAGAATTCTTGATTTGCCCTAACTCCTAGCGGACCATGGTGCGTTGACGATTATCGTGTGTAGTCGTCAACGTTTCAACGACAACTGAATTCGGAGTGTGTTACCACTTCCTAGTCGCATTGTTATTTATTCTACGATAAGAATATTTTTTATCATCTTCTGAATAATAAACTTGCGACGGGCCATGCCGAGTTTGGAAACTCGTTTATATAGTGGCGACTGGACGGTCACGGCCACAGAGCACGACAATATGGAGAATTGCCAAACATAAAATTATTTATTATCTCCATAAATGGGTACTCGTTTAACATCTGAGTGAGATCATAGTCCGTCACAAGTTCGTGAGTTCGAAAAACACCATGATCCACGGTGAGACTCAAACTCATTACACTGTGCACCGAAAGTGCTAGACCAGACCAGACTGTTGAGGATACCTTTTTTCAATTTTAAACAACTAAAAGGACTCTTTCACTTAGCGAAACTTTTGTCGTTTTTGGCGGCAGATTATATTTATGGGTTCAATTTGAGGAATCCGGAATATTCGTTGCAAAATTCACATTGAAAATACATAGTTGAAAATTATGAATTCAGCGCTGAAGTTTTCGTTGTACAAACAGCTGTGTTTTTATACCCTATACTCATCAAGATGGTAAAAGGTATATCGTTTGTGTTACCCCGATATTATGTAACACCTCAAAGGAGCCACGAATGCTTAATTATGACATATACTTTGAGTTAGCTTACTACCCATGGGCACATATTAATATTATCTTATCTGTGCCATCGGCCTACCTCCCCATATAATATCTTTTGATAGAAATATTTGTGTCGCCAAGTTTTGATGATGGCTTTTAAATAACATTGACCTGAAACGATGGAATCTGCAATCCTTTTTAGCGAAAATCTAACTGTTTCCAGATATTCAATGTGAAAATTTGACATTTCTATGGGGCTTACGGATAGAATTTTGCCTCAGTTTGATGTGAATCAAGAGCATTGCACCGAGAATAACATTAAAATTTTATTGGCCCCATTATCTATTAAATTTTAAAATTTTTGCTAGCAAATATATTCTTCCCAATTGCAAGCAAAACTTACTATTCTAGCGTGAACGAATAAAATATAAACGTAAATTTGATTGCATCAAATAATTTCCCCAATCAGTACAGGGAAATATTCCCCTTTTCCTATAAAAATACTGAACTGGCTTTACAGAACGGTCCAACTTTGACATTGAATATCTGGAAAACTATTACGATTTCGTGAAAAAGGATTGCAGATTCGAACTTTTTAAACCAATATGAATGAAATGCTATCATTAAAATGTGGGGCCACTGATATTGAAATTTCTCCTTCGTACCTGTACCGGCTTAGAAAAACGGAGGGGGTACCGTAAACTAAACTTTTACGACCCATAACTCCGTTACCGTTACTCGAAACCAGAAAAAACTGATATCGAATGTACTCCGTGTGCCCTTTGATTTGACTACCCACACGCTTATCTCTGATAAAAGATAAAAAACTCGACATCTCACCCCTTCGAGTACGCCCTGTTTTCTTTGTCCTACAAAGTTCTAAGGTATCCATGCCAAAAACTATAACCATTCTACACATTCCTACCAAATTTGATGTCGACCGATTGAGCCGTTCGCGAGTTCATTAGTGAACGGACACAAATCGATTATAAAAGGGTTTTTTTTAGCAAAAAAATCTAACAAACCCTAAAAAATATCGCTAGTTAACATATTACAAAACAAAACATTATACTGGTCGTTCAAAACTAATATGCGGTTTTTCACATCATTCACAGGTGTAATATATAACTACGTGACACATCATTTAACATCATGGCTAAAGTATTTTTTGCTGGGTACTTTTTTGGGAATTATCGCATACAGCTTTATAGCGTTTTCGCCGCTTGCGTACGGAATGTCCGGTCCTCTGGCTAATGAGGCAAACTCGACCATGTACGGGCTTAAATGGATGTCCAGTTGGGAATTTTAATTTGATCATGGACGAATGGGCCGTATAAACTGATACATAGTTGTAAGTAATATTTAGTCATAAAAATGAACTTCAGCATAACGAACAACATCGCACATATTTATAAAATGATATGTATGTATGCATGTGCATATATGAATGAAATGGCTGCAGGATGAAAGGACCAACGAGATGATAAACCTATTTAAAATAAAACGACGAGAATTTATGGAGTCAGTATGGACATGCGAGGACCGAATGAATAATGCTGAATTATGTCAGCTGACATAAATGAGTGTGGTAACATTTAATGAAAAATGAAATTTGCTATTTATAAACATGAAATGGAAGGAAAAGCAGAAAAGTGGTCGCGAAATTGAACATTACATTCGTGAGTGTGAATTAAAATCACAATTTCAAAATGAAAATAACAATTTAATTATGATTGTTTGATATTTATTTTTTAATAAAATACTAAATAACCTTTTATTGCGTATTGTGTTTTCTTGTGTCTTAATCAGAAAGGACTCTACTGAGTAGTGTTCGCGTAGATATAATCGAACCTTAACTCACATCAACGGACCTGATAACCCGGTATTGTTTCAGGTCGTCAGTATAAAGCACGCGGCAAGATGAAGCTTTAATCATTAACAAGAATGTTAACATTGACTCCTGAAAACCCCGGGAGATAGAAGAATAAGATTAATACCAAAATCTTGGCACATAAAATAGCATGACCGTAAGTATCAGATGCCTTTGAAAAATCTATGTTCACGACGTAAACTTGAAATTGGTTGTCCAAGACTTGGGCCACTGTGTTAGTAAGTATTAGTTTGAATGAGGGCATGTTAGATTTTAGAATAGGCAGGATATAAGCCGTTCTCTACGGGTTAGGAAAAACATCAACACCACATTTAAATTAAGGAGGAAGGCCAAGGGAATATGGAACGAGGACTACAAAGATTTAACAAAATGATTAGGCAATTCGTCAGGACCAGATCCACCATCTGCTTCAAACTATCAATAATAGCAGGCACTTCAACAGGACATATTCTGGAGTCAGGGATCAGGAGGAGAGAAGAGCTATCAAACAGGAAGTTAACAGCCAAGCTAGAGGTTTATTTCAATGATCGTATAGGGGGTGTCCGCAAACTGCCGCAAAACGCACTGGATTGTGATTCCTCATGTGATTTCCAGCAAAAAAGTTGTACTGAACATACCCCCTTAGCTTAACCGTTTAGCTCTCACAGGCATATTTGAACTATCTCAAAAGCTAGACTAGCTAGAATAACAAAATAAGATGTACACAAATACGACATTGTTCAGAATGTTGATCTCCGAGCGATTTCCCGATTTACGGGCATATCGACTCGGAGATTGCAAAAAATTGACATTCGTCGGTTTCGATCGAATGCATATGACACGGAACTCTCATCAGGTGCCGTCGCTAGTTCCGTGTCATATGCATTCGAGGACGGCACGACCGAGAATGCACTGGCTGGTTGTTGTTCAACCGTATATAAACCGAAAAAAATCATTCGTTGCTACGGATCACATTTGAAGCGAATAGCTACTTGCTATTTCTGTGATCCGCTCAACATCCCACTGTTTTGGCTAAAACGCCAATGGTTCACACAATAACGAGATATGCGTGTTGGAACGCAGCCTCCGCATCCCACGAAACAGCCGTGGAGCCCTCCGCTGCCATCCCGGTTCCCATTCAGTGCGGGTACACAATCATATACACAAATACGACATTGTTCAGAATGATTCTGAACGGAACGCAGCCTCCGCATCCCACGAAACAGCCGTGGAGCCCTCCGCTGCCATCCCGGTTCCCATTCAGTGCGGGTACACAATCATATACACAAATACGACATTGTTCAGAATGATTCTGAACGGAACGCAGCCTCCGCATCCCACGAAACAGCCGTGGAGCCCTCCGCTGCCATCCCGGTTCCCATTCAGTGCGGGTACACAATCATATACACAAATACGACATTGTTCAGAATCATTCTGAACAATGTCGTATTTGTGTATATGATTGTGTACCCGCACTGAATGGGAACCGGGATGGCAGCGGAGGGCTCCACGGCTGTTTCGTGGGATGCGGAGGCTGCGTTCCGTTCAGAATCATTCTGAACAATGTCGTATTTGTGTATATGATTGTGTACCCGCACTGAATGGGAACCGGGATGGCAGCGGAGGGCTCCACGGCTGTTTCGTGGGATGCGGAGGCTGCGTTCCAACACGCATATCTCGTTAAAATAAGATGATTATTACAGCCAACAAATTTAACTAAAAAATGAAACTACCGACACTAAAATCGGATAAGAGGTTTGTTTTTTACAGAACTTCGAAGACAAATTTTTGTGATTTGACCCAAAAACAATCTGTTTGTCCATCTCAATTCTCTCCAACTTCAGCCAATTCAATTAAATTAATTTTATTTAGATATTTCCATTAATACAGCATTATAATTTAGAATTTAATTTAACATAATCTTTCAGTTGATTTTTTAGTTTACATATGGATTTTTCATTTTTTATACTATTTGGCAAACAATTATATAAAACTATACCTTTATAAAAAAGAGAATTTTGGCTACATGATTTCGTACAGTCACTAACTTCTATTTCATTTCTGCTCCTTAAATAATTTTTTTACTGGGTGTTCGTGTTTATAAACTACTCCAAGGTGAGGTGATCGTACGATTCTTTGAAAAATTGGCGAATAGTTCAGCGATAATTTCTTTCTCACATCATTTTATTCTGGCTTTGTTATTTCTAACAGTTTTAATGCTTTAAGTGCAGAAAACTAGGCTTAATTTTAGCTCGAATTCAATTTAGTTAAATTCAAACTGCTCCTAAAGATCTGCAATTTGGTAAAATGTATTCAAATTACATACATATATCAAAATCGATCCAATTCGCTGCTTCAACTGTCAGACGTTGGGACACGCAATAAACAGCTGTCATTTGAAGACGATTTGTAACCTATACTGACCAAAAACAACAAAGTTGTAAAAGTTACCCCGCCAAAGAAAAATTCATCTGCCGCAAAAAGAATACATATCACTCCAATCCGCTGCTCATATCTAATTTTGTTTGCTGGATATACTTTTGTTTTAGGTGTAAATGCTGGAGAAGCTTAAATGTACAGGACTACTTCTTAAAGTAATTTGGTGGGAGCTTTAACAATTTAGTCAGTGCCACTTTGACGGCTCCCTCCAAATTACTTTAAGAAGTAGTCCTGTACATTTAAACTTCTCCAGCATTTACACCTAAAACAAAAGTATATCCAGCAAACAAAATTAGATATGAGCAGCGGATTGGAGTGATATGTATTCTTTTTGCGGCAGATGAATTTTTCTTTGGCGGGGTAACTTTTACAACTTTGTTGTTTTTGGTCAGATATCATATATTTTTGCATACTTAAATAGCCAACTAATATTTTTGTTTTGGGAAAAGTTTCAATAGGTTTTTGTTCAGCATATTCCATAAACTTAATATCATAAGTTATATTCACAGGGTCTTCTTTAAAATAAATAGATACTGCAAACGCAATTGCAAATACGCCACAAATGGCTGTTGCTGAGCTTTTTTAAAAATAATTTTGGGATGAAATGGGTATAGTTTATTAATATGTATTTTGTGCAAAATAGATTTGTGTTATGGCTCTGCTAACATTCTGTTAGTAATCTGTTAATTTCTTGTTAACTCTGTTAATGCTCTATTAACGTTCTCTTAACACTCTATTATCTTTTCGTTAATGCTCTGTTAACGTTCTGTTAATGTTCTCTTAATTCTCTTTAATCATTCGGCTAACGCTCTGTAAACGGTCTGTTACCTTTCTTTTATTACTCGATTTACGTTCTGTTAACGTTCTATTAAGGCTCTGTTAATTTTCTGTTAACACTCTGTTAACGATCTGCTAACGCTCTGTTGTTGCCTTGCCAACGCTTTGTTAACCTTCTGTTACTGATCTGTCTTAATGCCCCCCTTACCCAGTGTCCCAATGTCACATTGTCCCAATGTCACATTGTCCCAATGTCACATTGTCCCAATGTCACATTGTCCCAATGTCACAGTGTCCCAATGTTCCAATGTCCTAATGCCCTAAGGTCCATTGTCACAGTGTCCTCATGTCCCAATGTTCTAATATCCCAGTGTCCCAATGTCCTAATGTGCCAATGTCCCAATATCCTGATGTCCCAGTGTCCCAATTTAGGTCCTATTGTCCCAATGTGCAAATATCACAGTGCCCCAATGGTTTAATGTCCGAATGTCCCACTACCCTAGTGTCCCAATGTCCCATTATCGGAATATCCCAATGCCCCAGTCTCCCACCTAATGTCCTAATATCCCAATGTCTAACTGTCCTAATGTCCCAAGGTCCTAATGCCCCAATTTCCTAATATCCCAGTACCCCAATGTCCCAAATGTCCCAGCATCCTAATGTGATAATATCCCAATGCCCCAATGTCCTAATGTACCAGTGGTCAGTGTCCCAATGTCCCAGTATACCAAGTGTCCCAAGGTCCCAATAGCCTAATGTCCTAATATCCCAGTGCCCCAATGTCCCTGTATCTCAGTGCCGTAATGTCCCAGTATCCCAATGTTCCAATATCCCAATGTGCCAATATCCCAATGTTACAATGTCCCAATGTTCTAATATCCCGATGTCCCAGTGCCCCAATGTTCCCACGTCCCAGTTTCCCCAGTGTACCTAATGTCCCAATGTCCGATTGTCCCAAGGTCATAATGTCCCAATGTCCTAATATCCCAGTGTCCTAATGTCCCAGTCTCCCAGTGTCCTAATGTCCCAATATCCCAATGCCCCATTGTCCCAATATCCTGATGTCCCAATGCCCCAATATGCCGATGTCCCCACGTCCCTGGTTCCCCATTGTGCCTAATGCCCCAATGTCCTAATGTCCCAAGACCCTAATGTCCCAATTTCCTAATATCCCACTACCCCAAGATCCTAGTCTCCCAGTCTCCCGGTGTCCCAATATCCAAATGTCCCAATGCCGCAGTGTGTTCTAAAAAAAAATGGTCAATGCGATGAGCCGATAGACGCAATTGTTGGAAATCTTTTGTTAACTTTACCTATTAATTTACCGTTATTCCATCCACTTATCTAAATGGAAGACATTGATTCTTTAGAAGGACCACCAGAGGATCATTCGGTCCAAATTGCATAAAAATCCCATCACGAAGAGAGACAGTAGAAGCAAGTCTTTCTGCAACTGTAGACTTCATTCTGAAATTGGGTTACTCGCTTAAGTCTGTGAGGGTGAAAATTTCACCGTTTATTGCATATATCTTACCCGTTATTGTGCCGATCGAAGATTTTATTTGGAAAGGCACTAGAACAGGATATGTGGAATATTTTGGTAAAAAAAATTTTTTGGGGGCTGTTGCCTGGAAGGCTGTAGCCTGATCAAACAAAAAAGCAAGTTGTCTCCGGTAATCATAGACTTGTTCGCTTTCGTTTTTCTTTTTCCTTTGGCGGGCGAGACGCTCTCGCGTCTCTTGATGAGGGAGCGCACAATACTTTTGAATGTCCACAAAAAGATATACCCAATATGACACGCAAGTATGCTAACTGCACAGGTGATCACGCGGCAAGCTATTCAAATTGTCCCGAAAGGATGAGCTATTATCGATCGCTCTTATCTATCGTCTTAAAGCAAGACGTATTTCCTATTAATCGTTTGACCACCGATCACGACAATTGCTTTCCCTCCACGATTGAATTCCACCACAGCCCCAACAATTACACCAAATGTATTATAAACGAGTCGGAGCTTTGCTGAAATTACGAGAAATGTTTCACAATCAACAAATTCTGATTTATTTAGTCCAACTGAGCTTTTAAACATTTATATACATATACATATAAAAGAAAGTCGAGTTACACCATTTATAACTCGAGAACGGCTGGACAGATTTTCATGATTTAGGGTTTGTTGGTTTAGGCTCTGGCCAGAATAGCATAATAACTATTGAAACTTGCAAAAAAATCACACTGAGCTAAAATTCACAATGGGTTCTTTTCACCTATTTCTGCGTGTATTTCTTTAACATATGAACGGATTTAAGTAAATTCCTTCTACAGGATTGTTCTCTACCCAAAATAACAGGACAACCATCGAGACATATGAAAAATTCACAATGGGGCACAATTATGAAGACAATTCTTTTTCTTACACTTTTTTCTGTCTTTTTTGAACGAATTACATAATTTCAATAAGTTGACCCCACCTTATGGTTCTACACAAGGCTCCGAGTTATACTGCGCTATTGAAATAAGCGGCAAATTCACAATAATATTTTTGTTCACATGTTTTTTTTTTATATTTCTTGAACGAAATATCTTAGCGGATTTCGGAAGATATTCCTGCCGATTTGGTCCTTTCGCTGAATATTAAAATAATATTGAAACATTAAAATAAAAATCACAACACTGAAAAAATTGGGCTATATAAAATTAAGAAACTCTTTTCTCATTTGCAAAATTCCCGAATTTAGACAAAATTTCTTAAAATGTGACAATTTCTTCTTGAATCGATCCTATTTTCAAGACCTTCTTTTGAGAAATAGAAAGTAGATTCAAGCCTAAACCATTATTCTCAATTCAAGCAAACAAATGCTTGATAATAATTTTTTTTTGACATTTTCCATGCAAAGCTCGTGGAAAAGCTTTATTTTAGCTTTAGCTTATATTGGAGCGTTGTAGTAGATTAGTCAGAGGTGTCTATGGTTCAGTGGGTAGCGCGTTTGACTGGGAAGAATGGGGTTATGTGTTCGATGTTCGTTGGATGCAAGTTTCTTTTTTTATTTTTGTTTAGATTCTCTTGTCTTTTTCATAAGAAAAGTTTGCTTGATTCAAAGTTACTTTTCCTTAAAGCGCTGCTAATGGCATTTCACTTGGATCAGTGTGACTAATTCTCAAATGAAGAGAAATATTTCTTGGCTGTTTTTTATTGTCTTTTTTTCTTGATTTGAGCCATATTTTCTTTACTTTAGCAGGCGATTTGGTTCAGTGAATGAGCAAAATTATAAAGATTGGTTTTTCGTATGCTTCTTTATGTATTCCTTGAAGGAATTACCAGATTTCAGTCAAAAGATTCCAGCGGATTGGTGTACACCCAGAATAGGTAACTGTTGAAATATGCGAAAAATCACAAAGAATAATAATTCAGTTCTTTTTTAAATACTTTTATCTATACATTTTATCAGCAGGTTTTGCCTATTTTGTTTGACCGATTTAGCGCATTTCAGCAAATTACATTATAACTCTCTCCCTTGAATGGTTTCCAACCATAGCCAGCCACCAAATTATGAAGTCACCTCATAAAATGATTTTCGTATTTCAGTAAACTTCTCCACCTGGAAAATCGGCCAAGAAAAACTCATCAAAGTAGCTCAGGAGAAAGGCAAGGCATTTGATCAGGAGAAGCATGAGAAACTTCTCCTGAACAAATTTGCAGATTTCAGCAGACGATCATATCTAAAAGGTGGGGCGATACGAAGTTCGCCGGATCAGCAATAATATTTCCAGCAACATCGTCAACAATATTTTTTTTATTTAACAGAAATTAAATATATTTCACATGGGCGTAGCCAGGGGGAAGGGGCAGGGAGGGGCGACCCCCCCTGGCCGTTGAATTTTTTTTGTATTGAATTGAATATTAATAATACTGAAAGAAAAAAATTCTATCATAGATAATTTTTTCCCGATTCACTTTTTCGCATTTTTGTTTGCAGTTTACTTGTTCTAAAAACCACACAGTAACATTTCCCTATCTATTTATTACAAGCCGTTCTTCTACCTTACAAAGTAAACAACATAAATGCATATGGACAAACCTAATTCTATTCTATTTGAAAATTACTTATTTTTTTGCTATTTAAAATAAGTTGCAATGCAAAATTCGAAAAAATGTTCATCAATACTTTAGGGTGCCTTAACCACTTGTGGAAAATAGAGTATCGACTGCACTTGTCCCATAACGTATACTGTTTTTTGCAATGTCTCTTAATTTGACCACAGTTTTGCAGTCGAACGCAAT
The DNA here is from genome assembly GCA_949715475.1 of Microchrysa polita. Taxonomy (NCBI): domain Eukaryota; kingdom Metazoa; phylum Arthropoda; class Insecta; order Diptera; family Stratiomyidae; genus Microchrysa; species Microchrysa polita. Next base: position 50,849,255 of record OX454421.1, read on the forward strand.
TCATTCAGGGATCTAGCGTGAAATTTTTTCGGCCCCTTTGCATCGACCAGTAATGTATGTACGTAATGAATGATCGATCCACTGTCACTTTCAATTGCGATTTAATTCGCTAGCTTAGCTAAGATCTGAAGTCTTGACGATTGTTTGCTGCTTTTCTGTAGTTACAGCTTTCCAAGTATACTGCTCCTTTACAACAGCTTTGGTTTTTGCAATCTGGTTTGCAACATTTTGGACAACCCACCGAAAGCACTTGGCTGTGAAATGCTCTTGATACCACTCAGACTAGGCACTTTGGTTATGTTTATTTTTTTCTTTAACCCGACTGCATTTAACTCCTTCTCGAGATACAGAGCTATAACGCTCAGATCGTTGATTTTGTGCGAGAGAATGTTGAAAATTCATCATACAAGCTCCACGGCGTCGTCCCGGCAATTAAAATCGAATGAGCAAAATACTACCATCGAAAATATCCAAAAAAATCCTGCCCAACTTCGGTATAAACTTTACTGTGAGATTTCGCTCTGGGAAGGGTTAGCTAGGACTCCCGATGTTATTTTAGAAGCGTAGAGGAGCAGCTAAAGAGATCGGACTATCAGTTGAAGAAAGAGGATAGACGAGCAGGAGGGCTCCTATTTGAAAGAGAAAAAACAGCTTAAGAGATTGGGCTCCTATTTTAAGGAAGAGCAAAAGCATGTATCCCTAAATATCTTCAGCCCATAATGTCGGATAATGTTTCTTTCTATGGATGCTGTGGATGTCAGATAAGAGGCTTCTCGGTATGTTTCGGCAGGAGATGTCATCCTGTAGAACCAAACAAGGTGTGTTCCTGTAGAACCTGAAAAGCAGAATCGGAGGCCAGTTGAATGTAATCAGAATCACCAGTAAAAGTCATTTTTCGTTAAATGGTGCAGAAAATCATTCTCGACTGTCCTTTCCTATAATTTAGCTCTAAAATTAAAAAAAAAAAACAGGCGCGACTGTCCAACATTGGACTAATGCCGCGGATGTGTTAGAAACATTCAGTTCCCAAGATCCTTACTGCCTTTTTGTTGAGGTGTTGAAATCAACAGCACGCTCAGAAAGTTTATTTATCCCCATAAATGGATACTCGTTTAACATCTGAGTGAGGTCATAGTTCATCACAAGGGACGTGAACACCGTAAACTGAATTAGTTCACAGTGAGTCTCGAAACAATGATTGTGTGCACCGAAGGTGCGCGCACTAACCATTACACCAGCCAGACTACTCTAAAATTTGCCTAACATTATTTTCGCGACCAATGATTGCAACTCCTGAGAAAATCTTGATGTTGAAAAAATTTCGGGCTCGCCCCCCTGACCGATATCCTGGCTACGACCATGATATTTCATACCGTTAGGCGCCCTCCTACTATTTTTTTAATCGAATTTAGTATTTTAATTTTATTCGATTTGAAAGGGAATGTTAGTGCGAGCGCAGCGAGCCCAAGTTGGGAGAGCGAGCGAAACGAGCGATTACAGCTTGTAACTAATAAAATGTTAACTAAACTCAAGATGTGTAAAACTAAGGAACAGCAATTTAAAGTTGTATCAGAACTTGCATTTAATTGTATTTATAAAAATGTCAAATAATAACAATAATAGCAATAATTTAAACTTAATGCTATGGGATACCCAAAGTTTGGGTCCAATAGCTAAACGATTTGAACTCTTCTCATTTTTAAAAGATAACAAAATACATGAAGCCATAATAACAGAAACATGGTTAAAAGATGAAATTAAATTATATGTTCCTAATTATGTTATCCATACACTCAGCAAAATGGGCCCCGTAAACTAAAAAGTTTCTGTACCATTATTTTAATTGGACGGCAATTTACCAGATTTCTTCACAAAAGTAAACAGATGCAATAATTAATATAACTGGACGAATCCTATTGAGATATTTTGTATGGAATGAAATCTGTGGCGTAAATCCAATGGGACATCAGATTACATTTTAATCACTTTGTCCCATTAAATTAACAAGACCTGATATGATTAACTAATAAAAGGATGGATCCCATTTGTTTTATATAACGTCCTATTGCATTAATGGGATAGGACTTTTAATTGAATTTCAAGCATATAGACGTGTTTGGCAAGATAACCAACATCATGCTCCGTAGCCGAGATCGTTCGGTTGCCTGCCCGTGACTTGGTAAATTTTAAAGAGTACTAGCAAATCGAATGTTCAATACTCTGCGTGGCCAAATATCGTGATTCTTTAAAAAAAAATCCACAATCACGTAGCGTGAATGGTATAATAATATGGGACTTATAAAAAATATAGTTGGATCAATCGAAGCTAATCGATTTTTTTTCTTATAATAGGATTGATCCTATTAATTGAATAAGATATATCCTATGGGAACATAACTAGACAATCTGTTTATTTTTAAATAAGTCAACTATTAAAACAAACGGATATTTATCGAGTGAAAGTAATGGATCCTATATTTTAAAGTAATAAGATTTTTCCTATTGACTAAAAATAATGGGACAAAATTATTAGTGAAATCTTCTCTATGGCAAATTAGCGACTTGCAATTACGATATACGTTTTTCCGCTACTCCCACTTATTTTCCTAAGTCAGCCAGAGGTCAGTCATCAAACTTAGATATTATTCTTTCTACATGTAGTATAGTGATTTTAGCTCTAGACCCAAACCTAAAAAAAAAAGTTTTGATGCCAAACTGTTGCACACCCTCCCAAATATACGCACTAAATAGTTAATTTGAACATCACATTAAGGGGGAAGGAGGTGCCGAAGAGGGGAAATTTTAGTTTTTAGGAAATATCTGAAAAACTGTTAAGCTACAGTCACATTTGGCGAGCTACTAGTACTAGTAAAGTTGCATTCGAGAAATCACCATAGGCGACGACACGTAATAAACAACGAAAACAGTGTCATGTAAATGGGTGACTATGCGTTGTTACGACGTCGTCACCGAAAGTGTGATGCAACTAGACGCGCAACTAGTCACCCTATATACAGGAGTTAGTTGCAAACGAGAAATTACTACGGTGACGACGTCGTAAACAAACAACAAACTGTCGTGCAATTTTACTAGTAGCTAGTCAACGGATACATTTCCTAGATACTAGTGGAATAGGACATGTTCAATTCGACTAGCACCCACCCAGCGAGTGAATATACGCTACAATTATTTTTTGGTGGATTTCGAATTAACTGCTCAACCGATCGACACGAAATTCAGTGTGAATGTGTAAAATGGTAGGGTAGGCATTTGCCTAGAATGCCTTTGAGATTACGAGATGGTAACAGGGTGTCCGAGACGAGGTGCGAAAGTCGATTATTTTATTTGTCATCGGAAAAGGGTGTATCGGCTCGTATATCGACATGAAATTCAGTGTAAATATGTAGAATGGTAGGCTATTTGCTACAAACACCTTTGAGATTACGAAATATCAACAGGGTGTCCTAAAAAGTGCAAAAGCTGATTATAATCGGGAATAAATTTTGTTTGAATGTGTAGAATGGTAGAGTATTTGCTACGAATGCTTTTGAGATTACGAAATGGTAACAGGATGTCCGAGACGAGGTGCGAAAGTCGATTATTCTATTTGTCATCGGAAAAGGGTGTATCGGCTCGTATATCGACATGAAATTCAGTGTAAATATGTAGAATGGTAGGCTATTTGCTACAAACATCTTTGAGATTACGAAATATCAACAGGGTGTCCTAAAAAAAGTGCAAAAGCTGATTATAATCGGGAATAAATTTTGTTTGAATGTGTAGAATGGTAGGGTATTTGCTACGAATGCCTTTGAGATTACGAAATGGTAACAGGGTGTCCGAGACGAGGTGCGAAAGTCGATTATTCTATTTGTCATCGGAAAAGGGTGTATCGGCTCGTATATCGATATGAAATTCAGTGTAAATTTGTAGAGTGGTAGGGTATTTGCTACAAATACCTTTGAGATTTGAAAATGTGAAAAGTAGATTATAATCGGCAATAAATTTAGTATGAATGTGTTGAATGGTAGGGTATTTAGTACGAATACCTTTGAGATTGGGAAATGCTAACAGGGGTGAATTTCATGTCGATATACGAGCCGATACACCCTTTTCCGATGACAAATAAAGTTATCTACTTTTGCACCTCCTTTGGGACACCCTGATAACATTTCCTTACTTCAAAGGTATTCGTAGCAAATACCCTATCATTTTACATATTTACAATAAATTTATTGCCGATTACAATCTACTTTTGCACAACGTTTAGGCTACCCTGTTAACATTTCTGATTCTCAAAGGTATTCATAGCAAATATCCTACCATTCTACACATTCATACTAAATTTATTGCCGATTATTATCTACTTTTGCACCTTGTTTAGGACACCCTGATAGCATTTCCCAATCTCAAAGGTATTTGTAGCAAATAACCTACCATTCGACATATTTACACTGAATTTCATGTCGATAACACCTTTTCCGATGACAAATAAAATGATCTACTTTTGCACCACCTTTGGGACACCCTGTTAACATTTTCCTACTTCAAAGATATTCGTAGCAAATACCCTACCATTATACACATTCCCACTGAATTTCGTGTCGATCCGTTGAGCCGTTAATTCGAAATCCACCGAGAAATAATTGTAGTGTATATTCACTTCCCAGTAGAATAATTGAACATGTCATATTCCACTATTAAATACATTTTGCTACTTACTAGTAAAATTGCATAACACTTTTTTGATTGTTTACGACGTCGCACAGTGGTTTATGCGCGGCAAAAAATCGAAAAATTCATAGCGTCGTAAATTTTTTTTTATTGGCTTCTTTTCACAACTATTTTTCGATTATGTTTTCACAAATAAAATCGATTTTTTTACAGCACTGAATAAATGAGGGGGGTTTGAATATGCATGAAGAGCCTAAATCATGTTTCTGCTTCAAATTAACCTACTCTTTTGAGTCCTCACATACTCCTTAAAACATTCAGAATCCAAAGAAAATGGTAAAATCTCAAATTATGGTTGTGTGCTTATTACTAAAAAAGGGGAAAAAAATATTTTTACTTTTAGAGTTGACTAAAAGTTAAAAATGTTGGAGGTCCTTTTAAAATTCAAGTTTTTTCCGCTTTGTTAGAGCAGAACTCCTGAGCGACCGCGACCGACCGTCTCGGACTAGTTACTAAATGTCAACTAGGGTCCTGGCTAAAAGTTATAACTAATTCCAGCTGCAAATATCTGCAAATCTTGCTGCTAGTAACATATTTGTGGAGGCAGGTCAGACAAATTTCGCTTGAAAATTGATGTTGAAATTCATACATTTCTCTAAGTATGCACATTTTCTTTCAATTTTTACCCAGGTAGAGTATGTCGAGAATCATTGTTGGGTATTTATTGATTTATGCCAAATACAGTTCACAAAATGCATGGTATTAAGATTATCCAAGTGGCTAGTTTACCGATTGGTATGCTAACCGAAGAAGCACAAGAGACACGGAAAAAAGATTATCGTTCAATAACGTATTCTCACTCTAGAAAGTGCAGTAGAATGGACACAATATGGATGTTATGAACATGCTACTTCTATCATCAGATCCATATATTGAACAATTCCGCAGCCAGCATAAATTAAGGACAAATGAATTTCACGAAGATGTAGTAGGGGTTTTGATTTAATTTTTAATTTCTAAGTTTCAGTTTATAGTATTTAATGTTTATTAAAAATAATTATATAACGGGTTTTTGGTTCAAAACAGGAAAGGATAGGATAACCACCCAAACAAATTTTATAGGAGTTGCCCCGAAAGAATTTATACGGGACAACTCCCATAAAATTTGTGCGGGAATTTATCCTATCCTGCTCTATTGTAGAAAAAAAAACTCGGATGTTATATTGCAAAAAAAAAAACTAGTTTGTGTTTTAAATGACGTTAATTAATGATTTATAAAAAAATAGTATCCTACTAACGAAAGGTTGCTGGTTGGTTGGTTGGTTGAACTAGGTGTAGCGACATAGGCTACTTAAAACGTTTGTATTTGTTACAAAAATGCTACGTTTATCATGAAACTTCGCAAAAGTAATGCTAGTAGTTAAAGCTATAAAAAAAAAAAACAATTTTTTTGGGGTGGATAAATAAGGGGGGTGTGGCGGGGTTCGTTTCCACAAAGACACTGAAAAATTGCATTTGTTTGACATTTTACACTTCCGAAGAGGCAGTAATAGAAAAAATTCCCTCACAGCTGGAATGTACTCAATCTCCCCTTTGATATGATACCCCACACGCCTATATTCACATAATTTTTTTTTTTGTATCCTTATTACTCCTATATGGGGACCCCCCTTTAAAATGTCCTTACTACAATTTTTGTTAAATGTCTGGTATTGGGTTAAGCTTTTACACATTTGTACAAAATTTCATGTACCTAGATGAAGCCATTCCGGAAATATATATTTTTTTCCGCGAAATGCCGATTCTGAACCACTGTGCGTCGCGTCGTCACCGTGGTAATTTCGCGCATACAATTAATTCCCAGGTTATCTACCTGTGACTATTCACGCGTCTAGTTGCACACACTCTCGGTAACGAACGTCGTATCAACGCGTAGTCACCCATTTATATGACACTGTTTCGTTGTTGACGTCGTCGTCACCGTGGAGATTTCTTGTATGCATGCACTAGTAGCCAGTAACTAGCACGGTCTGACTGTAAAGCTACAGTCACATTTGGCGAGCTACTAGTACTAGTAAAGTGGCATTCGAGAAATCACCATAGGCGACGACACGTAATAAACAACGAAAACAGTGTCATGTAAATGGGTGACTATGCATTGCTACGACGTCGTCACCGAAAGTGTGATGCAACTAGACGGGCAACTAGTCACCCTATATACAGGAGTTAGTTGAAAACGAGAAATTACTACGGTGACGACGTCGTAAACAATCAACAAACTGTTGTGCAATTTTACTAGTAGCTAGTCAATAGACACATTTCCTAGATACTAGTGGAATAGGACATGTTCAATTCGACTAGCACCCACACAGCGAGTGAATATACGCTACAATTATTTTTCGGTGGATTTCGAATTAACTGCTCAACCGATCGACACGAAATTCAGTGTGAATGTGTAAAATGGTAGGGTAGGCATTTGCCTAGAATGCCTTTGAGATTACGAGATGGTAACAGGGTGTCCGAGACGAGGTGCGAAAGTCGATTATTTTATTTGTCATCGGAAAAGGGTGTATCGGCTCGTATATCGACATGAAATTCAGTGTAAATATGTAGAATGGTAGGCTATTTGCTACAAACACCTTTGAGATTACGAAATATCAACAGGGTGTCCTAAAAAGTGCAAAAGCTGATTATAATCGGGAATAAATTTTGTTTGAATGTGTAGAATGGTAGAGTATTTGCTACGAATGCTTTTGAGATTACGAAATGGTAACAGGATGTCCGAGACGAGGTGCGAAAGTCGATTATTCTATTTGTCATCGGAAAAGGGTGTATCGGCTCGTATATCGACATGAAATTCAGTGTAAATATGTAGAATGGTAGGCTATTTGCTACAAACATCTTTGAGATTACGAAATATCAACAGGGTGTCCTAAAAAAAGTGCAAAAGCTGATTATAATCGGGAATAAATTTTGTTTGAATGTGTAGAATGGTACACGGTTGAATATTTAGGTATAAAAATTATCCTTTTTTAATAACGTCGAAAGTATTCAATCGTTGAATATCAAAATTGGTATAAAATGTATATTTTTCCATGTTATTGACACAAAGTATACCAACGTGGGATAAATTTTAAACTAAACTGGCATAAAAAAAATTGTTTATTCGACGATGGTATGAAAATAATATTTTCATACTAAAATGCATACTCAAAGGAATAAACTTTATACCATGTAAGAATGAATTCCCTTGTGATAAATGCAAAGAGACAAGATAACAGTAAATTTTCATTTGCCCTTGCAGCATTTATATCAAAATGTATAAATTTGATATGGCGAAGAATAACAATTGAAATTTTTCGTTCGGATTTTCAGCACATGACTGAGGCTCGGGAGAATGTTAACGGTATAAATTGATTTTTATTTTCTGGTGGTATACAATTAATTTCAGCGTAGTATTGATATTGGTAGAGTCAATAATTTTAATATCAACATTTATAAACTTAAGCTTGATTTTGAAATTCAAAAATTATAACTGGGGTTTGTTCAGTTGTCGTTATTTCGCGAGTGAATTAACATGTTTATAATGTTTGTGCACGAGTCCTGCTCCCCAATAGTGGAAATCTTAAAGTGTCCTGAATATCCAGAAACCTCCAGAAAAAACAAATAAAATGTATTAGTAAAAAAATGCGAATAAAAGTAAATTATATTTAAAGTTAAATAAAGTGTTTTCTTCATCATCACTTAACCTATTATACTCTTCTTCTTCTTCCTTGCCTCGTTCTTTATACCGCTCCATAGTTTCGTCTTGCTCGACTTGCGGTGTAGACACATCGCCCGTTTTGGCGGTAATATCTCAGCATATTTCTACAGGCAGCTCTATCTTCGATCATGTCATCGCCGAGACCAATGCGTTGCTGTTGCTTTTTATTTGACACATCGAGGTGTGCTTCGGTCTGCCTCTGGCCTTGGGTCCATCAAGTGAAACTTCCATTGATATCGCTTCCTTTGCGGGGTTCTCAGGCGGACGCCTTTGAACATGGCAATACCAATCCGTTTGTCGGTCTTCGAGTTTTTCGGTGATTGGTTGGTCTATGGACAAACTGCCTTGTATGAATGTAGCTACTCTTGATGTTGTCCGTTTTGGTTACACCAACTGACATGCGTCAATAACCTATTATACTCAATAATTATAAAAATAAACTGTGGATAGTATATATACATATTTACTATATACAGTTTTTATAAATAATGGGTATATACATGAATATATAGTTTATAAATGATATTTATTCATTCGATTCATAAATCATAACTATTCAATCTATAACAAATCGTTATAAATTGGGCTTATTCTATATGGTATATAGTTTATATAAATTATTTATCTGTTCAAATAATACCAACATGTTATTGAATATACACTGAATCAAATAAACAAATGGTATACCCGCTTGGATAAAAGCCATACCTCCGATTATTGATTTGTATACCTAGCACATTTATAAAGTTTATACACATTCTTTATGGATTTATATAGATATCATTTTTTATTAAATTTATACCTAAATATTCAACCGTGTAGGGTATTTGCTACGAATGCCTTTGAGATTACGAAATGGTAACAGGGTGTCCGAGACGAGGTGCGAAAGTCGATTATTCTATTTGTCATCGGAAAAGGGTGTATCGGCTCGTATATCGATATGAAATTCAGTGTAAATTTGTAGAGTGGTAGGGTATTTGCTACAAATACCTTTGAGATTTGAAAATGTGAAAAGTAGATTATAATCGGCAATAAATTTAGTATGAATGTGTTGAATGGTAGGGTATTTAGTACGAATACCTTTGAGATTGGGAAATGCTAACAGGGGTGAATTTCATGTCGATATACGAGCCGATACACCCTTTTCCGATGACAAATAAAGTTATCTACTTTTGCACCTCCTTTGGGACACCCTGATAACATTTCCTTACTTCAAAGGTATTCGTAGCAAATACCCTATCATTTTACATATTTACAATAAATTTATTGCCGATTACAATCTACTTTTGCACAACGTTTAGGCTACCCTGTTAACATTTCTGATTCTCAAAGGTATTCATAGCAAATATCCTACCATTCTACACATTCATACTAAATTTATTGCCGATTATTATCTACTTTTGCACCTTGTTTAGGACACCCTGATAGCATTTCCCAATCTCAAAGGTATTTGTAGCAAATAACCTACCATTCGACATATTTACACTGAATTTCATGTCGATAACACCTTTTCCGATGACAAATAAAATGATCTACTTTTGCACCACCTTTGGGACACCCTGTTAACATTTTCCTACTTCAAAGATATTCGTAGCAAATACCCTACCATTATACACATTCCCACTGAATTTCGTGTCGATCCGTTGAGCCGTTAATTCGAAATCCACCGAGAAATAATTGTAGTGTATATTCACTTCCCAGTAGAATAATTGAACATGTCATATTCCACTATTAAATACATTTTGCTACTTACTAGTAAAATTGCATAACACTTTTTTGATTGTTTACGACGTCGCACAGTGGTTTATGCGCGGCAAAAAATCGAAAAATTCATAGCGTCGTAAATTTTTTTTTATTGGCTTCTTTTCACAACTATTTTTCGATTATGTTTTCACAAATAAAATCGATTTTTTTACAGCACTGAATAAATGAGGGGGGTTTGAATATGCATGAAGAGCCTAAATCATGTTTCTGCTTCAAATTAACCTACTCTTTTGAGTCCTCACATACTCCTTAAAACATTCAGAATCCAAAGAAAATGGTAAAATCTCAAATTATGGTTGTGTGCTTATTACTAAAAAAGGGGAAAAAAATATTTTTACTTTTAGAGTTGACTAAAAGTTAAAAATGTTGGAGGTCCTTTTAAAATTCAAGTTTTTTCCGCTTTGTTAGAGCAGAACTCCTGAGCGACCGCGACCGACCGTCTCGGACTAGTTACTAAATGTCAACTAGGGTCCTGGCTAAAAGTTATAACTTATTCCAGCTGCAAATATCTGCAAATCTTGCTGCTAGTAACATATTTGTGGAGGCAGGTCAGACAAATTTCGCTTGAAAATTGATGTTGAAATTCATACATTTCTCTAAGTATGCACATTTTCTTTCAATTTTTACCCAGGTAGAGTATGTCGAGAATCATTGTTGGGTATTTATTGATTTATGCCAAATACAGTTCACAAAATGCATGGTATTAAGATTATCCAAGTGGCTAGTTTACCGATTGGTATGCTAACCGAAGAAGCACAAGAGACACGGAAAAAAGATTATCGTTCAATAACGTATTCTCACTCTAGAAAGTGCAGTAGAATGGACACAATATGGATGTTATGAACATGCTACTTCTATCATCAGATCCATATATTGAACAATTCCGCAGCCAGCATAAATTAAGGACAAATGAATTTCACGAAGATGTAGTAGGGGTTTTGATTTAATTTTTAATTTCTAAGTTTCAGTTTATAGTATTTAATGTTTATTAAAAATAATTATATAACGGGTTTTTGGTTCAAAACAGGAAAGGATAGGATAACCACCCAAACAAATTTTATAGGAGTTGCCCCGAAAGAATTTATACGGGACAACTCCCATAAAATTTGTGCGGGAATTTATCCTATCCTGCTCTATTGTAGAAAAAAAAACTCGGATGTTATATTGCAAAAAAAAAAACTAGTTTGTGTTTTAAATGACGTTAATTAATGATTTATAAAAAAATAGTATCCTACTAACGAAAGGTTGCTGGTTGGTTGGTTGGTTGAACTAGGTGTAGCGACATAGGCTACTTAAAACGTTTGTATTTGTTACAAAAATGCTACGTTTATCATGAAACTTCGCAAAAGTAATGCTAGTAGTTAAAGCTATAAAAAAAAAACAATTTTTTTGGGGTGGATAAATAAGGGGGGTGTGGCGGGGTTCGTTTCCACAAAGACACTGAAAAATTGCATTTGTTTGACATTTTACACTTCCGAAGAGGCAGTAATAGAAAAAATTCCCTCACAGCTGGAATGTACTCAATCTCCCCTTTGATATGATACCCCACACGCCTATATTCACATAATTTTTTTTTTTGTATCCTTATTACTCCTATATGGGGACCCCCCTTTAAAATGTCCTTACTACAATTTTTGTTAAATGTCTGGTATTGGGTTAAGCTTTTACACATTTGTACAAAATTTCATGTACCTAGATGAAGCCATTCCGGAAATATATATTTTTTTCCGCGAAATGCCGATTCTGAACCACTGTGCGTCGCGTCGTCACCGTGGTAATTTCGCGCATACAATTAATTCCCAGGTTATCTACCTGTGACTATTCACGCGTCTAGTTGCACACACTCTCGGTAACGAACGTCGTATCAACGCGTAGTCACCCATTTATATGACACTGTTTCGTTGTTGACGTCGTCGTCACCGTGGAGATTTCTTGTATGCATGCACTAGTAGCCAGTAACTAGCACGGTCTGACTGTAAAGCTACAGTCACATTTGGCGAGCTACTAGTACTAGTAAAGTGGCATTCGAGAAATCACCATAGGCGACGACACGTAATAAACAACGAAAACAGTGTCATGTAAATGGGTGACTATGCATTGCTACGACGTCGTCACCGAAAGTGTGATGCAACTAGACGGGCAACTAGTCACCCTATATACAGGAGTTAGTTGAAAACGAGAAATTACTACGGTGACGACGTCGTAAACAATCAACAAACTGTTGTGCAATTTTACTAGTAGCTAGTCAATAGACACATTTCCTAGATACTAGTGGAATAGGACATGTTCAATTCGACTAGCACCCACACAGCGAGTGAATATACGCTACAATTATTTTTCGGTGGATTTCGAATTAACTGCTCAACCGATCGACACGAAATTCAGTGTGAATGTGTAAAATGGTAGGGTATTTGCTACGAATGCCTTTGAGATTACGAAATGGTAACAGGGTGTCCGAGACGAGGTGCGAATGTCGATTATTTTACTTGTCATCGGAAAAGGGTGTATCGGCACGTATATCGACATGAAATTCAGTGTAAATATGTATGTATATGTGTCCTAAAAAAGGTGCAAAAGCTGATTATAATCGGGAATAAATTTTGTTTGAATGTGTAGAATGGTAGGGTATTTGCTACGAATGCCTTTGAGAAGACGAAATGGTAACAGGGTGTCCGAGACGAGGTGCGAAAGTCGATTATTCTATTTGCCATCGGAAAAGGGCGTATCGGCATGTATATCGACATGAAATTCAGTGTAAATGTAGAATGGTAGGCTATTTGCTACAAATACCTTTGAGATTACGAAATATCAACAGGGTGTCCTAAAAAAGGTGCAAAAGCTGATTACAATCGGGAATAAATTTTCTTTGAATGTGTAGAATGGTAGGGTATTTGCTACAAATACCTTTGAGATTGGAAAATGTTAACAGGGTGTCCCAAACGAGGTCCAAAAGTGGTTGTCATAATCGGCCTATTGTTTGCTGGCCAACCCAGAAAACAATAGCTAACACAATATAAAAATTCAAAAAAACTTCGGTTACAGACGTCGTAAGACCTGTGCATATAGTTTTGCACTTTTTGTGAACGTTTTCGGAAGAACTGGCAAAACTATATGCACAGGTCTTACGGCGTCTGTAACTGCAGTTTTTTTTTTAATGTTTGTATTGTGTAAGGGTTAGTGGGCATTGTAGCCGACATATTTTAGATATTCTGCCGTTGCAGTAGATAAAAAATGAAAAGATTGAAAAAAAGAAAAATAATGGTCAGTACGACTCCTAGGTGCGTTTTTGACCGGGGATTAAAGCCCTTTGTATAGGCTCTTAACCCTCAAACCCGCAACTCTTAATGGCAAGAAATATTTATACAATAATTTTGTATTTAGTATAAGTATGTTCTGGTAAATGATATTCTTAAATCAAATTTATGATTTTGGTCGATGATTAGTTTAGAAACGGAAAATAAGAATACCCGCCTGGAGGCGGGTATACGGGTTTACCATGTAAAAAATTCCATTTGCTCGAACAAAAAGAGATTTAATTTTAGTGTGTTTTAATTTAAATTTTTGGTGTTATATTCGATTTTTATATTTGTTAGAGTGTTAGAACTCATAGACAATGTCAGCTGTCAACCTGAGATGAATATTAGATAGGGCATGCATTGGATTGTACTAAAAAATCATAGAAACTTATTCACATCACATGTTTAATTGTTTGCAGAACAAAGCTTTAATGCCTAACATTCTATCAAATAGATCCAGATGAATTAGAATCTGGTTGAAGGTCATTACGGACAAAGGTGATAGTTGCCTAACCAGCGTTCAGAGGGTCAAAAAGACCCTGTCGGCAAAGTAGAGGTTTGGGGAAAACAAACAATTCACTATATGTTTAATGCATTTTTATTAATTTTGATTTAAGTTCAGTATTTAGATTAGATCATTTTCTTACGTATTGGAACAATTAGCAAACAGCCCCATAATTCCAAGGGGGACTCTATTGCAGCCATTGAATATTTTGGGGGTTTCAAGTACACAATACATTAATTACTAAGTCTAAAACTGCTTTTAACCTAAAAGCCAACTTAATGCCATCATCAAGTTATTGCAGTACCCCTATTGTTTATCAAAATACTTGAGCATTTTATATGGAATATATTCAATGAAAAATTCCTTAAACCCGTATACCCGCCTGGAGGCGGGTATTGGTCTTTTTGTCAACTAACACCTCCAAATTTTACATTTTTCAAAAATTAATAAATAATCGCATAAAAAACCTTTTTACCCATGCTCTCAAAAATTCCGGGTAATATTTATCGATTTTAAATACTCTTTTTTCACTTTTGACTTACGCAATTTTTAGAAAGTAATTTTGGTCGTGATTTTCACACTTCTTCTCCTATGATTGCTAAAAACTGCCACACTATTAGCTGGATACAATGAAAACTTACAAAAATGAGTTTGTTATTTAGTAATGTAACGAGATAACTAAATATGTTTACAGAAAATGCATAGAATAACTCACTGATGAGGATTTTGTGATACCCGCCTCAGGGCGGGCTTACGGGTTAGAGGGTTAATCCAAGTCCGTTGCCGTGGTCGATGAGAAATCGAAAGCAACGCGAAGTCTGAATCGAATCTGTTTCTTCATTATTTTCTTTCGATATGTTCTTTTATACTAAATCTATGTAACCTATTCTATTGTACATTGCTATGAAAATACATCTATGTATTTCTCTAATTCCATCCTTTGGCCCATTTCTTCTCACGTGCTAATAAAATGTAAAATTGATTACCGTGGGTCAAGTGCAGTTATTTTGAGAAAAATATACAATACAAATTTTGGTCCTAAAACCACTTATGTGGTTATGCGTGACATATACTCGCGACTATGCACACTCAGGGTGTACGAGCATATTGCCTTATCATTTATCAACAGCGTACACGCACATGTAGAGTTATTTTAAAAAGGAAAGAATGAAACTTGATTTGTATTTCTTTCAAATTTAAAGTGTACTTTAGTCAATGTGCTTGTTATCAGAAATGGGTTTTAGTGTATTACAATGTTACATACACTACAATTGTGTGCAGCAAACAATAGGGCGATTATGGCAACCACTTTTGCACCTCGTTTGGGACACCCTGTTACCATTTCGTAATCTCAAAGGCATTCGTAGCAAATAGCCTACCAGTCTACACATTCAAACAAAATTTATTCCCGATTGTAATCAGATTTGCACCTTTTTTAGGACACCCTGTTGATATTTCGTAATCTCAAAGGTATTTGCAGCAAATAGCCTACCATTCTACATATTTACACTGAATTTCATGTCGATATACGTGCCGATACACCCTTTTCCGATGACAAATAAAATAATCGACATTCGCACCTCGTCTCGGACACCATGTACCATTTCGTAATCTCAAAGGCATTCGTAACAAATATCCTACCATTCTACACATATACACTGAATTTCATGTCGATCGGTTGAGCCGTTAATTCGAAATCCACCGAGAAAAATTGTAGCGTATATTCACTCGGTGGTTGGTTACCAGTCAAATTGAACATGTCCTATTCCACTATTAAATACATTTTCCTACTTACTAGTAAAATTGCATAACACTTTTTTGATTGTTTACGACGTCGCGTCGTCACCGTGGTAATTTCGCGCATACAACTAATTCCTTGGTAGATAGGGTGACTATTCACGCGTCTAGTTGCACACTCTCGGTAACGAGCGTCGTAACAACGCGTAGTCACCCATTTATATGACACTGTTTCGTTGTGACGTCGTCGTCACCGTGGAGATTTCTTGCATGCATGCACTAGTAGCTAGTAACTAGCACGGTCTGACTGTAGCTTTAGTCTCGTATTTATGAACATACCTTAACTCAAGGAGACCTTGAGTCAAGGATGCCGAAATTAAAAAAACTTAAATGTCATTTTCCATACTTTTTCATAGAAATTACTTACATATATTCGCGAGTCAATGCATCCTTGATTTAAGGAGAAACTCAAGGAGACCTTGAAATTTTCTGTAGTCAATCTCACTTGAAGTCAATATTATATTTCAAGTCTATTGAAAACTTAAGGTCTCCTTGAGTTTCGCCTTAAATCAAGGATGCATTGTCGTGAATATAAATGATTTCTATGAAAAAGTATGGGAAATGACATTTAATTTATTTAATTTTGACATCCTTGACTCAAGGTCTCCTTGAGTTAAGGAATGTTCAGAAATACGGGCCTTAGTCTTATCGCTTAATGTCCTAAGATAGATGGATAGACTACATTTAATTTCCTTTGCAATGATATACATATAATACTCTAGACCATTTCTTGGAAAATTATACCCTAGACCAGGGGTGTGAAACTCAAAACCTGGCCCGGGCCAAAAAAGACTCTCGTCAGGTTTAGGTGGGCCGCAGGAGGAAAATTTCAAAAACTTTTCTATAATCGTATTACGAAAGTTGATTACAGAATATTACTTTTAAAATGTGACAGAAAGTCCGGATCACTTTAGCGGAGTGGTGATCCAGTTCGTGCCCCCCCTGCGAAATCTGCTGATCCTATTTTGGAACTACTGAATTTTAAGAAGTATTATTTAAATTTCATGATTTCCGCATCCTGAATTTCGTCATGAGCAAAATTGATATTGATATTACTGGAGCGACCAAAATCCGTAATTTTATTTAAAAAAAAAACATTTGAAGACTATATCAGCCGTATCAAGAGTTCTTTATTTTTTTCTCGACCTAAAATATTCTCAGCGGTGTTCATCAAATGGATTTTGTAGCAGCGAATTAATCGACGAAAATACAATTTTTGCCATTTTGCAAAGCTTTGCAACAACCGATTACCTCCTGGTGTACATATTTCGAAAGAAGTTCGCAAGAAAACCATAATTAATTATGGCAAGCAAGCCCTAATTTATTAATGGTATCAATATTAGAGTTGTGCCCGAGCCCTCTCTCCTAGCCGCCACGCCTCCCTAGGGGGGCGCGCCCCCGTTTGGGAATCACTGTTAGCGGCTTCGGGATTATCCGTGAGAACTTCCTCCTTTGGAAAATGTACTTCAAGAACATTAAACAATTAAGACAAGAAGCGAAAACGTGAAAATATGATTGAGCTTCAAGTAACCACTTTTTGTGAATAACATGATTTGGGACAGATGATAAAAAAAAATTAGCACCAGTCATCCAGGTCACCCACAATAACCAAATAGTCAGATTAAATTATATTAAGCAGAATGGTGGCTTAAAGAGACAATAATTTGTTTGTGATATGGTACAAACTCATGGACCAACACAGCTTGATAAGTATAGGTCTAAAAATCAGGCATTTGGGCTGTGATTATTATGTTGTAATTTCACATCCAGGTGACTTAGTTAACAATTCCAAGATTTCTGTAGTTTTTAAAGCTTTGCCATTTTTTTCCAATATTTCCAAATAACCTTCGGGCGGGCGCAATGCATCTGACAGATTAAGTGACCAGTTTTTGGTACGCCAATCAGCGATATGAAAAGGGAGAGATCTGAAACTCACAGTAGCTTAATTTTTATCGATCAACTACCTAAATCAGTTTTCAATTTCTATCTACCATATGTCTGAGGGGCGGGAGGGGATGAAATAATCTCTCAGATGTATTGCGCCCGATTGTGTTATTTTTTCTTTTCTATGAAAATTTCAACTGGTTATACTCTTCACATTGCGTAATAGCGTTGTGTTGACTTAAGTGCACCAAATCGTCCAGTAGTGGGTTTTAAGTGAAATAAGCTCACCTTTTTTAAGCGGTCGAGCTGTTGGAGGTTTTTTAAATATTGAAGCGATTGAAAGCGGAATATTCTTAGAAAATTGAAAATGTGAAGGGTATCAAACTTTTTAAGCCAGTATTTCTTTCTAGAATTTCGCAGAACTGTTTCAAAAAGGCAATGAAACAATAAATTAGAGTCTAAAGTATACAGAAACTTAGTGTCGTCTTTTTTTCTGCACTTAATCTGTCAGATGCATTGCGCCCGATCGTGTTAGGATTAGTATTGCGCCCGCCGGAAGGATAAATCTCAATTTATGTTCGGTAAAGCCAACCAATTTTTTATTAACTGCATTTCGGGACAGAACAGTTTCATAAAGAGACTTAGTATTGTCCTGTACGAAAAAGATGAGCTGTCTTATAAAATCAAATAACCGACCTCAAATTGTTGGTAGTATTTGGAGAAAAAAATCTTAAAATAATCTTGCATAAGCCACTGACGAGTTTTAGTAATTTTTGTAGACTTGAGTTCAACGGCTTAATTTGTTCACCTTACCAATTTCAACATTTTTGTATTGATACACATTGTGCTGCTTCGACATGGCCGCGGGCCGCACAGAACTGTAAGGCGGGCCGCATGTGGCCCGCGGGCCGCGAGTTTGACACGTCTGCCCTAGATAGTGGCGGACTCACACATTTGCCGCTAGTAGGCTGTTGACATTTCGCCGCCCGTACCAACCTCTACGAAAGGGATGTCAAACTCAAAACCTGGTCTGGGCGCAAAAATATCACTGTCTTTCAGTTTGAGCGGGGCGCAGGATCAAAAATACGGAAACGTCTACAAAATTTACGAGTATTTTACAAATTTGATTACACAAATATTTCTTTTAAAATATGACAACCTCGGGATCCCTGAAAAATGAAATTTTTTGACAAAGTACATCAATCGACTTTAAAAATTTTAAACAAGAAATTAAAAGGCAGAAATTTGTTTGATCCGTCAGTAACAACTTTTTTTCGAAATAATTTCCGTCAAATTTTAAGCAGCTGATCAGAATATTCATCCGGTTATCCAGGTCGCCCCAAACAACATTGGCAGTGAAAATTGTTAGGCAGAAAACATAAGTAAACTTCGGACAGAAATAAGCAAAAATTAGTTTGTGATGTGGTGTGAAAGAAACGCATGCACCAGTAAAAATTGGCAAAAAATCGGGTACTTGGGATGGAATTGCAATGTTACGAAATTTACTATTTTCTCAACAAATATAGGTTCGGGGTATTTGTTTTTAAATAAATACTTATCCAAGATACTCTTGTCCCATAATCTGAAGATTGCGAACGAATTATGTTGCAAACGTAGCAAATGACTATCGGTTTCGGCAGAGCCAATACCATTTTTCTGAACCGAATCTCGGGACAAAACCACTTCCCCAAGGAAATATTTTGCCTGCACAAAATGGGTGCTTATACAAATTATATATTTGTAAAATATATATTTTAATCTAGCATAATAATATATTCACAGTGGTTGAAAACTGATTAATTTCGCCGTTCGTTTTCTGAAATCACCGAAAATTGTTCATAGTGCACTATTGGCGGGATTTCATATGACAACCGACATTATTACTTTGCATATAAATCATTCTAAGTTAAACAAAAAAATGCGCTATTGCAGTCCCCGATAGTCATTTGCTACTTATTTGGTATAACTTCAAACTGACCGTCCAAAAAAGATTTTGGGAAAGTTAAGAAAAGTGGCAATACACCAAGCTGAACAATTCTTATCGGGTGTCAGTTAAAATATCGGAGTGAGCCGAAATGTGCTGAATAGGGAATCAAGTTTGGGACCTGGGTTTTTACACATTTTCATGGGGAAAATATAATATATTATTAGCCACCTATTTTACAAGTTTTTAGACTTGAGCTCAACATTCCATTTCTTTCATTTTTACGCATTTTTGCTAATGATTTTGCAGACCTAAGTTGCGCGAGGTGCGAGCGTAGCGAGCGGAGAGCTGACATGCAGCGTGTTAAGTCTAATACATTTGGTACATCTGTGATAGCATCATAGAAACCGCTGTATGTCAGATTCTTTGCCTACACACGCAACAAATTGAAATTAATAAAAAAGTCACCTCTTCGGGGCACCCTGTTATCTAGCTCTAAGATAACGGTGACAAATAGTTCTTCACTTATGTATCTCACTGAGGTAGAAACACACTTCACGAGAAGAATAAGTGCTATATGGCATGGCGTTGAAATTTCTTATTTGCTCCAAATTTGCCGCCCCCGTAAATTCTGCCGCCCTAGGCTCCAGCCTACTCAGCCTACTGGTAAATCCGCCACTGACCCTAGATCCAAAAGTATTATGTGGAATTTACATTTTTTGATATTTACATTTCGCACTGTAACATTTAATAGAGTAAAGCTAGAGTTATAAGAATTAGTGCTGATGTTCTCAATTAAATGTACTTAGCTTATACAAAAAATGCGCTTGCTCCGGGCAAGGACACCTCCCACGCCCCAGTTAACATTTCTCAAGAAGGCATGCCTGTAACTTGTCTCTAAATTACGTCAGGCAAATAAAATTTGGTTAAGAGCCTAGAGAGCCCCTTTATACTTTACACCAAAAATTACATCGATCGGATCGAAACAAAGGGTACCCATGCAAAGTGATCAACAAATCTGCCAAATTGCACATTTTCTTCCCTTTAGAACCGATCTAAAATAGAAAAGCAATATGTATTTATCTGTTCGATCGTCACTATAACAATTAATTATAGTCTTCTGGATGTATATTCAAAAGTTCGTAGCCAAATTGTGCCCTTAAAGTATCCGAAAATCTGGTTTGAAGGTCACTAGTTCCAGCTTTAAAGCTATTTTCAAAGATCATCGACAAATAAGAACTAGTGACCTTTCAACCCGGTTTTCCGACACTTGTAGTGCAAACATTGGTACTATCTTTTGAACATAGATTAAGAAGACTATAATTAATTGTTAAAGTGACGTTCCAACAAAACAATTTTATGATATACAGATACAGCGAGCAGTACATTGTAACCGGTGAATTGCCAACTTTATGATGTAATAAATAATAACCACAATCTACTTTTAATGCATACATATCGATAAATAGGGTACAAAAGACAAAAAGATAAATTAATTTTTACATATAATATGTAATTACATACATACGTATACGTATAAGTATGCATTTTGGGAATTTAAATATTGCAAATTCTGGTTTATAGTCTAGGGAAATTGAGCCGAAAAAAGGCCAAAAGAGTTGAGGGGACATTATGCTGCTTTGAGAAACACAATAATCTAAAGCGTTCAATTGCTTCGAGTCGCTTAAAAGCAAAAAAACAAAACTGGAACAAATTCTAAATTTTTTGTCAAAAGAAACAAATGTTTCGTGACTTCCAGACATACATTTTTCGTAGAAAATTTAATCCTGCTGTCCGCAATAACCGACATTTCAACAGTCTAGTTCTTGGAAATATGTTCGCTATAGCCGACATTTTCTCTATAACCGATGTGTTCGTTATAATTAAATTTAATGAAATTTTGTATGTAGATCCAATAGATCGACTCATTTTTGTACACTATATCCGATTGTTCATTGTATCCGGTGTCGTTGTAAATGATTTTGACTGTATTTTTTTTACAATTCTTTATCGAATCTTCTGCAATGAACCTTCTACTTTATATATCAATCAGTTGACGTTGATTAAATCCACACATTTATCAATAAAATGTAGTCAGTTTCTGCGCAGAAATCGTCTCAATTGGTTCAGAAATTAACAATGTGTGAAGAAATGTTGCAAGACTTCAAACAATTTTTTTTAAGAAACTTGGGATTCCAGAGCACTTATAAGTTTCAATTCTTTGAAAAATCATAAAGTACATTGTTCTAAAAAACTACGATGAACAGTTTATCGGATGACAATACGAATGTAACACTATTAAGATGAAATAACACAGCCGATTCTCCGCTATAGGAGAATATTACTGGTGTGTGTTCATTTATAGAGAGACTTTTGCGTAATCCAAGAAACACTATAAAGAAGTATTTAATGGAGTACGTTTTTAGGTTAATCCTAGTACTGACATCGTGAAATTTTTTTCCGCAGCGATTTTTTCAATGAAAATGTATTCTTACTGTCGTGGAATATGTGTGTGTGTATGTGTATGGAATTCCCTTAGAGAAAGCATAGTAACCCATGCCATGCGTTAGTCCAGAGTGGCCATCAGAAAATAAAAATGGCACCGTTTTCACACTATTGCAGTTCATAGTATGCGTGAAAATTTTATTCAAACGTCAATTTTTTGTTTACAATTGAGAATATAAAATCCGCGTAATATTTATTACTCTCTTAAAATGCCAACGTGATATTTAACCCTTCTGTTGACGTATAGATCCAGACAGACCATTGGTACTATATCTTGATGAAAAATATCGTTCAACAATATTTTCCACCCCTTTCCATATATATTTCAAAGGAACCGACGCCGACGGCCAAAAAAATGCGATCAAACGTTCGGCGAAATGTAAACTATATCTAAAGAAACGAAAAAACGGCGCATCATCGTAAGACATAGTGTGTAAACTGTTTCAAGATCCAAAATTAAACCTCTTCAAAAATTATGATTGATTTCACAGAAAATTCAGCTACACCTTAGGCATAATAGCTCGTAGGCGACGACAGAAGGGTTAATAATTGCATCGACAATATTTTGACGTTTGAATTATTTCGTGGAGTGTAGTGTAATAAATTTGGAGTCAAACACATATGGGTTGTGTGATCACATAGCCATTCTGGACTAACGCATGGCATGGGTTACTATGCTTTTTCTAAGGGAATTCTATACACAATCCGAAAACAGTTCCATAATTTTTCTCGGCCATTTTAAATGTTTTTTTTCGATTCCCCGGTTATTTCATCGTGAAATGTCAAATTACCGGGGAATCGAAAACTAATATATAAAATGGTCGAGGAGAATTATGGAACCGGTCTCCGATTGTAGCTTATGGAATTCCCCACCGTTTGTGACATATTCCGCGACAGACAGTATCTTTATTGATAAAATCGCAGCGGGAAAGATTTCACTCTCGATCTTAATTCATCCCTTAAACGTTTAGAGAAAGTGTTATCGAAGTCTGATACCGCCATCTTTAAATTCAAACTGATTTTAACTTTTTACAGTGCTAATATTCAATGATTATTGGATAATTATTTCTATAAGGATGTGAAAAGCTTTCAAATGTTTGAAGGATTATTTATCGGATCAGAATACTTCTCTAAGCGATGTCACGTGTTAAACTGATTTTGTGTTACTATATTGCTACAGGGTGAAGTGCTTCTTTAAAGCATACGAATTGATACTTGGGTTATCTCAAAATCGATTAATTGTTAGATTCGTGGTACAAGCAACCTCAAAGGGGTCAATTTTTCTGATACCTGATACCATTAGTCGCTTAAGACTTGAGCTTGGAACCAATATTAAATCGTTGAAATCCATAGTCAAATTGTAACCCGCATCACTTTTGTCAATTTTTCTAGGCATACATTTTATGCTCTTCATGTCCCTGATTCATTTCTGAGGCTTTAATGATTTTGATACATGAATTGTATTGAGTTCCCAAAAGCAGGGTCACGCTTGTAATTTAGATTGTAAGTGGTTGTAATGAATTTATTAACCCACCTTATACGAGTGCTCTCTAGTCCGTTATTCATATTCGTGACACGTTCCCGCATTATGATGAAGCAGCCTGCTGGTGGTATGTTCCCGACTGTGAAAAAAAAGTATCACCATCATCATTATATGAGTATGCCAACGATTTCAAGGACGAGACGTCTGAAAAAAGGAAGCATGGTATGGAAGTCACCGAAAAGGAGAAAATATAAATCCAATATGTCCCAAAGAAATGATGCGCTAGCAGAAACAAAATCCTTGCTGGCGACACAATACTCCCTCTTCTATCACGTTGTTGTTGTTGCCATATCATGCAGAGATCACATAATTTTGCAAGGTGCGAAAAAAGCTTCAAAATCATTTTTCTCTGGAATTCGATAGGCTGCTGTTTCGTATTTCCCACAATAATCTCCCGGAGATATTCTTTGTTTTATCATATGCTCCTTCTATTTCTTGTCTGTGTGTCAGAGAAGCAAAGGACGAATTCAATATGGTGTTGCGTGACTACCCCTGGCGCACAAAACGATGCTTTACGTGCGAATGTTGAATAAATCAGAGGACTCTGGGAATTTTTATGCAAACGATATGACTGTAACATGTTGTGTTACGCGCCGTAGCTATTCGACATACAGGTTTCTTAAACCATTTCCTCTCCATTTTGAGATCTTATGAAAGTCGGAATAACATTTCCCATAAATGTGAAGCAATGACAGTAAAAGGGAATTGCTTGCAATAGATGAAATATACATTTATCCAGTACATACATATGTACGTACATTCCTCCTGGATTTTATTAAAAGAAATAGAATTGATGAATATTTCATAGCAAATGGGAAGAATAAGTGGCGCAAGAACGCAAATAGGATACTTTCGTTTTGGAGGCGTTTCGATCAATGTGGTTATGTAAGACAGCATGTTACAAACACAATGAATTATTATGGAAGTTGACACATTTAATTAAGAGTGTACAATTTGTTTGGACAGACAGTAGTTTTAATGTAAATTGTAAATGGAACCTTCCAACAGGATAAACATCCTTTGTAGGGGATTTCCTGAAAATGAAAAACCAAACATGATGGAGATCTGGCACAGCAACGTGTACTTTTTAAATAGGGTTCACGCAATAGCGAAGTTGTACTACTTTGTATCAATCCGTAATTATTGTTCTGAAAAAGGCCAAGCAGACGCTACAAATTCGAGTCAGGAAATATTATGGCTATTTATATGCTGCCTCGTAACGAATCGCCTATCACAAACATATAAGTGAGTTCGAGCCACTGACGACCAGGACCTGCAATCAAAAACGAAGAATGAATAAGGTTCACCACACGCACACATTAAATTCCGATCACTCACTTGCCTATTGATTGCTCGCTGTCAGCATCCCATCCACGGCCCCCGCGTGGAAGGGACCTTGACGCGGTGCGGGGGCTTAGCGCTGCATACTGACGGAACACAGGACAACACTAGGACAGTATACTTACAAATGACAGAACTGAACTTCGACACACAGCCAACTAACATCTTCCAAATCCTAAACCTAAGGTGTAACGCGATCCGTGCCGATGGGTGAATGGCACCAGGGACAAATGGTGTCACAAACGGAGCTTCTGAGGAACCGGGCGAAACCTCAGAATAACCAGCCTTGCGTGCTTAAGGGGTCACTGAGCACGTGTACCTCTTTTTACCGCCATACTCGTGGGACCAAAAATGGACACCGAAAAAACAAAAACAACAACACAAACAACCGAACACACAAAGAGGGTAGAACAAAACCAACCCGCCCAAGCTGAAGGAAATGGTTCATCCATAAGCCAATCAGCGGAAGGCAAGGAAGGTATGTCCCAACCCTTGAACACATCCTCTCAGGGAAGTGCATCCTGCACAAGACCAGAGAGGTCCGATGTGGCAAATACGACTACTAAGATGGGCCAACTAACCCTCAAAAACAGAAAACCGACACTTTCTGGAGCCCAGCGACGGAAGATCGCCATTGAAAAAGCGAGGGAAAGGGGTGAACCCATAAGGCCGCGACAAAAGCGGTCCCACGGAAAATCCCAAGACCTGCCAGCGGGGCCCAAAAATAACCCCCCCAAGAGAACTAGGTCAGAATCTCAATCTCCCGCAGAAGGAGCAGAGAAAAAACGACCAAACACCGGGCGTAGAGAAACTCCGTCGACAAAACCCGGTCCATCAGGAGCAGTACCAGGGAGTACTTTCAAGGAAGCCCTCTGCTCCCTCAAAATGGCTGTGGTCCTGAACAGTTACCCAGCTGAAAAACTAACTACTGAACAGGCAAAGGAAATTCAGCGGGCTATCGTGACAGAAGTCTTCAAATGTGAGCCATCCAAGGCCCCACTGTTCACCAATAGCTACCCGGACAAGGGCGTCCTTTACGTAACCTGTGCAAATCAGGAAGCTAAGCACTGGTTAAAGGTCACAATACCTTTCATAAACCCATGGGAGGGAGCAATCCTTCGCGTGGGCGATGCGAGGGAAGTGGTCAAGACCAGCAAAATTATGTTTCGGATTCCCAACACGGACATAGTTGGTACGGAGGATCCGAAGCAGATCCTGACGCTCCTCAAGACCCAAAACCAGGGGCTGAACACAGAGGAATGGAATGTCGTCGCATCCACGAAAGATAAAACCGGACTGAATCTGGTCGCCTGGATCGACGAAACTAGCTGGAAGGCGCTGGAGGCCAGATACCACATAGGTTACTTTGGCCTAAACCAGATAACCTTTAAGGCAATTTCTAAGCGGCCTCATGACGCTGAAGGTGGTCCAAATCAACCTTCAGCACAATAAAGCTGCAACCGCAGCACTAAGCCGCCTCATCGCAGTCGAGGGTCTGGATATAGTCCTTATCCAAGAACCCTGGCTGTTTAAGGGCAAAGTAGCCGGCTTAGGAACCACCGGAGGTAAGTTAATATACGATATAGCTTCTGGCAACGCCAGGACCTGCATCTATACTAAGCCTAACGTTAACATACTGCCACTATACAACCACATTTCCAGGGACCTAGTAGCGGTGAAGATAAATGGGAGTAGGAATCGGGAGCTCATCCTCGCTGCCGCCTACTTCCCATACGATTCACAGACGCCTCCACCACCTCAAGAGCTGGAGGAACTGTTAATAAGTAGCGGACCACAAACACCGCAGCTCATCATCGGAGCGGACGCAAACGCCCACCATACAGAGTGGGGAAGCTCTGACACAAACAAAAGGGGTGAGTATCTTTATGATTTTATAATCAAAGAAAACTTTGAAATTCTGAATAAGGGTACTGAGCCCACTTTTGTAACAACACGTCGAAGAGAGGTCATTGATATAACTTTAGCCACCTTCAACGTATCTCCTAACATCCGCCATTGGCGTGTTTTACCCGAACCTTCGCTATCGGATCACAGATACATAAGTATGGAAATCGACAAAGTAGATAAGCCAACTGAATTGTATCGTAATCCGAGAAAAACAAACTGGGACCTCTACAGAGAGCGCCTGGCCGTCCATCTGAATGAAATTCCCAGACACATTAATACTACACTTTGCATGGAGGCTGCAGCGGATCAACTGCAAGCCGCAATAAAGACCTCCTTCGAAGAGAGTTGCAGGTTAACGAGACGACATACCAATGCGAAATGCAAATGGTGGAACTCAAACCTAAATACCCTGCGTAAGAAGACACGTAAGCTCTTCAACGTAGCGAAAAGAACTGGGGAATGGGAAACATACCGCAGCACCCTAACCCAGTATAGCAAAGAAATCAGGAAAGCCAAGAGGGAATCCTGGAGGAAGTTCTGCGAAGAAATAGAAAACTCGCATGAAGGAGCGAGACTCCAGAAGATTCTAGCCAAGGATCCAACAAACCCTATCGGGACACTTAAAAACTCCGATGGAAACCAAACAAAAACAGGTAAGGAGACACTGGAAGTCCTTCTAGGGTCTCACTTTCCTGGATCGACCATAACTTCGGAACGCACAGACCAGTTGGATGACAACTCCCTTTTTCTCAGGGCTAACAAAGACGACTGGCGGATTGCGAACCAAATAGTAACATATAATAGGGTGGAATGGGCGATCAACTCTTTCGAACCCTACAAATCACCAGGACCAGACGGCGTCTACCCAGCCCTGCTTCAGCAGGGTCTTACGACTCTGGTTCCGCTTGTACTAAGACTATTTAGAGCCAGCATAGCCTTAGGATACATTCCAATCACTTGGAAGCAGGTAAACGTAGCATTTCTGGCAAAGCCAGGGCGTGACCAAACCCTAGCGATATCGTATAGACCAATAAGTCTAACCTCCTTCCTTCTTAAGTCATTGGAAAAGCTCGTCGATAAACATATCAGGGACAGGTGTCTGACGCATTTCCCGTTACACCAAAACCAACATGCCTATCAGACGGGGAAATCATGTGAATCAGTACTACACCATTTAGTTGGGAAGATTGAGACCACACTAGAAATCAAAGAAATAGGGCTCGCGGCCTTCCTAGATATAGAGGGGGCTTTCGACAATACTTCCTTTGAATCTCTTGTACACGGCGCCTCTAGTCATGGAGTTCAAAACACCCTATGTCGGTGGATAAAATCGATGCTTCAAGGACGACAAGTACATGCAAAATTATTCGGCGAAACCATGTATACAGCTGTCCTCAAAGGATGCCCACAGGGGGGTATACTCTCACCCCTCCTGTGGAACTTTGTAGTGGACAGCCTACTGGTCCAGCTAAACAACACTGGCTTCTATACCCTAGGATACGCCGATGACATCAGTATCCTGATAAGGGGAAAATTTCCAGGAGTTCTGTCTGAACTCATGCAACAAGCTTTGACCCAAGTGGAGGATTGGTGCAGGAGGGTAGGCCTATCGGTCAATCCCGCCAAAACAACACTAATAGCCTTCAGTCGCAAACACAACTTGGAAGAGCTCAGTGCTCCAACATTATTCAACCAACAACTGCAGTTTACCACGGAGGTAAAATATCTGGGAATCACCCTGGATAACAAACTCACGTGGAACAAGCAGCTGCAAAACACAATTGCCAAAGGCAAACAGACCCTATATGCGACAAAAAGAGCAATAGGGAAAACGTGGGGGTTAAAACCACGAACGATACACTGGATATACGAAGCTGTAGTCAAACCCCGTCTGACCTATGGCTCGATAGTCTGGTGGACCAAACTCAAGCAAAAAACAGCAGCAGCGAAGTTGGGATCAGTACAGAGACTGGCCTGCGCAAGCATAACCGGCGCCATGCGCAGTGCACCAACTTTAACTCTAGAGAAACTACTAGACCTGCCACCACTGGACATCAAAATCACAGAAGAGGCTAGACTCGCAGCGTACAGACTCCAATCATCGAACATGTGGACACCACAAAGGGTAGGACACTGTACGATCACAGAAATCATTGCAAACCCAATCCTAGATATGGGCAGCGATTATACCCCGGCCATGTACACCTTCGACTCCAATATCCAAACCTCAACGGTTAGGGAAGACTGGAGTAAATGGAACGACAACCATCTATCAAATCACATCGTGTGGTACACGGATGGGTCGAAGACAGACGAAGGAACAGGGGCAGGAGTTTATACTAAAACCAACAACTATTGTATCTCCAAACCCCTAGGTCAATATACAACTGTGTTCCAGGCAGAACTTATAGCCATAAACCTTGCAGCGGGGGAGAGTACTCGAAAGGGATATACCAATAAAACCATATTTATTCTCTCCGATAGTCAAGCTGCAATAAAAGCCATTGCAAATCCCAAAACAACCTCTAAATTGGTTTGGGAATGTCAACAAAATCTCAAAAACCTAGCTACCCGAAACAAAGTAACTCTAAAATGGGTGAAGGGACATAAGGGGATCGAAGGAAATGAGAAAGCGGACGCCCTTGCAAGAGAGGGTTCCGAACTACCCTAAACTGGTCCTGAACCTGCAATCGGAATCAGTAAATCTACTGCCAGAACCGTTGCTAGACGATGGACCGAGGATAAATTCCAAAATCGATGGAGACTAGCTGAAGGGCTCAGGCACAGCAAGCGTATGCTGGAATCTAACTGGCAAACCAACTGCACCGAAGCCCTCAGTCTAAGTAAAACGAACCTCAGGGCAGTGACAGGCCTTATAACCGGTCATTGTACCCTACGAAAACATCTGCATACAATGGGGATCTACTCACAAGACCCATTATGCCGCCTCTGCAACGAAGACGAGGAATCAGCCTCGCACGTTATCTTCGAATGCCCCGCTCTTATGAGCTGGAGACAAAATTTCTTTGGGGCTCAAACTACCACAATGGGTGCACCCAAAGTAAACCTGGTTAGCTTTCTTCTAAGCCTTATACGAAGGACAGAGCTCTTAACCTGAAACGTTATCGCTTAGATGGGATATACAATAAGCCAGCAGGCTGCAGTATTGGGCGCAACCAGCCCAACCTATCTCAGCGCCATATCCATCCACCATCCATCCATCCATCCCATCCACGGACCTCATCACGTCCAGCGCAGATTATTCGGCAGCCCGTCCTGCTACATCTTGGAAGCTGCCTGAAATCACGAAAGAAATTATGTTAGAATTGATGTTAAGTTTATCGACATAATCCAACAATTACAGACTCTACCCTATGCAGTTCTAGATAGTTACTTCATCCTCGGTCTAAAAAGGAAGTGTTTTTTCCCCATATATGCATAAAATTAATTGATGAAACTTACCCTCTCAGAAATTTAGTATTAGTTCTACCTACTAATATGGATTATGCATTATGGTTTCTCCTGAAAAGTAGAGTACCTAAAACCCAATAGAAAAGACAATGGCTATTGCAATTAAATGATCATTTTTAATAAGTGAACTTAATGTTCATCGACTAACCCTCCCGTCTGTTTTTCTGTAAATTACCTTCGAAGTAACAGGAACAAAGCCGGTCGAAACAGAGAGAAGTTAAATTATCTACAACAGTCAACAATTGCTGGCTGAGAAACCCGTTGGGAAACATTGTAAGAATTGACAAAACAGCTGACCTGACGAAGTCAGAGAAGTAAAGTTTCGTCAATCACAATCAATCGGCTCAGTTCATCAAGGTACCTCCTCCTATACTAACGTGCACAAGGCCGAACGAAATATTAGGAACGTCATTGATAAAGCAGCGGGAGTGCGTTCCAGAATTCCCTCTGGTAGTCGTCATCGCTGACTACCGTCCGAGTTGTAAGCTTTGTTAGAGAGCTTTCAACAACATATGGAAATGTCACAATATACGTTGAATTCAAAAAAGATGTTTACAAAATAAAATTAAAAAGTTGAAGAATAATCAAAAATCGATTAAAATACCATCAATAATTTAAGCGTAAGGGAAAATATGACACTAAACCCGAAATTAGTCACATTACTGCGGATAACAAACTCGATAGCATTCACAATGCGGGTTCCTTTTCATCGAAATCAATATGTACACTTTGTATATCAATTTTAGGATCGATAAAAAAGCAAAAATTGTCTAAAAAGTAACAAATAATCGTAACATTTGATATTATAAAGAATCAAATATTAGGATGTTATTAACACCGGCAACCGATTCCACATAAAGGCCTGAATAGACCTCGGGCGGAATGAAAATGAAATTTTTGTCCGCTGCGATTTTCTCAATGAAAATGCATGCTTACTGTCGTGGAACATGTCGGTAATGATGGGGAATTCCATAAACTACAATCCGAATATGGTTCCAAAATTGTTCTCTGCCATTTTATGTATTATTTTTCGATTCCCCCGTCATTAGATATTTTCCACGGTGAAATGACGGGGAATCGAAAAATAATACATAAAATGGCCGAGAAAAATTTTGGAACCATATTCGGATTGTAGCTTATGGAATTCCCCATAATTTCAGACATGTTCTACGACAGTAAGCATGCATTTTCATTGAAAAAATCGTAGCGGACAAAAATTTCATTTTCATTCCGCCCGAGGTCTATACTGCGCTTAACGTCACATATTTTAACTTTCTCAACGATCACTTCCATAGCTATCATGACTCGAGCTCGAGAGTGCTGTCTACGTCAGTGTAGAGTGTACCATTTGAAACTTGATACGACAAAAGTTGACTATTGAAGTTTTAGAACGACGGAAAGTGAATGTGAGTAAATATTTTTACTCAGATCGTATAAATGGAAGGTGCTCCGGCACGTTTTACTCCGACAGTTGCACGGCCCGGCGCGCGTAACGAAAAAACGAGACTAAGGCTAATTTCGTGAGCGGCCGAAATTCGAGCACCTGTCACATTTGACGAAAATTAAGCTTCTTTGTGTTAATCATTTCTATCGCAGCCCTATGACGTGTTCCGATCCCATCTGCTTCTGGATATCTTTTGAGGCTTTATTAGGAACACACTTGGGTGAAGTCTGGTTAAGATTGGTTTAAAAAGTAAAAGTTTTTTCTTAGAAGAATCGAATTTTAGGGGGAGGCTTTGTATGACAGCCCTATGACATTGTGTTCCGATTCCATCCGTTTCTGGATATGTTTTGATGCTTCAGTAGAAACACACTTGGATGAAGTTTGGTTAAGATTCGTTCATAAAGAAAAAAGTTTTTCTTAGAAGAACCTAATTTTGGATTTTATGTTTGTTTAAATGGCAGCCCCATGACGCCGTGGTCCAATTCCATTCGTTCCGACTTATGTATATATCGCGTACACTAAAAAGAAACGTGTATATCCCGATAGCTTCAAAACTGAGGGACTAGTTTGTATTGAAACAGAGAGACAGATTTACGAACATCGCTCAATCGATTTCCTACGTCACACTAATCAAAAATATACAGGGTGTCCGGAAACTGCTGAATAAACACACCGGATTGGGATTCTTCATTTGATTTCCAGCAAAAAATTTGTGCGGAACATACCACCAACTCTTACCCTTTAGCTGCCATAGTTGAAGATTGGAAAAAAAAATAATTTTCTTTTTCGACTTAAACCCCAATATCTCCAAAGACTAGCTAAAAAAGAAAATAAGATGATTATTACATCCTTAGAGAAAGCATAGCAACCCTTGCCATGCGTTAGTCCAGAGTAGGGATGTCAAAAACTGGACGGTTAGTCCGAAAACCGGTACTTTCAGAACGGTTAACCGTTTTTTTCGGTTTTTTCCTCCTCCCGGTTTTGACCCGGACGGTTGTTGGTCCATCCGGTTAAAACCGGAAAAAAATTCTTTCAAAATTCATGCAATTTTTTATGTTTTATTGATTTTTCAGTATGCAATTCTATTACTTATCCTCTATGGAAAATTTCGTTTTCAAATTGCAGCCCTTTAACAATTGCCGAACACTCTTCTTTTTGCTATTACATACTCGTAGAACAATCGCTTCTTCAAATTACCTCTACTTGTATCTTATAGTCTAAGAGCCCAAGTGGAAATTATTTACAACTATTTCCTGGCCATTCTGTTATACATTATCGCAAATTTCATGATTGGCGATGCCCTAAAACGATAGTCTCCCTCCTGGACAGTGGGGCTAAAGGGGTGGCAGACAACTTCAAAGCTGTTAATAGTTGCAAATATTTGCAACTATTTCCTGGGCTTTGATTCATATGCCATATCATAGAGGACGAGTCCCCGCATATATACTCCAAAAGGCAGACAAATATTGGGGGGCTAACATGGTGGTAGACACGCTCCAAAAATTGAAATTTGTATGAAAAATGGTGAATGAAAGTGCTTCTACAAAAATAACGCTAACTCCATCATGCTAAACCATGTAGGTACAGTAAGAGGCTAAATATTTTCCAGACACTTCCCTCGGCATTTAAGCCAAATTTCACTTCAAAATACCAATTATAACCCGGTTTATTTATCAATCGAAATTTGACTATTTTTCAAGTGAATTCACAAGCAATATAGTACAGCAAATAGTAGCACTTTCCCCTAATATCACACAGATGGCCAACAGCAACGATTCCTTCTGAATGGGATATCATTGAAAACACCGTGCTGAGCTTATATTTCCAAAGGCAGACAAAACCCTTTAAAAGGACGATCAGCAGACGAGCCCTAAAATGGGGCAAAAAGTGTAATTTTGCTTGAAACAACAATTATCTCTCGTGACAGCATTTTCCCCTAATATCAGAGGAATGGCCCCCAGCAGCGATTCTTTCTGGACGGCATATCATTTAGAACACCATGCTAAGTAAATATTTCCAAAGGCAGACATAAAGCATCAAAAGGACGATCAGCAGACGAGCCCTTAAATGGGGCAAAAAGTGAAATTTTGCTTGAAACAACAATTATCTCTCGTGACAGCATTTCCCCCTAATATCACACGGATGGCCCTCAGCAGCGTTTCTTTTTGAACGGTATATCATTCAGGACACCATGCTTAGTCTATATTTTAAAAGGCAGACATAAACCATTAAAAGGATAATCAGCAGACGAGCCCTTAAATGGGGCAAAAAGTGGAATTTTGCGAGAAACAACAATTATCTCTCGCGGCAGCTTTTCCACCTAATATCACACGGATGGCCCCAAGCAGCCATTCTTTCTGAACGGCATATTACTTAGGACACCATGCTCAGTAAATATTTCCAAAGGCAGACATAAACCATTAAAAGGACGATCACCAGACGAGCCCTTAAGTAGTGCAAAAAGTGGGATTTTGCGGGAAACAATAATGATCACTTTTTTGCCACCACTTTAGGCACGTCTATTGATCGACCTATTTTAAGTTTTTGTCTGCATTTGGAAAAATATACTAAGTATGGTGTTCTGAATAATATACCTTTCAAAAAGAAACGCTGCTGAGGGCCATCCGTGTGATATTAGGGGGAAAAGCTGCCGCGAGAGATAATTGTTGTTTCTTGGAAAATTCCACTTTTTGACCCATTTAAGGGCTCGTCTGCTGATTGTCCTTTTAATGGTTTATGTCTGCCTTTAAAAATATAGACTAAGCATGGTGTCCTGAATGATATACCGTTAAAAAGAAACGGTGCTGGGGCCCATCCGTGTGATATTAGGGGGAAATGCTGCCACGAGAGATAATTGTTGTTTCTCGCAAGATTCCACTTTTTTCCCCATTTAAGGGCTCGTCTGCTGATCGTCCTTTTAATGCTTTATGTCTGTCTTTAGAAATATATACTAAGCATGTTGTCCTGAATGATATACCGTTCGAAAAGAGATAATTGTTATTTCTCGCAAAATTCCACTTTTTGTCTCATTTAAGGGCTCGTCTGCTGATCGTCATTTTAATGGTTTATGTCTGCCTTTAAAAATATAGACTAAGCATGGTGTCCTTAATGATATACCGTTCAAAAAGAAACGCTGCTGGGGCGCATCCATGTGATATTAGGGGGAAATGCTGTCACGAGAGATAATTGTTGTTTCTCGCAAAATTCCACTTTTTGCCCCATTTAAGGGCTCGTCTGCTGATTGTCCTTTTAATGCTTTATGTCTGCCTTTGGAAATATTTACTTAGCATGGTGTCCCAAATGATATGCCGTGCCCCGCGCTGCTGGGGGCCATTCCTCTGATTTTAGGGGAAAATGCTGTCACGAGAGATAATTGTTGTTTCAAGCAAAATTACACTTTTTGCCCCATTTAAGGGCTCGTCTGCTGATCGTCCTTTTAATGCTTTATGTCTGCCTTTAGTAATATTTACTTAGCATGGTGTTCTAAATGATACGCCGTCCTGAAAGAATCGCTGCTGGGGTCCATTCCTCTGATATTAGGGGAAAATGCGGCCACGAGAGATAATTGTTGATTCAAGCAAAATTACACTTTTTGCCCCATTTAAGGGCTCGTCTGCTGATCGTCCTTTTAAAGGGTTTTGTCTGCCTTTGGAAATATAAGCTCAGCACGGTGTTTTCAATGATATCCCATTCAGAAGGAATCGCTGCTGTTGGCTATCTGTGTGATATTAGGAGAAAGTGCTACTATTTGCTGTACTATATTGCCTGTGAATTTACTTGAAAAATAGTCAAATTTCGATTGATAAATCAACCGGGTTGTAATTGGTATTTTGAAGTGAAATTTGGCTTAAATGCTGAGGGAAGTGTCTGGAAAATATTTAGGCTCTTACTGTACCTACATGGTTTAGCATCATGGAGTTAGTGTTATTTTTGTAGAAGCACTTCCCATTTTTCATACAAATTTCAATTTTTGGAGCGTGTCTGCCACCATGTTAGCCCCCAAATTTTTGTCTGCCTTTTGGAGTATATATGCGGGGACTCGTCGTCTATGAAATGGCATATGAGTCAAAGGCCAGGAAATAGTTGCAAATATTTGCAACTATTAACGACTTTGAAGTTGTCTGCCACCCCTTTAGCCCCACTGTCCAGGAGGGAGACTACCGTTTTGGGGCATCGCCAATCATGAAATTTGCGATAATGTGTAACAGAATGGCCAGGAAATAGTTACATTTAAAGTGTCGCTGGCTCTAGGTCTATTATCTCTTCCAAGGCAGGTATTGATTATGTGTTTACACTGCGTTACACATGTATCTTGGTTGTACAACGTGAATGTAAATTGATATTCGTGTATAGTATCAGTGCATTTCGCGTATCATCGTGTCGCTAAAAGATTTCGTATTCCGCAAGAGAAATTAGGGTGGCCCCTGTTGTAAATGTTTGGATTTTTTTTTTCAAAAACTAATAAAATAATTAAATCACATCTGACAATTTTATTTGATTGTCTTTTTTGTTCAACATGTTTCTCTTTTAAATTAGCTGTCTTACTACATCATGTACGTGCATTTTATGTTGATTTTGCATACGATACGAACACCAACAATACGAGTGTGTAAGCATTTTTGACATTTTTATGTCTTGACTCTGGCACATAAATCGAAAATCGTCACGAAAATTGCAACGAAAAAGCGTTACGTTCTTGGCATTACCCTGTGAGTTTTGGGTGCCATTCAAGGTTCAACGGAAGTTGGGCTAGGTGGTACCCTGTGAGTGTTGGGTGCCATTCAAGGTTCAACAGAGGTTGGGCTTGGGTTCAATTTACGTTCAACTTGAGTTCAACTTGGGTTCAACTTGGGTTCAACTTGGGTTCAACTTGGGTTCAACTTGAATTCAACTCGAATTCAACTCGAATTCTACTTAAATTCAACTTTCAACTTAGGGTCAACTCACGTTCAACTTTCGTTCAACTTTTGTTGAACGACCCAAAAAGTGTAACTTTTAACTTAGGTTCAACTCATGTTCAACTTTCGTTCAACTTTTGTTGAACGACCCAAACAGTGTTACTTTCAACTTAGGTTCAACTCACGTTCAGCTTTCGTTCAACTTTTGTTGAACGACCCAAAAACTGTTACTTTCAACTTAGGTTCAACTCACGTTCAACTTTCGTTCAACTTTTGTTGAACGACCCAAAAAGTGTAACTTTCAACATAGGTTCAGCTCACGTTCAACTTTTGTCGAACGACCCAAAAAGTGTAACTTTCAACTTAGGTTAAACTTACGTTCAACTTTCGTTCAACTTTTGTTGAACGACCCAAAAAGTGTTACTTTCAACTTAGGTTCAACTCACGTTCAACTTAGGTTCAACTTACGTTAAACTTTCGTTCAACTTTTGTTGAACGACCCAGAAAGTGTTACTTTCAACTTAGGTTCAACTCACGTTCAACTTTCGTTCACCTTTTGACGAACGACCCAAAAAGTGTAACTTTCAACTTAGGTTCAAGTCACGTTCAACTTTCGTTCAACTTTTGTTGAACGACCCAAAAAGTGTAACTTTCAACTTAGGTTCAACTCACGTTCAACTTTCGTTCAACTTTTGTTGAACGACCCAAAAAGTGTAACCCTCAACTTAGGTTCAACTCACGTTCAACTTTCGCTCAACTTTAGATGAACGACCCAAAAAGTGTTACTTTCAACTTAGGTTCAACTCACGTTCAACTTTCGTTCAACTTTTGTTGAACGACCCAAAAAGTGTAACTTTCAACTTAGGTTCAACTCACGTTCAAATTTCGTTCAATTTTTGTTGAACTAAACAAAAACAAATCAATGAAAACACCCGGAAAACCGGGTTAAAATCGGACGGTCTAACCGGCTTTGCAAAAAAACCGATAAAACCGACAACCGGGATATGGGCCGGTTTTTGACATCCCTAGTCCAGAGTGGCTATGTGATCACACAACCCATATGTGTTTGTGTTGTTTTAGCACGGAGAAATAAATTAACACGTCCGAACAGTTCAAAGCTATAGTCGACAAGACTTGTTTATTGCAAAGAGATAAAGGTAGTACAACATTAGAAAAATATAGTAGTAGAACAAAGTTAAAGGAAGTACAATATTATTACAATATATTTCATTGTGCTATGTTCTCAATTCAACACTTTCCCTGAACATAGTATCAATTTCATTAATTAATTCATCGTCAATTCATTATTATTTATGAGTAATTATCTGACATTTTTAAGCTAATTTATGTTAAGCTACTTTAAATGAAAGTAATTTAATCTCTTAATCCAATCTTGATTGAAAATTTGGTTAGTTTTACTTTATTTACATTCTTAGTAAGAAAGTCGGCTGGCATTTCATTTGTGGCTAATTGTTTTAACTTAATTTCACATTTTGCAATTTTCTGATGTAAGAACGAACATTTAGTTTCTACATGTTTAGTTTTATCGGAATATGAATTATTAGTAGCTGTATCAATCGCCCCCTTGTTGTCGCAGTGTAGCACGACGGTTTTCGGTGAATTCAATATTAACCCTCGTTCAAGTTTCTTAAGCCAAACTGCTTCTTGGGTGGCTCTGGTCATTGACATGAATTCGGATTCCGTCGATGACAAAGCCACTGTTTTCTGGCGTTTCGTTGCCCAGGAGATCGATGCACCTTGAAAGACAAAAACATATCCAGTGGTTGAGCTCCTCTCATCCAAGTCGCTTGCCCAGTCAGCATCACAAAAAACCTCTATTTCGGTAGGCGTGCTTGTATAAACCAGCTTTTTATCCAAGGTTCCTCTAAGATAGCGAAGTACTCGCTTAGCTGCTGCCCAATGAGCTTTCCCTGGATTCGAACTATATCTACTAAGCAAATTGACTGCGAAACATATGTCCGGCCTTGAAACTTGAGCTGCAAATAAAAGACATCCAATTAACTGCATATATGGTACCTGAGACATTTCGATGCGTTCCTCGGTGGTGGTTGGACAATGGCTTCCCGACAACTGCTGGTTTGGATCAAGTACTGTTGCCACTGGATTAGAATCGCGCATCCCGAATCGACTTAATACCTCCATTAAGAAGTATTTTTGATCAATCATAATCGTCCCTTCACGCCTGTCACGAGTTATATGAAGTCCCAATACCGAAGATGCTTCACCCAGGTCCTTCATTTGAAAATTTCTGGATAGTTCCGCCTTTAGATCGTCTGTCCATTTTTCGTCGTTCGTGAAGATCAACACATCATCGACATATATCGCTACTATCAGTATTGCTGAATCTTGACGGCGATGGTAAACACATTGATCCGCTTCATTCCTTCTCAATCCATGCTTCAATAAAACAGAGTTCAATTTTTGGTTCCAAGCGCGACCAGATTGCTTCAGACCATATAACGATTTGCGAAGTTTACATACACGCCCAGATCCGTCGTCGAACATTTGCGGTTGTTTCATGTAAATATCTTCGGACAGGTCACCATTCAAAAATGCTGTCACGGCATCTAACTGATATATATTCAAATCAAGCTTAGCTGATAATGCAATTAGATATCGTATGGTAGTATATCTAACCACTGGAGCAAACGTCTCCTTGAAATCAATTCCTTGCTTTTGAGAGCAGCCTTTTACTACAAGTCGAGCTTTGTATTTGATTACGTTTCCAGTAGTGTCTTTTTTCATTTTGAAGACCCATTTGCTTGGAATACATTTCCTCTCCATGGGTAGGTCGGTCAATATCCACGTTTCATTGATTTTCAATGCGTTGATTTCTTCATTCATCGCTGCTTTCCATAACTGCGAATCGGGTCTCGACAACGCTTCTTCCACGGAGATCGGGTCCTCGTGAGCCTGCTGAACAGCATAGAAGTTATACTTTGGTGGCTTATAATTTGGCTGCGTATTATTGTGGTTACGCGAACTGTGGCGCAAGCCAACACTTTCTGCAATACTTTCGTTCAGCATTGTTGTTTCTACTTCGTCATCATCGATGCTAAATGTCTCGTCCCCAATCGGATCATCATACAAAGACTCTATGCTCTCGTTTAGCGGCAAATCGTCATTAGTGCTTGGTTTTTCAGCCGATTCTTCCATTTCAGGTACTACTACGACTGGAACAGTATCGGCATTCGCGACTGCTGCTTCCTGTATGTCATTTTGACCTACTGTCGGGACATCGCTGGAATCATGAGTCTTCTTCTCTTTCAGGTCGTCCTCCTCCGCATTCCAATTGACAATTTCGGATTCAACTCCAAAGTAGTACCGCCCCTCTGAATTCAAATTGTCATTTTCTGCTTCCGAAGAGTACTCGTAAATGGAGGATTCATTGTTTTTCGATTCGTTAGAATAAGCTTTTGATTCAAAAAACGTAACGTCGCGACTAATAAGAATCTTACCAGTATTTTTGTTGTAGAGTCGATAAGCCTTTGATACTGCACTGTAACCAAGGAAAATGAATTCAACAGATTTGGGATCAAGTTTATTCCTTCTATCCTTTGGAATATGGACCATCGCTTCGCAGCCGAACACTCTTAGGTGTGATAGGTTTGGTTTCTTGCCTGTCCATAATTCATGTGGAGTTTGGGTTTTGTGGTTTCTGCACGGTGTCCTATTTAATAAATATGCTGCCGTCGTTGCCGCTTCAGCCCAAAAATTGAATTTCAACTTTGAATCAAATAACATGCATCTTATTCGCTCCAGTAGTGTGCGATTTATTCTTTCCGCTACACCGTGCTGCTCGTGTACGTAAGGTGCGCTTTTTTGATGCTCAATTCCGAACTATTCACACAATTTAACGAATTGCGAATTACAATATTCTGTGCCATTATCTGTTCTCAACACTTTAATTTTGGTCGACTGTTGGTTTTCAACGAGATTTTTATATTTCACGAACTCTGAGAAGACTTGAGATTTGTTCTTAATAGGCACAACGGTGACGTGTCTACTAAAGTCATCAACGAAAGTAAGAAGGTATTTGCAACCTGATTTCGATTGTATATTAAGTGGGCCGCATACATCTGAATGAATAAGTTCAAGAGGTTTCATTGCGCGCGTTCCAACGTCTTTAAACGGATGCCTCGATAGTTTGCCTTTAGGACATATTATGCAGTTTGCTTCACTTTTTCCTTTGAAATTTACACCAAGAGCGGAATTTTTAACTTTAACTAAGTTCTCGTTGCAGATATGACCCATTCTGCGATGCCATGTTTCAGTATCTGCCGCTAGCAAAATACTATTAGTTTAGACTTTATCTTCACAGTTGAGTCTATACAAATTATTCACAAGTGCTGCAGTAGCTACAATTTTACCGTCCGAGCCAAAAATTTTACACTTATCGTTTTCAAATAGGATTCGATTGCCGTTTTTAGCCATTTGGCTCACTGATAACAAATTGGCACAGATATTTGGAACGAATTTTACATTTTTCAGAAGGGTCCGTTGCTTTGTTTTACCATTTTTGACGAATAAAGGAATGTCACCAGCACAATCTATTTTTAATTTATCATTGTTGGCACAGGTAATTTCTCCATCATTACACGGACGCTTATTTTGTAGTAGATGCTCGTTCATTGTTAGGTGGGAGGAAGCACCCGAATCAATAAACCACTCTATCGAATTTGACTTTGACGCCAATAGCGCGGCATACAGAACATTGTCACTTTTGTTATTGTGCTTGTCTTTATTTTTCTTTAGATAGCAATTTGCTGCGAAGTGTCCCGGTTTTTTACAGAAATGGCACCGAAATTTTTTATTAGTGGACTTCGAAAACAATGCACCACCACTATTATTAGCCTTGTCAAACTTTTTATCTTGTAAAAGTGTGTTTTTTACTGCGTCAACGGTCAATTTTTCCTTTTGATTTTCAATTGCCAGTACCAGGGGGCTGCACTCTTCAGGTAAGCCAGCTAATAGAAGGGATGCCAAAAGGTCTTCGTCTAATTTAAAGCCAGCTCCTTTACACAAAAACGCCGTCATAACAAATTCGTTCACATAGTCCTTCATCGAATCATGGTCTGTCAATTTCATTTGCACTAAACTTTGTAATAGTTCCACTTTTCGCGTCAAGCCCGTCGATTCAAATGCATTCGCCAAGCATTTCCATGCGTTATACGCACTTTCACAAGAAGCAATATGACCAAAATTATATGGCTCAATTAGCAGCGTAATTTCGGCAAGAGCCTTTTCAGCTTCAGTTTGTTTTTCAGCTTTTGCATCTGGGGCTAAAGGGGCTTTCACGTAATTCCACAAATTTCTAATAATCAGGTATGATTTTGCTTGTCGACTCCACACGATATAATTCTCGCGCCCACGCAATTTTTCGACCGCGTTGCTTCCGGTTTGACTATTATTCGACATCGCTCGCACGCACTGAATTTCGCAAATATTAAATCGAAACTAATCGCGCGTATTATCGGCTAATCGGATTCCAAAAAAATATATTTCTATTTTTTTAATCAATTGTGTTTTAAATTTCTGTAGCTATTGTGATCAAGGGGCCCATAACCTGTTGTTTTAGCACGGAGAAATAAATTAACACGTCCGAACAGTTCAAAGCTATAGTCGACAAGACTTGTTTATTGCAAAGAGATAAAGGTAGTACAACATTAGAAAAATATAGTAGTAGAACAAAGTTAAAGGAAGTACAATATTATTACAATGAGTGCATTCAGCGAGCACATATTGGGATATGCTACATATCCCCACCACAAGAAATTGGAAAACTGCTAAGTTTGTGTTCGCTGAATGGACTTGCTACACGAAATGTCAGTTCTCTCTAATCAGCTGATACATCCGCGGACATTGCGGCAATCAAAAATTCAAAAAACCTAAAACTGCAACTTTCTTAATCAAAATACGT
Organism: Microchrysa polita; assembly: GCA_949715475.1. Lineage (NCBI taxonomy): Eukaryota > Metazoa > Arthropoda > Insecta > Diptera > Stratiomyidae > Microchrysa > Microchrysa polita. Next base: position 50,891,913 of record OX454421.1, read on the forward strand.
ACTCTCATCGCACAATATTATAACGTTCACTAAAACCTGGTTCAGAAATGACATTTTTCAGCTGAACTGTGAATAAACAATTTCTAGTATTGATGGTCGAGCAACTGTGCGTGACAGTTGATCGAGCAGTCCAAGTAGCAGCTACACATCTAAATGTAGCATTCCAATTCAACGCTATATAGGGGAAATTTTCGATACATCGCATGTGGACCGATTAGCGGGTGAGTGGGACGCGGGGAGAGAACACTTTCCAGTAGCTCTTTCCAATATGTGCTCGCTGAATGCACTCAATATATTTCATTGTGCTATGTTCTCAATTCAACAGTTTGACTCCAAATTTATTACACTACACTTCACGAAATAATTCAAACGTCAAATTATTGTCGATGCAGTTATTAACCCTTCTGTCGCCTCCTACGAGCTATTATGCCTAAGATGTAGCTGAATTTTCTGTGAAATCAATCGTATTTTTTAAAGATGTCTAATTTTGGTTCTAGAAACAGTTTACACACTTTGTCTTACGATAATGCGCCGTTTTTTCGTTACTTTAGACAAAGCTTACATTTCGCCGAACGTTTGATCGCATTTGTGGCCGTCGGTTCCTTTGAAATATATATGGAAAGGGCGTGGAAAATTGCGTTGAACGATATTTTTCATCAAGATCTAGTACCAATGGTCTGCCTACGTCTATGTGCCAATCGAAGGGTTAATTATCACGTTGGCATTTTAAGAGAGTAATATATTATGCGGATATTATATTCTCAATTGTAAACAAAAAGTTGGCTTTTGAATAAAATTTTTATTTAGATGTGTGAACTGCGATAGTGTGAAATCGGTGCCATTTTTATTTTCTGATGCCCACTCTGGACTAACGCATGGCATGGGCATGGCTTTTACATAGCTTCAAAGTAAAATTTTCGTGAATTGACTCTGAAACAATCATTTTTTCCATCTCAATTTTCTAACACTTCTGCCAAGGTGAGGTGCTTGTACAATTCTTTTAAAAATTGGCGCAAAATACATATTGCAATCATATCTTCCTTACACCATTTTCCTCTAGCTCCACTATCTCTAACAGTTTTGATGCGTTCAGTGTAGAAAACCAGGGTTAATTTTAGCTCGAATACAATTCAATTCATTTCAAAGTTCTGCAATTTGGTAAAATTTATTCAAATTATGTCAAAATCGGGCCAAAATTAACCTTAGTTTTCTGCACTTAATACATTAAAACGGATAGAAATAATTGAGCTAGAATAAAATTATTGGATTGGGTTTTTTCTTTTGTTTTAGTCCTCTAAATGTAGAGCATATCACCGTTCCCTACTAGCGAACTTCGAGGGTGGTTGACAGTGCCGGCTCACTGCGGAGCGAGGGCCGCGGGACGCCACGCGCCTTCAATTTTAACCGCCGATCTTGATCCGAGGAGTACTTCGCCAAGCGTGAATGCTAGGGCTATGGATCTTACCCCGAGCACAAAGAATCACAAACGGTTCACAATTCACTTTTTTTTATTGGAATTCAGATTTATTCTATACACTAGAATTACGTTACGTACGTGATCACGCGAAAAAAAATGCAAAACGGAAAGAGAAGAAAAACTACAAAACTAAGCTAAGGAAATTAATTAAATTACTTATTCTAGGATTACTAATCTAAACTGACCTTGGGGCGGCACTACTGAATTTACCACCTATACTAACTCCTAACTCCTTATCCGTCGTCGTCATTAGCCGGTTAGCCGTACTCAATCGTCGCCGGACTGCTTCATCTTTGCTCCACGCGTTTTTAGCGTTTTCTTCTCCTCCAAGTCTTCGATTAATCAACCGACGCAGTACTGCTTCTGCTGTCTTTCACATTCGCTCATCCAATTTGAGCGCTATCTTCTCCTCGTTCTGCTTACGTTCTACTTATTTCGTCTTGTCTCCAACTTTGTGTCCAACCGACCAAATAAAAAGAGGGATGGCAATGCCAAATGATCAAGCGTTAGAATATTTTCGTTCAGGTGTGAATTGTACAGGATACCTATCTTTGTGTCCAACCGACCGAATAGAAAGAGGGTATCCTGTTATATTTTTCGCCTTTTTATAATTTCTTTTAAACGGTGAAACACCACTAATCCTCTACGGACATACATTTCGATACAATTCAATAGCACGAACTCGATTCTGTGATCGCTAATGTGAATGTCACATTCTTCGTTCAATTCTTCTATAAATCTCATTGTAACTCGAAGCTCACAGCTGTCAGTGTAATCTGACAATATATGACGTTTAAAAAAAATAAACAAACGAACAAAGTTCGAATCAGGCAAACGGCTCCTTTTGTTCAGTAGAATTGATATACAAATCCTGTATTAATGCATATCCAATTCAGAATTATCGGAAATCCACGAAACTAACGTTCATCTCATTTCAATTTGCGTCCTCGGATCCTTCATCATTCATGGTCGCTGGAAATTCATAACGCTTCGCTCAACCGGACAACGAACGTCTGCGCATCAGATAAGTAGCGACGGGCATGGATTTGATTCTTTGTAAAAAGATCTTGTTAATTACAGGTAATTCGTCTGCTGCGTGGAACAACCTCTGGATGAGTGGCACAGCTAATCGCCGGTTGGATTAGATACGGTATTGTGTGATTTTCGGCTACGTTTCGATGTTGTTCCAGGTAATTATTGATCTAGACTAAGCTAAGCCGCCATAATACAGTGCTGCCCCATAGCTAACATTCTAGGTGCTTCGGTTTTAAAAAACTGTCCGTGACAAGCTTATTTTATCACTCACCTTAATGTCAGGATTTTCGGCAACATTTGCGAACGAGTCAAGAGAGCCCCATGTTTCCTTCAACATTAGTCTCTCATAATAAGCATTAACAACCACTCAATTATTATTGCCTCTATTTTTTCTACCTTAATTTGACTTATAGCACATGGACTCAGATTTAATTTTTCGGATTTTTTTATTTTTTTTGAAATAAAGATAAAATATTACTCAAACTGCAACCAATATTTGGGGTCCTACGTGCAGGGCTTTGGCTTTAGGTGAAACGGCGCCAGGGGCGAACTTGAATGAAGCGCTCCCTTATAGTTTCTATACACGAAAAAATTGTAATAGAATAGAAGTAACGAAAATTAAAAAAGAAGCCAAATTTATTGACATAGGTTATTATAAATATATTGTTATATATTTCTCGTCTATTCTAGACGTTCCAGTGGGTTCGATAGATTTTCGCGTACACGACAATGAATAACACTCGCTTTACTGTAACACTATTTATTACAACCACACGGATATACACGGTTTACAATTTCAACTAATTACTTCACTAATTATTGACTCGACATTATTTATTCACGGCTAAAACTAGACTGACTGGCTGGCTCTAGTCGACTCCCTTATATACCCATTTTCGCTGTTCTAGAAACTTCGGCCAGTAAATTGTCTTGCTAGGGACACTAGCGCCATCTGGTGCCAAGTAGGAGTACAATTTGGGTTGTTGTATAAGCTCTGTAATGATCCACTTGCAACTGTTTCGAATTTCTCTTGTTGTTGTGTCAACAAGCCCAAGAGGCTCGTCGGCACACCAACAAAAGACAACTTCGATGTATTGATGATTAAGGCAAGTGCATGCAATTATATGCAAAACTTGTTTTAATCATCTTTATATCGAAGAAAAGCCGTTGCAAGTGGCCGGTCAAGGTTCGCCGTGTCGTGGTGTGCGTGCGAGTGTCGTGGCGAGAGACGACACGACCCAAAATTCGGGGAGTCGGATACATATCGTAGAAGCGGACACTTCGTGCGTGTTTGCTCCGCATTTTTTTTTTTGGTTTTAGTTATCTTTTTTCCGTTTATTTATTTAATTTATAAAGTCCGGGGAGTGTTTTTGTGCCACGTGAAAGTGTAGTGCCTTATATGTAAAAAAAAAAGTGAGAAAAACGTGCCTGTGCCCAAGAAAAAAAAATGTATTATAGTGGCCCCTGAAACAAAAAGTCAAAGTGAGGTTATGTTCCAGTGCCTGCATGTGCGCCACGAGATCCTGGAGCTGAATAGGAATAACGGATGAGTACCCTTTGTGCCGTCGTGTTTGTGATGTCCTCCATGTAATTTAATAATATGTAGATCCCCGGCGCGTTTCCAGGGTATAGGGTGTTTCAGCAAGGGAGCCCCAAATTTTATATAAACTGTTTGGCCATGGGGGCTCACGGTCGGGTTCTTTTTTTTTTTGTTCGAGGGTATAGACGGCCAGGGCCCACTAGCATCTGGGTCCACGAGCATTAAAGGCACTTGAGTTGGCCGACACCGTAATTTCCCCTTTTTATAACTTCATTTAGTCTCCTTTTTGTTGTGTTTGTTTAGACCCCAAGGCACATGATATCCCTTTTAATATGTGCAGGACAGGGGCTGTGAGCGGCAAAAACCCCGCCCAAATTCTCCGATACTGAGCTACAGCAAGCATGTGCCGCTGCTTAGCTCACAGAGAAGCTCTCTTTATCTTTTGATTTTTGAGTTGCCTGTACGGCCTAAAGAGCTTCGTTCCCCCCTTAGCACTTCGGTGGGTCCTGCGTTATACATATTTGGCGCCCAACAGCGAGGCCCAACTTGGTCAGGAAAAGGGTTTCCCTTATACGAAGTTGTGGTTTCTTTTTCAAGTTACCTGCCCTAAAGCATTAGCCTTAGTTTTTGTACTTTACGTACCTTACCTTCAGGTAACTTTCCCATCCTCTGTAGCATCCCATCCTTTTAGAGTAGATTTTCCTAGTAGTTTCCGCTAACAAAGGCAGTTCTTTTCTTGTGTTGTCTTTTTGTAGTGATTTTTGTCACGTACCACAGAGGCCTTCAAAAGAACTGTGGAATTACTCTGTCTTAGAGTTTCTTTAGAACAGTGGCCCGGTTCTTTTGAAGTTACGATGAAACTTCTTTTTTTTTTTTTACTTGGCCCCTAATTTGACACCCTATGCGGTGCCGGTTTGCTCAAGTGTCTTCTCAATTTCTGAACACCTTTTTTTTCTAATGCTCGAATCAAGACTCTATACCTGGAACGGAATGGGGATCACTTGTCTTGTTTTGCATACCTTTTGTTGTTTTCGTTATCTGTTCGCTATCGTGTTGTCGGCTATATTGTATTGCATTAGTTTTGTTGCTTTAGTGCATCCAAGTTATACGATTCTGCAAAATCAAAATTGTATTGAACTTGATTGTTGCATGGTGCATTGTGCACAACATATACATTACAAAAGAACAATACATAACAGAAAAGAGCGAGTACATAGCACATTTAATATCAGGCTATCTTAGCTAAATGGAATTAGCTCTCAGTAGCCTCTCTACAGGGTGTCCCGCGACTCTTGGTACATACGATAATGGGTGATAGTACAGCTCATTTGGGTACAATTAATGTTCTACATGACCCCTCTATCTTTAACCGTTATAAAGTTATAGCATTTTTTGTTAATCGTCTCAGAAACCTCGACCTGCAGAGCAAAATCACTATTTGCCACACTCCCAAATATTTGATCCGAGATTTGACTTTACTTTCTGAAACTCCACAAAATTCTACATAAAATAACTGTTTTGCCAATTAAATAATTTAAAACCCTACCCAGATCCAACCATTCAAACTTTTAAGAAATTCGAAAATTGATTTTTCATTGAAAATTTAAATTGTAAAATCGTAACGGTACTTTGAACTGACAAATGTGCAAAGTTGATAAAAGTTGCCTCATAATGTTAGCTTTCGAACGACATATAAAAATTAGGGTCTTAGGATTTAAAAATTTGCATATCTTACGTGTTAAAGAGAAAAAATTGTGGTTCCAAGAGAAAACCAAAGTAAACGTTTCCGCAATTTTTGTACGAGTTTTATTTCGTAAACAAGATTTTTTTTAATAAAAAACGAAAAAACACGATACCAAGGTTAATTTCAGGCGCGGCCGAAATGTTGATACCCTTCACTCTTTTCGGGCTAATATTTTTTTTCCGGCGTACTTATGACTTATTTTAATCCCCCCCATTCTTTCACTTTCGTTTTCACATAGTTTCGTTACCTCGATAAAAGATATTTGCGTGAGGTTTCGTTAGAATAACTGCACAAACGGAATTTGGTGGGAGGGGGGATGCCCCCATAGTACGAATATATTTTGTTTTTACATATTTTTGTACTTTCTATAAAGACACATTGCAAAAACAAATACATATATTCGTATTATGGGGCCATCCCCCCTCCCACCAAAGAAAGTTTTTTTTTTTCGTTTGTGCAGTTATTCTAACCAAACCTCACGCAAATATCTTTTATCGAGGTAACCAAACTATGTGAAAACGGAAGTGAAAGAATGGGGGGATTAAACATAAGTCATAAGAACACCGGAAAAAAATATTAGCCCGAGAAGAGTGAAGGGTATCAAAATTTCGGCCGCGCCCGAAATTAACCTCGGTATCGTGTTTTTTTTTCGTTTTTTATTTAAAAAAATCTTGTTTACTAAATAAAACTCGTACAAAAATTGTGGAAACTTTTACTTTGGTTTTCTCTTGGAACCACGTTTTTTTCTTTTTAACACGTAAGATATGCAATTTTTTAAATCCTAAGACCCTAATTTTTATATGTCGTTCGAAAGCTAACATTATGAGGCAACTTTTATCAACTTTGCACATTTGTCAGTTCAAAGTACCGTTACGATTTGACTATTTAAATTTTCAATGAAAAATCAATTTTCGAATGTCTTAAAAGTTTGAATGGTTGTATCTGGGTAGGGGTTTAAATTATTTAATTGGCAAAACAGTTATTTTTGGTAGAATTTTGTGGAGTTTCAGAAAGTAAAGTCAAATCTCGGATCAAATATTTGGGAGTGTGACAAATAGTGATTTTGCTCTGCAGGTCGAGGTTTCTGATACTATTAACAAAAAATGCTATAACTTTATAACGGTTAAAGATAGAGGGGTCATATAGAACATTAATTGTACCCAAATGAGCTGTACTATCACCCGTTATCGTATGTACCAAGAGTCGTGGGACACCCTGTATATAAAAAATATAATAGCTGACCGTTCATCACAGCTGTGTGTTGTTTATTTTTGTTAATTTATTAATATTTGTATTTTGGGTGTTTTTTCGGATTGCTATTTATTGCATTGTTGTTGATATATTAATATAATTTGTTGTCCTAGTTATTCTAGTAGTAAGTAGATAATTTGTTAAATAGTTTTAGGTAGTTAATTATTGCATGATAGTTGTTATTGTTAATTAGTTTGTAGTAATTTATTATTTATTGTTATTAGGCTAGATTTTTTTTGTTATTATATGTTGGTTGTGGTATTGTTTATATAATTTATTATTGCATGTTTATATGTATTTATTTGTTGCATGAATTATATGTTATTATCGTTTTTGTATATAAATAATTTATTATATTCAACATATTGGTTTGGTTGTACTTTTGCATTTATTTTTGTATGTCAACCAAGTTACATACTCAAAAGACAAATTACATATATACTAATAAAAACATAATTGAACAGATAATAAATAATACATAAAATATGAAAATACAAACTAAAATAACTACCAGAAATATATAAGATACTTTATCGGAATAATTCAACTAAGTTAATTGCTTAATCTTATATATACAACTTTTGTCTTGTGCAACCAATAGCAACAACAATGCCGATCGAACACACTCCTTCACCGGCTAGAGGGCGTGGACGTGGTGCCATCCCTAAGCAGGGGATGCAGACGAGAAGCCAGGCTTATGCCGGCTCTTCAACCACGCCTCCAAATACTCCGGAAGAGAATCGAAACCCCCTGGTAGACATTGAAGCGGCTGGTTCAAGTCGCCGTACCCAAAATACGCCTGGCCCGATTGTGTTAGGAGGCGAAGCGGGTGTTGACACGGGTAAGGTTTCGTTGCCTTTTCAGCAAGTGGGCGGGGATTTTAGCTTTCCGCTCGGGAACTCGGTTCCTCAACCTCCTACTGATGTTCATCAGGGTCTTCTCGACACTTTGAAGGTCTATATCGACCAGGCTATTCGCCAAATGATGCCTCCAGTGTCATCGCACCATCAAGTTCCGCAAGCGTCCCAAATCCCGCCAGGGTCGGCAAATCGCCAAAACCAGGCAATTGTTGCCTCAGTCAGAAATCCATACCGTATAATATCCGACTGGGGGTTAAAATTCGATGGCGAGTCAGTGAATGAGTTCATCCGTCAGGTTGAACTCTACACTGGTCGCACTTTTGGAGGTGACTTCGGTCAGGTGTGCCTCTGTGCACACCTCCTGTTCGACAAGTCAACAATTGGCTGGTTTCGACGATTTGCTGGCGAAACCGGTAACCATTACACCTGGGAGTCTTTAAAGGAAGCTCTCAGGGAGGAATATGGCAACGACTATGACGACGACGATCTCTTGGATGAGATGCGTGCTCGTCGTCAAAGAACAGACGAACCGTATAAAAACTTCGTGGAGAGCATCAGGCAAATCCACGATAAAATGTCGTATAGGCTTTCGGACGCTGAGTTGACTCGCATCGTGCGAAAAAACCTGCGTCCGTACCTCGCCCAATATCTTGCCCAATCGGAGATACACTCTCTGCGAGAGCTCCGATTGGCCGTTAAGAAGCAAGAGATTGTCGAAAAACGAGCAGGCAAATGGGATTCTTCGCACGATGCAAGTAAATTCAGTCGTCGTCGAGTCGCCGAGCTTGAACCTGATGATAAATCAGATGAAGATGAAGAGCCGTGTTCTGGAGTGGAGGAGCTGAAGCGTCCTTCCACTTGCTGGAACTGCTCGAAACCCGGACATACCTATGCAGACTGTGAAGCAGAGCCCAGAGTGTTTTGTCTCGGCTGTGGAGCTCCTGGGGTCTACAAACCGCGGTGTCCACAGTGTTCAAAAAACCTGGAACGCCGGAGACCTCCTCAACAGCTGAAGTCTCCAATGAAGGCGCAGAGCAACTTGCCTGCGGGCAGTGCAAACAAGTAGGCACTGCGTTTGTAGACGCCAGAGGCTCTAATACAGAAACAAAATACAGGGGTTCTGCTGAGCAATCTGGCGTGCCAACACCTGATTCGTCCCTACCAAATTTGTCCCGTGCCACTGAGACTTCCAGTCAAACTACGACACCCCGGATCTTGCCGCGTCCCAATTGCTGCTTGAATCCGAGTGGTTCATTGGCGACTCAGTGCAGCGCAGGGATTATTGTAAATTCACTACCTTCTACGGATATTCAATCTTCGACCTCGGCGAAGATTCATTACAGTTTTAGGCCGCTGCATGAGCGTGCAAAAGAGTATGAGAACGCGCGTCGTCGGATATTTCACGCTGACGAGTTAAAACCTAGTCGTCCAAAACGTTCAGCCTTACGCATGCGTGCTTTTTGGCGGAACGTTATGCGTAGCAGACGACAGTGTTCTGGTATTTTTTTGAACTGCCCCCGTGATGATATAATACCATATGCACAGGTATTCATGTTGAATACCTCTGTAAGTGGTTTAATTGATACGGGAGCGTCATGCAGCGTAATTGCGTCGGACTTTGCCAAGAAGTTCCTGGCGGCACCCAATCCTCCTTGGCAGAGGTTCCGGATGGGGGTTACCACGGCTGATGGTACTCGCCATTCGGCCGTCGGAAAAGTGTCGGCATCAGTCACCTTTAAAGGACGGACTGAAATCATTGATTTTTTTATTATGCCAACCCTCAGCCAGGATCTCTACCTTGGAGTCGATTTCGTGCGCAGGTTCGAGCTTGCTCCCGAACTTTTCTGTGACTCTCTATATTCATCAGCCCTGTCAATAGAAAACTTAGACCTCGGGGTTAATCACCACCCATTGACCCCAATACAAACAACTACCCTCAATGCCACCATTGCAAGTTTTCCGTCATTTTCAGCGGAAGGCTTAGGGCGTACGTCTCTCATTTCCCACGCCATCGACGTCGGAGGCAGTAAGCCAATTAAGCAGAGACACTATGCGATCTCTCCCGCCGTCGAAAAGCTTCTCCATGCGGAAATCGACAGAATGCTTGCTTTGGGTGTCATTGAGGAGTCACAAAGTGCTTGGTCATCGCCAGTCACCCTGGTAGTCAAACCTAATAAGGTCCGTCTATGTCTGGATGCGCGTAAGGTCAACGCGGTTACGTTGAAAGACGCTTATCCTTTACCTCTCATCGAGGGAATTCTGAGTCGCCTCCCCAAGGCCAAATTTATTTCAAGTTTGGACTTGAAGGATGCGTTCTGGCAGATTCCCCTCGATGAGACGTCAAAGGATAAGACGGCTTTCACCGTACCCGGCAGGCCGCTGTATCAGTTTGTGACAATGCCTTTTGGGTTATGCAATGCTCCACAAACTATGCAGCGGCTAATGGACCACGTCATCCCAGCACATTTACGGCACCAAGTGTTTGTCTACTTGGATGACTTGCTGGTGATCACAACTTCTTTCGAGGAGCACCTCAAGCTCCTTCGTGAAGCAGCTCTTTGTATGAGGAAGGCAGGACTGACCTTGAATATAGAGAAGAGTAAGTTCGTGATGAAGGAAGTCTCTTATCTGGGTCACGTTATCGGCCACGGAACCATCGGGACTGACTCTGGCAAAGTACGCGCAATTACTGATTTTCCGAAGCCTAAAACTGTAAGGCAACTTCGTCGATTCCTTGGCATGTGCGGGTGGTATCGGCGGTTCGTTCCGAACTACGCCGCTATCACGACACCGCTAACAGACATGCTCCGTAAAAACCGTAATTTCGCTTGGACGGAAGAAGGTTCTTCGGCATTTAGCGCTCTAAAGGACAGTTTGTCCAAGGCACCGGTGTTGCACAGCCCGGATTTCACGCGTCCTTTCGCAATTCATTGCGACGCGAGTCAGGACGGCGTTGGGGCTGTGCTCACCCAGACGACAGATGATGGTGCTGAGGTGCCAATAGCCTACATGTCGAAGAAACTTAATCCGGCCCAGCGAAATTATACTGTTACGGAGCAGGAATGTTTAGCGGCTGTCCTCGCAATAAAAAATTCCGTGCCTACGTGGAAGGTCATGAGTTTACGATAGTCACTGATCACGCCTCATTGAAGTGGCTAATGAATCAACCGGATTTGAGTGGTCGATTGGCTCGGTGGGCACTTAAACTCCAAGGGTTTAAGTTCTCCATCGTCCACCGAAAGGGCAGCCAAAACGTGGTCCCCGACACCTTGTCTCGGGTCCACTGTTCAGAATCTTTGGCTTTAAGCGATCCATTTAGTGACTCCGTGGAAGTGGACTTAGATTCTCCACACTTCCAGTCGAAGAGCTATACCGACCTTATTGACCACATTACCGAGCACAAGGAAGAGCTCCCGGATTTAAAGGTATCTGATGGATTCGTGTACAAACGCACCGAGTACGCGACCGGAGATGAGCTGCAGGAGCAATCCTCCTGGAAGCTCTGGATCCCAGAGGAGCTACGGCTAGACTTGCTCGCCAGAGCGCATGATCATCCGCTCAGCGCTCATGGTGGTATCACAAAGACACTAAGACGTTTTCGTGCCCTATTCTTTTGGCCTAAACTGGCTAAACAGGTCAAAGAATATGTGTCCCTTTGTGATACCTGCAAGTCTACCAAAGCTCCGAACCAGTGTCTTCGCCCTCCTATGGAAGGCCAGTTCACCTCCGAGCGCGTATTCCAGCGCTTGTACATGGATCTATTAGGACCTTTCCCCCGGTCGAGATCCGGTAATGTGGGCACGATTGTCGTGGTGGACCATTTATCTAAGTTCACTTTCGTGGAGCCCATTAAGAAGCTTAAAGCTGAGACTCTGACCAGTTGGCTCGAGACTCGTGTTTTCCATGTTTTCGGGGTACCAGAGATTATGGTGACGGATAATGGCGTGCAGTTCAAGTCTCGCATCTTCAATTCCCTGATGGATCGATATGGTGTAAACCACCTGTATACTGCCCTGTATTCGCCGCAAGCGAATGCTTCGGAGCGAGTAAATCGTTCCATCGTTGCGGCAATACGGGCGTATATCGATCCAGATCAGCGGAATTGGGATGAGAGACTTTCCGCAATCAATTGCGCGTTGCGATCTGCGCACCATGCCGCCATTAAGACGTTACCATACCTCGTTGCGTTTGGTCAATCCATGGTGACCGATGGAAAGACCTATGGTCTGCTGCGGAAGCTGGCTTTACTGGAGGATCCAACTACCGTGGCTTGTTCAAGCGATAAGCTGTCGCTTCTTCGGCAACAAGTACAAGAAAATCTGAATGTGGCGCATGCCAAAAATGCTGCTTACTACAACACGCGCTCTCGACAGGTTGAATTCAAGCCTGGGGATGAAGTGTTTCGCCGTAACTTTTCGCAAAGTGACGCGGCGGCACACTACAACTCCAGGCTTGACTTCAAATTTGTCAAGAGTCGCGTCGTTAAGAAAGTAGGCAGCAATCGTTACTTGTTGTCGGACCTACAAGGCAAGGTAGTTGGTATCTTCCACGCAAAAGATATGCGGCGTTAGTCCCCCAGCTTCTTCTACGCGGCAGGCCTTGTAGTAAAAGCTGCCCTGTAATGATCCACTTGCAACTGTTTCGAATTTCTCTTGTTGTTGTGTCAACAAGCCCAAGAGGCTCGTCGGCACACCAACAAAAGACAACTTCGATGTATTGATGATTAAGGCAAGTGCATGCAATTATATGCAAAACTTGTTTTAATCATCTTTATATCGAAGAAAAGCCGTTGCAAGTGGCCGGTCAAGGTTCGCCGTGTCGTGGTGTGCGTGCGAGTGTCGTGGCGAGAGACGACACGACCCAAAATTCGGGGAGTCGGGTACATATCGTAGAAGCGGACACTTCGTGCGTGTTTGGTCCGCATTTTTTTTTTTTGGTTTTAGTTATCTTTTTTCGTTTATTTATTTAATTTATAAAGTCCGGGGAGTGTTTTTGTGCCACGTGAAAGTGAAGTGCCTTATATGTAAAAAAAAAAAAAAAAGTGAGAAAAACGTGCCTGTGCCCAAGAAAAAAAAAATGTATTATAGTGGCCCCTGAAACAAAAAGTCAAAGTGAGGTTATGTTCCAGTGCCTGCATGTGCGCCACGAGATCCTGGAGCTGAATAGGAATAACGGATGAGTACCCTTTGTGCCGTCGTGTTTGTGATGTCCTCCATGTAATTTAATAATATGTAGATCCCCGGCGCGTTTCCAGGGTATAGGGTGTTTCAGCAAGGGAGCCCCAAATTTTATATAAACTGTTTGGCCATGGGGGCTCACGGTCGGGTTCTTTTTTTTTTGTTCGAGGGTATAGACGGCCAGGGCCCACTAGCATCTGGGTCCACGAGCATTAAAGGCACTTGAGTTGGCCGACACCGTAATTTCCCCTTTTTATAACTTCATTTAGTCTCCTTTTTGTTGTGTTTGTTTAGACCCCAAGGCACATGATATCCCTTTTAATATGTGCAGGACAGGGGCTGTGAGCGGCAAAAACCCCGCCCAAATTCTCCGATACTGAGCTACAGCAAGCATGTGCCGCTGCTTAGCTCACAGAGAAGCTCTCTTTATCTTTTGATTTTTGAGTTGCCTGTACGGCCTAAAGAGCTTCGTTCCCCCCTTAGCACTTCGGTGGGTCCTGCGTTACAGCTCGTCAACGTTGTTAGTGACATAGGCGCCCTCTGGTGTAAACTAAGGGTTGACATATAGCCTAGACACATTACAATATATATACATGCTTCCAGTCCTGGTAGCCGGTTTTTGAAAATGCGAACTTCGCTTCCGCCGAAAGCAAAACGACTTATTTGTATTTTTCGAGTAAACTAGCCACCTTTTGATTTCTTCGCCATTCTCTAGATTTATCTTAGTTTATCTTAGGGAAAAGTATCTATTCTGACTGTCAAGTAGAACTGACATTTCTTCTATTTCCGTTCGTTTAGTTTTTACTACAGCTTCTAAAAACTGAGGGCCTAGAATTTTCAACCATTTTATTGTGCTGGAACAGACAACGATTCAAGTTCGGTATGTTAAGATCGTTCAAGGTACGAGACACAAGGCGACGAAATAAGTAGGGAAGCTATAACCCTACTAATTTCATCGCCTCCTGTCTTCATTCATTGACGCAACTTGAACATTCTTCGGAAATATTTTTCTCCATTGCCCCGCGCCGGCCGTTGAAACTATCTCCTTTAACTGTTTGCATTCCATCTTCTAAACCTGAATTTGGGTATATTTTTTTTATTAATTGTGAGGAATTTCTCTATTTCGCGACTGTTTTTTTTTAATCGGACTCAACCGTAGCTTTTCTTTTCCAATTAGGCGCTCCTGAAAGCTTGGTCGTCACTTTCATGTCTATAGCTTTTACTAGTAATTACAATCTGCAAAGGCATACTTTTTTATGAATAAGCATCAAATCAATGGCCATGTCCTCATTCCTTCAACTTTTGTCGTTTTCCACTGTCATTGATTTCATAAACCGAAAAGAAAGAATGCATCTTTCCATTCACATTTGTTCATGATTCGCTTTTAGATAGATCACGGCTTAGATAAAAGCGAGAGATTATTATTTCGTTAATTTTACGAAAAAGCGAGGTGTTTTGTGTAACCACGAGTTGATCCTGCAATACTAGTGTTCATTTTTCAATTGTGAAATCAAACAATAAAATACTTTGCCAGTTTTATAATCGTTAAAAAATTACGAGTAAAACAGGCAATCTGAGAAATATAAGAAGCATGTTCTGCTATCCGCTCTCATAGGGAGAACTTTTGCCTTTCCGATATTTTCCGCTATGTTTCCGCGGACGGTAAGATAAGTGTCGCTAGTGTCGATATCAAGAACAAGAAAATTCTTTTTGCAAGAGCTGATAGCGTAATGTTCCCAATTTCATTCTCAATGTCAGTACTAGGCTTAAAGAAGGAAAAGACTGAGCAATCAATACGTAATAATAAAGATTCATATAGACAATGCAAAATGCATCATTAACTCATGACATATCAACCGAAAAAACATCACCGATTCTAAAGCTCGTACGCGCTGCCACTGTTCACACATACATACTTGGTTGGTTGTGTACTATAGCCTGGATTAATGTTTAGCACATGACAAATTTTAAATTGCCATTTTGTGTGTTCTTTTTCGAAAAGGAATTATAAAACAATATAAACTAGGGGGCTTCGCCCCCTGCTCGCTACGCTCGCCAACCCCCGGGGGCCGAGGCTAATTTCGGGCGTGGCCAAAATTTGGATACCGTTCGCTCTCCTTGGGCTAAAAGTTTTTTCGGGCGTACCTATGACTTGTATTTAATCCCGCTTCCCATTCTTTTTCTTCCGTCTTGGCAAATTTTGGGCTTGGTTGAAATAAGTGGGCAAATAAAAATATTTACTCGGAAAATTTTATTGGGGTTGCGGGAGCATGACTCCACAGTACGATTACATTCGTTTTTAACTTTTTTGTTGCTTTTCTAAAGACACATTAATCCAAGGTTTTGTGTAATTGGTGCAAAAAATGTTTCTTAGGAGAACCAAAATGGGGGTTTGGTTTTATATGGCCACCCCGTGACCCCATGGTCAGATGTGATCAATTCTTGGATATGTTAATGTGTCATCAAGAGAAACACGTTTGTGTGTAATTTTGTTGAAATTGGTACACAAACAAAAAAGTTTTTCTCAGAAGAACCTAATTTGGGGGTTGGGTTTGTATGGCAGCCCCATGACTCCATGGTCCGATTTGATTGATTCTCACATATGTTGTGTGTCATCAATAGAAATACATTTGTGTGGAATTTGGTTGAAATCGGTGCACAAATAAAAAAGTTTTTCCTAGAAGAACCTAATTTGGGGGTTAGGTTTGTATGGCAGCCCCATGACCCCATTGTCCGATTTTACCGATTCAAACATACAAACTGCCTGCAGGAAAAATAAGCATTTGTGCAAAATTTCAGCTTCATAGCTTTTAAATTAGCCAAGTAAAACGCGTAGCAACAGACGGACAGACAGAGAGACGGACATCGCCCAATCGACTCCCCATGTTATGCTGATCATATATATATACTTATTATATGGTCGGAGATGCTTCCATCAATGCGTTACAAACTTCATGACAAAGTTAATATACCTTTCGTTGACTTTACGAGCGAAGGGTATAAAAGTGGAGGAGCGATACTTTTTGCTTTAATTACTCGTAACTGAAAACTCAATAGGCTGTTTGAATTTTGAAATTTTAATTTTTTTTGAGTTTGGGTTGCAATTCAGCCAAAAGTACTCCTGCGAATGGGTGGGCTAAGCTGACAAGCAGTGTATTTTATAGGGTCATGGAAGCTTCCTTCAATTCGTAACAAACTTCATGACAAAGTTAATATACCCTTTCACTCTACGAGCGAAGGGTATAAATATCAAATTCGGCTGACTTAGAGAAGCACGAAAAGAATGTTTTAAACTTCGGTGCGTGGCAGTCAGTGACGTAACGTTTCCCTAATCTGTTGTGTTCTAAATCAATATGGGTGCCACTCAGGTCAGGAAAAATTAACGGAACATATAACCCAATCGTCAAATGAGCAAGAGTAACAAAAATATTCTGTTTTAATTCCACTTTTAAAATGTTTTTTTTTTTTTTGTGAACTTATAAGGTCATATATTTATATAAAAATAAAAATCGAGAAGCGGCAAAATACCACCTCACGCCCATATAAACACTGTACATTACCCCACTGTTTTTTTCAATACCAGTGACTAAAAGGGCCTCATTACTCGCTGGAACAACTTAATATAACTATGACATTTATGCCATATCTAGGCTAAGCTCGAAACACAGCCTGTTTGGACATCGAATTTAAAGTCGCAGCACGTCTTTCGTTTTCTTATTCGACGCATGTCATTCCTTTTTCGTTTGAATTTACCTAATATTCATCAACATTAAATCTTAAATCAGAGGAAGCTTTCGTTTAAAAATACATAACTTTGTAATGCGGGTTCGGCGGTTGAGAAATGACCCTGTTGAAATTGTACATCTTTATTAACATTGCCATGTCACCTTGAGTTTTTCCTTTACTTTTTTTCGTGACTGCTACCACTTGAAACGGATACCCAAACGAAACGAACCTGATACAACAACAGCGACTCGTTTTTTCTGCTTTATAATTCACTTCACGTATTGACAAATTGTTGCAATTACTGTAACAGTTCTCGATATTCGCACACCATTCCCGGTTTGCTCAGGAGTTCACTTGTAGGTTTTTTTAAAGGACAACGACTCAGAAGCAGGAACAGAAGTACAAATGGTTCCTCAAATCGGATCTAGGAATAGGATGTGTTATTTGAGTACGTGTAGGTATAGATACACTTGTATAAAAGAGAATAATATCAAACAGACGTCAGAAAACGAAAGCGAATATTTAAAAGAATGAGAAAAAGGAGGCAGTGGCACTGGAGATGGGGTTGTGTTGTTGATGATAAGTGAAATGAACGACCTTGACTTTATTCGCTAAGTTGAGCATATTTTTCATCAAACAACTTGTCATGATTTAGAAGACATTCAAGATGTAAGTAGGTATAAATTGTTACATTTAGAACATTTTCATTGTTGGTGGCGATTTTTTTGCGGATTTTTTTTTCAACGTCAATGAAGTGTTAAAATGTACGTATGTACTCTTACCTTAAAGAATTCATAGTAACCCATTGCATGCGTTGGTCCAGAGTGGCTATGTGCACACATTACACTATCTATACTAGTACAGTATTTAAAGACACAAAACGGCCGTTTACTTAAAAAAAATACGTAATGGCTGAAATTTGCTGGAGATGTTAGGGGACATGTCTTTTATCTAAAACTGAGTTTTCGTATTCGTGGGGGTGGGGGAAGTTGGAGTATATTGCCTATTTATAGGCGAATTTTGTATTTTTCGTTAATATCATTCTTACTGTTGACCCTACAGTAAAGTGATGTATAGGAGTTTTGTTTCTAATAAAATTATCTATCCGGTACCTACATGAATTTCATCGGTCAAGTAGTTCCGTTATAATGACCAGTTAAAAGTGAAAATAGTACCAATAATGGGAATATTTTGCTTAAATAAAACATGTAATGACTGAAATTCGGTGGAGTCATTAAGGGATGCGCAAAGCGAAAAAATGGTCTCCAGAGATTATATTTTCTGGTAGTTGTACGGCGAACGTTTCGCAGGCTCAATTTCTCACAAATGAAAATAATAAGCATCGACTTATCCAGTTTTTGAAAAAATATTTTAATGAGGCGGGCATTAGTGTAGTCCAAGCTCCAGGAGACGCTGATTCTGATATCGTCCGAGAAGCATTAAATAAGGCTAGTTCCTACGATTTTGTGAAAATTATGGCCTCCGATATTGATATCCTTGTGTTATTAACGGCACTAGGTAAAGGATATAAAAACGTGTTTTTTGAAAAACCAAGCTCAGGTCGCACTCAAACAAAATTATTTTCGACTTCGAGCTTCAGCTATGGAGAACAAATTGAAGAAAACATTTTATTCTTACATGCTTTTTCTGGGTGTGATACAACATCTGCAACTTACAACGCCGGTAAAATGAAATTTATTTCAACGCTACAGAAAGACCCCGACTTATTACACTCAATTCAACGGTTTCAAAATGAACATGTGTCTCCATCCGAAATAGCCTCTATTGGGCAATCGTTTTTTTATAAACTGTATGGTGGGAAAAAAGAAAATGAAAGCCTTAATTATCTGCGCTTCAGACGTTTCCTTGAGTTCTCGAAAAAAAATAATTTCAGTTTGGGCTCAGTACCGCCTACTGAAGATGCCGCCCGCCTACATGCGTTCAGAGTGTATCATCAGGTTCAAGAATGGATTGGTAATTACATGGCCCTTAAAACTGGTTGGACAAAAACTTCAAATATGTACCGGCCCATTCCCTGCGAAAAAGAACCAGCCCCGCCAGAATTATTGAAAGTTATTTCGTGTGCTTGTAAAACTGGTGGTGGAAAAGCATGTGGGTGTAGGAAAGCAGGATTAAAGTGCTCTCCAATTTGTATGGTTTGTTGTGGAAACGCATGTAGCAACATACCTGACTTTTCTACTCTTACTGAAAACGACGACTTCCTCCATAACGATGGGCTTTTTCCGTCGAACCCAGAAGGATACGAAGCTGGTCACAATTGTAGCGCAAGCAATAATGAGTCCGAAAGAGAGGAAGAAAATCAATCTAAGAAACCAAAATTGAGGTAGTCATATATTTTTGTTACATCAATAAAACTCCAGCGGAACGCTAATTGACCTAGCTTGATTTTGATCTCGTTAAAGAGATAATAATTCAATCAGCAAGAACACACATTTATACAACTTGACATAGCGAAGTTTTTAGCAATCACTAAATACACATTTAAATAAGCAATTTACACCAAGTTCCTCCATCCCAACTAATACGAAAACTCAGCTTTAGACAAAAGATTTGTCTCTTGCTACATAAATTACGTTTTTTTTTAAAGAAAATAGCCATTAATTGAATTGTTTTGACCCTTGACCGATAACTACAACGGGTCTACTTGACCCACGATATTGGCTTAGGTACCGTTGAGTAGACAATTCGATTAGAAACAAAACTTCTACACATCACTTTACTGTAGGAACACCAGTAAGAATGATATTAAGGAAAACGCAAAATGCCCCTATAAATAGGCAAATTACTATAACTTCCCCCACTCCCACCCATACGAAAACTCAGATTTAGACTTAGGGCATGCTGCTTAACATCTCCAAAAAATTTCAGCCATTACGTGTTTTACTTAAGCCAAATATTCTCATTATTAGTGCTATTTTAACCGGTCATTATAACGGAACTACTTAGCCTACGATATTGGCTTAGGTACCGTTGAATAGAAAATTTGATTAGAAACAAAACTTCTACACATCACTTTACTGTAGGAACACCAGTAAGAATGATATTAAGAAAAAAAAAAGCAAAATTCCCCTATAAGTAGGCAAATTACTATAACTTCCTCGACTCCTACAGATACGAAAACTCAGATATGGACTTAGGGCATGTTGCTTAACATCTCCGCTGAATTTCAGCCATTACGTGTTTTACTTAAGCAAAATATTCTCATTATTAGTGCTATTTTGCCCTTTAACCGGTCATTATAACGGAACTATATGACCTACGGTACTAACTTAGGTACCGTTGAATAGACAATTCGATTATAAACAAAACTTCTACACATCACTTTACTGTAGGAACACTAGTAAGAATGATATTAAGGAAAAACGCAAAATTCCCCTATAAGTAGGCAAATTACTATAACTTCCCCCACTCCCACAAATACGAAAACTCAGATTCAGACTTAGGGCACGTTGCTTAACATCTCCACCAAATTTCAGCCATTACGTATTTTTTTTAAGTAAAATATACCCGATTACTGTACTATACGTGTTTGGCGTCAATTTGTTTCATTCGAATTGTTTGGAATGTCAAACAATTAGTAAACCTCCCCATACATTGAGATTATTTCCGCTAGAAAACCATACAGTTTGGAAACACGAAATGAGATCTGGGAAAGCTTTTGGGTGGATTCAGTTTGAAGACGAAACCGGACGGGTAAACTTGCAAGACAAGAACCATCGTATGATCATTTCACACTATCCGATTAAAACACGGACGATGTTGCCATGCACGCTCCAAAGTTGGTGTACAATGAAGTGACGAGTCGACAAGATTAAAATGCAAGTAAAACACGCGCTAATTGTGGTCACAGAACGCCTGAACTATCGGTAGATGCAATCGTCTTATCGATCTGACCAAAAACAACAAAGTTGTAAAAGTTACCCCGCCAAAGAAAAATTCATCTGCCGCAAAAAGAATACAAATCCTTCCAATCTGCCGCTCACTTGTAGTTTTGTTTTAGGTGTAAATGCTCGAGAAGTTTAAATGTACAGGACTACTTCCTCAAGTAATTTGGAGGGAGCCGTCAAAGTGGCACTGAATAAAATGTTAAAGCTCCCACCAAATTACTTTAAGAAGTAGTCCTGTACATTTAAACTTCTCCAGCATTTACACCTAAAGCAAAACTACAAATGAGCGGCGGCTTGGAGGGATTTGTATTCTTTTTGCGGCAGATGAATTTTTCTTTGGCGGGGTAACTTTTACAACTTTGTTGTTTTTGGTCAGATATCATATATTTTTGCATACTTAAATAGCCAACTAATATTTTTGTTTTGGGAAAAGTTTCAATAGGTTTTTGTTCAGCATATTCCATAAATTTAATATCATAAGTTATATTCACAGGGTCTTCTTTAAAATAAATAGATACTGCAAACGCAATTGCAAATATGTACGCCACAAATAGCTGTTGCTGAGCTTTTTTCAAAAAAAATTTTGGGATGAAATGGGTACAGTTTATTAATATGTATTTTGTGCAAAATAGATTTGTGTTATCTTTGTGTTATGGCTCAGCTAACATTCTGTTAGTAATCTGTTAATTTTTTATTAACTCTGTTATTGCTCTATTAACGTTCTCTTAACACTCTATTATCTTTTCGTTAATGCTTTGTTAACGTTCTGTTAATGTTCTCTTAATTGTCTTTAATCATTCGGCTAACGCTCTGTAAACGGTCTGTTACCTTTCTTTTATTACTCGATTTACGTTCTGTTAACGTTCAGTTAAGGCTCTGTTAATTTTCTGTTAACACTCTGTTAACGATCTGCTAACGCTCTGTTGTTGCCTTACCAACGCTTTGTTAACGTTCTGTTACTGATCTGTCTTAATGCCCCCCTGACCCAGTGTCCCAATGTCACATTGTCCCAATGTCACATTGTCCCAATGTCACAGTGTCCCAATGTCCTAATGCCCTAATGCCCCAAGGTCCATTGTCACAGTGTCCTCATGTCCCAATGTTCTAATATCCCAGAGTCCCAGTGTCCCAATGTCCTAATATCCTAATGTGCCAATGTCCCAATATCCTAATGTCCAAGTGTCCCAATTTAGGTCCTATTGTCCCAATGTGCAAATATCACAGTGCCCCAATGGTTTAATGTCCGAATGTCCCACTACCCTAGTGTCCCAATGACCCAGTATCGGAATATCCCAATGTCCCAGTCTCCCACCTAATGTCCTAATATCCCAATGTCTAACTGTCCTAATGTCCCAAGGTCCTAATGCCCTAATTTCCTAATATCCCAGTACCCCAATGTCCCAAATGTCCCAGTATCCTAATGTGATAATATCCCAATGGCCCAATGTCCTAATGTACCAGTGGTCAGTGCCCCAATGTCGCAGTATACCAAGTGTCCCAAGGTCCCAATAGCCTAATGTCCTAATATCCCAGTGCCCCAATGTCCCTGTATCTCAGTGGCCTAATGTCCCAGTATCCCAATGTTCCAATATCCCAATGTGCCAATATCCCAATGTTACAATGTCCCAATGTTCTAATATCCCGATGTCCCAGTGCCCCAATGTTCCCACGTCCCAGTTTCTCCAGTGTACCTAATGTCCCAATGTCCTAATATCCCGATGTCCTAATGACCCAAGACCCTAATGTTCACATGTTCTTATATCCCAGTGCCCCTATGTGCGAATATCCCGATGTCCCAATGTCACAACATTCCGATGTCTCAGTGGTCCAATGCCCCTATGTACCAGTGTCCCAATGTCCGATTGTCCCAAGGTCATAATGTCCCAATGTCCTAATATCCCAGTGTCCTAATGTCCCAGTCTCCCAGTGTCCTAATGTCCCACTGTCCCAATATCCTGATGTCCCAATGCCCCAATATCCCGATGTCCCAATGCCCCAATATGCCGATGTCCCCACGTCCCTGTTTCCCCATTGTGCCTAATGCCCCAATGTCCTAATGTCCCAAGACCCTAATGTCCCAATTTCCTAATATCCCACTACCCCAAGATCCTAGTCTCCCAGTCTCCCGGTGTCCCAATATCAAAATGTTCCAGTGCCGCAGTGTGTTTAAAAAAATGGTCAATGCGATGAGCCGATAGACGCAATTGTTGGAAATCTTTTGTTAACTTTACCTATTAATTTACCGTTATTCCATCCACTTATCTAAATGGAAGACATTGATTCTTTCGAAGGACCACCAGAGGATCATTCTTTCCAAATTTCATAAAAATTCCATCACGAAGAGAGACAGTAGAAGCAAGTCTTTCTGCAACTGTAGACTTCATTCTGAAATTGGGTTACTCGCTTAAGTCTGTGAGGGTGAAAATTTCACCGTTTATTGCATATATCTTACCCGTTATTGTGCCGATCGAAGATTTTATTTGGAAAGGCACTAGAACAGCATATGTGGAATATTTTGGTAAAAAAATTTTTTTGGGGGCTGTTGCCTGGAAGGCTGTAGCCTGGTCAAACAAAAAAGCAAGTTGTCTCCGGTAATCATAGACTTGTTCGCTTTCGTTTTTCTTTTTCCTTTGGCGGGCGAGACGCTCTCGCGTCTC
Organism: Microchrysa polita; assembly: GCA_949715475.1. Lineage (NCBI taxonomy): Eukaryota > Metazoa > Arthropoda > Insecta > Diptera > Stratiomyidae > Microchrysa > Microchrysa polita. The sequence continues at coordinate 50,915,288 of OX454421.1, forward strand.
TTGATCGTACCATTCTTACGAAAGAAAAACAATTGTGTCACGATTTTTTTTCTTTCGCAAAACGCGTTCTTACAATGTGAAATTCACAATGCTTGTCTCCTGGCCACTACAAAAGCTCTCGCCGTCTGTTTGTTAGCCGTCCGCTTTCGTCTTACAATGTGAAACCACCCTTTTGGCTTGTTCTGCTATCCGTTCTCATAGGGACAACTTTGGTGTTTCCGATATTATATGGTATAGTACGTGGGGTTAGTGTCGATAAAAAGTCGAAGAAATTCTTTTTTTGAGGGCCGATAGGGTGGTTTCAGACTGTAAAACAAAACTGGACGGGTAACACACGGACGACGAGAGCTTTTGTAGTGGCCAGCAGACAAGCCTTGTTCATTTCACAGTGTAAGAACGCGTCTTACGAAAGAAAAAAATCGTGACACGATTGTTTTTCTTTCGTAAGAATCGTACGATCGAAAAACGATTGCATCTACCGATAGTTCAGGCGTTCTGCGACGACAATTAGCGCGTGTTTTACTTGCATTTTAATCTTTTCGACTCGTCACTTCATTGTACACTAACTTTGGAGCGTGCATGGCAACATTTATACATATGTATGTAGTTGCTGTGTTATTATTGTTCGCCCGTCCGTGTTTTGATCGGGTAGTGTAAAATGATCATACGATGGTTCTTATCTTGCAAGTTCAGTCGTCCGGTTTCGTCTTACAATCTGACCCCAACCAATAGGGTGAATTCAAATTGTAAGACAAAACCAGACGGGTAAACTTGCAAGACAAGAACCATCGTTCTTACAATCTGAAATGCACAATGCTTGTCTGCTGGAGGTGTGTGAAGTTGGCGACGTCACATTCGATTTTTTAACTTTTTTTTGTCCAAATCGTTTGCCCATCGTTAGCCCACGTTTGCCCAGGAAAAATTTTCGTTTGCCCACCCCCTCAAAAAAAGTTATTACAAAAACAAAAAAAAAATTGTGAAGTTGGCGACGTCACTTTCGAATTTTTTATTTTTTATTACACAGTTCGTTTGCCCATCGTTAGCCCACGTTTGCCCAGGAAAAATTTTCGTTTGCCCACCCACCCAAAAAAAGTTATGGACAAAAAACACTTTCAATTTCACTCAATATTTGGAGTGCCTCATCTGGCCACCCTATGCACGCCTCCGAGATCTAAATTGTACGTTTCGATTGCCCATTGGGTGCCCTCAACAACCCACTAAAAATCGTCGTTTGCCCACCCCTGCGAAAAGAGATATTCACTGAAAACCGTTACTAGTCAGGAATTTCACTCAACAAAAATATCTCATTTTGGTAAATTTGACTACTTCCCGTTCGAATTTTTAAAATGTTTTTACACATTTAATTTGCCCCTCGCCAGCGCTCATTTGCCTAGCAAAAATTTTCGTTTGCCCACCCCCTGAAAAAAAGTTATTGGCAAAAAACCTTCCTCATATAAATTTCACTCAATTATTTTGAATGCCCGATCTGGCCACCCTAATTACGCCAGGTCAATCGGACTTAGCCACTTTAATTGCCCATGAAGGGCCCTCGTTTGCCCAGGAAAAATCATCGTTTGCCCACCCCCTGAAAAAAAGTTATTGGCATAAAACCTTCTACATAGACATTCACTCAACTATTTGAATGCCTTATCTGGCCACCCTAAACACTCCAGGGCAATCGGACTTAGCCACTTTGATTGCCCATGAGGGGCCCTCGTATGCCCCGAAAAAATCGTCGTTTGCCCACCCCCTGAAAAAAAGTTATTGGCAAAAAACCTTCCACATAGACATTTCACTCCATATATATATATTCTCAAAAAGTGTGAAGTTGGCGACGTCACATTCGATTTTTTGATTTTTTCTTACGCCATTCGTTTGCCCATCGTTAGCCCACGTTTGCCCAGGAAAAATTTTCGTTTGCCCACCCACCCAAAAAAAGTTATGGACAAAAAACACTTTCAATTTCACTCAATATTTGGAGTGCCTCATCTGGCCACCCTATGCACGCCTCCGAGATCTAAATTGTACGTTTCGATTGCCCATTGGGTGCCCTCAACAACCCACTAAAAATCGTCGTTTGCCCACCCCTGCGAAAAGAGATATTCCCTGAAAACCGTTACTAGTCAGGAATTTCACTCAACAAAAATATCTCATTTTGGTAAATTTGACTACTTCCCGTTCGAATTTTGAAAATGTTTTTACACATTTAATTTGCCCCTCGCCAGCGCTCATTTGCCTAGCAAAAATTTTCGTTTGCCCACCCCCTGAAAAAAAGTTATTGGCAAAAAACCTTCCTCATATAAATTTCACTCAATTATTTTGAATGCCCGATCTGGCCACCCTAAATACGCCAGGTCAATCGGACTTAGCCACTTTAATTGCCCATGAAGGGCCCTCGTTTGCCCAGGAAAAATCATCGTTTGCCCACCCCCTGAAAAAAAGTTATTGGCATAAAACCTTCTACATAGACATTCACTCAACTATTTGAATGCCTTATCTGGCCACCCTAAACACTCCAGGGCAATCGGACTTAGCCACTTTGATTGCCCATGAGGGGCCCTCGTATGCCCCGAAAAAATCGTCGTTTGCCCACCCCCTGAAAAAAAGTTATTGGCAAAAAACCTTCCACATAGACATTTCACTCCATATATATATATTCTCAAAAAGTGTGAAGTTGGCGACGTCACATTCGATTTTTTGATTTTTTCTTACGTCATTCGTTTGCCCATCGTTAGCCCACGTTTGCCCAGGAAAAATTTTCGTTTGCCCACCCACCCAAAAAAAGTTATGGACAAAAAACACTTTCAATTTCACTCAATATTTGGAGTGCCTCATCTGGCCACCCTATGCACGCCTCCGAGATCTAAATTGTACGTTTCGATTGCCCATTGGGTGCCCTCAACAACCCACTAAAAATCGTCGTTTGCCCACCCCTGCGAAAAGAGATATTCACTGAAAACCGTTACTAGTCAGGAATTTCACTCAACAAAAATATCTCATTTTGGTAAATTTGACTACTTCCCGTTCGAATTTTTAAAATGTTTTTACACATTTAATTTGCCCCTCGCCAGCGCTCATTTGCCTAGCAAAAATTTTCGTTTGCCCACCCCCTGAAAAAAAGAGGTGTGTGAAGTTGGCGACGTCACATTCGATTTTTTAACTTTTTTTTGCTCAAATCGTTTGCCCATCGTTAGCCCACGTTTGCCCAGGAAAAATTTTCGTTTGCCCACCCCCTCAAAAAAAGTTATTGCAAAAACAAAAAAAATTTTGTGAAGTTGGCGACGTCACTTTTATTTTTTTTATTTTTTATTACACAGTTCGTTTGCCCATCGTTAGCCCACGTTTGCCCAGGAAAAATTTTCGTTTGCCCACCCACCCAAAAAAAGTTATTGCAAAAACAAAAAAAAAAGTGTGAAGTTGGCGACGTCACATTCGATTTTTTTATTTTTTCTTACGTCATTCGTTTGCAAATCGTTAGCCCACGTTTGCCCAGGAAAAATTTTCGTTTGCCCACCCACCCAAAAAAAGTTATGGACAAAAAACCTTTTCAATTTCACTCAATATTTGGAGTGCCTCATCTGGCCACCCTATGCACGCCTTCGAGGTCTGACTTACACGTTTCGATTGCCCATTGGGTGCCCTCAACAACCCACTAAAAATCGTCGTTTGCCCACCCCTGCGAAAAGAGATATTCACTGAAAACCGTTACTAGTCAGGAATTTCACTCAACAAAAATATCTCATTTTGGTAAATTTGACTACTTCCCGTTCGAATTCTTAAAATGTTTTTACACATTTAATTTGCCCCTTGCCAGCGCTCATTTGCCTAGCAAAAATTTTCGTTTGCCCACCCCCTGAAAAAAAGTTATTGGCAAAAAACCTTCCTCATACAAATTTCACTCAATTATTTTGAATGCCCGATCTGGCCACCCTAATTACGCCAGGTCAATCGGACTTAGCCACTTTAATTGCCCATGGAGGGCCGTCGTTTGCCCAGGAAAAATCATCGTTTGCCCACCCCCTGAAAAAAAGTTATTGGCATAAAACCTTCTACATAGACATTCACTCAACTATTTGAATGCCTTATCTGGCCACCCTAAACACTCCAGGGCAATCGGACTTAGCCACTTTGATTGCCCATGAGGGGCCCTCGTATGCCCCGAAAAAATCGTCGTTTGCCCACCCCCTGAAAAAAAGTTATTGGCAAAAAACCTTCCACATAGACATTTCACTCCATATATATATATTCTCAAAAAGTGTGAAGTTGGCGACTTCACATTCGATTTTTTGATTTTTTCTTACGTCATTCGTTTGCAAATCGTTAGCCCACGTTTGCCCAGGAAAAATTTTCGTTTGCCCACCCACCCAAAAAAAGTTATGGACAAAAAACATTTTCAATTCCACTCAATATTTGGAGTGCCTCATCTGGCCAACCTGTGCACGCCTCCGAGATCTGACTTGCACGTTTCGATTGCCCATTGGGTGCCCTCAACAACCCACTAAAAATCGTCGTTTGCCCACCCCTGCGAAAAGAGATATTCACTGAAAACCGTTACTAGTCAGGAATTTCACTCAACAAAAATATCTCATTTTGGTAAATTTGACTACTTCCCGTTCGAATTTTTAAAATGTTTTTACACATTTAATCTGCCCCTCGCCGGCGCTCATTTGCCTAGCAAAAATTTTCGTTTGCCCACCCCCTGAAAAAAAGTTATTGGCAAAAAACCTTCCTCATATAAATTTCACTCAATTATTTTGAATGCCCGATCTGGCCACCCTAATTACGCCAGGTCAATCGGACTTAGCCACTTTAATTGCCCATGGAGGGCCGTCGTTTGCCCAGGAAAAATCATCGTTTGCCCACCCCCTGAAAAAAAGTTATTGGCATAAAACCTTCTACATAGACATTCACTCAACTATTTGAATGCCTTATCTGGCCACCCTAAACACTCCAGGGCAATCGGACTTAGCCACTTTGATTGCCCATGAGGGGCCCTCGTATAAAAGTGTGAAGTTGGCGACGTCACATTCGATTTTTTGATTTTTTCTTACGTCATTCGTTTGCCCATCGTTAGCCCACGTTTGCCCAGGAAAAATTTTCGTTTGCCCACCCACCCAAAAAAAGTTATGGACAAAAAACACTTTCAATTTCACTCAATATTTGGAGTGCCTCATCTGGCCACCCTATGCACGCCTCCGAGATCTAAATTGTACGTTTCGATTGCCCATTGGGTGCCCTCAACAACCCACTAAAAATCGTCGTTTGCCCACCCCTGCGAAAAGAGATATTCCCTGAAAACCGTTACTAGTCAGGAATTTCACTCAACAAAAATATCTCATTTTGGTAAATTTGACTACTTCCCGTTCGAATTTTTAAAATCTTTTTACACATTTAATTTGCCCCTCGCCAGCGCTCATTTGCCTAGCAAAAATTTTCGTTTGCCCACCCCCTGAAAAAAAGTTATTGGCAAAAAACCTTCCTCATATAAATTTCACTCAATTATTTTGAATGCCCGATCTGGCCACCCTAAATACGCCAGGTCAATCGGACTTAGCCACTTTAATTGCCCATGAAGGGCCCTCGTTTGCCCAGGAAAAATCATCGTTTGCCCACCCCCTGAAAAAAAGTTATTGGCATAAAACCTTCTACATAGACATTCACTCAACTATTTGAATGCCTTATCTGGCCACCCTAAACACTCCAGGGCAATCGGACTTAGCCACTTTGATTGCCCATGAGGGGCCCTCGTATGCCCCGAAAAAATCGTCGTTTGCCCACCCCCTGAAAAAAAGTTATTGGCAAAAAACCTTCCACATAGACATTTCACTCCATATATATATATTCTCAAAAAGTGTGAAGTTGGCGACGTCACATTCGATTTTTTGATTTTTTCTTACGTCATTCGTTTGCCCATCGTTAGCCCACGTTTGCCCAGGAAAAATTTTCGTTTGCCCACCCACCCAAAAAAAGTTATGGACAAAAAACACTTTCAATTTCACTCAATATTTGGAGTGCCTCATCTGGCCACCCTATGCACGCCTCCGAGATCTAAATTGTACGTTTCGATTGCCCATTGGGTGCCCTCAACAACCCACTAAAAATCGTCGTTTGCCCACCCCTGCGAAAAGAGATATTCACTGAAAACCGTTACTAGTCAGGAATTTCACTCAACAAAAATATCTCATTTTGGTAAATTTGACTACTTCCCGTTCGAATTTTTAAAATGTTTTTACACATTTAATTTGCCCCTCGCCAGCGCTCATTTGCCTAGCAAAAATTTTCGTTTGCCCACCCCCTGAAAAAAAGTTATTGGCAAAAAACCTTCCTCATATAAATTTCACTCAATTATTTTGAATGCCCGATCTGGCCACCCTAAATACGCCAGGTCAATCGGACTTAGCCACTTTAATTGCCCATGAAGGGCCCTCGTTTGCCCAGGAAAAATCATCGTTTGCCCACCCCCTGAAAAAAAGTTATTGGCATAAAACCTTCTACATAGACATTACCTCAACTATTTGAATGCCTTATCTGGCCACCCTAAACACTCCAGGGCAATCGGACTTAGCCACTTTGATTGCCCATGAGGGGCCCTCGTATGCCCGGAAAAAATCGTCGTTTGCCCACCCCCTGAAAAAAAGTTATTGGCAAAAAACCTTCCACATAGACATTTCACTCCATATATATATATTCTCAAAAAGTGTGAAGTTGGCGACGTCACATTCGATTTTTTGATTTTTTCTTACGTCATTCGTTTGCCCATCGTTAGCCCACGTTTGCCCAGGAAAAATTTTCGTTTGCCCACCCACCCAAAAAAAGTTATGGACAAAAAACACTTTCAATTTCACTCAATATTTGGAGTGCCTCATCTGGCCACCCTATGCACGCCTCCGAGATCTAAATTGTACGTTTCGATTGCCCATTGGGTGCCCTCAACAACCCACTAAAAATCGTCGTTTGCCCACCCCTGCGAAAAGAGATATTCCCTGAAAACCGTTACTAGTCAGGAATTTCACTCAACAAAAATATCTCATTTTGGTAAATTTGACTACTTCCCGTTCGAATTTTGAAAATGTTTTTACACATTTAATTTGCCCCTCGCCAGCGCTCATTTGCCTAGCAAAAATTTTCGTTTGCCCACCCCCTGAAAAAAAGTTATTGGCAAAAAACCCTCCTCATATAAATTTCACTCAATTATTTTGAATGCCCGATCTGGCCACCCTAAATACGCCAGGGCAATCGGACTTAGCCACTTTGATTGCCCATGAGGGGCCCTCGTATGCCCCCCCCCCGCCAAAAAAAGTTTTTGACGGAAACGTTATCCCATTAGAATTTGGTGTGCATAATCTGGCTACCTTATAATGATACTCAATACAGGGTGTCCGGAAACGTGGAAATGTGATTACTTCCAAAAATGTTATTTTTAGCATTTGTTGATGCCAGAAGCGTATCTAAAAAGGTCACATATGGTAATATTTCATAATTTATTCCTGATTGGAGAAAATAATGAACGCATCCATGGGAGATATATGTATGAATTTACTAAAATTTCAAATATATGTATTAGTAGCCGAAGGAAAATAATCCGAAATATGGCGATCGAGCGGCAAAACGAAACATTTCTGGATTTTAATTTGGGGATGGCTCCCTGATTATGGGAAAAGTCCTGACCGATTTGAGGCCCGTGACTTTGGAAAGGGGTAAAAGGGTGTTGTTTTTTTTAATTTTTAGTGATTATTTCCAAAACAGCAAAATTTACAGACAAATATTCTGATAAAGAAAAAAAAACTACATCAATTTTCCTTTGCGAAAACATATAATTACATTGATTTTTTTTTTGGGAAACTTAGGCGCTAGACTAAACAATAATAAAATAAAAACCCACAATAGGACATGACATTTTGTGTGTCTATTCAATATTAAGTCGAAGATAATTCTTGCCAAAAATTAAGTCGCTCGGATTAAGAACTTCCATTATCACCCCATTTGAATTTGGCAAAGCGGCATGCCCATAAATTCCTCCAAAGATGGGCTGGAGGTTAGATTTTGATGTGAAAACATTTGAGGGCACTATTATACTACCCCCCGAAAATCAGCTCAATCGGATCAAAACTAAGGGAACTCCCAAACAGAGTGACCCAACGCAACTTTGTTCTACCATACCGAACAAAATAATAGTGCGCGCGTAAAACAAACTCCTGGAGGGTCACTTTTTGTAGGAGGTACCCTTAGCTTTAATCCGATTGAGCTGATTTTTTACCTCAAATGGCGATAAACTAAAATTCAACCTCCTGCTCTATAGCTTTGTGGGAAGTTATGGACATGCCGTTTTGCCAACTGCAAATGCCAATATATTTTTTAGTCTAGCACCTAATTTTCTGAAGAAAGTTCAATGGTACATATTATATATTATTTCCAAGGAAATTTTATGTAGTTTTTTTATTTTCAGACTATTTTTGTGTATATTTTGGAAATAATCGCTAAGAACTCAAAAGTAGCCCCTTTTCAATGTTGCAGACGCTCAATCGTTCAGGACCCCATAATCCTGCAAAAATCAAGGGATGCATTTTTTTGCCGACCATATATCGTATTTTCCATTGACTATAGTGTTAGGTTTATTCATCATTCATTTCTTATGCTTTCGTACAGAACTCAATTTCAATTAATTTAGGATCTGCTGATTTATCAACAGCAATTATCTTTAGGAATTGGCCGAAGGAAAGGAAAGTATAAATACACAGCTGATGTAACCATTCATGTCCAAAACATTTTCTGAATTTGTTAATTTAAATCTTCAGATTTCTGAAAAGATGCAGCTGACTTGTTTCTGTTCATTGATCATTGCTATGTCCTCATATCTCTTGAAACATGTAATGAGTGCTATTGCAAATATTTGTATAAAAATTATGAATGAGCGCACGTGCTTAAAAACGCGCACGTGCCTAATGGATGTTTAATTACTCCGATCTAGAGGTAGATACCGACGCACACGAGAAGGTGAGTGAAATGGGATCTTGCACTTCTTTGTGGACAGTTCAATATGTACATTTCGCATAGATTTTCATTTATGAATGACTGAGGCTTCAGTTCCTAATTGAATTTTAATTACGATTTGGGCGACTAACGAAAACAAATTCCCATAGTCATTCATAAAATGCCAACATCATATAACTTAACAAAAAATACATAACATTACGGGGTGGAAAGGATTTTTCTAAGAAAATTCGTCGCAATGTTGGTTTTTGACGGTTTGATGTACCCATGTTTTGATTTGGAAAACAGAGATTGTTTACACTTCGTGTAATACTTATCTTTTTGAAAATTCTTAAAAAGTTGTTTGTACAATTTTTTGTAAAAATTTTCAGTGCGATTTTTTATCGACCATTGCCAATTTTTTGTGCGAAATTTGTGATATAGTGCGACGTCCTTAACGAAATTTTTGATATAGTGCGACGCCCTGTATTGTGAGTGGGACACTAAAAGACTAGACGGAATTTTATATTTGGATTTAATTAAAAGTTAATTTATTAACTTTGTGTTGAACAATCGACGATTGGACGATTTTTTTGATATAGTGCATCGCGTGAGTGAAGATCAGTGTATCTGAACGAGGAGCTGTGACAAGTGAATCGCAGACATTGACATTGTCTTCATTGTATGTAAGTTTTTTTTTGTCACTTTTTAAAACTTTGATATTTTATCAATTTTTTTCGGTATCACTTCCTGCATTTTTGTATAGTTTACCTGTGTAGTATTTACACACCACTTCTTTTGCGGTGTAATACCAGGTCCATTACATTGAATTTGCGCTCCATTTAATTTGTCACCACCCCTTCTGCGGTGTACTATTAGGTGTTAAACTTGTATTGAATTTGCATTCCATTTTATTTTTAATTTACAATGCCTCGCAAACCTCAAATCGAACCAGATCTATTGCTGGATGCATTAAAATTGCATGAAATCTTCGATTGCAATTATAATTTAAAGCCACGATCCGATGTGGTGTGGAAGAATGTTTCCAAAGCATTTTATAGGCCGATTTCCACCGAAACCCTTAATTCATATGTAAGGAGTAATCGTTGGAATTTACTTAACGATTTAAAGTCTTTTTTTAATATTCCTGTCTTAAATGATCCCACCGATTCCACTTCAAGTTCACCTCCAGCCTCGGAGTATCTCCCATTTGACAGTTCGGATAACAAAGATAGGAAATGTCCTACTCTATTTACCAACTTAGTATTGTCGGAACAAGTGTGGGAAAGTATTTCCCCAACGCCCCAAATATATCCGAATAAAAGAGGAGTTGATGGCATACGCATTTTACTTAAAAGTGGATGGACAGACATTTTAGCTAGGGAATTTTTTTTGAAAACTAAAATCCCTTGTGCTTTTATTTTCGAGTATGCAAAAGTATCCAGGTCTACAGAGGCTGAAGCTTTTTTAAAGATCCGCGGTATCTGTAAGGAATGTGGGGCTATATTTAATGCTCGCTGCATTCACCAACCAACTCCCGGTGATGGAATAACTCTTAATATTCAAACCATAGATACAACGGGGATTCCACACAAGGAAAAGCGTCCTGTAAAAGGCGAAACACGTAAGGATATAGGGAAAGATTTGCTTTGTAAAAAGCCTCGACTCTGGCTCAATGAACAGATGAAGGATATTTCTTTCGGTGATCCCGAGCCCCCCTATTTGCCACGCAAGGAAGCTATTCGGAAAATGAGGCAACAGGCAGTCAATGTAGATCTGGGCATTGACCCTAACCATAATGCAATCGAATCATTATCCAAAATGAAATATCAGGACAAATATTCAGGCTACATAAAAGAGATCGGGTACGATAAGTTTTACTGCTTTTATTGGTCTAAAATACAAATTCACATATACAAACAGTTGTTAAGAAAATACCACAAAATTGAGATTGATGCCACTGGAGGGCTTGTCAAATCAATATCTCCTAAAAACGGAGAAAAAAGGTGCACTTTGTTGTACCAAATAGTTATCCCAACAGATAATGGGGTTCAACCGCTCTTTTCAATGCTTTCTCAGAAGCATGACACCAATTTTATTGCATACTGGCTTCGAGAAATTTTACGAGATGGTGTTACTTGTCCACCAGAAGTTGTTTGTGATTATTCTATGGCACTTCTCAATGCAACATCTCTTGCTTTCAACGAAATGAGGCTGTCTACATATATTTTGCATTGCTTTAAATTGTTAAGACATAAAAATTCACAGATTTTGGAATGTTTCATAAGGATCGATATTGCACATTTAATAAAAATAGCCTGCAAAAAAAATGTATTTGATGGAAGACCATCCAAAGTTAAAGATTTTTATGTGAGATGTTTAGGGCTAATGTCAATTTGCGAAGATATAGAAAGCTTTGAAGAAGTTTTGATATCTGTCCTTATTATAGCAGGGAGCGAGTGCGAAGGGACAGATGCTACTGGAAAGAGTATAATTTCTTCAAAAAAAAGGTATTTTCTAATGGAGAAAATTAAGACATTTTCATTGCCAGAGGAAAGTAATACTAATATCGATGAGGACAACGAACGTGACCATTTGGAGGGCATTGAAATCGATGATATTTCTCTTTTCATCGAAAAGATTCGTAAGGATGCACAAGTCGCTGTTGATGAACAACAACAAACAGAAACTATTAATGCGTTTTATTGCCCAGATGTTGCAAACCATTTTATTAGATTTGCTAAACATTTTCCCCTTTGGACAAATGTTATGCGAAAATATTTCCACCGAGCTTCTTCCGTAGCGACATCTGCCCATTGCGAGGCTTATTTTAATCTTTTAAAGAACCATGACTTAGGATCAGATTATCAGCCATTACGCGCAGATAAATTTATTAAAAAGCACATAAATTCAATCGAAAGTGTATCGAAATTGAATTATGCACAAAAACTACAAGCAACCAAAATCACTAAATCTGAAAAAAATAAGCCGTCACCAAGCACCCAAGTTAAGGCCGATAACATTAAACATGAATATTCTTACTTAGATGATCAGGAAAATTGGTTTGGTTTAAATCCTGAAGCTAAGTATAAAGTAGAAGAGAACTTCGACGAAATTGTACCAGAAGTCCCCTCAAAAAGTGCCGAAAAAATTATCGAAAAGCCAAGCGACACTAGCGAGGTAACATCGGCTAATCCACGATCAAGTAAATATTTAAAGCCGTTTCCTGAAATCGATCTTGTATATGGTAGACCATCAAAACTTCGCAAAAGCGACCTTCTTCAAAATGGTTCGAAGTGTAGGCCAGTTTCATTAAATGGGCAAATTATTTATGTGAAAAATACTTGCGCATTTGACTCGTTGGCTGAGGTGCTTTTAAACTGCTACGCTAACTATACTTCATTTAAAGACCACGTCGATTCGAATAGAAATTTCTCTCTTTTTTCATTTTTATTAAAGTGGTCTGAAAAGGGAACTGATTCTTCCATTTATAGTTTAAGAGCTGACCTTTTATCAAGGATTAACAAAATCGACAATGGATTTTTAGACTGTTTCGGTAGCTGCTACTATTTAGTTAACGTTTTTTTCAACGAGAATCCAAGTTATGAAGTGGTAACTTCTTGTCATTGCAAGTCCCAAGTTCGCAAAATGTCGATCTTAGTTTTAGATGGGGACATTGGTCAATTCACCTTCGGACAGTATTTGCAAAGTTTTATTTTGGACCAATTCATAAACGAAAAGGAAGAAAAATGCAGAAACTGTTTGGGTAAAAAGATAACACTAAACAGAGAAGGTCCCTATCTTTTTATTGATACGCAAATTTTCCTGTCGGCTAACCAGTCTTTTCAGCAGCGCATTCCAATAGAAGAGATTCCGGTTAATATCAGGGTTAAAGAAGCCGACTATATTTTAGGAGGGGCAATATGCCATCAACCGGGCCACTATACGGCTTACTGCAGAAGTGTCTCCGGAAGGTGGATCGAAAAAGACGATCTTCAGAGAGCGCCAATAACCATTCATGGCTTAAAGCTCTCTAAAGTCAACCCAGAGATACTGTTTTATATAAAAACACAATAAAAATAAGATACGGAGTTCTTCTTTTATTTTTAACTTATTTAATTTACTGATACCATCAGTCGAAACCGGACCTTTACGGTCGTGCCTTCCCTGATGGTACCTATAAATGCATAGCACTCTCACAAACTTCGAGGCCGAAAATAAATTGAGGATCGCAGATGTGTTATCATTCAATATCCAATTCAGAATTGGTAGAAGTTTTTATGATAAAGTTGTTAGTGGCTAGTTAAAGAGCTACATAAGGCTTCTAGATGATATGAAGTGCAACAGTGAAGGCACCTGAAGAGATGCACATCATACCTATAATCATCACTTAATTCTTCTTTTTATTAATGCCTTAAAAGTGGACTCATGTTATAGAACGTTTCCTCTAAACTGTTGCGCCAACCAAAGAATTCATTCCGATTCTACCTTAATTTTTTGCAATATTTCCAAAATAGTGTTTAAACTCTATTAAAATTTATGACCATTCGTTTTTAATAGAGAGAGTTGCACTTAACATAACATACTTGTCCTTAAAGATGAACTTACAATTTCCGTGAACTCCCAAGGTAATATCAGCATTGACCAAAATCTGAATATACATATACAAGAGCGTTATATCCGAGTTAAAATATATATATATACAATAAATATGGAATATGGAAAATAATATGGTATATATTATTATTATTTGGCTTCTGAAACTACATAAAGTTTCAGGTAAACAGACTTTCTAGCAGTTTGAAATGTTTACTTTGCCTCCAAGACACATATATTCAAACATAAGGGAAATTCCAAACTTTATTTTTCATTGATATTTCAAACAATGATTTCATAACCAGGCTTTAAACTGTCAAATCTGCAAATTTGATAATAGTTTCTAGCGGTATACTACCCTAGATGTTAACATTTTGGAAAACCTAACTGAGAAAAAACACATGGTATGTACATAAAGAAAACTCAAGCCAACCTCTCTCTGACTTGTTCAAAATTGCACCATCCTAACATTCAAAATGTATACTAATGTTTTTGAGAATACATTTTCTGAAAAATGGTTACAGAGAAATTTTTACAAATTTGTTTTAAAATTTTATATTTTTACTTTCTTTTAAACAATTTTCGATATTGGTATCTTGGCAGCAATGGTAAAGCGCTAAATGACAAAATGAAATTATTTTATGTGAAAATAAATCTAAATTGAAGTCGAGAAAAATCACGACTTGAAATGCTTAATTAAAATTGACCTCTCGTATAAATCAATAAATAGAAAATTTGACTTAAGTATATAATAAACTTAAGTCAAATTTTCTATTTATTGATTTATGCGAGAGGTCAATTTTAATTTAGCAATTTTAAGTTTATTATAAACTTAAGTCAAATTTTCTATTTATTGATTTATACTAGGGGTCAATTTTAATTTAGCATTTCAAGTCGTGATTTTTCTTGACTTCAATGAAAAAGTCTATAGCACAATAACAGCAACAATGTTACTAATTATATTGATAAAGGGTTCGCTCAAACCAATTGTCCTATCAATCCTTTCAGGATTGACCACTCAATTCGGGACACTCTGTATATGTACTCATTCACTTCTTCAATTGAATGAAATAGTCCTGGAAGTCAACTCTATTCTAAAAGGAAGATAAATTAAACCTACACTTAAATCAATACTAACCTAATTTTAATGTTATGAATGTGACGCTGTACCATCTTCATGATTTTGAGGTAAAACTTCGTTTGTTTCTAGATAGAGACATATTGATGTATGTTTCGGCTAGGATAGATCTTTAAACAAAACATTTTTCTAAGAAAATCATAGTTTTGTAGGTGGGGTTTCTATGGCAGCCCCATGACAACATGGTCCGATTTTGTACATTCTTATATATGATTTTTGACTTCAATATGGAGACACTTGGGTGAGATTTGGTCAACATTGGTTCATAAATAAAAACGAGACCGAGGCTAATTTCGGGCGCGGCTGATATTGGGATACCCTTCGCTCTCCTCGGGCTAAAAGTTTTTTTCGAGCGTACCTACGACTTGTATTAAATTTGCCTCCTCCCCATTCTTTTCCTTCTGTCTTCACAAAAGTTCCATTCCGTCGACAAAACAATATTTGTGTGGGGTTTGGTTGGAATAAGTGGGCAAATAAACACATTTACTCAGAAAATTTTATTGCAGGATACGGACGCGTGGCCCCATAGTACTATTCCATTTGTTTTGACCTTTCTAGTTGCTTTGATAAGGAAACATCAATTCAAGGTTTTGTGAAATTGGTGTAAAAAATATTTCTTCGAACAACTAAAATGGAGGGGTTGGGTTTGTATGGCAGCCCCATGACCTCATGGTCAGATTTGATCGATTCTTCCATATGTTTAGTGTTATCAATAGAAACATATTTGTGTGAAATTCGGTTGAAATTGGTGCACAAATAAACAAATTTTTCTTTGAAGAACCTTATCTGGGGGGTTGTGTTTGTATGGCAGCCCCATGACCCCATTGTCCGATTTTACCGATTCAAACATACAAACTGCCTGCAGCAAAAAGAAACATTTGTGCAAAATTTCAGCTTCATAACTTTTAAATTGGCCGAGTAAAACACGTCGCAACAGACGGACAGAGAGACAGACGGACATCGCCCAATCGACTCCCCAAGTCATGCTGATCATATATGTATACTTTTTATATAGTCGAAGATGCTTGTTTCAATGCATTACAAATTTCATGACAAAGTCAATATACTCTTTCAAGCTATGAGCGAAGGGTATACAAATTTTCATAGAAGAACATACTTTTGGAGGCTGAGTTTATATGGAAGCCCCATGATCTACTACACGAACCATAACTTTTTGTTGCTTTAAACTATCCCGCAACACCAACAATACTACACACCAAATTTCAGCTTAATCGGTTCAGTGGTTTAGAAGCCTAGTAACGGACACGAATATGTACACATTCATTTTTATATAGCTAAATATCTAATAAGTAAACGTAATAGACCTTTCGATATGGTTCTAGCATCAATAAGCGATCGTAGAGTGCTATACAATAACATTTTGAAATAACATATTAAGCTGTAGTTTCCGAACACCCTGTATAGAAATCCGGAAGTATTATTGTAAGGTGGCCAGATCATGCAAACAAAAATTCTATTGGGATACTGTTTCCGCAAAACACTTTTTTTCAGGAGGGTGGGCGAACGAAAATTTTTCCTGGGCAAACGAAATGCGTAAAAAGATATTAAAAATTAGAACGCAGAGAACTTAAATTAATCAAAATGAGAGATTTGCTGAGCGAAATGCCTCACTAGTAACGCGTTTTAGTGAATATCTCCTCTTGCAGATGTGGGCAAACTCCGATTTTCCCGGCTTATTGAGCGCCCCCAATGGGAAATCAAAGTAGCCAAGTCAGACCGCGGAGTCATGCTTAGGCTGGCCAGATCAGCTTCACCAAATATTAAGTGAAATTGAAAATGTTTTTGTCCATAACTTGTTTTGAGTGGGTGGGCAAACGAAAATTTTTCCCGGGCAAACCTGGACAAACGATGGGCAAACGAATGACGTAATAAAAGATTTAAAAATCGAAAGTGACGTCGCCAACTTCACGCTTTTTGAGAATATGTATATATTGAGTGGAATGTCTTTGTAGAAGGTTTTATGCCAATAACTTTTTTTCAGGGGGTGGGCAAACGACGATTTTTTCGGGGCATACGAGGGCCCCTCATGGGCAATCAAAGTGGCTAAGTCCGATTGCCCTGGAGTGTTTAGGGTGGCCAGATAGGGCATTCAAATAGTTGAGTGAATGTCTATGTAGAAGGTTTTATGCCAATAACTTTTTTTCAGGGGGTGGGCAAACGATGCTTTTTGCTAGGCAAATGAACGCTGGCGAGGGGCAAATTAAATGTGTAAAAACATTTTAAAAATTCGAACGGGAAGTAGTCAAATTTACCAAAATGAGATATTTTTGTTGAGTGAAATTCCTGACTAGTAACGGTTTTCAGTGAATATCTCTTTTCGCAGGGGTGGGCAAACGACGATTTTTAGTGGGTTGTTGAGGGCACCCAATGGGCAATCGAAACGTATAAGTCAGACCTCGGAGGCGTGCATAGGGTGGCCAGATGAGCCACTCCAAATATTGAGTGAAATTGAAAATGTTTTTTGTCCATAACTTTTTTTGGGTGGGTGGGCAAACGAAAATTTTTCCTGGGCAAACGTGGGCTAACGATGGGCAAACGAATGACGTAAGAAAAAATCAAAAAATCGAATGTGACGTCGCCAACTTCACACTTTTTGAGAATATATATATATGGAGTGAAATGTCTATGTGGAAGGTTTTTTGCCAATAACTTTTTTTCAGGGGGTGGGCAAACGACGATTTTTTTGGGGCATACGAGGGCCCCTCATGGGCAATCAAAGTGGCTAAGTCCGATTGCCCTGGAGTGTTTAGGGTGGCCAGATAGGGCATTCAAATAGTTGAGTGAATGTCTATGTAGAAGGTTTTATGCCAATAACTTTTTTTCAGGGGGTGGGCAAACGATGATTTTTCCTGGGCAAACGAGGGCCCTTCATGGGCAATTAAAGTGGCTAAGTCCGATTGGCCTGGCGTAATTAGGGTGGCCAGATCGGGCATTCAAAATAATTGAGTGAAATTTATATGAGGAAGGTTTTTTGCCAATAACTTTTTTTCAGGGGGTGGGCAAACGAAAATTTTTGCTAGGCAAATGAGCGCTGGCGAGGGGCAAATTAAATGTGTAAAAACATTTTAAAAATTCGAACGGGAAGTAGTCAAATTTACCAAAATGAGATATTTTTGTTGAGTGAAATTCCTGACTAGTAACGGTTTTCAGTGAATATCTCTTTTCGCAGGGGTGGGCAAACGACGATTTTTAGTGGGTTGTTGAGGGCACCCAATGGGCAATCGAAACGTACAATTTAGATCTCGGAGGCGTGCATAGGGTGGCCAGATCAGGCACTCCAAATATTGAGTGAAATTGAAAGTGTTTTTTGTCCATAACTTTTTTTGGGTGGGTGGGCAAACGAAAATTTTTCCTGGGCAAACGTGGGCTAACGATGGGCAAACGAATGACGTAAGAAAAAATCAAAAAATCGAATGTGACGTCGCCATAACTTCACACTTTTTGAGAATATATATATATGGAGTGAAATGTCTATGTGAAAGGTTTTTTGCCAATAACTTTTTTTCAGGGGGTGGGCAAACGACGAGTTTTTCGGGGCATACGAGGGCCCCTCATGGGCAATCAAAGTGGCTAAGTCCGATTGCCCTGGAGTGTTTAGGGTGGCCAGATAAGGCATTCAAATAGTTGAGTGAATGTCTATGTAGAAGGTTTTATGCCAATAACTTTTTTTCAGGGGGTGGGCAAACGATGATTTTTCCTGGGCAAACGAGGGCCCTTCATGGGCAATTAAAGTGGCTAAGTCCGATTGACCTGGCGTAATTAGGGTGGCCAGATCGGGCATTCAAAATAATTGAGTGAAATTTATATGAGGAAGGTTTTTTGCCAATAACTTTTTTTCAGGGGGTGGGCAAACGAAAATTTTTGCTAGGCAAATGAGCGCTGGCGAGGGGCAAATTAAATGTGTAAAAACATTTTAAAAATTCGAACGGGAAGTAGTCAAATTTACCAAAATGAGATATTTTTGTTGAGTGAAATTCCTGACTAGTAACGGTTTTCAGTGAATATCTCTTTTCGCAGGGGTGGGCAAACGACGATTTTTAGTGGGTTGTTGAGGGCACCCAATGGGCAATCGAAACGTACAATTTAGATCTCGGAGGCGTGCATAGGGTGGCCAGATCAGGCACTCCAAATATTGAGTGAAATTGAAAGTGTTTTTTGTCCATAACTTTTTTTGGGTGGGTGGGCAAACGAAAATTTTTCCTGGGCAAACGTGGGCTAACGATGGGCAAACGAATGACGTAAGAAAAAATCAAAAAATCGAATGTGACGTCGCCATAACTTCACACTTTTTGAGAATATATATATATGGAGTGAAATGTCTATGTGAAAGGTTTTTTGCCAATAACTTTTTTTCAGGGGGTGGGCAAACGACGATTTTTTCGGGGCATACGAGGGCCCCTCATGGGCAATCAAAGTGGCTAAGTCCGATTGCCCTGGAGTGTTTAGGGTGGCCAGATAAGGCATTCAAATAGTTGAGTGAATGTCTATGTAGAAGGTTTTATGCCAATAACTTTTTTTCAGGGGGTGGGCAAACGATGATTTTTCCTGGGCAAACGAGGGCCCTTCATGGGCAATTAAAGTGGCTAAGTCCGATTGACTTGGCGTAATTAGGGTGGCCAGATCGGGCATTCAAAATAATTGAGTGAAATTTATATGAGGAAGGTTTTTTGTCAATAACTTTTTTTCAGGGGGTGGGCAAACGAAAATTTTTGCTAGGAAAATGAGCGCTGGCGAGGGGCAAATTAAATGTGTAAAAACATTTTCAAAATTCGAACGGGAAGTAGTCAAATTTACCAAAATGAGATATTTTTGTTGAGTGAAATTCCTGACTAGTAACGGTTTTCAGTGAATATCTCTTTTCGCAGGGGTGGGCAAACGACGATTTTTAGTGGGTTGTTGAGGGCACCCAATGGGCAATCGAAACGTACAATTTAGATCTCGGAGGCGTGCATAGGGTGGCCAGATGAGGCACTCCAAATATTGAGTGAAATTGAAAGTGTTTTTTGTCCATAACCTTTTTTGGGTGGGTGGGCAAACGAAAATTTTTCCTGGGCAAACGTGGGCTAACGATGGGCAAACGAATGACGTAAGAAAAAATCAAAAAATCGAATGTGACGTCGCCAACTTCACACTTTTTGAGAATATATATATATGGAGTGAAATGTCTATGTGGAAGGTTTTTTGCCAATAACTTTTTTTCAGGGGGTGGGCAAACGACGATTTTTTCGGGGCATACGAGGGCCCCTCATGGGCAATCAAAGTGGCTAAGTCCGATTGCCCTGGAGTGTTTAGGGTGGCCAGATAAGGCATTCAAATAGTTGAGTGAATGTCTATGTAGAAGGTTTTATGCCAATAACTTTTTTTCAGGGGGTGGGCAAACGATGATTTTTCCTGGGCAAACGAGGGCCCTTCATGGGCAATTAAAGTGGCTAAGTCCGATTGACCTGGCGTAATTAGGGTGGCCAGATCGGGCATTCAAAATAATTGAGTGAAATTTATATGAGGAAGGTTTTTTGCCAATAACTTTTTTTCAGGGGGTGGGCAAACGAAAATTTTTGCTAGGCAAATGAGCGCTGGCGAGGGGCAAATTAAATGTGTAAAAACATTTTCAAAATTCGAACGGGAAGTAGTCAAATTTACCAAAATGAGATATTTTTGTTGAGTGAAATTCCTGACTAGTAACGGTTTTCAGTGAATATCTCTTTTCGCAGGGGTGGGCAAACGACGATTTTTAGTGGGTTGTTGAGGGCACCCAATGGGCAATCGAAACGTACAATTTAGATCTCGGAGGCGTGCATAGGGTGGCCAGATGAGGCACTCCAAATATTGAGTGAAATTGAAAGTGTTTTTTGTCCATAACTTTTTTTGGGTGGGTGGGCAAACGAAAATTTTTCCTGGGCAAACGTGGGCTAACGATGGGCAAACGAATGACGTAAGAAAAAATCAAAAAATCGAATGTGACGTCGCCAACTTCACACTTTTTGAGAATATATATATAT
Organism: Microchrysa polita; assembly: GCA_949715475.1. Taxonomy (NCBI): domain Eukaryota; kingdom Metazoa; phylum Arthropoda; class Insecta; order Diptera; family Stratiomyidae; genus Microchrysa; species Microchrysa polita. The sequence continues at coordinate 50,936,012 of OX454421.1, forward strand.
GGAGTGAAATGTCTATGTGGAAGGTTTTTTGCCAATAACTTTTTTTCAGGGGGTGGGCAAACGACGATTTTTTCGGGGCATACGAGGGCCCCTCATGGGCAATCAAAGTGGCTAAGTCCGATTGCCCTGGAGTGTTTAGGGTGGCCAGATAAGGCATTCAAATAGTTGAGTGAATGTCTATGTAGAAGGTTTTATGCCAATAACTTTTTTTCAGGGGGTGGGCAAACGATGATTTTTCCTGGGCAAACGAGGGCCCTTCATGGGCAATTAAAGTGGCTAAGTCCGATTGACCTGGCGTAATTAGGGTGGCCAGATCGGGCATTCAAAATAATTGAGTGAAATTTATATGAGGAAGGTTTTTTGCCAATAACTTTTTTTCAGGGGGTGGGCAAACGAAAATTTTTGCTAGGCAAATGAGCGCTGGCGAGGGGCAAATTAAATGTGTAAAAACATTTTAAAAATTCGAACGGGAAGTAGTCAAATTTACCAAAATGAGATATTTTTGTTGAGTGAAATTCCTGACTAGTAACGGTTTTCAGTGAATATCTCCTTTCGCAGGGGTGGGCAAACGACGATTTTTAGTGGGTTGTTGAGGGCACCCAATGGGCAATCGAAACGTACAATTTAGATCTCGGAGGCGTGCATAGGGTGGCCAGATGAGGCACTCCAAATATTGAGTGAAATTGAAAGTGTTTTTTGTCCATAACTTTTTTTGGGTGGGTGGGCAAACGAAAATTTTTCCTGGGCAAACGTGGGCTAACGATGGGCAAACGAATGACGTAAGAAAAAATCAAAAAATCGAATGTGACGTCGCCAACTTCACACTTTTTGAGAATATATATATATAGAGTGAAATGTCTATGTGGAAGGTTTTTTGCCAATAACTTTTTTTCAGGGGGTGGGCAAACGACGAGTTTTTCGGGGCATACGAGGGCCCCTCATGGGCAATCAAAGTGGCTAAGTCCGATTGCCCTGGAGTGTTTAGGGTGGCCAGATAAGGCATTCAAATAGTTGAGTGAATGTCTATGTAGAGGGTTTTATGCCAATAACTTTTTTTCAGGGGGTGGGCAAACGATGATTTTTCCTGGGCAAACGAGGGCCCTTCATGGGCAATTAAAGTGGCTAAGTCCGATTGACCTGGCGTAATTAGGGTGGCCAGATCGGGCATTCAAAATAATTGAGTGAAATTTATATGAGGAAGGTTTTTTGCCAATAACTTTTTTTCAGGGGGTGGGCAAACGAAAATTTTTGCTAGGCAAATGAGCGCTGGCAAGGGGCAAGTTAAATGTGTAAAAACATTTTATAAATTCGAACGGGAAGTAGTCAAATTTGCCAAAATGAGATATTTTTGTTGAGTGAAATTCCTGACTAGTAACGGTTTTCAGTGAATATCTCTTTTCGCAGGGGTGGGCAAACGACGATTTTTAGTGGGTTGTTGAGGGCACCCAATGGGCAATCGAAGCGTACAAGTCAGACTTCGGAGGCGTGCATAGGGTGGCCAGATGAGGCACTCCAAATATTGAGTGAAATTGAAAATGTTTTTTGTACATAACTTTTTTTGGGTGGGTGGGCAAACGAAAATTTTTCCTGGGCAAACGTGGGCTAACGATTTGCAAACGAATGACGTAAGAAAAAATAAAAAAATCGAATGTGACGTCGCCAACTTCACACTTTTTTTTTTGTTTTTGCAATAACTTTTTTTGGGTGGGTGGGCAAACGAAAATTTTTCCTGGGCAAACGTGGGCTAACGATGGGCAAACGAACTGTGTAATAAAAAATAAAAAAATCGAAAGTGACGTCGCCAACTTCACAAAATTTTTTTTGTTTTTACAATAACTTTTTTTGAGGGGGTGGGCAAACGAAAATTTTTCCTGGGCATACGTGGGCTAACGATGGGCAAACGATTTGAGCAAAAAAAAGTTAAAAAATCGAATGTGACGTCGCCAACTTCACACACCTCTTTTTTTCAGGGGGTGGGCAAACGAAAATTTTTGCTAGGCAAATGAGCGCTGGCAAGGGGCAAGTTAAATGTGTAAAAACATTTTATAAATTCGAACGGGAAGTAGTCAAATTTGCCAAAATGAGATATTTTTGTTGAGTGAAATTCCTGACTAGTAACGGTTTTCAGTGAATATCTCTTTTCGCAGGGGTGGGCAAACGACGATTTTTAGTGGGTTGTTGAGGGCACCCAATGGGCAATCGAAGCGTACAAGTCAGACTTCGGAGGCGTGCATAGGGTGGCCAGATGAGGCACTCCAAATATTGAGTGAAATTGAAAATGTTTTTTGTACATAACTTTTTTTGGGTGGGTGGGCAAACGAAAATTTTTCCTGGGCAAACGTGGGCTAACGATTTGCAAACGAATGACGTAAGAAAAAATAAAAAAATCGAATGTGACGTCGCCAACTTCACACTTTTTTTTTTGTTTTTGCAATAACTTTTTTTGGGTGGGTGGGCAAACGAAAATTTTTCCTGGGCAAACGTGGGCTAACGATGGGCAAACGAACTGTGTAATAAAAAATAAAAAAATCGAAAGTGACGTCGCCAACTTCACAAAATTTTTTTTGTTTTTACAATAACTTTTTTTGAGGGGGTGGGCAAACGAAAATTTTTCCTGGGCATACGTGGGCTAACGATGGGCAAACGATTTGAGCAAAAAAAAGTTAAAAAATCGAATGTGACGTCGCCAACTTCACACACCTGTCTGCTGGCCACTACAAAAGCTCTCGCCGTCCGTTTGTTTGTGCTAATAAACGGACGGCGAGAGCTTTTGTAGTGGCCAGCAGACAAGCATTGTGCATTTCAGATTGTAAGAACGATGGTTCTTGTCTTGCAAGTTTACCCGTCCGCTGTATTTGTGCACCAATTCTAACCAGATTTCACGTAAATGTGTTTCTATTGATGGCATAAAACATTCATGTAAAGATGATAAGAATCGGACCATGTGAGCATAGGGTACGTCAACCACTCAATCCCCCAAATTAGGTTCATATAAAATTCATAAATTCCAATCAAACCTTATATCAATTTGTTTTTATCCAAACACCAAAGAAACTTTCTAAGATTTTTGTTTCTTTTTGTTTTTGCAGTTATTCTGACCAAACCTCACACAAATATGTTTTATCGAGGTAACGAAATTTATATGAAACCGGAAGGAAAGGAAGAGGAGGGGGGGGGCTAAACACAAGTGATAGGTACGCCGAAAAAAAACTATTACCCCGAGGAGAGTGAAGGGTATCTAAATTTCGGCCGCGCCCGAAAATAGCCTCGGGCAGTTTTTTTTTTCAAATTCTCCATTCATATGCACTTTTCCATGCGGTCAAAATAACTTTCCCAACTCCTACTGGGACACCTCCAAAACATAATAATCTTTGAACCTTTTAACAGTTGATTTGGCCATTGTTTTCTTTCTCACCACGGAATTTACTTTTAATGTGTGCGAATAAAAAAAAAATCTTTGGGTTTCTATAATCAGAGCTGATCGGCGGATGTCCCATCAATTCGGTGTTTGACAGGCTAAATTAAGATTCCCTTAGTTCCATTAAATTCGTTCGGTTCATTTTAAGCTTCTTATTGAACCTTACCTTATTTTTTAGCCATACTTGACCTATTAAAGACAAAGTGCTTATAATATTATGTACTTTAACATAAATATATTACCAAATAACACTTTATTATCTTAAATACCACTAAATTTCCCCTAAATCCTTCAAGGAAGATAGAAAGGCATGAAACAATGCAATTCCTGCTAAGAACATTGTAACTTTTCTTCTTTGGAGAGATTCTTTTGTCGCCTGAAGAACATCATTTTACAGACGGATATAGACAGAGTATGGAATAAAACCTTCGTCCAAGGAAAATCGAAAATATTGCCTTCAAAAGGAAACCAACCGTCGCTACGAACACTAGTAGATGTATGTATGTACTTGTACATATCTAGCTGTATAGAAGCTATATGAGCACCACACAAGAAGCACAAGGAGCGACATCGCTCCCGAAACTTTTTAACACACAATCCGGGAGTGTTCTGGGAGCCAACAATCATACTGAATATATTGAAAAGATTATGTCGCCTTACAAGAACTGCTACAAACTACATTTCCGCTCCATATAGCTTGCACAAAAGCGGATTCCTAAGGTCAATTTCACAAGAATACTGGACACCAGGCAATGTAAAAGGCTTTAAGATTTCTTGGCCCGTTTGTAAGCATATAAGTTTCATATGTTACAGCGGCCACGATTCTTGCACTTCGTCTCCATGTTCGCCTTTTCACAGACAGTAGGGTTTATTGAATCCCAAGAGTGTATTTCATGTTATGCTACTGTGTGTAGTGAACTAACATAATGAAATGTGGATGAATTAGCACTCTTATTATACCTACTTATAGTGATGTTTATACACTAAACGATATAACATTTTGCTTTGGTTGATCATACAGAGAGAGAAACAGGACCTATCTTAAGCTTCATAAGAGGCATTAAGGCGTTGCTTTAAATTTAAAGCCTATCATAAATTACAAAATACATTGATATCTAACACATATGTAATATTTCCTCTCCGAATCATCCCCAACAACTCACGTATACATGGCTGGCAGATACCCTGGACAGTGGACAATGCGGTATCAGATTTGCTATGCTAAGGAATTTTACATGTAGGCGCTGAAGGTAGGATTGAATGGTACTACCGAGAAGGCTCCGTCCCCAAACCCTCGGTGACCCGCGTAAAACTCCCAGGCTCCTTTTCCCATCCCAGATGATCCAGGAATGAGGACCACAGACTCCTGCTCAAAAAAACATTATGAATCTTTCGATTCAAATTACAAGGTTATTCAGTGAGTGGATCAGCTGAAGATTTTCTTTGAAGCCGTGAACAGGCAGAACCTACGGCTGAAGTCCATCTAACGCCCCGATACAATATCCTTTCCATGGTTTTTAAAAACAATAACGAAGTACATATTGTCTTATAACAACTACTATTGACAAATAAACGTAAAGTTTGCAGCCGTTGCTCAAATCTTCATACAAAACTAAGTCTAAGGCCCGTATTTATGAACATTCCTTAACTCAAGGAGACCTTGAGTCAAGGATGCCGAAATTCAATAAATTAAATGTCATTTTCCACACTTTTTCATAGAAATCACTTATAGTCACGAGTCAATGCATCCTTGATTTAAGGAGAAACTCAAGGAGACCCTGAAATTTTCTATAGTCAACCTCACTTGAAGTCAAGGTAGCTACCCACCTACCTTGAAATATTATATTTCAAGTCTATTGAAAACTTAAGGTCTCCATGAGTTTCGCCTTAAATCAAGGATGCATTGACTCCTGAATATAAATGATTTCTATGGAAAAGTATGGGAAATGACATTTAATTTATTGAATTTCGGCATCCTTGACTCAAGGTCTCCTTGAGTTAAGAAATGTTTATAAATACGGGCCTAAGATTAGATTTTCATTTTATAATAATAATATTTATAATAATACAATGAGAGGTTAACTCATTTGATCAAAGTAGTGGTGGAGTGACAAGAAAGCCTACGGAACTTTGGGGTGGAAACGAAGTCATCTGCACCACACACGCGGCTCGAAGCGAGAAAAGGACGGATGAACCCTTACGACAATTCAATAGGGGAGGGACGTAACGATGGCGGATACAAGAACGGAAGACACGAACCTGAAATAATAATAAATATAGAATAGATTAACAAATATACATTCATTTTGACTTTGACTTCAAAGCATTTTGTAGTAGGCAAGGCTCAGAACCAATCGATTAAAAGCTGGCTTATCGGAACGCACGCTTACTGATTGCCGGTTGATAGTCAGTGAGTTTTCCGGAATGTGGACAGATTTATTTTCCTTGCTTACGGTTGTGCAGAGAGCTGCAGAAACAAACTTCCAAGTGGGGGGTCACTTAAACACAGCTTTTTGGAACTGCGAAGTAGGTGCTTACTGTGTGGTGCCCAAAGGAGAACGCGGAGGCCAACAAGAAAGCCATGAGGAAACTTATCTGCGGTGATCAAGTCGTCGTGAAATTCCAGAGGAAGGCTGGTGAGTGCAATGACGCTAGCTGTGCGTGGTACCTGTAACGACAAATCTATCATTGATGGAGGTAGGCCCGAACAAACAGTAGGAGTATAGGATCTAAACCAAGCATGTTCGCTTCGTCTATGAGTGAATAGTGTTGTAATCACTACATTTTATCAGAGTTTTATCCAAAATTTCTTACCGGGAAGTAGAGGGGGATAATAAACAAATTGCAATTGCCGTCATTGTAAACCTAAAACACCACCACAATGGTCGCCAAACTTTTTGATCAGAAGATCCAAATTCGGGAATTTATCGATTGAGATTCAAAAAGCCAAATGGGTTTTTATTTCAATTGATACGTGTTGTTTTTGGGGAGCTATATCTGAATGAAGAGCTTCAAGGAAAATGAGAAAAGGAGCAGATAAGTTTTGAAAATTTTTGCATTACAGAAATATACAGGGTGTCCCGCATTGGGTGGTCAATACTGTAAGGGTTGATAGCGCAACTTGTTTCAGCAAGAAAATTACCAATACAATCGGAATTTTTTTTACCGTTACCTTGTTATCGCTTTTTTTGTGAAAGTCATCGAAAATCGTGACTTGTAATGCAAAATCGTGATTTGCAGCCCTCCTGATGACTTAATCTAAGATTTGATTTCAGTTTCAGAAACTACATGAAATTCCACAAAAACTGAAGTTTTTTCTGTTGCCAACATTATCGGCACTTTCAAGATACAGTTACTCAAACTGAACAGAAATTTTAAAATAGATTTTTCATCGAAAATTCAAACAGTAATTGCATAATGGTGCTTTATACGTACAATTCTGCAAAGTTGATAAAACTTGCTTCAACATGTTGGCTTTCCAACAGTATATCTCTTTTCTTATTTACAATGCAGAATTTTAGGTAAATACGCATTGAATGGTAAAAATCATGGCTTCAGTGGAATCGTTAACAATTTTCCCTTGACACGAAAAAAGACATACAAAGGCAATTATAATTCGGGATAGAATCTCGCTACATTATTTTGACCAGAACTGTAAGATATTTGAAATTTGGAACATTCTTTGGCAAATGCAACGGTACTTATAACAGTTAAGATTTAATATTTGCTATTTATGGCAGATAGACGGTTGCCCGCTCATAATGCGAGACCTATCAAAGAATATTTTGAAAACGAATTTCCCGGAAAGTGGATTGGCAGTTTTGGGACAGTTGCGTGGCCTGCGAGAAGTCCCGACCTTACTCCCCCAGATTTTTATTTATGGGGTAACTTAAAAAGCAATGTCTATTCCGAGCCGATTACCTCCCGGGAACAGCTGCTGCAGCAAATTAATGATGCTTGTGACAACATTAAGGAATCCCCTCCTGAATTAATGATGCTTGTGACAACATTAAGGAAACCCCTCCTGAAATCCTTCGGGACGTTTCTTCCATGGGCCGAAGGTGTTGAGTCTGCATACAAAATGCAGGAGGCCAATTCCAGCAGCATTATTCCAATTCATCAAACAGACCCATTTAATCATTAGTTAATATTTTTAGTTTATTGGTTCTTTCTCATTTTTAAAACTTTATTTCCATTTTTATTTAACAAATTTCAAAATTGCGATACTAAAATATAAAAAATAAATGAATAAAATTTCAGTTTGAATAATCCGATAAGAAAATAATTACCTTGATTTTTACCATTCAATGCGTGTTTCTCTAAAATTCTGCAATGTAAACATGAAAAGTGATATACCGTTGGAAAGCCAACATGTTGAAGCATCTTTTGTCAACTTTGCAGAGTTGTACGTATAAAGCACCGTTATGAAATTACTGTTTGAATTTTCGATGAAAAATAGATTTTAAAATTTCTGTTCAGTTTGAGTAACTGTATCTTGAAAGTGCCGATAATGTTGGCAACAGAAAAAACTTCAGTTTTTGTGGAATTTCATGTAGTTTCTGAAACTGAAATCAAATCTTGGATTAATTCATCAGGAGTGCTGCGAATTACGATTTTGCGTGACAAGTCACGATTTTTGATCACTTTCACAAAAAGAGCGATAACAAAGTAACGGTAAAAAAAATTCCGATTGTATTGGTAATTTTCTTGCTGAAACAAGTTGCGCTATCAACCCTTACAGTATTGACCACCCAATGCGGGACACCCTGTCTAAAAAAAAACAATCCGGTAAATGAAATATCATAAAAGTATATTCTCTCAAGATAGTAGTTTTTTTTTAATAAAAGTGTCGGAAAAGTATATATTCAGTTTTATAGGTTTTCGTCTGCGTTCTGCCGTAAGTGTTAGCTATACGGTATTGTTTTTTAATTTATTAAAGATCATAAAAATTAATGAATGCTGATGAAAAATAATAATTGAAATAAGTGTATCGTAATCAATAGCCATCAATTAATATTTTATGCAATAGCAAACTTTTTTCCTTTTTCAAGCAATCTTTACTAAACTTCACCCAAATGTGTTCCTAGTATAGCATCACAACATATCTAGGAACGGATGAAATCGGAACTCTACGTTATAGGGCTGCCATATACAAACCAACCACCTATCAGCATCTAGTAAGAAAAACTTTTTTCTTTTTCTTCTCCTTCCTTGCCTCGTTCTTTCTACCGCTCCTCGGTCGGTTTCGCGTTTCTCGACCTGCGGTGTAGACACATCGCCCGTTTTGGCGTTTTTCTTTTTGAAGCAATCTTAACCAAACTTTACCCAACTGTGTTCCTATGAAATCGGAACACTACGTCATAAGACTGTCATACAAACCAACCCCCCTAAAATTTAATTCCTATAAGAAACACTTTTTTGCTTTCAAACCAATCCTTAAAATATATCCAGGAACATTTGGAATCGGAACACGTCATAGGGTTGTGGTAGAAATTATTATCACAAAAGTACCTTAAGTTTCATTCAAGTGTATTAAAATTTCGCCCGCGCCCGAAATTAGCCTCGGTCTCGAATTACATTTTTTTTAGTTTCGATTTGGAAGAACCTAATTTGGGGAGTGGGGTTTGTATGGCAGGCCCATGACACACCGGTCCGATTCCATCTATTCTTACCAGTGGCGTAGCGTAACGTACGGTGTTCGATGTGTGCGGTGGAACACGGGCCCCTAACCGCCAGGGGCCCCCAGCGTAGTTATGAAGAGGAGAAACTTTTGCACTGTTTTGTGGATTTCTGACTAATTGGAACATAGATAATGTTGAACAAGAGCCAAGTATGTTTGTCTCACACTGCCACACAAAAAAAAAATCTCTTCAGACTTTGTATATTTATACAAAATTTTCGTTTGCGCCAGGGCGGATTTACATATTTACTGCCAATAGGCTTCTTATTTTTCGCCGTCCTTTTCGAGTGCAAGTACATTATATTAGCTAAGGCACGATCTAGGATCTTTCGCGAACGGCAAATAGCTTAAGCTTAAACGCAATTTTAAGTAACTTGAGCAATTCACCTTTCGCGAAAGATCAGACATTTAACTTTTCGTAGATTACCTTCAAATCAAGTTGTACAAAATATGCGAGACACTTTTAATTTTAATACATAATACACAAAAAGGATCTGCTTTATTTACCAGCAAATTTTTAATTTTCCATTTGCACATTGATACGTACATATGAGCTTTGAGCTTTCTGCTTTCCGAGTCCTGAGCGTTCTTCAATCTTTTTCAAAAAGTGAAATGCATATAACTTTTACCGTTATCCTGCTGTAGCGTTTTTAAAGAATATCGCGTAATTGACCTCCTTATTCACTTGGTCCTACATTTAAACTACATGCAATTTCACATAAACTGTTCTCTCTTTGGATTTCAAAATTATCGCGCGCGTCGATGATACAATTATTAAAACTTTGGGTTTTTTTGAAAAGTCTGTAAATAATTTGATAACGCTACTAAATGAGCTAATTTTAGTATGTTTAGATGACCAGTTATTACGTCTCCATGAAAATTGAAGGTCTCATTTTTAGCTTAGGCATTTGAAGACTCAAAAGTCATTTCCAGGAATACCAAAAAAGCTGAAAGTTAACTTTCCTCTTCTTGGACATTCAGCTGAAATTCTGCTATTTTTGTACTACGCAATCTTCATGAAAAATGAAGGTCTCATTTTTAGCTAATATTCCAGACATATTCGCTGAATTAACATTCATTCCTGAGTGTCTGAAGCTCTGAAATATTGGCAAGAAGCCTTTTTCCGGTTCTATGTTTCACCAAGCGAAAAGCACACTTTGCCAGAAGTCAGTCTTTAGGCTCTAGACTGCAAAGCCTACTGGAAAATCCGCTACACTGAATTAGCGCCATGTGTTGCTGAACTAAATTTAGTGTAATATTTTTACAAAAATTCAAGTTATTCACGATCCCTCCCAGTCTTTTCTATTGTATTTCCCTTGTAGGGAAAAAATCTGATTTCAGATCCCCTCCCTCTCCGAAAAGTTTTCTACACCACTGATCCCGTGCTCTGTGGCCGTGATCGTTCGGTCGCCACTCTGTGAAATAGACACTCAGAGAAACGAGTTTCCAAACTCGGCACGACTCGTCGCAAGTTTATTATTCAGAAAAAGATGATAAGAAATATTCTTATCGTAGAATAATAAACTTACAATGCGACTAGGAAGTGGTATGGCTGACAACCGTACCACACTCCGAATTCAACTTGTCTTTGCAACGTTGATGGCTACACACGGTAGTCATCAACGCACCATACTCCACTAGGAGTTACGGTAGTCAAGAGAGAGATCCTATTAAAGAAAACGATGCAATAAAAATAACAGCCAATTTAATAAATTTAGCATCACAAAAGGTTGACTAAAAATTTTATTGTTAAAATATTCTCAGTGTGGCTTTATGGTAAACGGCAGTGGAAAAATATTGGATATAATGACGGAAGGGGCCCCCATTTCAATTTCGAACACAAGAGATTTTTGAAACGTTACGCCACTGATTCTTACATATATTTCGTGTCGTCAATATAAACACATTTGTGTGACGTTTGGTTGCAGTTGGTGCACAAATAAAGTAGTTTTTCTTAGAAGAACCTAATTTGGGGAGCCGACCACTGCACTAGCATATAAGTCTTAGGACCGGTTACTCATACATTTTATCTAATAAATAAGCTTAAAGCATTTTATAGGCTGCTAGTAATTTAAAGTTTCAGAGATCGAATCTCGGCGTGGTCCAGGAAATATACATATTAACTAATAATTAAATGGGTCTGTTTGATGAATTGGAATAATGCTGCTGGAATTGGCCTCCTCCATTTTGTATGCAGACTCGACACCTTCGGCGCATGGAAGAAACGTCCCGAAGGATTTCAGGAGGGGTTTCCTTAATGTTGTCACAAGGATCATTAATTCGCTGCAGCAACTGTTCCCGGGAGGTAATCGGCTTGGAATAGACATTGCTTTTTAAGATACCCCATAAATAAAAATCTAGGGGAGTAAGGTCGGGACTTCTCGCAGGCCACGCAGCTGTCCCAAATCTGCCAATCCACTTTCCGGGAAATTCGTTTTCCAAATATTCTTTGATAAGTCTCGCATTATGAGCGGGCACCCGTCTATCTGCCATAAATAGTAAATATTAAATTTTAACCGTTATAAGTACCGTTGCATTTGCAAAACAATGTACAAAATTTCAAATATCTTACAGTTCTGGTCAAAATAATGTAGCGAGATTCTATTCCGAATTATAATTGCCTTTGTATGTCTTTTTTTGAGTCAAGGGAAAATTGTTAACGATTCCACTGAAGCCATAATTTTTACCATTCAATGCGTGTTTACCTAAAATCCTGCAATGTAAATAAGAAAAGTGATATACCGTTGGAAAGCCAACATGTTGAAGCAACTTTTATCAGCTTTGCAGAGTTGTACGTATAAAGCACCGTTATGAAATTACTGTTTGAATTTTCGATGAAAAATCTATTTTAAAATTTCTGTTAAGTTTTTGAACTGTATCTTGAAAGTGCCGATAATATTCCGATTGTATTGGGAATTTTCTTGCTGAAACAAGTTGCGCTATCGACCCTTACAGTATTGACCACCCAATGCGGGACACCCTGTATAGTGTTTGCTTCATTATATTATGTACACTCCTCTATATGCAATGTAACGTTGACTCGAAGTAGCCTATAAACGGCTGAGTGAACGCACCATGCCCCACAAGAGGTTACGGTACAGAGAAGAAGATTATATAGTCAGTGTAATTTAAGTGTGTATTTAAGCTTAAATTATGGATTATGGAGTAACCGACACTTAGTGATATTAACAGGTGTTATCAGACGAATTCTCATTTGTTCGTATGCATAAGTTTGTATCTATGTACACTAGCGTAGCGCTATAATTTCTGAACATATATTTTACTTAGTGTAGCAATAATTAATATAAATAATTGTCATTTGTTTTAATAATTCCCTTGAAAGTAATGGTGGAGTGTAATTGTAGGAATATAAATGACTTTTCATATTTTGCCTAAGCGGGCCAAACGAATTTTATTGCCAAGTAGTTCGTACAAATGAGAAGAGTTTGTAACTCGTGTTAGGAGATAAATCATTTTCTTTTCTCCAAGCATACGAAAATTATGCTCCTATTATATTCGATCCTACTGTTTACAAAGTGCAAAATATCGTGGCAGGACCGCAAGAGTAGTCCGATAGCAAATTGTCGATATATATCTCAATTTGAACAATTTTCCAGTCATCCATTTTCTGACCCGAGGCTTTCATTTTTCTATTTTCCTCGTTTTTTCCTCTTGGTTTATATTCATGTTCGCTTTTTGTATCCTTCCATTTGGATTTCCTTCTACAAATTGAAAATTGTAATGAACGTCGACTTAGTATTGCCTTATCATTCGTATGACTGTATGTTTGATTGCTATAGCTGTTTCGCGAATCATTTGAATCGAAACTGTAAAATGGAGGAAAAAGACGATCCATTAATCTTCCGACTATATTTCAGCTGGTAGAAGTTGTACTGGTGGCTATTCAATGGATGAACCGAGCTTCAACCCAGTGGGAAAACAGGTTACGGGAAAAAAAATTGCGTGGAGTGAATGAAATAATTGCGCTATACTACAAGAAATTGTACAAATTACACGGAAAAATAAAGGGTGATTTTTTAGGAACTTTCTTTTTGGCAACACAGTTTTTGACAGTTCACGCGGGCGTCGTGTCTTGTGTTACTGTCAAATATGTGAAACGTGGTCTATAATTTAACCATGAATCGACTTACAAACAAACAACGCTTGCAGATTATTGAATTTCAAATTCAAATTCTTTATTCAATCGGATTTTTTTACCGTTACCTTGTTATCGCTCTTTTTGTGAAAGTCATCAAAAATCGTGACTTGTCATGCAAAATCATGATTTGCAGCCCTCCTGATGACTTAATCTAAGATTTGATTTCAGTTTCAGAAACTACATAAAATTTCACAAAAACTGAAGTTTTTCCTGTTGCCAACATTATCGGCACTTTCAAGATACAGTTACTCAAACTTAACAGAAATTTTAAAATCGATTTTTCATTCAAACAGTAATTGCATAACGGTGCTTTATACGTACAATTCTGCAAAGTTGATAAAAGTTGCTTCAACATGTTGACTTTCCAACGGTATATCACTTTTCTTATTTACATTGCAGAATTTTAGGTAAACACGCATTGAATGGTAAAAATAATGACTTCAATTAACAATTTTCCCTTGACTCGAAAAAAGACATACAAAGGCAATTATAATTCGGGAAAGAATCTCGCTACATTATTTTGACCAGAACTGTAAGATATTTGAAATTTGGTACATTGTTTGGCAAATGCAACGGTACTTATAACAGTTAAAATTTAATATTTCTTATTTATGGCAGATAGACGGTTGCCCGCTCATAATGCGAGACCTATCAAAGAATATTTTGAAAACGAATTTCCCGGAAAGTGGATTGGCAGTTTTGGGACAGTTGCGTGGCCTGCGAGAAGTCCCGACCTTACTCCCCCAGATTTTTATTTATGGGGTAACTTAAAAAGCAATGTCTATTCCGAGCCGATTACCTCCCGGGAACAGCTGCTGCAGCAAATTAATGATGCTTGTGACAACATTAAGGAAACCCCTCCTGAAATCCTTCGGGACGTTTCTTCCATGGGCCGAAGGTGTCGAGTCTGCATACAAAATGGAGGAGGCCAATTCCAGCAGCGGTATTCCAATTCATCAAACAGACCCATTTAATCAATCATTAGTTAATATTTTTAGATTATCGGTTCTTTCTCATATTCAAAACTTTATTTTCATCTTTATTTAACAAATTTTCAAAATCGCGATAGTAAAATATAAACTAGGGGGCTTCGCCCCCTGCTCGCTTTGCTCGCCAACCCCCGGGGCCGAGGCTAATTTCGGGCGCGGCCGAAATTTGGATACCCTTCCATGGGCGTAGCCAGGATTTCAGTCAGGGGGGGGGCAAGCCCAAAATTTTTTCAAAATCATGGTTTTCTTAGGAGTTGAAATTTCCGGTCGAAGAAATATTGTTAGCAAATTTTAGAGTAGCCTGGCTTGTGGTTGGATTGATGCACAGGGTCATGGATTCAGACTTACCGTGAACGAATTCATTTTATGGTGTTTTTCGATCTCATGACCTACGTGACGGACTATTATGTCGCTCAGATTGTAAGCAAGTACCCATTTATGGGGATAAATAACATTACTGAGCATGCTGTTGATCTCAACACCTCAACAAAACAGCAGTTTAGATCTTGGAAATTATGTATGTCAATCACACATCTGCGGCCCTAGTTTACTGGTGGACTACATGTTATATCTTTTTTCTCTTTGCTAATCTTAGAGTCATATTTTTAAAATGGAGATGAGAATCATTTTCTTCTGCATTCTGATTACATTCAACTGGCCTCCAATATCTGCCTTTTAGAGCGTAGTTTGTCTATTTTCAGTGCATTTTTTTGCATCTCGGACTGAATATTCCACTTGTTAGTTTGTCTGTCATTTTCATCTTAGCAAAGTAGCATCATCAGAATATTTATAAATCCTTTATTGATTAAAATATGGTTAAAGGTTTTAATAAGATTTCCTCTAAATTTATCAAAGTATTGACAGTGGCTGTATTTTATTGCTGGTATGATTAGAAAATAAATTTTGATTTAATAACTTGAAAGACCCGCTCTGTGGCTCACTTGGTTGAGTCGCACTCTACAATGCTTGTAATCTAGAGGTCCGGAGATCGAATTTCGGCGTGGTCCAAAATTTCCGTACATGATCGGATAGGAAATATATAGTGCTTGCAACATTGCACTCTGAAAGAATATGCAATGTAACGTTGACTCGAAATTGCCTATAAACGGCTAAGTTAACGCACCATGACCCCACAAGGGGCTATACGGTACTGAGAAGAAAAATAAGAACTTGAAAGACACAAAAATATGAGACCCGTTCTTTACAAGGTCCTTAACCATGGAAAAAGTAAATAAATAACAGGCGCGACAATCCAACATTGGACTAAGGCCGCAGGATGTGTTAGTGACATCCTATTTCTAAGATCTTATCTGCTTTTTTGTTGCGGGAATGAGATCAGCCTCACGCTCAGCAGTGTTATTTATCCCCATAAATAGGTACTCGTTTAATATCTGAGTGAGATCATAGTCCGTCATAAGCTCGTGAGTTCGAAAGACACCATGGATCACGGTGAGATTCGAATTCATGACCCTGTGCACCGAAAGCGCGCGCACTAACCCCGAGACCAGCCAGACTACAGACCATGGAAGGTAATGCTTATTTTTAGTACGGAAAGGTCATGCTTCGTCGATTCGACGACGCTCAACTTTGAAGCCTCATACAAATTTTTTCCATAATTAAAAAAAAAATAGGTCCACATTTCAAAAATAAACATATTTGTTACGAGCTAGTTTTCGACAACCAGCCATAAGAAATACTGGACTTCAAAAATTACACAAAGTTCATCCTCCGACGTTTCGACGATGCCAATTTCCAAAAATCCAACTTACCCTGCTTACTTCGTCCAGCCGCAATGTACCCGGCAAGTACATCGGCACTGTAAGTGCTGTACGAAAACTTAGCTCCAAATAATGAGAATTGTCACGAAAAATGGGATAAATTTGATGATGCGTAGTCGATTCGACGAAGCATGACCTTCCAGGGCTAACAAAGCAAAGCTGTATACCATTTGTCACCCTTTCAGATGAAAATAAGTTGAATTCCACTAACTTCCGGAAGGGACCTAACGGTTGAAATTGTGTACTCCAGCTCAGAAGCCATGAAATGAAACAGGAAATATGGGATCCACGCAGCCACAGTAGCACACTCACAAGTGAAATGTGTATGCTGGTACGCAGCCTCCGCCAGTTACGAGAGGCCATTCGCTGTCTTCTATTTGCATGCGCTTCCTGACTGCAAACTGTCCCGATCATGGCTTCTCCGGCGGCATTCGGAGTGGTAGAAAAGGCATTTGCTGCGCCAGCAGCAGAAAATTTTTGAAAATGTTGTATAGTGCAGCGATTTTTTTACTACATCGATGAGGATTTTTTTACCATCTTCATCGACCAGGGGGGGGCGACCGTTTTTTTCGGGCGTACCTATGACTTGTATTTAATCCTCCTCATTCTTTTTTTTCCGTCTTGACAAAAGTTTTGGGCTTGGTTGAAATAAGTGGGCAAATAAAAATATTTATGTACTTGGAAAATTTTATTGAGGTTGCCGGAGCATGACCCCACAGTACGATTCCATTCGTTTTGAACTTTTTAGTTGCTTTGATAAAGACACATTAATTCAAGGTATTGTGAAATTGGTGTTAAAAAATGTTTCTTAGAAGAACCAATAGGGGGGGTTTGGTTTGTATGGCAGCCCCATGACCCCATGGTCCGATTTGATGCATTCTAGCATATATTTTGTTTTATCTTTAGAAACACATTTGTGTGAAATTTGGTTGAAATTGGTTCACAAATAAAAAAGTTTTTCTTAGAAGAACTCAAATTGGGGGGCTAGGTTTGTATGGCAGCCCCATGACCCAGTGATCCAATTTGGGTGAATCAAACATACGGGAATGGTCCCATAATACGTTTTCTTTTATTTTTGGATTTCCGGTTGTTTCGATAAAGATATATGAATACAAGGTTTTCTGCAATAGGTGCAAAAAGGATGTTCATTAAAAGAACCCAATTGGTTGATTTGGTTTGTATGGCAGCCCCATGATTCCACAGTCCGATCCCACCCATTTTCGCATATGTTTTGTAGTATTAATAGAAGAACATTTTTGTGATGTTTGGTTCAGATTAGTTCATAAACAAAAAAGTTTATCTTAGAAGAACTTAATTTGGCGACCTAAGTTTGTATGGCAGCCCCATGACCCCTGGGTCGGATTTGATCGATTTTTACATATGTTATGTGTCATCAATAGAAACACATTTGAGCGAAGTTAGGTTGAAATTGGTACACAAATAAAAAGTTTTTCTCAGAAGAACCTAAATGGGGGGGTTAAGTTTGTATGGCAGCCCCATGACCCCCTTGTCTGATTTAAGCGATTCAAACATACAAACAGCCTGCAACAATAATAAGCATGTGTACAAAATTTCAGCTCTCTAGCTTCTATAGCGGCCGAGAAAAACGCACTGCAACAGACGGACAGACAGACAGACGGACATCGCCCAATCGACTCCCCAAGTCATGCTGATCATATATGTATACTTTTTATATGGTCAGAGATGCCTCCTTCAATGCGTTACAAACTTCATGACAAAGTTAATATACCCTTTCACTCTATGAGCGAAGGGTATAAAAATAAATGAATAAAATT
Source organism: Microchrysa polita (assembly GCA_949715475.1). Classification (NCBI taxonomy): domain Eukaryota; kingdom Metazoa; phylum Arthropoda; class Insecta; order Diptera; family Stratiomyidae; genus Microchrysa; species Microchrysa polita. The sequence goes on from OX454421.1 coordinate 50,953,832, forward strand.
TCAGTTTAAATAATCCGATAAGAAAATAATTACCTTGTTTTTTTACATCCAATATGTGTAATTCTAAAATCCCGCAATGTAAATATGCAAAGTGATATACCGTTGGAAAGCCAACATGTTGAAGCAACTTTTATCAACTTTGCAGAGTTGTACGTACAAAGCACCGTTATGAAATTACTCTTTGAATTTTCGATGAAAAATCTATTTTAAAATTTCTATTAAGTTTGAGTAACTGTATCTTGAAAGTGCCGATAATGTTGGCAACAGGAAAAACTTCAGTTTTTGTGAAATTTTATGTAGTTGCTGAAACTGAAATCAAATCTTGGATTAAGTCATCAAGAGTGCTGCAAATTACGATTTTGCTTGACAAGTCACGATTTTCGATGACTTTCACAAAAAGAGCGATAACAAGGTAACGGTAAAAAAATTCCAATTGTATTGGTAATTTTCTTGCTGAAACAAGTTGCGCTATCAACCCTTACAGTATTGACCACCCAATGCGGGACACCCTGTATATGTATATCGAAATAGTGTAAAAGTTATAAACAAAATCAATGAAATGAATAGATATTGAACTCGCATTATGGAACGCAGAGTAAAATGAGTATAAGCGGTAGGAAGGAACTTGGTAGCGGAGGTATGGTTAAAGTATTATATTATATATATTATATTATTTTGAACAAGGTTTTTTGAAAGTTTTCCTTGGAATTTATTTGTTATATAAATCAAATTTAAAAAATTAAACTGCCTATGCTAAGCGTAAACCATAGTTGAAAAGACGTATAGTAAGTCTGTATCTGTTAAATTATGTAAGTCTGTAACCACTACTAATGAATTCAAATAAAGTATTATCTTATCTTATCTATATATTATATTAGGACGTTTATTAGGGGGTTGATGGAGTTAACGCATGATATGTGAAAGTTACTTTTCAGCTGAGAAATCTTAGGTTTAAGGAATGAAACGTTAGCGATCGAGTGTAGAGTAGATGTACGAAAAAAGCGAGGCAAATCCAAACACATTTTTAGAATCTTGTTTTGTTTTATTTGCAGTTTGTATAAATGGGATGGAGCGCAAGTTCCCCAAGCAGCAGCGGCATAAGTAAACTTTGATTGGAAAATCGTTTTAAATAAGAGTATTTTATTATTAATTGATAGAGCCGATTTCCTATTGATCAGTGGATACAGAACTTTTGAGAAACTCTGACTTTTTAAGTAAAGCATCAGTATTTGCCTTGAATGTAAGTTTTTTATCAAGGAGAACTCCCAAGTATTTGATGTGATCTTGGCGCCAACCCGCCAAGGAACAATAGTACCATCTAGGTGAAGTGGCCTGGATGGTAAGAACTCCGGAGATTGAGAGGTACAGAGTAGCGCTGTGTCATCAGCAAATAAAGCTATGTTACAAATCTCCGGGATAGGCATGTCGCTTGTAAAAATGTTATATAGTATTGGGCTTAGGACCGACCCTTGTGGAACTCCAGCTCTAAGCGGGAATAGAGACGATTTGGCTCCATTTAAATTGACGAAAAAAAAGCGATCAGTTAGAAAAGCGGAAATTAATTTGGTTAAATGTGACACTGCATCTTGTATATTAAACCATTGTGCCAAACACAGTCAAAGGATTTTTCAATGTCTAAGGTTAACATTCCTGTAGAATTTTGCCGCTCAAAGCTCGATTTAACAATAGACATTATCCTTGCAATTTGATGAACTGTACTGTGGTGTGACCTGAAGCCAAATTGTACATTAGGGAGTATACCTTTATCCGACAACACTTCCTCGATGCGATCTTTAATTATGCGTTCAAATATCTTATCAGTATTGCTGAGCAGGCTTATGGGCCGGTAGCTATTAATTGATGTTTTCGGCTTATCTGGCTTTGGAATGCATATTAGAGAGGCTACTTTCCACGCTTTCGGAAAAAAGGTAAACTTTATACACGCATTGAATATATGGTATAATTAAATCAATGATTTTCTGTGCATGTTTTTTAGCAACAACATTGGCATTAAGTCCGGACCAGGAGCCTTAGTGGCTTTTGAACGGCTTATAGCTAACTTGATTACCGATAGAGATACAAATTGTCTGCTGTCGTCTGTTGAGTTGTTGATTTCATTTACAGTTTCATTAACCAAATCATTCGTTACTTGATCGCCTAGATGGTTTGTAGCAAGGTGCTGACTGTGAAAGTGTTATGCAAATGCTTCAGACTTCTCAACATCTGTTATTAGTATGGAGTTTGACACAGATATTGGAAGAATCACACTTCTACGGTTTTTCAGCGCTTTCGTGACATTCCAAAAGGTTTTGCTTCCTTTTTGTAGTGTCGATATACGTTTTTTCCAGTTTAAGTTTCTAATCTTAGGGATCTCGGCATCAATTTGAAGTTTTAAACGTTTAAACTCGAACTTATAAACAGAGTTTCTAGTGCGCTGCCATTGTCTGCGGCAAGTGTTTCGTTCACCTATCAACTGCTTTATTAATGGCGAAAGTTTTAAATGATAAGGTAATGAGGAATTTCGAGTTTGCGGGATAGACGCCTCGGCAGAATTTCGTTAAAATTGTCGAGATGATGTTCAATGTCAACAATCGATTCAAATTTTAAAAATTCCTGATTCAGTAAAGTCAGATTTCCCGTGACTTGGGAAAATCGAGACCAATTTGCCTTGTGAAAGAGGAGTTTTTTAGGAGCTTCATTTAAAACAGGTTCATCATTCAAGTTGAAAAGTACCGGTAAATGATCGGATGAAAGTTCTGTGATCGTTAGCGGTGGAGAAACGAAAATGGGACGATTGGTTAATAGAAAATCAAGCGTGGAAGGATGTCCGTTGTGTGTTCTGGGGTAGAATGTCGGTGTAGGCGGGAACAAAATGTCAAAGTTACTACTAGTGATCTCTGATCTTTTGCTGCAAAAGTTTCCCCTAATGATTGGTTTTTGCGTAATTCCAGTTAGTGTGCCTAGAATTATAGTCGCCCGCTATAATATAACTTCCCTAAATCCTATTAAATAGCTGCAGAACGTTGATGTAATTTGCCTTTTTAGTAGAGTTGGAGTTACCTCCAGGAAAATAAGCACCGACTACTGTGAAAGTATTCGTGCACAAATGAATGTCGATATTTATAGTTTCAAAAACCTGAGTTTTCAAAGCTGGTTTTAATTGGTGGTTCATTTTTTTCGAAATTGCAATAGCTACACCACCACCGCTAATATCGTATCTATCTATTCTATAGATTTCATATAAAGGATCTTGAATAGAGTAACTATCTTTTAACCATGTCTCCGTGATGACTGCGACATCTATTTTGTGTTCCCTTAAAAATGAAAAAAATCGATACGCTTTGAAACAGGAGCAATGCTTTGAGCATTCCATAATACAAGCTTTACATACTGAGAGCTATTTACCATTATAAAGATGCTTAACAGTCAACTCTGTAATTATTGAATTTTACTATCGAAATTCATGCTCGGTTAAGAAAGTGCATCAGTGTTCAACGACGAAACTCATTTCTGGTTGAAAGGATACGTCAATAAGCAAAAATTGCCGGTTTTGGAGTGAAAATCAGCCAGAAGCATTGCAAGAGCTGCCAATGCATTCCGAAAAAGTCACTGTTTGGTGTGGATTATGGGCCGGTGGCATCATTGGACCGAACTTTTTCAAAGACGACGAAAGCCGGAACGTTACTGTGAATGGCGAGCGCGACCGTGCGATGATTACAAAAATGTTTGCCCAAAATGGAAGAGCTGCACTTGACTGACATGTGGTTTCAACAAGACGGTGCCACTTGCCACACAGCATGTGAAACCATGGCCCAATTAAGAGGCGAGTTCGGTGAACAGTTTATTTCACGTTTGGGGCCGGCCAATTGGCCGCCTATCGTGCGATGTAACGCCTTTCGAATATTTTTTGGGGATATGTTAAGGCTGATGTCTATAGCGACAAGCCCGCAACGGTTGACGTACTGAAAGCCAATAATTAAGATTTTTTTCGTGAGATACCGGCCGATATGTTAGAGAGAGTATGTCAAAATTGGACCCAGCATATGAACCATTTGAGGCGCAGCCGCGGTCAACATTTACATGGAATCATCTTTAAACATTAAATTATAAAGATCGTTCTATCGACTCAAATAAAGATTTCAAACATTTTTCTGAATTTTATGTGTTTTTTTTTTAAATCAAATCCGAAAGCTCTTAAAAAATCATCCCTTAGAACTGTCAAATAATAAATGATTTGAACATGTTGGGTAGCTGTTGACGAACGATGTAAACTTTTGTTCATAAACAACATAGGAACATGTATACCAACTGTAAAGAAAAAAAATCAGTGCAATGGAGCGCAACTGCTCGCAGACGCTATTTTGAACTTTTTTGCAAAAGTTCATCAACAAATATTCACAATGGAGATGAAAACAGAGTTATCGCGATTCTAACAGTCCAAGGAACTGATTTTAAAAACCTTTAAACGCTAGCTGCGAAAGCTTTAAGATTGTTGATGGTTTAGCGGAGCAGAAAGGCCTGAACGGCTGGGCACGTCTGTGGATGTGCACTAAGTTTCGTCGTTGTTCTCGCCTATTGTCTCAAGTCTCAAGCGACAAGAACGTAGCAGCTGCAATAGGGTTGTCCCGTAACTCCCTCGGAGTGGGGTGAGTGGGTGCAGCGGGACATCGAATCAGGTGGTCCACATAATGAGGCGCACCACCGCAGCTAGGACAAATGTTCTGGATGCCCGGGTCTATTCGAGATAGGTAAGAATTGAGGCGCCAACACCAGCCTGACCTAAGCTGGGCTATTGTCCCTTTTGTGGCTCCCGGGAACCTTCCTCAGGCGATATAGGTGTCATCTCATTGACTTATTCACAGCGATTGAATGAATATTGCGATGGCCACATAGTATATTGAAGATGAGAAGATTATGATCATGCTAGTTTCCTGATGAAGATGATACTGAGACGACATTAGGTGGTAAACTGTATCGATACGTAGACTCACCAGGTACATGAACAACAACAACAAATCTGATAAATTGCGAATCCATACCAGAAAATGCAGGTCGGTCAGCTATTCACAAATATGTAGTGTGAAAAATGTCCATACAACGAACTCCAAAAACGTACGCGAGAGTCACGTATTTCACCTGTACACCATTATACATACTATATCTCAGTGGCGCAACCAGGATTTTGTCCTGGGGGGGGCTAAAGCCATCTTGCCCCCGAGTAATAGTGCTATTTTCCAATAATGATGTCAACGCTCTACGGTGGTGTTTTAAACTCCCATTGCAATAATTAAATAAGCGTGACGCTTATTCTCGATTTATTTTTTTCGTAGTTTAGGTCATCTTTTGTTGCAAAAATCGCCTCGCCTCTGGTGAGCCTGCTGCAGCTAGTACAGATTATGGAGACTGGCGAAGACTAATGCTTCAAGAAGAATTCAAATTTTTATAAAATCTGCATCGAAATTCATATCGCTCTATATTTCACTTTGCAATTTTGCCTCTCCCAGTTTCTATGCTTGGAAGGGGCTTTAGCCCCCTTAGCCCCTCCCGTGGTTGCGCCACTGCTATATCTACACTTGAAAAAGAAAAAGGTTTGAGCTAAACCGAATTCTAGATCTTCACTTCACAAATTGTAGCTTCAAATTGTTTCTCTCAAAATATATAAAAATGTAAGTTAGTCTGGCGTGGGGGCGATGATATAATTTTGGCATGAACTTGGCTTAGTAGTTTATTTGTGGAAATCAAAATGATGGACAAGTTCGATTAATAAAATTACTTTTATCAGTAATTAAAAAAAAAAGTACAAAGCTTTTTAAATGAGTGCACGTTTTCATACATTCTTGATCAGTAGGTACTAAAATTTTCCGATGGTGAATGGAATACATTACTTAACTTGCCATGTTCTCACTCTCAGTGCTCACGTTTCAATTCAGCATACCGCAAATCTATTTAGCAGCGTTCTCCTTCAATTTAAAATGGTTTGTGTTATTCGATTATATGGGGTCCCTTTTTCTACGACCACGAAGAAGAATGCATATCCTGAAATCCAACAATATTGAACAATTTGCAGGGAGGTTTCCATACCAAGCAAATGGAGAAATTGAAGATTTTGTACCTTCGTATGTTGTGAGATCTGATAAAAAGAAATTTCCATGCTCCCTTCCATAAAGGGATTGGTGGAATGTAATAAGATCCAAACTGATTTCATTTCATATGAGAGTATGTTTTTATAAATCTACAAGAATTTGAGTGCCGGAAGGTAACTACGGTGATGACGATACCTTTATCGCTTTATCTAGTCGTAAAGCATATAACACTGATGATGAAATAAAAACGAATTCAAGCAAATGATAACAACAACCAAAAATGTTTGTATTGTGTTTAAAAAGCGAAATAGTGGTTCAATTTCACCTAAATAGGAGGTAGGTGAGGTAGCAGGGCCTCCGAAACTTTGCTGGCCAAATTCGAACAGTCCTTCGGAAAATTTTAGGAGCCGCTCCTTAGCGAGGTCAATGGCACATCCGGTACAAACCGAAGTGAAGCAATTGTACGAAGAGCTGAGAGTATCGAAAATCGTGAAACTTCAACGATAGCATTGGGCGGCTAATGTACATTGTACAATGGATGGAGGATAATCGCATGCCGACGAAGTTGGCGAACGCACAATGAATTGACGGAACGAGATTGGGTGGACGACCAAGGGCTCTCTATGGGAATATTCAGCTAGCTGCTAGGCTTCCGAAACTGGAGGATAACATTGCGTGGCCGCAATAACTGCGATAAGATGCGATGCCAGTTGTACAAAACGGTTGTACTTGACCATGCATGATGGTTACGACGCCATTGAGCGGTATAAAGCAAGGAAGAAAAATAAAAACCGATATAAGCTACCAATACATATGTACTGTAATGATGACCGTCTGGAAGACGAGGGATTTGTGTACTGTAATGATGACCGTCTGATATTTACTCAGAAAATGTTATTGGGGGGTGCGGGAGCATGGCCCCATAGTACGACGCCATTTGTTTTGACCGTTTTTGTTGCTCTGATTAAGGTTTTGTTAAATTGGTGTAAAATATGTTTCTTCATCATCATCATCATCAATGTGGCACGATAGCCCGACGTCGGGCTTTGGCCGCCTGAATCGTTGACCTCCAATTGTCGCGGTTACGTGACCTCGTCCTCCAGTTTCGGAAGCCCAGCAGCTGGTGGGCGTCTTCACCTACGGAGTTCTCCCAGCGAGCTCTCGGTCGTCCACGCAACCTCGCTCCGTCAATTCGTTGTGCGTTCATCACTTTCTTTGGCATGCGATTATCGTCCATCCGTTGTACATGCCCCGCCCATTGCAAACGTTGAAGCTTCACGATTTTCGATACTTCCAGCTCATCGTACAATTGATACAACTCATGGTTGTACCGGATACGCCATTGGTCTCGCTCGCGAACGGCCCCGAAAATTCGCCGAAGGACCTTTCGTTCGAATCGGTCTAGCAAAATTTCGGAGGCTTGGGTGAGGGTCCATGTTTCGCAGCCATAACATAGCACGGGTCGGATGATCGTTTTGTACACGCGGAGCTTCGTGTTCCTGTGCGCAAGTTTCGAATTAATTATAGGGAGGACCGAGAAAGATGTCTTATTGGCTAGTTGTATCCGTCGCCTAATTTCGTCGGTTTCGTTGGCGTCCTTTGATAAGCTACAACCCAGATAGTTGAAATTGTCTACATACTCGATATTAAGGTCCCCCACTGTGATGCTTGAATTTGCTGGCGTCCTTGTTTTCGATTGCATCATGGCCTTTGTTTTGCTTTCGTTGATATGTAGTCCAACTTCCTTTGCGGCGTTATTGAGGTTATGCAGAAGGCTTTCTGCATCACCCAACCTTCGAGACATGATGTTGATATCGTCGGCGTACGCTACTAATTGAGTCGACTTGATGAGTAGCGTTCCGCTGCTGTCCATATTCATGGCTCGAATTACATACTCCAAAGCAAGGTTGAAGAGCGTCGGCGCCAGCCCGTCGCCCTGCTTGAGTCCAGTACGAGTTTCAAAAAGGTCAGTGAGTCGATTCTGCACTCTGACCTGCGAGACGGTATTAGCCATCGTCATCCTTGTGAGTCGCACTAACTTTGCCGGTATACCAAAATTCAGCATAATGTAGTACAGTACACTTCGATCGATACTGTCGTATGCCTGCTTGAAGTCGACAAAGATTTGGTATACGTCGATGTTATATTCCCAGCACTTTTGGAGTAGTAGCTTCACTGTGAAAAGCTGATCGGTCGTTGATCGACCAGGTCTGAAGCCGCCTTGATACTCGCCAATGATTCGTTCTGCGTACGGATTAATTCTCTTTTCAAGAATTTTAGATAATATCTTATAGGCCGTACAAACTAATGATATGCCTCTGTAATTCTCACACTTCAGCTTGTCACCCTTTTAGTGGATTGGGCAGATTATGCTTTTGCGCCAATCTTCGGGGATTTCCTCGTCGTTCCATATTTTCAGCAGTAGCACATGTATAGCGTTGGTCAGGCACGTTCCACCATGCTTCAGCAGTTCTGCTGGGATCTCGTCAGCGCCGGGCGCTTTATTATTTTGAAGCGACTGTATGGCAAGACTCACCTCCTCTACTGTTGGGGGTAGAACGGGAGGGCCTGGTTCGGCTAACTGCTCAAGAGCTGGCTCCGCGGGGGATGTTGATGGTGCATTGAGGAGCTCTTCAAAATGCGAGGCCCATCGTTTGTTGACGCTTTCGATGTTCGCTGATGATGTTACCATCCCTGTCCTTACATAGGCTTGTCTTGGGTTGATATCCGTTCTTAACATTATTTATAAGTTTGTACGCCTGTCTAATGTTCTTACTGGCTAATCTTTGGTTTATTTGCTGTAACTGCTCGTCAAAATGTTTGCGTTTCTTACGTCTAATTAACCTATTAGATACTTGCCGAAGCTCGTTATATCTTTCTTTCTTGGCTCGGGATGCGCGTTGTGTGTATTGGCGATAGGCTTCATTTTTCGCCTCAATCGAGGCCCTGCATTCGTCGTCGAACCAGTCTGCTCGTCTGCGCCGGCCTTTATAGCCCACGACCTCTTCTGCGACCCCCTTGATGCTGTCTTTGAGCTCCTCCCAGAACTCATGGATGCCTAAATTGTTGATGTCATCAAGCATGGGCGACAGTTTTTCCTCTAGTGCTGTTGTATACGCAGCCGCCGTGGCATCATCAATCAAATTGTCAACCTCGAAGATCTTCGCAGGGTTGATTCTCGTTAGGTGCACCGAAGAGATTTTGCACCTGTAGGTTGTCTTCACCAAATAGTGATCGGTGTCGCAGTTGGCTCCTCGATAGGATCGAACATCTAGGACATTAGAAGCCCATCTCTTGCTGATCAGTACGTGGTCGATCTGGTTCACGGTGTATTCATCTGGAGACTTCCAGGTCTGCTTGTGGATTCGTCGATGAGGGAAGCATGTAGAGCTTATTACCACACCGAGAAAAATAACGTCCCTTAAAATTAACTCGACATCCTTTTGAAATCGAGTTACATTCCTATTAAATATAATCCTTTCCTTTTAAATATATATCGCTTCAATTCAAATTCATTCTTTTTAAATTAATGGGAAATCCTTTAAATCCAAATTTTCAATATGAAATCATTTTAAATTAATGGGAAATCCTTTAAATCCAATTTTTTAATAGGAAACCTTTTTAAATTAATGGGAAATCCTTTAAATCCAAATTTTCAATAGGATTTTTTTTTTGTTTACACTCGCAGTTGATCGGCAGTGTGGTAGAGCGATGTCACAATGTATGGTGTAAATTATAAACGTCGCCCCGTATAGTCTGTGTGGTGTAGTAGTTAGGGGCGTTAGTCTTCAAATCATAGGATCGCGGGATCGAATCCCACTGTAGGCAGGTAATTTATTATGCATTTTAGAGCGTAAAGAGGTAAATGAAATGTCGCCAACACCTATAGCGAGGTCAGTTATACAAAACTCATTTATGAGTGATTTTCACAGGGAAAGAACACCCTGTGAAAATTACTCCTTTTGGTGTAATTTAAAGTATTCTTTTGAGTTCATGCATTTAAAACAAAGAGTCCATCCTTTTAAATTAAAAGGAAATCTTTTCGATTTATGGTTGTGGTCTGATTAAATTGACACTGTATCACTTTAATTTAAAGTGATTATAGATAGACTTTCAAAAGGAATACCTTATTAGTTCGAAGGGAAATCTATTTGAATTAAAAAGTCAATGAAATAAAGGGACTATACAATGATTCAAAGGGAAACAAATATGAAGCAAAATCATATTTGAATCTCTTTGAATCATATGCGTATTTTTGAATTTACAGGTTTTTTTTTCTCAGTGCAGGTTTCTGCCGCTCGCGAAGTCGATAAGTCGCTGACCGTTGTTGTTGTTTTCGTCGTGGAGGCTATGACCTCCAGTAGTTCCCCTATGCCAGCTTTCATTTCCGACTTTGGCGTTAAAGTCTCCTAGCAGCAGCTTGACGTCGTTTGATGGAACTGAGTCGAAGAGTGTTTCTAGGTCGTTGTAGAACTCGTCCTTAATCGCGTCTTCTTTTACTTCTGTAGGGCATGCGTATTAATGAGCCAGAGATTAGCGAAACGGGTCTTAATGCGGATCGCACATAGCCGCTCGTTGATGGGTTTGAAGCCGATAACCTGGTCCTTGAGCTGCTTATTCACGATGAAAGCTACTCCAAACTCCTTGTTGCCCTCCTCTTTACCACTCGTAAAAATAGTGTGCGAATTGAGGTCGTTAATCTCGCTTTTGAGCCATTTAGTTTCCTGGATTGCAACTATGCTCAGCTTATATTGTTCTACCTGATCCAGGAGGGCCCTTAAGGCCCCCGGTCTATTCAGGGAGCGTACATTCCAGGATCCAAAGAGTAATCAGTTGTTCGTTTGCGGGGTCGTCGTTGTTTTGTATCCGTCCAATCCGAGGCTTTTGTTTCAGGTTTCTTGACTTGAAGTTTTTCTTAGGATGAGTTGTCGGCACATCGCTAAACCATGATAGGGTTTAATCGTTGAGTAAAGGCCATCATGGGCATGCCTCGAAGATGCTGCTTTAGTGGTTGACTTAAATGTTTTCTGTCACCTATCACGTTAAGTAACCTGAGACGCTGCAGATGTTAATGCAGCACTCAGGCGCAGCGGTTACTCGGATAATGCGGGAAAGTAACGCCCCGTAGAGAGACACAGGAATTGGCCGAAGTCCTTTTCCTATGAAACTCCTCCTGCATAGCTAAGGGTCCGCAGTTATGCCACAACTGAAGAAGATATAGGAATTAGCCGAAGCCTTTCAACCTTTATCTTCCCCCTTATGTTTCTTAGAAGAACCAAAATGGGGGGTTGGGTTTGTATGACGGCCCCATGACCCCATGGTCCGATTCGATCCATTCTGACATATGTTTTGTGTTATCAATAGAAACACATTTGTGTGAAATTTGGTTGAAATTGATGCACAAATAAAAAGTTTTTCTTAGAAGAACCAAATTGGGGGGGGGGCTAGATTCGTATGGCAGCCCCATGACCCCCTTGTCTGTTTTTAGCGATTCAAACATACAAATTGTCTGCAACAAAAGAAGCATGTGTGCATAATTTCAGCTCCATAGGTATTAAACTGGCCGAGTAAAACGCGTAGCAACAGACGGACATCGCCCAATCGACTCAGCTCGTCATGCTGATCATAATATACATATTTTATATGGTCGGGGATGCTTCCTTCAATGCGTTACAAACTTCATGACAAAGTTAATATGCCCCTTTCGATTAATAGGCGAAGGGTATAAAACTGGGCAAATTTGATTTTTAATTTGTTCAGTCCTAGTACCTAGTCTATTCAATGGCCGTGTTTTTTTTTATATCGGGGGCAGGTTTCCTAACCCAGACGCGCAAAAAAAAACTATCGAGGGTAGCATCCAGGTTAAATTTCAAATTGTCAAGTAGGCATTGCCATTAATTTCAAAACATTGCTCAAAAATATTAAAGCCCCGTTTTCACTTTACAAACGCAAAAGTTAACATGTAATTTATTTTAATGAAAACATATTTTTATATAGGAATCATAATGTTGTTAGAATAAGAATTCGACGAACAACATTTTTAACAAGAATTTACAAACAAAAACTATATTTTTTGCACACACTTGTGTGTTGCATGTAAACTATACCTTAGAGCTTTTCATTTCAAAATTTAATTTTTGCTAGTCATTGGAAAACGTACTAGAAAATAATTGGGATTGCATACATTTAGGCGAGTTTTGGAAAGCTCATTAAATCTGGATAGCAATATAATTTCTACCTGAATAAAGTCACAGGTTAGCGTTTGTATGAAAATTACCCCGGATAGTGTAGGTTAGCTAATTAAAAAAACACGGCCTATGTTCTAAATACGTACGGATGCTCGTATTATCTTTTTTTAATTAACGGGCTTTATAATGGAGACATCTTATTTTGAAACGTGTTTAGTTCCCTATACCGCAACCTAATTAAAATTTCAATTAACTTATCATAAACTCATGCACACCTACATTTTCGATTGCACATGTAAATCCCTATTCACGCTACCCACATTCCCATACATTTTCCAACCATTAAACATTTCCTACCATGGAACCTGTAAATTGTCATTATCCTGGTTGTGGTACCAGAGAAAATTAATGTTGCTTGGGATCTGCTCCTTACACATCATAGCGACAAGTGCTTCTGTTGCCTTCAACTCCAAGTTCGACTCTATCTAATAACTGAGTGCAGGATGACAGTGCGGTAAGATACAAAACGGGTGGAAACGAAAGTGGTAGAGGATGATTGAATAGAAAGTGGTACAAGTTCAACACACTCCACATGAGTTATTCAGCTGCCATTTCCTTCGAGAGTAGAATTTCATTGGAATTTCTCGGGATAATGTGTGATAATGACATTCACATCTAAAGTTGGTCTCATTTTACCACCGCTATCGTTGCCGGATTACACATCCGCTTCCCACTTATGAAGACATTTAAAGTCTGTACACATATCACCGTTGAAAATGATGTGCTGTTGATATCACGAACACTTATGATAAACCGCCGCCATAAGCTCAAATAATATCCTGAAGAATTGTATCCAAACAGAGCACTTTTCATAACTTCGTTCATTTTACATTTTGTGTATATAGGAGACCTCCACATGATACAGAATGTGGGAGCATTCCGTAGGTTGGTGAGAATGACTAGTCTTCACTTTGAATGAGTTATTATTATTGGAGAATCCCAAGTTCAGGTTTGGGAAACCGCAGTGCTAAAGATGTTGGTATGTAAACGAGTGTCGAGTTTGATAGAACTATACCAGTACACGACAGAATCCTGAAGCTTTATTCAGTCTTAAGATAAATTGGTACTATTGCATTCAGTGGCGTAACGTTTCTAAAATAGCTTGTGTGCGAGATCGAAATGGGGGCCCCCACAAAGTGTAATTTATAATTGAACAAAATTTTTGAAACCCCTATTTTTGCTGATTAGTACACGCTGATGTAAACTTGGAAAAATATTGAAGTTACTTGTAACTCCAGGACTATATTTAAAGGGACTTAGACTTCTTCCTTTTCCTTGCCTGGTTCTTTATACCGCTCCATGGCGCTGCGACGCTCGACCTGCTAGTAGGCACATCGCCCGTTCTGGCGGTAACGTCTCAGCCTATTTCTACTGGCAGCTCTATCTTGGATCGTGTCATCGCCGAGACCAATGCGTTGTTGTTGCTTATTCTTTTCACACATCCAGGTGTTCTTCGGTCTGCCTCTGGCCTTGGGTCCATCAAGCCGAACTTCCATTGATATCGCTTTCTTTGTGGGGTTATCAGGCGGACGTCTTTCAACATGGCAATACCAATCCATTTGTCGGTACTCGAGCTTTTCTGTGATTGGTTGTTCTATAGACAAGCTACCTCTGATGTAGGTACTTTTGATATGGTCCCTTTTGGTTACACCAACTGACATGCGAGGATTCACACTACCGACAGTATATACTAAAACCCTACGATTCAATCGAGTAAGCGGGTCGAAATTATTTGTTTTCTAGTTCAAATCCAGGATTTATTTGTAGGCGGTTATTGGGGTGTGTGTAAAAACGCGATTTACACTTTACACATTTAGGTTTGTTATGAAATCTCGAATCATATTCAGACTATCGTCCTAACTTTTTACACAACTTGACAGTAGAGTAGAATCCGTATAAATGTACATTCCGAATATTTGTTGCATGACTAAAACAGTTTTTTCTTGGAACATGGGCGAAATTAACCACATTTTACCAAGCTTTCTTATAGATTTAGTCAGGGATTTTGTTTTAAATCACGTTATGAAACCGGTGAATTTTTTCCTGTTAATTGGATTTTACCTTTAGTATCAAAGCTGTTAATGGGCGAACGCATTTCTTCTGTTCATTTTATTCAGATTACAAAAATATTTCCTGAAATTATCTTAATTTTGATTCATTTTGAATAATTACTTAGAAATGTATTGTATCAATATTTAGGGAGAATAGGAGCAGACAGGGCAAGGCACCACGCCACAGATGACAAAAACAAAAATTAAATTAATATTTGCATTTAACTCAATGCTATACCTATGTGAAAAAAATGAATATTTTGTAAAACAGTCAATAGGGGCAGCCAAACGTTTTTCTCGAAATTATAAAATTAAATTTAAGTCCTCGCCATTCTTTAAAAAAAATAGGCTTATTCTGCTATCCGTTCTCATTAGAAGTGTTACAAATATTTTCCGCTATATGGCGGCTGCTGCTGATTGTCGCCAGTGTCGACAAAAAGAAGAAGAAATTTCCGTATCGAGAGCTGATAGCGTAATGTTCCCTAAGGTGGATGACCTGGTAACGAAAATGCAGTTCTTCTGCGAAACAATAAGATGTTCCTTGAAGTTCTCATATCAAACTGCTTCGAAGTACAATAAATGTTTAATTTAAGAGCACTCCTAACTTGTTCATCTGTTTTAAATCTAGCTTCAATGTTTCTATGAATAAGAAATCTAGTATTTTTTTAGTCACAGTCCAAAATTGTCCACTCCTCTTCACTACGTTAGGGGGCCCCTGTGGGTTGGGGGCCCGTGTGCGACCGAACACATGGAACACCGTACGTTACGCCACTGATTGCATTCAAGGCAGTGGCGACTGTGATGTGAAGTCAAAAAGCATACTGAATCAGATTGGAATTTCGAAATGTAAGTGCTTTCATACAAAAGATGGTATAGACGCCGATGACACACAGGGACGTGTGGCATCGGAATGTTTTATCATTACCCATGCCATGGATGCTACCTATTTCCACACACCCCACATGCTTCGTGTGTAATATAATATTGATCGACCCCAATAGCAGGAGGGAAATATCAGAGAAATGATGAGGCCATACTGCCATTGTCACGGCAAGATAAAACGCTTTTCTCGAATGTCGTAATGTGAACTCCACTTTATCCGTAGTGGTTTCGGATATTAGCTACTTGTTGTAGGTTCCGCAGATGAAACAAATTCCCGTAAATGCCTATACGCTAAGAGTGCACTTTATCCTTTTTGGCAGGAGACGAGGTCGTTTTGCTGATTCTGTGCGTATTTTTGGGCTGATACTTGTGTGGCATTGTAACTAAGCAATGTCAAAGAAGTTCATTTTATAAAGAAGATAGAATGGAAATTAGGTTTACACTTAACATCAGCACTGTTCAAAGTGATTTTTCTTCTTTTTTCCCTGGTGCTAAGGGGATACTATACGGAAAAAATACTTATTATACCCTTCGCTCTTAGAGTGATAGGGTATATTAACTTTGTCATGAATTTTGTAACGTATGGAAGGAAGCATTTCCGACCATATAACAAGTATACATATATGATCAGCATGACTTAGTGATTCGATTGGGCGATGTCCGTCCGTCTGTCCATCTGACTGTCTGTTGCAGCACGTTTTTCTCGACCGCCATGAAAGCTATAGAGCTAAAATTTTACACACAGGCTTATTTATGTTGCAGGCTGTTTGTGTATTTGAATCAACCAAATTGGATCACTGGATAATGGGGCTGCCATACAAATCTAGGCCGACCCCAATTTATGTTCTTCTAAGAAAAACTTTTTTGTTTCTGAACCTATCTTAACCAAACCTCACATAAATGATGTATTTATGTCACATAAAATATGTCAAAGTAGATGGGATCTAACAATGGAGTCATGGGGCTGCCATGCAAACTCAACTTCCAAATAAGGTTCTTCTAAGAAAATTTTTTATTTGGACACCAATGTCAACCAAACCTTATGAAAGTGTATTTCTATTGAAGTCACAAAACATGTGTAAAAATGATTGGAATCCGACCATTGAGTCATGGGGCTGCCATACAAACCCAATCCCCCAAATTTGGTTCTTTAAAGAAAAACTTTATTATTTGTCCACCAATTTCAACCAAAACTCATACAAAAGTGTTTCTGTTGATGCCACAAAACATACGTAAAAATACCGGCGTACAGAGGGCTGCGCCCGCAATACGAGGGTTTTTTAGAATTTTGATGCATAGTGAATATTTTTTGTACATATATTTTATAAGCAATAGATAAGAATTGTGCACAGCATTAGTGGAATGCTTCCTGTAAATCTATTTTTGGATTGGTCTAAATAAACGCGTTCCAGAATGAAAGGCTAGCGCCTTTCATTCTGTTCCACCTTTAATTAGACCAATCCAAAAATAGATTTACTATTTACCCAGTTTGTATAAAAGTAGGTACTCCAAGGCAAATCTACAAGCATTCCCGATTTAAGATTTCTGATGGCCTTTGAGGAAAAAGAAACTCAGGCAAACGTAAGGCCGGCTTGGCTTTATATATAAACTGAATTATTGGCTGTAAAACTACTGTTACTCTTTTTTTAATCAAGGAAAAGCAACTTATATGAAATGTCCCCTGACATAAGAGCCCATATGCAAGCTTTCCTATGAGTATTGAACAAGTATACTTTTGCAGCTATTCAGGGACACCCTGTTAACTTGGTCCTAAAAACTTCAAAAATATTTGTGGCAAACACTATTGACATTCTATGCATATCCACCAAATTTCATGTTCATTGTTTCATCAAGTTAAAAGATATGCATTGAAGAAATGCTTAAGAGGCTTACCTTGCATTGTGAAAGGCCCTTACTAAATACTAACTTGGCTATATTTCCGGTTTGGATACAGATATTCGAATGAAAATTCCAAGACATATTCCCTATGTAATTTTCTAAACATCCCTAGCAGAATTTTCATATTTGAAAACCTAAAAGGGGCTACACACGATCAAATTCAAATTTTACAAATTTACTGTTATTTACTTTTCCTTATCAAAAGTCAACAGTCTTAATATTTAACGTATATAAAGCCATACTGACTAATCTTTGTGCAAAGTTTCATATCGATACATATAACGGTTTAGAAAAACGGAGGTCGAAAAGGAAGTTTAACTTTGAACGCCAATAACTTTTTTACCGTTACTCGAAACTGGAAAATTTTAACTGATGTGAGATGTACTCGCTTAGTTCTTTGATTTAAATACCCATATGTCAATCTCCGATAAAAACTAAAAAAGTCAACTTTTTTCAAACGTTCGGGACACCCTGTTATCTTCTTCCTACCAACTCCTAAGGTATATGTGCAAAAGACTGTAACCATTCTACACATTCGTACCAAATTTCATGACAATCGATTAAGCCGTTCGCGAGTTATTTAGTGAACAGACGGACGGACAGACGGTCAGACGGACAGACGGACGGACAGACAAAATCGATTTCATAAGGGTTTTTTGAAAAAAAATTTTCTAAAATACCCTAAAAATGGATGGAAAGAAGCCTCGGAATCATGGAGCTGTCCTACAAACCCTCCTCCCCCCAATTTGGTTCTAATGTGAAACATTTTTTGCTAAACCAATTTCACCAAACCTTTTATTAATGTGTCTTTATCCAAAAAACAAAAACAAATAGAATTGTACTATGGGACCATGCCCCTGCTTCCCCCCAATTCAGTTTTCTAAGATATTTTTTTTTTTATTTGCCCAATTATTCCAAGCATGCCTCACTCAAATTTGTTTTATCGGCGCCACGGAACTTATGTGAAAACGAAAGTAAAAGAATGGAAGGGGAGGATTAAACACAAGTCATAGGTTCGCCCGAAAAAACTATAAGCCCGAAATTAGCCTATGTCTCGTATATTATGTACATACACGCCTTTTCTCTTTATTACACAAAAAATATATATATCATCGTTACTCATAACGATTCTGTGATTGATAATTATGCCAAATATATTTTTAATTAATCGCTCTTTAAAAATGATGAAATAAAAATCCATTAATCCCATGTCAAGATGTTGATTGAATTTTGCACAATAAGGAAGAATGGCTTGAAAGCATGCCCCTAATTTAGCGGGCATGGTAGAAAAATTCATAACAAGATGTGTCCTAAGGGCCGATTACTTGTATGTACATCTTATCTAGTACCCATCGGCTGGTTAGTATTATGGTATAGATGACGCACCATGATTTCTTCTAGTTTGTAGAGTCATTACGAAATTTCATACGATGGCGAACCAAAGCAAAATATGGCGCAACTATGCAAGGCAAACAGAAATTCAATTCAATAGAAGAAATGGTGTGCGTCGTGTCTATACGACAAGACTAAACAGCCGAACGGGCACTAAAAAATTTGTTCCAGTAAGTAATCGGCCCTAAGTGTAAGTATAAAGAAAGGTGTATTGTCAAACAGAAACAATCGTCGACTAAATGATTTTTTTTTTAACTCGTGTCTTGGTTATTAATTAAGATGGAGAAAAATCATTTACTCAAAAATTGTTGTTGTCAATAACAAAAACACAAACAATAAAATCGGCTTAAAGTTTGAGATTCGCTGGCGCTGAAATGCCCCCAATAAATAGTAAAGTGGTGAAACATCTTTTGTTAAAAAAAAAACTATTTCATTTAAACACTTGAATTTGGTGGTGGTCAGTAGAAATTCAATTTCAAATCTGAAATCTTTGATATTTATTTAGGCGTTGTACAAGCTAAAAATTCGTCATATAGCAATTTTTACTGACCATTACCGTTATAGAGATATTCCCTAAAAACTGGAAAGTCAGATGGTGCCCATCGATGCGGACTTTTGGCATTTTGTTTACAGCCACAGAAGCTACAAATTTGTCAGAGACGATTTTACACACGAAACCCCTAAGGCCGCGCACACATTGTCAATCCATGGATTGCAATCCCGTTTTTCTAAGGAAGTACTTTTAAGAGTGCACGTATGACAGAGAAATTCAGCCATTTTTTGCAAACTGCTGGGCGACGAACTCGCGATACAAATTTTTTTAGTGTGAGTTACCATATTGCCGTTATGGAGATATACCTACATAAAAACCTGTTTTAAGGGTCTGTCACTTCTGTAGCACCGCTAGCGCCACTCGTACAAACGGACTAGTTTAGGACCTCGAAAGGAAAATCAAAAAGCAAAAATCTAGCTTGCCCCTACTTTCCCTGAAGTAAAATGCTAAAATTCCCTGGGGTAACAGAAAAATGTCATTCTGATCCTCTAACTGCAAATTTTGCGGATCAGAAATAATCTTCGGTTGCTTTCGTTAACATATTCCACAAACGAAATGAACCGGAGATTAATTCTGATCCGCAAAATGGTAGTTAGGGGATCAGAATGGCATACATGTTTGCGGAACATACGCAACTGTTCCATTCCGTAGCGCCACCCAATGGCTGCATTCAGCGAACGAAATTCATTGGAAAAATATTGAAAAATACGCTATTAGAATTTACCCGCCACCGAACCCTTTGTCTGCTGAATAGTAAAAATAATTTATATTAGTATAGTACAATTGGTTCAAAATAGCCACAAACCCAAACATCCAAAAGAAAAATAATTTTTTGATACCAAATTGTCGAATACACTGCCCAATATACACAGTAAAAAGTTACACCAATTTGCGCCATGGGTTAAGTATGGTGAGGGGGTGGCAAAGGGGTGAAAATTCAGTTTTTTGCAAATATCTGGAAAACTATGAGTTTAACCTTAAAATGTCCTGAGGACGAAACAAATTACCCAAACTTACCTTTGTAATGATATACGTATAACACTCTAGACATTTTCTCAGAAAATTATCCCCTAGACCCAAAAGTATTAGGTATAGTGAATTTACAATCTTTGATGGCCAAATTTAAAATTTGGCACTGTAACTCATGTTAGAACAGACTTAGTGTCATAAGATCTGATAATGTTTCGCGTATTCGCCGCACGCGAAATGGGGATATGTTGTTCCAACTATGTACACGCGGAGGTAACCTGGTTGATTGGTACAAAGCCACAATAACAAAACTGTTAGGAATTAAACCGGCCGGTATAAAAACATTCAGGCATGAGATGTGGCTGGAAGTCCTGGACCTTGACGAGGTAACTACAAGGAAGGACATCTGTGAGGCTTTCCAAGCGCGAATGTAGATAAGCTTGGAAATCGACGCGGTAAAATCACTGCGGAAGGCCTACGGCGGCACCCAGATCGCAGTCATAAACATGCCCACAAAGGAGGCTAACAAGGCAATGGAACGAGGCAAGCTGAAGCTAGGGTGGGCTAACTGTCGCATAAGCCCTCATTTGGTCCCGAACAGATGCCACAGGTATTTTGCTTTTGCACCAGCAAACACGATAGGTCAAGAACTTGCTTTAAATGTGTCAAAGAATGTCACAAGGCAGCCTCTTGTGATGCCGAGCCCCAGTGTTTATTGGGCAAGGAGGCAGAGAGAAAAAACTGCAACCATCAAACGGGAGGGACTAAATGTCCTTTCTGTCGGGAAGCACTCAGGTAAATCACTGTATGAAGTTGTTGCAGTTAAATCTAAACCACTGTCGGGCAGCACAGGATCTGTTGCTGCAAATGATGAAGGAGAAGACCATCGACGTCGCTATCATATGTGACCAGTACAAGAATTTGGGGGGATCAATTTGGGTTGCAGATAAGGAAAACCAAGTGGCCATCTGGACGTGCGGTGACTATCCTTTCCAGCAAGGAATGGCGGGCAATTTGTTGATACTTGAAGTGTACGCTTTGGTGCAAACTTTTGAACATACATTCAGAAGAATACAATTAACTATTATAATGACGTTCATGTGATAAATTTTATTTTTACATTTTAAATAGAGTTTAGAAATGAAAAAATGTGAAATTTGTTAGAATTTTTATTTATTTATATATTTATTTAACCAAAACAAGGTAGATTTACATACATAAGGATTTGGTAACCCAAATATTCTTAAATTCCTTAGCACGTCTTTTTATGAAGCCAAGTTGTTTATTGGCTGTTGATAGTACCATATCGTATTGCAGATTAAAGCGCAATTTGTTTTCAAGTATAACACCAATAGGCCAGTCAATTACCGATTTTAGGTCGCAAAAAATTGCTCGGGTCTGGTTTTTTGGGATATTGTTAGGATAGATACCAGAAGTGTACCACTAAGTTTGCAACTTCGAAAAACCTGTGCTAACCCCGTGACCCTCAAAAAACCTCAAAATTTTCGGACTTTTTTCATATTTTTGTTTGTAATTTCTAAAAGGTGCTTCCTACAAGTAAGTCGTCCACTGCACTTTTAAAGCTAAAAAATCTTCTTTAATTCGAGTGTAACTCCAGCTTTGTAGGTGCATAGGATCCCAAGATACAGCACTTTAAAAAATGTGCTTTTTTTGTAAAAAAAGTCCGAAATTGTATTTTAGGAGGTTTGTATGACAGCCCTATGACGTAATGTTCCGATTCCATCCATTCCTAGATATGTTTTGAGGCTTTACTAGGAACAAATTTGGGTATGAGGTTTGGTTAAGATTGGTTCATAAAGAAAAAAGTTTTTCTTAGAAGAACCTGATTATCAGGGGTTGGTTTGTATGACAGCCCTATGATCTAGTGTTCCGATTTCATCCGTTTCTAGATATGTTTTGAAGCTTTACTAAAAAATACATTTGGCGGAAGGGTGGTTAAGATTGGTCCATAAAGAAAAAAGTTTTTCTTAGAAGAACCTAATTTCCAGAGGTTGGTTTGTATGACAGTCCTATAACGTAGTGTTCCGATTTCATCCGTACCTAGATATTTTTTTAGGCCTAGCCAGCAACATACTTGGGTGAAGTTTGGTTAATATTGGTACATAAAGAAAAAAGTTTTTCTTAGAAGAACCTTTTTTTAGGGGCAGCTCTATGACCCCATGGTCTGATTCCATTCGTTCCGACATATATACAGCTAAGAAACTGGTTTATAACTTCATGTCACATGACTTTCTCTGTAAAATGCGCATTTAAGCCGATATTCAGCTCGGAACATGACTGAAATTACAATTTCGAACTTGAAAAAAAAAAAAAATGTTTAAAGTGCTGTATCTTGGGATCCTTTACGCCTACAAAGCTGGGGTTACACTCAAATTAAAGAAGATTTTCTTAGCTTTAACAGTATAGTGGACAACTTCCTTGTAGGAGGCACCTTTTAGAATTTACAAACAAAAATATTAAAAAAGTCCGAAAATTTTGAGGTTTTTTGAGGGTCATGGGGTTAGCACAGGTTTTTCGAAGTTGCAAACTTGGTGGTACACTTCTGGTATCTATCCTGAGAATATCCCAAAAAACCAGAGCCGAGCAATTTTTTGCGACCTAACGCCTTATTTTTCGGTTTATTGACTGGCCTACAAGGTCTTTGATATGGTCAACTCTCTTCAATTCGGCGTTATTAAGATGGTAGGAACTAGATAAAACTGTACTCTTACGTGAAAAACTCATCACCTGACACTTACTGACGTTCAGGTGTGGATTATTTTGATTGCACCAGTTTTCGAGTGACTGAAGTTTCAGCCTCAGAAATTCTATGTCAGAGTGGACTTTAATGGTGTGGTACAACTTCAAATCGTCGGCGTAGAGAAGATGAGGAATATCCCACAATACCTGTGACAGATCAGAAATGAAAATATTGAAAAGGAGTGGGCCTAAGTGACTGCCTTGTGGGTTGTGGTACACCAGAAGAAACAGATACACTTTTGGAAATACAACCCTGAAATTTAACAAACTGAGTCCGTTAAAGAAGGTATGAGTGGAGCCATCTGAGGAGTGATCCACTTATTCCAAAATTACGTAATTTTGTAATTAAAATTTGGTGATCAACCTTGCTAAAATCAGTGTAAACAGCATCCACTTGATTGCCTTTCTCCATTTCACAGAGGATATCAGAAACTAGGATTATAACATTGGTCGAAGTAGATCTGCTTTTCCGAAAACCGTGTTGTTGCTCATTAAGAAGTGGTTCAATCATAATGGTGAGTTTGTCACACACCAATTTTTCCAATAGTTTAGGGATAGCTGATAGAATTGTGATGCCTCGATAATTTTCCACTAACCTTTTATCGCCACTTTCATGGATAGGAGTGAGATGTGAGTATTTCCAATATAATGGGAAGACGCCAGTTTGGCGTGAATTGTTGAAGAGTATATGCAGGGGCACGAGCAACTGTTCTGAACATTGTTGCAAAAAATAAGGTGTTATTAAGTCAGGTCCAGATCCTTTATCACCACTTAGCTGTTGGATAGCTATGCTATATCTATTTCTTGCTGTGAAATTTCTGTTTTAGTTGAAATAGGCGGTAGGTTGCTATCAATGAAAAACTGAGGAATTCGGAGTCTTCGAAGTGCTGAAACTGTTCTGGAAATGGTCTGCGAAAAAGTTGCAAATTTCTTGGGGGGAAGATGAAATAACAGTACCATTGGTCATAGAAGCCGGAAAACCTGATGTCTTACGTTTTATGTTGACAAAATGGGGGGGGGGGGGGGTACGTAAGACACTTCAATGAAGAGGTAGTGATTATCTAATGGTATTTTGACTAAAGTGTGTTCGAATGCATTACTGGGATTTGTTGGAACTATTTCACTTGAAAAGTAGTTATGAATAGCAATAAGGACACCTCCACCCCTAGAATTGCCAGTATAATTGTAGTTTCGATCACATCTGTATATAGTCCAGCTAGAATCAAGGATTTCTTCATTTTTGAAAGAATCATTTAGCCAGGTTTTGGAAATTACAAGTACATAATTAATTACAGGACTTAGCATCGAGGAAGAGTGTACTAATTTTACCTCTTATGTCACTACAATTATGGTATATGAATCTAGGAATAATTGGGGGCGGTTTTTCGTTAGGAGTAAAATTTCTTATGGTCTTGTCTTTTTTGTAAACGAGAAATGTGTTTTGCGCTTACGAAAGAGCGGTATGCTTCAAGGTCACGTTTTACTTGATCTTGACTCATACCTAGTTCTTCATGGTAACGGTTGAAAAAAGCGCGTAGGGACTTAATGTCAGTAGGAAGACCTTCCTGCGGAATCAGGACTTTAAGATTGGTTTTGGTTTCCCCATCAATGCAGGGCAGGTAAACTCATGAGCGTCATGCATATAGGCAAGGAACAGACGGACATTTTCATAAATTGTATGATCTAGATCTAGATAATAAATACCGGCAATCCAAATCATCCGAAGAATTTTTAGTGAGTTTGACCACAGGCGAGACAAGAGGATCAAGAAATGCTGGGGTGGTGCGCTGATTGACAGTGTCGTTGGGAATATGTATCGAACCAGACGCAGAAGGTAAATGAGGATCACCACGGACAAAGTTTTTATATTTTTGAGTATCCATATTTTCCCGTGATTCCAGTGGTTTCTAAATACTATCCAAATGTTTCGCAGGAGATATTGTAAGTCTAGGGACAGTTGTGTGCATGGGCGTAGCCAGGATTTCGGTCAGAGGGGGGCAAGCCCGAAATTTTTTCAATATCATGATTTTCTTAGGAGTTGAAATTTTCGATCGCGAAAATATTGTTAGGCAAATTTTGGAGCCAAATTTTAAGAAAGGACAGTCGAGAATGATTTTATACAGCGAAAACGAAAAATTGGCCCTGCACGTGTTTAAACTTTTACTGGTAATTCTGATTACTTTCAAGTGGCCTCCAATTTCCATTTTTAGACCGTAGCTCCACAGTAAAAAGTTTATTGAATTTCCCACACAAAGTGTAGTAAAAATTACTACAAAAAAAAGCTAAAGAAAAATTTGAAATTTAATCTTACACATTTCTTTAGCAAAAGGTTAAAATAAATGAAAACTATTAAATTTTAAATAAAATGTTGTGAAATC
Source organism: Microchrysa polita (assembly GCA_949715475.1). Classification (NCBI taxonomy): domain Eukaryota; kingdom Metazoa; phylum Arthropoda; class Insecta; order Diptera; family Stratiomyidae; genus Microchrysa; species Microchrysa polita. The sequence goes on from OX454421.1 coordinate 50,979,047, forward strand.
ACATTGCTACTGTAATTTTACAAACAATAAATGTAAAATTAAATCAAGTGAATGTGATTTTTCATCATTTAATGTAAAATTAATTCAAATGAATGTAATTTTTCATCATTTCATTTTCACATTTCGTAAATCTTGTCGATAGTATTCTGCTACGCTGTGTGGCGCACTTGGTTGAGTCGCTAGTAATCTAGAGGTCCGTAGATCGAATCTCGGCGTGGTCCAAAATTTTCGAACATGTGAGGATAGGAAATATTTAGTGCTTGCAACATTATATACACTCCGTACCTAACGTTGCCTCGAAATTGCCTATAAACGGCTGAGTTAACGTTAAGTTAATTTTAAATAAAAAATTTAATTTTACACATGGGTATGGGACTTGTTTCCCTCTATGAATTTAAAATTAAATCTTTGTTGGAAATGGGTTAAATATATTGATGTAATTTTAAATGCTTTATTTAACGTAAATTTCGTGTTGTAAATTTACAACTCTGAAAGTTGGCAACCAATTGCCTACTCTGAAAGCTGTAAAAATTTAAAACCGTGTCGTCTATATTCAGTGCTATTTTTGTCTTGGGACTGCATGTTCCCCTTGCGATTTAAAAGAAATAGACTAAGAGATCAGTTTGTGTCGTCTGTCACTGTTTTTCTTCTGACCAAAATTTATAAATCTTTTTGACATGTATATGTCATGGCGGAGGCTACCTGAGAAATACTGGGTGTCGTTCCGTGAAAAAGCGTCAAGAAAAATTGTAACGAAAACGTTTAACGCTTAAAATCGACCTTCCCGTAGTTCGATCTTCACCAAATTTGGTATACATTATCCTTTGATCGATCTGACTCAGAATCGCTGCTGCTGATGCGCCTAATCTATTTCAATTATAAGGAAACTGAGAATGAGCATTATGGTTGCCGTTCGAAAGTCGACATTTGGGGTACTGTATGTAATCGGTTTGAAAGGATTTTCGGGCTTCTGGAGTGACAAGATAACGGCTGATGTGGATTATTTTGTAAGCAATAACGTAGCCATATACATGATCTAAGATTTTTCCCCTAACGGAAAACTTCTTGGAGTTTTTTGATAGAAATACGGTTTAAGGCTTTGATAAGATTTCGTCCAAATTTAACAAAATATTAACTGCGGCTAAATTTAGCTACAAAATGAATCTTGATCAAATAACTTGAAAGACACGGAAATTCTTTACACTTTTGTCACTAAAATCCCTTTCAGATGGAATGAAGTTAAATTCCACTACCTTCGCGGAGAGACCTTCGTGTGACAGTTAAAATTGTGTTCTGCAGCTCAGAAGCCATGAAATGAAAATATGGGACTCTCGCAAAAAAAAGAGAGCCTCCCTAAGGGAAAGATTTCTATTTCTGATCTAATTACGTTATCGATTCATGATGCCCACATGTAGGTATCCCAGTCCCAAATACAGTAAAACTTCGTTATAACGCTCCCGGATATAACGCTTTCCCGGCTATAACGCTCTTTTTTCTCGGTCCCGGCCCCATTAGCATTAATTACAGGGAATTTCGATTCGTTATAACGTTACTATTTCCCGGTTATAACGCTCTTTTCCCAGTCTTATTTTCTTAAAACAATTTATATTGACGAATTCATTGAGCACGTAGTCTATCTTTACATTGTAATAATCACAAATAAAACCATGATGCGCAAGTTGTTCCGTTAATTCACATCAAGGTCAAATTTCCTGGAAAAGTAAAAGACATAACAGCAACTGAAGATATCGTAATTGCATCAGCATCCGTCAACACCGAAGAGAACAAGAAAGAGGCGTCAAGCATGCCAAAAACATATGCAGTCTAGTTGCAATAAAGAAGATTCGATCAATTTTTGCCTATAGCATGGACATAGAGGAAGGATCTTACAATAAATTGAAAACCTCAGTATTACTGAAGTCTGTTGACAATTCATTCCGTCTAAAACAAAAACAAATATTTTTTTTTTTTTTTTAAACCAGTAATCAATTGACTGCCATTTCCTTACCATTTCATGCCATGTATCAATGGAATAATACATTTAGTCACCTAAAAGGTATATTTCTAAGGCTTCCCGGCTATAGCGTTTTCCCGATTATAACGCTTTTTTGGCTTAGACCCCAGAAGAGCGTTATAACGAAGTTTTACTGTATTAAGGGCCAGAAAACTACAAATATTTTAGTTTTTTACACTACAGTCTACGCAGCAGAAAATTTTGCGTGGTGCCTGGAATCAAACTCGCATTTTTACGCTTTCAAGCATTGTAAAGTCCAGCGATTTTTGTCGGTAAGAATTTTTTTTTACCATAATCATCGGTCAGGGAGGGGCAACCGCCCTCCCTGCCCCCCTCTGGCTACGACCATGGTTGTGTGGGAGGCGGAGTTGGAGGGTTTAGGAGGTGTGTCTAAAGTATGGGATGAGTTAGGGATATTGGGTGCAACTTTTTGAGTTTTTTTTTCTATGTATTTTACATTAGATACAGGCTTAGGTGATATATGTATTTTGGTTTTTATTTGTGATTTTCTAGTCCTAGTTGAATGTTGCTTCGAAGTTTTCTTACGCCATAAGGTAAACCGCAATCCTTTCCAGATGTAGGCACTGCCTCCGTTTGGGTCGTGCATCCGAAACAGCCAACTGTAACGTGAGGGTACTGATAATTTAAATGATTTACCTGATTTGTTTGAGCCGTAACGCAGGTTAATTAACTGACACTCGCAATCTTCAATCAGGAAACTGTTTTTCAGTAGTTCACATAGCCAACGTCGATCCGAGGATTGTGGACCGCCTTTCACGAAGAATGAAGTTCGAGCTGCGTCGTTGTTGAATCTTGATCTCGTCGGGTGGAGTTATTACGTACTTCAATCCTTTTAAGCCTTTGGTCCCATTCATCTCGTGACCAAAAAGTACCAAATCGTGAAATTGGCCGATCGGGACCTGGTTGGATATTTGGAGACTCAGTTGGGTCACTATCGGAAGGTGTTGCATTGACTGGTTCGGTTACAGTAGAGGAAGTTTTTCCAGGACTGTGGTTCGCGTTTTTCGGAGGTTCCATCACTGCAGGGCTCATTGCTGAAGTTATGATTATATTAAGGCAGCGTTCAAGACTTTCAATTTTGTCGTAAAGTTTGGCAAAAAATGCTGTCTTGAGGTCTATATTATGGCTGCTGTTGTTCATAACAGTGGATTCGGCAGGTATTTTATTATAGCTAGCAATATCTGTGATTTTTTTTATCGAGGCCAGAGATGCATTTTCGATGTTTCTGATGTCAGTGTTGTTAGAAATGATATTCACTAACCCATCGAAACACGTCGCCATCTCCGAAAAACTATCACCGCTAGCTTTTGTTTGAGAAAGATGTTTAGCCACAATATCATCTTAGCCTGCGTTGAAATTATCAATGCGGTCCTCGATCTTAAGGAACATGGCTCGTAGTGAGGATTCCGCATTTAGGCAATCTGAGCATATAAAGTGTTCAGCGAGGTATGGAGAATACCAGTCTCTCGGTGCATCTATACATGTACCGTGGAGTCTCCGCTGGTACAAACCTTTACACACCACACTCTTAAATTTGTTGTCGTAGGCAGGCGGTGCAAGTTGCTGAAGAGCATTTATGGTTCATTTTGGTGGACAACAATTGATTGACGACACAACAAAAATTATTAAGTACAAGTTAAAGGGGACACTGTAAATATGCACAAAGTTAATGTTAGCACAAACCGAAAGTTTCAGTACACAGCACAAAACACGTATGAGTTTAAAGGTAAATGGGCCACTTTTTGCACAAAGTCAGGTAACGGGTAACACAAATTAAAAGGTAACTGGTGAGTCAGCTGATAAAAACCTTATTTAAAAATGAAAAGAAATTCAGACAGAGAATGGAAAGCACGTCCACACTCTATGACGGCTGAATTGTATGGGGGGTACGCTTGGTTTTGATTGGATGGTAATAATTTTTGGTGGGGAGCTTGGACTAGGCACCCTACCAAATTTGATCTGCCTGGCTCAACTTGAAAAGATGCTAGAGACATCATTTTATTCTAGCTTCGTTATTTCTAACAGTTTTAAGGCCTTAAGTGCAGAAAACAAGGTTTAATTTTGCATTGATTTTCATATAATTTGAATAATTTTTACCAAATTGCATTTCTTTAGGGGCAGTTTGAATTGAATTGAATTGAAATCGAGCTAAAATTAACCCTAGTTTTCTGCACTTAAGGCATTAAAACTGGTAGAAATAATGAAGCTATAATAAAATGAAATAAGAAGAAAATGATCGTTAGTCTATGCGCCAATTTTTAAAAGACTCGTACAAGCACCTCTCCTTGGCAGAAGTTGGGGAAAATTGAGATGGAAAAGCATATTGTTTTTGGATCAAATCACAAAAATTTTACTTTTAAGTTCTGTAAAAACTAAACCTCTTATTCGATATTAGTGCTGTTAGTTTTATTTTTTAGGTAAATTTCTTCGCTGTAATAATCATTATTTTCTTATTCTGGCTAGTCTAGCTTTTGAGATATTGATGTTTTAGTCGTAGAAGAAAATATTTTTTTCAAAAATCTTCAAAAGCCTGTGGCAGCTAAAGGATTAAGCTAGGGGGGTATGTTCCGTACAAATTTTTTGATGGAAATCACATCAGGAATCACAATCCAGTGCGTTTATGCGGCAGTTTCCGGACACCCTATATACATATGCAATGAGAATCGAATTGGAGTAAAACGTTTCTGCTACATTTTTCGTTCGCTGAAAGCAGCCAATATATTGCGATGTGTCGAGACTATACGTCAACCCAAATTGTATTTCCGTACTTGGCACCAGATGGCGCTAGTGTCGCTAGCGAGAATAGGGTTGGCCGATAAGACAACAACAACGACTTTCTGGAAGTTTCCGGAAAGTGCGACACCGAAGTTTCTGGAACAGTGGAAACGAGTATATAAGGGCGTCGACGAGTCAGTATAGCTTTACTTGTGAATTATGTCGGATCAATAACTAGTCAGTAATTAGTGAAATTGTAAATCGTGTATATGGCCGTGTGTGTTGTAATAAATAGTGTTACAGTAAAGCGAGTGTTATTCATTATCGTGTACTCGAAAATCTATCGATCCCACTGGAACGTCTAGAATAGACGAGAAAAATATAACAATTGGTGTCAGAAGTGGGATTTTCAAGTACTCTGTAGTGTGACTCGTGCGCGGAATATAGACGTGAAACTGCGTTTGTCGAGTGAACATTCGAGGAGGCGACGTGAATTTTCGGGATAGTTCGCGACGGAAAATTCTAGAAAGTAAACGCAATCGTGTTGGACTAGTGTGACGAGATCCGGTAAACGTGAAATTGCGTGCGTTAGTGAACATTCGAGAACTCGACGAGAATTTTCGGGAAAGTTCGTGACGGAAAGTTCTAGAAAGTGAACTTACGAACTTCGGGTCGGACTATTGTGGACAGAAAAACTTCTCGAAAGTGAATTAGTGCCGTAACGTGTAGAATCCGAAAACAATCTAGAAAGTTAGATTCGTGTAAAATTGAACTGTGGACAGTTTATAGTCAAGAAACAAAATGCCGCATAATATCTCGCAACTAACAACGGCCGAATTGAAGCGTGAGCTGTCGAAACGCAATTTGTCGACATCGGGAAACAAAAGCGCGTTGCTTGCTCGGCTAATGGACGCACTGAGAGATGAAGGACAGGATCCCGATGCGGTAGAGTTTCGGGAAGAGCAAGACCCTAGTGAGCCCAGTGCAGAAGAAGCCACAGACCCAATGATGCAGTTGCTGAGAGCTATGGCGGAGCTGAACCAGAGAGCAGCAATGAACGGTGGGTGAAGTCAGAGGAGGCACTCATCACATTAAATGAACGATCAGCCAAGATGGAGGAATCGATAAAGTCCAAACTGAAGGAACAGAATGAGCGGTCGGTGAAGTCTGAAGAGGCTCTCATCGCATTAACTGGCCGATCAGCCAAGTCTGACGAGGCACTGAGCAAAATAGAGGAATCGATAAAATCTGAACTGCAGGCTACCAAGAACAGCCTCGAGGAACAATTTGAAAACCAGAAAGCAGAATTTCTGAATATAATCGACGAGAAGTCTCGAGAAAATTCGGAGAAAATTAGGACGGTGACCGAAGAGACGCAGAAGTTTAAGAGTGACCTGTCCGAAGAAGTCCAGATGTTAAAGAACGATCTAGAACAGTGATTTCCAAACTGTGGGGCGCACCCCCCTAGGGAGGCGTGACGGTTTGGGAAGGGAGGCGTGAGTAGAACTTATATATCGCTGTTACAATGAATTTATTTTAAAAATAGCTAAGAGCCTCTGGCCAAAAGACCGCTGAAAATATTTTAGGCCGAAATCACTTGATTTTGACGTGTAGGCTTGTGCAGAAAAATTTTTTTCTATTGATTCGAACTTCCAACGAAACTCACGATGCGTACTTTTCGAAAATGTCCAGAAGTTCCAAACTTTGCCTCCACTGGCTCCACTAACAAAGAATTGTGCTTTTTCTATGCATGATTGGGATGACAATTTTTGTGGTTACGTTATCATACGAGTACATATTTGGATTATAAACGAGGTAAATCTGTGCATTGGACTTGGTCAAAATTATATTACAACCAAATTAATCCAGAATTGTGTCCAAAATCAGTGAGTGTCTTCGCTGTGATATGTAGTCTTATGTATCTCAGTGTCTTCATATTTTGACAGCTTTGAGAATTTATAAACAAAATAAAGCAATAAGCAAAAAAAAAAAAGCAATATTTAACACTAGAAGGGTCAGGAATTCTATATACCTAAAAGGGTCACAGCCGTCAATTTGACGGCAAGGTGTTTACAGCTGAAATGGTACTTATTTAAATATAAAATGCTTATGTAAATAAAGACATAAGACATTATCTTTCTTTTAATTAGAAATTAATGTATTTCTGAATATTTTTTTTAGTGAAATTTGTTAAAATATTTATTTTTTTTAAGTATGACTAATAGCACATTTTTCTCAAACAGCCTTTTACAGATGGTAAAAAAGTAATAGTTCAATTCGTTTCCAGTCGTCCTGAAATGCATATTTACACTGATATCCCCCGGTGATCCTTTTCGCTTGTTGCTTTAGCTCTGGCCAGTTATACAGGGCGTAGGCCTTTAGTAATAAAAACAAACCGCCCAGTAGCCAATAGCGTTTACCCCGAGTGCTTCTCAGACCGAAACCTATTCTGTATTTGGTAAAACTATTTATATTTGAATTTGTGACATCTACTTTTCAGACCACTGTGTAGGTTGGAGTATGAAAGGTGAAAGAGTCAGTGTTACTTCTAGCGACATACCCGATGATTGTAAGGTAATCGCAGTCAACAACTCAAGTTCGAACCGTTTTTATTGTACGGAGCTGTGATTCGATCATGAAGAGGGAGACAACTTCGGACAGCTAAATTAGGATCGCTTTGCAAACCTCGCAAGGGTTGCTCGGAAGGATGTCCACTAAATATATGAATTCCACTCGTTCGGTAGGACTGACAAATGTTCAGTTTGTGGTCAATGGTCATATAGCTGTCTCATCACAAAAAGAGATTGCAAGCGTCATGGATTTGGTATTGAAACTCTACACATGCCACGGAACGATGTGCTACTTTCCAAAAGCGACTACGATGCCCAGCAAAAATTCAGAACTAAGTGGATTATACATAATAGCAGGGCTGATCGTGGCGCTACTTTCATATGATGTAGTCTTATATCTTTGTAGTGGATTTCTGGACATGGAGTTTTCAATGTATTTTAGAGTATCTTAGTATTTTATTTTACTTTAGTTACTCACTGCCTACCAGTTACTTCAGCATAAGTGCCATCAATTTTGCTGGTGCCCGTTAGATCGTTGTCTTGAACGCTTCAAGAAATCCTGTTCTATCTCGACATTACTCTTTATCCCTGGCGTGCATTAATTTTGAGAAATGTATCAGTACTGACGCAACGTACTCTTTATTGCATTACAACAGATCATAACTGGGCAAACAAGCACGCCAAGGACCATGAAAATGACTAAGACCGTACCCCGGGCTAGTGAACTCAAGCGCTGGAAAAGCGCACAATACTACAAAAAGTTCAAGTGGGATACCTATATTAACGATTATTTTCTTTTACGAGCGCTCTAACTACAATCACAAATTTTTAACGACGGATTTATGGATTTTTTGCGCTGATAACCCTTAACCGTCAATTTGACGGTTCTGACCCTAATAGGTATAACAAGAAATATCTCCCAAACTAAAATTTTTTATTTTCATTTCTATTCAAATATATGATCAAATACATATTTTAGGAAAAGTCAATAAATATGAAAGCTGAAAGCATCGTAGTTTAGAAGATATAGATGATTTAAATCACAAAACCGTCAAATTGACGGCCCTGACCCTTCTAGTGTTAAAATAGACAATATGTTGATGACGGAAATAGAAAAGTGTCCACATCTGTTTTCGGGTTTCGGCCAAATTTTCTCGGGTGGCGACAGTCCCACCAGACTTTGCAAAGGGGGGCGTGAACTGAAAAAGATTGGGAACCACTGATCTAGAATGGTTGAAAACAACGAACGTCAACCAACACCCGCAGAATGCAGTAGTAGCACCGCCGTCTATATATTAAGGCCGCAATGTAGACTCGTAAACGTCAAATCCGCAGATTAAATTGCATTGCATTGTTGTTGCTTCTCATGACATTGTTGTTGTTTGCCCGTGTCCGACCAACAATCTAATACGGATCCATGACGTCATTGTACAGCTGAGTTGCGGCTATGATATATCTAGATGGCGTTGGTAGTAGTCGGAAATATCCAGAAGTCGAATAGCGACCGCGAAACATCGAGAAAAAGTGAAGTATTTAATACTGACTTGAATATCAAAAGTCTAAAAGCGCCGAATATCGACGGACAAATGTCTTGGAACATCTACAAGACACAATTTGAGCCTGCTGCGATGGTAAATGGTTGGTCGGACAGTGAGCGTGCCACGGCTCTTGCTCTAGCATTGAGAGGACCTGCTGCTGAAATCCTGCAATCGATTCCAGCTTCACTGCAGATCTTATGTGGAGCTTGTGAAAGCGTTGGATGGGCGATACGGTGACGAGCACATGAAGCAAATTTATCGATCACAGCTTCGTAGCCGGACACAGAAGCCAGGAGAAATTCTTCAGCAATTGGTGCAAGATATTGAACGGCTGGCTCTTTTGTCAGACCCGACCTCGGAGCCAGAATATCGGAACGAAACAGCAGTCGATGTGTTCGCTACAGCTCTCCTGGACGCTGAACTTCAACAGGCGTTACGGCTAGCTGACAAGGGGATGGTCAAGGACGCTCTAGCATACAGTCTGACATTTGAAGCTGCGAAGCAAGCCGCCCGTAACTGTGTGCGAGTCCGAGAGGCGGTGGATCATTGTGTCTGTCAGCAAATGGAGGCATCAAGGCAAGTCATCAACAGAGATGCAATTCGGTGTTAGAACTGCGGTGAAAAGGTTCATGTCCGAAGGAATTGTCAACAGCCGAGGAAGAACAGAACATTCCGCAAAAAGTATGCACAGCAAAAGAGAAAAACGAGTTGGCAAAGAGCGAACCGAGTTCGAGAAGTAACGAATGATTACGTTTGTCGGAGAATCGATGTATCGAGACGAGTTGTTATCAGAGTTTCGATTCGATGCTGGAAATGCGGCGAACAAGGGCATGTGCGAAGCGCCTGTGTACAGCTGAGGAAGGCAGGCACATTCTGCAAGAAGGTCACAAACGGAGGTTCAAGTCGATGCTGGAAATGCGGTGAACACGGGCACGTGAGAAGTAACTATGAACAGCTGAGGAAGGCAGGCACACTCTGCAAGAAGGTTGTCAACGGCGATTTAATTCGGTGCTGGAATTGCCGTGAAAATGGTCATCTGCAAGGGAACTGTCGTATGCTGAGAAAAGCAGGAACATCCTGTAGGAGATGCGTGCAGCGAACGAGAAGAATGAGTTGGCGAAGTGCGAAACAACCTGCTCCCGTTGTCTGTGAATCGGGAAACAAACGATTCTACTGGGTGGACGCTCGAGGTAATGTTGAGGAGTGGTGCCGCCGGTGTACGAGTTGTGCAGCTGTTAAAGGACGAGCATCGGAAGCCGAGAGCGAAAATGAAGATCATACATTTGGATCGACTGGCACCCTATCGAAGCGACGATACGGAGGAGACCGAAGCGTGTTCTGTTCGGGACGAAAAGTTTTAAGGAGGGGGTAATGTGATGTGTCTACACTATACGTCAACCCAAATTGTATTTCCGTACTTGGCACCAGATGGCGCTAGTGTCGCTAGCGAGAATAGGGTTGGCCGATAAGACAACAACAATGACTTTCTGGAAGTTTCCGGAAAGTGTGTCACCGAAGTTTCTGGAACAGTGGAAACGAGTATATAAGGGCGTCGACTAGTGTCGACGAGTCAGAATAGTTTTTCTTGTGAATTATGTCGGATCAATAACTAGTCAGTAATTAGTGAAATTGTAAATCGTGTATATATCCGTGTGTGTTGTAATAAATAGTGTTACAGTAAAGCGAGTGTTATTCATTATTGTGTACGCGAAAATCTATCGAACCCACTGGAACGTCTATAGAATAGACAAGAAAAATATAACAATATTTTGACTATGTTATCGAACGGTTATTTTTGATTTTGAGGAATGTGTAGTATGTAACCGCTACAGGCAGATATTCTATTACTAGTAACTGTTACCGAAGTATTGGCCCATCCCTAGTGTAAGGGTAGCTACATTGATACGCACTAGCGTGGAGAAAAATATTTGCTTGGGATTTGTAAAATATGCAACGACCATTGTAATTTTATAGTTAAAGATATTTTTGATTTATGCATGTAAAGTGGAAGTGCCATATGAATCAGCGAGCTCTCCCAACAAACTGCTCTATACAGGAAGAGTAGACTTCGTTTCTTATCAATTGAATGTGGTTGCATATTATTATTACACAACTCTATTAAAGATCTTATTCATTCGCTCATCATATCTGCAGATTATGGCAATCCACATAGCACGACACACGTATGTCGTCTAGTCTATGGGGGGTGGAATCAGCCCGCATGTTTGTGCACCCTCACATGACGTCATAATGGAAATTATTTTGCCCCAAACGCGCATGTACTCGATTCGGTAGTGCTTTTACTCCTACTCTGGTCAATGTTTCATGGATGGAGCAGTCTTTTGCCATATTGCATAGGCGCCAAACACCTTGATAAATGCGGAACTCGCGGCGAACAAACACGTACATACATACATCTACATCAACCGCTTCTTACGTGAAAATTCGTTTCGTTGGGTTGTCGTCGTGTCGCCAGCGCGGCGGTTCGGGGTGAAAAGTGCGCGTTCGTGAATCGTGAGTTCGAGGACGACGTACAAAGTTTCAACGAGAAAGCCATTGAAGGATTCGGATAACTTTCGTTGTTGTTGTCGTAGTCGTCGTTGGTTCTACGATAAAGGCTCTGTGTTATTACACCTCCCGTTCCCGTTAGCTTTCAGTTCAAACCTACTTGTGAATTCGAACGGTCGTGTGCGGGTACATGTTTGCGGTTATTCGGTTCGTAATTTTTGTTTTACAAATGCCAATTCGAAAGTCTTAAATATACATAACTGCCAAACCTGTCAGCGGTTGTCCGGTGATAATGGCCACTCGAAGGCATTTCCTGTGTGTTTCCAATTCCTATCCGGAAACAGCCAATTGATAGAAGAGTGTTGAATCTTTGGAAGTGTTGTTTGTGCTGCGGGGTAATAATTGAAAAATGTGTAAATTTTGAATCGTTTTGGTGGAGTGTTGTGGTTTGTCCCTTAGATATTGGTGGAAAAAGTAAAGTTTGCATTTACTTGGAATAGAAAGGCCGTTCACATACACTACCCACAGTGATGCAAGTGAAAACCTCTTAAATGTTATTCAGTATCAAAGTAAGTGCAAATTAATGCATGACCATTTAACAATTCTAATATGTGTGAGCGCATTATGTAAAGGATTAAAAAAAAATAAAAAAAAAATAAAAATATGTTGGTATCTATTTAATTTGGTAGAATAACCTTGTGTTTGTCATAATGGAAATTAATATTAACATGAATCCCTTTCATTGAAAATTTTTGTGTTGCTCATTGTTAAACTTTGTTTTACTTCTTGTTGTTTCGTTTCCCAAATTTCCGAATCCTCCTAGTCTACATTCTTTAGCGTGAACCAATTGAATTTCATATGCATATTGTCTACAACTTTTTATGGCAGGTTTACAAAAAAAACTTATTTAACCTTCAAGCTGGCGCGCATTTTTTGTGACATTACCGGGCGCGCGGCGGTAATTTACCGCCCTCGTTTTTTCCCCACCATTTGCGCTTAACCGTACAACTTCCATTCTCAAAATTATTGTAAATTGAAAGAACAGCATGTCCCAAATAAGTTATCATCATAAAAAGTATTATCTGGTGAACAATAAAACAAGTTCAGCATGTCACTTCAGTGATATTACACAGAGTACACACATTTTGAGCACAACTATATACCAAAATATACAATTCCCGAACGGGCACGATTTCAGTATCTGTGGCGCCAAATTTTGATGATGCCATTTCATTAATATTGGCCTGAAACGACCAAATCTGCAATCCTTTTTCGCGAGATCGTAACGGTTCTCCGGATATTCAATGTCAAAGTTTGACATTTAAATGGGGTAGTTCAGTTTTTAATGGGAAATTGGGGGTATTTTTTACCACAGTTTGATGTGAATCAATAGCCTTGCCCCGAAAATAACATTTTCAATTTATTTTGCCTCGCTGTCTAGCAAATTTTACAATTCTTGCTCGCAAATATATTTTGACATTTCATATTATTAACATCTTTGCCAAATTGGTAAAACTTACTATTCTAGTGGGACCGATTAAAATTAAAACGTCAATTTTATGGCGTCGAATACTTTCCCCAATGTGTAAAGCGGAAATACCCCCCTTTTCTTATCAAATTACTTAACTGGCTTCATAGAAAAGTCGAACTTTGACATTGAATATCTGGAGAACCGTTACGATTTCGCGAAAAAGGATTGCAGATTCGGTCATTTCAGGCCAATATTAATGAAATGGCATCATCAAAATTTGGCGCCACAGATACTGAAATCTCCCCCCCCCCCCCGAACGTTTCATGGCCACTGGAAAGGTATGGAAGGTAAAATTTGCCCAAAATTTTATGTATCTATGTATAACAGTATGACTTAAGAATACATACTTCTCCCACCTCGATCCGGCCAACGGGGGAAAAGCTATGCGTGTTTATATGATCAGGGCGGTAAATTACAGCCCGCGCGCCCGCTTGAACGTTAAATGAAGTTTACACTTCTCTAGCACAAATAATTTCTCTAAGAGCCATAGTACTGTAAAACTTGACTAGGGACACATTCCTAAAACGTCCCAAGCAACAATTCGTTTGCTTTAAAGAAGCACTTCCCACTGTAGCAATCATATAGTCCCACGAAATTCATTTATCGTGTGCCATCGCTTAAAGTAATATCCGATAAAACATCCTTAAAGTATTTTCCGGAAAGCTTCTATCATCATTATGGAATAAATTTAAAGATGGTGGCATAAAACTTCGATAAAACTGTCTCTAAACGTTAACCTAAAAAGATATTCCTTTAAATACTCCACACATGCATATATTCTTCTATAGCACAGTCGGTGTCATTTTTATAGTGTGACATTCGTATGGTCATCCAATAAATTGTTCACCGTAGTTTTATAGAAGGATGGACTTTGTGATTTTTTAATGAATTGACACTTGTGCTCTGAAATACATAATTTCTACATTAGAAGTCCTTGAAATCTTGCATAAAAGCCACACGTACGCACTCATTGTTATCTTCGAATTAGGGTGATCTCAGCGCAGAAATTGACTTTATTTTATTGATAAATGTACAGATTTAGATTGCATTGCAGAAGATTCGATAAAGAGTTGTCAAGCATTTCTATAGAAGCAACTATCCATTTGTAGTGTTTACGAGCAATGCTGACTATTATGTGAGGTCGGCTGAGTGGTAGGGTGTAGGACGAACAATCAACAGACACGGGTTCGATGCTAGCTGCCGATTTTTTTTTTGCAAATTCGTTCAATGACAGAAAATGATAATATAAAGCAAATGACGTACGCCTTTTTTGAAGCATAATTTAGTGCTACAATAAGGTTCTATTGGATTAAAAAACGGCGCCAAATGCCATTATTGGACTGTTATTCAGTGGTTATACCCTGTACAGTGCCCCCTATTACTGTTAGAAGAGAATATTTTACGAAGTATTATAGGGATGAAATTGTTGCTTGGGGTTTGGTTAGAATTCGTGAAGAAAACAAAATATTTTCCTAGAAGTATCTATCCATTATTTTATGGTCAGATCCAATTCCATTTTTTAAGTACAGTCGAACTTCCTCTAAACCGACAGCATTGGGGAATGAGATTTTGTCCGCTTATTTTAAGCTGCAACTAAACTGGCTTCTAAATAGAGGATGATAAATGTCCAGTTATTAGAAGTGTTCGTTTAGGGAAGCTCGCCTGTACATACTTAAGCACCGTTCGCACGATTGTCGTCGTCCAACTTTTGAGCATTCACACAAGTTGAAAGACTTATCGTACGTGTGAACAGAGGTTGGAAAACAAGTTGAAAGAGCATTGAAACAAATTAAACCGTCGTAACAGAAGTTGGATAACTTGTGTGAGTTCAAACACATTCACTCTGCTTACATTGACTATAGAATAGTACAATCGAAATATCAACACACAACACACACAAGTTGGAAGAGAAATTTGATGCGAATTAGTTCCTTCCGACAAATACGTGGCAATAATCGATTCAGCTCGTTAGATTTAAAACGCCCGCCCGCTAAAGTAAAATTTGAACCATACCAAATTGAGAAGCGATCAAGACTATGTTTACACGACTGAACAAATACGGGTGTTTGGACCTCTGAAGCTAGGACCCTGGGTAATCCTGAGTGTTCAAATTTGGAAGAGATTGTCAATCGCGCCGCCGCCGTCTTACAAAGTGTAGAAAATTTCAGAAGATATGATGAAAAACACCCAAGATATAAAAGTTTGAAAATCGCATTTTTTCGAAAATCTTGCTCTCGTTGCTCTTGTCATTCATTGATAGGGCTTCAGCCTCGTAGAGTATCTCAAGATTTGCTGTCTTTTCCCATGAGTAGAGTGAGTCCTGAAGATGCAGCGAAAAATGTGAATTGACATGTTTGCTGTGGTTTAACGCGGTGGAAATTATTGTTTTGGCTAGACTAACGGTGTATTCTGTTGTGTTCAAACCAGAGTTACATGATAAAGGCATTTAGTATGGGGAAATTAAGCCAAAAATGGCTAAGCCCAAACATTCAAAAAAGAGGAAAGTTTGGATGCCAATTTGTTGCACACCCTCCCCTCTATACGCAGTAAAAAGTGACACTAATTTGAGCGTCACATTAAGGGGGGAGGGGGTGACGTAGGGGGGCAATTTTCTGGATCACCCATGAACTCGGTGTTTTGACCGATGAAACAGGCGTTAATCTAAACTGTTGTCTTAAAAGCCTAATTTTAACGATAAAGAATAAACTTCTCTTTTTCTTTTTGAATAATAAATTGGTAGTTTTGCGTTCCTTAAGCACAATGGCATTTTGACCCGTCTACTCGGAGGCACCTATTTGATCGGTAGAGCGAACCACTTTTGCTGAACTTGGAACACCCCCACTTTCGGCAAATGTTTTTTAGCAGCATATATGCCAAAATTCACGATTTGTTAATTTAATTTAATTTTTTGGGTTTTCAGACCACATTTTGTGGCACCAATTGACGCAAGCCTTATTTGAACCTTTGTGAAATAATATGAGATTCAAAATAGAAAGTTTTTTTTCAGCTGCGTGCTCATGTATTATTAAGGTCCCTCTAGATTAGGCGCCAAATGGCTGCGCGTCCAAAAACTGGCTCCGCGTGCAGCCATTTGGCTGCTACTTAGCATCCACACTAGCAGCCAAATGGAGACAGAAAATGACCTAACCAAAATTTCATTTTGGTGATTTTTTTAAATGCAATTATCAAAATCGGACTCTGCGCGTTTGTATTATTACACGGCCATTCAAGAATTATCCATTTTCACACAAAAGAACGAACAAAAGTTGGAAAATTGTCACTTTGAATTAGACAAGCGGTTGTCAAGCGGCGCCAAATGGCGACAAGTTTGGATGGAATGACAACAGCCATTTGGCTGCACGTGTCGCCATTTGGCGACTAATCTAGATGGACCTTTAAATGTATAAAATATATAACAGGCGCGACAGTCCAACATTAAACTCAGGCCGCAGATGTGTTAGTGACATCCAATTTCCAAGACCTTAACTGTTTTTTTTTAGGTGTTGAGATCAACAGCACGTTCAGCAGTGTTACTTATCCCCATAAATGGGTACTCATTAAACATCTGAGTGAGATCAAAGTCCGTCACATGCGTCGTGAGTTCGAAAAACACCATAAACTGAATGGGTTCACAGTGAGATTCGAACCCATGACCCTGTGCGCCGAAGGTGTGCGCACTAACCACAACACCAGCCAGACTAGTTTATTAAATGTATGGCCGGGGAGAAATGCCCAGGGATGCAAGGGATATGTGACATGATCTTGCGGGCTGCCATACAAATGAATTTCCTCTTATGAAGATTTTTGTTATGTTTGTGGACGAATCTCAACCAAACTCTACATGAATGTGTTACTCGCAAATGTAGAAAACATAATAAAAACTAAAGTCATGGGGCTGCCATACAAACCGCACACCCAAAATGACATTCTTCCAAGAATATCCAATCGATCATACGGTAAACGGTCATTTTCTTTGGTTGCAGCAAAAGGAAATGTACAGTACATACGTATACGTATATGATCAGTATGATGATGTTGTCTGCCCGTCTATTGCAATGCAATTTCCTCGGCCGCTATGAAAGCTATCGAGCTAAAATTTGGCACTTGGCATTTGCTTAATTCTATTGCATACTGTTGGTATGTTCTAATCGCTAAAATCGGACCATGAGGTCATGGGGCTGCCAAACAAACTTAACCTCCCAAATTAGGATCTTCTAAGGAAAACTTTTTTATATTTGCACAAATTCCAACAAAACTTCATTCAATTGTATTTCTATTGATGCCACACAGCATATATAAAAATACATGGATTCGGAAGATGGCGTCATGGTTCTTCTAAGAAACAATCCTTTTTTGCACCAATTTCAGATTTGATTATATATTATTTTATATAAATGTGTCTTTATTGAAACCACTAAAAATACGTCAAAACAATAATGGAATGGTAATATGGGGCTATGGGCCTCTCTCTCTTCATTACCGTAACTCCTAGTGGAGCATGGTGCGTTACAAAGACAACTGAATTCGGAGTGTGATACGGTTGTCAGCCATACCACTTCCTAGTCGCATTGTTAGTTTATTATTCTATGATAAGAATATTTCTTATCATCTTCTTCTGAATAATAAACTTGCGACGAGTCGTGCCGAGTTTGGAAACTCGTTTCTCTATGAGTGTATATTTCACAGAGTGGCGACCGAACGATCACGGCCACAAAGCACGACAAATATGGGGCTATGAGCCTACTATCCATATATTCATCTGAAAAAAAAAATTTTGTTTAATTTAATTTATTTAAGGGTCAATTTATACCAACCTTAACATTTTTTATACATATTAGGACGGATCAATTCAGACTATAAGAAACTCCACAAAGCAAGTTCTTTTAAATAAAATATCTCTATCGTCCTAGGATCAGTCGAGAAACTTACCCCGAATAAAAGTGAAGGGTATCCAAATTTCGGCCGGCCCGAAATTAGTATTGCCATCGTTATTTTTGAAGTGGATTTAAGATTTTGTAAGATGATTTTAATACGAACAGAGCAGTAAGTAAATAAAAGAACTACAGCAACGATATGCATAACATCCATCCGGAAAAAAATACTTTTATTAAAGGAAAGGAAGATTACATACGACATATTAAATTCTATCTATTTGGAGGCGATGAAATATCCTCTTTGGGACAATGACAGAAATATCATTGAAAATATGAAGTGAATATTCGATTATAACAATAAAATACTCATCGATTCTATGTAAAAATTTTATTTAATTTTATTAAAAAACAATAGAAAAAAAAATATTTTTTTTTTGTGATTTAATTTAATTTCAAATTGCTATATTTTTTCATAAAAACCTTATGCCGAAGCTTGGATTCGAACCCGGTCCGCCTGCGGGCCAGTCAGTTCACATTGCTATGTCACCAGATGGGGAATATTGTCAATGTTTCTAAAATCTGAACTACTTGACACGCAATGCAATACAAAATTATTATATTTTCTACACCGAGAAAAATAACGTCCCTTAAAATTAACTCGATATCCTTTTGAAATCGAGTTACATTCCTATTAAATATAATCCTTTCCTTTTAAATATATATCGCTTTAATTCAAACTCATTCTTTTTAAATTAATGGGAAATCCTTTAAATCCAAATTTTCAATAGGAAATCATTTTAAATTAATGGGAAATCCTTTAAATTTAAATTTTCAATAGGAAATCTTTTTAAATTAATGGGAAATCCTTTAAATCCAAATTTTCAATAGGATTTTTTTTTGTTTACACCCGCAGTTGGTCGGCAGTGTGGTAGAGCGATGTCACAATGTATGGTGTAAATTATAAACGTCGTCCCGTATAGTCTGTGTGGTGTAGTAGGTAGGCGCGTTAGTCTTCAAATCATAGGTTCGCGGGATCGAATCCCACTGTAGGCAGGTAATTTATTATGCATTTTAGAGCGTAAAGAGGTAAATGAAATGTCGCCAACACCTGTAGCGAGGTCAGTTATACAGCACTCATTTATGAGTAATTTTCACAGGAAAAGAACACCCTGTGAAAATTACTCCTTTTGGTGTAATTTAAAGTATTCTTTTGAGTTCATGCATTTAAAACAAAGAGTCCATCCTTTTAAATTAAAAGGAAATCCTTTCGATTTATGGCTGTGACCTGATTAAATTGTCACTGCATCACTTTAATTTAAAGTGATTATAGATAGACTTTCAAAA
This sequence comes from Microchrysa polita, assembly GCA_949715475.1. Taxonomy (NCBI): domain Eukaryota; kingdom Metazoa; phylum Arthropoda; class Insecta; order Diptera; family Stratiomyidae; genus Microchrysa; species Microchrysa polita. The sequence continues at coordinate 50,998,162 of OX454421.1, forward strand.
GGAATATCTTATTAGTTCAAAGGGAAACCCGTTTGAAATAAAGGTATTATATAATGATTCAAAGGGAAACAAATATGAAGCAAAATCATATTTGATTCTCTTTGAATCATATGCGTATTTTTTGAATTTACAGGATTTTTTTTCTCAGTGTATGAAATAAATTCTTTGAATTGAAAAAATATGCGAGTTACATTTTACTTAATAAATAGAGGCTATGCAAAATAATCATAGTTCCCATGGATTTTTGTGTTAGATTAAAACAATTCTAAGTAATTTTTTTACATTAGTTTATGTAGTCATGTTTTTAATTCTATTACTACTGACATCATAATTTCAATGAAAGTATATTTGACCCAACGGCATTTTTAGTAAATTATATTCAAACTTCATATGTTTGAAGAAATTTTCTTCTTATTAGAAGTAAAGTAAAATCTTCATTGGTTTCAATACAGGTTTTTTTCTGGGTGTACATACACACATATGTATGTATGTATGTATGTAAGTCAACCTCGCAAAAAATGTTGTTGATAATATCCCGACGAGGCTCTCTCCAGACTAATTCTTTTTAAATTTATTTATCAATAAAATTGTTTGGTTGGCGTAGCAACGGCAGTAACCGGGCACCTTCTTGCGCCATAGCGATTCGCAAATCGTCAAAAATGAGCCAGCTTTTACATAAAGTTTGAACGCGGCAAACAAGGCAACAGAAGAGCCTAACCATTTGACATCCACATTACGTATACTGTATACAATACAGAAAAAGGGAACTTCAGCATATAGTAAATCAACATTAAGTAAACCAAATACTCCTCCATGTCGGATGAGTATACGTATTGCCAACAAAGATATACATGCTTCCATAAATCGATTTATCCTTGATGTTGTGTCCTTGCGACTCTGATGCAAGAGTAATGCTCTTCGTTGTGTATACCTATAGAATTACCAATACATACTCGTATATACTGGTATACTTACAGTTGGGAAAGTAGGTTCATAGTGCGAACCACTCGCCGAGCTAGAAGCATATTTGATTTTCTGTTCCAACAATTGTTTAAGCGTATATCAACTTTTGTGTGTGTTTACATTGTTAATGTGTTTTCCTTGTGTGTTTATTTTTTATACTCATACCAAAGGGATGTATAGGGAAAATTCCTTAATTTACTCTTAAAACCAACTCTCCGTTTTGAAGATTCAACTATCCTAGTTAGTATTGTGTCTGTCCTCCCTTAATACTAATAGTCAATTCAGCATAATTTGCCAGGAATGTTAGGAATGTTGACATGTCCTCTTGTGTAGGACAATTTTCTTTTCTTCCGGAAATCTTTAATTTGATGTTTTCTTCTTGGATTTATCACCTGAGTTCCATTGGCTTGCTCTTTTCATTTGTACTTGACACGCTTACGTCTCCTTTTGTAAAGTGCTTTTCCGGCGACATGATTCTTACGGGACCCTCAATTTCGTGCAACATTAAGTAAACTAGTTCCTAAGTGGATTTTCATGCTATAGTCGAAATTCAGGTTTCCAGTAAAAAAAGATCGTATTTTGGTCCCTGATATCATGGTAAAGCTATTAAATTTATCTTTAGTCATCATTCCTTTGCAAGAAACTAGTGCTAGGGATACGAATGCAAGAATGACCATTATAATCTTCCTTGGTAAAGTGCTTACAACGTAATGTCTTCATAATTAAAATATTTGCACTAGTAGTTGAAGTCGATTGAAAAGAAAATCGCATTAATTTATAAAGAATTTATAGTGTTGCTACTGCATTATGTCAATTTCGCACATTATTCCGCTGTCTGTTATCCCTGCATTTATGCGATTTGCAAATGGTTTTTCTAGTTCCACCAAAATATTTCTCTAAAATCTGACAAGAGAATCTTCCACAATCCTTCAGATGACATCGCAGTGAATCACCTCGAATTACCTTCAAGACAGACAGATCTGTGGAGCTGACAAACGGCACAAACGTTGGCCCGAGAGCACAGAGAAAGGTCGCTTTCATCTAAATGATATATAAACGCATATACAAACACGTATAAATCTGTCAGGATGCCTGCTTTTTGTGTCGCACACAGTCAGTATGTACAGCTGCTGCCTGTTAACCTGCCAACCGGAAAAGGTAAGTTGATTGGTTTGAGTGTAGAATGGAGCCGAGTACAACTGCGGAGGGTTTAGTTCGTTTGTCTTCTTTGAGATTACTAAGGCAAAACGTTTCTACAGGTGTCAGGTGGAGGCTCGGTTACCCCTTCCTTCGTCTCTTCGTAGCTGTCACATTTTCACATCTGTTTCTACACTCTGTTACGGTATACTGTCTCCTCCTCGGTTCTCGTCTTTTGTACCGGCAACGACGACGACGAACCCTTCTCGGCTCTTATTCCTAATTCGTCTTACCCTCTTAAGTTGACATGAAAAGGTAGAAATAAAATACATATAGCTGTAAAGTGAACGACTCAGCCGAAGTTGTAGACATTCGTCCTTCTTTTTTCCTTCCATTTCTGTCCAGGAATAGTTTACGATTTAATGTGGTACTCTTTTTTATTCTGTTCCTCGTAATATGTCGACACGAGGCGGACGAAATTAATGGTCCCATGACGGAATTAAAGCGTAGTGGTTCATTGGATACGTATTTCTCGGTGTATCCTTTCTGACGAAATGAATGACTGCGGTCTTTTTGAATGAGCGCTTGAGGAATTGTTTTTCCACCGGAGGTGTTTAGTGCGGCTGACAGTGGTTTCGTGCGATGGAAATAAATGGGTCATGAATAAAAATTCTGGTTTTATATCTAAGTGCTTTTTTCAAGATGCTTTATAAAAGATGTTTTGTGCAAATAGACTGGATTGTTAGGGAAAATGGTAGTGGCATGTGCTTATAGTCTAGTGAAGAGCCAAAGAGAAATAAAAGTAATTTTTGGGGTTAAACTTATTGTTAAATAGCTTAAACGTTTAGACATACACTCCCAATCAATAGGATAATTCCACTTGAAAAATGGCTGTATGTCAGAGAGTGATAACGGTATTTTATTCAAACTTGGTGACAATGTTTTCAGTAGTCTGCTTGTTCTTTTAATAACACAAGGTCTCAGATCTGGAGTCCGGTTAAGATAGCATAACGAGAATTCTTATAAACAGTACACAAATGAAAGTCGTTAGGATAGTTCCAGAGGGAATAAGACAAAAAAAAGGTACATATAAAAAAATAATTTTATTTTAGCTATTAAATTTCATACAGGCTGGAATTGTACCTATAGGTTTAGAAAGGTAAATTAATAAAAGGTTAAATTCTTCCCAAGCTCCCCTAATCGCTTCCAGAAGCTCATCAGTGTTGTTAAATTGTCGTGTACCGGTATAGGTCTTCCTTATCATCTATTCCCAAACCTTTTTGATGATAGATCTAATCTAGGGAATATGGTGGTCATTCCATAACGCTAATGGATTAGTCTTGAAACAAATCGTTGATCAGCCTTGTTTCATGAATAGGCCCATTATCTTGTTAAAATCTTAAAGGGGTTGCATGGAAAATGTTGGTAATCTTAGGTATTATATTAGAAAGGATATTGATATTCGAATAATATGATGTGAACCAATTACCCAATTAGGAAGGTTATTTGTACAAGCTTGGTCAGTATGAATACCCCTGATTTCCATAAGCTCTATAGCTCAATAACTGATATAGATAGATATTCAACCCCAATGTAGACATTGTATGGTTTAAATATTTGAATGGATGCGCGAAAAAAAATCAATCTCGTCGGTCCAGATGGATCTAGTATTATTTCCACGATTTGAGCAAAAAGGAATTTATTTTGAAGACACAACATTCAAAAGTCGAGGTATGGGGTTGATAATGCCCCCCCCCCATTCGTAAAGCAAGGCTGATAAAAGATTGCTTTCGAGACTAATCCATCAAAGTTATGGAAAGACCGCCATACTTTCTTGATCTAAATTTCATCTTTGGGGATGGATGACAAGAGAGATCTATACTAGTAGACGACGATATCCCTGACAATTTTTTTTTTGTTGATCTCACTTAACAAAAAATCAACTTATTATTAGCCACATTTTGCAAAATTATCTTTTAAACCGTTATTTTGTATTTTATTTCTTCTGTTACAATCCTAATGACCTTTGTACTGTTTTTTAAGAATTCTTGTTATAAAATCCTAAGGGGACTCCAGATCTGAGACCTTGTATTATTAAAAAATCAAGCAGACTACTGAAAACATTGTCACCACGTTTGAAGAAAATACCGTTATTACTTACCGAGATACATCAATTTTTCAAGTGAAACTATCCTATTTATTGGGAGTGTACATGTAGTACATATACCTTATACATGAAACTCATAGGCCATACAAACGAATACGCACAAGATGCAAGAACTACTAAAGTATTGACTTCATGCATTTAATGCGTTCAAGGTTGGTCGTAACTGTCAGAAATAGTGAAGTTAGCATTAAATCTTTTAAGGGAGATATCCAAAAATATTTTTTTTAAGCAATCATAAAAGTACCGGGTGCCCCACAAAAATATTTACGATTTGAACTATAGTTACAACTTTTTCGTTCGTTAATCGATTTTATTCTTGAGACTTTATACATCAAACAAAACCTGGAAACTAACCTGCCTTTTTTGCCGCTCCATATACTTCCGCGGAATGTATGACCGTGATAGTTTCCAGCCAGGTGACACGGACAAATGGTGGACAAGTGGCCATTCGTAACTGACGGGGAAAACTAAAATATTTGCGGTTTTCAGGCCCTTGATATCTAGAACAGACCTACGTGTGAGTATCATGAATTGACAACATAAGTATATTTTCATTTATGGAGATTTTTTTCTATTGCGAGGATCCCATATTTTGTAAAGAACGAATCGAATTTTATAGCTTAATTATACCAGCAATAAAATTTATATCTCACAAGTGGTATATTCAGTCCGAGAGACAAAAACAAAACCCATAACCCGGTTGTCGGTTTTTTCGTTTTTTTTTTGCAAAACCGGTTAGACCGTCCGGTTTTAACCGGGCTCCAAGTACCGGTTTTCCGGTTAACCGGGTATTTTCATTGATTTGCCTAGAACTTTAGTAAAAAAATGCTTACACACTCGTATTGCTGGTGTTCGCATCGTATGCAAAATCAACTTAAAATGCACGTACATGATGTAGTAAGACAGCTAATTTTAAAGAGAAACATGTTGAACAAAAAAGACAATCAAATGAAATTGACAGATGTGATTTCATTATTTTATTAGTTTAAAAAAAAATTCCAAACATTTACAACATCCTAATTTCTCTTGCGAAATACGAAATCTTTTAGCGACACGATGATACGCGAAATGCACGAATATTAATTCACATTCACGTTGTACAACCAAGATACCTACATGTGAAACGCAGTATAAACATAATCAATATCTGCCTTGGAAGAGAAAAGATACAAGCATAGATAATAGATAATAGATAATAGATAACTGTCACTCTCTCTTTTACGCCGATGATAGCAAACTATTTTCAGCTATTTCATCTATTTCTGATTGTATAGCTTTGCAATCCGATTTGGATAGCTTTACGTCCTGGTGTATCTCAAACGAGCTTAATATTTCTAAGTGCTCCGTTATGGTATATTCATTGAAATCTACTCCTTTCATTTTTCAATACCAAATAAACTCCATTCCCCTCCAATGTGTTTCTACGGTTACAGATCTAGGGGTTGTTTTTGATTGTAAATTACGTTTTACTGATCACTACTCGTCGATTATTAGCAAATCGTCGAAACTAGCTGGGTTCGTTTTACGGTGCTCCTCTAGCTTTCAATCTATTAATACTTGTGTGAACTTATTTGTGACGCTAGTACGCAGCATATTAGAATTCGCCTCGGTAGTTTGGTCTCCTTATTCTTCTGTTTCTCGTGATGCATTAGAGAAAGTTCAGAGAAAGTTTTCTAGAACCTTATTGTTTAAATATAACTTTGCTTATAGGCCTTATCAAGATCGGCTTAATTTTCTAAATCTACCATCACTAAGCAAAAGAAGAGACTGTCTTGACCAGTGTTTCCTTTACAGGTTTTGCAAGGGTCTTACTACTTCATCACTCATAGAAGATATAAAATATCGGTTTCCATCTTACAACACTCGATCAGTTGCAATTTTCTATCCTCCTCAATCTTCACTCTCTATTTATAAAAACTCTCCGTTACTTAGAGCTATGAGAAACTACGACCGATTGGAGATTGGTCCGTTACCTTCTTCTTTTTTTTACTTTAAAAAACACCTTGCTACAAAAACTTTAATAATTTTTCATTTAACTTTTTGAATTTTAATTTTTTTTTTTTTATTATTTTAACTTTTTGCATTGTAGTTTGAACTTATTTTTTTATTTATATATTTTTTTTTTCTTTTCTTTGTGATTTTTTTCTTGTTTTTATAAATTTGTTTTTCCTTTATACTTATTTTCCTTACTTTGAATTCTTTACATTACATGTTTTGGGAATTTATTCCCGTTTTGTAATATTTAGTAAAATAAAATAAAAATAAAATAAAAATAATAGCAAAAAGAAGAGTGTTCGACAATTGTTAAAGGGCTGAAATTTGGTAACGAAATTTTCCATAGGAGATAAGTACGAGTAATAGAACTGCAGACTGAAAAATCAGGGAAACATAAAAAATTGTATGAATTTTGAAAGAATTTTTTTTTTCCGGTTTTAACCGGATGGACCAACAACCGTCCGGGTTAAAACCGGGAGGAAGAAAAAACCGAAAAAAAACCGGTTAACCGTTCTGAAAGTACCGGTTAACCGTTCTGAAAGTACCGGTTTTCGGACTAACCGTCCGGTTTTTGACATCCCTAGTCTAGACACGTGCAGGGTCATTTTTCCGTTACAGTCTTTGGACCAAGGTGGCAGATGTGTAAGTGACACCCAATTTCCAGGATATTAACTCCTTTCTTGTTGCGGTGTTGAGATCAACACCACCACATAGAGATCATAATCCGTCACATGGGTCGTTCACGATGAGTCTCGAACCCATCACCCTGTGCACTGAACGTGCGCGGAATAACCATTACAAGCCATACTTCTCAAAAATTTGCCTAACAATATTTTCGTAGTCGACAATTTCAACTTCTAAGAAAATCATGATGTTGAAAAAATTTCGGGCTTTACCATCTCAATCTTTTCCAACTTCTGCCAATTGTACAAGCACCTCATTTTACGATTGTAAATATCCTTTTCATGTATCAAAATTTTGTGTACCGATGAAAGCATAACGTACCAGCGGTTACAGTTTACAACAAATTGAATCCAGTAAATCATTTTCAAATTTGGTTGAATCGGTACTATGCTGAGAATTCAAAACTTGAAGTACCTACATATTACATAAAATCGGTGTACGAGGTTGGCATCAATGTTTAAAATCTTTGCAACATTTTCCATGTTATGGAAAAGGAACGTGCCGTATTTCATATGAAACGGGCAATAGTAGGTTTTTTGCAGCGTTATGGGTACCAACAAAAACACGCCCAATGTATATCTTTGAGACAACTATGTACATATTCCACACTAATTTTCTTAGGGTAATTCAATTCTAGTATGTACATACATACTACAAATGTGTATCATGGAATAAAAGACATTCGTGCCGATTTCATTTATCTTCCGATCGACTTATATGAACTTATGCGAAGTTCTAATTACCCAAACACTTCATTTCCGCCGTCATATTTACCTATCAAGTGTGCACATACTCTTATCATCCATCTGACGACCGCCACTACTAATTGAAAAAATCTCAAACAATACCAATTGGGGCTTATTAACAGTAGTTCCGCTTCGGGGTCAAACCTCCATCTTAATAAAGCCAGCAAGTATCAAACTTGCTATACAAGCTGAACAAGAGTCATGACAGATATGTACAAGAAAATATACCAGAGACAGAGAGTTCATTCTAACAGTTTAATTTCTGTGACCTCGTTTCAACATTACAAGTCCTATCAAAATATCATGCTTCAGTCAGGCGCCTCTTCGCTCTTTTTATTGAAAACACCATAGAACACACAATACAATACAGAATACAGTGCAGAACACAATTTACTTTTTGAGCTACCATAGAAAGTATACATACTCGTACATACTCTGTACACTGTACAGCAGAGTAGACAACCAACTGTGTGGACTGTGGATGTGGATACGTAGGTTAACAGATACCAGAAGACACTGTCACTGAATAGTGGTGTTAGTCCGGAATCCGGTATTGCATTGAGCTGAGAGTGGTGGTCGTTGGTCCACCATTCTATTGACTTCGCACGCAAAAGGGTCACAGAGTTGTCTGTTTCAAAGTTTCTACATCGGCGATACACACCTTCAAAGGAGCTCTACAAACTTTTCCTGAATTAAAAAAGTTCAGCAAGGAGGTGCGCCACCGCATTATGTAAAGTAAAGGAGTAAAGCGAAAGGAACTTGTTGTTGTACGGTCTTCTAAAGGTCATCATCGAAAAGTCTGTGCACGGTACTCATTAAATCGCTCACTTGGAGCACAGTAGCATCATAGTACGAGCTTTGCTTATAAAATCGCATTCTTGTCTTTTCAAGAGACACTATCCGAAGTCTTGAAAAACGACTTTAATTAGATACCCCCTATACCCTGATCCCAGGCGAGTTGGTCTGAGTGCGTGCTTTTCGAGTTCCTACGCTATATTAAAATACATACTAGATACAGATAGTTCACGTACAATCCGTAGCGCTGCATTCTGCCACGACTAACGTTAAATTTTCAGCCGCTGCCAGCCTCCAGACTCTTGCTTGATGGAGAAGATGGGTCCTCGCTTCGTTGACTAAATGACTTTCGTGATGTTGGGTTTGATTCTTGAAACTAATTAGGCTGACTTCATTGTCCGCTCTCTTATTACGTTCAGCATCAATTTTCTAATCAACTTTGCTGAAATATTATCTAGGAACTTTTGCCACTTTGCATCATTTTTCTTTTGAATATACATTCGGCGCGAATAGTAAGATTTCAAATCGAGATGATAGAGAACGCAAATAGAATTAAATTTGTATCAAATTGCCGGTAAAGTGAATCGAAATCGTTGGATTCAGTTGGTGTGCTTTCGTCAATTCTTGCGAGGACGTCTTTAACAAGGCTTTTGTTGTGGGAGAAACACAGGCTTTACATTACTTTCGAAAATCCTGAATTTGTTGTTTCTAAAGATATTCCTGTTTTTCCAGAAAGGAGTCAAGCTGAAAACGGCTGTCGCAATCGCAATTGTATATGTACAGTAAAACACGGATAAGTGAACATCAATAATGCACAATTTTTCCGTGCACTTATCAGTGCTCCATACAAAATCTAATTTACGTAGCACAAATGGAAACTAGTGGTAACAACTGATATTGTGTGGCTATACTTTGTAACGCTATAGTCTGGGCCGGCCCTAGGGGTGGGCGAGCTGGACAATCGTCCAGGGCCACCTCACCATATAACCTTTTATTTTCGGGGAACCACCATTCAGAAAGTGCTCCACTCTCTGAGGGGCCTTCATGCAACAAGAGCGTATCTGACGTACAATCAATTGAATCGCTGGGCGATGTTGTCAAATAAAAATGACGTTGCAATGGCGGCTCGGTATGTAACTTCATCGTAAGGGTCCCGTTTGTATCTCTGAACCTCTCTCTCAAGGTCTCGTAAACCTCGCCTGACATGTCACGGTGGAGGAATTCGGTCCATGAGATGATTATTGGGATGATCCTCACGATAGCAACCAACAAGATACTGTTTTGAGAGTAGGAGATTGTGGTCACGTATTGGCATCAATTGTGTCTCCTGATGTAAGTGATCCTGGGCAGACATCAGAAGGCAACCTGTCGCAATGCGTAGAGCGGCATTTTGGCAGACCTGAACTTTGGACCAGTTTGTGTCACATAAACTATGTGTCCAAACTGGGGCTGCATAATCAGCGGCCGTTCGACCCACCGCTTTATAAGTAGCTAGCATGGTTTCTTTATCTTTGCCCCAGGTGCTACCAGCTAGAGCTTTTAGAATGTTATTCCTACTGCCCATTTTTTCACAGACTGAAGCTGCATGATTCGCAGACGTCATCATGTTCTCTAGGTGAAGCCCGAGAATTTTGGGGTTTTTTACAGTAGGAGCAGAATTGTTGCCAATACGTACATCCATCTCCCATCTGATGTCCTCCCACCAAGTGGTTAGAAAAGTCGCAGCGGATTTGGACGCAGAAATGGTGAGGTTTCGGCTTTGGAAAAATGCCTGTAATCGTCCTAGATAGAGATTAATTCGGAGGCGCATTTCATCCTTATCGTTCCCTGTGGCGAGTACGGTGCAATCGTCAGCATAGGAAATCACCTCGATTCCTTCAGGTGGTGTGGGAAGGCCGGACATGTAGATGTTAAACAGAGTGGGGGAGAGTACCCCTCCCTGTGGAACACCTAATTCGATTTTCCTAAGCTTAGAACGTTTGCCTCGAAACTCGGTGAAGGAGTGCCGACCAGCTAGATAATTGGCAATCCAACGAATCTCTTGTGCAGGAAGATGCATATTCAACAGGTTTGCTAAGAGCATTGAATGATTGACCTTATCAAAAGCATTTGATAGGTCAATTGCCACCAGAATGGTTCTGTGACAACGACGGCGTTGATTTAGCCCATCACGAATGCGTGTAGTGATCGCATCGAGGGCAGTGGTGGTACTATGCGTTTTCCTCAAGCCATGCTGATGAGGTTCTAGCTTCGCATGTGCAACAAGAGTGGGGTGAATAAGGGCCTCCAACGTCTTTGCGACAGGAGAAAGTATCGTGATGGGGCGGTAGGATTCCCCGAGATTTGCGCTCTTCCCTGGCTTGAGACAGGGAACAATTTGACCTGTTTTCCAGACTTCAGGGATGGCAAGCGTGGACATCGACACGTTAAAGGCGGCCGTGAGATGCTCAATGGCTGGAAAGACGAGATGTTTCAACATGGTCATCGAAATGCCATCTGGTCCGAAGGCCTTGGAGTTTTTAGCATTCTCGATGACTTTTTTAACCTGGTCCGCGGAAAAGATGGTATGGTGTCAACATTCCGGCGGCGAATCCGTCTTCTAATTTTGCGCTTAAGGCCGTCAGACTTGGGCTGTTCAATAAATTGTTTATTGAACAGGCTAGCACACTGAAGAGGATCGCAGGTTTCTGTGTTGCCAAATTCAATGGCGTTATTGCCCTTTCCTTTCCGAGGATTGGAAAGGGCGCGGACGGTAGACCATAATTTGTTGACACCTTCATTGAGGTTACATTCAGCGAGGTGCTGATTCCATTTCGCCCTCCTATAGTCTTTAACCCTTCTGTCGGCACGAAGGTCTGGCCAGACCTTTGGCACTATATTTTGGTGTAAAAAGCATAGAAGATGAAATCGCAGCGACTTCATATTTCATGATATCCTAGAATAATATGTTTGGAAGCATTTTGCAAAAATTTGAAAAAATCGGTTGTAGTTTTGAGTATGTTTTTGATGATTTTCAATTTATAGTGCTTTTTGATACCCAATAGGTCTGGCCAGACCTATAGTTATTCCCCCCATTTTTCCCTTGAAGTAAGAAGTGCAAATATTAAATTCTGTTATTTATGATGTAATAATGTCATTTAAACTCAATTTGAACTATAAAAGATAAACATTTCTGAGATTTTTCTATAAAAAGCCGTGAAGTTCGGAAAATGGGTATGCCTAATTTCGTCACATTTTATAACACCACCTAATCAACTGAGATTTGATCCTAGGAAATTCAACCCAGTTTTATTTCCTTTGTAATAGTAAGGACTAAATATGAGTGACTTGCAAACGTCTTTCTAAATAGATTTGATCAAAACATTTACGAAAAATTTAGAATTAAATGATTTTTGCCTTGAAAATTCCCTATTTCTTCCCACTTATTTCCCTAAATCTGCAGACTAATATCGATGTAAAATCTGCAAACAAAGTGCTTAATATTTCCCCAAAGATATTAAAATTAAAAAATTCGATCGAAACATCTACTAGATAAACACAATGCAAATAGCGAAGCAAAAAAAGAAAAAAATAAGGGAGAAACACGTTTGTACTAATACCACCTCAAAATATATATCTACTTAAAAACGTTTCCAGTATATCTACAAACATTATTTTGATGCTTTTATTGTTGAAAAAATGCAGTAAAGAATGGATAGAATGATTTTACCGATAAAAATTTTACTTTTTCTAAAAAATAAAAAAAAAATTCTCAGTAGGTCCAGCCAGACCTATTGGGTATAGAATATGCATATTGTAGTAGGTGCCGACAGAAAGGTTAACTTGTCGGTCGATTTCGGAGTTAAGCTCCTGAATTCTGGCATCATCAGGGTGAGCGCTTCTGATCTGATCACGTTCATCGGCTAATCTGGCGGCACTGGTGGGGAAGTTAGGCCGAACTTTCGTGACACGTCCTGCAGGAATAAAACGTGGCGCGGCTGTGGTAATGACGTTCCTAATATTTTTCTCGGCCGTATGAATGTTGGTAGGTGATGGTAGCTCGATGAACTTTGCCGACGAGTAAGCTTTGAAGCCGTCCCAATCGGCTTTCTTGTGATTGACAAACGTTCGCTTCTCACATTTAGTCAGGTTCGCTGGTTTGTCAATTTTTATAATGATTGGGAGGTGATCTGATTTGAGGGTGGTACGTACTTCCCATCGAGAAGCAGCGATTAGGCTGGCACTAACAATAGTTATGTCAGGAGAACTACTGCAAGTGCCCACCACTCTAGTCGGCGAGTCTTCATTGAGTGAACAGAATTCCGAGGCGTCAAGTGATTCAGCGATAGTTATACCCCTGGCATTGTTGTTGAGGTCCGAATGCCAGAGCTCATGGTGCGCATTAAAGTCGCCAAGGATGACCCTGTGCTCTCCGGAAAGGAGAGGACCAATATCGAAATGATAGCCAGAAGGGCAACTAGAGTGAGGTGGTACATATATATTAGAAATTTCGATATTAGTACTCCCTGATGGAACTGAGATGGCTTGAATTTCCGCCGTACCGTCAGCAACTACATCTAATACACAGTAATGTACAGACTTGTGTATTAGGAAGGCAAGTCCACCTCCACGGTGAGAATCATCCGTGGCGGCCGGTCGATCTTTCCGCACTATGACATATTCGCTATGGACGCTTAGAGACGAGTTTGTGTGAAGCAGCGTCTCTTGGATGGCGGCGATGAGAATTCTGTTGGAACTCAAGAAGTGTGTGATCTCAGCGATTTTTCGGTGGATGTCATTACAGTTGAACTGTAATATAGATAGTGCAGTGAAAACTGCTGGAGGAGGAGGGCCAGGCGTAAGACTGGGCCTGGTACTCCTTATCATATTGTTGGGCGGTGTAGGGGGCAGTGGTGGAGAAGGTGGGTTGGGAGCAGCCCTTGGTTGCCCAGAGTTTATACAACCTGCCGCAACATAGGCTAAGGAGTGTTGCCCTTGTCTTCGTAAACCCGAACACATAAAGTGAGCCCATTCCAAACAGCAATTACACTGCACTTATTTGGCATTCGAACCGATTCGTTGGTTGCAGACACTACAAATCCATACCCTTGGGCCTGGATTTGTTCCAACACCGGCGCGAATTAGTAAGATTGAGAGCAGCCGCGCCGAGATGTAATGCTCACAATATGACGAAAAAACATATATCGTACCCACACATATACACATACAAACACAACCTTCCTGCATCGAAACTTCAGGACTCCTGCCGGGGCTATTGCCAGAAAGGCATATTGGCAGCGTTTAGCCGTTTTGCAACAACAAAACGGGTGTGGTCCGCCCCGTAGAGGCAGTTGCCGTATACATATATACGTTCAAAGCAAAGTCGACATTTTTTTATTTGTTCGCCAAGCTCAATTAGACAAAATAAAAAAAAATGCCTTTCACTCTATGAGCGAAGGGTATAACAGTAAAAATGTTTTAGAAAACTGTTTTGTGGCTTATCTTTTTAAAATGTTGACAAGGAAGGGGATAATTTTCATTTGCCATTTCCAGCTCTGTGTGCTTGCAGTTTCGTCCTACTGGAATATATAGCGATGATTAACTATCAAAATTATATTTGGAAAACAAATATTGGCAAAGCGAAGACTTCCGCGACACCAAAAATATTGCGAATAACTGATATAGCGTGTGCAAAAAACATTCAGGCCAACAAGGTCAGACATTGGAGTGTCGTGAAAATAAAACAAAAAAAAAAATATTGACAATCAAAAATTGAAAAACCAAAATTAAAGCCAAAATTTTGGTTGGAAATTGGTAGGGGTCACCATAATCGATTTAGCCAAGGGCCACCAAAATACTAAGTCTGTAGGCGTTGTTCAACCTACAAATTCTTTATACTTGTTAGTGAACATTACCGTTATAGCGATATTCCCCAAAAATTCCCAAATTTCAATATGCTGAATATTTTCGTAAAAAAAATATTTTTATACCCTATACCCATAAGATGGTATAGGGTATATTGTTTTTGTTACGGCAATATTATGTAACACCTCAAAGGAGCCTCCGGAGGTAGTAAAAAAGTATATATATAAATGATCAGGGTCGGTCCCTGATTCGAATAAGCCATGTCTGTCTGTCTCTCCATTTGTCCGCCTACCCCTACCCCCACTTCCCCTACAAAGTTATATTCAGCCACATCTTTTGATGGAATGTCGCGAAGGACTTGAAATTAGTATCAAATGGTAGCTGTCGGATGCCTTGATAAGATGTTAAAGATGTGGAGATGAAAGTCTTGGGTTTTGCATGTCTTCTCACGGTTAAAAATTCTGGTGTATTTTTTATACCAACTGATGGTATAAAGCTCATGTATACATTTTTTAGTATGAGTTGTATACAAAAGCTATGTATACATTTTTTTATATGAATTTTTATTAAATTTATCCGAGGTTTGTATTAAAATATTGAATTCGAGATGTTTGTATAAAAATTATACGAAGCTGTTACAAAATTAATCCAAAAATACTAATGAAAATTATGCAGCATTTA
This sequence comes from Microchrysa polita, assembly GCA_949715475.1. Taxonomy (NCBI): domain Eukaryota; kingdom Metazoa; phylum Arthropoda; class Insecta; order Diptera; family Stratiomyidae; genus Microchrysa; species Microchrysa polita. The sequence goes on from OX454421.1 coordinate 51,013,174, forward strand.
TATGAATCTTTTATCAGAACGTGTTATTGATTTTATACTATAAATTACAACTTGCATACCAATCGAGAATTTGTTTAATAATATTGAACTGATAGAAAAATTGTATACCAAAGTGAGGTAAAGTTTATCCTATATTGTACATTTCTAAAAAAAATCATTGCATTCGCATTTGGAAAAGTGGACTTCTTGCGTCGCTGTGGCGCACCTGGTTGAGAGTGCATGCTAGTAGTCTAGAGGTGCGGAGATCGAATCTCGGCGTGGTCAAAAATTTCTGTATGTGCGGATAGGAAATATACGAGTATAGTGCCTGCAACAGTATGTCCCAGAAGGGGTTTTCTGCAGGCATACATTATCTATCCTTCAGATGTAAATGAATGTCGTTTTTTTTTTAATTTTGAATAAAAAAATTGTATAGTTTTTATCATATATCTGGATAAATACTATTTACACCTTATTAGGATTATTTTTATATTGTTAGCTTATAAAAATATTGTATACGCGATTAGCATGAACTGTATAGCTTCAACTGATAACTTCGATTAATAAAGAAGCTTGGTATAATTTTTATACAGAAAGTCTATGGAACTATATGTATACCAAAATTTATAAAGTTTAGTTATTTTTTGTAGGTCTGTACATGGGTATAGGGTATACACTCATCGTGCTATTCGCACGATTAGAACTCGGTCTCGCTTTTTCTGAAAATTGCCTGGAATGCTGTTGCCGGTCAATTGGTAAACCGTGTTTCGTCCGGTAATCTTACTTGTTCCCCTCTCGTTTTTTCTTTCTAACTCGGGATCCTGCGGGACCTATATGGATACCAAGGGTAGGTGACTATTTTGTCGAATCGAGTCAGAGGCTTATGTGCTTATGTGTCGGAGTCTATAACTTCAATATTTCACGTGTATAAGAAATGCCTTAGTATGCTTAGATCGATCTCTTTTTTTAGTCGAGTGACGAACGTACCCCCTTGCATTAAGTGCCAGCTATAAGCACAAATCGAGGAATATTTGCAGTAAAAGCAGAAACTATCTATTCATTATAACTTGAGTGTTGTATTGATGAAAACCATACCGAACTTTATATGTATACCTTTACAGGTAATAGCAATTCAACGGAATTGCACTTCTCTATACCATAATACAGCCAATACTCTTCAATGGTTATCCTATTTTTCATTTGATATTTCCCCGTTTAACGTGTTGCAATGCATTTTACAACGGTGTTTATAAAGCAGAAGGCATCGTTATTTCACCCATCTGCATTATGCTCGTGTCTAGACCCAATTATCCTAAAAGCATCGATATCAGTACGCCAAAAGTTGTTTACATACTTTTTGATTTTGCAGATAAGTACATACAAAAAAATGTAGATTGTTTGCTGGAATCTGATGGTTATATGGCTTGTTGGTGCAACGAAGAGAGCAACAACTCATCCATTAGAAAGTCGTAGTGAAATATGACGAGAAATTTCTACAAGAGCGACAATATCAAGGACAACCATTGCAGAAAGAAAGAAGGGAAAAAACACGCCAAAATGTCTTTTACAGAGATTTTTTTCGTTTTTCGAAAACTGTGCGAGCTGTGCAAATATCAAGAATATCTTGAATACTTTCAGCGCTTTGGAGAATGGAAACGGGTGAAGAGTTTCAAGTTGGAATCTAGGTAACAGTGTAGTGTTGTATAGTCGAAAGAAAGAATAGCAAGAATTTCAACTTTTGTTGAAAAGCATCCTTGAGATTCTGTCTGAAGAGAAAAAGAATATTCGAGTCGCCTTATGGTATCTTAACCCGTGTCGTCATTACTTTTCCCTTTGCCTTTTAATATTTTTCTCTGTACTTTGGTTGTTCCCTTTATGCCATATTTTTGTGCTCCTTTTTAAAACAGAATAGATTCGGGATTATGTTGGACAATTTTGGTTTCTTCTGCTTTTGGTTATGTCAAAGAACGTTGCTCGACTCAGTGGGCATAACATTTGCATGCTTTGAAATGAAACAAATGGCGGTAGCTATTCTCTAAAGCTGAAGAAGAGGGTTTGTGTATGAATGGAATTACGTATGTAATTCGATGTTGATCATGAAATGGACCGATGGAACCATAAATATTTATGCAAATTACCATCAGAGGTGATATAAAGTATAAAATTAATTAAGACACTTGGAAAGTCAACATTCATCCACTAAATAAAGTCATATTCAAACTTGGATCTCCAACATGCACGTGATGAACAATTTTACATGCGGTGTGTCCCAATTTAAAGTTCTTTGTCCTAAAGACAACTCGTTATACGGGCACTGACATTTTATTCGTTGTCACTTTACTTTTTCCCCTAAAATCGTTAAACTTACCATTATAAAATGTGTAAGAAAATGCATAGATACAAGCTTGAGAAGAACAAGAAAACCTGAGAAAAAAAGTTTGGGTGAGAATATTACCTTCAATCGTCAACCTTTTCTTACGTCTAATTTAGAAGCATCTCTTTTACGTTAGGTTCTTGTCCTATATATTCCAGTAAGGACGCTGGTAAGTGTATTAAAGTTTATGGGCCATACCATACTTTGGGTTTAATACAATAACAACCGACCTACCCAAATCGAAAAAGAAGACTGCCTGTGAAAACGGACTTATCACCTACGTTGTTTTCTTCCACATTTATTTTTTCGGGACGATGAAAAATCTCATTTCCTCGATTATTTCTGATAACGAAAAGGTCATTAATGGTCATCATCAAATAATGTTGTTTTCGCCCCCTGGTGAATCGACCGATAAGGTTTTTATCTAAACGCGTTGGTTTTTAATGGTTTTGGGGGAAAAAATAAGGCTGATAAGGATTTGAAATAGGATATACATACTTATAGTAAGAAATTGTGAGTAATGGGCTGGTTACACAGTACGAGTTGCTGACCTGACAGTGGACAGCTACTGCACCTGTGCACTCGCATGAAAGTAGCTCGACTCGTATCACCCGGTCACACAAGTGCGAGCTGTCGGCAGAGTAGAGAGCTACTGCTACTGGTTATATGTAGAACGTAAATTTTTTGATTTTCTTAGTTACTTCACTTATGTCTTTTAATGCCATTTCTACACGAATAAATTCCAGAGACAATCTGGTTTTTATAGCTCGGATCCAAACAATTCCACAGGTTTGTTTAGTCCTTGTATAAATCGAAAAATTTCAAATTCTGCTCCGGAGTCCATCTAGCCATTGTTGCACAATAAGCTCACACTGTAAACGACAAAATTTACAGACGAGTGCACCCGGCGGTTAATTTCGAGCAATTGTTATTTCGCAATCGGTGCAATTTCGAATGTCCGAATCGTAGTATGCGATACCAGCTGACGCTGACTGAGGGCGAGTGGCCGAGTCAAAACAAAAAATGTTGTAGTAACTCGGATGCGAGCTACTGACCGAATCGCATATGACAGTAACTCGTATGACGCGGTCACATGGTGCAAGTAGCTGCTCTGCAGTAGCTGTCTAGGCCAACTCGCACGATAGCTCGCACTGTGTAACTAGCCCATAATGGGCTGGTTACACAGTACGAGTTGCTGACCTGACAGTGGACAGTTACTGCACCTCTGTACTCGCATGAAAGTAGCTCGACTCGCATCGCCCGGTCACACAAGTCCGAGCTGTCGGCAGAGTAGAGAGCTACTACTGCTACTGGTTATATGTGGAATGTAAATTTTTAATTTTCTTAGTTACTTCACTTATGTCTTTTAATGCCATTTCTACACGAATAAACTCCAGAGACGCTTTACGCAAATCTCGGTTTTTATAGCTCGGATCCAAACAATTCCACAGGTTTGTTGGGTCCTTGTATAAATCGACAAATTTCAAATTCTGCTCCGGAGTCCATCTATCCATTGTTGCACAATAAGCTCACACTGTAAACGACAAAATTTGCAGACGAATGCACCCGGCCGGCGGTTAATTTCGAGCAATTTTTATTTCGCAATCGGTGCAATTTCGAATGTCCTAATCGTAGTATGCGATACCAGCTAACGCTGACTGGGGCGAGTGGCCGAGTCAAAACAAAAAATGTTGTAGTAACTCGGATGCGAGCTACTGACCGAATCGCACATGACAGTAACTCGTATGATGCGGTCACATGGTGCAAGTAGCTGCTCTGCAGTAGCTGTCTAGGCCAACTCGCACCATAGCTCGCACTGTGTAACCAAGGCATAAGGCTCCTTTATTTCAGTGCGAGTAAAGTGAAAGCGCACAAAAGTAGAACATGAAACTGAAATTGAGAGGATCGCAAGAGGATACCTACATATGGCATGAGGCCACATAACTAAATTATGTAAGTTGATAGAGATTACAACAGTGGGTTTATGCGATTTTCTTTTATTGTGAAATCGGATGTAACTAACAGTCCCCATTGACTGTACAATCGATTTTACGATAAAGCTCCTTTTTTAGCTTTCGCTCAGCTTTCACCAAAGAAAATTAGCTTTATTATACAATCGATTGGACAGTCTATGGCGACTCTAAATATTAACTAAATCAATCTCAATTGTATATGAATTTACTTTTCAGTTTTGCACAAGTATACGTGTAGGTCTTACTTTTACTTACTTACTTTTTTGATAGTTGTAAATTGCGAAAACAAACTTACATGCGAATACAAGCCGCAATACCCTATTCATCTAGTCGCCTTTTACGACAAGCAGCGGGACACTTCATCATTTTAACCCCAAAGTCACAAGAGTATTTTTTTTATTAATCCTCGTACACATTTGTACCATTGAGCCCAAACGATATTCACGCGTAATTGTAGAGATTTGCATTAGGAGATCAGCATCACGCTCAGCAGTGTTATTTATCCCCATAAATGGGTACTCGTTTAACATCTGAGTGAGATCATAGTCCGTCACAAGCTCGTGAGTTCGAAAAACACCATGGAACACGGTGAGATTTGAACTTATGGCCCTGTGCACCGAAGGTGCGCGCACTAACCGCTCGACCAGCCAGACTACGAGCCCTATATGTAGGAACAGGTAAAATTGGACCATAGAGTCTCCCAAAAGCTGGCTTTCTTAAGACAAACTTTTATTCAATCTTCAGCAAATCTCACATAAAGGCGTTTTTATGAAAAAAAGCAAGACATTTGTAACAACATTTGAAATCGGACTAAGGCGTCATGAGGCCTCTTAGATCCGCTTCCAATTGACTGCGGATATCTCCAAATATGGCAGAATAAAACGAGACATGTTTCGCATTCTCCAGCTTAAGCCGATGCAAATCTTGTCGGGCGCTTTACCATCCTCTAGCCATCAGGAAGCAGCCTTCAAAACTTCGGTTTCCATAATCACGGGTATGTTACCTCTAATCGGTGTCAGGATTTGCCTCTCAGGTTGTAGTTCGTGTTGTGGAAATAAAGTTGAGACAAAAATGTTTAGCAACACCGGACATTTGGCTTAAGGCGCTTTCCGTCCGATCTTCTTCATGACAACCCTACACGCCGTCCTTCACCAGTTTATGCTCCCGTCCTCATAGAGCTGTCTGAAGCAGTCTTGTTTGTTATTTTTGATCACAAGCCTTATCGATTTGAGGGCTGTTTTATTTGCCTGCAGAGAACAGAATAAGCGCAGTTGTCCGTGCCACACGTTGACAAAGGCGCCGATGTAAGAACGCCGAATGCTCGTGATCTCATCAGTCCTCCTGTAATTATTGTCCGAACTCTTTCTTGGCGATGCGGTGTTAGATGATATTGCCAGTTGTTCAGCGGGTTGCAAGGCTCTCTGGGCCACTGATCCGTTAATTGGACCTGCAACAAGGTTTCTATGGAACATGCCTCGTCCAAACTTCTCGTTCTTATTATAACTCGAGGTGGTCTCTGCTATCGTGAATAAATAACCCTGGTGGTCGCTATGAGTATAAGTCTCGCTAATTTGTGAACGATATCGAGCTGTGAAAAAACGTCGAAGAGCGTCCGCTACTCTTAATTGTTGCGCGTGTGTGTATTTGCGTCGTAAAGAAGTTTCTCCAGGAAATTCAAACTCTGTGTCGTTTCAATCTTATTTGGGGTTTGGTTTTCCTTCCGATATATCGAATACTTGACGGCTCCTGTTTGATGTTGATAGTTGTCCCTAGCTGCTTTCTTGTACAATTGCAGCATGCCACTTTGTGGGCATCTCCTCCACACTTCTAGCACATATTCGACCTATGGTAGTGATGTTGTGACTACTGCAGTCTCTTTCAAAGTGGTCGAATGGTAGGCATTTGAAACATCGCTTCGGAAACAATTGCCATCTGAGTCTGAGGCTGCTTCTTTCGGATAGGTTTTCAGGTTTGTCTTTGTTTTAGACGGAATTCATCCCTCCGACAGAATTGATTAAATCCTCGATTTGAATAACAATTGTGCCATATTGTACTGCAATTTAAATAATACAAGCACATTATTATGATGCATTTTGAATTTAGTGACATACGATTCGATCCAGGGTTTTGACTGGATTAATTACCAACAAATTGTTGGTAGTCTGTATCGGCTTCGGCTATTAAGTTGCCAAGTACTCCCAGGGAAATGCGTATTCATCAGGAGCTCAAGAGATTCGCCAGTTAATTCCGCCCACACGGAGAGAGAAATGTGCAATGAATTCAACAAGATCATACAATGAAATTCACAACATACAATTTCACTAAATTTGTAGTAAAAGTTATTAGAGAGTTTTAGCTTATCGTTTGAAATAAAACGACATAATTTGACATTCCATATAAAAATTCGCTTGCCGTATACGAAACAATATGTATCTTAATTTTGCATGTCCCAAGTAGGCATGGGTGCATTTCCGTATATTGGATGCTCTAGAAACAGTCAAAATTGGCGAAATAATTTGTCGTGATTTTACACTTATGCCTACTTAGGACATGCAAAATTAAGATATATTGTTTCGTATACGGTAAACAAGCGAATTTTTATATGGAATGTCAAATTATGTCGTTTTATTCTAAACGATAAGCTAAAACTCTCTATTAAAATGTAGTGAAATTGATTACAATTCAGTTGTTTTTATAGTCTAAGAAAAATGGCATATTTGGTCGGCAAAAATCCTACATCGGAATTTTTTTTGGATTATGGTTGGGAATGGTCCCCAGATTATGGCATTAAAAGTCCCAACCGATCGGGGGTCCGCAACCTTAAAAAAAGGGGGAAAGGGGGGCATTTTTTCGTTTTTTTTTGCGATTATTTCAAAAACGGATATACAGAAAAATGGTCTGAGGACAAAAAAAACTACATAAAATTATCTTTGCAATGATATATAACACATTAGAGTTTAAATGAATTTTTCGGCGTTAGCATAGAACATAAATTAAAATATTTTCATTTTAGACCTTTTTTAAAAGCTTCATAACTTTTGAAAGAACGCTAGTTCAGGCGTAAAATTTTGTATAAGTATTCACAACAAATTTAAGATAATTTTAACGTAAACATTGAGTCGCTCCGGTCAAGGACCTCCATTTTCCCCCAATCAAATTTTTCAAAACGGCATATCCATAACTCCCCCCAAAATTGGAGCAGAGTGCTAAATTTTGGTTTGTTGCGATTGGAGGTCATAGTCACCCCACCCACCAAAAATCAGCTCATTCGGATAAAAACTAAGGGTACCTCCCATACAAAGTGACCCATCAGAAGTTTGTTCTACGTACTACTCAATTTATAAACTATAGTCATGGGTCACTTTGTATGGGAGGTACCCTTAGTTTTCATCCGAATGAGCTGATTTTTGGTGGGTGGGGTGACTATGACCTCCAAACGCAACAAACCAAAATTTAGCACTCTGCTCCAATTTTGGGGGGAGTTATGGACATGCCGTTTTGACAAATTCAAATGGGGGGATAAAAGGGGTCCTTGACTGGAGCCACTCAGTGTTTACGTTAAAATTATCTTAAACTGTTGTTGTGAATACTTGTACAAAATTTTACGGCTGAACTAACATTCTTTCAAAAGTTATGGAGCTTTTAAAAAAGGTCTAAGATGAAAATATTCTAATTTATGTTCTATTCTAACGCCGAAATATTCATTTAAGCTCTAATGTGTTATATACCATTGCAAAGATAATTTTTTGTAGTTTTTTCGTCCTCAGACCATTTTTCTGTATCTCTTACCGTTTTTGAAATAACCGCAAAAAAACAAAAAAAGGCCCCCTTTTCCCTCCTTTTTTTAAGGTTGCGGACCCCCGATCGGTTGGGACTTTCTATGCCATCATCTCGGGACCATCCCCAACCATAATCAAAAAAAAATCCGATGTAGGATTTTTGCCGTTCGATGGCCATATTTTGGTCCAATTTTCTTAGACTATACTGGTGTTGGCCTATTGGAAAAAATTACATGTGTAATGACAAAAATCATTGCATGATATTTGTATGGATAGTTACATTTATTGCATTTGAGGTAATTTTAATCACAGCCTGTAATAATTATTATTGCATGGTGTAATAGTTTTCATCCTTTCGTACATGAAATTAACAAGAGCATGTAATAATTATTCTGAAACTGTCAAAAAATAAAACGACTAATTTATTCGCATGACTTGTAATCTTAGATAGCTTAGTTGTAGGACTACGAAACGACAGGTCCCCGGTTCAATTCCCAGTACAAGCAAATTGTAAAAAGGTAAAGTTAAAATAGGGAAAAAGAAAGTTAAGGATAAAATAGAAGTAAAAAATAAAAAAGGTAAAAATATAAAAAGGAAAAAATAAAAAAAAAATTACTTTTTGTATTTTTTATACCCTTCTCTCATAGAGTGAAAGGGTATATTAACTTTGTCATGAAGTTTGTAACGCATTGAAGGAAGCATCTCCGACCATATAAAAAGTATACATATATGATCAGCATGACGAGATGAATCGATTGGGCGATGTCCGTCTGTCTGTCTGTCTGTCTGTCTGTCCGTCTGTTGCAGTGCGTTTTTCTCGGCCACTATAAAAGCTACGGAGCTGAAATTTTGCACACGTGCTTCTTATTGTTGCAGGCTGTTTGTATGTTTGATTCACCCAAATTGGATCACTGGGTCATGGGGCTGCCATACAAACCTAGCTCCCCAATTTGAGTTATTCTAAGAAAAACTTTTTTATTTGTGCACCAATTTCAACCAAATTTCACACAAATGTATTTCTTTTGTTGACACAAAACATATGAAAGAATGGATAAAATCGGACCATGGGGTCATGGGGCTGCCATACAAATCCAACACCCCAAATTAGGTTCTTCTAAGAAAAACTTTTTTATTTGTTCACCAATTTCAACCAAATTTCACACAAATGTATTTCTATTGTTGACACAACACAAATGTAAGAATGGATAAAATCGGAGAATGGGGTCATAAGGCTGCCATGCAAATCCAACCCCCAAATTAGGTTCTTCTAAGAAAAACTTTTTTATTTGTGCACCAATTTCCACAAAATTACACACAAATGTGTTTCTCTTGATGACACAAAACATATCTAAGAATTGATCAAATCTGACCATGGGGTCATGGGGTGGCCATGCAAACCCAACTCCCATTTTGGTTCTTCTAAGAAACATTTGTTGCACCAATTTCACAAAACCTTGAATTAATGTGTCTTTACCAAAGCAACAAAAAAGTTAAAAACGAATGGAATCGTACTGTGGGGTCATGCTCCCGCAACCCCAATAAAATTTCCGGGTAAACATTTTTATTTGCCCACTTATTTCAACCAAGCCCAAAACTTTTGTCAAGACGGAAGAAAAAGAATGAGGAGGGGGATTAAATACAAGTCATAGGTACGCCCGAAAACAGTTTTAGCCCAAGCGAAGGGTATCCAAATTTCGGCCGCGCCCGAAATTAGCATCGGCCCCGGGGGTTGGCGAGCGAAGCCCCCTAGTTTCTATTGTCGCCAAATTATCTTCCTGGCGAATTTTATTATCAAAATTGTTAATTTTATTAAAGCGCAATGACATTTTTCATTACAGATGTAATAACTTTTACTTAAGTTGCAGTAGGGTAAAAGATCATTACAAATGCAATGGTTTTTATTACAGTTTTAATGCCTTTCACTACATTTTTTCTCTCCGTGAAAGTGCCATCCTCTCTTTTTATTAAGGACGGACACGACCTTGCTTTGGACAAAATCTTGCTGCTTATCCAATGTATACGATGCCAGAAGACTTTTCGTCTCTCGGCGTCTAAGGCTTTTCTTGTATGGACATATTCGGGTCACCGAACCGTTGGGCGCGTGAACTAGAATATAGGAACACTGTAGTTTATTCTTTCCCCACACCACAGAGAAGAATGTAGGAATCAGCTGGAGACTTTCAACCTATATCTTCTCCCTTACGGAAAATCCCACATGCGTGCCCTGATCGGAATGAAATATCTTCATACTTGGCGAAAGTATAGTGATATAGTGGATGACCGATTTAATAAATGCATTGGCCGCAAGAAAACGAGTGGTTTAAACGCGTACGCTTGAATCAATTATAATTGTCAAAACCAACGGGTGCACTTCAAAAGCTCACATGCACATACAGCTGCCTGTACGGAACTGTTCCTGAATAAAAGCGTTATTCAACTCCATAAACTGAATTAAAAACGAGGCCGAGGCTAATTTCGGGCGCGGCCAAAATTTGGATACCTTTCGCTCCCCTCGGGCTAAAAGTTTTTTCGGGCGTACCTACAACTTGTATTTAATCCCCCCCCATTCGTTTCCTTCTGTCTTCACAAAAGTTCCGTTGCGTCGACCAAACAATATTTGTGTTGGGTTTGGTTGGAATAAGTTGGCAAAAAAAATATTTACTCAGAAAATTTTATTGGGAGATTCGGGAGCATGGCCCCATAGTACGACTCCATTTGTTTTGTCCTTTTTAGTTGCTTTGATAAAGACACATTAATTCAAGGTTTTGTGAAATTGGTGTAAAAAATGTTTCTTAGAAGAACAAAAATGGGAGATCCGGTTTGTATGGCAGCCCCATGACCCCATAGTCCGATTTGATCCATTCCTACATATATTTTGTGACATCAATAGAAAAAGATTTGTGCGAAATTTGGTTTGAATTGGTGCACAAATAAAAAGTTTTTCTTAGAAGAACCTCATTTGGGGGGTTAGGTTTGTATGGCAGCCCCATGGCCCCATTGTCCGATTTTACCGATTCAAACATACAAACTGCCTGCCGCAAAAAGAAACATTTGTGCGAAATTTCAGCTTCATAGCTTTTAAATTGGCCGAGTAAAACGCGTCGCAACAGACAGACAGACGCACGGAGAGAAAAATGTGCAATGAATTCAACAAAATCATACAATCAAAATTCTCAACATACAATTATACTAAATTTGTAGTGAAAGTTATTAAAATGTAGTGAAATTGATTACAACTCAGTTGTTTTTACTGGTCTGGCCTATTGTAAAAATGATTTCAGTGTAATGACAAAAATCATTACATGATATTTGTTTGGATAGTAACATTTGTTGTGTTTATGGTAATTTTCACCACTGTCTGTAATAATAATTATTGCATGGTGTAATAGTTTTCATCCTTTCGTACATGAAATTAACAAGAGCGCGGAATAATTATGAAACTGTCAAAAAATAAGACGACTAATTTATTCGCATAACTCGTAATCTTAGATAGCTTAGGTGTAGGACGTAGGACTACGAAACGATAGGTTCAATTCCCAGTAGAAGCAAATTGTAAAAAAGTAAAGTTAAAATAGGGAAAAAGAAGTTAAGGATAAAATAGAAGTAAAAAATAAAAAAAAGGTGCAAATAAAAAAAGGAAAAAATAAAAAAAATCACTTTTTATATTTTTTTCTATTATCGCCAAATTGTCTTCCTGGCAAATTTTATTACCAACTAATTGTTAATTTTATTACAGCTCAATGACATTTTTCATTACAGATGTAATAACTTTTACATCAGTTGCAATAGGGTAAAAAATCATTACAATTGCAATAGTTTTTATTACAATTCATGCTGATCATATATATATGTATACTTTTTATATGGTCGGAGATGCTTCCTTCAATGCGTTACAAACTTCAAGTCAAAGTTAATAGACCCTTTCACTCTATGAGCGAAGGGTATAAAAAAACACACCACATGGAATTTGAAAATCAATCAAATAAAATTGAACCTTTATTGATTTATTTTCATATATCGAATCATATCGCACGATATATGTATGCATGAGTATAGAAGAATTTATGTGTATCTGTTGTCCAGTTTTCATTGACCATCACTTCCGCTTTTATTATACTCTTCAGTTGTGGAAAATTATATTGAACTCTCTATATCCAGCGATGTCTTTTCGAAACCATTGGCTATTGACAAAGTACATTTTTGTCGCCAGTGAACCATTTTCAATGCTTTTAGGAAAGAATGAGTGCGTTTTTACGACATCCTGAAATTGACTTTGAACCTAGATATTTGGAACAAAATTAAATTTTATGTAGACACTGAAAATGTATGGATGGGTATTTTTTTTTAGCTTCGGGAGTTTTTGACTAATATAGTTAAAAAATTAAGTTTTTTTATTCGAGTATTTTTTATTTATAACAGTTTGGCTACTATTGAGTATGGGAGGGATCGTTTTTTATGGCAAATCTCAATCCCGTAGCGCTGCACATCACGCTGGCGCCATGGAGGGAATAGTAAGGCAAGGTAGAAAAAGCAGTTAGGGCTCGCCCTGTTGGAAGTAGATGTCGGGAAAAATTCCCAATCTTAAGAAGCCCAATTAAAAAAAAAGTTTTTTTCATTTAATTTTTTAATAGTTTCAGTAGCTAAATGTGTGGAAATTACTTGAGAATCACATAAGCTACACATAGTTAGCTTAAAAATCGTTGATTCCTCGTTCATATTTCGGTAAACATTATTAATTTAAAGGGAATATATTTTCACGGAAAAATCCACGATCTGTCCGCGATGTAGGTACTTGGCCCATAAATGGGTATACTCGTTTAACATCTGAGTGAGATCATAGTCTATCACGTGGGTCGGGAGTTCGAAAACACCACAAACTGAATTCGTTCACGTTGAGTCTGGACCCTGTGCCTCGAAGGTGTGCGCACTAACCACTACACCAGCCAGACTGACCAGACCAGTAAGAAGTTATTTTTAACAAATTCAGAAGTTCAGGTCTGTTTATGGGATCGAGTTTGGCCCCAATTCTTGTGGAACGTGTCTTAGATGATGTAATCGATGAAACTCTTCTTAAACTCGATTTTGTCCCACTGTTCTGGCAATCTTACGTTGACGACCACATTACGGCGATACCTGAAGGGAAAATACAACAAGTGCTTGACGCGTTACATAGTTACGATCCCAAAATTAAGTTTACGTATGAAATTGAACAACAAGGACGATTAGGCTACTTGGACCTCAGCTGGTACCGTACAGACAATAATAAAGTCATAACTAACTGGTACCATAAACCAATAGCGTCGAATAGATTATTAAATTATTACTCGAATCATCCTGATAACATGAAGACCAATGTAGCTAAGTCTTTCATCAGAAAAGTTTTCCGAATTAGCCATAAAAGTTTTTGGCACCATAACCTTAGTAGGATTGAAGACGTACTAAAGAGTAATAACTATCCGGAAACCTTGATTAAAAAGAGGATAAACCAAGTGAGATATTCAAACAATAAGAACATGACTGATATGAGAAGCTACGCGTACCTGTCAACTGATAATTGCTCTCAAGCCTTACAAAATCAGAACACTCCTAAGCAATTCTCATCTCTGGTTTACGTACCCAAATTGAGTGAAGCGATTTCTAGATCTTGTGAATATTTTATCCCGGAGTTGAAAATTTCTATAAGACCTCATCACAAAAATTCAAATATGTTTGGAAAATTAAAGACTCCGTTCCCAAAGGCGAAAAATCAGGAGTTATATATAAAATTGATTGCTTGGATTGCGATAAAACTTACATTGGAGAAACAATTCAAAAATTAGGTACGCGTATATCCCAACATAAGTATGACTCCAAGAAATCTTTGAATAATAATCTATCAGCACTAGCGAAACACGCCATTACAAGTAAACACTCCTTCGACTTTGACAATGCGAAAATTTTAAAATCACATCCCAATAAAACGAAACTCCAAATTCATGAGACAAATCAAATCATCAGATATGAAGATCACGCGTGCAACTTTAAAACGGATAAGAAGGACTTTACTAATTCTTATTATAACTTAATTAAGATTAATGTTGACTAGTTCTAGTTCGTTTTTTATTTCTTGTTACATGTACGTTAAAGTCCATCATTACACCTGTGATATTTTGATTTGCTTAACACAACAACACCCTGTGATATTTTTTATAATCAATTGACACATAACATATGCAAATTTGACATTGTAATTAGTTCTTTGTCCTCCATCATTGTCACAACTTCTGTAATTTGTCCATTTTTTGAATATTAATTGGTAATTTAATTTATTATTAAGTAATTTTGTTTTATATGCCCAAAATTTTGTATTGTTTTTATAGAAAACTAAACCCTGAAGATGGGCTGTTGCCCGAAATATATTGGTTAAACTACAATTTTGGGCTTTTTCATTTGGGTTCAGCTATCGAGGCAACACAACACGACTTCGAAGAATAGCAACGTTCCCGGCAAAACAAAACCGTTGTGTAACAAAATTCATGAAAAAATTCAGAAGTCTTTGAAATATCCAATGTTATGCAATTTCATGATACATACTTAACCCTAATCTGCTCCTTGCGTAGAAATTTACTCATACTGAAAACTTTTATAATTTTTTTTCACAAAAACCTTGAAGAAAATGTACAAGAAACTTCTTGACTTTATAACTAACATTCTAAACGAGAAAATTTGCTTCCCGGCAAACAGAAAAACAAGTTTTTCTCGGGAAATCGCTCGGAGAGCAACATTCTCAACAAAAGATAGTAATTGTAAGAAGCCCCATGATTCCATTGTTTGATTCCATCCATTTTTACACATTTTATGTGACATCAATAGGTATACACCCAGCCAGCATTTAACACATTTGTAATCATTATTTCATGCAACACGCGTAAGCACATATACCTTATTCATTCATCACTTTTTCATACAAGCAGTATATGACGATGTCCCCCTATTTCATGTATATACGCATTTGCGCCTTATTACGGATAAACATTATAAAATCGTTATTCGTGAACATTATGTAATAGTTAAATATCATATCATATTATCACGTGAACGATCACGTGCTCTGTGGCCGTGATCGTTCGGTCGCCACTCTGTGAAATAGACACTCATAGAGAAACGAGTTTCCAAACTCGGCACGACTCGTCGCAAGTTTATTATTCAGAAGAAGATGATAAGAATCGTAGAATAATAAACTAACAATGCGACTAGGAAGTGGTATGGCTGACAACCATATCACACTCCGAATTCAGTTGTCTTTGTAACGTTGATGACTACACACGGTCATCAACGCACCATGCTCCACTAGGAGTTACGGTAATCAAGAGAGAGAAATATCATATATATTGAATGCATCAATTAAAATTAAAAAAAAAATACGTGCGATGGTGAGTCTCGAACTTATAGCCCTGTGCACCGAAGGTGCGCGGCCTAACCACTGCTCCAGCCAGACTATATGAATGATCAAGTCTTACTCGTGATTCTAATCACCCCAGCAACAAAAATCACACTTGAGGAGAAAACCATTATATTTCTTATATATATGATCCGTCGGCATTCCTTCAGCTGACCATCATGTATCTAACTTTCAATGCGTCCTATCGATACATAATGCCGATTCGTGATTCATGAAGTAAAGCTTATTTGTGGCTATGTTCACGGTACATGAGGCCGATGCTGGCTGGGCATTTATATGATGTTTGGTTAAGTTTGGTTCATAAACAAAAAAGTTCTTAGAAGAACTTAAAATGGGGGGCTAGGTTTGTATGACAACCCCATGACCCACTGATCCAATTTCGGTGATTCAAACATACAAACAGCGTGCAACAATAATAAGCAAGTGTGCAAAATTTCAGCTTGCTAGCTTCAATACCCGCCGAGTAAAACGCGTCGCAACAGACAGACGGACATCGCCCAATCGACTCCCCAGGGCTTGCTGATCATATCTGTATACTTTTTATATGTACGAAGACGCTTCCTTTAATGCATTACAAACTTCATGACAAAGTTAATATAGCATTTCACTCTATGAGCGAAGGGTATAACAAACATGGTCTGTACACTAAACCAACCTTGGACTTGAGCATCCTTACTTTTAAATGTTATCTAAGAAATACATATTTTTACTTCTTTTAATATGTTGAATAATTAAGGTACTGGTAGTGGTACCTTGACATATAGGTATTGATCAAAGGTTAAACAATAATATTTTAATATTGAAATTGGTAGGGACGAGTTTTGTTGGATCCTATCATATCATGTATGAAAAGTCAGAAAGCCGAAGAACCCCCTTTTTTAAACTTTTTTGGGGATTTTAAGTATTAACTTGGCACAGTAATGAAAACAAGACCACAAGCAATAATTCCATGGTCCAATGATTGTGGTAAATGAGACAAGGATTACGAGTAGTTATGAGGCACTATTCATTCATTGGTTTTTTTTTTAATTTTAAACTTTATCAGGATTAAATTGCGGATTTAGTACAACCCTTTATAGTCGCAATCAAATATACAGGGTGGCCCACGTAAAAGTATACGATTTTACTACAGCATAAATTTTTTGTTTATCATTATTATACCCTTCGCTCATAGAGTGAAAGGGTATATTAACTTTGTCATGAAGTGTTCAACGCATTGAAAGAAGCATCTCCGACCATATAAAAAGTATACAAACTAAATACAAGTCGTAGGTACGCCCGAAAAAAACTTTTAGCCCCAGGGGAGCGAAGGGTATCCAAATTTGGGCCCGCCCGAAATTAGCCTTGGTCTGTTTTTTTTTTAATTTGTGGAAATACACTAGAGATTTGGGAGATTTTTTGTTCACTTTGCAAAATTTGGAGATCGAGCAGGCCAGTTTATTGATGATTGATGAAATGTCCATTGTGGCTTGAGTGGTATGACAAGGTGGTCGGTATTGCTGAAAACACATGAGTTTGTATGGCAGCCCCATCACTCTATCGTTCGATTCCATCCATTTTTATATATTTTATACGATATCAATAGGGATCCATTTATATGAAGTTTGGTTAAGATTGGTTCATAAACAAAAAAGTTTTTCGTAGAAGAACAACAATTGGGGGCTAGGTTTGATTGGCAGCCCCATGAACCAGTGATCCAATTTCGGTGATTTAAACATACAAACAGCCTGCGACAATAATAAGTACGTGTGCAAAATACATACTCGTTTTGTCGTCGGCATGAATATTGCTTCAATGTTTCAAATGTTTTTTGGTGTGAAATATGTACATGTTAAACAATCATTGAAATCTTACATTTTCTGCATTAAATTTACTCGGGAGCATATGGCAAATAAACCTAAATACTCTAAGACAGTACTTTCCAACCGGTGGGGCGTGACGGTCGGCAAAGGGGGGCGTGGGCTCAACTTGAGTGTTGATGTGATCGATTATATTACAACAGCCATGAACTGCCAAATTCTTCGATTCATGGACAAAATTTATAAATCGCTGCAACCACAATTAAAATATATAAGCGAAGAGCCTCTACCCGAAGTCTGTTTCATGATTATTGCTGAAATTGCTTAAGGAATAGGGACCGAGGCGGAAAAAATCAAACTCAAATGACTTCATTTTGCCGTGTTGACGCACCGCTGAGCCAAAAAAAAAATTAGATCTATTGAAAAATTAGTTTTTGGTCGAAAATCGGATCTTAAGGTCCATCCAGACTGATCGCCAAATGGTTGCACGTGCAACAAACTGGCAGTTGTCATTGCATCCAAACTGATCAACCAACAGCTTGACAAATTCAAAGTGACAATTTTGCAACTTTTGTTCGTTCTTTTGTGTGAAATCGAATAATTCTTGAATGGCCGTGTAATAATTCTAACGTGCAGAGTCCGATTTTGATAATTAAATTTATAAAAATCACCAAAATGAAATTTTGGTTATGTAATTTTGTGTGTCCATTTGGTTGCTAGTGTAGATGCTAAGTAGCAACCGAATGGCTGTTCTTGATGCCAGTTTTTGGACGTGCAACTTTTTGGCGATCAGTCTGGACTGACCTTTAGGCAACACTTTCAACGCGGAATTACCGTCTTATGACTATGCGGCCTAAATTATTGACGTAATGTAGTAGGGATGTAGGGCCAAATCTAGCTCTCCGGCAATGCCCAATTCCGTTGTATACTGGCCGCTACGGTTGCTACGTTTTTCACTTCGTACCAGTCAAATTCAAAAATTGCCATTGTGCAACGAATTGCCTCCTCACTGAAACCATGTTTTATAGTCTAGGTGTGGAATCAATTCAATATTCAAATGTGCTAAATGTAAGCAGTGAAACTGCCCATAGATTTGAATTGCGAAAATATAATCCAAACTGATCTGGTTAGTTCAAAATCTCTGTGAGGTTGTTCCAAATGATGGCAAATTGTCTGTAATTATTTGACAACGTGGCGAATTCTTAACAAAAGAAAAATAATGAGCTGAAAATGCCTTCTTCTGTTATTTAGCGATATTTTCTTTGGGGGCGTCAGATTCTGCTAACCTTGCAAGGGGGGCATGCACTGAAAAAGGTTGGAAACACCTGCTCTAATATATCAGAAAACGTTGAATTCTTAATAAAACAATTCTTATTTGTACCTATAAACTTGATTCTAAAACACGAGAAAATGAACCAAAATTGCTTCAGATCAGGTGCCAATACATTGAGGCGCATAAATAAATATAATATATGTACAGGGTGGGCAAAAAGTCCCTTTCCTATTTATATAGGAAATTTTAAATAAAGTTATTAAAACCAAAAAATAGTAATCGCAAAATTAGATTTAATTTATGTATTTTATTTACATTAGATGAGACAATGAACTTGTTGCAACATCACTTCCCAAATCGTGTCATCTCGAAAAATGGTAACATAAAACGGTGGTCAATTTCACCTGATCTGACGGCTCCAGACATTTTTCTATTTCACACTTCTCGAGTTTCTATGGGGCTACCTCATAGAGAAGGTCTACGTCAACAAACCACAGACTTTACCGGAGGTCAAAGAGACCATTCGAGCGGAAATTGCGCAGATCACACCGGTGACACTCCAAAACGTTATGCAAAATGTCGTGAAAAGAGCCCAAGCTTGCGTCAATTCTAATGGTGCATACTTATCGGATATAATTTTCTACACCTAATGTAAATAAAATATATAAATTAAATCTAATTATGTGATTTTTTTTTTGGTTTTAATCACTTTATTCAAAAGTTATTACATATATAAAGGAAAGGGACTTTTTCCCCACCCTGTATTAATAGTGTGATTTTCTGGTGGGAATCGTATCAATATTAGCAATTGTTTGACATTTGAAACAATCCGAATGAAACAAATTAACGCCAAACACGTATAGATTGTATGTGCATATAGCCCTTAGAAAAAGCATATAGCCAACCCCTCTGCATGCGTTAGTCCAGTGAGCTTCATCACACTATCGCAGTTCACACATCTAGACAAAAATTTAATTTAAATGTAAATTTTTTGTTTAAAATTAAGAATATAATCTCCGCCTAATATTTATTACTCTCTGAAAATGCCAACGTGATAATTAACCCTTCGGTTGGCACATTGGTACTATATCTTTATGAAAAATATCGTTCAACAATATTTTCCACCCCTTTTCATATAAGGGTGTCCCGCATTAGGTGGTCAATAGCACAACTTGTTTCAGAAATAAAATTATCAATACAATCGGATTTTTTTTACAGTTACTTTGTTATCGGTCTTTTTGTGAAAGTCATCGAAAATCGAAGCTTGTCATGCAAAATCATAATTTGCAGCCCTCCTGATGACTTAATCCAAGATTTGATTCCAGTTTCAGAAACTAGATAAAATTTGATAAAAGTTGCTTCAACATGTTGGCTTTCCAACGGTATATCACTTTTCATATTTACATCGCAGAATTTTAGGAAAAAACGCATTGAATGGTAAAAATTATGGCTTCAGTGGAATCGCTAACAATTTTCCCTTTATTCCAAAAAAGACAAACAAAGGCTATTATGATTCGGGATAGAATCTCGCTACATTATTTTGACCAGAACTGTAAGATATTTGAAATTTTGTACATTGTTTGGCAAATACAACGGTACTTATAACAGTTAAAATTTAATATTTTCTATTTATATTCGAAAAGAGAGTATGCCGATATGGTGTTTATGTATGAGGTTGAAGGAGGAAATGGACTGGAAGCAGTTCGAGAAAATAGTCGGCGCTTCCCACAGCGACGAATTCCAGGCAGACGTACCTTCGAAAGAACGTATCGGCTTTTTGGAGAGACAGGTCGAACACCAAACCACACCGGTAGAGAAGGAGCTCGCCGTACTAGTGTCGAAAGAGAAGAAGAGATTCTTAATCTCTTCGATAATAACCTAAAATTGAGCACGCGTAGAGCAGACTTCAGCTGGATATTCCTCCGATGACGATCCAAAGGACTCTTCAGTCGGACAATCGGTATCCGTACCACCTTACGCAAGTTCAGGAATTACTACCGAGCGACTGTCAGAGGAGGATAACATTTTGCATATTTTACCTCCCAGGAACAGCTGCTGCAGCGAATTAATGATGCTTGTGACAACATAAAGGAAAACCTTCGGACCGTTTTTTCCATGCGCCGAAGGTGTCGAGTATGCATACAAAATGGAGGAGGCCAATTCCAGTAGCATTATTCCAATTCATCAAACAGTTAGTTAATGTTTTTAGTTTATTGGTTCTTTCTCATATTAAAAGCTTTATTTTCTTTTTTATTTCACAAATTTTCAAAACTGCGATAGTAAAATATAAGAAATAAATGAATAAAATTTCAGTTTGAATAATCCGATAAGAAAACGAGACCGAGTTCTAATCGTGCGAATAGCACGATGAGTGTATACCCTATACCCATGTACAGACCTAGAATGCGCGTAAAACCGAACATATTCCATTTAATTTTTTTTTAAGGGGGAAGGGGTTGATGGGTTGAATCTCGCACATCTTTAATATCTTATAACGGCATTCAGCAGCTATGATTTGCGATAAATTTGAAGTTTATCGCGACATTCTATCAAAAGATATGGCGCAATATTGCTTTGTAGGGGATGTAGGGGTAGGGGTAGTCACACCTTCTCCACTTTCTACCAACTTCAAGCATATGTCACAATTAGGCATTGATGAAAATTTCAGGTCTTTAGCGATATCCTGTCGAAAAATATGGCCGAATTACACTATCATGGAGGGGTCATTTGTATGGGAAGTAGGGGAACCCTGGGTCCGATTTGGCCCATTTTCAATACCATCCAAGCTTTTATCAAAACAATCATCTGACCAAAATTTCAAAACGCTAGCTTCATTATTTCGGGAGTTATCGTGCGAACTGACAGACACACGGACGGACAGACAGACAGACAGACAGACAGACAGACAGACAGACAGACAGACAGACAGACGGACATGGCTTATTCGAATCAGGGACCGACCCTGATCATTTATATATATACTTTGCCATACCTCCGGTGGCTCCTTTGAGGTGTTACATAAATCGTCGTAACAAAAACAATATACCCTATACCATCTTATGGGTATAGGGTATAATAATTACCTTGTTTTTTATATCCAATATGTGTAATTCAAAAATCCCGCAATGTAAATATGAAAAGTGATATACCGTTGGAAAGCCAACATGTTGTAGCAACTTTTGTCAACTTTACAGAGTTGTACGTGTAAAGCACCGTTATGAAATTACTCTTTGAATTTTCGATGAAAAAATCTATTTTAAAATTTTTATTAAGTTTGAGTAACTCTATCTTGAAAGTGGCAATAATCGTGATAACAGGAAAAACTTCAGTTTTTGTGAAATTTTATGTAGTTTTTGAAACTGAGATCAAATCTTCGATTAAGTTATCAGGAGGGCTGCAAATTATGATTTTGCATGACAAGTCACGATTTTCACAAAAAGAGCGATTGTATTGGTAATTTTCTTGCTGAAACAAGTTGTGCTACCAGCCCTTACAATATTGATCACCTAATGCGGGACACCCTGTATATTTCAAAGGAACTGACGACCACAAATGCGTTTAAATGTTCGGAGAAAAAAAAACTATATCTAAAGAAACGGCGTATCATCGTAAGACATAGTATGTAAACTGTTTCTAGAACCAACACTAGACCTCTTCAAAAAATAAGATTGATTTCACAGAAGATTCAGCTACACCTTAGGCCAGGGGTGTGAAACTCAAAACCTGGCCCGGGCCAAATAGGACTCTCTTCAGGTTTGGGTGGGCCGCAGGAGGAAAATTTCAAAAACTTTTATTTAATCATATTACGGATGTTGATTACAGAATATTATTTTTAAAATATGGGAAAAAGTCTGGATCACTATAGCGGCTTCCGGATTATCCGTCAGAACTTCCACCTTTCGAAAATGTACTTCAAGAACATTAAAAACTTAAGACAAGAAGCGAAAACATGAAAATATGATTGATCTTCAAGAAACAATTTTTTGTTAATTACACGATTTGCGTCAACTTTGGACAGATAATAAAAAATTATAGCACCGGTCATCCAGGTCGCCCAAAAGAACACTGGGAGCAAAATAAAATAAAAGAGATAAACAGTTGTTTGTGATTTGGTTTTAAATAAACTCATGCACCAATACAGTTTGATAAGTATAGGTCTAAAAATTAGTCACTTCGGCTGTAATTATTATGTTGGAATTTCACATCCAGGTGATTTAGTCACCGATTCCAAGATTTCCGTAGTTTTTAAAGCTTTGTTTTTTTTTATTTTTGCAAATAAATCTCAATTCATGTTCGGTAAAGCCAACCAATTTTTTATTATTGCATTTCGGGACAGAGCAATTTCATATAGGTAAAGAGGCTTAGTTTTGTCCTGTTACAAAAAAGATGAGCTGTCTTTTAAAACCAAATTGTTTGTAGTATTTGGAGAAAAACTCCTAAAATAATCTTGCATAAGCCATACTGACGAGTTTTAGTAATTTTTGTGGACTTGAGTTCAACGGCTGAATTTGTTCACCATACCAATCGCACCATTTTTGTGAACACATTGTGCTGCTTCGACATGACCGCGGGCCGCACAGAACTGCGAGATGGGCCGCATGCGGCCCGCGGGCCGCAAGTTTGATACGTCTGCCTTAGGCATAATAGTTGGTAGGCGGCGACAGAAGGGATAATATTTGCATCGAAAATATTTTGACGTTTGAATTAATTCGTGGAGTGTAGTGTAATAAATTTGGAGTCAAACACATATGAGTTG
This sequence comes from Microchrysa polita, assembly GCA_949715475.1. NCBI lineage: Eukaryota > Metazoa > Arthropoda > Insecta > Diptera > Stratiomyidae > Microchrysa > Microchrysa polita. The sequence continues at coordinate 51,036,548 of OX454421.1, forward strand.
TGTGAGCACATAGCCACTCTGGACTACCGCATGGCATGGGTTGCAATACTTTCTCTAAGATATAGCCACTCTGGACCTTAGAGAAAGCATAGCAACTCATGTACATGCGTTAGTCCAGAGTGGGCATCAGAAAATAAAAATGGCACCGTTTTCACACTATTGCAGTTCAGGGTTGTGTGAAAATTTTATTCAAATGTCAATTTTTTGTTTTCAATTTAGAATATAAAATCCGCGTAATATTTATTACTTTCTTAAAAAGCCGACGTGATAATTAACCCTTCAGACCATTGGTACTATATCTTGGTGAAATATATCGTTCAACAATATTTTCCACCCCTTTCCATATATTTCAAAGGGACCGACGGCCGAAAATGTCATCAAACGTTTGGCGAAAAATAAATAATAAATAAATATATAAACGAAAAAAACGGCGTAAGACATAGTATGTAAACTGTGTAGGTATAGTACTAAAATTAGACCTCTTCAAAAAAGAAAATTAATTTTACAGAAGATTCAGCTACACCTCAGGCATAATAGCTCGTAGGCGGCGACATAAGGGTTAACAATTGCATCGACAATATTTTGACGTTTGAATTATTTCGTGGAAGGTGATGTAATAAATTTGGAGTCAAACACATATGGGTTGTGTGATCACATAGCCACTCTGGACTAACGCATGGTATGGGTTGCTATGCTTTCTCTAGGCGCTGCACTAACGCATGCAATGAGTTACTATGATTTCTCTAAAAATAAAAAGTAAAAAGTAAAATTAAAAGTAAAGTTGGGTAATAGGGACCTATAACTGCGTACTTTTAAACAATATCGTTTTAAGAAATGAAACTCTAATGCGTTAGTTCTGAATTTGTTAGCAAAACAAAATTAATCAGGCTGTTGTTTTTCTGAGAAATTATTGCTATTTTGCGTCTATTGTGTCACAAGACCCTACCACACCGTTAGCAGTAAATTTTTTCCTTAAGTACGAAGCAGATATGCTGGTAATTGTTTACGGATTGGCGATCCGGAACACATTTTTTTAGTATAAGGAGTCTTTCTGTGTCTCAGGAAATGAAAATCACTAGGAATAACCTAGTAGCTCTGAGTGGTACGGTTGTAGTCATATACAAATTGTGAAAATTACCCATCAAACAGACGTACGTTGCGAAAAGTATTCAGATACAACTAAATTTATATTTATCCCATGTGCTTATATTTAATTTTTAGTAGAAAAGTACCACCGAGAAACTACAAAACTTGCTTTAAAACGCCAAAAATTGCCAAAACTCCCACATTCTCAAAAGACACCAACTTTATTGTAATAATTGTCATCCATTACGATTTGAATTTTATCGCTTTCTTATAATAGCTTAATTTCACAGCAAAATTATTTTATAAAATGCAAAAAAATGTTACTAACATTTTGGGGTCCTGACGTACGCCACGACACCGATTAATTTATGAAATGGTCACGAAGCCGATTAATTTATGAAAAGGTCCCTTGACTAAAGGCTTACTTAAGTTACGTTTTTTGTAGACTTCTTCGAGGATTTCTTCTTCAGTCAATTACATTTTAGATTGAATATTTAATGAAACAAGTCCATCAAGACGCTCCTGGTCCATAGAGTTCCTCAAATAAGTTTTTATCCTTCTCAGCGAGGAAAATGTTCTTTCGGAAGTACAGTGCGTACTCGATAATCCGAACTATTGAAAACCAGGGTCGATCCGGACTACAGAGGAATTCGGACTAGTGGAAGCCTTTAATTTGCTCTAAATTTCGAGGAAATGGACGAATTTAATCAAATTGTTCGAAGAATCTGTTTTCTATTTTCTTAGAATTTCACTTTGTTATTCTAGATTTTGTTTTTTCCAAGAACAAAGAAAACTGTTGTTTTTATTTCGGACGATAATATCACTGTTATTATGAGAAAAAAGTCAGATTCGGATTAGAGAAGCTCTTGAAATACGGACTACAGAGTGTACAATGTAATCTTTGAGGTGATCCGGATTACTGGAAATTCGAGGTTTCGAGGCTTCGGATTATCGAGTACGCACTGTAGTTGTAGGGGCTATTACTGCCAAAATTCTTAGGAATGAGGTTACGTTTGAGAATGATATCAAAAACACCGATGCGTAATAATATTTAAAATATAAACATATTGCATGATTATTCTTCAACATTAATGCTTATTTGTGCTTTTCAAACCGACTATGGAAAAAAGAGAAATGCAAATCAAATGCAATCGCAAAATATTTCTCGGTGGTTTTCGATTTTGCAACGATGTTGTTGACTAGCGCATAAATGTAGCAATTTGATTTGAATCTCGCAATTGCAACACATCTACCCCCCCCCCCCCTCCCCCCTTAATTTCAAATTCCAGAATCCGCCACTGGCCCTAGCAAACAATAAGCATACGAATTTGATCAGTCAGTGACTATTGTGTGTAATAAAAATCATTACAATTGGCGATTTTTTATCATTTAAATGACTTTCTGAAAGGACTAATAAATTTGTTTTTAGTGCGAAAATTAAATTTGCTTAAAACAAAAGAACATTTTAATAAATCGAATTTTATCTTTTTCTGTATATTTGGGCGTTCAATACTTTGTTTTGTAAGTTTGCTTTGTAGATTTGGACATTTATTTATTTGATTTGGGCATTTTTTCGGAAACTTATTTATTTGTTAAGGAAACGTGTGTTGTTGATTCGGATTTTTTTTCGCTTCTGAAATTAATCTCAAACCCCATGTACATTATGCAAAGATGGTTGATGCCCTTCTTTGTGGAAATATTCATATTCTTTACAAATTATTACGCCACAATAATACTAAAGTCCACATTATCACTCCAATTCTCATTCCTATGCGACTATCAAAATCAAATCGGATTTTATCGAAAGGGACTTCATCATAATGAATATGATACCCAAAAAAGGAAACATTTATAGGAGCTTATACTAATGGTCGGGACCCGAGAACGTGTCACGGTCAACAACTATTCTTCCTATACCCTTGATAAACTTCGGAGCGATACAAAATTGCCTATGGCCTTTTATTAAATATACATAACAGATTACATGACTAAACATGACACTATACAGGAAATATGTTCGGGTCGTGTCGAGAATACGTCGATACACCCCGTCAAAATTCATGTGGTCTGAATTTTGCGACACCCGAAATCCAAATACAACCATTGTCTGCAACTAAATCCTGCATAATTTTCCTATTATGCTTTTACAGCCTGAAAACATTCTGGAAACACGTACCTAACATCACCTCGTATCATACCCTTGTGTCTATTTTATCATATGGATATTGTACCGTATACATTCCAGGAGAGGCTCCTATATGTGTTGCGAAGTAAGAACCACGAAGATTTTGATTTTCTTTTATCCCCCGTATTCACCGATGTAGGTCAGATTATATTAGAAATGATCTGCTGATTCAGATTTCCCTTTTATACTGTATGTAAGTATATGTATGTATGTATCAACAATTTGTATACACAGGACGACGTTCGAACATTTAGAGCTGGTGTTTTTTCCCTGTCTTATAAAGTCGGGGAATTCCCATACTCGTACATACCAGAAGTTGGCGTTTTCCGAAAGAGAAAATTCCCTAGCCGGTTACACATGAATGGCTGATAGTAAAAAGTCGATAGTTCGCTGGTATATACATTTGGGAGATATTTTTCAAATGGTACTTGGAACGTCACATTTTGATGCCACGAATCCTTCTTATCATGTGCGGTAGCAAACAGATCAACGGCAAACAATGAGACTGGTGATATCAGCATTTCCGTAATGTTTCTTTTTGCGTTTTCTGTCTGTGTGGATTTTGTTGGTTCGAGAGTATTCATTTCAGCACCGACTCACATTTACTAGAATGAAATCGACTCTTTCATTCAAAAGCTTTATGTAACGAATTGTATCGCGAATATGTTGTTTGCAGACTGAGATCAAAGAATGTGAACATCTGACACTAAGTTTATGCTAGGGGTAGGTATTGGTCAACCTAATGCCGGCATCACACAGTCCGGGTATTGCCAAACCGTGCGATACAAAATTAGGGCAAAAACCAGGCCGAAGTTTGGCTAATATCACTCTGGTGGTTTTCGGAAGCCTAAACTTCGTAGGCGTGATAGGTGGTGGAAGCGCTGAGAGGACTCTATACTATTCGTACCTAAACTCGCAATAGACCGACTCACGGCTTCAGTGTAAATCGCTGCAATGGCGGCCAGCGTAGGGGTCCCGCTTTTATCCCTGGATCTCTGTCTCTAGGTCTCATAAACAACGCAGGACATGTCGTGGTTGAGGAATTCGGTCCATAAGATTGTGGTTGGGTCCTCACGGTAGCAACCAACAAAATAATGTGCTTAAAGAGTAGGCGATCATGGTCACGTTGCGCATAGACTGTGACAAAACTGGGCATGATCAGCTCTTGCTCTACCCACCGCTTTATAAGTGTCTATAGTACACTTTCTTTGGCTTTGCCCTAGCTGCTACCAACCATTGCTTTGAGAATGTTGTTCCTACTACGCATCTTTTCACATACTGATGCAGCGTGATGAGCTGACGTCATCATATTCTCAAGGTGAAGCCCGAGAGTTTGAGGGTTAGCTACTAGGAACAGGATTGTTGCCAATACTTACATCAACTGCCCACTGACAATCCCCCGACTGTAGATGGTAAGAAATGTCGTTGAAGATTTAAACGCTGAGATAGGGAGGTTTCGGCTTTTTTAAAAATGCCTGTAATCGCGCTAAATGGTTATTTATTACTTAGGAGGCACACATCATCCACCTAAATAGTTGGCATTCCAATGTATTTGGATAGTTGGCACTCCAATGTAGGATTGGCCAAGACTAGCGCGCTTCCCAGGCTTGGGACAGAGAACGATCCGTCCTGCTTTCCAGATTTCATGGATGGCAAGCGTGGAGATCGACAAGTTAAAGGCGGCCGTGAGATACTCAATGGCTAGAAGGTGGCAATGCTTCAGCATGGCAATCGAAATGCCATCAAGTTCGAGAGCCTTGGAGCTTTTAGCATTTTCAAAGTCTTTCTTTACCTGGTCCGCAGTGTACAATGGTACAGTGTCAACAGTTCAGCTGCAAATCCGTCTTATAATTTTACGCTTGACCCCTTTAGACTTGGGATGTTGGAATTGCACAGTCTCGCGCAGTGAAGAGGATTGGTTGTTTGTTTATGGGTACAAATTATGGTACGATTGCCCTTTACTGATATTTTTTCGTTCACCGGCTAATGTGCACCAGTAGGGTAATTAGGTCGAACTTTCGGGATACGGCCTGCAGGAATATAACATGCCGCTGGCTTCGCTATGACGTTCCAAATATTTAGTTCGGCCATACACAACATTAGCTGGTGTGAGTAGCTCGATGAACTTCGCCTTCCAAAGAAAAACGTTCGCTTCTCTTACTTAGTGAGGTCAACTAGTTTGACAATTCTTATAATGATTGGGAGGTGATCTGATTGAAGAGTTGTACGCGTCTCCAATCGCGTTGAACTTATCAAGCTAGCGCTTACAATGGCTATGTTTGAAGAACTACTACCAGTGTCAGTGACACGAGTCGGCGAGTCTTCATTGAGAGAACATAATTCTGAGGCGTCAACAGGTTCGGCGATAATTATACCTCTGGCATCCTTGTGTATGTGGGGGGCAAAAGACTTCTCCATGTGTCCTCCGCGAGGGCGCCCCCTGGTAACGTGAACGGCTAAGTCAAATCATCTGATGCGACATTTGGAAGAAGCACCGCTGCGCCTGAGTGCTGTATTTACATCTGCAGCGTCTCAGGTTACTTAACGTGATAGGTGACAGAAAACGTCTAAATCAACCACTAAAGCAGCATCTTCGAGGCATGCCCATGATGGCCTTTACTAAACGATTAAACCCTATCATGGTTTAGCGATGTGCCGACAACTCATCCTAAGAAAAACTTCAAGTCAAGAAACCTGAAACAAAAGCCTCGGATTGGACGGATACAAAACAACGACGACCCCGCAAACGAACAACTGATTACTCTTTCGGATCCTGGAATGTACGCTCCTTGAATAGACCGGGGGCCTTAAGGGCCCTCCTGGATCAGGTAGAACAATACAAGCTGAGCATAGTTGCAATCCAGGAAACTAAATGGCTCAAAAGCGAGATTAACGACCTCAATTCGCACACTATTTTTACGAGTGGTAAAGAGGAGGGCAACAAGGAGTTTGGAGTAGCTTTCATCGTGAATAAGCAGTTCAAGGACCACGTTATCGGCTTCAAACCCATCAACGAGCGGCTATGTGCGATCCGCATTAAGACCCGTTTCGTTAATCTCTGGCTCATTAATGCGCATGCCCCTACAGAAGTAAAAGAAGACGCGATTAAGGACGAGTTCTACAACGACCTAGAAACACTCTTCCACTCACTTCCATCAAACGACGTCAAGCTGCTGCTAGGAGACTTTAACGCTAAGGTCGGAAACGAAAGCTGGCATAGGGGAACTACTGGTGGTCATAGTCTCCACGACGAAAACAACAACAACGGTCAGCGACTTATCGACTTCGCGAGCGGCGGAAACTTGGTCATAAGCTCTACATGCTTCCCTCATCGACGAATCCATAAGCAGACCTGAAAGTCTCCAGATGAATACACCGTGAACCAAATCGACCACGTACTGATCAGCAAGAGATGGGCTTCTAATGTCCTAGATGTTCGATCCTATCGAGGAGCCAACTGCGACACCGATCACTATTTGGTGAAGACGACCTACAGGTGCAGAATCTCTTCGGTGCACCTAACGAGAATCAACCCTGCCAAGATCTTCGAGGTTGACAATTTGATTGATGATGCCACGGCGGCTGCGTATACTACAGCCCTTGAGGAAAAACTGTCGCCCATGCTTGATAACATCAATAATATAGGCATCCATGAGTTCTGGGAGGAGCTCAAAGACAGCATCAAGGAGGTCGCAGAAGAGGTCGTGGGCTATAAAGGCCGGCGCAGACGAGCAGACTGGTTCGACGACGAATGCAGGGCCTCGATTGAGGCGAAAAATGAAGCCTATCGCCAATACACACAACGCGCATCCCGAGCCAAGAAAGAAAGATATAACGAGCTTCGGCGAGTATCTAATAAGTTAATTAGACGTAAGAAACGCAAACATTTTGACGAGCAGTTACAGCAAATAAACCAAAGATTAGCCAGTAAGAACACTAGACAGGCGTACAAACTTATAAATAATATCAAGAACGGATATCAACCCAGGACAAGCCTATGTAAGGACAAGGATGGTAACATCATCAGCGACATCGAAAGCGTCAATAAACGATGGGCCTCGCATTTTGAAGAGCTCCTCAATGCATCATCAACATCCCCCGCGGAGCTAGCTCTTGAGCAGTTAGCCGAACCAGGCCCTCCCGTTCTACCCCCAACAGTAGAGGAGGTGAGTCTTGCCATACAGTCGCTCCAAAATAATAAAGCGCCCGGCGCTGACGAGATCCCAGCAGAACTGCTGAAGCATGGTGGAACGTGCCTGACCAACGCTGTACATGTGCTACTGCTGAAAATATGGAACGACGAGGTAATCCCCGAAGATTGGCGCAAAAGCATAATCTGCCCAATCCACAAAAAGGGTGACAAGCTGAAGTGTGAGAATTACAGGGGTATATCATTAGTTTGTACGGCCTATAAGATTTTATCAAAAATTCTTGAAAATAGAATCAATCCGTACGCAGAACAAATCATTGGCGAGTATCAAGGCGGCTTCAGACCTGGTCGTTCAACGACCGATCAGCTTTACACAGTGAAGCTACTACTCCAAAAGTGCTGGGAATACAACATCGACGTATACCAAATCTTTGTCGACTTCAAGCAGGCATACGACAGTATCGACCGAAGTGTACTGTACAACATTATGCTGAATTTTGGTATACCGGCAAAGTTAGTGCGACTCACAAGGATGACGATGACTAATACCGTCTCGCAGGTCAGAGTGCAGAATCGACTCACTGACCTATTTGAAACTCGTACTGGACTCAAGCAGGGCGACGGGCTGGCGCCCACGCTCTTCAACCTTGCTTTGGAGTATGTAATTCGAGCCATGAATATGGACAGCAGCGGAACGCTACTCATCAAGTCGACTCAATTAGTAGCGTACGCCGACGATATCAACATCATGTCTCGAAGGTTGGGTGATGCAGAAAGCCTCCTGCATAACCTCAATAACGCCGCAAAGGAAGTTGGACTACATATCAACGAAAGCAAACAAAGGCCATGATGCAATCGAAAACAAGGACGCCAGCAAATTCAAGCATCACAGTGGGGGACCTTAATATCGAGTATGTAGACAACTTCAACTATCTGGGTTGTAACTTATCAAAGGACGCCAACGAAACCGACGAAATTAAGCGACGGATACAACTAGCCAATAAGACATATTTCTCGGTCCTCCCTATAATTAATTCGAAACTTGCGCACAGGAACACGAAGCTCCGCGAGTACAAAACGATCATCCGACCCGTGCTATGTTATGGCTGCGAAACATGGACCCTTACCCAAGCCTCCGAAATTTTGCTAGACCGATTCGAACGAAAGGTCCTTCGGCGAATTTTCGGGGCCGTTCGCGAGCGAGACCAATGGCGTATCCGATACAACCATGAGTTGTATCAATTGTACGATGAGCTGGAAGTATCGAAAATCGTGAAGCTTCAACGTCTGCAATGGGCGGGGCATGTACAACGGATGGACGACAATCGCATGCCAAAGAAAGTTATGAACGCACAACGAATTGACGGAGCGAGGTTGCGTGGACGACCGAGAGCTCGCTGGGAGAACTCCGTAGGTGAAGACGCCCACCAGCTGCTGGGCTTCCGAAACTGGAGGACAAGGTCACGTAACCGCGACAATTGGAGGTCAACGATTCAGGCGGCCAAGGCCCGACGTCGGGCTATCGTGCCACATTGATGATGATCCTTGTGTATGTCAGAACGCCAGAGTTAATGGTGCGCATTACAGTCACCAAGAATGGTTCTGTACTCTCCAGAGAGGACCAATATCGAAATGATAGCCAGAAGTGAGTGTGTGAGTGAGGTGAAACGAACATAAACATTAAAAGCTGTTTTATTTAATTTGTTTTTAAATATTGCTACTCCCTAATGAAACCGAGATGGCTTACATTTAGCCGTTCCGTCGACGAATACATCTAATTTACAGTAATGTGCGGACTTGAGTATTAGAAAGGAATGGCCACCCACCTCCAGGGAGGCATTGTGGCAACTGTTGGCCGTTTTTGAATAAAATCGGGTGTGGTCCGCCTCGAAGAGGCTGAAGCTTCCGTGGAGCAAGGTTGCCATAGGACCACGATACAGCAATTCCTTAATTCTTGGTATAAAACCCCAGGTCTCAAAAATACATCTACCACCAACATATTCGACATACAAGTTCCAGTTGAGCCTCTTGTACAACGTGATATCTAGGCATTTGAATCCTTCCGAGAAATCAAGTTCCTTATCCTGCCTAGATAGACAAGACTTAAAAAGTTTTTCAGCTTCCTAGTAAATGAAACCAATGCAGTTTTCTGAGGGTTCTCGCTATGGTCAACTCAGACACACGATTAGAGGACTAAGTCACTCCGTGACGTTTGTATGATTTTTTTTCCTTACTAACATAGTTTAGACTTGGTACCTAAAGTATATAAAATAGTGAGTACCTCATCAACAACAATAAACCAGAGGAAGGGAGATGAATCCCTACTTTGAGGGCATCCTTTCACTCTATTGGCGCATATTGAAATATACCAAACGATGTGGAGATTTCGCGCCCTCGGTATGTTGGTTCTACTAGCGAAATAAGTCAAGTTACACCAGCTGTATGAAGTCGAGAGATTGCCTAAGCTTGTACAACGAACAGCTTAAACTTCAACAGAGACTTGTTTGTCTCGTCTTATTAATTAGAGCTTTTTATTACTGGCGGGATTTTGTAATTTGCTAACATCATTCAGTAAAGGCGTATTTGAAGCTAGCTTGAGTTGAAATGATTCGCGCTCAAAAATATATCAGCAGTGGTGAACTGTGTCAACCATTAATTTTCTTTGCGTCCTTTCTAAAAGAGATTGACTTTGACTGACCCCTCGGCGAAGTTTCCACTTAATACATGGTGGAGGTTCTGTAAGGAATTGCTTACAATAAAGTTTTAAACTAATGTATTATTTCCCCGGATTTCGAATGACATCGATTTCAATTTCAACCCACGAATTTATTCTGCTGTCAATTCGCGGTCAGTACTCGCAGAGCAATAATTATGTTAGTCAGCTGTGCACTACGCCCCAAATAGCATACGTATACATACATATAAATTCACCATTTTCTAAATCCTTCTTTTGTCAGCTGTCTTTGGTTGACAGAAAATGCTTTTTTCATGTCAAATTCACTAGAGCAAAGACCACTAGGGTTGTCATTCCTTGCGAAGGCACACGCGGCCTCGTTACGTATAATGAAGAATGATATGTATAAAAGGAACGAGTAGCACGATATACGAGTACATAAGATGGTTAGCGCTAGCGGTTCAAATGGTTTAACATCGTGTTGAAATCGGCTGAAACCAGCAAACCTAATCCTCTAAAAAAGTGTCTAAAGAGGATGTGAAGAGGTTGTTCGAGATTAGCATCTTTGATGGTTTTTGTGCCTAGCAGCGTTACGTTTAATACAAAAGTACTTGTAATCGATTTTATTGCCAGAAGGAAGAAAATGTTTGCTTGTTAGCCTGATAGCAAAGACAAAAATAAAGTCTTGCTCAGCAAAACGTCGATACACGTATATGTATGTTTTGCGAACAGTGGCACGAATAGCAACATCTACAGTAACAACAATACGGACGTTTTCAGTTCGCCATTGATCACAAAGGGCGTGATTATGTTGTGAATACGAAATTAGGATTATCCGATTTATATACCCCAATATTTAACATGTCCTTGTAAAATACCAATCTATTGCCATTCTTACATCATCGCTTGGTTCCTTATACGCCGCTTGGTTCTAAGGAACACTGCTTCAAAGATCCCTTCTGCACTTTCTTGGGCTCCTATATTTTTTGGTTAAATACTCAACATGGAATGGAGTCGTATGTGTACGAGTATGTATATATGACATGGCGTGCGACTAGCAGAGGGGGTATTCTTGTAAATTCCTTTCATTCGATTCACACAGCTTTTCCGCTTTTATTCTGTCGAGTGCGCGTATCGTGGCGACGGTTTGGCGGACGACACAGTATGGAAAAGTATGTTGAGTATTTTTGCCAAGACGATGTTACTACAATAAAAACATAGACTCGGAAGTGGGGAGAAGAATTCGATGGTTGAAGCAGTGGTACCGACAACTCATTTATCCATTTTCACATTAAATCCTGAAAAGCTCTCAAGGAGGATTTAAACGTTTTTTGTTGGATTCTCATTCCAAGTCTTGTTTCAAGTAGATATAGGTTTTGGAGATGTGGAAGGCGGTTAAAAGTGGTGGGATGGTTTTTGAAAAAATTTCAGCTGTTTTTTTTTGCAGGGTTTTAGTATTCTATGTTTTAAGTATGTTTCCATTAGAGAATAAATTAAACATGAAACAATTGTATTTTGTGTTATGTTGTCTTGTGGAATGATCTAACTGCAAATTCCTATATGGAGATAAAATAAAAATCCAACATTACATTGTAACTAGTGCGCTTGGCACTAGTTACAACACCAATCAGACTAAAGGCTCCATTTTCAAATAAGGTTGGAATTACTGCTGTATAGTATAGCACACATTAAGCCTTCGTACAAACGACGAGCCGCACGGGTTGCAGGCTCAAGAGATAAAAATACATTGCTTGCCAGCTGCAAAGCATTTGCACTACAAGTCGTGAATTGGCGGGTCTTGCCCTCAAAACACGGCTCGCGATCGCGAGCAGTCACGGCTCTCGCCAATCTAATATGCAGGGTGTCCGGAAATTGCCGCATAAACGCACCGGATTGTGATTCCTAATGTGATTTCCAGCAAAAAAAGTGTACGGAACATACGCCCTTAGCTTAACCCTTTAGCTGCCACAGGCATTTGAAGATTTTTGAAAAAATAATTTTCTTGTACGACTAAAACTTCAATATCTCAAAAGATGATTTTTACAGCCAACAAATTACCTAAAAAATAAAATTAACCGCACTAAAATTGGATGAGAGGTTTGGTTTTTACAGAACTAAAAAGTCAATTTTTTAGATTTGACCCAAAACAATCTGTTTTCCCATCTCAATTTTCTCCAACTTCTGCCAAGGTGAGGTGCTCGTGCTATTCTTTTAAAAATTGGCGCATAGTCTAACGATCATTTCTTTCTTAGGTCATTTTATTCTAGCTTTCGTTTTGTCTAGCAGTTTTAATACCTTAAATGCAGAAAACTAGGGTTAATTTTGGATCGATTTTTATATAATTTATATAATTTTTATCAAATTGCAGATCTTGAGGGACAGTTTCAATTGAAATCGAATTAAAATAAACCCTAGTTTTAAGCACTTAAGACATTAAAACTGTTAGATGAAGCTAGAATAAAATGATGTAAGTAACACACCCTGTATTTGAGCCAAAGCATTTAGTTGTCTCGAGGTTGCGAGTCGCACGGCTCGGCGTTTGAATGAATTCTGATGAAATTCACACATGCTCATTTCTTTTGTAGACCCTACATATGTTTGAATCGGGGCTGCCATAGAAACCCCGACCACTAAATAAGGTTCTTCTAAGAAAATTGATTTGTAGCTCCTGATGAGTCGTCATACCAGTGGACGAAACCATATTGCAAATGTGTAGCCCATAGCGGTGAATAATTTTTGAGGGGGTCATACCATATCCATAGTCCATAGTTGACTGGTTGGTATTGACAATAACCCCACTTTCATTCTCTTCTAAGAAAAACCTTTTTATTTATTAATGGGGTTTCAAAGGAAACCCCATATCAAAGATAATTTTTCGTATTAAAATGTTTTATTGTACATATCATGAACCATTTTATCGATTGGGTAATGTATGTAGGTATTGCATTTAGGTGCACAACGTATAAACTTTTAGTGTAGTTAGTACGTGATAAGCCTAGTACATCAGATTGCAAAATATCTGAACATTTTTTGTTGTTTCTTATGTTTTTTGCGGTGCCGAGCACGAATCCGGACCTTCCCACCAAAATTTCGTTGCGGAACAGGGTCAAAACTGTGGAAAACCTCTTCATTTCCTCGAAAAACTCTCCATGAATATGTTAGAGAGCACATGATTGGGCTTCGGAAGAGGCATAAATATTAAAAATCCGAAAAGCGATATTACTACACTGAACCAAATCGCCTGCTAAAGTAAAGAAAATATGGCTTAAATCAAGAAAAAAAGACAACAAAAACAGCCAAGAAATATTTCTCTTCATTTGAGAATTAGTCACACTGATCCAAGTGAAATGCCATTAGCAGCGCTTTAAGGAAAAGTAACCTTGAATCAAGCAAACTTTTCTTATGAAAAAGACAAGAGAATCTGAACAAAAATAAGAAAAGAAACTTGTATCCAACCAACATCGAACCCCTAACCACATTCTTCCCAGTCAAACGCGCTACCCACTGAACCAAAAACACTTCTGACTAATCTACTACAACGCTCCATAAGCTAAAGCTATACCACGAGCTTTACATGGAAAATGTCAAAAAAAATATATTTCCAAGCATTTGTTTGCTGGAATTGAGAATAATAGTTTAGGCTTGAATCTACTTCCTATTTCTCAAAAGAAGGTCTTGAAAATAGGAATTTTCTTATTTTGAGAAATTTTGTCTAAATTCGGGAATTTTGCAATTGAGAAAAGAGTTTCTTAATTTAAAAAAAACCCAATTTTTTCAGTGTACAATTGATAATTTACGTTTGTCATTTTTAACATAGTTAAATATTATGTAACCTGTTCATGGGCAGGTTTTCGTAGAAATCTACAATTTCAAACTGTATTTAATTGTGCAACCTTAAAAAAGCCCTAAAAATAAAACTAAATAGACTATCAGTACGTATAGGGCTGCCGTTATTACCCTAGTTCCTGAGAAGCGAAATCCAAAATCCTATTAAAATGTCGACCACGACCGAAATTAGTATGGTCCCTGCCCGAGTTATTGCTCTGCATCTCGATCATCCTTCGGCGCTCCAACTCATAGGGTTGGGACTCGGGGGAATGTCGGCCTCTTCCATTCGCTCCTGCAGAGTAATGATCAACCGATGCCCTTGCATTCAAAAATACCCATGGCTGCAAAAAGACTCCTCCTGTTGGCATTATCTGTACATATTAGAATAGTAACGACTTTCCTATCTTTTTGAAAGTGTATAAGTTCACTATGTATAAGGTCATTGTAGCGTATTACCTGCAGCTAGTAACGCGTGTGATACGTTTTACACACTATCAGAGAGAGGGCTCTTTATTTCCTTTGACATGTATTCATATAGTTTCCTTACATCATTGCCAGGCTTAAAAGCGACATCTCCTCACTTAAGTCTTATTGTATTATATTAAATAAATGCTCTTCAATAAAAAAACTAACAATGCGAAAATAAAAGAAAGCTAACAATAATAAGTTTTCTGTGGGTACTCTAAATTAAATTGCACTGTCTTTGCAAATTTAAATTTCCGCACTTTCTCTGATTGGACGCTCGTCTGACTCATGCCGATATCCTTTTCTCCCTCGTTGCCGATAACAATGTTTTCAGCAGTTACTGTCGCACCATCATCGATTGCTGTGTGTTACGAACTAAACTCAACATCAGGATTAGAGTCATTACCCAATGAACGAATCTGATTTAAAAGTCTCTTGATTGATATATTTGAATTAGTTAAAATACATACGTTCATACTTTCGAGGACCCGATTGATTAGAAATTACAGCTGGTGTCCAGCTTGCTTTATTTGTATTCGTATATTCGCGCACGTCGACCTTCTGACCTTATTAACCTTAATTAACGATATTCTTTTCTTGATTGACGACAATTCGATTTTGAGTTAAAGGGGGTTTTAAGAGAGAAAAACTAGTCCTTAGCTCGCGTCCAAACATTAATTATTTTGATTCACAAAAAGAAGGAAGTACATATGTGCAAAATTTCAGCTTCATAGCTTTTAAACTGGCCGAGTAAAACGCGACGGACATCGCCCAATGCGCCCAATCGACTCATCTCGTCATGCTGATCATGTACATATGTATGTATTTTAGAAGCGCCACAGACACTCCGATCGATTGGCGAGATTTTTTGAATGTGAGATAAATCGGAAGGTGTATGTGACCATCGGATTAAATTTTTTGATTTGACATGTGGAACGGTTTTGCCATGCAATTTTCCGTACAAGCTGTCATGACAATCATGTGTTCTCAGTTACAGATGCTTCTTCAATGCGTTACAAACTTCATGACAAAGTTAATACACCCTTTCACTCTACGAGCGAAGGGTATAAAAATGTGGTGGACGTGCAAAATCCAGGTGTATACGTGACCATGGAGAAGTTGTTAGTTGCCATGGAATCAGCGAACATTTTCGACGACTTACACGGACAAGATTGACAGTTTTTTATCATATCTTCGATGTCCTTGTCGAGTTTTGGTGACCACACATAGGATCTTGACAAAGCTTAAGTTTTTACAATACCTACATAAGATTTGTGTAGTTATTAGAGTATCGAATTCCAAGATTCGATGGAATTACCGTACGATAACCCCACAATATACAATTAGATTCAACGGATAATTCTGCGTCCTACAATGTGCGATAAATTCACCCCCTCTTCAAAAGTGCCAAATTACCAGTTTGTACAGAGCGAAGTACTTCTGATAGTATAGAATCGCGCCTTGTTTCGCGCGAAATATCTTGAAAATTCAAATGAAAACGAGACCGAGGCTAATTTCGGGCGCGGCCGAAATTTGGATACCATTCGCTCTCCTGGGGCTAAAAGTTTTTTCGGGCGTACCTACGACTTGTATTAAATCCCTCCCTCCCATTCTTTTCCTTGGTGTAAAAAATGTTTCATAGACGAACCAAAATGGGGCCCCATGGCTCGATTTCATCCGTTCTAACATATGTTTTGTGTCATCAATAGAATACATTTGTGTGAGATTTAGTTGAAATTCGTGCTCAAATAAAAAAGTTGTGTGAAATTTGATTGAAATAGAAAAGTTTTTGTTACGAGAACCTAATTTGGGGGGTTAGGTTTGTATGGCAGCCCCATGAGTCCATGGTCCGATTTGATACATTCTTACATATGTTTTGTGTCATCAATAGAAACACATTTGTGTGCAATTTGGTTGAAATTGGTGCACAAATAAAAAAGTTTTTCATAAAAGAACCTACTTTGGGGGTTAGGTTTGTATAGCAGCCCATGACCCCATTTTCCGATTTGATCTGTTCTTTCATATATTGTATCTCTTCAATAGAAACACATTTGTGTGCAATTTGGTTGAAATAGGTGCGCAAATAAAAAAGTTTTTCTTAGAAGAACCTAATTTGGGGGGTTAGGTTTGTATATGGCAGCCCCATGACCCCATTGTCCGATTTTACCGATTCAAACATACAAACTGCCTGTAGCAAAAAGAAGCATTTGTGCAAAATTTCAGCTTTATAGCTTTTAAATTGGCCGAGTAAAACGCGTCGCAACAGGTGACCAGATCATTCAGGTACCAATACTCTAAACAGTGCAGCTACAAATGTTGATTGTGTTTTTTAAAGGAGGGGAGGGTCTGGTGCGACTATATCTATTCTATTTTTATTTTCGGGGGTTTGTTTCTCACATGATTCAAATAATTTTTTTTTTTAATTTTTTTCTAATAACGATATAACAATGCGCCCTTTTAACCTTTAAGTGTGGACGTGAAAAAAATGGAACATTACTATGGACGTGAGGTCTCACAGACCTCTACCTTCATAGTCGTTTTTTATGAGAAAAATGGTTACGGATGATTAAAAAAACATATTCATATTTATAAATAGTTACCCAGTAATGAAGAAAAACAATAATATTTAAATCTTTTTTTTTATTTTCATACAAAATATTGTGAAATTTATAATACTACCACATTACAGCCTTTCCACAACACCGCTTAGTTTTTGAGCTCTTAGAAATTAAAAAAAAATCACAGAACAAAATTATTAATTTTTCTTTAAAATATAGCGTATAAAGATTCCAAAAAACAAAATAATGAACTCAGAATATAATATAGCAAAATTTTTACAGTAGGTATTTTGCACCAAAATTATTGGCAGTATTTACGTAATGGATTAGAACATTGCAGGCAAATGGGCTTCTTACACCCGACACAAGTGTAAGAATTTATTTTAATTATAATAATATAATTAATACTCGGAATCTTTTTTGGTTGACTGATAGCTCGAAGCTCCCGTTAATCGCTTACTGTTACTACTAAATGTGATAAATCTGAAGCAAACAATACCACATTGCACGAATGATTTGTATGACGAACATGGTCGTGAGGTCTGACAGACCATGCTCAATCTTTTAATAACTGTAACTTACATTCAATATACCGGAATTAGAAATTTCGACTCTTCACGTTCGATTCACAAATAGAACTGAGGGTACTGAGATACTCAGGGCCGAGGAGGGACGGGAAGTATGTAATTCATGAATATGTGAAAACTCGAAAGGTCTGTCAGACCTCATGTCCATACTTAAAGGTTAATAAAAACGTAGCATTAACTTGTTTCATGATCTATCGATGGAAAATCGTTAAAAATAATTAAAAAAAATTTCATGGTAAATTTTACGAACCAGGAACGTTGCAATCTAAAAAAACGAGTATAAACGCGCCCGATCGAAATTTGACTATTCGTCACACTTGAAAACTTAAGCTTCTCTTGTATTAATAATTTCTACCGCAGCCCTATGACGCATTCCGATTCCATCCGTTATTGGATACGTTTT
This sequence comes from Microchrysa polita, assembly GCA_949715475.1. Taxonomy (NCBI): domain Eukaryota; kingdom Metazoa; phylum Arthropoda; class Insecta; order Diptera; family Stratiomyidae; genus Microchrysa; species Microchrysa polita. The sequence continues at coordinate 51,054,484 of OX454421.1, forward strand.
GACGCTTTACTAGAAACTCACGTGTATGGTGTTTGGTTAAGATAGCTGCAAAACTGAGTAACAGAGAGCATAGAAACAGATGGACAGACAGACGGATATTGCTCAATCGATTTCTCGCGTCATACAGTGTCCGGAAACTGCCGCCTAAACGCACGGCAACTAGGGTTAAATTTGGCTCGATTTTGACATAATTGTAATAAATTTTACCAAATTGCAGTTTGAATTGAATTGGAGCTAAAATTAACCCTAGTTTTCTATGGGTATAACTCAACCAAAAGTAGCATTTAGTGGCCGAGCTCCTAATGGAGGTATACTTATACATCACAGTTATCACTGACATCAATTCAACGCACTCATAGTATTAAATTCATATTACTGAAGACCACTCCTTCTGTACTTTGTCAAATGCACAAATGCTGCAAATTTCGCTGTATCATTTTCATTGCTCTGTGACATATCAGAATTTTGCACATTACAACAAATTTATGCCCGTCTGGTTCCCTTGACTTATCACAAATTCACGTTATTAGGTATACACGTTACGATTGAGCGGATTGAGTGAGCTGATTTTTTATTGGTGGAACTGGTGGAACTTGTTCAACTGCAGTTAACTTCCATGGAAACCTTGTCTGTTTACAATTGAGAGCGCTCCTGACATTTAGTTCAACGTCGTTAGCTAATCGATTAGTGCATTCTTACTTGTAATTAATTCTGTGTATGTCACAAAATATGTTTACGAAAAACAATTTATAACTCGATGGCCGTCATAATTAGTGTTTACATTCATCGAAATCAATCTGTACACTTTGTTTATTAACTTTAGTGTCGATTAAAAAGCAAACATTGCCTAAATAGTAATTAATAATTGCAACATTTGATAATAACATCAACAACCGACCCGACATAACCTCACATACTTGAACTTGCCAACGGACATTTTCCAAAGTTATCGATGGATCATCTCGAGAGTGCGAGTGGAAATAGCTATCAACGACAGTGGACCATTTGAAATGTGAAACGTCAAAAGTTGACTCGGAGAGATAGCTATTTGTGACTATTGGAGTTTTGGAACAACGGAAAGTGAATATTAGTAACTATTTTCACTCAAATCGTATAAATGGAACGTACTCCTGTTATGACATTAGTTAGCCAGCCGTTTATTTTTAAACTGAGTTCAACGCTAAACGACCGTTTAACTTTTTGTATACATTCTTAAACTATGGTTGTCATTTAAACTACGGTTTAACTAATAACCATGGTTTAAACCATGATTCTACAAGCGACCCTTACTTTATTTCGCTTTGGGAGTTGACAGTATTATGGTTTCAAAAACGAATTAATGTCAATTGACATTATTTCGTGTTTGGGTGGGAAATAGTGTCAATTGATTGGGGGTCCGCAACCTTAAAAAAAGGGGGAAAGGGGTTAATTTTTAATTTTTCGTTTTTTCCGAATATTTCAAAAACGACAAAAGATATAGAAAAATGGTCTGAGTACGAAAAAAAAGCTACATAAAATATCTTTGCAATGATATATGACACATTAGAGTCATCCTACTGCGACCGGGTCTACGTCCCGGAACGACCCATGCCCCAGGCATGGCAAAGAGTCGCAAAGACCCCCTTCGACGCAAGAAGGGGTCGGATACTTTGTATCATCATTCATTCACCGTTTTTTCTTATGTGGAGCAGTTCTGGCCGGCCCAGCTGCTCCTCATTCTGCTAATACGTGCCGGCATTGAGACGAATCCTGGTCCATGGATGTGCTCGGTTTGCGCCAACAGAATTTGGTCCAATGTCCAATCGTCAGTTCAGTGCACATGCTGCGGACAATGGGTCCACCTCAAGAACTGCTCGGGACTCACAAACACCAATCAATGGTCAACATCTTACAGAGCCATCAGGTGTGGAAACAGAAGGCAAAACTCATTGAATCACCAGCCGCCTAACCAAGGTTCCCAACCATCATCACCTTCCCCCCTGCAAATGCTGTGAGGCCCGCACCACCCAATTTGACCCCAGCTCCACGTATCGTCGATGCAAATTACACCAGCACGAGGATATACTGTAATAGTATAGTGACTTTAGCTCTAGACCCAAACATCCAAAAAAAGAGCTGAATTTTGATGCCAAATTGTTCTATGGCCTGACCGCATTACGCAGTAAAAAGTTAGACTTTTTTGCGCGTCACATTTGGGGGGGAGGGGGTGGCAAAGGGGTGAAATTATGATTTTTCGCCAATATCTTGTTAACTGTAATATTTACAGCAAAATGTTCTAAGGACGATTTAAACTACACAAAATTTCCTTTCTAATGATATATTATATCATATACCTTCTCTTGGCAGATTATATACTAGACCTTAAAACATTTGGTGTAATTTAGATTTTTTGATAGTTACATTTGGCGCTCTAGCTCCTGAAGTAATTTAACTGGAGCCATGGTAATTGGGATAACTATTCCTAACAATATATAGCTGTCCCACACGGAGACTTAGGCTGCCCCGACAAAGCATTCCCCTATACCCCCTATTAACATTTATAAAAAAAAACATGCCTGTAACTTTTCGCCGAATCACAGCAGGCGGGACAAATTTTGGTAAACGTTAAGGTTAAGTCCCATTAGACCCTCCAACAAATATTACTTCGATCGGATTAAAACAAAGGGTACCTCCCATACAAATTATTCAAATTCAATGCCACTAGTTTATTAAGAAATAAGGGAACAAGTCAACCAAAATTAAAGTATTGCTCGTAGGCAATTTTCCGTTCATTTTGTATGGAAGGTACCCTTTGTTTTAATCAGATCGAAGTAATATTTGGTGGAGGGTCTAATGGGACTTAGCCTTAACGTTTACCAAAATTTTTCCCGCCTGCTGTGATTCGAAAAAGTTACAGGCATGTCTTTTTTTTAAATGTTAATAGGGAGTATAGGGGAATGCTTTGTCGGGGCAGCCTGAGTCTCCGTGTGGGACAGCTATATATTGTTAGGAATAGTTATCCCAATTACCATGGCTCCAATTAAATTACTTCAGGAGCTAGAGCGCCAAATGTAACTATCAAAAAATCTAAATTACACCAAATGTTTTAAGGTCTAGTATATAATCTGCCAAGAGAAGGTATATGATATAATATATCATTAGAAAGGAAATTTTGTGTAGTTTAAATCATCCTCAGAACATTTTGCTGTAAATATTACATTTAACAAAATATTGGCAAAAAATCATAATTTCACCCCTTTGCCACCCCCTCCCCTCCAAATGTGACGCGCAAAAAAGTCTAACTTTTTACTACGTAATGCGGTCAGGCCATAGAACAATTTGGCATCAAAAGTCAGCTCTTTTTTTTGATGTTTGGGTTTCATCATTTTTTCAGCTAAAATCACTATACTATAATGGACTCCAGCACAAAATCGCTGAACTAACAGCACTCATGGACAGACACCACATCCAAATAGCGGCAGTACAGGAAACCAAACTCAACTCTAGTCACTCACTCAGGTCATATGGGAACTACAATGTCATCAGACAAGACCGAGATAGGAACGCAGGAGGAGGTTTGGCTTTCCTCATCCACAATAATTTGCCATACAGCGTAGTTGATGTCACCTCCGCCGATGACACCTTGGAGCAGCAAGCGATAATCGTCAAATCAGGAAATATAGACTTTGAAATCTACAACATATATATTCCACCTGTCTCCAGCTGTCCCACAGGTTACAAAGTCAATATCAGCCCTCTATTAAACGGACAATATCGCCTCCTACTTGGTGATTTCAACGCCCACCACGATTTATGGCATTCCAACCTCCAAAACGACACCAGAGGTAATATCATCGCCGACCAACTGGATGATTCGGATTTCTGCCCTTTAAATGACGATAAACCGACCCGTATCACTGGATCCTGCACAAGTTCACCTGACATTTCCATCGCCAGCCCTGGACTTATTAATGACATCTCATGGGAACCAATCCTCACAACATCATCTGATCACCTACCAATTATTCTGACTCTGGATATGCCGTCGAAATTCATCCATCCCGATAAGAAGACGTACACCAACTTCAACAAAGCTGACTGGGACAGCTTTAAAAGGTTCACCAACGAGGCTTTTGCTAGTCTCACCGCCCCAAGTGATGTACGTATGGCTGAAAAACAAATTAGACGAATTATTTTCACTGCAGCTAAGAGACACATTCCAGCAGGCCGCATTCCCAGCCTAAAACCCAACTTCCCAACATCTGCGGCTAAATTGGCAAAAACTAGGGATCAACTCAGAAGTGCAGACCCAAGTGACCCACGGATAAACGACCTTAATGACATCATAGTCAAACAGGTCAACGACCACAGGAGAGGCATATGGCAATCACATCTCAGAAAACTAAATTCAAACACTGGTGTGAGCAAACTCTGGAGCACTGTTAGAAACCTATCCAACCCCACTAAAACTCAAGGGAGGGTTTCTATCAAGTTTGGTAACTCAACCGTGATCGACGATAATAAATGCGCAAACCTATTCAACAAACAATTCGTCGAACACCCAACTAAGGATAAACTCAAGCGCAAAATCACACGAGACATCCGAACATGATGAACATCTCCAAATCACCTCTACAGAAGTTGCAATGGCCATAAAGAATGCCAAAAATTCAAAAGCACTTGGTCCAGACGGTATAGCAATGATCACTTAAACACCTCGACACACCGGCCATAGAGTATATCACTGCCACGATGAACCTTTCGTTACGAACATTCATCATACCAGAAATTTGGAAGAGAGGCCGTATCATACCGTTACCCAAACCTGGTGAACAACACTCTTTACACTCAGAGAAATATTCACTCATATTGAACAAAATATATTTAATTCAAACGATTTGCGCTTTTGATTTTGCTCCACAAGCAAATGCGTTTAATTCTAACGAGTGGCGTTTCTTTCAAAAGCATAATGAGTTGTAAAAAAGCGTTTGAATTTAAAGAATTTACGTTTACCTGGAAAGAAGGAGCCAGTCGATTTAAACGTATTTTTCATTGAAATAAACACTTATTCTTTGATTGTAAACGGGTAACACATTTTGAATAAATGGAAGGCAATTGTATCAAACGTCTTCGTTTTTATATTGAACATTTTTGTTATTTAAATTAAACGATGCATTCTTTTTAATGAAACGGTATGTATTGCGAAACGTATCCCGTTTTCATTTCATAGAAATCACCCCATTATAAATAATTGGGTTTTATATGGAATTAAAAGCAAACTCTGCTGAGATAAAATAATACATTCCGTTTGATTGTCCATTCTCCATTCGATTAGATACTTACTGTTACCTGGGTTTGGCACATCAATAAAGAATAAAACTTATGAAAACTAATTTTAATAAGATTAATACATTACACTTTGATTTTAACCCCCGCTAAACTTAAATTGCACGTGTGGAAGCGTCCATTCCTCCAGATGAATGCCAAACTACATTCTCGAAAACACTCTTAACATCGACGCAGATTCTAATGACATACGCGTTTGTTGTTAGACACTACACATTTGTTTGGAATGAACATGAACACGTGAGACTCATCGGACCGGCCAGAAGTATTAACTACCTGTTGTGCTACGTTGAAACAAATGATATTTTGGCATCGCGTCCTTTGGGTATGTGTATTTATTACGTAAAGGAATGTTTACACATTACTATGTAATGCGGAATCTTTTGATTTAAACGACCCCCGTTTGGGACTTTTGTTTTAAAAGAAATTCTCTTAGCGTAAATGATAACTCGTTAAAATCAAACGAGATTTTTCGAACGAATACTGCGTTCAATTTAAATGTGGAGCTTTTAATATGAATGTGCGTTTTTTTTCTCTGAGTGTAGGAGAATCCTACCGACCAATCACGCTTTTATCCCCTGTGGCGAAAATATTGGAATCGCTGATACACAAGACTCTTGCGACGCACATACAACTCGCTAATCACCAACACGGCTTCCGAAAAATGCACAGCACCACCACTGCACTAGACCGAATCATGTCTAAGGTCTTCAATGGGATCAACCAACCCCCGCCGTTTAAGCATACCATTCTTGTGGCTTTAGATCTGTCGAAAGCATTTGATACGGTGAACCACTCGCTCCTACTGACGGATCTCCGCAATTCATCCACACCGCCGCATATAGTCATCAACGGTTACTTGGAAGAGCTCAACCTTTTCTTCAACAACAAGAACCTAATGCTATCAGCGCCCAAATCTTCGGCCACCCTCTTTACCACATACAACAAAGAATTCAACCAACGGCTTAACATCAGAGTAAATGACACTGACGTTCCCACTATCCGTCACCCCAAAATTCTTGGCGTCACAATTGATAATCACGGCCTATTCAACACCCATGCCGACAACATTAGTGACAAAATGAAGGGCAGAAACAAGATCTTGAAGTCCCTTGCTGGCAGCAAATGGGGCACTGATAAGGAGACTTTACTCACCACCTACAAAGCCGTCAGTCGTTCTGTGGTAAATTATGCAGCACCGATATGGACAAATACCCTATGCAAAACCAACTAGAAACGGATTCAAACATTCAAACAAAATGCAGCCATGCGTACCATTACTGGTTGCGTTCGCATGTCATCTCAAGACCATCTGCACCAAGAAACCAAGCTGCTAGACCTCAAGGCACACAATGATCTCCTGGCTAAGCAATATCTTGTTGGTTGTCATCGAAGCCTACACCCAAATCATGACCTCATGGACAAAACCCCACCACCACGTCATGTAAGACGTTCATTAAGGGACATGGAAAGGGAAGTCCAAGGAAGTCCAAAGGTTTAAACGAGTTCCTCTCGACAACTCTAACATATACAAGGCGGCCCTAAATCAACTGCACACCAGCGAGGTAGCCAAAGCCACAAATAGGCTATCCGTAAACCGCGTCCTTCGCGCTCGACCACCCGACATCTCAGCCGACGAACAACAACTACCGAGAGCCACACGTACCACCTTGGCTCAGCTTCGTTCTGGATTTTGCTCCAGACTAAATTTGTTTTGGTCACGCATTGCCAACAGCATTGGAAATATTTGTCCAGCATGTGGAGCCAGCCCACACGACGTGGATCATATATTTGACTGCACTGCCGCACCTACGCATCTAACACCTATCGCACTATGGGAGAACCCCATCGAAGTTGCGATCTTCTTAGGTCTTGACCTTGAGGAGAGGATGCCTACGATTTATGAATGATGATACAAGTTCCCCCCCCCCTCTCTTGAGCCGCTACAACAACAACAACACATTAGAGTTCTATTAAATAATTCGGCGCTAGACTAAAAAATAAATTAAAACTTTTTCATTTTATACCTTTTTTGAAAGCACCATAACTTTTGAAAGAATGCTAGTTCTGCGGTAAAATTTCGTACAAGTATTCACAATAAGTTCAATATTATTTTAGGGGAAACATTGAGTCGCTCCGATGAAGACCCTCATTATCCCCCCATTTGAATTTGGCAAAACGACATATCCATAACTCCCCCCAAAATTGGAGCAGAGTGCTAAATTTTGGTTTATTGCGATTATAGCTCATAATCACTCCATCCACTAAAAATTAGCTGATTCGGATAAAAACTAAGGGTGCCTTCCATACAGCAGGCATTTATATGAATAGGGGACTTGCTGATGTGCCTTTCACGCCAATACCACCACAATACCACTTTATAATGTTTACCTAAAACAAAATCGAAAAATCTTTTCATTTTCTGTTACAACAACCTCTTTACAAAAGAAAACCTGTAAAATGATTTGCATAAAACGATTTCAGGAAATATGGGGAAATGGATAAATCAGTTTTTCGGCTTTACGACAATCTTCTCTAAAACTTCATTAAAAATAACATCCCAAAACCAAAAATGTCACGCTAAAAAAAACAAATAGGCATTACACTATTGGGGGAGTCTAATATCACACAAAAAGTTTAAATTTATTTGTTCAATTTCTATGAAAAATCATTGTCATTGTAAATATACCTTTTTCAAGACAAATTTCCGATATCTCAACACAAATTCACGATCCACCAAATGAAATTATCGGTATCACAAATGAAAACAACGCTCTCACAAATGAAATCAACGGTCTCACAAATGAAATCAACGGTCTCACAAATGAAAACAACGCTTTCACAAATGAAATCAACGATCTCACAAATGAAATTAACGGTCTCCCAAATGAAATTAACGGTCTCACAAATGAAAACAACGCTCTCACAAATGAAATCAACGGTCTCACAAATGAAAACAACACTATCACAACACAAATTAAGCATTGTTAAACACAAAATTCCGATCTACTAAGTCAAAACAACGGTATAACAAATCGAAATAAAGATTTTCCAAGTCGAATTAAACATCATCTAGGAAATATTAAAAATTTGTAATTATTAATAAAAACATTAATATTCCGATTAATATAACCATATATGATTAGATTATAATATTAAATATTCATTGCTTAACTACATAAATATAACTATGGACTAATCAGAAGTATCAAAGTAGTAGCAAACTTTAGTTACAATGCTGAAAAAGTCCGTTCCATGCAGTACTTAATAGAAATGCTTGGGAAACCTTCGCAAGACGAATAAGTAATTATGGGCAATGGAAGAATCCATAAGTTTAAGCGATTTGCTCATATGTTTACATGTTCGCCCCCAAATTCGGGAAGGGTTTCTCTAAAGTAAAGCTACCTATGCAGCAAACCGACTTTTAGAGACGATATACAGGGTGTCCGCAAACTACCGCATAAACGCACCGGGTTGTGATTCCTCTTGCGATTTTCAGCAAAAAAGTTGTACGGAACATACCCCAATTCTTCCCTTTAGCTACCACATGCATTTGAAGATTTTTGAAAAAATCGTTTTTTTTCCGTTCAAATTTTGGCTAAAAAAATGTTGCCGTGGCCGTTCAAACTAGAAATTTTGTGACACAATAAACAAATTTGGAGAATATTTCTTATAACAACTATTAAGTAGGTACCTGTCTGTACTTGTTTGTTGATAAGAAGTTAGTAAGATTTTACGGTATTGAGGTACAAGTGATAACCATAAAATTAATATTGAGATTCTACCAACAGCTTTTATTGTTAAAGTATAGAGCGTAATACCCGATCCAGACATATCATAAAATTTATTTTATTTTGATAGAACGAAATTAAAAAAAATGTACCTTGTGTACCTATGGCATAAGAGGAAATTCACACTTCCGAGAGGATTTATTAAAATCTGGATTTGATCACGATTGTATTATACTGCGTACTTTGAATAATGTATGTAAATACATTATACGGTGTGTTTTAAATTTAGTGACATACGATTCGATTTTGTATCCAGGATTTCGACTGTATTAATCATAATCTATACCTAGGATTTGTTGGTAGTATGTATGGCCTATTCTCCGTATTCGGGACAAATTAAATTAATTAAGCAACGTTTTCGCGTTGCTTTAGTACTAGTTAATGGTCCTAGGAGTTCTTGTTGCAGTATTTACATTAAGCAAACTTTCAAAATACGGACTATAGAGTGTGTATTGCAACCTTTTTTTGTTGTACATTGACAATTATCCTCGATTGCATGATTTTGTTAACATATCCTTCTTATAATACTGACATTAATGTAAAAATCAGCAATTAACACAAAAATATCAATGTTAATATTAAAGTGCTTAACATCACTTGTAAAATCGTTATTTCGATTTTTTGTACCGTTGTTTTGACTTGGTAGATCGAAATTTTGTGTTGAACAATGCTTAATTTGTGTTGTGATAGTGTTGTTTTCATTTGTGAGAGCGTTGTTTTCATTTGTGAGACCGTTAATTTCATTTGGGAGACCGTTAATTTCATTTGTGAGATCGTTGTTTTCATTTGTGAGATCGTTGATTTCATTTGTGAGATCGTTGATTTCATTTGTGAAAGCGTTGTTTTCATTTGTGAGACCGTTGATTTCATTTGTGAGAGCGTTGTTTTCATTTGTGATACCGATAATTTCATTTGGTGGATCGTGAATTTGTGTTGAGATATCGGAAATTTGTCGTGAAAAAGGTATATAGTAATTGTATTTACTGTGTACCCGCACTGATGGGAAACGGGTCGGCAGCGCAGGGCTCCACGGCTGTTGCGTGTGATGCGGAGGCTGCGTCCCAGTATACATACACATTCAACTATTAAATAAATAAAGTTGAAAATAAATAAAATTCAGTACATTTATTTTTTAGACTGTGTCAGTGTACTTTTTTGTTTTCTTCAGTGTAGTGTCAGTGTAATCACTACAAAATATAAAAACATTGATTTTATCTCAAAGTAGTGAAAAATATAATATAAGTATCTGTGCGATACATTGCGACTAAACATGTTCGTTCATGAATAAGATTAGTTCTGTTCGTTTTTATTTTAGAATATTATATTAGAATATATTATACAGTATAACCTCTATAATTGCAACTAATTAATGCACAGAGTAGTTGCAATTTCCGAAATTTTGCAATTTACGGGTTTGTTTTTTTTGTACAGAAAAACAACAACAAAAATAGGCGAAACATGCATTTATTTGAAAATAAATGTTCAGATGTTTTTTTTTTGAAAATAAAGTACAGTAGAACGTCGATTATCCGAACGCCGATTTTCCGAACATTCGATTAAACGAACCGGGGCACTCTTTTCTTGTGGAAGACATCGAATAAAACGAAAAATCAAGGGTCTCATGTATGCACCCTCTCATTTGAAACGCTCAATTACCTCGATTTTTTTATTTTTGTTCAGTTCTTGTCGTTTTACACGTTTTCAGTTTGTCGCTTAGTTACACATTTAGTTACGTTTATCCGAAGCACTCTTGTCGACATTAGTTCGGATAATCGACGCTCTACTGGATATCAAAAATGCAGAGCAAACCAAATTAAAAGAAAAAGGTGCCGCTTTGTTTCTTTCGGTTAATGATAAAAACGGTTTTTTATTTCCAGGTGACAATGAAGATCTTAAAATTCTAGAATGACTCTAAAATCGAACAGTCGTTGCAAATTTAGAGTCTACAAGGAGAAACATTTTCTTTGCAAATATATCGACTCTAAAATTGTAATTAGCGTTGCATATTTAGAGTCTGCAATGAGAATGAATTTATAGTTGCAAATATCGAGTATTGCAATTATCGAAAGTTGTAATCATAGGGTTTACACTGTATTTATATTTATATTATATTTGAATATTACGCCTATGATGTGTATCTTTTTGTTTACATAATATTTCAGTCAATATAATTTTCTATTGTCCAAATGCAGGAGGATATCTGTCAGATGCATTGCGAGCTATCTCGTTCCAATCTCTATTGCGAGCGATGGAGGGTTAAGCCAAAAAAGATTATTTAAATTTGAAATTAGAGCTTGATTGGAATGGCTGTACCTCACACGATTGCATAACTCCTGTTTTGAATCGATTGTGTGTCCTTCGAAACTTTCCTCTGCCATTATAGAAAGTTCGTTCAGAGGATTTATTAATTTATCAATCGAACAGTACCTATGATCTGATCAATTAAGCTTTTATTTCATGGTTTTAGCAACTGCGCCTCAAAAGTAGAATACTCTCAAAGAATTTTTTGAGCACACCCCCTTCCCTCCGCTCTCTTTCCTTCTAGCAGGTGCCGGGCGAGGGTCGGGGTCGAGATGGTAACCCTATACATTATGTACTACTAAACTTAATCAAAACAAAAGTGCAATGCAAATATTTGCTTCGATCTGCACATAATTTAGCTATAGCTTAATAGACCAATATTTACGATTTGTCGATTTCGAATATACAAGTGTCAGGGGACAGCTATAAAAACAAGAAAAGCCACTCCCTTCACATGCATGAATAAGAGTGATTCATCATGCAATTCAGAACAATGGAAACACTCATTAAATAGTAGATTTGTTTACCAAATGCAACCAAAACCCTTGGAAAACAACCAGCTAACCAAACCATTTTGTCGACTATCATGATGGTTTTATCTATGGAAATCCATTCATTTCATACCACATACATTGTGTTTATCATTAACCTCATTTCGGTTGAACAGAAAGACAAATAGATGAAAATTCCTGCAAGGAGCGTAAAATCGAATATATATACAATACACATGCGAGCATAGTTGCCATGGTGAAATGAAACAGTCGAACATAACCAATGTGTGTTAATTTCGTTTGAATTTGATTCGCTCTCAATTTTATCGTAACTGAAATTCAGAACAGAATGAAAATTAGAATTTCCTCTTCAGCTATGATAACAATGGGTTTTGTCATCACACAACTATAGTGTATTTTAGACATTCATCATGAATTCAATTAAATGCTATTCAATTTGCCTTCCACGAAATAATTGAAATACCTACAAGTACTTTTACTATATGCCTATATGTACTACATATGTACAGACTTTGATTGAGCGCACACTCAAGTTAGAAGTTAGCGGTTTTATCTTACTCCCTTAAGGTTTGTGTTCGTAGAGACGACTCATGGGATCATCGCTCAGCGATCGTAGTTTTGCATCCAATTTCGAGCCGTATTTCAATATTTTTTGAATGGTTCTAATTTCCTAGTATCGCCTATAGACTAAAGGAACATTTCGGTATAGAAAATATATCCATATAGTGCTCAAAACCGGTGGTTTCACTTCGATCGCTGAGCGATGATCCCATGAGTCGTCTCTACGAACACAAACCTTTAAAGAGTGTGCAAGGCGGCAGCTTGCTAATTAAGTTTTAAAGGTGTTTGGTATAAATAAAAACGTCAAGGATTTTGGATACTGATACCGTCGCAACTCGATAACTCGAATCTCAAGGGACTGAAAAGTTCCTTGGAGTTACACCTATGCTTTGTGTTTTCAAAATTCGAAATTTCCCTCAATTCCTTGAAGATTTTTGAAAAACTCAATTTGTTACCCGACTTAAACTTTTTCTTTTCAAATAAATACATACGTACCTTAATTATTACAATTATTAATTTTCCATATCAGAAAGACAACATAATAATATATTTCAATTTGTAATTTTTTTTTGCAGGTATTTCATTTGGGAACTTATTTTATTTGGAAAATTTACGACGCATTTTCTAAAGGTATGATACTACGACTACGATACACCATCTTTTAACAAAGAATTAAGAGCACTTCTTATTCCTTGCCTCTGTATATCGCTCCATGGCTTCTCGTGCGTCGCTCAGCCTGCGATGTAGGCATATTGCCCGTTCTCGCTGTAATGTATCGGCCTATTTTTACATGCAGCTCTATTTTGGATCGTGCCATCGCCGAAATCACTGCGTTGTTGTTGCTTTATCATTTAACAAATTCACCGTTCGTCGTTCTGCCTCTGGCCTTCAATCAAGTGAAATCAACTATTAAAACTTTCATTGATATCACCTTCTTTGTGTGGTTCTCAGCGCGTCGCCTTTGAGCAAAACTACAATACAATAATTTGGTTGCTCAATGGACAAGCTGCTTCGGATATAAAATAAAAGATTAAAAACACAGTTTGACAGGAAAAAATTTTTTCTACTTCAGACATAATTTATTGTGTTTCTTATTGCCTCTTGAAAATGAAATGAATATGAAACCCTTCAAATTAAATGTAATTAAATAATTTAAAAAAGTTGCAAACCACTAGCTTCATTATTTCGAATTTTCTCGTGCGAACGAACGGTTACATAGACGGACAGACAAACGGACATGGCTAAGGAAGGATCGGAATCATGAAACCACTTGTGATATAAATTTAGTCTCAACTTCTCCATAAATTCCCCATTTTGGAATTAAAACTGACATAAAGGGTCACTATATTATTCTTGAAAGTCTCGTTTATTGAGAAATAAAAATGTAAGCGAGTGTAAATTTTCTATGTGAAACTTTCCTTGGGAAACTGTCCTACTTGAAAATCCTGCTGTTCTGCAAGAATTTAATAATTAACTTTCGACCAAAGCAGCTAACAAATCCCGCCTTGAAACAGATGATGTTAACAAAAGCTGAGATGCCATAAAAAAGCCGCTGCATTAAACTATGACAATCGAGATCAGAGGCGGCTCGCTTTGTGTGTATTGTACAAGTTATGCTTATTCACTGTCCAGCTTTAGTTTGATGTTTTATTTTATTTGCAACGACGGAAAACATCTAAGGCTCGCTTTGTGGGCTCCTCGATATTAAGAAGCCCAAAAGCTACAAGAAAGATTTTTCGTACTATAAAAAAAACGACACTACGAAAATAAAAGTTTTCCAGCGTGAGTAATTTCCGTAGCTATTTATAAGAAGAGATGCACTTCCTGAAGTCGACAAATGTTTGCATACTAGAGTTTGTTTTGACGGTTTTCTGTAAGTTTTTAATGTATTTATTTGTAAAAAGAATGCCTAATTGATTGCCATTTTCTGAAAGTTTTGATGCCAAATTGTTGAATACACTGTCCAATATACGCAGTAAAAAGTTACACTAATTTGCCCCATGGGTTAAGGGGGAGGGGGCCAAATTAAATTTTTTGCAAATATCTCGAAAACTATGAGTCTGACCTTTAAAAGTTCTGAACTACACAAAATTACCTTTGTGATGATATATAACACTCTTGATATTTTTCAGAAAATTATACCCTAGACCCACAAGTATTATAGTGAATTTTCATTTTTTGAGTTTTACATTTCGCACTGTAAAGGAGGTATTACACTATCAAATAAAGTTTGACCAATGACGCAAAAAGTTTGTCCCACTAGTGTAATAGCAAAATAAATGACCAAAAATGTGTTTGACCAAAAATGAATGACAATCGTGGTCATTCATTTCGGGTCAAACATATGACCTTAGTGTAATAACAAAACAGATCTTTGGTCAAATTTATTTTGCAGTTTTTGGTCATACGGTCATTCCAAAATTAGCAATTTCTTGTGTGACCCATGGTGGTCAAACGAAATGTTTCGATTGGGTGTATTTAATGATCAATATAAAAAATAACGACAATTTTATACATTTTTTGCAAACTGTGGGACATTGGAAAATTCAAAATTTAAACTAATCCGTGGAATTACATCGAAGAAAATGTTTTTAATAAACTTTCAGTAATAGCTTCGACTGGAACAATCTGCGTGTTCAGGACACAACTCTAGTTTGGCGATCTCATCTCTATCAAAAAATTTTGGTGGATGCACGCCATTTCAATCATTTTCTCGAATTTTTCTTTTTTTCCTCAACAACTTGGAACCTGTTGGGCCATATTCTCAACAATAAATTAAATTGCAACTAGTAATTAGTAATCCACGATTTATAAATGAATTTATCTCTTTTTCCGGTGGAAACACAGTACGTGTTTCCCATTAAAAAATGTGGAAAAAATTGAAAGGACGAAAAATATTGATTTATTTGTAAATTTGGGTTTACCTTTAGGCAACTGTTAGATATTGTATCTTATTACCAGATATTGGCAGATACCAGATTAGGCAACTGTTAGATATTGTATGTTATTACCAGATATTGGCAATAAATCGAGAACGGAAATATGAAACTATCGCTGTCGCTCTTAAAGTCACGATAAAATCGTTCCCGTGCTTCAATAATTTCGTTCAGGGTGGCAGTTTGATTTTTTACATGGTCCAACGGACTCACAATAAATGACTTGAAACTAGTGTCGATCCTACATATGGGTTTGGAGGTTCCAACCCCCTCCTAAATTTGGTGATGATATTTGGATGAGAAATCGGCTTAAAATAATACACGCACCTGCAACATCAAAAGCACAATGTCCAAGTTTCGAGCCCGGCATACAAGTAGGTAATCTGTGGCAACTTAACAGTAAGCAAGAGCAAGGGATATAACAATAATACATGGATGGAGGTAATTACTTTCAGATTTTTATTATGAACCCAGGCTGATCATTGGAAAAAGATTGATTGTAGGGACTCTCAGGTTAGAAGTAGGACAACTAAAACTACTCCCCGGTGTTTCTCATTTTTTCCATTAGCTTGAGACTAAGATCCGCAGTTAATTTTGAATTTGTCTTTCCGCAATTTTAGATGAGATGGGAGAAAGAACCTGATCAGTGACTAGAAGACCCCAAGGGTGGTCTATGTACTATGACGGTTTGCAGCGCTTTTAATGCTTTCTTTACAACCGTATAGATCGGTGAAGTTGCTTA
Organism: Microchrysa polita; assembly: GCA_949715475.1. NCBI lineage: Eukaryota > Metazoa > Arthropoda > Insecta > Diptera > Stratiomyidae > Microchrysa > Microchrysa polita. The sequence goes on from OX454421.1 coordinate 51,070,652, forward strand.
GTTAACAAATATTACAGAAAAAATCTCCAATACAAATTAAACTAAAAGAAAATCGAATACTAATTTCGAGGATCACGGAATACGAAACACTTGATTTTTACCTTTACCACTAAGTCGCTAGTATGTAAGTTTAGTAAAACCTTCGCTTTATCGATCAAAAACAAATATTTTTTTTAGAAATAAAAGAGGACCATATTATTCAAGCTACAAACGAGAAGGCGGAGAACATTTTTGGAGGTTCAAAAATCTGATGGTCCCTATAACGATAATTTCCCAGTGTTCTTAAACTCAGTTATTTGGATGCACTGAGCAGTTATAAAATATGAGCACTGCCAACCTTATTCCGAAACTCCCTTTCGAAATATTTTCTTGAGTACATCCCTGCATGAAACACACAGAAAATTTCTAGAAAGAGCTAGCTGCTACTCTAATTTTCCCTAAGTTCTCCGTACACCCCTTTTTCGAATGTAACTTTCTTTTCATTCTCCGCGGTCACTTTTCTTCTTAAATTTTAAATCGCAAGGGGCAAGATTACGCCTTCAAGTAAAATTAAACTGATTTACTAAAGAAACATTTATTCAACTTAACCTTTGTAAATTCGATAAAGAAATGAAGCAATGCACAATAACCACTCTAAATACATATTGGAGCTAAGTTACCTTTGGTAATTTTTTTTCTGAAACGGTCATACTAGTGTGATAGGTAAATTTGCTTCGGTCAAACAACTGACTTGAAACCTGACTGACTACGTCATTGGTCAAACCAGTTGGTCATTTGTTTGTCCCGTAGTGTAATAGGTCTCGAAAAACACTTTTGGTCATTGCAAAAGTTGGACAAATTTTGTGTGACCCACTGGACAAACTTTATTTGATAGTGTAATACCACCTTAACTCTTGATAAAATAGACTTAGGATCATAAGATCTTGTCCATATATTGCTAACAAGATTTATTTGATTTGACCTAAAAATTAAAGACCATTGACGCCCCCCTCACTCTTCCTAACATTTTTCAAAAAGGCATGACTGTAGTTTCTTTTCAAATTGAGCCAGGCAGATAACATTTGGTGGGGTGCCTAGTCCAAGGCCCATTATGCTCCACCATAAAAATTATGACCACCCGATCAAAACTAAGGGTACCCCCATACAAAGTGAACCAATATTTTAACAAATTTCACATTTTTTCACTTCTAAATTCTATCTAAAATGGTAAAATAAAATTTATCTCTTAGAACGTCATTATAACAGTTAAATGTAGTCTTCTGAAAGTATGTTCAAAATTTTGCATCAAAGCGTACACTACAAGTATCAACAAATTGGGTTTCAAGGTCATTGGTGCTATTTTTAAGGCTATTTCCGAATATATCGTATAACGTATACTAGCAACCTTCAAACCCGATTTCTCGTACTTGTAAGGCACGCTATGGTATAAACTTTTGAATATAAATTTAGAAAACTATAATTAACTGTTATAATGACGTTCGGAGAGGTAAATTTTATTTTTTCATTTTAGATAGAATTTAGAAGTGAAAAAATGTGATTTTTTTTTAGAATTTTGGTTGACTGTGTATGGAGAGTACCTGTGTATGGGGAGTACCCTTTGTATTGATCGGATCTTGTCACCCTAGGTCTATTCTATCATGAGTTACAGTTCGTTACTTTTGGGTCTAGGGTATAATTATCCGAGAAAACCTCTAAAGTGTTACATATGTATATGTCAATACAAAGGTAATTTTATGTAGTTTGTTTCGTCCTGTTTCGTCCTCAGGACATTTTAAGGTCAGACTCATAGTTTTCCAGATAATGCAGATAACTGCATTTTCCCCCCTTTGCCACCCCCTCCCCCCTTAACCCATGGCGCAAATTAGTGTAACTTTCTTCTGCATATATTGGACAGCGTTTTCAACAATTTGGCTTCAAAAATTTCTTTTTTTTTTATGTTTGGGGTTTGAGTTATCTGTACCTACTAGACTAACTGCACGTTTAGAGAATTTCATTTTTCCTCAAGCTGAATATGAAAGTATATTTTTCCTGAAAAAAAGAGAGTTTTGCATTAACCATTGGCCAGAGATCCTCTACAGCGTGTCCGGAAACTGCCGCATAAACGCACCAGATTGTCATTCCTCATATGATTTCCAGCAAAAAAGTTGTTTGGAACATACCTCCTTAGCTTAACTGTTAGAAATAACTAAGCTAGAATAAAATGATGTAAGAAAGAAATGATCGTTAGACTATGCGCCAATTTTTACAAGAATCGTACGAGCACCTCACCCTGGCAGAAGTTGGAGAAAATTGAGACGGGAAAACATATTGTTTTTGGGTCAAATCTCAAAAATTTGACTTTGAAGTCCTGTAAAAACCAAACCTCTTATCCGTGATTTTAGTGCCATTTTATTTTTAGGTAAATTTGTTGGCTGTAATAATCATCTTATTTTGCTATTCTAGCTAATCTAGCTTTTGAGATATTGAAGTTTTAGTCGCACAAGAAAACGATTTTTTCAAAAATCTTCAAATGCTTGTAGCAGCTAAATGGTTAAGCTAAGGGGGTATGTTCTTTACAACTTTTTTGCTGGAAATCATGAGGAATCACAATCCGGTGCGTTTATGCGGCAGTTTCGGGACACCCTGTATAAAGTCCGTGGTGTAATAAAAAGCCTAGAAAATCCATTCAAATGAATCGATCAGCGAATTTCACCATAAAATCAGTCTTAGACGAGCGGTGTGGACTGAAGTCGTTCAACGACAACTTAATCCGGAGTGTGAAACGGTTGTCAGCCATACCACTTCCTAGTCAGATTTTTGTTTATTATTCTATGATACTCAAAAAGCTCTTCTTGGCCAAAGCAGAGCAAGCTGGAAGAGGCAATAAGCAATGGGTGAATTCAAATTGTAAGACGAAACCGGACGGGTAAACTTGCAAGACAAGAACCATCGTTCTTACAATCTGAAATGCATAATGCTTGTCTGCTGGCCACTACAAAAGCTCTCGCCGTCCGTTTGTTTGTGCAAGTTTACCCGTCCGGTTTCGTCTTACAATGTGAATTCACCCAATGAGCGTTTATTTAACCCTCAAACCCGTGACTCTTAAAGACAAGAAATATTTAAACAAGAATTTTGTATTTAGTACTAGCATGTTCTGGTAAATGATATTCTTAAATAAATTTTATGATTTTTGCCGATGATTACTTTAGAAATGGAAAATAAGAATACCCGCCTGGAGGCGGGTATACGGGTTTACCATGTAAAAAATCACATTTGCTCGAACAAAAAAAGATTTTTTTGTAGAGTATTTTGTTTGAAATGTTTGGTGTTATATTCGTTTTTTATATTTATTATTATTAGGGTATTAGAACACCATAGACAATGTTAGCTGTCACCCTAAGGTGAATATTAGATAGGGCACCCTTAATAAAAATACAATAAGCTTATTAATGTATTTTAATCACAGCTGGCATTACTAATTCGGTCTAGTAATTTTTGAAGCTATTCTGTGTTTAAAACATTACAAGTTGATATTGCATTTCCGCATAACAACTTTTTTTATTCTAGTCTTTCTGCAAATAACAAACTTTCCTTCGACCCCAACATCCCATCAGCATAATATAACTGCTTATTAAGGTACTGGATACCTTATTATATTCGAATTATTTTACCAGATCCTAGTCCGTTTACTAGAATATTTTCCAAAAATTAATAATACCATATTAAAATCGCCCTGCAGTCCAAAGGTTACCGAAGCTAAATGGCCCAAAGTAAAAGCAAGTCGGAAGCACTGTGCATTAAATGTTTCAGATGAAAAGGCAAGAATAGCTCGTAAGTCCCGGCGACGACATAACCCACTAGCTACATGCACAGTATAGCGGAGTAATTTTCGCCAAAAAGGGGGACGAGCCAACACGAGCAACGCGACAGCTTGGACTGTATAATAAGGAAAGACCGAAAAAGATCGCGCTAATTTATGTATTGGACTGTACGAGTTATTAAAACTATTGAAATTGATTCATATGTTTAATTGTTTGCAGACCAAAGCTTTTCCGCCTAACGATCTATAGGTAATATAGATCCTCATGAGTTAGGGCCAGGTTGAGGATCACTACGGACAAAGGTAATAGTTGCCCCTCAAGTGCCCATAAGGCTGCTGGTCAAAGACCCAGTCGAGAAAGTAGAGGTTCGTGGAGGCGGGTATCGGTTATTGTCAACTAACAGCTCCAAATTTAAAATTTTTTAACACATTATCAAACAATCGCATAAGCAACCCTTATACCTATGCCCTCTAAAAGTCCCGGTAATATTTAATGATTTTAAATACGCTTTTTTCACTTCTGAGTTACACAATTTTTAGAAAGTAATTTTGGCTCGTATTTTGACACTTCTTCTCCTATAATTGCTTAAAACTCACTATTACCTGGGAACAATGGAAACTTACAAAAAAGAGTTTGTTATTTAGTAATGTAACGACATAAATAAATATATGTATTCTCAGAAAAGGCATAGAATAATTCACTGATGAGGATTTTGTGATACCCGCCTCAGGGCGGGCTTACGGGTTAGAGGGTTAACGTCTCAAATACTGACAAGAGAGGAGTCTTCTTGGTCTTATTGGTCTAGCTGAACTTTATTAAGCAGCAATAAACATAACTGCTACGGCACGGAATGGAAGGATAGAGTGCAACTCCTAATAAAGGTCTCTTTTACATATTGCAATAATTGGAGGGTTATTTGTTATTAGAAAAATTCTATACAAGGACTTCACATTGTAAGACGAAACCGGACGGCTAATAAACGGACGGTGAGAGCTTTTGTAGTGGCCAACAGGCAGGTATTGTGCATTTCACATTGTAAGAACGCGTTTTATGAAAGAAAAAAATCGTGACACGATTGCTTTTCTTTCGTAAGAATCGTACGATCCATTCGTAAGAATTGTACGACCGATAGTTCGGGCGTTCTGCGACGACAATTAGCGCGTGTTTTACTTGCATTTTTATCTTGTCGACTCGTCACTTCATTGTACTAGGGATGGGAATTAATAACCGGTTATTTTGAATAACCAGTAGTTTCAAAAACCGGTTATATCCGGTACTATTTTTGCCCGGTTATTAACTGGTACTATTTTTAAAATGGAAAAACCGGAAATAACCGGTGATTACTTTTGAAATTGGCGCATATACGACATTTCAACACAATATTTCAACTGAAAAAAAACAGCTAGTGCAATTAAAAGGTCCATTTGGAAAAACTAAACTTAAAATTTCTCCAGAAAAACTTCACTGCACTGGGTGTACGATTTAATGGAGTAAGTTAGTCGAACGGCGCACATAAAGGGCGAATCCGCAAATTAAAATGTATTTAAAGCTGTACCTACATTACCTCTAAATGGCAGCTCGTCAAAAAAGAGGCGTCGGCATCGTGAGCTGCCATTTGGCAGCTGCTTACCATCTACACTGGCTTCCAAATGGAGCCTGAAGATGATATAACCAAACTACTTTAATTTTGGAGTTTTTTAATTTAATTATCGGACAATGCGCGTTTAAATTATTACCTTGCCATTCAAAAATTACACAAACACTGACTGACTTTCAAACAAAAAACGAACAAAATTGTCACTTTGAATTCGAGAAGACTGAGAGAGGTTCACACCTTTCTGTACCGCTAAAAGAAAAAGAAGACTGAGAAACAGGATGGCCAAACAAATGGCAGGCAGTGTAGATGCCAATGACAACTGGCAGTTGGCATCGCGAGCTGCCAATTGACAGTGTGGATAAAGCTTAACTCATTGCCGGACACAACGCCAAAATTTGACACGATTTGTATGGTCAAATGCTCAAAATTGGACGTCTATAGACGTTGTGTCCGGGAAAGTGTTAAACTCTGCACTCTGTCAAATCAGCGAATGTAATTTTAATCCATTTGAATTCATTCATTCGCCATGTATGTGCAGCTTCACCATCAAATTAGTACATCCAATGCAGTTAAGTTTTTCTGTTAAAATTCGAAATTCCGTATCGCCTAAATTTATTGTTTCCTATTGAAACTTGTCATTTTTTTATGCAAAAGATCCCTATAAAATTTCAAATTTTTACGCAGAATGTCCTGTTTTAAGAAATGATGCTAATGCGAGGTGCCTGGCTTGCTAATAAGTTACGCAGCGTTCACAATGCTACCTTAAATATAGAAAGAATGTATTGGAAACATGGAAAAATATATAAGAGGAGGGCCTTTTCTTTGTAAGTCGGTTTTAACCGGTTATTTCAATAACCGGTATTTTTGGTCGGTTAAACCTATCCGGTATAACCGATGAGAAAAATAACCGGAATAACCGGACAACCGGTATTTTTGTCAAAAAGTCTCATCCCTACATTGTACACTGACTTTGGAGCGTGCATGGCAACATTTATATATACTTGATGTGTGATTATTGTTCGCCCGTCCGCGTTTTGATCGGATAGTGTGAAATTTGTTTGCCCGTCCGGTCGTTTTCTTAATTTTAGCTGGCCGCTTGATTTGCTTTTCATTCACTTTGAAACGGTTGTTATCAGTGTAAACTGGAAGGGCGTCCTTAGAACCTCAATCCTCTCTAAAGGGCAACATTATAATGCCGCTGAAAGTCGTGTTTTTCATTAACGCGTGATGGCGAGATTAGAAGTGGTGTCCGGCGCTTATTTCTTAACACAACGAAGATAATTGCCTTCTCTCCCACAAGATCATGGATCTTTCCGCCATGGCGTGGGACATGGAGAAGAAGGCTATAGTAAAGTTGGTTGTGCTGGTGTTTTCAGTGATATTGTAGGGTACTAAAAAACTGACAATTTTTGAAAATAAGTGTCTTCGTCGTACCTATTGAAAACTTTCTGATTCGAAACAATTTTGAATGATGAGAGAACTTCACACTTTGCGAAAGAACGATAACTGTGTTGTTTCACAAGCCATGGAATGAAACCCTGTCGCTAATCAAGGCCCGTTACGAAGCAGACCAGCAGTGCCGGCTTGGCTGATCGTTTGCGGAGCTGCGAGGTAACCCAGGATGGATTACGATACCGCGAAAGAGTTGATGACACGCTATGCTCTACTATATATGGGTAAAGTGAGTAGTATGGGTACTACCAGTGTTAAAGGGCTTTATCCATGTGAGTTGTTAGAAGATTCAATGCAAATTTAGGGAAATCTGGAAACATGTATTCATTTTGTTGTTATATAGACATGTATAAACAAATGCACAAAAGATGGCACTTTCAATTTTTACTTATGTCCCTTATGGCCATACTAATTTTCTCTATTCTTTCTACAAATGTCAAAATGATATATATATGTATATGAAACTCTCTTCTAATAAATCTGTCGAATGGTTCACACGCGTTTTTATCGGCATCCCTCCAATCACACAATTGATGTTATTTCTGCTGCTTAATTCTTTTGTAAGACTTTCACCGTCGAAGAGAAGGTCGCATAGCTCTCGCGTAACCGCATTAATCCTATAGATTGAGGTGATGAAAGATGACACTCCAAACTCCTTAAGGCGCATGGGCTTTCGATTTCTGAAAATACTGCACGACTTCGGTTGTTAATCTCGCTTTTGTGGCATTTATTTCATAGGCTATATGGTCACCTTATATTTCCGAACCTGGTCTGCGGTCTATTCAGGGAGCGTACATATAATAATAAATTTTCCGTTAGCAGGTTCGCCGTTGATTTGTACCCGTCCAATCCGAACTTTGCAGTAGAGGCTTTCCAGTAGTCTTGACGTGGAGTCTTTTTCTATTTTGTCAGAACATCACATCATAATCAAATCGAATGAAATACATAATGGAGGGACTTTGAGGATGTTGCGTCCGTGATTGATTTTTCGTTTTCTGTCGTCATGTCCGCGCAGCAGAGCTTCTTCGGTTACCTTAAAAAAATGACCGGCCAAAGTAATTTTCCGACCTAGCAGATATGTTAGGAAAACAAATAAAAAATTTTTCTATGAAAGCCCCATAACTTCTTATTCTGATTCCGGCTGAAGATATAAACAGCTTGCAGCAAAAATAAACCTTTACACAAATCGGACGGACCGACGATGAACACCGACCAAACAATTGTTTTCTCGTTACGGTAAGGGTAAACCCAGCGTTTTGAAAAATGAAAAGAAAATGGATGATATCATTATGGACAGCTACAGCTTAGATAGCTTGGTCTAAATAATGCTCAAAGTATGTCATATAAATAATAAGTACTTTATTTCATGCAAACTTTCTATTTTATTCATTCGTTTCTTCATCTCTAGAAAGAATCACGTCTCTAATCCCGTTTCCATTTATAGCTTTTGTCATGATTTTTTCTCCTATGTCCTTCTAATCATTTCATTTCGCCATCACTTGGCTATTCTAGCACTTCACTGAATTGATAGGCACATTCATGCCACGGATTCGTGGTGAAATATTGTCGCCAACGATAGCTGGAATTGATGCTATGAAACCGAGAACATGCCGAAGGACAAGCGGAATAAGAGAATATTGTTCAGATCGTTCAACAGTACAGATTTAGAAGTGCGGCGAGCCTGCCGCTAGTGAAAGCTGTGCCAAGATAAGAGGATGAATTGGACTCAGCGTCAGGGATTTGACCTGAAAGAGCACGCAAATCTGACAAAAGCTCCCCAGAGGACCATATAATAGGCTAAATTGAAAGAATCCTACTTTGGTTCTTAGCCAGACCAGTTAAAGAATCTTCTATGTACGTCTCTTATTTGTAGAATAGATGGAAGCGACGTCACATGAATGTCGGAATAATAGCATCTTGGATTTTTTAGTTTGGTTTTCCTATAATCAGTGTTGCCGATTGTCATCTCGTAAGTAAGAGAAACCATAGCAGCACAATGAATGCGTTAGTCCAGGTTCGACATGAATTGTTTGGTTAAAATTGCACTGTAAGAAACATCATATCTCTCGGACGAACCTAGTTTTGGAATGAGGTATTCGTGGTTAAAACCACAATTCAATATTTAGCTTGTTAGTCAGAAAAATTTACTGGGTTCAGATGAAAGACGTTTTATTGTCAGTTCTAGTTCCCATGACTACTCTCTACGCGAAGATAAGCAAAAAGTTACCTTCAGACACCAACGCTTCAAATAACGACAATACAAACATACATCAGAAAGAGGAGTCTTTCATTGGGCAACCATATATATTGCGTGTGTTCTCACAGCCATATCCTTTCTGTCGTTTGCTTTTACAGCTACCTATAACATTGTCTTTCTCTTTTCCCTTTCCTAAGTTGCGCCAGGATTCTTCCTCATCACCAATTTCTATCATTGATTTCCGGAAGCGATAAGGGTATGTCTCAAAAAGATCGTTCTCATCACTGGGAAATAAATGAATGAATAGATGAAGGCCATACATACATGTATAATGTATATCCTTATAGCGTATTCTTTTTATCGGAGCCCATGTCGCAGTCGAGATGATGATACCGAGAAAAGCCTATCCTATGACTTCAACGCCCGTAGAAATTCAATGTGCTATATAATGCTGTATGGTTGAAACTTGTTAGAGCGATTTACGAAGTGTGTACCCTCTAATAGGAAATAGCTTGAGAGGTATTAAGGGAATCCCCAGGTCACACATTCTCAGCATTTCTTTCCTTCGTTGTCCTTGTCTCCCCCGGGGCGCTATAGACTCTTTTGCGTCTTTATATATATGGGCCATGCAGTAGCCAATGTCTTGGTCTTATTGTAAGGAAGTGTTAACGAGGGTTGATTTGAGTTATCCGAAGAGTTTGTTTCTTCTAGCTTTTTTTGAACATTACGAAATCTCTCTCAATGGTAATTTATTTTATGGAATTCTATTAAGACTCACCAATAAGGTTCTTGTAAATGAAGGAAATTTTGTTGGCTTTACGTTTTGTTGTTGTTGAAATGAAACCTTAACATTCACGTGAGAAGTGAAAAGTAGATTATTGACTTACCCTTTTAGGCTCTAATAGATACAAATTAGACGTAAATGTGAAGAAGTCTGCTTTCGATTATTGGATTTTATCAGTTGGATAGAATTCTAATATCTAGGAAGTAAGCAGAAATATAATAAAATATGTAGATTGCCTAGATTGTAATTTCGATTTAGATTAACCCCGTCCAGTGGCAGATTTGTACATGTATAGCGGCAAGGGTACATTTGTACCATAGTACATTTTGTATGGAAATATTTACGGTTTGCATGAATTTGGATCGTTAAACCGTTAAGCAAAGTTGGCTAGTCACCAATTGGGTTTATGCGGATTTAATTTTTGGAGTGGGTAAATTTAATTTTTTTAGAAAAAAATTGCAAAAGGTAGCACCCTGAAATTTAATTATGAAAAAGTCTTTTATTTACAAGTTGAAAGTAAAAAGAGTTTAAATTAAGTCAGTAATGATTTTAGAAAGGGCTGGGTATGTTTGATTTGCGAATGGTGGTGCCTGACACGCTCTGTGGCTCACTTCGTTGAGTCGCACTCTACGATGCTGCTAGTAATCTAGAGGTCCGGAGATCGAATCTCGGCGTAGTCCAGGAAATATATAGTGCTTGCAACATTATATACACTCCGAAATTCTATATGCAATGTAACATTGACTCGAAGTAGCCAACGGCTGAGTTAACGCACCATGCCCCACAAAAGGTGCCTTTGGTTGAAAATAAGCCCCCCCCCCCTCCTAAAAAACAAAATCCATCATTAGAACCCGTTACCACTAACGAGAAGGACATCAATAATTACCACATTCTCGTTATTTTTTATAAAGCAATATAGGTTAGAGCACTGTTTCCCAACCAGTCTTCCGCGGACCGAAGGTGGTCCGTGAGAGGCTCGGAGATGGTTCCGCAGAAGAATTTAGTGATTAAATCAAAATTAAAAGATTTTGGCAGAACCATTGTTTTCTGTAATATGTCTTTGCTTCTAGACAAGTTAGGTTTTGGAAAAAGACTATTACAGGAGTTGCAAACGTATGTAGCTGGTCCGCATTGCAACAACGACTTTCGATCGGTTATAAAAAGTTGTTTGAATTGTTCAATTAATGAACCCAAAAAATACAATACGAAGTATATTGAAAAGTTTATGGAATGGATATGAGGGGCGCTTATATCACAAAATTTTTTAGAAAAGGTAACTGAAATGCATTTAGGAAACGCTTGCTTCGCTTGCTTGCCAGTTTTGTAAGGTAAAGAAGTCAGTTAAGCGAGAATTCGTTCAGAAATTGATTGATCTTAAACGAAGCCTGCCAACAATTAACTGATTTTCTCCACGTGTTGACGCTTGACGCGCATTCCCCGGGAAGTTCGGTAAATTCCCCAGCTGTAGGTTCCACGAGTCCCACAGTACCGTGTGACAGCGAATCTATTCTATCTCGTGAAAACGTATTATGGGCTATTTCTAGTTTTGAGGCGTTCAAATCCGCTGGACCTGATGGAATTATTCCTGCAGACTTGCAGCAATGCTTAGAGATTACTTATCAGTGGATAGAGAACATACTAACAGTCTCCATAGGGAGGTGTGGGTTACGTTTATCCCGAAGACAGGCAGTAGCTCGCACGCTCGACCTAACGATCTTAATCTTAGTCCAATTAGCCTCACTTCAACTATGCTTAAGCTACTAGAGCGACTTGTTGATATTCATGTAGGAACAATCATCCCACCATCTCTCCACTTCGGAGTCTTCACGTCAATGGGTCCATTTGCACACTCATAAATACGCTATTAGCATCTAGACGAATTCACACCACACTGGGCTCGTCGTCTGTAAGTAGGTATGTCCGTAGGGGTACACCACAAGGACGTATCTCCCCTACTCTGGAATATAAATCAATCAATTGCTTGTGGATCTCGAGAAGACTGGTTGCAAGGTCACTGCATATGCTGACGATGTCGTACTTGCAGTGACAGGTAAGTTCCCGGAAGTGCTCAGTGGTCTATTGGAGAACGCCTTGTCAATTTTAACAAACTGGGCAAATCTCAGTGGGGTTGGAATTAATCCAGCTAAAACGGATTTTGTGCTCTTTACTAGAAGGCGCACTATTCCTTCTATCGACCCTCCCACGTACGGGATAGGCAATTAGCTTTTGCTGAAAAGGCTAAATTCCTTGGACTGTTGCTCGATAGGAAGCTCAGCTGGAAACCTAACATTCAAGAGAGGGTGAATAAAGCAACTATAGCACTGTATTCACTGAAAAAATCATTTCGTATGATATTTCATTTTCACTTCAGTTCGAAGAAAAGTCTTTCCTTACAATAATGCTTATTTATTTATTTTAAGCAACGACTTTTCTTGAGACAAGAAAATACATCTTAAATCACGAAAAATTATTCCTTGGTTGTTTTTTGTTGTATTTTTTTCTTGTTTTTAGCAAATGATTTTTTCAGTGTTCGTGCAGGGAAGTAGTAGGAAAAAGCTGGGGCCTGCAACCAAAAGCGCTGTATTTGATCTACATTGCTATCGTACGACCCATCCTACTGTACGGTGTATGCGTATGGTGGTCGGCACTCAGTAAAACAACTTATAACTTGCTGGCGAAAGTACAAAGAATGTCTTCTATTGTCATTTCATAACTGAAGCCTTTCGTACTACACCTTCGGCTGGACTTGACGCTGTGCTCAATCTGCTACCTTTGGATCTATTCGGTCAACAACTGGCTGCTAACACGGCACTACGCTTACGTGAAACTAGTATTACATGGCGAACTAGTATTACATGGCGCGCTGCAATTCTCATCAGATGAATCTACGTATGCAGCGCGTCATGTAATACCAGGAGAGGCATTACCGGACTCAACCAGGCAAAGGTGTACGATGCTCTTATATAGGACACGAAATACACCCTGGTATCGAATCATTTTAAATGGGCTAGACAATGGCTAGCCATCGATTCGACACGGCAATGTTTTTGTTGCTTTGTTTGAACACGTTCTCTGATACATAGTCAGAAAAGCGGTTTAATTTTTTTCAGCCATAAAGAAGCACTGATTTAGGTTTCATCGATTCGGACTTGGCATGACATTGGACTTCCTGATAGGAGCTCCACACGATGGATTGCTCAATATTAATTCGGAAAGTATTAAAACTCTCGCTGTTCAAGCCAGCCTGTCCATCACTTAGATTACAATCAACTTCATCCTTGATCTGGTTCCAATTTTACAATCGTAAGGTTGCCCTTTTTTGGTATTTTAATAATGACGCCCTTATACCATATTCATTCGCTGAGAATAGTTTCAGTTTCACAACTCTCTCGGATGAGGGAACAAGAATATCCGCCGTAGCAGTAAAATTCGCTTTAATCGATTCAACCGGAGTTACATCCATCCACGGGGCCCCTAGAATCGGTCTGGAGTTAATTTTGGCTAGTTTTCTTCTGCCGATGAAGATGCACTTACAGGTCCAAAGCTGTTGTTGAGGATTATCAACTTTGTAAATAACAATCTTAGTGAAAGGGCCTTGAAAACACTTGAAATAAAACTGGATGTGTTTGTGTGACATTGCAGGATATTAATTTTGAATTTATTTATTATTAATTTGTGGTGAAAGCGTTGTGTTTGCGGACAATAGACTAACTTGGAATGTCAAAACCCCCTTGAGGATTCCGAGATTTTTAGGGGCGAATAATTTAATTTGCTTTCACACACACTTCAAACTAGTTGTTGCTATGAGCTAGTCGCTCGCTAGCCAAAGAATGCCATTATTTAATATTTAATATTTTATTTAATATTTAATACGTAAATATTACAAAACAGCAATGTAAAGAATTCAAAGTAAGGAAAATAAGTGTAAATGAATAACAAACTTATAAAGATAATGATAAAAAAACTCAAAGAAAAGGAAAAAAAATATATATAAATAAAAAAAAATTAGTTTTAGCTAAGATTCAAAACGTTAAATTAAAAACAACGGCCCAATCTCCAATCGGTCGTAGTTTCTCATAGCTCTAAGTAATGGAGAGTTTTTATAAATAGTAAGTGAAGATTGCGAAGGAATTGAAAATTGCAACCGATCGAGTGTTGTAAGATGGAAACCGATATTTTGTATCTTCTATGAGAGATGAAGTAGTAAGACCCTTACATATCCTGTAGAGGAAACACTGGTCAAGACAGTCTCTTCTTTTGTTTAGTGATGGAAGATTTAGGAAATTTAGCCGATCTTGATAAGGCCTATAAGCAAAGTTATATTTAAACATTAATGTTCTAGAAAACTTTCTCTGAACTCTTTCTAATGCATCACGAGAAACAGAAGAATAAGGAGACCAAACTACCGAGGCGAATTCTAATATGCTGCGTACTAGCGTGACAAATAATTTCACACAAGTATTAATAGATTGAAAGCTAGAGGAGCACCGTACGGAACCCAGCTAGTTTCGACGATTTGCTAATAAATCGACGTGTATTGATCAGTAAAACGTAATTTACAATCAAAAACAACCCCTAGATCTGTAACCGTAGAAACACATTGGAGGGGAATGGAGTTTATTTGGTATTGAAAAATGAAAGGAGTAGATTTCAATGAATATACCATAACAGTACACTTAGAAATATTAAGATCCAGCTCGTTTGAGATACACCAGGACGTAAAGCTATCCAAATTGAATTGCAAAGCTATACAATCAGAACTAGATGAGACAGCTGATAATAGTTTGCTATCATCGGCGTAAAAGAGTGAGTGGCAGTTAAGACATGATGGAAGATCGTTTAAGAAAAGTAAAAAAAGAAGGGGACCTAAAATGGAGCCTTGTGGCACACCAGATGATGGACAAAATTCAGAAGATGTAAAATTTTGGAAAATAACTCTAGATGAGCGATCATTTAGATTAGAGAAGAGCCATACAATAAGGTAAGATGGGAATCCCAGTGAAATTAATTTATTAAGAAGAATTTGGTGGTTGACGGTGTAAAATGCTTTTGCGAAGTCAGTATAGATTGCATGTACGTCAAAGTGCTTATTGAAGGATTTAGACAAAAAATTAACAATTTCAACGGGTGGTGACAACGGATTTGTTTTTGGAGAATCCATGTTGTTCATCCTTAAGATTAATAAGATAACTAAAATGTTCATGAATGATGTTATAAACAATATTTTCAAGAAGTTTCGAAAAAGAGGACAGAAGAGAGATAGGCCTATAGTTAGACACAGAACTAGGATCGCCCTTTTTCGGTATGGGAACTACATACGACAATTTCCACTGAGTTGGGAAAACACCCTCATGTAGGCCCTTAGTGAATAAAATGGCAAGAAGTTTAGATATGGAAAATTGTGTTTCTTTTAAAAACGAATTTAGGATTCCATCAGGTCCAGAAGAAGAATTTGTTTTTATTGAGGATATAAGCAATTCAACATATGAAGGTAAAATCAGGGGTGGTAAATGTAAATTTTGCATTACTTGAGGTGTAACAGGAGGACAACTTAAAGATGATGTTTTAAAAGTACTAGCGAAAAATGAGCAGACAGCTCACACATTTCGGAAGGATTGTCTGCACTTATATTGTTGAACGAAAGTATGGAAGTCTGATTTGAAGAGGACCTCAAGTTTTTTACATATGACCAAAAGATTTTATTCACATTGTTCCTCAGACTGTCGTCAACAGTCTTAATATAGACAGACCGTGCAAGTGAGATTAGCCTTTTGATCCTGGATCTAAGGCAACGGAACGTTATGCGGTCGGATTCGCGTCCATAACGTTTTAATCGAGTGTGAAGTCGCTTTTTCTTGAGAAGCAAGTTTCGAATTTGGGGTGTGAACCAAATAGGACCTTTACGAAGCTTTAAATTGGAGATTGGGACGCACTCATATATGATAGAACTCATAGAACGGTATAAAAAGTAGCTACACCAGTTTCGCAATCAAGGTCTTTTAAAATAAAGTGCCAATTAATTAGATTCAATTTTTCATTAATGGCTACATAATTTCCTTTTCTGAAATTAAACCTACGACGCATAATCTTAGTACGATAAGATGATAGGCTGATGCTAATTTCATTGACGATAGCCGGGTGATAAGGATCACAAGGAACATATCCTGGTGTATGCATGGATGACGAAAATCCACCCAAAGGAATGTTACTAAACTCAAGGTCGAGGATACGACCCATGAAGTTCGGAAACACATTGAATTGGAGAAGGTCACAAGATTGCATAAAGGCTGTCACAGACAGCTAAGGAAGTAGATGCTAAATGGAGACCAGGACTAGTAGGCCATTTTAAGCTAGGAAGATTAAAGTCCCCGCAAACTATTACATACGAATTAGGGAAGCAAACGTTAAAGGTATCAGATAATTGATTGAAGAGACTCTCATAAACATCTAAAGAAGAGTTACAAGGAACATACACACAGGCAACTAATAGCGGTGTAGAATTAGAATGAATTTTTACGATTACACAATCCTAAGGTTGAGAATGGGAAGCAAAGACAAGCATGCATTGAATATGATCACGAACAGCAATTAGAGATCCGCCACCTGTAGATAGACCTAGAAGATCAAGGTTTCTGTCACAACGGAAGGTAACACACCCCTCCAAAATTTCACCACTATTTATAGATGAGTTAAGCCAAGTCTCCGCCAAACAAATTATATCATGGTTGTAAGTTAAAGAGGACATATTAAGAGATTGGAGTTTGGTACGTAACCCTCGTACATTTTGGTAGTAAAAACTGTATTTAGAAAAAGTATTTATGTTCATTTGGGAGTTCTTGTTGAGCGACGTTTCGGAAAATTCCGCCTATTAAATCCTTTTATGAAAATACCAGCAGGCCAGAAGGAGGATTCACAAGGCGATGAAAGATCATTCGGCAATGTAAGCTTAAATGATGAAACAATCCTATTAGGAATATTATCCTTTGTAAGCTTCTTGCAGATGAAAATTGGAGGCTCAAATCCCAGCTTGTTGATAACATACTGTTTCACTTCAGCCATTATGTGTACTAGCAGCTTATTTGATCTAGAAATAGTAGCGAGTAAACTCGCAATATGTAATTGGCGCTTTAATGTATTTATTTATTTATTTTTTCGTTTGATCCGTTTGGTAAAAATACTAACTTCTCACTCCTAACACTGCTACGCTTACCAAATTCAATTGACAGTTTGTTAAAAAGTTGTTCGTAGACAACTTCACTTGGCATACTACATCGCCAGAAATAATATAGTTTTCGGTCTGGCCGACTATAACTTTTACATACTCCATAAAACCTTTTGTGAATATGGAATAAAACATAATTCATGGTCATGTAAAGCCTAAAGCCAGATTCAATATTCCGACTTTAGAGTCACAACCAGCAGTAGTTGAAAGAATGAATTGAAAATATGTATGTATATGTATTGAAAAATAAAAAGAAAAGTTGGCCGTACCTTTTTTCGCATGGTCGTTCACACTAATTCACCATTATTTTGCATACGAAAAAATAATATCTGGCAGTAAATTTGTAAAAGTGTTGGCGAAGGTATATATGCATATGTGGGAATCAATGGAAATATACATGCATACATAATGTACATGGATACATGAACATGTATAGTCAATTTCAACTAACTTTTGAAGGAGAATAATGAAAACTATGAGTAAAGATGAATAAGACCTGGATTTATTAAACAAATGTTGAAATCGCAACCGCAACTCACGAATTGCGAAGATCATTATCAGGGATAGTAAAAAGTTTCTTCTTTCAACTTCGGATAAAAGGAATATTAATCTAGCTGCCATATGCACTAGTTCCTTTCCTCTAAAATATTGAAAAAACAGTAAATTCGTAAAGGAATGAACAAAATGAAAAAGAAACGAAACAAAATTATACGAAATTTATTTATGTATTTTCATTTTTGTTCTGCTTCGTTATACCATCAAAAACGCGAGTCTCAACGGAGAACCTAAAAGTTGACATTGACACAGAAAATCTCTAAAGGGATAGAGTTTCGAAAATTCTTTTGGGATGTAGAGAATAATTGAAAGCAATAACTCGACAAGTAAAATGCTGTAACTCTCGTAACTCGACTCGCTGTACACGCTCAACACTTGTGAGACTCTTCATGTAAGGCTGCATGTCTAAGAAAACTTAGCCGGAAAAACTTTTCACCTTTTGTTCCAAAGTGCTTCTGCTGAAAACTTTCCCCAAGTGAAATGAGATGACAGACAAAACGAGGACAAAGAAAGTGTCAGACTATGATGGAGGAATACCGAGTAGAATACGAGAACGCCTTGTGAATAAAATAGTCTGAGGGAGTTGAACTACACCAGCTTAAAAATACATATATTTCAGAGTATGAGAATATTCGTATAGCTTTCGAGGATTCAAACACAAACTTTTACACACGTCTATAATTCGACTCTTGAGCTTGCACGTGGTGAAAAAAGAAGGAAGTATTGTTTAATCGCTTCAGTCTTCAGTCCAAAGTAATATCATAAAATAAAAGCCATGCTCTTCCAGGACAGGAAGAGAAGTTACCAAAGACAATATACGATTCTTTCGCAGACTGTCGTGGACGTCCGCTGCAGAAACACGAGAACATCCTTGAAAAGTTTACGAACTCAAAACTTGTTGTTAATGTGAAATAGTGGCCCCGACGGGCACAAAGAAGCCAGAAAAAGAAAAGTTTTGACTAAGGGGCCACTAGAAAGGGCTTGTGTGAATTTGTAAAAATCTATACCGGATTTACATGTACAAAATGTACTAAATACCTGCCCTCCTTGTAAGCCAACTTATATTTAAATACGTAGATTAGGGCCAAGTGTAGTGGATTAAAGCCAAGGACCCAAGGAGGGTTGTCATCATGACATCGTCATAGGTCAGCAGAGACAAAAAACGACCGAAAATTAGGGAAGTATGAAAAGAGTGTCTCCTCGATGTCAGTGAACGGGTGACGATTTTTTATTTGGAGTTAGGTAAGGAAAATTCAGAAGGTAAGCATTCTAAAAGCACCGGATATTGGGGAAGGCGGTTGAAAGGAGCAATAAAGGAGCATTTTTTTAGGGGTTTCGGCTTTATTTCGGAAATTGTGAGTCCTACAGAAAAGAATTGTAAGGAAAAATTTATGCCTACTAATTTTCCTATAAATTTATTCCAACCCATACATGTCTAATTCCTAACGGTTCTCCCGAAATAGCTTTTTAAAAATCGGAAAATGTCATAAATTAGGCTTTTTCTTATTTTTTGGTTGTATTGTCTTCCGTGATCGTTGTTCAGAAACATTTTCCAGAGCAAAGTTGCAGAGTGTTAAATTTCCTTTAATTTTGCTTGTTCTGCATTTTTTCCAATCAGTCGAAAGTTTAAGAGCTTCAACCAAATAATATTCTTTACACATACGTTTGAGGACAAACATTGCGTGGCGTGCGGGGGAGGTGCCGATTTTTTATTTCATGGTTTCGTATTTACGAGGTCAGCGTACTAAAAGCACCCGGACATGGGAGGCTAGCTAACGTGGCTAAAAATGCCATTTTTCTGCGCATCAGCTATGTCCCTGCTATCCAAAACCGCGAACTCTACAAAAAAACTAAACAAAACAAAAAATTAGCAAGAATGGAACGGTTTTCCTTAAATCAAATTGGGAGGCTGGGATTGTATGCAACCCCATGACCCTGTTATCGGATTCCTCCCGTTTTACATAATGTATTATGTTTTATGGCATCAATAGAAATATTTTGTTTGAATTGGCGCACATATAAGAAAGTTTTTCTTAAACGAACCAAATTGGGGGCTGGGTTTGTATGGCAGCCCCATGACGCCATGGTCCGATGCCATCCATTTTACATATAATTTGTGGCATCAATGGAAATATATTTGTGTGAGGTGTGGTTGGAATTATTGCACAAACTTAATTTGGTTTGGTTTGAATGGCAGTCCCGTGACCCCATGATCCGATTCCATCTATTTTTAAATATGTTTTGTGAAGTCAATAGAGTAACATTTGTCTGAAGATTGGTTGAAATCGGTGTGCAAATAAAACAGCTTTTCTTAGAGGAACTTAATTTAGGGGTTTGGTTTGTATGGCAGCCCCATGACCCCATGGTTTCATTGCATCTTTTTTTTGTGACATTAATAGGAACGCATTTGTGTGAAGAGAAGAACCTAATTTGAGTGGTTGGGTTTGGTTTATATGGCAGCTTCCGATTTCAGCCGGCAATTTCAGATTCAAATATACAAACTGTCTGCAATAAAAAGAAGCACGTGTGCAGAATTTCAGCTCCATAGCTTTTAAATGGTTTGCGAGGTAAAGCGAAAACCCTAAAAATTGTTCCTTTATTGCTCCTTTAAACCCCCTTCCCACGTTAGCTCACCACCCAGGTTCGGCTACTTTTAGTATGTTTTTAGTATTTCTACAATGTCTTCGTTGATTGGACTAATAGTGTACAGTCAAGAGTTGATTTGATTTCGTACTCTTATAGTATCATCTACTCTCCAAGAGTTGATTTCTTGATGCTGGCTCTTGTAGACTATGTATTATAAAAGTGCACAATTGTCAGTTAGGACATGCTTTAAAATATTTAAAGCTGGGTGACAAAATTATTGAAGCAAGTAACAAGCGGATTTTTGTTGCGAAAGATGAAAAGATCGCGTAGGCACCTTCTCTTAAATGGTTTTTAATTTTTTTGAAACGATTAGTGCTAGCTAAGGACGGATATGGCTCCTGATGTTGGCGCCACGTTTTGGTTGACATGTTGCAATGGAGAACCGAAATAAATCCAAATTGTTTCAATAATAATATATCCTACTCGTATTCTGTTTAAAAGATTTAGAACAATAATTATAAATAAAAATGGCATCATGCCACATTTTTCAGAAATGACACGAACTTTTGTGAGTGAATTATCATCAACAACCATAACGAGAGTCGGGCACGAAATTAGCCCCCTTCACAGTTATGGAAAATGGACGTGGAAAATAACAAGCCAAAAATGTACAAAGTGTTATTCCACTAATCTTGACAAAATTCAAAAGCAGGAGAATATTTATTGGAATATTTTATCAAGACTGTCACTCTCTCTCTCTGCTACAAAATCTAAATTAAGGCAACCTAGTTCCATGTGGTGTTAAATGCCTGTTTTTGGATTTTCAATTCAAACTATGTACATATGTATATGTGTAGAGACGATCCATTCCACGGATGATGAGAGAAATTTTAACGCTTTTCTCTTTGCCTAGAACTCGGAAAGTCTAAACAGCAAAAAACGGACTTGTTGTGGTATGCTCGTTGCATTCATGTGCCGTTATGTTCACTAACTTTTCGGTCGACGAATCCTGATTGTTTTGTCGAAGTTTATAGGTATATTTCTGCAGAGAGCAGCTACTCTGTTCTCTGAGTACCACAGTGTTTCATTTACGATTGGTTTTCACAGTCAAATTTCCACCGGGCAAACGTTAGTTTCACTCGAATGCGTGCAGCTTTCCTATTGCTAGGCACGCTAGTAGTGGTAGGTATACATAAATGTTGTATTATATGCATGAACATACATACACACCTTTCTTGTTTTATGGTTAAATTTTTGTTTCGCGAATCCTTTTAGTGAATTGAATTTTCTAGGATCCTGTTTGCACGATTGTTGTAACTCCAGAGCTTGTAAATTGAAAATATATTCGATAAATCCAGGTAGAAGAGTCGATGAAAAACAAATGCTGTTAATAGATTTAATTTCAAATTATGTATTATAAAAAGTGAACTAAGCCGAAGTGTATACAAATTGTGTAAATCATTTTTTAGAGCTTATTTTATTTCTGGGCCTTGAGATATTTATTATTATTTTTTTTTATAGGGAAATTTATTGACCCTACACCATTTAGAAAAACATGAATTTCAATTACAGTTATACCATATTGTACTATGGGGTCTAGACAGTGTTGCCAACTCATTTATTCGATGAGTAAGTAGTTTTTTTCGGAAAAGTAAGTAGAAAGGTATAAAAGTAAGTACATAGATAAAAAAAACACGCATTAATGCAATCTACTAAAATAATTATTGCGCTGCAACGTTTCATTTAAAAAAGAAAGTTGCAAAAATCCTTAGAAAGATAGGAAAAAGAAAACCATACTACCAAACCCAATTAACAATTTTTACACTTTAAGACTTCCTACATCTTCTGCCGATCAACCTTTTTATCAAAGAACTAGCGGCATGAAGTGCGATCAGGCTGAAAGAGTCGGGTCGCTGGATTGCTAAGCCAGTCTGATATTCTCAACCAACTGCCAGAAGATACGACCGAAGCTACAACGGACTATGCCAACTTCTATGATAACTTCTATGTCAGATTTCCCACCTCGAGCGAATGGATGGGTCTAACAGGGGAGTACGATCTCTCCCTTTTCACAGATGGATCCAAAATGGACTGGGGTGTGGGTGCAGGAGACTTCAGTGGAACACCCAATATCTCTGAATCTTACCGTCTCCCTGATCATGCCAGCATTCTCCAGGCTGAATTGTTTGCAATCATGAAAGCATGTCTTGGACTCAGGAACATACAAGACGACAAAAACATAGCCATCTGTTCAGATAGTCAGGAATATCTTCCAAATTTGTAAAAACCTGTAGAGAAACACTCAACAACATTGGAGGAAGGCATACAGTCACCCTACTTTGGGTGCCGGGGCACAGGAACATATAGGGAAATGAGCTTACAGATGAGTTGGGGGCAACTCTGGACAGCTCTTATGCGAAGCGCGTGGACATTCCGATGGCAGCTGCCAGAAGAAAAATCTCCTATCGTTATCTCGCAAGTGATAATCGTTTTGGCGGAACCTTAGTACTTTATAATATCAAGGAAGCTATGGCCATCCTATGACCGGAAGAGAACGTCTGAGATCCTGGGAAGACCGCGTAAAGATATTGCTAGACTTACAGCGGTAATTACTGGACAGGCTGCGTATTCCCCATGCATCCGAGGCGAAAATAAGGGAGTTGCTTCACTTCCTAAATCTCTATAAATGGCTCTAGTTGTGTCTTCACACTCAAAATTATATCTCCTGTAAACTACATCCTTTAAGTAGGTTAACGGAGTTTTGTGGTCTCAAAACGGCGCTTTTCGTACTAATTGGGCTCTTGTTATGTCTCACCTTTAGCCACTACTTTTACCAACCAACCAGACTTTCATAAAACATTCTCCCCAATAGTAATTGGAGAACACTCCTTGCTATAAAAGCGAAATAATAATCCAATAAGGGCATTTGGCGCCGATTTTGAATCCTATTAAATCTTATTGTAGCATTAGTTAACACTTCCGAACGAAAATGTGTGGGTAAATTTGCAAAACCATCTACATACAAAGCCATGAAGTAGAAAATCTGCATTGCCAGCTGGCCGCCATGCCAGGGGTATCGTGCTTCGTACTAGTGGGAAGAGTGCCATCAATTTGCTATTTCATTCAAGCCAATTAAATTCGTAATATCGCTGGCGGCCGAGTAATAATGGAGATTTTCTACTTCAGGACTTTAGATAAAGAAGGCTTTGCAGTTTTGGTAATGGAATCGTATTTACATTGAAATAATTCAATACAAATATCGGTTCAGAATTTTTTTCAGATGTAAGTAGAATGGAGTGACCAGTAAGTAGGTAAGTAGCAATGCAAAAAGTAAGTAGATCTACTTACTTTTAGCTAGAGTTGGCAAGCCTGGGTCTAGAGTTAAATGCAGTTAAGTGGTCGTATCCCTCACTTGCCACGCTTATGATATGGAAAAAATGATGGGTCAACTCTTCCTGTAGGAAGTTCTGACTACCCGTATGGCAGATACACTTTTTCTGATAAGTAACTAGATGTCTCTATCATATAATATCAGTAAGGTTTTAGTGTTGTCACTAGGTGATTTAAGATTGCAAAATGTGGTAGAGAAATTATTTTTTTGTTTCGTATGTTTTTTGGGGGGCTGAGCTTGAATCAGCTTCCCACCAAAATTTCGTTGTGAAACGGGTCCAAATCTGAAAAGAAAAAACAAAATTTTCGGAGTTTTTCCGTTTTCTTTTTTGGCTTATAACTACGAAACTGTTCATTTCTCCGAAGTGATTGCCGGTCCAACGCCATATAAATCTTTTAAAATGCGTTATTATTGACAGTGCTTTTTTTGCGTTGTTTTTAGATTTTGACGCTGTTTCAGTACGATATTTGGACCGGAAGCTACGGATCCGGGCTCAGCATACCAAAATACATAAAGAAAAAGAAACATATAGCATTTGCGACCAAAAATTGAAAACCGTTCAATCTCAGAATTTAATTCATAATATGGAACTATGCTAAAAATGGCAAACTTAAATTATCAATTGTAGTAATACCGCTCAACGAATTTATATATTTATGTCTCTTTGCACGCGTAATAATGTTCTCTCTAACATATTCATAAAGAGTTTTATCAGAAATGAATAGCTCAAAGTTAGGAGCCAAAACACGGAAAAACAGCAAACATTTTGGGGTTTTACGCGATTTTGACCCTGTTCCGCAACGGCGGCAAGCTCCGGATTCGTGCTCAGCACCCTCAAGAACATAAGAAACAATAAAATTGTCTCCGCCACATTTTGCAATCTTATGTACTAGTATGCATACTCCAGCGAGTTGCGGCACACAGAGTGCATTTCGAGTCGGTTTCGAATTCGAACTATAGTTACATAGCGCGCAGCAATTCTCATCAGATGCCTCTACGCACTGCCATCTAGATAGACAGGCCGGATTATCAGCTGATCTGTCAGTGGTCATGCAACACTAGTAGTGCCATGGTTGGTCATGGTCCGCGCTTAGTACTGCCAAAGTACCGCTCAGTACAATCCACAAATTGTCCACAATCCAAATATCAGTGGCTGTCAGCCTGTCATTTCGTGTGACTTGCTATGACACATGCCAGTGCGTTGATTTTTGAGATAAATATGTTAAGTACGATGTTGATGTATACTATTTTACCACTTGCACATCAAAAACACATTAAAGCAAACCATAACCTTTGTTTCGTAATAAACGCGCGGCATATTTAAACTTTTGGGTTCAGAAGCACTGGAGGTTGTGGGCTTTACAAATGTCAACTGTCACTGGTCACGAACGCACTTTGTCCACTTGTAGACGAACAAATTTCTGCAGTTCGGCCTGTCTATCTAGATGGCAGTGCTCTACGTCATGTCATGTAATACCAGGAGAGGCAGTACCGAACTCAAATCAATTTTTTGAGCATGTTACATACACCGTCCAACAACAATGTATTTTGTTGCTTTTTGCTTATGTACTAGGTATATCAACTGTATACTAAACCGTTTTTGGTACTATCGCAAATTATAAAAAATAAAAATAACAGGCGCGACAATCCAACATTGGACTAAGGCAAATTATACTAAATAGAATTATACACTAGATATGAAAACTGATTCTGACTGCGCTTTTAGTGTGTTAAAAAAGACACCCATATTGTCTATCATTGTCGAAAATTACACATAAATATAAAGCATAGAAATACATAGTTCAAAAATGATGTTGAATTCCCTATATGTATAATATTCGTATATCTATACATTTATATGAATGTCCCGAATATCCTTCTTACATTTTTCTTGTGCATGTAAAAGTTTAAATGCGCCAGCCCCTAACATACACAACATGTACTTCCTCGCCCGCGGCTTGATATTTTGAACATTCTCTAAATTTGCGCAACTTCAAAATTTGATCGAAACTACGAAGAAATCCACAGAGTAGTATAAGTAGTATAAGAGACTTGGCTAGTGGCTTCTAAGTTCCATTGAAAATCCTTATGTTTTCTGCTTTATCTCATTGCTGATCCTGTAAATCTGCTTACGTTAAAGAATAGTACTACGTAAGCTTATGTTTACCGTACCTTCGTATGGTGGTATACGAGTATAGAATCCGAATAGGGGTGTAGTCCGCTTAAAGATACTACAAATTGCTGCCGAGCAAGCAACGGTTGCAATCCGAATTTCTTGGATAGCAGAATATGCATATACCTACAGTATATTATATTACATAGCATAGAAACACGATTGCATTGAGTATATGCAGAAAAGATGAGAATCATATTACGGCCCCCAATGTGCATTGTATGCTGAGTAGAACAAGCCGAGAAGAACGTATGTATGAAGGACAAATGAAGGGGATATGAGCCAAACATAATATGCAAATTGACAAAACCAAAAAGAGGAGTTGTGCAGAGATGCGAGAAATGAAAATGCTTAGAGCTTAATACTATAGAATGAATAAACATTAGGCGAATCCAATTAGTTTTGGGTAGCTTATGCAATGTATTATGAGAACTTGGCACTTTTATTCAATCGAATTTTATTAAGCCAGATGACCAACTCATATGTGCATATTTATACATATTAGCTTATTTTTTATATGCCCTCTCAGAAAAACACCTTTAATAAAACCGTTGAAGTTTTTACTTCACTTCTACTAAACAGAAAACTTTAAGAAAAGTGTTGTTTTTATTCTATCTGAGATTCGAACCCACGCTCCGGCAACTCAGAGGTATAGTGACATTTCTACCACTGAGTCACAGAATGAATTATATTCTATTGCTCTAGGCAAAGAAATCGGTAGGAAAAGAAAATGGGTCCACAAATCGTGGGCGAAAATACATCCGGAGGGAGAACTCGCCAATTTATATGTATAAAGAATATTGTTGGCCGACCTCTTAAATGATTTCGGACCTATGAACATATTTTGAAAACAGAAACAAAGTCGTCGCTATGGAGATCAAAATTGTAGGCAAAACTGCGAAAAAGCATTGCCATTTGAGTATCCCAAAAATTCTTGAAAGCTATCATTTTCTCGCGGTTTTTTTCACTTTCACTGTTATCACAACCTTTTTTTTGAAACGGTTACGTACACCTTATATTGAAACTATTTAAGGTTTACTAAAATATTGAAAAAGGTAAATCGATAAACTAGTTTTATTTACCGACTTATCAATAAACGAAAGTAAGACTGAGTTCTACGTTAGTTTAAGAATAAACAAAGCGAAAGAAAATTAATTAATTAAAGCCTAGCACTGACATCCAGAGTGAAATTTTTGTCCGCTGCGATTTTTTCAATGAAAATGTATTCTTACTGTCGTGGAATATGTGGGGAATTCCTTAAGGTACAATCCAAAAACAGTTCCGTAACTTTTCTCGCCCATTTTATGTATTTTTTCCGATTCCCCGGTTATTTCATCGTGAAATGTCAAATGACCGGGGAATCAAAAAATAATATATAAAATGGCCGAGGAGAATGATGGAACCGGTCTCGGATTGTAGCTTATGGACATATTCCACGACAGTATGCATTTTTATTGATAAAATCGCAGCGGAAAGAATTTCACTATCGATTTTAATTCAGCCCTTAAGAAGGAAGCTTAATAAGGATTTTATAATAATTATAAAGCATGTGTAAAAATCAACCAATTTTTTAATTTGCCCACTTATTCCAGGCAAACCTCGCTCAAATATTGTTTTATCGACGCCAGGGAACTTATGTGAAAACAGAAGAAAAAGGATTTGGGGAAGAGGGGACTTATCACAAGTCATAGGTACATGTGTATCGGCTAATAAGCTGCCATGTAACGACAACAGTTATAATAACTAACCTTTTGCCACTACAGCAATTGGCTTGAGTTTAGAATCGTTGCTGATTCTAGTTTGCTTCATGGGGCCCGTCTTTCTGATTACAACAACTTTAGGTGCACTGTTCTTCAATATATTATTTGCGTTAAGCCTTCTTGTTTTATGCACAAGAACGCGAATGTCAAATCAACAAGTATTGATGCCCTTTGTATAAATACTTTAAACTTTAAACTCAGTTGTTACGAATTCCACAGAAAAGCCTAAACTTATCTTAAGTCTTCGAATGTAAATCTGTTGGCTGTAATAATCATCTTATTTCGCTATTCTAGCTTCTCCTAGCTTTGGAAATATGTATTGGTGTTTATTCTTAGACTCGTTTTTAATAAATCTACAGTTCCTTATATACAGGGTGCCCGAAAACTACCGCATAACTGCACCGGAATATGATTCCTCATGTGATTTCCAGCAAAAAAGTCGTACTTACCATATCCCCAATTGTTAAGCCTTTAGCTGACACAGGCATTTGACGATTTTTTGAAAAATCATTTTCTTATACGACTAAAGCCTCAATATTTCCAAAGCTAGGAGAAGCTAGAATAGCGAAATAAAATGATTATTACAGCCTACAGATTTACATAAAAAATAAAACTAACCACACTAAAATTGGATACGAGGTTTGGTTTTTACAGAGCTTCAAAATGATATTTTTTGTGATTTGGCCCAAAAACATATATTTTTCCGTCTCAATTTTCTCCAAATTTTCCAAGATGAGGTGCTTGTACGATTTTTTTTTAAATTGGCTCATAGTCTTGCGGTCATATCTTTCTTATGTGTATCATTTTATTCTAGCTCCATTATTTCTAACAGTTTTAATGCCTTAAGTGCAGAAAACTGGGAAAGGAATTTAGCTCGAATTCAATTCAAACTGCTCCTAAAGTTCTTCAGTTTGGTATTCAAATTATGTCAAAATCGCGCTGAAATTAACCCTTCTTCAGAAAGTTTTCTGCATTTTTGGCATTGAAACTGTTACGAGCAAGAATAAAATCGTGTTCCTGTGCGCATGCTTCGAGTTAATAATTGGGAGGACCAAGAAATACGTATACTTTCTGCTTCCAAATTCATATTATTTTCATTTTCCAATTAAAAATCCAGAGTGTCCCCTTTTCAATTTCCCCTCTAAAACTTAGCATATTCGATTAAACACAAATACGCCGACTAAAAACAATTACCAAATTATGACGAGGCAATTATAACGCTTTTGTGATAAATATTCATACAACCAGGCGGTTAAATTATATTACATTTTCATGTATCAGCCGTATGTGAATTTTTTATTAATTGCTTGGCTTTCCAAGTAAAATTCAGATTAAGAATAAAAACTTTCCACATTACTATTATCAGCTTTTCCAACCATATGAACAGTATAAATATTCGTACTTAAACTTATCACTATTTTTTACACATATCCGCCGAGAATCTTCCAGTTTAATGCCTCTTAAACTTTTTGGCTATTTAGTATAAAACACTACTCTATCGCTAGAATCCGAAGACAGACACATTTCTCAAATTGCATCCTTATGTCCTTACCTAATAATGGTTAACTCAAATGTAGCTCCATAAAGTTGTCCAAACTGTGTGTGCATATTTGAAATTGAAATTTATTTAGTGTTACGGGCGGGAACGCAAATAGAGCAAACCACTACATGTACTCTAGCCCTCGTAGAGAACTCTTCTGCCACTGCAATGTCTTAGAAACTGCCTTGAATAAACTTACCATCGTTTTGTATACATACACCGTCCAAACTACATACATAGTGTATACTGTCTTCGGTGACTAGCTGAATCCAACATTCTTTTCAACTACTTTCCATCCTAGTTTAGACCAGCTGAGAATTATTATGTCTAGCGGTATATGTGTGGTTTTAATATGCTTGGGAAATTTCCACCTTTTAACATTGTATATCCTATACAAGGATCGCATACATGGAAACTATTGCCTGAAACACGAACGTACAAACCTTGGTCTGAATTGCTTGCCGGTGACATGTTGGCTTAACATTTGGAACATGCTTAGAATATTGTTATTCATAACGAAACTTTAATGGAAGAAGCAATGTATACCGTTGCGTGGGTCATTTCTTGCTTCTGCAAATGGGTCGGAAGATTCAATATCGAATGAGCGTGGTTTTCCGGGGCTATAACCACCGCCGTCTATATATTAAGGCCGCAATGTAGACTCGTAAACGTCAAATCCGCAGTTGAAATTGCATTGCATTGTTGTTGCCTCTTATGACATTGTTGTTGTTTGCCCGTGTTCGACGAACAATTCAATACGGATCCATGACGTCATTGTACAGCTGAGTTGCGGCTATGATATATCTAGATGGCGTTGCTATAACACGTATCTATGGTGACTGGAACTAAGAGAGCATGTTACAAAATGTGCTCATTAGACTTGACTTTCAATTTTGGATAGGTGGAATTTAATTTCATAGTTGATTGGGTAGAACGTAGAACCATATACAAATAATACATATATGTCCAAATTGGTACAAAATGTTGTTCCTATGAAAATGTATCTGAAATTTCCTAGAGCTTTCAAGTGAATCGCATGAGCCTGTGTGCGTGTGAAGTTGAGATAACGTTTTCCAGTTCCAAGAGAGTCAAGAGACTCTTTTTATAGTAGCGACGTTTTTTTCGTATCGCGTGTAAATCTGACTCGAAAAAAACGATCGCGGGTAACATCCCGGTTAAGACCAAACAGCTGACATTTGACACTTTTCGCGCATCTTTGACTCACCTTTGTCGGCTTATTTTTTAGATGTGGTGGATTTTATCACAAAAGATGATTATTTCTTTGCAAAATCTTTTCTCCTGAGTAGAAAAACTCTCACATTTGGTTTGAAAAAACAAATTCCCTCATATTTCCCCTATGCGTCCGCCATCTACATTTGAGCTCTATCCCGTGTAGGGTAGTTGCACTGGTGAACTTTACCTGGGTAAGTGTCATTTTTTTTATATGAAGTTCTACCCAAACCTGCACGGGATAAACTCAATAAAACGTACCTAGTATCTTTTAAGAATCACTCATCGCTTGCCATTGCCTGCGACTTCCGTGGTGTGTGATGGATATCTCCGTACTCCGTGACGCATGACAAGTGGACCGAGTGGGTCCGAGGAAGAGAGCAACTTGCCGTTGCGGACAATATGTTATGTTATGAACACAGAAATGATTATGAAATTCATTCACTGCCACGTCCCGCCCGCGTCTTGTGTGGTGTGCGATGTATGGCACCGCGGCGCGGCGCGCGCAAGATAAGTGGACCATTTAAAATTCGTCTGTGGCACGTGCATCTATATTTTGAGGTTCAGATTATCTGAGCCGATGTCAAAATGAAAAGTCTCTATTGGAGACGATAATTAATATAAATGTAGGTGAGTTTTAGGGTCAAAGACATGGAGTTTCTGAAAAAATACCTTCTTTGTTAGTCCCTTCGGGCATTTTACTCACTCCATAACTTGTGACAGAATAAAGGAAGTTCAAATTTTGCACATATTATTTTTGGAAGAAGCTGTTCCCACATGTTGCGACCACTTTATTCAATACCTTTTCTAAATTTGCATTTATGCGATCCCGTCTAGACAGCTCTAGATTTTTCAATTTATAGTATACATAGTATTGTTTCTTGATATGCCGGCCGCAACAAGCATAGCAAGAATTAGCCAAAACGAAAGCCCGTATTTATAAACATACCTTACCTTAAAATAAATGCCATTTCCATTAGTTTTCATTGAAATAATTTATTTTCTCGAGACAATGCATCCTTGACTTAAGGCGATTTCAAGGACACTTTGAAATTTTGCAATAGTCAACCTCACTTGAAGTCAATGTAGCTAGTTACCTACCTTGAGTTATTATTATATTACACTTGTATTAAAAGCTTAAGGTCTCCTTGAGTTTCGCCTTAAATCAAGGATGCATTGACTTCTAAATATAAATTATTTCAATGAAAAACTACTGGAAATGACATCTAATTTTTGAATTTTGGCATACTTGACTAAAGGTCGCCTTGAGTTAAGGGACATACATATGTCTATAAATACGGGCCTAAAAGTATAAATTTCGGTATCAAAACCAATTTTCCGATAGCTTTTTTTTTATTAGTTGTAAGTTAAGAAAATATACAGGGTGCCCGGAAACTGCCGCATAAACGAACCGGATTGTGCTTCCTCTTGTGATTTCCAGCAAAAAAGTTGTACCGAACATACCCTCTTAGCTTAACCCTTTAGCTGCCACAGGAATTTGAAGATTTTTGAAAAAATCATTTTCTCTTACGACTAAAACGTCATTATCTCAAAAGCTAGACTAGGTAGCATAGCAAAATAAGATGATTATTAGGTACAGATGATTATTACCCAAAAAATGAAACTAACCGCACTAAAATCGGATAAGAGGTTTGGTTTTTACGGAACTTCAAAGTCAAATTTTTGTGATTTGACCCAATAACAAAATATATTTACATCTCAATTTTCTCCAACTTCTGCCAAGGTGAGGGGCTTGTACGATTCTTTTAAAAATTGGCGCATAGTCTAAAGATCATTTCTTTCTTACATCATTTTATTTTAACTTTGTTATTTCTAACAGTTTTAATGCCTTGCGGTCCATCTACACTAGCAGCCAAATGGCTGCGCGTCCAAAAACTGGCATCGCGTGCAGCCATTTGGCTGCTCCTTAGCAGCCACACTGTAGCAGCCAAATGGAGACAGGAAATGACATAACCAAAATTTCATTTTGGTGATTTTTTAAAATTTAATTATCAAAATCGGACTCTGCGCGTTTGAATTATTACATAGCCATTCAATAATTATTCAATTTCACACAAAAGATCCAACAAAAGTTGTAAAATTGTCACTTTGAAATTGACAAGCGGTTGGTTGAGTTGCCATATTGAATATCAAAACTGGACGCATAGCCAAATGGCGACTAGCTTGGATGGAATTACAACAGCCATTTGGCTGTACGTGTCGCCATTTGGCGACTAATCTAGATGGACCTTTAAGTGCAGAAAACTAGGGTTAATTTTAGCTCTATTTCAATTCAATTGAAACTGCCCCTAAAGATTTGCAATTTGGTAAAATTTATTCAAATTATGTATATCAAAATCAATCCAAAATTGAAACTCATATATTCCTTACTCTCCAATAGAGACTTTTGCGTTTTCAGACTTCTGATACAAATTTCGTTAACAAACTTTCATACTAAAGTGGGCATTCTGATTTGTTTCAAACAATTTAATCAATATGATCTTATTATAGCCGAAGAAAAAAAAATATGGACGTCGAACGACAAAAATCTTACATTGATGGATTTTTGGGGATGGCCTCCTGATTATGGGGAGTCCCAACAGATTATAGGTTTGCAGCCTTGAAAAGGAGGGAGGCGTACTTGCGTTTTCAGAGGTTGGAGGTTTTTAAAAGAGTCTAAAATGAAAATATTCTAATTTATTTTTTAGTCTAGCGACAAATTTTTCACTAAAATCCTAATGTATTATATACAATTGCAAGGGTAATTTTATGTGTTTTTTTTCGTTCTCAGACCATTTTTCTGTATATGTATTTTGTCGGTTTTGAAATGTTTGCTAAAAAGTAAAAAAATACTCCCCTATCCCCTTTTTCCAAGGTTGGAGCCCTCCAATCGTTGGGGAGTTTTTTTTTTCCATAATCAGGACGCCATCAGCATCACCAACCATCCTGCAAAAATCCAGCGATATACGATTTTTGCCGATCAAATATCGTATTTTTATTTGATCAATACTCAACTCATTCTCGTTCTCATATCCCTCTAATTGAATCGAGTACAGAACCAGACAGAACAACCTGCATACAAATTTTCAGTTGATGTTCTGTATAGAAATATAACTCTTTTCAAATGTGTATGGAAGTTGTGTTACCTTCTCCTGCACTAAATCCACTCACTCTACCGCATGCTACCACCACATTGCATTAACAGCGCGGCATGCAACTTACGAAATGCACTAATGAGGTCAATGAACGCATGGCTACCTGTTCCGCAACCTCAAGAAATGCATTGTGATCAAATCATCTTTCATCTTTTTTCAATACGCAGTTTTCGCAGGCGCAGATACTTTTGCGTAAGCCACCCCGACCCATGGCATGGGACAGTGGAAGAAGATACACTCATGAAGTCGACAAATGCACGAAAACCTGCTCTGGCAGAGTATCTAAACTCTCTTCAACTTGAACTGTGTAGCAAAAGAGCAAATAGCTTTAATAGCCTGTATACGTGTATCTGTATTGTCGTATTTGTGACATTGGGTGCCGATCGGACTACATGGCCAAAAAAATGTGTACCCGATTTTGAGTGAGCTTTGGACATATATGTATTATTTGTATATGGTAGAACACATTACATTACCCTATTGACGTATCGCCAAAAGGAATTTAAGAACATTTTGATGTCAGTTTTCTATTATTACCTGAGGGTATGAATAGAATTAGTTTTCAGTTCAAATACTCATATGTGTTGACTATCCTAATTCATAATTGAAGATTATGTATGTATAGGGTGTTTTTCTTGTCCAATAGAACTTGCAATTGTAAAAATTATAAAAAAATCTGAAATGTTTTTTATTATTTTTGTTTCAGTATACTCTGGCAAATCACCATTATGTATGTATGAACAAAAAATACTTTGTTGTTAATATTTTTTAAGTAAGCTAAGTTTGCTTTGCATAGAATAAGTGAAATTATAATTTGATGTTAAAATGAAAAATTCATTAAATTAATAGAGGCCAGAACATTAAATATCGTTTTTGTTAAAGGTAATTTATATTAAATAATTTTATATTGTAATTATTGTAAATAAACTCTTGTTAAAGATTTCAGAAACTATCGATGTTTTTTTTCTCTGGCCATATCGTCAATATTATATGTATGAAACATACTACGTATGGAAATACACATCAAAGCAATAAAAATATGAAAGGATTTTGTGGATGCATTCATTTTAAAACTTACAAAATAAAATAGAGATTATTTTCATTTACAGTTGTAAAGTAGCGTTGTTGCCGAATAGTCCAGCCATTTTATACCAATATGGGTATCTCCCTGCCGTAAGAGGGAAGATAAAGCTTGAAAGGCTTCGTCCGATTCCTATATCCTCTTCAGTTGTGGCATATACAGGAGGAGCTTCATAGGGTGAATGGCTCCGGCCAATTCCTATGTTCCTCTACGGGGCGTTACTTTCCCGCATTATCCGAGTAACCCTTGTGGTGTGGGGAAAAAATGAACAATAGCGTTTCCGCACCGCTGCGCCTGACGTATGTATTCATATCTTCAGCGTCTCAGGTTACTTAACGTGATAGGTCCCATAAAATCAACCAGCAAAGCAGCATCTTCAAGGCATCCCCATGATGGCCTTTCTTCAACGGTTAAACCCAGTCATGAATTAGCGATGTACCAACAACTCATCCTAATAAAAAAGCTTCAAGTTAAGAAACCTTAAACAAAAGCCTCGGATTGGACGGATTGAAAATAACGGCGACCCCGCAAAATCACTTCCATCGAAAGACGTCTAGCTGCTGTTGGGAGACTTTAACGCCAAAGTCGGAAACGAAAACTGGCATAGGGGAACTACTGGAGGTCAAAGCCTTCACGATGAAAACAACAACAATGTTCAGCGACTTATCGACTTCGCGAGCGGCAGAAACCTGGTCATAAGCTCTACATGTTTGCAGACCTGGAAATCTCCAGATGAATACACAGTCAACCAGATCGACCACGTACTTATCAGTAAGAGATGGGCTTCGAATGTCCGATCCTATCGAGGAGCCAACTGCGACTGCGATTACTATTAGGTGAAGACGACCTACAGGTGCAAAATCTCTTTGGTTGACAATTTGGTCGATGATGCCGTGAGGAAAATCTGTCGCCCATGCTTAATAAGATCAACAATTTAGGCATTCGTTCTGGGAGGAGCTCAAAGACGCATAATCAAAGGAGTTGCAGAGGAGGTCGTGGGGTATAAAGGCTGGCGTAGACGAACAGACTGGTTCGACCACGAATGCAGGGCCTCGATTGAAGCGAAAATTGAAGCCCATCGACAATATACACAACGCGCATCCCCAGCCAAGAAAGAAAGATACAACGAATTCCGGCGAGTATCTAATAAATTAATTAGACGAAGGAAACGAAAATACTTTGACGAGCAGTTACAGCAAATAAACCAATGATTAGCGAGTAAGAACAATGGACAGGCGTAGCAACTAATCAACACAATCAAGAATGGCTATCATTATCAGCGACATCGGCAGCATAAATAAACGATGGGCCTCGCATTCTGAAGAGGTCCTCAATTCACCATCAACCTCCCCCACGGAGGCAGCTATTGAGCAGTTAGCAGAACCAGGCCCTCCCGTTCAACCCCCAACAGTAGAGTAGGTGGGGGGATCTGGCACCACCAGCGGTGCTGAAGTTGTCAGTTTCGCGCGCTCCGTGCTATAACTAACGTTCGGTCTTTTTAAAACGTCTTTTTCGCGAGAAAATTTGTTTTGACAAACGCCTAATAACAACGCGTAGCCCGGGAAGTGCAACTTGTCCGTCTTTTCAAATTCATTAAAAAAGTTTTCGTGACGATTCGTTTGTGATCTAAGTGGCAGCCACCGATAGCGGGAGTCTCGCGTATCCGACACATATACATACATCGAGTGCGGGCGTGTGTGCACCTCGGGCGCAAATGTCACGGTCGCGGAACTTAAGTGACGAATATCGTTTCAGTTCTGGTTCGTTTAGAAATAATGGCCACGGTATACACAGGTGTTCTTCCTACAGCTCTTAATTTAAAGACTTATTTATCATGAGTGTGATCGCAGGTAGCGATCAACATGATGTCGGCACTTCATCTGAAGATGAACTGCTCGCATCCACCCAGGAGGCTACGGTCATTTTAAGCAATGTGGTAGAGGGTGCCAGGTGCCGGTAGTACGGAAAACCAATCGAAGCGGAACAGATCCCAAGACCAGGGTTCTCCAGCCGCCAAGGAAATTAAGGTAGCCGCAGGTCAGGCCACCCATACCTCTACCGCGGAAAAGCCTTGCGTCAGCTCTGGCAGCAAGCCCGGTAAGTCCTATAGGGAGGTGGCCAGAGATCACCTACAGGTTGCACTGGTGGACAGGTGTTTATCCATTGGGAAGATTAGGACGGACGTCTGGGTCCAGATCGAGGCGAAGGTGTCAGAGATGACCGTGGAATACGTCATAAATAACCAAGGCGTGCCTGTGTCGCTATGATTAGCGACAATTGGGAAGGTTCGAAGATCGAACTTATCCCGACTAATAAGGTGCCGAAGAGACCAAGGGCTTGCATATGGCTACCCATCATGCAGATAGAAGGACCGAAGCTCCTCCTAGCCCTGCGACTTCAAAACCCGAAGGTGCCGATGGACGACTGGGTGGTTCTTAAAGCTGAGGAGCCTCAGAAGCAGAGCCAACTCCAGTAAAGAGCAGTATCCGGTGGACGGAACCGACCTCTTGCTGGAGGATATATGCATCGAAGCAGGTAAAACCCATGAGAACAATGAAGATAGTGCAGATTAATCTCCAGCATGCAAAGGTTGCCTCGGATAATCTGCTCGTCTTCCTAAGGGAGGAAGACATCGACATCGCGCTTGTTCAGGAGCCTTGGGTTCACGATGAATCTATAAGAGGACTCATGGATAAGCAATACAATTAATTCTACAATATTAGCCTAGATCAAGGTAAGCCAAGAACCTGAATTTTAGCCAAGAAATTTATTTATGCCTTTCTCTGTCCTCACTTTAGTACTTCCGATCTGACGGTTGTCAGAATGGAGGTTCAAGACATGGGAGAGCTATATATCTCCTCCGCCTATATGGCCCATGGAAGGCCAGCACCACCGGAAGAGCTGGAGCTGCTGGTATCTTCCACAACTTCCAGAAAGTCAACCCTACTGATAGGATGCGACGCTAATGCACAACACACATTGTAGGGTAGTACTGAAATAAATGAAAGAGGTGAGTCGCTTTTTGATTTTATCCTAAATACTAACCTTACAGTGTGCAATACGGGAGACCATCCAACCTTTGTTTTTCCGAGTTCGGATAGTTACGCGGGATGGGAAGAGGTCCTAGATCTAACGCTCCTGTCAGACAATGATAAATTTAAGGTAGAACAATGGAGAGTATAAGAGCTAAAGTCTTTCTCGGACCATAACTGGATACTCTTTAAGATTATTGTCTCCAGGGAGATGCCGCAACCTTACAGAAATCCTAAGGCGACAAACTAGAAGAAGTTCAGGCAGATTTGCAGATCAAAACTCTCAACTGCGGCAAACCCCTCGATCAGCTCCGTGGAGGAGCTGGACAAGGTGGAGGAGCTGGACAAGGAGGTTAAGTCATTGGAAAAATCCTTGGAAGTTGCGTTCAAGGGTTCTTCATCATCATCATCAATGTGG
Source organism: Microchrysa polita (assembly GCA_949715475.1). Lineage (NCBI taxonomy): Eukaryota > Metazoa > Arthropoda > Insecta > Diptera > Stratiomyidae > Microchrysa > Microchrysa polita. The sequence goes on from OX454421.1 coordinate 51,108,625, forward strand.
CACGATAGCCCGACGTCGGGCCTTGGCCGCCTGAATCGTTGACCTCCAATTGTCACGGTTACGTGACCTCGTCCTCCAGTTTCGGAAGCCCAGCAGCTGTTGGGCGTCTTCACCTACGGAGTTCTCCCAGCGAGCTCTCGGTCGTCCACGCAACCTCGCTCCGTCAATTCGTTGTGCGTTCATCACTTTCTTTGGCATGCGATTATCGTCCATCCGTTGTACATGCCCCGCCCATTGCAAACGTTGAAGCTTCACGATTTTCGATACTTCCAGCTCATCGTACAATTGATACAACTCATGGTTGTACCGGATACGCCATTGGTTACGCTCGCGAACGGCCCCGAAAATTCGCCGAAGGACCTTTCGTTCGAATCGGTCTAGCAAAATTTCGGAGGCTTGGGTGAGGGTCCATGTTTCGCAGCCATAACATAGCACGGGTCGGATGATCGTTTTGTACACGCGGAGCTTCGTGTTTCTGTGCGCAAGTTTCGAATTAATTATAGGGAGGACCGAGAAATATGTCTTATTGGCTAGTTGTATCCGTCGCTTAATTTCGTCGGTTTCGTTGGCGTCCTTTGATAAGTTACAACCCAGATAGTTGAAGTTGTCTACATACTCGATATTAAGGTCCCCCACTGTGATGCTTGAATTTGCTGGCGTCCTTGTTTTCGATTGCATCATGGCCTTTGTTTTGCTTTCGTTGATATGTAGTCCAACTTCCTTTGCGGCGTTATTGAGATTATGCAGAAGGCTTTCTGCATCACCCAACCTTCGAGACATGATGTTGATATCGTCGGCGTACGCTACTAATTGAGTCGACTTGATGAGTAGCGTTCCGCTGCTGTCCATATTCATGGCTCGAATTACATACTCCAAAGCAAGGTTGAAGAGCGTCGGCGCCAGCCCGTCGCCCTGCTTGAGTCCAGTACGAGTTTCAAATAGGTCAGTGAGTCGATTCTGCACTCTGACCTGCGAGACGGTATTAGTCATCGTCATCCTTGTGAGTCGCACTAACTTTGCCGGTATACCAAAATTCAGCATAATGTTGTACAGTACACTTCGATCGATACTGTCGTATGCCTGCTTGAAGTCGACAAAGATTTGGTATACGTCGATGTTATATTCCCAGCACTTTTGGAGTAGTAGCTTCACTGTGAAAAGCTGATCGGTCGTTGATCGACCAGGTCTGAAGCCGCCTTGATACTCGCCAATGATTCGTTCTGCGTACGGATTAATTCTCTTTTCAAGAATTTTAGATAATATCTTATAGGCCGTACAAACTAATGATATGCCCCTGTAATTCTCACACTTCAGCTTGTCACCCTTTTTGTGGATTGGGCAGATTATGCTTTTGCGCCAATCTTCGGGGATTTCCTCGTCGTTCCATATTTTCAGCAGTAGCACATGTATTGCGTTGGTCAGGCACGTTCCACCATGCTTCAGCAGTTCTGCTGGGATCTCGTCAGCGCCGGGCGCTTTATTATTTTGAAGCGACTGTATGGCAAGACTCACCTCCTCTACTGTTGGGGGTAGAACGGGAGGGCCTGGTTCGGCTAACTGCTCAAGAGCTGGCTCCGCGGGGGATGTTGATGGTGCATTGAGGAGCTCTTCAAAATGCGAGGCCCATCGTTTGTTGACGCTTTCGATGTCGCTGATGATGTTACCATCCTTGTCCTTACATAGGCTTGTCCTGGGTTGATATCCGTTCTTAACATTATTTATAAGTTTGTGCGCCTGTCTAATGTTCTTACTGGCTAATCTTTGGTTTATTTGCTGTAACTGCTCGTCAAAATGTTTGCGTTTCTTACGTCTAATTAACTTATTAGATACTCGCCGAAGCTCGTTATATCTTTCTTTCTCGGCTCGGGATGCGCGTTGTGTGTATTGGCGATAGGCTTCATTTTTCGCCTCAATCGAGGCCCTGCATTCTTCGTCGAACCAGTCTGCTCGTCTGCGCCGGCCTTTATAGCCCACGACCTCCTCTGCTCAAGCTCAACAACACCTTGTCAGTAAAAAGCCGAAGGTCCAAACTTTTTAGCGGGACCGGGAGATAAAGGCCGAAAGGCTAGGTGCTCCCCTGACGGTATACCTGTAGATGGTTTGCTTGACCTCCTCTGCGACCCCCTTGATGCTGTCTTTGAGCTCCTCCCAGAACTCATGGATGCCTAAATTGTTGATGTCATCAAGCATGGGCGACAGTTTTTCCTCTAGTGCTGTTGTATACGCAGCCGCCGTGGCATCATCAATCAAATTGTCAACCTCGAAGATCTTGGCAGGGTTGATTCTCGTTAGGTGCACCGAAGAGATTCTGCACCTGTAGGTCGTCTTCACCAAATAGTGATCGGTGTCGCAGTTGGCTCCTCGATAGGATCGAACATCTAGGACATTAGAAGCCCATATCTTGCTGGTCAGTACGTGGTCGATCTGGTTCACGGTGTATTCATCTGGAGACTTCCAGGTCTGCTTGTGGATTCGTCAATGAGGGAAGCATGTAGAGCTTATTACCAGGTTTCTGCCGCTCGCGAAGTCGATAAGTCGCTGACCGTTGTTGTTGTTTTCGTCGTGGAGGCTATGACCTCCAGTAGTTCCCCTATGCCAGCTTTCATTTCCGACTTTGGCGTTAAAGTCTCCTAGCAGCAGCTTGACGTCGTTTGATGGAAGTGAGTCGAAGAGTGTTTCTAGGTCGTTGTAGAACTCGTCCTTAATCGCGTCTTCTTTTACTTCTGTAGGGGCATGCGCATTAATGAGCCAGAGATTAGCGAAACGGGTCTTAATGCGGATCGCACATAGCCGCTCGTTGATGGGTTTGAAGCCGATAACGTGGTCCTTGAGGGTTCTTGTCCAATGAAAAAGAGTAAGAAAGTTCTCTCTCCATGGTGGAACATGGACCTTTCTAAGTTACGGAAGCTAACTCGGGATATATTCAACATTTGCAACAAACATAAGTTCTGGCAGCCATACAAGGACTGCCTGAAAATTTACAAAAAAAGCTATTAGAACCGCAAAGGTCCAAGCTTGGGACGATCTGCGACAATCACTGGACAACGTCAAAGGTTCAGCTAGAATCAGCAAGATTTCGTCCAAAGCAAGGTCGTGTCCGTCCTTAATAAAAAGAGAGGATGGCGCTTGGGCGGAATCAACTGGCGAATCTCTTGAGCTCCTGGTGAATACGCATTTCCCTGGGTGCAGGAGCACTTGCACGCAGAGTCATCGATTACATAATGGAGATGAACGGCAGAGTGACTTCGTTTTCTCCATGATTACTGAGGAGAAGATTACCTGGGCAATCAACAGTTTCTCCCCTTATAAATCGCCAGGACCAGATGGCATACTACCGATTATGCTTCAGAAAACGCAGAATCTGGTAGTTTCACGGCTGCTAATAATTTTCAGAAGCCTTCTGTTACTCAACCACGTACCCCAGTCGTGGCGACGGGTTCGAGTCGTTTTTATTCCGAAGGTAGTCAAACGAGGGCATGAGACCGCGAAGGATTTTAGGCCGATTAGTTTATCCTCCTTCGTACTCAAAACTTTAGAGCGCTTAATAGATTTACACATCCGACAAAGTCTTGAGAACTCAGGACTTTCGAAGTCCCAGCACGCATACGTGAAGGGAAAGTCCACAGAAACGGCTCTCCACAAAGTTGTCCTTATCATCGAACACAGCCTTGAGTACAAACAATACACGTTATCCGCTTTCTTAGACATAGAGGGTGCATTCAATAATGTTCGCATTGAATCTATCCATTAGGCCCTCTCAGACTTAGGAGTTGAGCCAGGGCTTGGGTCGTGGATAGTAACTCTACAAACGACCAGAGTAATTCATAATGACTTAGGAAGCAGTCACCTGACTAAATTCATGTGCAGAGGAACACCTTAGGGGGGTGTTATCTCTCCACTACTGTGGCTAGTATAGTTATTAACAAAATCCTATAGCCAGACTTGACAGGGAGATGATTAAGGTGGTCGCATATGCGGATGATGTAGCGATTATAGTATCAGGAATGTGTCTTTCCGTGATTAGTCAGATCATGGAAAGAGCCCTTGATTTGGTCAGTAAATGGGCCACAAGTTGTGGCCTGGGCCTAAACCCGGGGAAGACAAAATTGATGCTGTTCACTACAAAAACAAAAATACCGCCTTTCTCACTCCCAAAACTAAATGGACATCAACTGGAACTATCGCCCAGCTCGAAGTATTTGGGCGTTATTTTGGACTCAAGGAAGCTGTGGCCCTCCTACGACTGGAAAAGAACGTCTGAGATTCTGACTAAACCGCGTAAAGATATCGCCAAGCTTACTGCTGTTATCACGGGGCACTGGCCAATGGGGATCCACGCTGCCAGGCTGGGCATCCCCTATAACGCGCATTGCCGCAGCTGCGGTAATGTAAATGAAAGGGAAACCCTGATTCACTTTCTGTGTGAATGCCCGGGTCTTGCCAGAACCCGGTATAGGACGCTCGTTAGGGCTTTTCTGGGAGGCTTGGAGGATGCAGCTAATGTGAAATTAGGGGAGCTGCTGTACTCCCTAAATAACACTGGCTGGTTCAAGGCACCTCCCCACTCCTAAATTCATTACCTAACCTTCACCATATACACTAGTTAAACTTCACGGAGTTTGTGGTTTCAAAACGGCGCTTTATGGGCTAATTGGGCCTCTGCCTAAGGCGCCACTTTTACCAACCAACCAACCAACCAGAGTAGGTGAGTCTCGCCAAACAATCGCTTCAACGCAATAAAACGGCGGGCGTTGACGAAATCCCAGCAGAACTGCTGAAGCGCGGTTGAACGTGCCTAGCCAACGCTATACATGTGCTACTTCTGAAAATATGGACCGAAGATTGGCGCAAAGGCATAATCCGTCCAATCCACAAAAAGGGTGCCAAGCTGAAGTGTGAGAATTACAGAAATTACAATTATTAGTTTGTACGACCTATAAGATTTTATTCAAAATTTTGGAAAAAAGAATTAATCCGTACGCAGAATAAATCATTGGCGAATACCAAGACGGCTTCAGACCTGGTCGTTCAACAACCGATCAGCTTTTTAGCGTGAAGCTATTACTCGAGAAGTGCCGGGAATATAACATCGACGTATTCCAAATCTTTGTCGACTTCAAGCAGGCATACGACAATGTCGATCGAAGTGTACTTTACAACATGGGCGTAGCCAGGACTTCAGTCAGGGGGGCAAGCCTGATTTTTTTAACATCACGATTTTCTCAGAAGATGAAGTTGTCGGTCACGAAAATATTGTTAGACCAATTTTAGAATAGTCTGGCTGGTGTAGTGGTTACTGGGCGCACCTTGGGTGCGACTCTGTACACCCATGGCTCGAGACTCACCGTGAACGAATTTAGTTAATGGTGTTTTTCAAACTCACGACCCATGTGACGGATTATGATCTCACTCGGATGCTAAACGAGTACCCATTTATGGGGATAAATAACATTGCTGAGCGTGCTGTTAATCTCAACAGCTAAAAAAAAGCAGCTAAGATCTTGAAAATTGGATGTCATAGACATCTGTAACCTTCGTCCAAAGATGGACTGTCACGCCAAGGATAGTCGATATTGATTTTCGACACAATTTAACGAAAAATGACCCTGTGCGTGCTTAGACATTCACTGGTAATTCTGATTACATTCAACCACCATTTTCTGCGTTTTAGACTGTAGTTAGTCTATTATCCGTGCTATTTGTGAAATATTTCTGATATAGTTATGTTATCGATTCGTGACTCACACACGTAGGTATCCCTGTTCTGGGAGCTACAAATATTTTAGTTTTCCACCAGTGAAACGTATGTATTGGGACGCAGCCTTCGCACCCCTGTCAGTTACGAGTGGCCACTTGTTTCTGTCCATTTTTCCGTGTCAGCTGGCTAGAAATTATCACGGTCATGCATTCCGCGGCAGTATATGGAGTGGCAAAGAAGGCATCTGGTTAGTTTTCCAGACTACAGTCTCAGCAGCAGAAACTTTTAAGTAGTGCTTGGAATCAAACTCGCATTTTGACGCCTTCAAGTGTATAGTGCAGTGATTTTTTTTTACTACATTGGTAAGGTTTTTTTTGCCATAATCATCGGCCAGGGGGGGTGCCACCCCCTGGCTACGCCCATGCTTTACAACATATTTCTGCATTTTGGTATACCGGCAAAGCTAGTGCGACTCATAAGGATGACGAAGACTAATACTCATGCGCACAGAAACACGAAGCTCCGCGAGTATAAAACGATCATCCGACCCGTGCTATGCTATGGCTGCAAAACATGGACCCTCATCCAAGCCTCCGAAATTTTGTTCGGCAGATTCGAACGAAAGGTCGTTCGGCGAATTTTCGAGGACGTTGACGAGCGAGATCACGTCCGGGACAATCACAAGTTGTATCAAATGTACTATGAGCTGGAAGTATCGAAAATCGTAAAGCTTCAACGTTTGCATCGGGCATGTAAAACGAATGGACGATAATCGCATGTCAAAGAAGGCGATGAACGCACAACAAATTGACGGAGCGAGGTTGCGTGGACGATCGAGAGCTCGCTGGGAGAACTTTGTAGGTGAAGACGCCCAACAGCTGCTGGGCTTCCGAATCTGGAGGACAAGAGCTATCGTTATAGTTTCACCAGTGGCGTGCAGTAACATTTATAAATGGGGATGCGGTGGAGAAAAAGTAAGACAAATAGGTATAATTTTTTCAAATGTTTTTTTTTTTTACACACGCAAGTAATTAGAAAATGTATTTATTTTGAATGCGAATTTCAGTAACGATTCTCAAGCATCCGAAAAACCAAGAGGAGGAATATAATACATAATAAAATGCGTATTAGCTTTTCTTTTGAATAATAATCACTCGTTGCGTAATCGCAGAAATAAATAAAAAAATAAAATGGTTCTCTAGGTAACGGTACGGTGAATATGCGTAAGATCTAGCAAATATTTATAAGAAAAACGTAAACAGACAAAATCTCCGTAAAATATAATTTCATAAATATCATATCCCTTCAAGATACTTACTTCTCCTTTTTGTACTTGCTTGCTTTCGTTCTCCATTCCCAGATTTTATAGTGCAGTTACTAGGTGATTTCAAATTACAAAGTGTGGTGGAGAATTTTTTTTGTTTCTTATGTTTTTTGGGGTGCTGAGCTCGAATGCGGAGCTTCTCGCCCAAAATTTCGTTGCGGAACAGCGAAAAAACCAAAATTTTCGGAGTTTTCCCGTTTTTTGTTTGTTTATTACTCCGAAACATTTATCCGAAATGTCCATGTCCATGAAAATATTAGGGAAAACATAATTGCGGATCCAACGCTTATTAATCATTAAAATGTATAGCTACAATTGATAGCCATTTTTTGGCGTTTTTTGCAATATTGACCCTGTTTTGCAACGAAATTTTTGGTGTGAAGTTACGGATTCAGGTTCTGCACCCCAAAATACATAATTTACAAAAATGCAACTTTTTTGACCAAAAATTAAAAACCGTTTAATCTCAAAATTTTATACATAATATAGAACTATTTTAAAAATTGCCAATTTTAATTATTATCAATTGTAGTAATACCGCTCAACGGATTTATAATATTTATGTCTCTTTGGACGCGCAATTATGTGCTCTCTAAAATATTCATGAAGAGTTTTTCGCGATTTTTACCCTGTTCCGCAACGAAATGTCGCTATAGGAATCTCCGGATTCCTGCTCAGCTCCCCAAAAAAAAAAACATAAGAAACAAAAAAAAAATTGTCTCCACAACATTTTGCAATCTAATGTACATAGTAGGTTTATCACATAGTAACTACACTATTAGATGAGCTTCCTCTTCTTTTCGTTCTCTCATTCATGCTAGCATACACTGCACAGCACAACTTGGAGAATTTGACTTGGATGCGTTCCGTGTACGGGACTGGTTTGCGCATCCCCAATGGTACAAAAATTACTCAATGAGCATGTCTCGTGTCGACTGAAATTTTTTCCGATTGGATTCACGACTGAGTGAAAGTTTTTTCCGCATCCAGTAGAAAAGTACTCAACTCACAGAACGATTGGCACTATGGAGCAAGTACAATGTCGTATATTACTATATCCATATGCGTGTAGAATTTAAGGGCTGTCGTTTAGTCGACTATTATTGGGTATTTTGATACTATCCGGGTTAAATTTGCTTAGTTCCGTGTACGTACACTATAATTCATACATATGGCGTAGATTTTAGGACAGTTGTAATTAGATACATATTCTTCAACTTTAAGTGAAGAAATATTATTATGTATTCGAAAATTTTAAGGGATGCGGCGCATCCACCGCATCTATGGACTGCACGCCACTGAGTTTCACACAAAAAAACGTACAAAACCTCCAAAATTGTCACTTTGTATTTGGTAAATGGAACACCGCTGTACAATTGACAACTGAATGATAAATCACTGCATAAATAAATTGGATATCTAAAATTGGCAGCGACTGCGATTGTTGCTAGTGTGCGAGCTACCAATTGACAGCCCGTGTGGATACCACAGACAAATTTGACGGTTCGGATATTTAGACTAGTGAACTGTATAGTTCATAGATTTTAGACCGAAAAAAGTTTACCCATATGTTGGGACACTTTTTGATACATTACGCTTTCAGGTCCCCAAGGGAAATTTTTGATGTTTCCGATATTTTCCGCCATAAAGCGGACACATAGCTTTATGGCGGACGGTGTCGCTAGTGTCGATAAGAAGAACAAGAAAAATTTCCCTTGGGGACCTAAAAGCGTAATATACCCTAAATGTTTATATCTACATATTTTTTATTTACAAAAAAAAAAGCCGTTGCTACAGTTCCAAATTCTTAAATATTAAATACATACAAATATCAAACTGTACTCAATATTTCACTAAAATAAAATTAGAGCAGACTCTTTTAATAATACACAATTAATAAACTAGCTTATCTTTCTACTACATACATACTAAAGTCATCTTTATTTTCTCTTCTTGTCACGGAATAGATGATCAGACATTTTAAGCAAAAGCAGAAAAATTAAAGACATATCTATCCATAACAATTTACAGAGGCGAAGATTAATTACAGGAATTACTACAATTTTTCTCCACTTAGACTAAGCATATTATAGTAATTGTGATCTGGAAAACGTTCCAGCTCGATATAATCCGTTTCGGTTAGAAGTAGCTTGTCGAGCAATTGGACTAATTCGGAGAATGATGGTCGTTCGTTTGGATCTTTGGCCCAGCAATAGTACATTATGTTGTATAATTCACGACGACAGTGTTCCGGCTTCTCTAATCGATATCCATCTCTCACCTGCAAACGACAAAAATGGTGAACAGATAAAATGTACTAAATGACAGACCGAAAAAAGTAGCCAAGCCTAAAGCGAAAATAAGGATTACAGCCACAACAGAACTTTCTACTACGAGTCGTAGATGTACACACAGGCATGTGGGAAGAACTCGGTCGAACGGCAGGTGGAACAAAAATGCTCAAAGACAAATTTTATCCATCTATCGACCGTGAAGAAGAAGAATTGCAAAATGATGATGGGAAAATGGGTGAATTGTAAGGATATAATCCGTCCCGAAGGAACATTGACAACGAGATGTTACTGATAGGGAAAAAGTGCCATCAATTGCTTGCAGAACGGAATAGTGAGCACATGGTGGGTGGGTGAAAGGTGGAAAGCATGTTCGGATTACGAATAAAATTGATCACTTTTCGTCGATTACGTTGGAAGACAAATGATATCTTGAGAGCCACCAATATTGTCACAAATCTACGACAGGCAACGAATCTATTTTTTTGTTTTTAAATTGATTGTGCCAATGTAATGCAATACAGAAAAAATCAAACAACTGTTTAATCCGCATTCATAAGAGCCTTAAAGCAAGTTATATGCCTTCTTCATAGAGCGTCGATTATCCGAACGCCGATTATCCGAACACTCGATTAACCGAACCGGGGACTCAGATTTTTTCATATGAAATTTATCGAATCGAATGAAAAAATCAAGCGTCTAAAGCAACCTCTCATCATCAGCACTCAATTGCTTCGAATTTCTTATTTTTGTTCAGTGCTAGTCGTTTGGCACATTTCCAGGTTGTCGCTTATACTAACTTTTAGGCAGTCCTCCTTTTTCTATGGAAATTCGATTAACCGAACTTTCGGTTATCCGAACCAGTTCCGATAATCGACGCTCTACTGTACTTTCAAATATCAAGCTCGATAAGCTCATACTGACCTTTCGCATGACATCTGCTGCTGATATCCCTGGATACGGTGTCGAGCCAAGTGTTACGATTTCCCACATAAGAATGCCGAAGCTCCATATATCTGACTTGACAGAGAAAATGTTATCGTAAAGCGATTCTATAGCCATCCATCTGTAATAAGAAAAGAAATATAATTAATATTTTTTTAAATTAGACAGTGTTCGCAATGTATCTCGTTCTCAATGACTGAACCAATTTGGTCGAAATGTGGTGTGTTCGATCCTTAATAGGGATGGTCGTATCGTAAGACTCCAATAGGGAATGGCACTCGTCGTAAGTCATGTCATGACTATAATAGAATCCAAAAGTAGGACATTTTTCGACAAAATAGTCATTTGTTAAAGTAACGGCACTTGATAATCACTTTTTTGTAAAACGAATGGCTGGGAATAGAAGTTGCAGAGCAACTGAGAAATCTTATTTTGCAACATAACAATGTTCCGATCCATCGTTTTGGTTTGACACATTTTGAGAGATAGTTAAATGAAAAGAAATGACAGTTTTAAGCTGACCAGATCTCAACCCCTAGCACGAACAGTATATCATAACGGAAGACAGTTTAAAAATTAGAAGGGCAAAAAAACGCAACTAAAGAGTATCACGTATGTTTCAATATATGAGCTGTGTCCTCAACATGAGCCCGTAGGATAAGGTTCGTCCAAACAGGCATTATATCAGAAGATGTACTCTGGCATGCGGCTTCAAGATTACAGGTGCGCAAAGCTCAAGGACCAGAGTATGGCAATTCAATTCTATGTTGGCAATTCTTTCTTGACTGCTCCATGTCGTCGCGTCGCTTTTGTTTCCTGGGTAGATATGGGGAATCTTGAATAGATACTGCATGCCGTGTAACAGAGACCGCCACCATGCAGTTATGTCGGACTCTTACCGACTAAACCTAAACACCTCTTTCCTCACCGCTTGACCCTGCGGGACCACCTTAGTATTACTTCACAGGGCCAATTAAGGCTAATCAACCATCACCACTGGTAGCACAATTGCTCTGCTTACTGAATCCCAGTTATTTGCTGATAGCAGCATCAGAACCACTAAGTTCTCGGGGCGTATGTTTTCTCCCAGTTCCGCTGCGAGTTGACTGCGGATATCTCCTCATCTGGGACAATCAAACACTACTATAGATCGCGTTTAAGGGTATTGCATTACAAGCAAACCGTAATGCACTGGCCCAGACTGGATTGATGTTACCATCCTAAACAAAAGCAGCAGTTCTAGTGCCACCTATATTTGGCATCATTCTTTCTAGCCGCCGTGGCCTACATACTTTAAGTGCTCTCCAAAACTTAGTTTCGAGTCAATCATAGCCCCCAAATACCTAACGGCCCGGTTAGAGGTTATGACACAATCTCCGATTCTGATTTTGAGGGAACATTTTTTTTCTGCGCTTGCTTATCAAGACTGCTTCAGTTTTGTGATCGGCGGGCTCTCATCCAATGGTTTCCAGCCACAGTTTGATGATCGCCTTTCGACCAACTCCGGGTCTCTTGCGACAGCTACGAAAGCTATGTCGTCGGAGAAACCTACCACTGTCACGCCTTTCGGTATAGCAAGCTCCAGCATAGCATTGTACATGATATTCCACAAACGTGGGCCAAGAATAGATCTATGCGGTACTCCTGCAGTAAGCACGTATTCCTTGTGTCCCTCACTAGGGTCATAACTAGAGCCCGGATTCTCGTGCAATTGCACGTTAATGCACGAAATTGCACTTTTAGGGTATATTGCACGAAATTGCACGTTTTAAGGTTATTGCATGAAAACGAACAATTGCATTTTTAACCGTGTTTCATAACAATTTTTCCCACAAATTATGCAATGTTCAGAACTTTTAGGGAGAAAGAGAAGAGAATATAAAAGAAAAAACACGTCAAAAAACAATAAAGTGATGCACTTTATTGAAATTTCATCAAATGCCAGTTGATTTTCATAAAATTTTGTTGTTTTTAGAGTGCTTGTGGTGGTCTAAACTTACATATAGGAAAATCTGCCCCTTTGAAGACGATGTACTCACGAATTAGATAAGCACAAAGGTTGTGCGATGGATCCTAAACAAAAACCACGTGGAAACCATGGATTTCGGGTGCCATATTTAAATGAGCCAATCTAGACAGCATTTTATGGGGAGAAGTTTATGTTCGGTTAAAATATTAAAAGTGTCCCGCATTTTAAATAAAAACATTTTTCAGAACAAGTCTTCTTAATTTTTGTTCAATGCTTATCCTGCGTGCACTGCTCCGAAGCCTAACTTTCTAAAAGCCTAAAAAATGATTTTTTTTATATTGCACGGCAATTGCATATTCAGGCATTTATATTGCACGATTTTGCAAGTTTCGGGATTTTTACTGCACGTTTTTCCATTTTTTACTGCACAAAAATCCGGGCTCTACTCATAACTTACGACGAGATATAACTACTTCTCATTATTAATAATCGCCGCTATATAGTCTGATACATTTATGTTTTGCAGAGCAGCGTGAATACATTCCCAGTTTGCATAGAATTGAATGCGTTTTAACGTCTGAAGTCACAACAGTGCAAAAAGTACTTTTACATAGTGACTCAGTCGCTATAGCAGTTACCGTGGCTATTGCGTCTACCGTAGAGCACGCTCGTCTGAAACCGTATTAACGGTCTGATAAACGCCCCCTGCCCCTCCACTACTTCTGACAAACGGTTATATACAGTGTGTCCGGAAACTGCCGCATAAACTCACCGGATTGTGATTCCTCATGTGATTTAAGGCAAAAAAGTAGTACCGAACATACCCCCTTAGCATAACCCTTTAGCCGCCACAGGTATTTGAAGTTTATTGAAAAATAATTTTCTTGTATGACTAAAACTTAAATATCTTAAAAGCTAGCTAGAAAAGCAAAATAAGATGATTATTACAGCCAACAAATTTAACTAAAACATAAAACCAACCGCACTAAAATCGGATAAGACGTTTGGTTTTTACAGAACTTCAAATGTAAATTTTTGTGATTTTACCCAAAAACAAACTATTTTTCATCTCAATTTTCTCCAACACCTGCCAAGGTAAGGTGCTCGTACGTATTCTTTTAAAAATTGGCGCATAGTCTAACGATAATTTCTTTCTTACATCATTTTATTCTAGCTTCGTTATTTCTAACAGTTTTAATGCCTTAAGTGCAGAAAACTAGGGTGAATTTTGGATCGATTTTGATATAATTTGAATAAATTTTACCAAATTGCATATCTTTAGGGGCAGTTTGAATTGAATAGAAATCGTGGACAAATTTACCCTAGTTTTCAGCAATAAAGGCATTAAAACTGTTAGAAATAACGAAGCTAGAATAAAATGATGTAAGAAAGAAATTATCGTTAGACTATGCTCCAATTTTTAAAAGAATCGTACGAACACCTCACCTTAGCAGAAGTAGGGAATATTGAGATGGAAAAACAGATTGTTTTTGGGTAAAATCACAAAAATTTGACTTTGAAGTTCTGTAAAAACCAAACCTCTTATCCGATTTTAGTGCCGTTAGTTTTACTTTGTAGGTAAATTTGTTGGCTGTAATAATCATCTTATTCTGCTATTGTAGCTAGTCGAGCTTTTGAGATGTTGATGTTTTAGTTGTTCAAGAAAATGATTTTTTCAAAAGTCTTCAAATGCCTGTGGCAGCTAAAGGGTTAAGCTAAGGGCGTATGTTCCGTACAACTTTTTTGCTGGAAATCGCATGAGGAATCACAATCCGGTGCGTTTATGCGGCACTTTCCGCTTTTGATTGTTACTTCTATTTTCTTTGGCTTTAATTTGTCTTCTAAGGCATGAAATTTGGTGGTAGTTATAATCTGCGCTTTCGGTGTAATATTATAAAAAATTTATAGTAAATTTTTGTTTTAAGTTTTTTATTTTGTTGTAAGGTTTGTGGTGTTTGGACAATATTAAAATCAGCTTACGTGAGTAGTTTTCTATTTTTTTTTATTCAAGCTAGCTGTTTAATATTGAACAGTTTATCGTTAATTCAATGGCAACGTCACCAATTCTTAAACCAGGATTTAGTCAGCTATTGGGACTCAAGCCAAACTTTTAAATTATGACTTTTTGCCATGTTTCGAGCCACCGACCGGGGACATTTTTTACTTGGAACTCAAAATAAGAAACTCAAAAATGAATAAAAATATGCTTAGTCCATAAATTTTTGCGAAAAATGAAGGTGCAATCAAAGAATTAAATATTAGAGAGTTTTAGCATATCGTTCAAAATATTACGATAGGACGAATAGGCTTTGACATTTGCTATAAAAAATTCGCTTGTCTGCCGTATGCAATACAGTATACCACAATTTTGTATGTTCGAAGTAGGCATAGCCGACAAATAAAATATAATTAACCCCTTAGTCCAATGCTGGATTGTCGCGCCTGTTATTTATTTTTTAACCCACAATGGCAGCTGTTCATAGTCAGTCAAATTCACTGAAATACACCTATGTATGTCTACTAGGGACATGAAAAATTGTGGTATACTGTTTTGCGTACGACAGGCAAGCGAATTTTTCATAGAAAATGTCAAAGCCTATTCGTCCTATCGTAATATTTTGAACGATATACTAAAACTCTCTATTATCAAAATACTAATGCCGTGAACGGATCCCCATATTTTTTCGTCTGTATAGGATGAGAGTCTGAAAAAGGATAGGACAAATATTGAATGTATTTATAGCTGTTGATACGCACTCTAATTTTGTTGCAAGAAGTTTACCCTAATTCGCTCTAGCTAAGAAAATCAGTGTCGGCATCAAATGTAGGAAATGCGAAGCTATTATGTCCTTTCACATAATGTGAACAGTTTTATGCTCTAACCAATACAAGCTTCCAATTATAATTTATTTCCGTACATCATTAAGGCTAATCAAAGTTCATAATTCATTTATTGGGAAGTCAACTAGAAAAAAGCTAACTGAAGACTAAATCTAATAATGATGGCAAAACCTATGGCTAAACACGTTCTTTCGCTTAATTCGTTCAAGCATAGTTCGTACACTAAATGTATAAACCGACATTCACAGCTAATTCCCACCAGTAATTTACTGAAATCCTTAAATATCCCCTCTGGCAAATGGAATTCATTGTTCGACTTCCAGGCTGGTTGAAACTGGTGCTTCACCATTCATTGACTGGTTTGCTTTAATTGCACTTGGAGGACGACTAATGGATTTGAAATAGTTTTGGGGGTTGATTGAGGTGAGAGATCCTTGTGAAATTTCATGATGTGATTGGATTCATTCGTTTTCACTTTGCTATTTTCAAAGTGGATATCCTGATTGCGAAAGTTCAATGTTTGAGTCTATATCACTTATATGGGAGGAATTCTATATGCAGGAAGCGACAGGCTGCAATTTAGTAAGAAGGTTTGATCGTTTATTTTTATAATACGCCTGAGGGAGTTTTTCTCGAATTAGGTACTGATGTGTAATAAAATCGCCATTCTTGTTAGTTCGGTTAAGTCACTTGGGTTTGTGATTGCTGATATTTTTGTTTTGAGTCTTCTTGTTTTTTACTTAGTGATGTGATGATTTGGGTAATTATTGCAATTATCAATATATGTAATGGACAATCATGATTTGTCTGGGTGTTTTTTATTTATCATTCGCTTTATCTATATATTTCAAAATGAATGTCTGTCTGTCTGTCTGTTACTTATAGACTTCTAAACCACTGAACCAATTTGGCTGAAATTTGGTGTGTTTTAAGTATGGTATGGTCTTAAGCTACATAATGTTATGGTACGTGTTGTAAATCATGGGGCTGCCATACAAACTCAGCCTGCAAAAGTATGTTCTTTTCAGATTTTTTTTATTTATGAAACCGTTGAACCGATTTTGATGTTTTTTTTGTTTAATCCGTCTTACGCTGGAGTAGGTTTCAAAGCCGATAAAGTTTTGAAATTCTCAAAGAAAGTGGCCGTAAATGGAAATTCCATTTTTTATAAGAGTCACCTGTTGCAATCAAATTTTCATCGACAATATTTGAATTTAATGGAAATATTTAGTTATCACTGAATCAAATGCAGTGTAACTCCGATAAATTGTATTCAAGTTGACTACGTTTTTGCGTAACAGCCTGGATGATGACCACAGCAATTTCAAAAGTGCCTTTCGACTTACTGGATCATTTCCATATTTACTGGAAATCCCATACAGAATGACAATCTGGAAAATTGATCAAGACTATGCACGGATCATCTGCCAATACCGTCACCCAGATGGCTCCGCGAACAATTTCCCTGAAATTTCCCGTATACCATTTTGTTTTTCAGTTTTTTGGTTTCTAATCTTTAGAGTTAATCATTTTAATATTTCCTAAGACATTTTGCAATAAAACTATATTTTTTACAATCGGTTTAACTTAAAAAATTTAAGTCTGATAAATCGTCATACTTTACCTTATTGGAAGTTTTCCTTCACTTTTTCTTTCGTATACTTTCGAAGTAATCACATCTCTCGCAAATCCAAAATCGGCTACCTTACACGTTTGATCGTCGGTAATAAGCACATTCCGTGCTGCTAAATCACGATGAATAATCTAAAAAAAAAGAAAAATAGATGAATAACATATTTTGTTATAAGGAAAGAAAAAAAAACAACTAGCAAATTTTCTGTTAAAAAAAATATTTCTATGCATAAAAAAATACATGTATAAACGTTTCCTCATGAATTGATTTCTTATCGACCTTTGCCGCCCTCTATTTGGCTCGCTGCCGCCGCCCATCCTTTGTTCTGTTTATATGCGGCCTACGTGAATAAATGGATACATTGAAAATAGACGAAACGATGCTAGCAATTTGCCTTTCAAATTTTTCGGTTCAAATGGTTATTTAACCCAACAACGACAAGAGGAAAAATAAATGGCTAAGACTAACAAGGATATGAAGGTCGATATTGATGGAAGCAGACTTGACTACTTTCTTGGGAGAAACATTAGCTTAACGATTCGCCTGGTACCTTTAAGAAAGGCCAGAAACGTCGCGCCGCCATTGTATGAAAATAGCAAAACTTTTCATCTGGAAAAATAGGTAGAAGAAGCATTTGACCTAAATGGTGAATGAAGAAAATGTGTATACATCTGCAAATATACTTTGGTACATATACATGTCCAAAGTGAGGCGAACATAATGTTAGAGTGATTTCCCCCTAAGTACAAATGGAAAAGATCCAACAAAACACCTTTTCACGCGATGAATATGTTGAAAAATCGATGACTACGAAGAGCAAAAAGGTAAGAAAAGACCCTCCTCCCTTGCATATCTTCTTCTTGTAAAATCAAACTACTCCACGGTTTAACGCTGCGCTATCATGTAATTTTCGGTTGACGTCGATTTCGTTGCAGAATTTTCTTCTTGTTACAATGTTACACTTGAATTAATGTTGTAACAATATCCAAGAAATAAAAGCAACAATATTTTAAGGCGATCCAATGTGGTCAATCGGACTCCAATCACCGGGTGAGCGCAGGCCTGTAGAGAGGGGGGAGGACGGGATGATTCCCCCCGGGCCCGGGATTTCATAGGGGGCCCGGATTTTGACACAAAAGTTGTGCTTCAGTGTTTTTACATACAAATTGTTATTTTGAGGTCCTGAACGAAGAAACATACTCCTGCACTAGGCTTGGGGCAAATTAGGAAACTTCGTATTATTCATCCAGTAGAACACAGTTTAAAAAAAAAAATCGTTTTCCAAATAAAAATAGGAGCCCTACAGCGACATTTTTGTCTAGAAGGACGATTATTATTTTGTGTACGTACTGCTGCTGCTAATGAAATGTTGTTCAACACCCAGATGTTGATCACTTAAATTATTGAATCTTAATTTCAATCTATCTATACAGGATGCCCGGAAACTACCGCATAAACACACCGGAGTATGATTCCTCATATGATTTCCAGCAAAATAGGTATAGGGTATAGCTTACGTACTCCCAATTCATAATCCTTTAGCTGCCGCATGCTTTTGGAGATTTTTGAAAAAATCATTTTCTTTTACTTCAGCTTCATATGTGAATCTTATGTTGGGATCAGATGCATGAAGTGCATCCAGCATTTGCGGTATTTTATCCCTAGGAATATTCGTAATATGATCATCAACATAAGAGTGCCAAAAGAGTGGGATGAAGTCGAAGTTGAGGAATGCTTCACCAATTGGTTCATCTAAAACGCGTTCAACCAATATCGGTGCAAACTAGAACCTATAAAAAGTCCAGGATTCATCGACATAAATCGGTCTTTGTATGCGAAATAGTTACAGTCTATAAGGCAAAATCGAAGAAGATTCATAAATCCCTTTTTTGGAATTTCTGTGTGTTGACTGACAAAACGTTCAAAGTCTCTTTCAATAATTTTTAAGGCTAATTCCGTAGGTATATTTGTGAAACAGTTTGTCACATCAAAAGATATTAGTATGTGATCCTTTGTAATCGTCCTTTTTATCACTTTCTTTGCAACAGGTTGTTGAATCAGATTGCAAAATTTCGAAATTATCGATCTCATTGAGAAATTCATCCATTTTTGCATCATATTCTTGTTAGTTGGCAACGATGGTAATGTTGCCCTTATCGCTGTTTGAAACAAAAATCTCAGGATGTTGCTTGAGAAATTGAGCAGTCGTTTTAGCTGCAGAAACAAGAAAATTCTCAATCCGATTAAACTTTCTCTTTGTTTTGATGTGATTCGTAATTAGATACGTTAAATGAGCACGCATTTGTTTCTTAACGTTCTCATCAGCAAAACGAGAGATGATGTACTCGATATCAGCAATCATATCGAGCGTCGGTATGCGTTTTACCGGTAGTGGAAATTTCGGTCCTAAGCTGAGTAAGATCATCATGGCTTTTGGAATTTCTGTATGGGAGACATTCTTGATAAACGTTTTTTGTTTATATTACTGTCATTTGAAAATTTTACAATGTTCACTGTCCTTCTTGTTTTTAATGGTGTTACTTATTAATTATTTATTAGGTACAAAGTTATCCTTATATTGATTTAAATATGTTTTTTTTTATTAGTCATGTTTTCCATAGATATTAAGAACCTGATGATGGGCAGCCGCCCGAAATATATTGGCCATTCTATGTAAAACAGTGACTTTACTTATTTTTTCGTGGATCAAAAAAGGAGGCAACACAACACATCAAGTTAAATAACTTTCATATTTTACAAGGATATCCATCAGATATACCATTTGACACAAATTTGAAGTCTTTCGCAACATTTTATCAAGCCACCTGAATATAGTTTTGTAGGGGAGGTAGGAGTAGGTGCAGCCAAACCTGTTCCACTTTCCATCAATTTCAAAGATATATCACGAATAGGTATTGATCAAAATTTCAGATCGCTAGCGATATTTTGTCGAAAGTTATGGCCGAATTACAATCACACGGAGGGGTAATTTGTATGGGAAATAGGGAACCCTTGGCCGGATTTGGCCCGTCCAAGGTATTATCAAAACAAACATCTGACCAAAATTTCAAATCGGTAGCTTCATTATTTCGGGTGTTACCGTGTGAACTATGAACGACATTAAATCAACAAACAAATCTTTCAAATTTAATGTTTTAATAAAGAAAATTGAAATAAAAACGAGACCGAGGCTAATTTTGGCCGAAATTAGGATACCCTTCGCTCTCCTCCGCGCTAACCCCCCCCCCTTCTTTTCCTTCCGTCTTCACAAAAGTTCCGTTGCGTCACAAAATATTTGTGTTTGGGTTTGGTTCGAATAAGTAAACAAATAAAAATATTTACCCAGAAAATTTCATTGGGGAATGCGGGAGCATGGCCCCATAGTATGATCCCATTTTTCTTGCTTTGATTAAGACACATTAATTCAAGGTTTTGAAATTGGTATAAACCATTTTTCCTAGAAGAACCAAAATGCGAGGTTGGGTTTGTATGGCAGCCCCACGACCCCATGGTCCGATTCGATCCATTCTTACATATGTTTTGTGTCATCAGGAGAAACACATTTGCGTGAAATTTACACAAATAAAAAAGTTGTTCTTAGAGGAACCTAATTTGGGGGGTTAGGTTTGTATGGCAGCCCCATGACCCCATTGTCCGATTTTACCGATTCAAACATACAAACTGCCTGCAGGAAAAAGAAGCATTTGCGCAAAATTTCAGCTTCATAGCTTTTAAATTGGCCGAGTAAAACGCGTCGTAACAGACGGACAGACGGACATCGCCCAATCGATTCCTCAAGTCATGCTGATCATATTATGTATACTTTTTATATGGTCGGAGATGATTCCTTCAATGCGTTACAAACTTCATGACAAAGTTAATATGTATACCCTTTCACTCTATGAGCGAAGGGTATACAAATCTCTGGCTTGTTGTGCTATCCGTTCTCATAGGGAGAAATTTTGTGTTTCCGATATTTTCCGCTACGCGTCCGCTATATGGCGGACGGTAAGATTAGTCTCGCTAGTGTCGATAAGAAGAACAATAAAATTCTTCTTGCGAGAGCTGATAGCGTAATGTTCCCAAAGTGCTGCGGTACATACATTTAAACATAAAGTCTTCCCTTACTTGCTATTGCAATACTTACTCCACGTGATGTTAAAAAGTCCATTCCTCTGGCAACTTGGTACATAAATGATGTCAAATCCCCCGAGGTCAGTACGCTGGACTTTCCATGAGTATTTCCATAATGCCTACAATAAAAATGAAAACTGTTGTAAGAAAATATTTATACTGTGCACACCCTGTAATGAAAATAATATCTACCTAACAAAAACAACAAAGGTTAAAGGTTTCCGTGAAAGGAAAAATGCAAAATTATTAAGCGTAAAAATGTTTGATATCTTTCAAATATATCCACCAACGTTCTCATGTTGTCAATAATAAACAATGTTTTTTTTAATCATATAAATTTAAATTTAAGTAATGCATTTAAAAATGCATTTAGTATGACACTTATGTCTAATCACAATTTAAGACAAATGGTCACATCTAGTGCGTACGTGTCGTTATCACTTGTGAGAGAAAACAAATGATGCTGCATTTGCAATTACACGTGGAATAAATTGCTATGTACGGGTAGCTCTTGGCACGACCGACCTCCTCCCATGACTTACGGGAGGGAAGTCATTAAAGGCCGAGTACGATAAACGGTGTTCCCTGGTGGGGGGGAGGGTGTCACCATACGGTTAATCGTGTAAGCTTCGGAGCTGGCGGCTTCGCATAACCCGAGCCTCGAAGGGGCTATTTAGGGAGAATGGCTTTGGTGGAAGATGCCTACGCGCCTATATCTAACTAGTTTGTGGATTGATGACCACACGGCCCGAATCGCATTGCTGACTAGTAGACTGAAAGGGCCGGCCGGATGTGAAAAGCAGCGCTATGAGTCTGCTTTAAGCAGACGAGTCACAGGTCGGACCTGGGATGTTCACATCTGAATTTAACGTTAGGCCTAACCATTAGGGGGCCGAAGGAGGATCACACGTGCTAAAGAGAAGTCTTTAGAGAATAGTGTACCTCGGGGATGGGCGTGCCCCGGGGACCATGGTCCCTACCCATCAAGGCGTTGGTCTCGAGGTGGCTGTCGGTTGTTAAGCAAGACATCGAGCTAGTGATGCAGCCCCGGGGTTTCTGAAGGTGAGTGCATTCAGTCGATGAAGAAATCCCCATCTGACAATAGGACCTTGTCAGTAAAACACTGAAGGTCCAAACCACCCAAAGGACGGGGAGATAAGGCCGTAACGGCTAGGTGCTCCCCTGACGGTATACCCCGTAGATGGTATCTATGTATATTAATTTCCCCTAAATGAGCCACACTACCTACCAGTAAGATATCCTCCATCATGAATGGGACACCCTGTATAGGATAAATCACCAACTAATATTTTGTTTTGGGTGACCCTGTTTGTTTTGAGGGACCCTGTTCCCTGTTCGGGTTTTCTTTAGCATATTCCATAAATAGTAGAGTCAATGTGAACATAGACATAGGAAAAAATGCAGCAATGCTGCATTTCGGATGTTTCTCAATCACTTTCATATTTTCGACCATTTTTAAATTTTTAACAAATATTTCAAAAGAAGTTGAATTTACAAAAAAAAAATTCTCTAAGACTAAATCAAACTACATATTTTTTTTCTGAATTCAGAAAACGGCTCCAATCAATTTCCCAACTTTATATACCTACAAATAACCCCAGCATTAACGTAAATTAACCCTAGTTTTCTCCTATTTAAGACAATAAAACTACCATAAATAATAGAGCTAGAATGAAATGATGTAAGAAAGATATCGTTATACTATGCACCGCGCGGTGGTATTTCATATCAAGCACCTTGGCCGAAGTTGCGAGAAAATTGAAATGAGTAAAGATCGTTTTAGGCTCAAATAACCAAAAAATGACTTTGAACCTTGGTAGAAACTAGACCGCTTATTCGGTTTTAAAACAGTTGATTTTGTTTTCTGTGAAAAATTTATTGTTTTTACGAAACTTTTAGTTTAGTATTCTAGCTCGCTCAGTTTTAGATATTTTGAGATTTTTGTAGACTAAGGAAACACATTTCTTAAAACTCAGAGATAATAATTCGAGTTCGAGATACATATTATCAAAAAAGAAAAACAGAAAGAGAAAACGGAAAATGACTATGATTTTGAGTTTCCTCTCAGTTAGCACAAGGTTTTGAAAATTTGGTTTTAAACTGTCCTGATGCATCCCAACTGCGCAAAAAATGCTCTGTTTCTGTTTCTGTTTTTTTTTTTGTTTTTGTATAAAATGATTCGATGAACGGTTATTTTGATTGTTCTTTCAAACGATTCATATAGCTAACGGAATTTATTGAATTGAAAACCGCCTGGGCCAGACTGGTTCACTGACCTCAGTAAGTAGTTTGACCAGGGTGAGCTTTGTTTTAAGTAATATTATTTCTTTGTTGAGGTGGAAAAAGCTCCATTTCCTGAAGAAAAAGCATCGAATTGGCCCCTTATTTTGCGTGGCCTGGCAGAAAATCTCCAACTAACGGTAAGTGTTAGGGCACCTCAACGGCCCTTAGCCCTTAAAGCCTTCCGCCCATTTGGTGAAAAAAACTGTTTTGATGCGGCTACCTCCCTTGATGCACTTGGAAATTCCATTGAAGTTAATAAGCTGAATTTGGCAAAGTAAATCGATAAATAGAGTCGCAGTCGAAGAACGGTTTCCGATGGGCTCTTTTTTCCTATCATGACATTAGAAACGAACTTTTATACGTCCCGTTATGAGGCTCCCCACATGGATCTATTGTGGTCCTTCATAGTGAAAAAATGGGAAAATCACGTAAAATAGAGTTAATAGAAAATATTCCTAAAAAAATTGGGATCCTCCAGGTCGAACCATGGTTTTAAGAAAACCACTTAATAAGGGTTCACGCAGCGGAGATATTAACTCATTTATTTCGGCGATATTACTGAGTTCGGCTGTGAGCACAACTCTTTCGGTGTTAACAAGACGGAAATGATATTGTCAAAAGTATCGTAATCATTATAAATATATTCAATCTCTACATAATGTAGAATTTTCAAAATATTTAATAAAATGTATTATGAAAAAAACAACTACTAATTAAAAGTTATTGCTGTTATTTTTTAGCATTTATTCCTTTAGATGCCTTCCGAAATATCTTTATCGAAAAAATAATTCAAAACGGTAAAATCGGCAATTGTCGCACTGAAAGGTGATTCTGAATAAAATAAATTGCTGTAATTATAGATAAAGGATCTCAGCGCATAAACTTTTATTTCTGATATATTTTGTAGTTCCAGAAAAAATATTGATAGTTCTTATTTTACCGAACACAAAGGATATTTGGTCCTAAATGTAACATGCGACAGGATCTTGCTATTTTACTATAGCCACAAGTGAACTACTATCCTGTATTTTTAACAATGTCGCCCACGGGAAGAGTCGGGAAATGCCATGGGAAGGCATCATTTCGTTCACTTTGAACATGCATTTACCGTCATTCCAGTCACTGGTCTAAGCGGCGGTTCCGGATTCTTTGATACGACCATCAGAGGAACATGCGTACCAAATAAAAAAAAAACAAAACCACCACCACTCAAGTCTAACGCCGATTTGATAAAATATACGTACATGTGGCCCTTGGACACAATTTCCGACAGAGAGAGTAAGGTATTCTGTCATCGATAAGTCTCTCTAATCAAGCAAACGCTTTTTCAAATTCTGCACTCTGCGGCTCTATAGAAACTTGTGAGCTTATTTTATTTTTTGTATAATCTTGTCATAACGTCCAAGTCCTGTTTTCGTGATTTATTTTACATAATACATAAACATAGTTCGAAAGAAACCACCGAAGCAGCCATAACGATTTCTGTGAAACTTTTCCCCAGCCATTGTTCATCTATAGATGAACAGGTATACCTTTGCTTTACGTCTCTCTGCAAAATGTGTAGGGAATACGGTACGCTACTATAATAAAATCTACTTACCTTTCAGCTCGCGAATTTCTTAGGTAAGTTTGAAGTTTTCCGCGATTTACATATTCGATTATAACGAAAATTGGATCCTTATCAGTACAACAACCAAGAAGACGTACGACATTTACGTGCGGTTCCAGCGACTTCATTACCTATTTCGAGAGTGCAGGTAACATCCATCCATTTTAGTGTAGTAGAAGTACAATCAGCGACAACATGGAAAAAAGAAAAGTATATAAAATCAATGAAGGAATACAAAGAAAATGCTGAGCGTGAATTTTCAGGACTTTTAAAATTCGTCACAGTAGAGATAAATACGAAGACACGTAGGTTTCGAACTTTTAACAAATAAAAAATAAAAACTTTACATAAAATACTTTTACGGCAAATTCTTTATTTTCCAATAATTCGACCCGGGGGGCACTACAATCGGGCCGCACTGTACTTTAAATATTTTGTAAATATTACCCCATCAATTGATGCCTACATCCATTAAGGACGCTAAACCCAATATTTCGAGAGAGGCTTTATGGGCCAGTCAATAAACCGAAAAATAAGGCGTTAGGTCGCAAAAAATTGCTCGGCTCTGGTTTTTTGGGATATTGTTAGGATAGATACCAGAAGTGTACCACCAAGTTTGCAACTTCGAAAAACCTGTGCTAACCCCATGACCCTCAAAAAACTCAAAAAACTGACCCTCAAAAAAATTTTTCGGACTTTTTTCATATTTTTGTTTGTAATTTCTAAAAGGTGCTTCCTACAAGTAAGTTGTCCACTGCACTGTTAAAGCTAAGAAAATCTTCTTTAATTTGAGTGTAACCCCAGCTTTGTAGGCGCAAAGGATCCCAAGATACAGCACTTTAAACATTGTATTTTGAAAAAAAGTTCGAAATTGTAATTTCAGTCATGTTCCGAGCTGAATATCGGCTTAAATGCGCATTTTACAGAGAAAGTCATGTGACATGAAGTTATAAACCAGTTCCTTAGCTGTATATACGTCGGAACGAATGGAATCAGACCATGGGGTCATAGGGCTGCCCGTGAAAATTAGGTTCTTCTAAGAAAAACTTTTTTTCGTTATGTACCAATATTAACCAAACTTCACCCAATTATGTTGCTGGTTAAGCCTAAAAAAATATCTAGGAATGGATGAAATCGGAATACTACGTTATAGGGCTGTCATACAAACCAACCTCTGGAAATAAGGTTCTTCTAAGAAAAACTTTTTTCTTTATGGACCAATCTTAACCACCCTTCCCCTAAATGTGTTTTTTAGTAAAGCTTCAAAACATATCTAGAAACGGATGAAATCGGAACACTAGGTCATAGGGCTGTCATACAAACCAACCCCTGATAATCAGGTTCTTCTAAGAAAAACTTTTTTTCTTTATGAACCAATCTTAACCAAACCTCACCCAAATGTGTTGCTAGTAAAGCCTCAAAACATATCTAGGAATGGATGGAATCGGAACAATACGTCATATGGCTGTCATACAAACCTCCTAAAATACAATTTCGGACTTTTTTTTTACAAAAAAAGCACATTTTTTAAAGTGCTGTATCTTGGGATCCTTTGCACCTACAAAGCTGGAGTTACACTCAAATTAAAGAAGATTTTCTTAGGTTTAAAAGTGCAGTGGACGACTTACTTGTAGGAATCACCTTTTAGAAATTACAAACAAAAAAGCGAAAAAAGTCCGAAAATTTTGAGGTTTTTTGAGGGTCAGGGGGTTAGCACAAGTTTTTCGAAGTTGCAAACTTAGTGGTACACTTCTGGTATCTATCCTAACAATATCCCAAAAAACCAGACCCGAGCAATTTTTTGCGACCTAAAATCGGTAATTGACTGGCCTATTAGCAAAGAGGCTGACGTTGCTGAGTGAATATCTCATGGCTGTGTGCCTACTCTTTTTATAGCACTCTAATATTCGTGTTCTTCCAAAAAGTGGTCAATAAATAAGCAATAAACACGATAGGACATTAGAACACCACAATAAACAAAATACCGTAATTACTAAATAATAGCTACCATCACCCGATCATGTGTGAGACATACAATAGGTGTGTTTTTTTGGTTATCCCGTGTAGGTTTGGGTAACGAAACTTCATATAAAAAAAATGACAGGTGGATCAGCTGTCATTTTTTTTATATGGAGTTTCGTTACCCAAACCTACACGGGATAACCAAAAAAACACACCTAATATACTCGTCCTTCGGAGCAAAAACAGAAGAGTGAAAACAGAAAAGTGTCCCGCACCAGTTTGGGTGAGTCAACTTGATAAATTCAAACCAAATGCCTCACAAAACAGATTCCAAATCGCGAAAAAACCCTAAAATTTACGGTGTTTTTTCTTTTTTTTTTTGGCTAATACATCTGAAACTGTACATTTCAGTGAAAAGCTGTTCATGAAAATGTTAGAGAGAACATGATTGCTCGTCGAACGCAACCTAAATCTTAAAAATGGGTTAAGCACATTGAATTTTTAGAACACTGGAATGTGCATACACTAAGAAAATACCATCAAAAAATAGCTCCAACATCTGAGTAAACTTTTTGAATATTTTTAAAATTTTCAAATGTTACTAGTAGGCGAAGTCTTCAATGTCACTTTACGAAATAAAAGAGCATCCACACAAGCTGCCAAATGCCAGCCGTAAACAAAATTTGGAACATTACGCTATCAGCTCTCGTAAGAAGAATTTTCTTGTTCTTCTTATCGACACTAGCGATACTTATCTTACCGTCCACCATATAGCGGACCCATAACGGAAAATATCAGAAACACAAAACTTCCCCCTATGAGAACGGATAGCAGAACAAGCCAAAGTTTGAAGAAAATCCTTGCACAAATTAATTTAAGTCTGAAATTCTCACAATTTTTCAATTTTTTGCGCATTTCAAACAACAATAGTATGCATATTAAGAACATTTCTAGTTACGTAAAATTTCGACTTACGTATAGACCACTGGAACGAAATGCTTACGTAAGTCGAGGAGTGACTATATGTATTCGATAAATCTTTTGTGCACCGCTCTGTAATTGAGAACTGAATGATATACCACTGCACAAATAAATTGGATATCTAAATTTCACAGCACGTGAGTTTGTTTGCTAGAGTGGAACCGATGACCAATTGGCTTCGCGAGCTACCGATTGGCAGCCCGCGTGGATTTGACAGACAGCTGAAACTGTCAAATTAGGCGGTTTCGGATGTTAAAACCAGTTAATATGGAGTAATTTATAGATTTTAGACCAAACAAGTTTACCCAGATATTTGGTTATTTTATCATGTTTCACAACGATTTTTTTGGTGGGATTGGTGCTCTCTCACTTCAAAAAATAAAAGACGCAAAAACAAATTTCTCAACCACATTTTGCAATTTCAAGTGCTATGTATATTTTTTCACCTTATTATAGAACTAAACTAATTAGCAACTGAGAAATCATAAGAACATGAAAATTCTGCGCAAGTTTGCTCCACCTGACCCGCCGTTATACATACGTTATCCTACTCGTACTTTGCACTTCAATCAGCTCCTGTAATGTAACTGCAATCATTACAAACTAGACCCTGCGTCTTTGTGTAAGAAGCGTTAAATTCGCAAATACGAATTAATAATATCGATTGGTAAAGTCTAGTACTGACATCGAGAGTGAAATTTTTGTCCGCTGCGATTTTTTTAATAAAAATGTATTCTTACTGTCGTGGAGTATGTGGGGAATGCTGGGGAATTCCATAAGCTACAATCCGAAAACAGTTCCATAATTTTTCTCGGCCATTTTACATATGTATTTTTTATCGATTTCCCGGTTATTTCATGGTGAAATGTCAAACGACCGGGGAATCGAAAAATAATACATAAAATGGCCGAGTAGAATTATGGAACCGGTCTGGAATTGTAGCTTATGGAATTCCCCACCGTTTGTGACATATTCCACGACAGTAAGAAAAAATTTTCATTGATAAAATCGCAGCGGACAAAAATTTCACTCTCGATGTCAGTACTAGGCTTAAGGTGGAATATAGAAAAAGCAATGTTTAATCGATGCTGGAAACAACAATGGAACAATATACATATGTAGATGCATATGTATGTATGTATGGATGTATGTACATAATCTGTTCCCGCGAAAAGAACAACAGTCTATGGTTAAGAGTTAAAGGTGTGCGTTTTTACATTACGTTTTTCACAATGTATACCAATTTTTATTAGATGAATATTAATGCATTTTTGTTAATTTTTAATTTGATAATTAGTTTTTAAGTTAACACTTTTATATAATACTTATTATTCTTTGTTTTCTTTCTAGGTATCCAACTAGCTTCAACGACAACCGAATTTAGAGTGGCTGGATTGACATTCGTTGAACTGTCAGGTAACGAACCGATTGTCTCAAATAAATTAGCAACATTAAGGGTCGATTTCACATCTATACCTATGTTTGTATGAACATCTTCCATGTTGTCCTATCCAGTTCGCTGCCACGGTATCTACTATTTCCAACCTTACAATCTCTTCCTGTTGATTTAAAAAAAAAACTTCCTAGGAATCCCTGAATGGTAATTGCCGTAAAGCTGATAGCAGCCGTACAATAAGATTTATGATGGTCCTAAAATACAACTGACGGTATATAGGGCCATTTCGAGTACAGAGGGTGAGTTAACGAGACCCTTATTGTGTAAACGTCTGCACTTGCAAACGATGGAGGACCACTTAATTCTGAAAGTAATTACCCTTAGACGACATTACAATCAACTATTGTTTTGGTGTAGCGGTATGTTGCAATAGAGAGAGACAAAAAATATGTACTTATTAACTTCTTACTATGTATACATACATACGTATGTACTTTGTTTGGGGTGTTTCTATTAAAATTTTCTGAAGCAATAAAAATGTACAGAATTATTTAGTTAAACAGTAGTGAATTGAGCTATTTATTATGTAAGACGTAATATAAGAGGTATGACAATAATACATTCATTGAAGGCTATTCAAATGTACGGGATGGACCCGCCTGGTTGTTAACATATATGTAGAACGATACCCTTTAAGGGAAAGTCATCTGTGATATAAATATAAAAGTGGATACATACATATACATATTAAACTTCTTTTATCCCGTATTCTTCCCCATTAATTTATTATGTTATATCAATATGCCCGTAATTGTAGTTTTAAGCAAATACCGAAAGTACTATTGTGATTTTATGTAACTATCCTATTTTGCAATCACTAACTTTTTACTTTGCTTTTCTCAAGACAACAAAATATGTATAATAAACCGAACGCCGGGAGGCAAATTGACGCTTTCGAAACCCCATCGTAAAGAAAATGCCTGAAAGGCTTTATGGTTAAAAGTTATGGTATTTTCCTTATCGTAGAATTTGTCCCCTTCAGGCTATCAGTTCCGTATTGAAGACTATACGTATGGATGAGGGAAAAACGCTTTTCTCCATCAGTTTCGTTTATTTTTTTAATATTATGACTCTCAAGAGCCTTGCCTTGAATCGTCGAGACTAATTGCTTTAAAGTGTAACGAGGAATTGTTTTCTGATTTTTTTCTCTCGTTTCGCGTCTTTCGCGTGAGCTTTCAAGGAAAGCATCTAAAGAACAGGATGTGTAATTATTTTTAATGGTCCTTTTCAAAGTTAAAGTTAGTGGCCTGAAATGACTAGCGTAGTGTGTGCTGTGCTATACATTGTTGTTTGTTGCCCAAGAGAATGGGGGCATATTATGTGTGTTTCTTTCGGTTAGCCTAAATTCAGTGTTGGTTTCGCGGGACTGTGTTTTTGGTCGCATTTGGTCGGTGTTCTGTTTAAGCAATTAACCTACTACTCTGCGTTATTTTCCGTACTTGGAATTTCATGATGTTTTTTGTCGATCTGAATAAGAAAGAAAACGACACTTGTGTGTGTGTGACTAGATTGGGTCTTTTTGGGAAGCAACGACAAATAACAATGCATATTTTAACTTGGTTCATAATAACGCCGAAAATGCCCATAGGATCGGCGCTTAAGGCCAAACATCACCTGACATAATTTTATCAAAAACACATTGGTACTGAAAATGTCTATTTAGATTCAAAATATAAATGAAAAATACAATTATATTAATGAATAAAACTATAAAAAATTAGGCTATCTAAAATAAAGAAATTGCTGTCTCATTTTTTAAATACTCAAATTCAGACATGTTCTTGAAATTTACGTAGGATTATGATTTACATGTCTTAGTTTTGAGATACAGTACCAAGATTGAAGCATAAACAATTATTCTGAATTTAAGCAAACAAATGCTTGTTAAAGTGATGCCCAGACCAACGCGTCACGAATTTTACGTCGCGAATCCGCGCCGGAAAATTCGCGGCACATTTTTGGGGGCCCACACCGGCGCGGCGCGAATAATTCGCTGGGTACTGTCACTCACAGCTGATATCATGTTGTTGCCTTAGAAAAGGTATTAGATTTATGTAAGGAAGGGACTTGACATGATAGAGAATAACTGCAAGAACTGGCCAAATACAATTATCATAACATTTATAATCATGCTGCAATTTTCGTGCACTACATCAAAATGTCGCGGCATCTTTACTTATTATGTAAAAGCGTAAGCGGAAGCAATCAACGTGAAATTCGACATTTTACCTCTCCATGTATATACTTACTCTAAGGATAAAATCATTGACATGCGCAAATTGATGGAAATATGCAGTGCAGTACAACCTTGGTAAACCGTACCCTAAAAAAAAGTTGCGGGAGTGTTCGATTTGATTGTTTGAATTGACTATCGCGTAACCGAAAACTCTTACATTTTATCTTGTGCCCGTCGAATGGTTAGTCTTATCGTATAGAGAAGACACAAAGCTTGGCTGTTTTGAATTGAATATATGTATGTATCTGTTTACTTAGCACGGTTACGTAAAATGCGTAGTTACATAAATAAATAACAGGCGCGACAATCCAGCATTGGACTAAGGCCGCAGGATGTGTTAGTGACATCCTATTTCCAAGATCTTATTATCCCCATAAATGGGTACTCGTTTAACATCTGAGTGAGATCATAGTCCGTCACAAGCTCGTGAGTTCGAAAAACACCATGATCCACGGTGAGATTCGAACTCATGACCCTGTGCACCGAAGGTGCGCGCACTAACCGCTAGACCAGCCAGACTACAGCGTAGTTACATACAAGCTTGAATATTATATTGAATTAAATGTTTACTTTGCATAGTTACGCCATATTTTGCTTGGTTACGCCATCGTATGAAATTGCATAATAATTTTTAGTAGAATCGTTACGTGATTCCTTACGATGGCGTAACCAAGCAAAATATGGCGTAACTATGCAAAGTAAATATTCAATTCAATCGAATATCCAAGCGTGTATGTAACTACTTAGGGACAAACGCAAGTACCGAACCACCAGGATCCTTATTTCCTATCGTATACATACTATTCATGAATGAAACGATTGACCTTGTATTCTTTCGGCAATCCGTCGATATCTCTGCAATCCTTTGGTGTGGCGGATCTACCGAGGTGGCGCTAGACTCACCATAAAATTGCCGAATGGGTCATCGGATCCTTTTTATTTTTCCGGTCAGTGCACAGGGTGGTCAGAGATTACCGTCAATCCGGATGTTGGCCACAGCAATTTAACAATCAACTTCGTACTACTTCGATAATCCGTCGATATCTTTGGAATCCTTGAGTCCAACGAAACGATCAAGGTTTCGCTGGACTCGCAACAAAATTCTCTAAGGTGGCGTTGGAGCATCTTTCCTGTGAAGCTTACATGGAGATAACCCAGATAAGTACAATAATTCACAAAATGTATGCTTTTGTTAGTTGTCAATTTAGATGCACTTGGAAAATAGTCGATATCTCTGCACTGCAATTCTTCGGCCGAGCGATACGATCGAGGTGTCGCCGGACTTGCCACAATTGGGAAATTTATTTGTGTAAGTCCAAACAACGGGTAAAAACCTTCCTTCCTTGGAATTTATGTTTCCAAAAAGGTTCACTTATACCATAAAACATTCAAAACTTAAATGCTCGTTCAATACCTAAACAACTCATTCCGAATCTACATCTTTTTCGGGTACACGAACATCAAGTTGTACTACACTGCACCTGTCAAATAAATTATTTGAATAAAATGAAATTAGGTAGCAAATATTCGAACCGGAAAAAATACTGCAAAACTGGCGAATATTCGCGTTGGTGTGGGCATCTCCATACAACGCAGTGTGTTACAATTTTGACGCCGCGGAAAAATTCGCCGCGAATATTCGCTGACGCGCCGGTGTGGGCATCACTTAACATAGTTATTTTTAGGGTTTTTTAGATTTTGTTTTCAAAAAACCCTTATGAAATAGATTTTGTCCGTCCGTCTGTCGGACCGTCTCTTCACTAAATAACTCGCAAACGGCTCAACCGATCATCATGCAATTTGGTAGGAATGTGTAGAATCATAACAGTTTTTGGCACAACTACTTTAAAAGTTGATAGGGGAAAAAATAACAAGGTGTTAGAAGTTAAAAAAAATTGACTTTTTTAGTTTTGATCGGAGATAGACGTACAAGTATATGACGAGTATATTTTATATTAGTTACTTTTTTCCAGTTTCGAGTAACGGTAACGGAGTTATGGGCTTTTGAAGTTAAGCTTACGTTTTCACCTCGGTTTTTCTAAACCGTTATAGGTACCGATATGAAGCTTTGCATAAATATATGAGCTTATATACGCTAAATACTAAGACTGTTGACATTTGCTAAGAAAAATAAATAACAGTAAGTTTGTGAAATTTCAATTTGTGTGTGTGTAGCCCTTCTTAGGTCTGCAAGTATAAAAAAAATTATGAGGGTTTTTAGGAAATGACATAAGGAATATGTCTGCAAATGTTCATTCGAATAACTTAATCCAAACCGGAAATATAGCGAATCTAATACATATATGGTAAAGGCGTTTCATAATACCATAGGGCAGTGTCTTAAGCATTTTTTTTCACGCTTACCTAGTGACTGGATTAAACAATGGAATAGTATAGTTGGCACTACATATGTACTTTTGTAGGACCACGTCAACAGGGTGTCCCTGAATAGTTACAAAAGTCTACTTTTTCAATACGCATAGAAAAGATATGTGTGGGTACACATATAAACGGGCTCAATGAAATTATTTCATATACATAAGTTCCTTTTTCTTTATTCGAAAAAACGGTAACGGATTTACATCTAATAAATTCAGCTTATATATATAGCCATCCTTACGTTTGCCTGAATTTCTTTTTGTTGAGAACTCGTCAAAAATTATAAATCCAAAAATGTCTGTACACGGAGAGAAAAATGTGCAATGAATTCAACGAAATCATACAATGAAATTCACAACATACAATTTCACTAAATTTGTAGTGAAAGTTATTAAAATGTAGTGAAATTGATTACAATTCAGTTGTTTTTACTGGTGCTGGCCTATTATAAAAATGATTGCAGTGTAATGAAAAAAATCATTGCATGATATTTGTATGGATAGTATCATTTATTATGTTTATGGTAATTTTCACCACTGTCTGTAATAATAACACTGCGTGACACCAAAAAACCGTCAAAAAAACTGAATGCTATTTTGGTTAGCTATTGGTTCCCATATGACAAAAGTGCAATTAATTTTTTTCCTGACCCTCAGGTTTTCGAGTTACACGCCGAAATCTTTTTTAATGGTCCTCATATAGTATCTGCTACTCAATTACTGCAAATTGCAATAAAATAAGTAAATTTCTTATCAGTATCCTTAAGAGGACTCTTGGCAATAAAAATCACCGAAAATAAATATAATTTGCTCGGTTATTTTATTTTTTTTCCCTTTTATTGTGACTTAAAACCGTGAAAAACCATATTATTTATCTTTTCGCGGCTACATATCTTTACGTAATTTTTATATTTATTACATTTTTACCTGATATATTCGTTTTTTATTATCCTTATATTATCCCTTTTGTTTTTACCTGTCATATTCTTTTTTTATTATCCTTATAATACCCCTTAAAGTGCGAAAACCGTCAGGTACAAAAATAAAAAAAAACTTAAAAAAGATATTGTTATGGTATAAATAGCACGTGTTGTAATAGTTTTACTTTAATTGGTTTACAATGTGGATTCTGAAAGAAGTATTCGCAACCTGTGCAAAAATTCCCCAAATACATTTTGCTACGTGTGCGGCAAATATAT
Organism: Microchrysa polita; assembly: GCA_949715475.1. Lineage (NCBI taxonomy): Eukaryota > Metazoa > Arthropoda > Insecta > Diptera > Stratiomyidae > Microchrysa > Microchrysa polita. The sequence continues at coordinate 51,143,585 of OX454421.1, forward strand.
TTTTAAATCGCTAGAGAGAAAAGTAACACAAAAATTAAGGGATGCTTATTTCGAATGTTTTGGCCGCGTTGTGTGTCAGGATAAGCCTTGGATATCCGATTTTTTTGCATATCGTGTTGTATGTCACTGCACTCTCAAAAAACTATAAATGCCTTTCGTGGTTCCAGCACTTTGGAGCGAGCCTAGCAATCATCACGACGATTGCTATTTTTGTGTTTTCGATTTGCGGGCTGGTACGAAAAAGCATAAGTATAAGGTGGAGTACCCTATAATGAGTTCTGTCACGAAACCTGTGCCTCATAGTGTAAACAGCACTATTCGCCCTCCTCACAGTGATAAAAGTAACGACCCTCAGGATACACAGTTTTTCCCCTCTCCTTCATCAAGCGATCAACGAAAACCACACCTAATTCGCCAAGAGGAATTGAATGATTTGGTACAAGGACTTCATTAAAAGCTGTTATAAAAGGATTCTTAGGAAATCACAAATCCGAAAACGCAGAACTTTTAGTAACAAATATGTTTAGACGCATATAAAGAGATGGGGTGCAGAATGTCTTTGAAAATTCATTTTCTTCACTCCTATTTCTCTTTCTTTCCTGAGAACCTTGGAGCCGTAAGTGATGAACAAGGTGAGCGGTTTTATCAGGACATAAAAAGGTTTGAGGAACGTTTTCAAGGTCATTGGGATGCAGCGATGTTAAGAGATTATTTTTGGCGCTTACAGCGAGAAGACAATTCTTAACATAAGAGAAAAAGTTGATTTTTTTTATTTTTCCCTTAAAATAAATGTGTTTAACAATTAAGTTTATAATTTTAAGTATTTAAATATGTTTATTATATTGTTTTATTTCCGTTTTACCAAAAAAAAAATTAATAAACAATAACCGATTTGTTACTGGAACTTTATTTTGTATTATTTTGTGGGAATATCAATATCTTTCTATATCTCTGAAACTGGGGGGTCAAGGGAAAAAGTAAATATGAGGTTTTAGTAAGGATTAGATAAGAATTAAAAAGAAAAAAAAATTGGAGATGACGGTTATTTTTTTTTTAAATTTGTCACACAGTGTAATTATTGCATGGTGTAATAGTTTTCATCCTTTCGTACATGAAATTAACAAGAGCGCGTAATAATTATGAAACTGTCAAAAAATAAGACGACTAATTTATTCGCATAAATTGTTATCTTACATAGCTTAGGTGTAAGACGTACAATTCCCAGTAGAAGCAAATTGTAAAAACGTAAAGTTAATATATGGAAAAAGAAGTTAAGTATAAAATAGAAGTAAAAAATAAAAAAAAGGTAAAAATAAAAAAATGAAAAAAAAAATTATTTTTTTATTTTTTTTCTATTTTTGCCAAATTATCTTCCTGGCAAATTTGATTACCAACTAATTGTTAATTTTATTACAGCGCAATGACATTTTTCATTACAGATGTAATAACTTTTACATCAGTTGCAGTAGGGTCAAAAATCATTACAAATGCAATAGTTTTTATTACAGTTTTAATACGTTTTACTACATTTTTCTCTCCGTGTACATTTGCCGTTGAGTACTTTTTTTTTTAACTGGATACCTAGTAAATCTATTTTTGGATTGGTCTAATTAAAAGTGCTAGGGCTCCCGTACACAATCATATTTGGTAATATTTCTATTATAATATGCTTAAGCCTACTTGATTTCGCTTATTGCATGTCTAAAAATTTATACTGAATGAATCGAGTAGGCTTAGGCATATGGCATGCATATTATAATAGAAATATGACTGTGTCATGGAGGATTTACAGAATTGAATGCGTTTGTTTAGACCAATCCAAAAATAGATTTACAGGAAGCATTTCAAATGTTGTGCACAATTCTTATTTATTGCTTATAAAATATATGTATGTACAAAAAATATTCACTAGGCATTCAAATTCTAAAAATTCCTCGAATTGCGGGCGCAGCCCTCTGTACGATCGGTATTTTTTTTTCTTGATATTAGCCATATTTTCTATGCTTTACCACACTCTAATTTGTTTCCGCTCCCGGTCTTAAATTTCAACATAAAATGTGCTTAAGAGTTAAATAAAAAAAATAACAGGCGCGACAATCCAAAATTGGACTAAGGCCGCAGGATGTGTTAGTGACATCCTATTTCCAAGATCTTATCTGCTTTTTGTTGAGGTAATGATATTGGCATCACGCTCAGCAGTATGTTATTTATCCCCATAAATGGGTACTCGTTTAACATCTGAGTGAGATCATAGTCCGTCACAAGCTCGAGAGTTCGAAAAACACCATGATCCACGGTGAGATTCGAACTAGGGTCGCAGAAAAAAATATTCCACATCAGGGTTATAGCAAAACCTCATCCCAATGTCTCCCTAAATAAGTTACAATACAATAAATAAATATTGATAAGATCGGATAGAATCAGAACTGTCTGTCCTACTCCTACTGCCGCGGAAATTATTATTAGAACGAAAAAAAACCAAAGCTTTATTCATAACGACGGAAGCCTAAACTAGCCTTTTTCTCATCCCTAAATTCATATATGTACATACGTTTATAATGTATCTAATTCTTCGTGAATATTATTTATTTGTTTGTTGCATTAAATCTTTTTCAAAGTCAGGAGTTAATCGTGCAAAAATTTGTCCCATAATTGAATAAATCTGCAAACATGCCTCTGTTGGGTGGCAAGTTACTTTCGAGCGTCAAATCGTGTTTCGTTTCCAGGGAAATTTTAATCTGAATTCACTGATTTCAGTGCAGTTCACCGGATTTTAGTCTAGTGCAAAATAGTTGCAAGCAGGTAGATATTTTACAAGGCACACGCAGACAAATGGAATCAGCAGAGAGACACACCGCATGGCAAGCAAGGATACACATTTGAATACGTTTCGTACAGAACAAAGTAAACCGCACGCTGTTTGCATGAGCAACAAGCATTCCCAACCAACTTTGAATCTATGTATGATTGTAGTGTGTACTACTCGTGCAGTGGTTTTAAGGGGTGCAGCTGCAGCAGCAGGCAGTTGCCTTTCCAACAATGTCAATATCATCATGCCGTTGCTGGGCTCTATTGATGCAACTAGTGCATCGGAATTTGTCGAACGTGTGGAATTGCAGATGTTAGAGCCAAGTATGTAATACGAGTACATATGTATGCATTACTACTAGTGAAACGCGAATGGATTCAGAATATGTAGTTGAATTCCTGAAGGGTGCTCGCACATTGAAAAAGTGGCGTAGGCGAAGGCGCAACCTAGCAGCTAGCATTTGTAATTCAGATAGGTTACTTGTTAAACGCGAATATATGATGAAAAGTTAACAAAATCGTTAACGGTAGGTTATCATCAGCCAGCATATCGATTTGCGTTGCATTAGCAAATAGGTGATATTTTATTAGTCAATTTCGACGTTTTTTTTTAATTATTCGGTTACATTTCAATGGAAAATTAGGACCAATGACTGAAGGGGTATTCAAGCCCTTCCCGAATCCTCATCCCACTCCTAAACAGCGCGACATCATGCATCAGTGCCATAATGTTTGTTACCTTTCTTAGAAAGGGACTATTGGAAAATAAAACACAGGACCTCGACTTCATGACCTATGAACACGTGGATGCGGCAAAAAGCAACAACAACGCAATGGTCACGGCGATTACACGATCCAATTTGGAGCTGCCTGTAGGCTGAGACATTCTCGCCAAAACGGTTAACACGTCTTTATACGCCACGGAGCAACGCGAAGCCATGGAGCAGTATACGGAACACGGAAGAAGAAATTGCTGACCATATCTAGACCATCTACCAATTTGATGGTGAGTTTCTTAACACAACTGTGATTGATGTAAGGTCAATCAATACGTGATCGCAGTTGCAGTAAATGCCTTTCCTCCTGCAGAGTTCAATTTGCATTTATTTAGCACCCCAATTCGACATCGTTCTTTCCTCCTAATATAAAATTCAGACAAGCAGCTATGTATAGTATATAGTACAATTGGCTCAAAAAAGGTCCAAACCCACCAAAAAGGAATTGTTGATGCCAAATTGTTCAGTACAGTGCCAAGTATACACATAAAAAGTTACACTAAATTGCGTCATGGGTTAAGGGGGAGAGGTGGAAAGGGGGTGAAAATTAAGTTTTTTTGCCCCACATGCGGCTATACGGTACTCAGAAGAAGAATATAGAATAGGTCTGTGAAAAGTCCATGACTAGGTAAACTACACGTGTAAATAAAACTGCAATCGATTTTTAATAGTAAGTAAACTACCTATACTTACACGTTCAGGTGAGGATGAGGTGGAATTGACTTGCTCATACTCAGTCTAGACATAAATCCAATTGAGGATGTTAAGAAAGACTTAGGGAGTCTGAGACAAAAATACAATTCTTTAATCTTTTGGTAAATTCAGAGGAATTAAATTAGGAAAATTGTACGGTTAAACGTGCAATTTTGTGCAATTTTTTGTGTTTTGGGCTATATCTCGAAATCGGTGAGTCGCAGAGAAAAAAGTTGTGAGTAAGCATTAAAGCTTTCTAAATATCCTATTTATTTGTACAACAATTTTCCGTTTTAAATATCATGTAGCGGGGGAACCGTTACGAATTCGGCATTTCTATGTTAAAATAAGTTTTCGGAAATTTAATGGTCTTTAATATTGCCATACAAGTACTTTCAATAGGACTCACCGCTTCCGAGGTATTTCCGAGATTAAGCCGAAAACTCGCAAAAATGAAACCTTTCGACAAATAAATAGGATATTTAGAAAGCTTTAATGCTTACTCACAACTTTTTTCTCTGCGACTCACCGTCTTTAAGATATAGCCCAAAACACCAAAAATTGCACCTTTAATCCCCCCTCCTCGCGTTAGCGCACCCCTCAGCTCCGAGTAAAATTAGTAGCTTCACCGCCTAACTACTCCTAACAAAACCCCGAAGAAAATAAATCGTAACCCCCTTCAATGTTCTCTAAATTGTCTTTATTGATTGGCGTAAAAAATGATAAAAATGCTTTTATTGTTTAAAATGACTAGTGACGAATAAGATCTCAGATCTACTGATAAACATTTCAGTTTTTCTAAAAAAAAATATTTTTTTCTTCTTTCTTCCCAGACCTGTACAGAATAGGTACAGAAGGGTTATCTAAGATTGTCATTGATTTTATCGGGATACCTACATAGTCCCGAAAAACAAAATCTCGCCCGTTCATAATCCAGCTTTTTCCAAAAAATCCCGCTTTACTTTATCCCGACATTACAAAATCCCGCCATATCAAAATCCCGCCATTCCAAAAATCCCGCCATTTCAAAATCCCGCTATTAAATAATAAAAAAAAATCCTGCCAAAACCGCCATTTTTTTTAGTGTTAACAAAACATAGATATGCGTTCGACTTATCAATTATTTACATTAGTTTATGCGTCAAGTTTTTCAAAAAATCCGTTTTTTCATAGTCCTCTTCAGATGCAAGTATATTCCTTAACTGCTGGTTACGTCTAAAGACCTTTTGGATGCGACCTTCGGATCGGGACGGCTCAACTTGGTTTTTAGCTAGGAGCAATTCTTTACCTAGTAATTCCACCAGCCGGTTCAGACCGATATGGCTTTTCCTTGTGATAAAGTTAAATCGTCTGTGCCAAGCCTCAACAATATTTTCAGTTCTTGGAAAATTTGCTGCAACTGTGTCAGCAATACTTCAGAACTTAGGCGGGTACCTTGGTTTTCCTGGCTTTCCCGACTTTCCCGCTTTTCAATATCCCGTCACCAAAGGTAAGTATTCTTTGAATAGAATACTTACCTTTGGTGACGGGATATTGAAAAGCGGGATTTTGAATAAGCGGGTTATTGAAATGGCGGGATTTTGGATTGGCGGGGTTTTGGTTAGACGGGATTCTAATTGAGCGGGATTTTTAATTGGCGGGATTTTGAAATGGCGGGATATTGAATGTCGGGATTTTAAAAAACGGGAATATTATGGGCGGGATATCGTACCCAACCCGATTTTATCATTGGCCAATCTTTACCAAACTTGACATAAAACCCTCCTTATCGGAATTACATATATGGATAACATTGGACTATGGGTCAAGCGGCTGCCCTAGAGAATCCCCGGACAAATCGCAAGGAAGTCCTTCCTATATACATCCCCATCGTAGTCACAAAACACATCGAAATACGATTATGGGGTCATGGGACTGCTATATGAAGGCCCATACTCAAAAGCAGGTTGCAAATGAACTGAACTGTGATAACTGACAAGTGATATCCAAATGTCGGCCGTGCCCAAAATTTGCCTCGTTTCTTATTAGAAAACACAATTTTCAAGCAAACAATTTTTTTCGCTATAGCAAAAATTATTGTGAACATAGTTTCCCGAATAATTGTGGAAGCTAAACACTTCACCAGGCTAGCTGGTTCAGCTACATCCCCCATACTCTTTGGTATTACTTGGAAAATAGACTTCAATGTGAAATCCATATTAGTGATATTCTTTGAAGAGCATAACTAATAATATGTTCAGAGTGGTCGAAAACCGATGGATTTCGCCCAATGTTTTCAGAAATTACCGAAAAGTATTCACAGTGCACTATTCGTGATTTCATATGACGACAGACATTATTATTTTGCCTACAAATCGTTCTAAGTAAAAAAAAATGCGCTGGTGCAGCCCCGATAGTCATTTGCAACTTATTTGGTCACTTCAAACTGACAGTCCATTCTCCTATTTTGGAAAAATTAGGAACAGTGGCAAACACACGAAATTGACATTTATTTTCGGGTGTCAGTTAATACATATATCGAAGTGAGCCGAAATGTGCTGAATAGGGGAAATGGGGCTTACACGCGTTTTCATTTGAAGAAAATCAAGGTTTCATAGAAAACACGCAGAATAGGGTGTTTTCAATGTGTCAATGTGTATGAAATCATTTGGGGCCGATTTCATATGAAAACATGAAAGTTGGCCCAAAGCACAAGTTTTCGTGCACTCTGAACATATCATAAATTTATAATTTGCATGGCTACTATATGTAAGGGCCTTTCAGCAGCCCTGGTGGCACATTATATTCGTATTTCATAACCCAACATATTTTAGAGTTATATGATGCAACAATTTAACAAACGGCAGAGGATTTATTAAATCAGTTGGAAAATTGTTTTCTGCAATCATATTCGCTATGAAAATTCAAATCCTGTAAAAACTCTTCACATCGTAAATTTCCTCGTAGCTTTCAGTGATCGCTTTAATCCAATTGTGACTTAAAATAACTTTATAACATTCCCGGAGATTGTGATGGTGTACCTTCATTGAAATATGTAGCAATACAAACACGGTCGCGAGTTGGGACTATGTTGAAAACATGCAAACGTAATTCCAGTGCCGGCAACTCCTTGCAAAATATACGACCAAATAGTCCCGCGTGAGTCGGTTGCTGAGATAGCATAATACATATAAAAAAAACCCAAACCCGACACATGAAAAGATGAAAGTTGGATGCAAAAAAAAATGCGCAGAGGCGTTCTTTGTCTATTTTGTTCAACATTAGCAACAACTCAGAAGTTATTAAGCCTCCATAAAATGTTTAAGAGTTTCCCTAACAAGCTTTGCACAAGGTTGTCGTCCTACCACCGCCAGTCATGTTTCATAATGTCTTAGTGCCAAGCTTCTTTCGACGCTGGTAGTTTCCCCGATGAAATGCAGGACAACTGATTCTCGTCGCAGCTGAGTTTTCTCATTAAAAACTTCTATCCTAGTCCAGTTTGTAACAAAAGGTTTGTTGTCGATTTATGTTGTTCTGCTCTCAATATCCTTGACATTTTTTTCTTTTTAAGATGATTGTGCTCGTCTTTTGCAATTTTTGTTTAAGTTAGTGATCAATTAAAATTTTGGGTTTTCATAATTGAGGTTGTTCTGCAAGTTCAAGTAGCATTAAGATGTAAGAAAACTTGTATTTAATATACAGTAGACTCGCGCTAACTTGAACATGGAAAAGTTGAACTATGCACTAACTAAACTTCAACTGGATTTGCCTTTAATTGTTCATGTTTTCGCGAGTCTGCTGTAATTTCGTAGGTTTCGTCTATTCCGCAAACTATGGCGTGTTTTGCAAACTGTTGTTTATACTGCTCTGTAAATGGCATATCAGCTATGAATGCTGTCAACATGTTAGCGAAAAGAACTGTTGATTTAACATTTTTTAATTGGTTATACGAATACGATGTAATTTTTTTCAGCATGACAAAAACTGTCAAATACGTATTATGTTGAATCCTGTTCTATATTTATGTATTTCCCCCGTTTTTTCGTCGTTTTTACCTTAATGTTGAATTATTATCAAATTTAAATTTCTGGAAAACAATTTCAACGCGACACGACGGTAGACAACTTTCGCAGCTAGAAGACAAGAAAACTATCAACATTCCCATTGATGCCTGCTGGTACACTATTTTCACTAAGCCTTTCACGAAGAGCAAGGATAATAGCGAACAACAATAATAGGAATAACGTCACCAACAGAAGTCTCGTTTGCGGGCAAACTTTTATCGCATCACTTCGGGTCCATCGGCGCCAGGGACAAACAAAACTTTCTGAATGAAATTTATTCGAAAGAACTTCTATTTCACGTTGTTTCACACATTATCAATACCGTTATTGAAACGTCTCGTGAATTCGAATCAATATTCTATGATGGTGCTTGTTGAAAGTTACGAAGACATTCATTTTGAAAGAAACTCATAGTACTTATATGTATATAAATATAAATTGATATTGATTCTTTCATAGCCACACTCCTTCAAAAGTACCAGTGCAAAAAAAAAAAAAGAAGAAAGTTTAAGGTTCAACTTGACAGGAGGGCATCACAAATCGGGTAAGCACATATCTATAGAATAGAGACGGTCGTTCAACCTCGCGGCTAATCTCACGATATCACTTTTGTTTAAATTATGTCGAAAAGATATACTTTCCGTATCTGCTGCCACTATTAGGGAAACACACATCCACACATATACTCGTTTGGAAGCAAGGAAAACTTTTCAGAAATATTTTCTTTTTTCCTTCGTCCAACATTTGTCCGTTCGAATGAAAATGGAAACCTGTGCAATTAACAATACCCTAGTTTTTCGGTAGTTCTTGGATTTTAAAGTTTTAATTAAAAAGTTGAGTTTGGTGTTGTTTTTTTGGTAGCAGGTTTGCGCCAAGGCGTATAACAACATTTTTTTAGTGAATGCTTTGACTGAAACAATATTATGCATACATATTAATCCTGTTGAGATAATAGATAGAAGTGTCCGCAGAAAGGACCCATTGTTTCAGTGAAGCAATGCTAATACGTATGTACATATATAAATTCTACAGGATTTATGGGGATTATGAAAAAAACAGCCCTGATTTTAGAAAAAGGAGAGAAAGCGATTAGTTAAAAATAATGCACAAATGAACTTCAACTTGATACTAAAAATTTCACAAATCAATTTGCATTTTTAAGAGCTATGGTGCGTTTTTAAACTGTGAAAAGTAAAAATTCCCAAATTAAGTCGAGAACATAGTTTTTGAAGAAAAGCTGTACATATCCGTACATCAACGGAAAGAATTTAATTTTAATCTATGTAGTTAACTTCGTTCTCTGGCCATTTTCTGCAACCTTTACCCTAAATAATCGCTAAACTCTGTTCGCTGTTTTTCTCTTTTTTATCTTATAATTCTGGAACTGTACATTTCTTCGAAAAGCTGTCCATTAATATCTTAAAGGATGGATAGACCTCGAGAGTGAAATTTTGTCCGCTACGATTTTCTTAATGAAAATGTCGTGGAATATGTTGCACAAACGCTGGGGAATTCCATAAGCTATGCAATCCGAGAACGGCTCCAACATTTTTCTCGACCATTTTCTGTATTACACACTTGAGTGAAGTTAGCCCGCACACATTCTCAAATTATGTTCGTAACCGTTTTTTCGCCGGCGACAGAAGCCGAGACACAAGCCATTTTTATATTCCAATTCAACTGGTTTGAGTATTCCGATTAAACTGCTTTGAATCTAAAAACCAAGCAATGGTTTGTGTCTCGTCTTCTGTTTTTCTTTAATTAATCCTGAATACTCGTGCCCTTGGGCATGGGTCGCGAATAATGCCACTGCCTTTCCCGGCGTGTCGTAGAAGGCGACTAAAAGGGACCCTAATCCGAGGTGGATCAGCATGCGTCGAGGGATGCATGGTCAACAGGGTGCTTGGTCGCTAGTATGCGAAGGTCGCAGGCAATCATGACATCTGAAGCCTGAGGCACATTTTAACATCAACAAGACCTTCCATAGGTTAGTGTGTGTGTATGGGTTGCCGCGTCTGGAGATTGCCGGTGGACGTAAAAGGAAAGTCCATAAATTTACTTCTTTCCACACACTAGTGCCAAAATACACAACCTTTCTCCAAAAGGTGTAAAAGAATGGAAGGCCTTATGAAAATTGACGCAGATACAAGCACTACCCCGCTGGGCGCTACTTCTGCTATGCGGTTGAGTGATCACGAGGCGAACCTAGTTCGCGCCGGAGCTCGACGGTTTCCGGGGGCGAGCAATATAAGGTAGTCCAATTACATTGTGGAGAAGCTGAAGGTTGCAAGCTGGAATGTCGGTTCCATGACGTCAAAGAGTGAGGATATTGAGGATATCATGAAGCGGAGAGGGATAGACATTATGTGCGTGCAAGAGACAAAGTGGCGAAATACCCATATCGACAGAGTCCGATTTCTTACGAATTCCATGAAGTACAAATTGTACTACTATGAAAATTACAAACCAAAGAAACGGAGTTGGCATTGTTCTGGCGTCCTCTTTACTTGGCAGCATAATAACTGTCGCGAAGAGAAGTGATCGATTGATCAGCATCAAATTGGCTATCTGCGGAAGGGTGTGGAACGTAATAATATAAGTGCGTACGCTCCCCAAGTGGGACTACCACCAGAAGAAAAAGAGGCATTGTGGAACGACGTTGACACCCTGATTCAGACGATTTCCAGATATCGAATTGGTGTTCTTGGGAGGAGATTTAAATAGCCATGTGGGTGAATCAAATTAGGATTACGAGGATTGCCATGGTGAAAAGGGTAGCCCTTTAACAGTCAGAAATGACGAAGGTGAAGCAATTCTGACCATGTGCATTTCGCACGGTTTGGTGATCCTAAATACATGGTTTGTGAAAAACGAGAGATACCTACAGTAGTGGACACGGAGATCGGAAACACGAAACGCAGATCGATTACCACCTCTGCTTCGATTATATGAGAACGTGGGCAAAAGACTGCAAGGTGATCTTGGGTGAATCTGTCGTTAGCCCACATCGTTTGCTCCTGTCAGAATTTATCTTGAAAGTAGGTGGAGTAAGAAATAGAAGAACTCCCAAGCCAGACGAAAAAATCAAGTGGCACAATCTCACAAACGACAACTTTGAACCTGTATGACGGAGTGGTTTCAAAACAACACCAACTGCACCGAGCACAGTCCAACACAAATGTGGAATAGTTTCGCTGAAATCTCAGTAGGAGAGGCGGAAAAGGCACTTGGAGTTTCGAAAGGTCCCCTCCACACGAAGAAAGAAACATGGTGGTGGAACACCGAAACTAAGGAAGCAGTGCAAGCTAAATCGAACGCATTTAAGGCATGGACGAAATGTGAGTCATGCCGTGAAGCCGAACGGGTTCAACTTCGGGAAAATTGTATGCCAGGAAACGTAAAGCGATTGGTAGCTCAAGCAAAGGCGAAGGCAGCTGAAAAATTTTATCAAAAATTAGAAACTCAGACTGCGACCGAAGGACCGTCTTTGCGCAAGAGACCTAAGGATATTTCGAGTCGCAGCCCAAAGGAGAAGGAACGCTCGGGAAAAACAGGGGCCAAAGTACGTGGAGGACTCGCAAGGAATGTGGCTGATTGACGATACGGCAATTTGTAGCAGGATGCGAGAGTTTTTTGACGAACTTCTAAATGAAGAATTTCCTCGAGCAGCTTTTCAAGATGTTGAGCCGAATACCACAAATACTGAAGATATCTCAGGAAGAGGTGGTGGAGGCCTCAGATAAAACTCGGAAAGGCAGTCGGACCGGACAAAATTTGCGGAATTTTGGTTGAAAATGGAAAACGTCGGGCTTAGTTGGCTCACAGTTCTCTTCAAAAAAAATCAACGGTGAGCAACCGATGCCTGATACGTCCAGGGAAAGTTTTCTTCTTCCTTTCTATAAGAACAAGGGAGACTCACGCAAACTCAACAACTATAGGGCTATAAAGTTAACACCTCATAGACTGAATATCTACGAACGAGTTGTCTGCAACCGATTGAGAAAGATTGTGCGGTTGAATGACAATCAATGCGGCTTTGTTGAAGGTCGATCTACAGTCGGTGCGATTCAGTGCATTTGTATTGCGGTGGAAAAGTATAGAGCAGCACGCAAGGACTTGCACTTGAGACATGTATGATGGAGCTACGACTAAGGTTAGATGCACAGCCGGTGAATCAGAGGAATTTCCGGTGAATGTCGGGGTACACCAGGGCAGTGTATTGAGTCCGTTGCTCTTCAACATCATCATGTGCTACTTATTAACTCGTGTCTACGACAGCCTAGAAATATCTCTTCTTTTTGCCAATGATATAGTTCTCAGTAGCCGAAACATCGTTGCCTTGCAAGCTGCACTTACAAAATGGTGTGACATTCTGGAGGAGCATGGACTGAGGGTAAGTATAACAAAGACTGAGTTCTTATGCTGCCTATTCTCAGACCCAGATGCACCGATACCAGATATGTACGTCAAAGGAGAGCAGCTTAAGTCTTGTACCAAGTTCAAGTACCTTGGCTCGATGGTGAACAGCGGAGCTACATGCGATGATGACATCAAACATCGCACAAAGGTTGGGTGGACGACGTGGCGAGAAAACTCTGGAGTTTTCTGCGATAAGAAAATGCCACTAAAGCTAAAGGGCAAGTTGTACAAAACGGTTGTACGTCACGTTCTCTCTCTATGGATCAGAATGCTGGACCATATATGAAGGTTACGCGAAAGAAATGACAGCGACTGAAATGAAAATGTTACGCATGTCAGCTGGTGTAACCAAAAGAGACCACATCAAGAATTGCTACATCGGAGGCAGCTTGTTTATAGACCAACCAATCACCGAAAAGCTGGAAGACCGACAAATGTATTGGTATTGCCATGTTCAAAGGCGTTCGCCTGAGAACCTCGCAAAGAAAGCGATATCAATGGAAGTTCCACTTGATGGACCCAAGGCCAGAGGCAGACCGAAGAACACCTGGATGTGTCAACTGAAAAAGCAACAACAACGCATCGGTCTCGGCGATGACACGATCCAAGATAGAGCTGCCTGTACAAATATGCTGAGATATTACCGCCAAAACGGGCGATGTGCCTACACCGCAGGTGCGAGCAACGCGAAACCATGGAGCGGTATAAACAATGAGGCAAGGAAGAAGAAGACTCCTGAATCCTCGCGATTCCAGGACGAACAAACGCACAAAACAACGAACAAACGTCTGGCTTTCGATTGATACCAAATTTATACCTATCCGAACATATTTACAGTTGGCGGGATAAGTTCACACTCCTTATTTTAAAGTTGCTATTATTAAATAATAAGGGACGAACAAACGAAAATAATTGACGAACATTCACGAAAAAACGTAGCCGCCGGCGAACAAATGGTTACGAGCGAAATTTGAGAATGTGTGCGGGCTAACTTCACATAAGTGTATTACACGCTCTGTGGTTCACTTGGTTGAATCGCACTCTACGACGGTAATCTAGAGGTCCCGAGATCGAATCTCGGCATGGTACAATGGTAATTTACGTACATGTGCGGATAGGAAATATATAGTCCTTGCAACATTATACACACTCCGAAAATATATGCAATGTTACGTTGATTCGAAATTGCCTATACATTTTATGGATTATTTTTTGATTCCCCGGTCATAAATAATACATAAAATGGCCGAGAAAAATTTTGGGTTCTTTTTTGGATTGTAGCTTATGGAACTCCCCAGCAATTGCCACATACACTCCCAATCAATCCACTTGAAAAATGGCTGTATGTCGGAAAGTGATAACGGTATTTTCTTCAAACATAGCAGGAACGTTTTCAGTAGCCTGCTTGTTCTTTTAATAACACAGGGTCTCAGATCCGGAGTCCGTCTCGAAGTTTATTACAAGAATTCATAAAAACAGTACAAAAATGAAAGTCATTAGGTTAGTTCCAGAGCAAAAAAAAAACAAAATAACGGCATAAAAAAATATTTTATTTTGAAAAACTTCAACTTATTATTAGCCACAATTTCCAAAATAAATTAATTTTTTATACCGTTATTCTGTGAGACACTGTGTTAGTAAAAAAAAAGCAGGCTACTGAAGACATTGCCAACAAATTTGAAGAAAATACCGTTATTACTTTCTGACATACAGCCGTTTTTCAAGTGGAACTATCCTATTGATTGGGAGTGTATTCCACGACAGTGCATTTGCATTGAGGAAATCGCAGCGGACAAACATTTCATTCTCATTTCGTTCGAGTTCTATACAGGCCTTTAGAGAGAACATGATTGCGCGACATAGAAGTAATACCGCCAAACAGATTTAAAATATTTATTGCTCGTTGGTCACGCAATCATGTGCTCTCTAACAGTTTAACTTTTCACAGAAATGTATAGTTAGGAACCAAAAAAACTGACAAACAGCGGACTTGGTGCGGCTTTGACCTCTTCCGGAACGACATTTTGGTAGGCAGTTCCGGATTCATGATCAGCGCCAAAAAAAAACATAAAAAAAAATTCGACCGCATTTTGCATTTTTATGTCCTAGTTTCTTCACCTGATTATTGAAGTATTAGGCTCAAATGTTTCATTTTTTTAACATAACACTCCTAGCAACAGCAAGAACCACTTTGCGGATTGGTCAAATTGACCGAGATACTTTTATAAATTCTAAATATTTCTACTTGAATCCATGCATGGTGACTATAGACCTGAGTAGCTGGAGATATTAATGTCTTCTAAAGATTCGTTGCTACAAATCAGTCTAGAAAAGGTTCCAGAGTAGGTTTTTGTCCCATCCTCCTAGACCACTTAACTATTTCGAGCATTGTTTATTGTAGTTGTTTTGCATGCAATTTCAATTCAGTTTTTTTTATTTCCGTCACTATGTGAAACGATACGTCAACTTTGTCATGAAACTTGCAAGGCACAGAAGGAAGCACCTCCGACTATGAAAATTATATACAGGGTGTCCGGAAATTGCCGCACCGGATTGTGATTCCTCATGTGATTTCAGGCAAAAAGTTGTATAAAATATACCCCCAATTCTTAACCCCTTAGCTGCACAGTCATTTGAAGATTAAAAAAAAAAAAACATGTTCTTGCACGACTTAAACCTCAATATCTCCAAAGCTAGACTAGCTAGAATAGTGAAGTAGATAATGAAGATGATTATTACGGCCAACAAATTTACCTAAATAAGAAAACTAACCACACTAAAATCGGATAAGAGGTTTGGTTTTCACAGAGCTTCAAAGTGAAATTTCTGTGATTTGACCCGAAAACAATCTATTTTTGTACCCTTCGCTCATAGAGTGCAAGGGTATATTAACTTTGTCATGAAGTTTGTAACGCATTGAAGGAAGCATCTCCAACCATATAAAAAGTATACATATATGATCAGCATGACTTGGGGAGTCGATTGGGCGATGTCCGTCTGTCAGTCAGTCTGTCTGGTGCGACGCGTTAACTCGGTCAATTTAAAAGCTATGAAGCTGAAATTTTGCACAAATGCTTCATTTTGCTGCAAGAAGTTTGTATGTTTGAATCGGTAAAATCAGACAATGGGGTCATGGGGCTGCCATACAAACCTAACTCCCAAATTAGGTTCTTCTAAGAATTCACGAATTTCAACCAAATTTCACACAAATGCATTTATATTGATGGCACAAAACATATGCAAGAATGTATCAAATGGGACCATGGGGTCTTGGGGCTGCTATACAAACCGAACCTCCCATTTTTTTCTTCCAAGAAACATTTTTTACAGCAATTTCATAAAACCTTGAATTAATGTGTCTTTATCAACGCAACAAAAAAGGTCAAAACAAATGGAATCGTACTATGGGGCCATGCTCCCACATCCCCCAATAAAATTTTCTTAGTAAATATTTTTATTTGCCCACTTACTCCAACCAAACCCCACACAAATATTGTTTTGTCGACGCAACGGAACTTTTGTGAAAACGTAAGGAAAAGAATGGGGGGGGGGGGGTTGGATTAAATGCAAGTCGTAGGTACGCCCCAAACACTTTAAGCGCGAGGAGAGCGAAGGGTATCCAAATTTCGGCCGCGCCCGAAATTAGCCTCGATCTCGTTCCATCTTAATTTTCTCCAACTTCAGCCAAAGTGAGGTGCTTGTACGATTCTTTTAATAACTCGCGCATAGTCTTGCAATCATATCTTCTGTACATCATTTTATTCTAGATCGATTACTTCTAACAGTTTTGATACGTTAAGTGTAGAAAGCTAGGGTTAATTTCACCTGGACCATGTTTTGGGTCAAATCACAAAAATTTGACTTTGAAGCTCAGTCAAAAACCAAACCAATTATCTGATTTTAGTGTGGTTAGTTTTTTTGTTTAGGTGATAATCATCTTATTTCGCTACTCTAGCTAGTCTAGCTTTAAAGATATTGAGGTAAAGTTCGTGCAAGAAAATGTTTTTTTTTTTTTCAAAAATCTTCAAATGCCTGTGGCAGCTAAAGGGTTAAGAATTAGGGGTATGTTTTTAGTCCCTCAGTTTTGAAGCTATCGGGCTGAAGGAACGGATATCAACCCAGGATAAGCCTATGTAAGGACAAGGATGGTAACATCATCAGCGACATCGAAAGCGTAAAGAAACGGTGGGCCTCGCATTTTGAAGAGCTCCTCAATGCACCATCAACATCCCCCACGGAGCCAGCTCTTGAGCTGTTAGCCGAACAAGGCCCTCCCGTTCTACCCCCAACAGTAGAGATGAGTCTTACCATACAGTCGCTTCAAAGTAATAAAGCGCCCGTCGCTGACAAGCAGAACTGCTGAAGCATGGTAGAACGTGCCTTACCATACAGTCGCTTCAAAGTAATAAAGCGCCCGGCGCTGACAAGCAGAACTGCTGAAGCTTGGTAGAACATGCCTGAACAACGCTATACAAGTGTTACTGCTGAAAATATGGAACGACGAGGTAATTCCCGAAGAATGGCGCAAAAGCATAATCTGTCCAATCCACAAAAAGGGTGACAAGCTGAAGTGGGGGGCATATCATTAGTCTGTAGTCTGTACCACCTATAAGATTTTATCGAAAATTCTGGAAAAGTGAATCAGTCCGTACGCAAAACGAATCATTGGTAAATATCAAGACGTATACCAAATCTTTGTATCGTATCGATCGATGTGTTCTGTACAACATTTTGCTGCATTTTGGTATACCGTCAAAGTTAGTGCGTCTCATAAGGATGATGATGGCTAAAACCGTCTCGGAAGTCAGAGTGCAGTACCGACTCACTGACCTATTTGAAACTCTTACTGGAATCAAGCAGGGCGATGTCCTGTCGCCGACGCATGCCAAAGAAAGGAATTAACGCACAACGAATTGACGGAGCGAGGTTGCGTGGGCGACCGAGAGTTCGTTGGGAGAATTCGTAGGTGAAGACGCCCACCAGCTGCTGGGCTTCCGAAAGTGGAGGACAAGGTCACGTAACCGCGACAATTGGAGGTTTACGATTCAGGCGGCCAAAGCCCGACTTCGGGCTATCGTGCCACACTGATGATGAGCTGAAATTTTGTATATGTACAGTTTTTTTTTAATTGTAGGCTGTATATATCGGAACGAATGAAATCGGACCATTGCGTTGGATTGACCCATGTGCAATAGAAACCCAAAATCCAAAATTAGGTTCTTCTAAGAAAAACTTTTTTTTTATGAACCATAATCTTAACAAAACTTCATCCAAGTGTTTTCAGTAAAGCCACAAAACATATCCACGAACGGATGGAATCGGAATACTACGTCATAGGGCTGTCATACAAACTAACCACTGACAAATAGGTTCTTCTAAGAAAATATTTTTTTCTTTTTACACCAATCTTAACCCAACTTCACCCAAATGTGTTCCTACTAAATTCTCATAACATATCCAGTGGGGTCATGGGGCTGCCATACAAACACCAACTTCAAAAAGTAGTTCTTCTAAGAAAAACTTTTTTAATTGTTCGCAAATTCCAGCCAAACCTCACCTCTATTAAAGCCACACAATATATACAAATATATGGACTCAGACGATATGGTCATGGGGCTACCCAACAAACCCAGCCGCCAAAGTTGGTGTATGACGACTCTTATGCAATTCTGTCCAATCCTAAATATTCATACAAATGTATATAATGTATCAATATTTGCATTTCTGATTTGCCTTTCTGTCTAGTAATATAGTTAATTATTCAATCATTCGGATTTATTGCAACATTAGATCCCCCAATGTTGAAAGAGGAACACAACGTGGCGTCCATTATACTTCAAACTTTAATCGAATTACTTCTTCAACTGTTAAAAGTACTTTCTTCACTGGAGTTCCTAGGAGATTCAAAACTTTACGTTGTCCGTCGTCACAACAACACCGCGGGTCTCCTTCCTCTCCTTTTTTGCTATGTTCTCTCGGCAAGTTTCTCTTCATTTCGTTGCTTGCCCATATCCATAGAATTTAGCGCGCGGATTCGTTGAGAAAAAACAGAAAAAATGCATTTTGTTTGTGGCTATTAGTCTTCTGTACTCATTTTACTTGCAATCATTTTAAGTTGCTTCTTGGTGGTCTATTACACGTAATTCAACGCGAAATGTAATTTATTCAGAAAGTAAGTCAACAAACCTAGTTAGCGTTCTTCGGATAAGGCAAAGACGAATATTTTTTATATAAAAATATGTAGGGTATATGTACGTTTGAATTTCTGATATGCGGTAATAAAATGCCTTATTGTAAAGAAACAAAAACGGGAAATAGAAAAAATGAAGAAGTAAGAATAGTCGATAGTCTTAAAAACTTCGAACATCTGAATTTAATCCGTATGAATTCAAAGATCGCATTGCACACTCTGTAGTCCGGGTTTCAAGAGACTAGAGAGCTTTTTCTCCGTTCTTGGAAAGAACAAAAAATAGAATCACAGAGAGGAATTTGTCGAAAACCGCTTCTCCAAACAAATTACATAAAATCGACCATTTCCTCATGTTTTAGAATAAATAAAATACCTCCACTGATCCGAATTCTACTTTAGTCCGAAAGGACTCCGGTTTAATATAGTCTGGATTATCGAGTACGCACTGGCAAGTTGTACAAAACGGTTGTACGGCCCGCACTCATGTATGTCAGTTGGTGTAACCAAAAAGTAGTTACATCCGAGGCAGTTTATTCATAGACCAACCAATCACCGAAAAGCTCGCAGACCAACAAATGGATTGGTATATCCATGTTCAAAGGCGTCCGCCTGAGTACCCCGCAAAGAAGGCGACACCAATGGAAGTTCTACTTGATATGGTAATAGATTTGTACATTATTCACTAAATAGCTAAAAATCTGTTTAAGAATGAAAGTGGGGTTATTGTCAATACCAAAAAGTCAACTATGGAGTATGGATATGGTATGACCCCCTTCAAAAATTTTTCACCGCTATGGGCTACACATTTGCTATATCGTTTCGTCCACTGGTATGACGACTCATCAGGAGCTACCTTTTTCATACCAGTGTGTAGCTCGACCATTTTTGCAATCTGTGCTGCACTCCGACTAGTGTCAGAGTGCAACGAATTTACATGTCGCTTGCACTTAAATAGTGGCAAGGTGTCCATAGTTGACTGGTTGGTATTGATAATAACCCCACTATCATTCTACTTGATATGGACCCAAGGCCAGAGGCAGATTGAAGAAAACCGGGATGTGCCAATGGGCGATAGGCCTACACCAAGGGCCGAGGAACGCAAGGCCGCACCTTAGAGCGGTATAAATAACGAGACAAAGAAGAAGATCCAGTACGCACTGTATGTAAATACATAAATCATATCATTCTGAAAACGACCATTATGAGGAGGGACAGCTGAAGAATGAAGATGAATATGGGGAAAAGGACTTTCCATCTATTCATTATGGATCGATTGACAGGAATTTTATTGGGCGTTACGGAAACTGTTATTTCGATTTGGCCCTAACCAGTACTGAACCGGTCATTTCAGTAAACTGTACCGGCAAAGGGGAATATCCCCGTGGTAACGAATTTCAGATTCGTTCATTAGGGGTCAATATCTTTCGTTATATAGGTAATTAGGAATTGAGCAAATTATGGAAAAAATGTTCGGTTTCATGTGACCATGTGTTTAAGGCACGTCTAGGGGAAAAGTCAATATATACCTATGTCTAAAAAAAAGTATTACATACCTGCAACTCGGACACCAAATCATTCTTTTCCGGTTCTGTAGCATTTTCTTTGAGTGTCTTCACGGCAACTGTCGTCACACCCTCATTTCCTGCAAAGAGTATAGAGAACATAACATAACTACGTGAAATAACCGTTAATTGGTAATTAATTGAATTTTCCGTTAAATTTATCTGTCAATCACGTAACACTTAGCCATTAGTTCTTGGTCCCTATTGATGGAAATGAGTTTATGAAGAAGTCGAGAAACAGAAAAGCAATCACAAAATCCTAAGAAGGATAAGTCTAACTTGAATATATATTTCTACTGGGGAAATTAATGCTGTCGAAAGAGGAAATTTGATGTCGGATATTGGATGGAATTGACATCGTAGTCTCCAGCTGTTGGGGATGATTGAAATGTATATATTGTATACGAAACATCAGAATAACATTCTCTGGGTATTGGACAGAATTAGTTTTGGAAACTAATTGAATTAAGGAGTAGTTGAGATAATAGATTGATTTATTGATTATCCTTAAGAATAGGAATATAAGATTACTTTCACTAGATGAAATCAGAATTTCCAGATTTTTGCAGTACATATTTCTATGAAGAACCATATAGCAGGATACGATGACAGAAAACAATAGAATTAATCCGTACGCAGGACAAAACATTGGCGAATACCAAGGCGACTTCAGACCCGGTCGTTGAACGACCAATTAGCTCTTTACCGTGAAGCTATTACTCCAGAAGTGCTGGGAATATAATATTGTCGACTTCAAGCAGGCATACGATCGATCAAAGTGCACAAAGCTAGTGCGACTCATAAGGATGATGATGACTAATACCGTCGCGGTCATCAGAGACGTTCAGGTCAGAGGGCAGATCAGGGGCCCTATCATGTAATTCGATTCGAAAGCGATTCCTTTCGATTTGGACAAAGTAGTATCATGTAACTCGAAAACGAATTGACTTTCGAATTTGACCATACGAAAACGAAAGTCCCCAATCACGTAATTCGAAAACGTTGGAGGATATGAACGATTGCATCGAAAATTTATTCGAGAGATAGGCCACTCTCGAGACGTTATCGCTATATGCATTTTAAAGAGTTTTCAGATGTTAAAAGCGGGTTTTAATTAAAAACTAAAGCATAATGGACTTCTTAATATAAAATAATAGGGCTTCAAGACAATATATTGCGTTTATAATTTTGTGCTGGGAGTAATATAACCTCTGTATATTTCTTGTAACTGGTTCGCCTGACTGGAGGAAACGTTTATTTTTTTGCATTTTATCGGAAACTGCAATAATGGGGAGAAAAATTAGTCAAAATAATAGTTTCGATGTATAAAGATTAACATTTTATTCATATAATTTTTAAGACATGAAACTGTAATTTAAGATTTTACAACACGGAAGAAGTACCAACGGCGAATTGAACTTTAATTGTAAATTTATAAATTGTTTGGGTTTATTCTTTATTTTATTGGTCGTCGCTGAGGGCATGTTTTCTCATTTGTCACAATTTGATCATGAGTTCGAATCCCACTCAAGTCTCGCACTTTTTATTTTTCTATTTTTTCACTTTTTTATAATTTTAACGAAATTTACTAGAAATTCGCGACACTTTTGGATTTAATTGAATTGCGTCATTTAATTTAAAGCACTAAGAATTGATTCCGAAACACAAAAATATTTTCAATTTGACATTCGACGGTCGATTGAATCTAGCACACTAAGGGAAATTTTCTACATTCATGAGGCAATACCAATTATTCGAAACGAACGAGTTACATGATACCAAATCGCTTTCGAATCGAATACGAAAGTGTCAGCACTTTCGTTTTCGTTTCGAGTTACATGATAGGCCCCCAGACTTACTGACCTATTTGAAATTCGTACTGGACTCAAGCAGGGTGATGGGCTAGCGCCGACGCTCTTCTTGCTCTGGAGTATGTAATTAGAGCCATGAATATGGATAGCAGCGGAACGCTACTCATCAAGTCGACTCAATCAGTAGCGTATGCCGACGACATCAACATCATGTCTCGAAGATTGGGTCATGCGGAAAGCCTTCTTCATAATCTCAACAACGACACAAAACAAGTTGGACTACATATCAACGAAACCGAATCAAAGGCCATGATGCAATCACAAACAAGGCCGGCAGTAAATTCAAACATCACAGTGGGGGGCCTCAATATCGAGGATGTAGACAACTTCAACTACCTGGGTTGTAACTTATCAAAGGACGCCAACGAAACCGACGAAATTAATCGACGGATACAACTAGCCAATAAGACGTATTTCTCGCTCTTCCCAATTTTTGACTCGAAGCATGCGAACAGGAACACGAAGCTCCGCTTGTACAAAACGACATTTCGACCCGTGCTATGCTATGGCTGTGAAACATGGCTCCTCTTCCAAGCCTCCGAAATTTTGCTGGGCAAATTCGAACGAAAGGTCGTTCGGTGAATTTTCGGGACCGTTCGAAAGCGAGATCAATGGCGTATCCGTAACAATCACGAGTTGTATCAATTGTACGATGAGCTGGGCCAGCTGCTCGCCTTCCGAAACTGGACGACAAGGTCACGTAACAACGAGAATTATAGGTCAACGATTTTGCGGGCCAAAGCGCGACGTCGCGCTATCGTGCCGCATTGATCATGACGAACAGTCACTATGACCTTTTGTTTCATTATTTGTCGTGTTCGAAACTAGCTAATTATAAAATTTGAAATTACCCTTCACAAAAAAACTTATTGATGTGTATCCATTGTTCTGTTCCATTTAAATTTATTTCGTATTAATTAACACTTAAAAAAATAATTCGGAACTCTATCTTTGCAACCAAAACTAATAAAAAAAAATACAATTTAAATTATTTTAAAAATTTTTACACTTAATTTTTAATGTCATCATCAATGTAACACGATACCTACCTACCTACTATTTTATTTTACTGGTACTATGCTATTCTCATAGAAAAAATTTATAGATACATAATTTTCTTTATAAACCCATATTTTTTATTAGAGTTGAGCCTGAAAAACATCACTTAATTATTATATCGATATAGAAATGCTGCGTGAATTTTATACTCTCTCTCTCTCTCTGTACCGTAACCCCTTGTGGGGCATGGTGCGTTCACTCAGCCGTTTATTTAGGCTATTTCGAGTCAACGTTACATTGCATATAATTTCGGAGTGTATATAATATTACAAGCACTATATATTTCCTATCCGCACATGTACGGAAATTTTGGACCATGCCGAGATTCGATCTCTGGACCTCTAGATTACTAGTATCGTAGAGTGCGACTCAACAAAATGAGCCACAGAGCGTGCCAAATTTTATACTAACTTATACTTATATTTTTGAAAAATCGATTTCATAATTTTGGATGTGTTTTTTTGTGTGAGTTCGAATCTCACCGTGGATAATGGTGTTTTTCGAACTCACGAGCTTGTAACGGACTATGATCTCACTCAGATGTTAAACGAGTACCCATTTATGGAGATAAATAACACTGCTGAGCGTGATGCTGATCTCATTACCTCAACGAAAAGCAGATAAGATCTTGGAAATATAATGTCACTAACACATCCTGCGGCCTTAGTCCAATGCTGGATTGTCGCGCCTATTATTTATTTTATTTTGGTGTAGAATGGTAACCGTCTTTGGCACGAATACCTTGGTTAGTAGAGCAAAGATAACAGGGTGTCCCCGAAGAGGTGACTTTTTTTATTTTTCACCGGAGATGGGAGCTTGAAGGGAGCATATCATTTATTTTTTGTGTTTCCGACTAACGGTAACGGAGAGATTAGTGAGTATAATATATACGTTTATACTGAGGATGTTTATATTTGCGAAGAAAAAGTAAATAATAGTGAATGAAATGTCAGTTAGTTTCTGAACATTGCAAAACTGAAAATTTTGATGAAAATTATTTGGAAATGATACAAGAAATATGTGTGCAAATTTTAATTCCAATATCTTTATCCAAACCGGGAATATAACGGATCTTGGTATTTGATAAGGGCGTTCCACATTGCAAGGCTAGCGTCTTTCCAACTGTTTACTAAATATCTCGTAATTGGCTTAACTGATCGACATGCAATTTGGTAGGAATGCATAAAATGGAAATTGTATTGTACGAATAGTGTTGAAATTTGTAGAACCATGTCAACAAGGTGTCCCAGAATACGTGCAAAAGTCTACTTTTTTATTATTCATCGAAGAGAGTTTGTTGGTACTCATATCGAAGACATTTCCTAACAAGAATTTTTTATTTAATTTAGTATAACGGTAATGGTTTTATACCTAATTAATTCAGTTTTTGTATATGTAACCATATCTTTAGAATTGCATCAAAAATGTCTGTAGACTTTCTGTTGAGTACTTTTGTCGAAACCGAAAATATAGTTAATTTATTTTTGGATTGATCTAACTAATTCAAAAATGGTATAGCGTTATAAATATTACGACTAAATAAAATTCGTATCCAAGGTGTGATATTGTCAGTATATATACCAAACCAACTTATCATTTCACCAAAATGTGTTTTGTTCGGACTATCATCCAAACAACACTCCCTGGGGGGCCCCATATCCAGCAATATTAAGGTAGCTTTTGATGTGTACAATCTTGCTGTGTGGACGAAACCGGGTAAGGATACTGCCTTTAACCCTAAATTACTAACAATACGTAAAATTGACGTGTTCGCTCACATTGTAATGTGTAAACCCAGTTCCACGAGTCTGGTTGAGTACTCACTGCAGCAGTGCTTTCCTCAGTTAGTTGTTGTATGTCCATGTGAGTGGCA
The DNA here is from genome assembly GCA_949715475.1 of Microchrysa polita. Classification (NCBI taxonomy): domain Eukaryota; kingdom Metazoa; phylum Arthropoda; class Insecta; order Diptera; family Stratiomyidae; genus Microchrysa; species Microchrysa polita. The sequence continues at coordinate 51,168,879 of OX454421.1, forward strand.
GCATCCTATTTGTGGTCTAGGGCGGTAAGCTTAACAATGTTCTAGATGCTACTACCTATTTGACGTGTAAATAGTAATACCAATATAAAATAGCATGTAATTTATACGTCTTGTTAGTAATATAAGTGCATTTTCCGAGGGCATATTTTGGTCAAATAATTTTTGTCTGTGGCACTAAAAAATGATAAGCTCGGTAAAATATGTAAACTGGGAAAGCGATTGTAGAAAAATATGAACACGCCAAAATTACGTGTTGTTAGTAATAACGCCCTAACCGGTCATGTTAGTATTCCAGGGTTAAAGGTGAACATTTTGATGGGTTCGATGTTGTACTAACATAGTGAACATTGAACCTTATACATTCAACATAATTCAAAAATAGATTTACTACCAACATTAAAGTTATTTAATGTTTTTTTTTCTATTCATTACCCAGAAAGGATAATTTGCAGCTTAAAACTTAGTAGGCAAACTATGACGGCATGGAACGGCTGAGTTACGGCCTTGATGTATCTAGATGGCGTTGGTATTACATACGCATATTTAAATTCTAAAAAAAAGACTCGTATTGCAGGCGCAGCTCTCTGTACGCTTGGATTGAAATTTAGCAGTCTGAATTTGTTTTGTTGCTTGCTTCTCCGTTGCAATATCAAGTTCGTATATACATAGATACATACAGTTAAGTTAGATGATTGTTGAAACTTCGTGTATGGTTTTATTTATATGAATCGGTATTCTGTCCTACAACCTAAGGCACACAAAAGATACATTTTTAGTTAAATGTAACTAACTAAACTTAATTCAGATCACACTCATGACTGCTCAATAAACAAACACGTGGATCCTTCCCAAGAGCATTGCGAGAAAGACATACACAAATATCCGAGTAACTAAACAATGTCAACAGAATTTATAGTCTTTGAATTCCCTATGTGTATGTAGAGGTACTTTCTTCCAGGAGGTTATACTTTTTTCTGCCATCTCGTTGAATTTCTTTATTTCATGCAATACCAGTGAATAGATAGCATATAGGTACATAATATAATAATATGTATATGTATCAGATAATAATCAAATTACTTGAATACACAGAGAATCTGTTACAATAGGTACACTTTTATAACGTTAGTATATATTATGTAGTATGTTTTTTTTTTTGCCGTGGTAGAACTTCGAATTGAAAACGAGACCGAGGCTAATTTCGGGCGCGGCCGAATTTGAATACCCTTCACTCTCCTCGGGCTAAAAAATTTTTTCGGGCGAACGTATGACTTGTGTTTAATCCTTCCCCATTATTTTCTTTCCGTTTTCACATAAGTTCCGTGGCGTTAATAAAAAAATATTCGTGTGAGGTTTGGTTGGAATAAGTGGAAAAATAAAAAAAATATCTCGATAGAGCTGTCAGTTGCCAGATTGCAACATTAGGGTTGTCCAATCCCGAAATATAAAAGGCAACCTCCGTATCATTGGAAATGAAATTTTATGTAGTTTTTTTTTCTTCATTCTCATACAATTTGTCTGCATCTTTTGCCGTTTTCGAAACAATCGTTAAAATTATAATTATTCTTTTGTTAATTTAATATTTAAATTGTAATCTGATATGCCATTGGTTTTACAGGGAATACCTACATTTCATTTCATACAAAATATCTCAGTATAATTCGACCTGTTAATTATTGCTTCTGTTTGCTTTTCTGAAGAAATCAGGTATTTTACCATTGAATTACAATAATGAGACAACCACTTTTAAATTTACTAGACGTATTTTCTGAGTGCTGTTGAATTAATAGTTTCTCTTTTGAAAATAGCGCTTTAAAGATGCAAAGTTCTTGCAAAGCTTTGAAGAGTCCACAATTTATACAAGGTGCTGCAGTTGGAATACACTTCCTAATTTTATTAGGAAGTCCCATTAAACCAATCATTTTGTCCAATTATTTTTGGTCTAATAATTTGAATTATATAGGAACTATTACTTTCATTCGATGAATATCCGTTTGTTCCAATAGTTGACTAATTCCAAATTAAACCGATGGTCTCGTGGTTTTCCAATAGGATATATCTAATTCAATTAATAGGAGCAATCCTATATAACAAACAAAAAACTGTTACTCGTAATATGATCGAACTATATTTTTTATGCTCTGTGGCCGTGATCGTTCGGTCGCCACTCTGTGAAATAGACACTCATAGAGAAACGAGTTTCCAAACTTGGCACGGCTCGTCGCAAGTTTATTATTCAGAAGAAGATGATAAAAAATATTCTTATCGTAGAATAATAAACTAACGCGACTAGGAAGTGGTATGGCTGACAACCGTATCACACTCCGAATTCAATTGTCTTTGTAACGTTGATGACTACACACGGTAGTCATCAACGCACCATGCTCCACTAGGAGTTACGGTAATCAAGAGAGAGAGAGATATTTATTATAAGAGTTACATGTTATTTCCATCCGGACTACGTCATTGTGGAGTTTTTTAATCACAATGTTTCGTCAGGCCGAGTATTGAACATCCGATTTGCACTAGTATTCTTTAAAATTTACCAAGTCACTGAGAAATAGGACGTCATACAAAACGATGCAACTGTTCAACTTCCGGAAGAAATCTGCGGACCTGTTAACATTCTTGATTTGGACTCCTAGTTAGGGCAGCTCCCTAACCATTGGGGCGTTGAAGTCTACCGTGTGTAGTAATCAATGTTTCAACGACAACTGAATTCGGTTCCAGACATACCAGTTTCTACTCCCATTGTTATTTTATTACTGTACGATAAGACTATTTCTTATCATCGTCTGAATAATAAACGTGCGATGGACCATGCTGAGTTTGGAAACTCGTTTCTCTATGAGTCTCTATATCACAGAGTGGCGACCGAACGATCACGGCCTCTTAACATGACAAGACAGAAATTGTTAACTTTATGGGATGCTTTTTCCGAAGTGATAGTTGATTTTATCATCCTAGTATTACTTAATCATTTCGAATCTTGTTACTTTAATGGGACAAACTAATTAATATTTAATCTGATATCCTATTGAATTTACGGGACACATTTCATTTCATACAAAATATCTGAATAGGATTCAAATAGTTAATAAAATTGTTGCATCCGTTTACTTTTGTGAAGAAATCTGGTACATTGCCACCCAATAAAAATATTGCGACAAAAACTTTTCTCCATTTTTCTGAGCGTAAAAGACTGTCATCCGCACAATACTTCTGAGACTGCAGTTTTAAGTACATACATATTTGATATACCCAAGTGTGAGTGTCATTAATTGATAAACTCACCAGATCCTAAGATTTTGCGTTTCGCCTAGTTTTTTAATCTTACTAAAGAGGTATAGCTTGAGCAGGGTGAACCAACGCCATCTAGATATACATGCATGCAACTCAAGGACTGCCATAATTTAGGCTCAATACTGCCATAAGTCACGCCATTACAGTCCACATCTAAAAATCATTGGCCGTCAGCCTGTCGTTTCTCACAAAAGTTTCCCTGCAACAATTGAATATTGAACTTAAAGCTAAATTGTCATGTTGAGGGTATACTATTTTACCATTTTCATAGCAAAAACAAAACCTAGCCTTTGTTTCGTCAAAAACGTGCGCGGGACATTTACATTTTTTTGGTTTAGAAGCGTTATTGGCCTTAGAAATGTCAACTGTCACTGGTCAAAGAACCCGATTGTGGAGTAGGTGGAACTAAAATTTCTGCATTGCGGCCTGACACAGAAAAATAACGTCTCTTAAAATTCAATCGATATCACTTTGAAATCGAGTTACATTCCTATTAAATATAATCATTTCCTTTTAAATATATTTCGCTTTAATTCAAATTGATCCTTTTTAAATTAATGGGAAATCCTTTAAATCCAAATTTTCAATGGGAAATCTTTTTAAAAAGAGTCAATCAATGTAATGTTCCAATGCGAAATCGCTTTGCTTACATAGAAAATTGTAATTTTTTTTGGTTTACACTATACACAGTCGGTCGGCAGTAAGTGGTAGAGCGATGTCACAATGTATGCTATAAATTACAAACGTCGTCCCGTATAGTATGTGTGGTGTAGTAGGTAGGGGCTTTAGTCTCCAAAGCATAGGGTCGCGGGATCGAATCCCACTGTAGGTAGGTAATTTATTGTGCATTTTAGAGCGTAAGGAGGTAAATGAAATGTCGCCAACACCTATAGCGAGGTCAGTTATACATAACTCATATATGCTCTTTCCCTGTGCAAATTACTCCTTTTGGTGTAATTTAAAGTATTCTTTTGAGTACATGCATTTGGATAAACAATAAGAAGAATCCTTCAATTTTAGGTGCATATAAGAAAATTGTATCTCTTTAAAACCAAGAGTCCATTCTTTTAAATTAAAAGGAAATCTTATCGATTTATGGTTGTGACCTAATTAAATTGACACTGCATCACTTTAATTCAAATTGATTATAGATAGACTTTCAAAAGGAATATCTTATTAGTTCAAAGGGATATCCGTCTGAATTAAAAAGTCTATGAAATAAAGGAATTATACAATGATTCAAAAGGAAACAAATATGAAGCAAAATCATATTTGAATCTCTTTGAATCATATGCGTATTTTTTGAATTTACAGGATTTTTTTTCTGAGTCTAGATGGCAGTGAGTGAACCCGAACAAAACACACTTTGGTGGAATGATCATATATGAAGTCGATATAACCGACAATATCGCACCATGGATATGAATTTCCTTTTGGCGTCATTTGGCGTTATTTTTGACTTACCACTTATACTAAATTTTTTATTGACCATTCCACCAAAGTGTGTTTTATTCGGAATGACATCTCAACAACACCCATGGTCTAGCTACCTCCCTAGCGAGATTAAGTAAGCTTCAGATGAGTGCAATCTTGCTGTGTGGACCAAACCAAATGGCCTTTGATTTTAATTAGAGTAATCAGTTGTTCGTTTTCGGGGTCGTCGTAGTTTCCTATCCGTCCAATCCGAGGCTTTTTTTTCAGGTTTCTTGACTTGAAGCTTTTTTATTAGGATGAGTTGTTTGCACATCGCTAAACCATGATAGGGTTTAACCGTTGAAAAAAGGCCATCATGGGGATACCTCAATGGCTGCCTTGGTGGTTGAATAAACGTTCTCTGTCACCTATCAGGTTAAGTAACCTGAGATGCTGAAGATGTTAATACAGCACTCAGGCGCAGCGGTGCGGGAAAGCTGTTGTTTATTCTTCCCCCACACCACAAGGGTTACTCGGATAATGCGGGAAAGTAAACGCTCCGTAAAGAAAGATAGGAATGGCCGGAGCCGTTCACCCTATGAAGCTCCTCCTGCATAGCTAAGGGTCCACAGTTATGCCACAACTGAATAGGATATAGGAATCGGCCGGAGCCTTTCAACCGTTATCTTCCCCCTTAGTCATTGATAGATAGATAGATAGATACATAGATAAATGCTTTATTTCAACTTCAGGTTGCTTTATATACATGTATATAATTCTAAAGACAATTAAGGCGTGGCTTGGCTGTCTGCCTAATTCAGTTGACATTTTTATTTTTGATTTCTTGTTTACATTGTATTTTAAAACATTACAAATCCATTAAGTTATTATTATAATTTATATTATTATTACTTTTTAGTTGTATTAAAATAGCGTTAAATTAAATTTACATGATCTCATTTATTATACTCTTTCGGTATCGAAGCGCGATTTCGCAATATTTGTACAAATTGTTCCAATCACCTCCGTTCAGAATCGCTATTAGTTCTCCCTCGTCTAGTACGTTCTTTCCAAAATAGGATCTTCTTATTTCGTTGAAGGCGGGGCATATTCCAATAAAGTGCCTCGAGTCTTCCCTGGATCAAAGATTACATATGCTATAGAATATGGGCAAGTTTGTTCTATGTGGTATATTATTTAATGGGAGTGATTCACCTCTGGCTCTAAATATCAACGAAATTTCCTGTACCGAAAAAGCCTTTTGCAAATACGTGTTGTCTTGTAATTCATGATTCAGTTGTACTTGTACATACATATATTTCCCGGTGTTGTGAACTCCTTGCTCTGTCTGCATTCGATTCGATCTCAGTACATCGCATATTACTTAGCAGGTTTCGAAGGATATACAAATAGTTTGTCGTGCCATACCAAGTGAATTGCGTTCGAGTCTTCTCCGCGAGAGCCATTAAGTCAGCGTAGAAAAGAGTCCTCGTCTCTGCAGCATATGATAACACCTTTCTTGGAAACCGATCCTCTCTCATGGTTGCTACTTTCATCAAGTAACTTATATGTGTTTTTAGTGTATCCAGAAACACAGGCACTAGACTCGTCTCTTGATGCAGCATATAGTTAGGTGTCGCCCGTTCCACTTGATCATATTTTCTTCCCCATACTTGCGCACCGTACAAAGTGATTGATTTGATAACAGCCTCATATATTTTGAACTCCGCCGTATGAGATATATGGGGGTTATTAAAGCCCTTTTGCCATACTGAGTTAATAGCCAACTTAGCCTCTTTTAACTTTTGCTGTATGTGTGGTTCCATCCCCAAGTTGCTGCTAATAAATATATGTATACCCAGGTATTTGTACTCTGCAACGACTTCTATGTTATTTCCTTTGTATGTCCACTCTTCCTCGTGGGCTAACCGAAAGCGTTCTTTGGATATCATAACTTTCGACTTGTTTAGGTTTAGTTCTAGCTTCCACATAGTGCAGTACCACTCAAGATGGTTTATCATTTTCTGGAGTTCACTGACTGACTCAGCAAAGAACACGACATCATCATCATCAACAGGCCATTCAACCGCATACCAAAAGCTTCTACTCCACCAGGCATATCGTCCAAGATATCGTTGACGAAAACTGCAAATATATCCGGGCTGAGTTTGCAGCCTTGTCGCACTCCCACTGTTGTTGCAAATTATTCGGAAAGATGTGTTCCGTTCCACACCAATGCGCTAGTGCTTTCGTAGAGACTCTCAAGAATGCGTCCAAATTTATTTGATAATCCAATACATATTGTAGAGCTTGTAGAATAGTGCTTGCCGATCTACAGTATCAAACACTGCTTTTAAATCCAGGAAGAATACATATACAACAAAAATAAACGCGTGCAGTTTCACAGCACAAATATAAAGGTCATTAGTGGCTTACCCTTGACGGAATACCGCTTGATTTTCAGATATGCGTTGGTTTTCCTTTAGCCAGACTGCGAATCATTTCTGAAGTATCGAAATAAAAAATTTCCCTGAAGCGATCAGGAAGGAGATTCCCCTATAGCACGCAGGATCGCTTATGTCGCCCTTCTTAAAAATCGGAAAAATTACCGACTCCTCAAATTAGATTGGTACATCGCCAGTGTCGAAGGGATGAAATTCCGTCCCGTACTTAAAAAACATAATCGGCACGCGGCACCCTGTCATTTCCTGGAGCTTTACGATCTTTACACTGTTGTATTGCGAGTACTATTTCTTCCGTGGTTGTCGTTGCGTCAAGGCCCGGATGTGTGTAGTTAGGTCTGGCAAATTGAATAGTATTATCGCTTCTTATACTCTGGAGCAACTGTCGGAAATAGGCACCAAGTAGGCTCATATTAATTTCATTTCCAATTGTATAAAAATCATCGCCATTTATGCGCTTCACTGTTCTTCAGAACTCTTTCGAACTTGTGCAGTGAGCCAACATCTCGGCTTGTTTGTAAAATTCCCGTTGTTTTCCTCTGCATACTAGTTTGTATTGCTGATTTACCTTCACATACATACATAGCTTCAGCCAGGCGAAAGAGCGTTTCCTGATTTTATCGAATTCATGATCGAACCATGGTTGCTTGAAACTTTTTTGACTGATAATCGGTTTTTGTGCGCTCATTTTAATTACTTCAACGATCTGCTCCATGTTCAAGTCAGAGGTACGTGTTAGATGTCTGTCATATATTTTGTGCCTGGAGCTCTTCTCTCCACACGAGTTTGGGCAACAAATTCATGTGTCGACTAGTACTACCGATGTAATCTAACCCAATCTTCGTGATGATTGGCAGGAGTACTGCTTCTGTCCCACCATGAAGTCTGTAATAAGGGGCAGCCAGTCCTTAGTCATTGTATTATCTGTTCAAAAGCTTAGTGCGTCTCGGAAGCGCAGCGCAATTTTAATTGAGTCGATATTTAGCAAAGAAAATGTTTTATCAACGAGTCTCCACTTCGTCCTTTTTTTCCTACCCTGTATATGTTTGACATCGTGCTAAATCGTTGTCATTTTACCGCCGAATCTGCTTCCAATTTCAAGAGTAGGTACTAATCAATAAATTCGAATACTATCTATAGCCATACACTGTTTTGGCAGACATGTCCGAACGGAGACTGATAATGGAGCTTTCAATTACTCCAACAACATAAGCGGTAGCAACCCTTCTCTCTCCTTTTTCACATAGAATAATGTGAGCATGGCTTCATATATATTGCATATATGCCAGTCAGTACCTATATAAAACCACATACATACCTTTGCTACATGTACAAATACACGCTACGTTCTGACAAGTATGAAGGATACCAGGAAGTAAGAAAAACAGGATATGCCTTTTGTCCTGGAATACGAACATGGGAAGTAGGTCGTAACAACGACATTTTGAGGGTAAGAGTTTTTCCATATACCTGCACTCCCCCATTTTCAACTGAAGATTTTGTGTGCTGGGAGTTTCACCTTGATAAAATGTATATCTCGTACACTGAACTTACCGTCCATGTTAGTTGCTTCGCATCGCCAGACTTGTCCAAAGGCTCCCTCGCCCAATATGTTGAAGAATTTCAATCGATGCCTTGGGAATTCCCATCGATCCGTTTTTTCAGCATTTCCTGCTGAACTACTTGTTGATAGTTGTGATGTTGCCTTTGAGAGTAAAGAATTTAATATTATTATCTTTACAAATAGCGAATTAATATTTAGGTCAAATAAGAATCTATGCCTTTCTATTTTTCTATCTTTCTTTCTTTTCTATCTTTTGGTAATACCTTATGCAATACTACACTAATTCATTTCTAAAAAAAACCATCCATTTTTACATATATTGTGTGACATCAATAGAAATGCATTTTTGCCAGGTTTGGTTGGAATTGGTGCACAACAAAAAGTTTTCCTTAGATAGATGGATGATTCGATTCGTATGGCAACCCCACCACCCCATGATCCGATTGGTCCGATTCCATTATTATTTGTCATTTGTCAATGGGTGAGATGAGGTGAGGTTACGAAACATGTTTGCCGTTCTAATCCCCTAACTGCCATTTTGCGGTCTTTGTGGAATACATAAACGAAAAATATTTTTTTTTTTAATTTTTAAATATCAATAAATATTCAACAAAAATCGTCTGTAATTTGGTTGACATTATTTCATAAATAAAAAAGTTTTCTATAGAAAAACCTATTTTAGGGGGTGGGGTTTGTATGGCAGCCTTATGGCATGGCCCGATTTCAGTGAATCAAATATATAAACAGCCTGCAACGAAAAGAAACAAAATTTCAACTCCATAGCCTCAAAACTGGCCCAGGAAAGCGCGTCGCAACAGACGGATAGACAGACAGTGGGACAATGCCCAATCGACTCCCCTCGTCATACTAAATATATATGTACATATTTTATATGGTCGCAGATGCTTCCTTCAATGCGTTACAAACTTCATGACAAAGTTAATATATGATCTCACTTAGAAAGCGAAGAGTATAATAAGATTAACACCTTGGCTTGTAAACACACACAAATGATTCACCACAGGCCATGTGTCACCTGTGAACACAGAGAAAGACATCCTGCACAGGCCATTGTATCACCGGTGACACATTTGTAGTCTTCTTTTTAATTTACATTTTACTCAAAAATATTTTTTTAATAGCTGAGTAAGATTTCCAACAAATTGTTTTTTAATAAGCCTCTAGGTCTCAATCGAAAAAGGCTGCACAAACTTTATTAAATTAGGATTAAGGGGCGATTCAGACTATTGACAAGATTTACTAAATCTTAGATTTAGTTGACAGTTGTACCATATTGTACTGCAATTTAAATAATGCAAGTACATTATACGATGCATTTTGAATTAAGTGACATATACGACTCGATCTAGTATCCAGGGTTTTAACTGGATTAATTTTAATCTACACCAGGATTTGTTGGTAGTCTGTATCGGCTATAATCTCCTCGTTCTTACTTCGATTTACACTATAGAAAGCACTCTAACCCTTAAAGTAAGTACATGCGATTTGTGCGTAATGTTGGTACAGTGTTTGTCAGACACCGATACGGTTTTTTATAGACTTTTATAGTTAAAACCCATTTTATTTTTGTCGTGACAATATAAATTCATCTCTCAACTTATACTGGTATACCGTTTATATTTTCATTAAAATAAATAAAAAGTACATAAATAACGTAAAAATAAATTCAAAAGCAACCATTCCTCAATGTATGTTTCAGCATTGGGGTCATCCAAAGATATCCGAGATTTTCACACATGTTCCGGCAGCACTCATATTTGCAATCAAAATTCTTTTTTATAGTGACAAACACACATACATACTATATTTATTACAGTAGAGCGTCGATTATCCGAACGTCGATTATCCGAACATTCGATTAACCGAACCGGGATCTAGCTATTTTCATATGAAATGCTTCGAATCAAATGAAAAAATCGAGTGCCTGAAGGAAGCAAATTCTCACCAACACCACTTAATTCCTTCGAATTTAATTCTTTTGCTCAGTGCTATTCGTTTCGCACATTTCCAAACTGTCGCTTATATTAACTTTTAGGCAATCCTCCAGTGTTTCTATGAAAACTCGATTAACCGAACTTTCGGTTATCCGAACCACCCCTTGTCGACATTAGTTCGGATAATCGACGCTCTACTGTACTTGTACTTTCAAAAAGAAAAAAACCTTGGTAAAAAAACCTTGGTCGGTTTCAATGGTACAGACACGCAAATTATATTGGCGTTTTGTGTGTTTCTACAGTGTCTATGAGACACAATGACTTTAAATGCAACCTGTCCACTGTTCAAATGCATCCTTGCAACTAAATAATAACCACACAAAAACAAGGATCGATAATATCTAGGTAGTGTGAATGCCAAGCAAAAAATGAAAACGGTGCGTGTCTGGCAGACACTGTATCTAATTTAAGGGGTAAAGTTCTTTTTTCGTAATAGAACTGTAGATTGACGTTTTCTATGACATTTATGATTTCTGCTTAATTGATTGAAGTCAATAATAGGTGTGTTTTTTTGGTTATCCCGTGTAGGTTTGGGTAACGAAACTTCATATAAAAAAATGACAGATGGGTCAGCTTGCATTTTTTTTATATGGAGTTTCGTTACCCAAACCTGCACGGGATAACCAAAAAAACACACCTTATATATAACATCAATTTGTGTAACCGGTGACACACGATATTATGGTGAATAATTTAATACATTGTTTATTTGCTTTTTTGTTGTGTTTTTAATGAGTTTTACTTCATATTTTAACTAGAAAGACGAATGATTAAGGATCAAAAATACTAGAAATAGGAAATAAACAACGCAAACTAAATTTGCTCCTATATATTGTGTCACCAGTGACACAAATATGTTATGGTATAAAACAGGCGATTCCCGACAGGCCAATGTGTCAGCGGTGAACACATGTTGAATCTGTGTTAATTCTACGCCATTGTAAACACCCTAAAAAATGTCCATTAAAATCTGCCGGAAACCTGAACAAAATGGCTTGGCCGGGGAGGAATAATTCTGTGGTGTTTACCGGTGATACATTGGCCTGTAAGAAATCGAATTTAGTATGTTTAACGGTGACACATCGCACACAAGGTGTTGAAGAAAAGGAACGTAAATTTTTATTGAACTTAAATCTTTTGTTCTTTTTGGGATACGCTTTACGCCGTCTTTTATTTATTTATTTATCAATTAAAAACTGAAAAATTATAAGTTAGCCTCACAATGAACGAGAATAACGCTGCTTTAATTTCTTTCACAGCTGCATTCTTTTCAAACTCCTTAGAGCTGACTTTGCAATTGCCTCTGCCACCTCAATTATAAAACAATTGACAATCCCTAATGGTGTTGAAATTTAATGCTTCGCTCCCTTTCCGTTGAGACTCGCCTCTTTAATTGAGTGCGGTTCAAATAGAATGAAATAAATCGAAGATTCGATTTAATAGCTCTTCGCCTTGCCAGACTCCCCATTGTGCTTTTCAATTTGAAAGCCTTCCTCTCTAAAACACTTTGCATTCTCCAATCACATCCTTGGAAATTTATTCGATATGATTCTTAGCCAAACGATAAACTCAACGGGCAATTAGTCATCGTTGAATACCATGACGCTGCCCGTATAGACTAAATCGCAGTGTTGACAAAACGGAATGCCTATTTAGGACAGGGAGGAATGGTAGTTTGTATGAAATTTCAGCAATATGGGGAGCATAAGGATAAAGTGGCCTTGAATAATTTCTGAAAAGCACTAGAGAAAGCTATTATGGGGCAGTAAATTCCAAGAAGTGGGAGCCGCCGAGCCCATGATTCCCAAAATACAGAGACCGAAAGAAATGATTTCACCAACTAAAAACCATTGTCGGTCTTTAATTTTATAAAGTGGTTTGTTTTGCTTTCAGTTTGCTGCGTAAATTAGACTAAGGCAGTAGGAAGATGGGACCGATTCCGGCAATTTAATTAACTTTCTATTAAATCCCTTGTCATTTCCATGTTAAATATTCGAACGAAATGTGCGCCAGCCCGCGAAAATTTTCAGCAAAAAGAACTTTTTGCAACTAAAAGGTTCTACCGCTAGCCAAAAGTACACTAACAGGCATAAGACGAAAAAAGGCAAATGATTACAAATCGTTTTCTAACTGAAGTATAGCAAACTTACCAAAGAATGTTGTTGATTTTCACGCTCCCAAGGAACGTAACGATTTGAAAAAGCTTGGGGTCCATTCCAATGCTGAAGAACCATCGAGTTACGACTATCATCTGACGTTATATTGCTACTTATGTTGCTTTGGTTCGACTTCTTAGCCATTTCCTCTTTACTTTTCTTTTTAAGTGATTTTCCAATGACGCATAACCGTTTTCGATACAGAAATAGGACTACAAGCCCGGCTGCCAAGAATATGGCACAAATTATTATTATGACGGGAATAATGGCCTTTAGCGTTCCGGCTGAAGAGGACGATGAAAAGTCGTTTGTTTGTCCCGTCTGATCATGGCTTTTGACGACATTCGAGTTATGATTATTGTTTTCATTGCGGTTAGCGTGATTTGTGCTCTCATTGTTTTGATTTGATGGCCACGTCAGATTTGGTTTTACTGGTGTCAGTTTTGTTCGAGATCCGCTCTCGTTGCTGCCTGCGTTGCTCGTGTCCACATCGGTTGTTGGCGAATCTTCGTCGTCATCTTGGTTAACAACATTTGTCGGCTGGTTGCTGATAAATGGTGGTGGGCGTGCATTGAAAACGGGAGTGTAGAAATTAAGGTTTGATTGGATATTCGGCAGTAAATGCGGAGGAAGGGTTCCGCCGAGTTGAGGTGGCCGATTTCCGGGCAAATTAAATGCTGAGAACAGTTGCGTAAAATTTCTAGCTTGCTGTGTAAACGACGGTGTTCGTGAGCTGTAGATCCTGGTTGCATTTTTCGCCAAAATATTTACATAGATTTCATTTTTAGCTGTGAGACCACCATCCGAAACAGTAACGAAAATAAAAAACTTTTCGCCGGCCTAAAATGAAGATTTAGAATGGGTTAAATTTGAATGATGGGAAAAAAGATCCACTTACTCGGCCTTCAAGACTTTCGTTTAGGTAGACTACTCCTGTTGTATTGTCTATTCGAAATGGCAATTTATGACTGTCCCCGCCTCCATCAAATGGCGACGACTCCAACCCAAACACCAAAGGATCATCTTGTTCATCATCGGCACGTACTCGAGTTATCATGGAACCTACAGGTTCCGTTTCTAGAATACGCCAGTCACGATCTACCATGAGGACCGGTGGTGTGTTTAAGGCATTCAGACTGTGTACTGTGAACAAAAAGCAAAAAAAAAAAATTAAACAATCATTCTTGGTAGAGTTTTATACCCTTCACTTTGTGAGTGAAAGGATATATTGAATTTGTAATAAAGTGTGTTGTTTTGCGCGAAGATTCTGTCTCAATATCGTCGACTATACTAGATATTATAAAAAAAGAAGAATATCAAAATTTCTACTACCCCCGAAATTAGCCTCGTTTTGCTTAGTTTTGCTGAATATGTTTAATCTTCACTCCAAGCTGTCCAAAGGTTGTAAAGAGATTTTATCATGAGGTTCTTAGCTGCCACAGGCAATTTAAACATTAATTAAAAATTTGCCTTATCCTAATAGAAGATTCACACTATAGACGTAATTAAAAAAAACTGTATTTCATTGACGGTTGTACCCAGTGGCGACCCAGAAATAGGGAAAGGAAAAATGAGATTTTAAACAATGCGTTTCGTTACAATTTTTACAAAAAATATGAAACGTGGGCTGTGCAGGTTGCAACACCCATACCACACTTCGTGCAAATTAGAAGACACACTGGTCTGAAGTAATATTTGCAAAAAGGGAAAAATGTCTTCAAAATGAATGCTTAAACAAAAAAACAAAAATACGCCAGCTTCAAAAATATTAATAATGAACCCTTACAGGTGCAACATAGTGTGGGGCATAGTGACTAAAAATTAAAATTGTTCATTGCAATTTAAGAAGAAAAAGAAGAAGGCATCGATAAAAGATGTTTCCGTATGGCACTTCGTAGAAACATTTAAATTGAAATTGTTGAACCTACAAATATTTTTTAGTAATAAAAACTGAACTGGACTCAATTGTTGCATCCTTTGATCTTATGTAGTCAGTCGCTATCGTATCAATTCCCATTCGAAATCAATTGTTTCTTTGCAAGATAGTCCTCTAAGGGCTCCCATTGCTTATTTAGTTTTTGTTTTGAGCCTAAATTTCTATATATTTGTTTCAAGACTCCGCTGCAAGCCTTGAATGAAAATGAAATATTTGTCCGCTGCGATTTTACCAATGAAAATGTTTACTTACGTCGTGGAATATGCCGCAATCGCTAGGGAATTCCATAAGCTACCATCCGAAAACGGTTCCAGAATAATTCTCGGCCATTTGATGTATTATTTTTTGACTCCCCGGTCATTAGATATTTTCCACGATGCAATGACCGTCTGGCTGGTCTAGCGGTTAGTGCGCGCACCTTCGGTGCACAGGGTCATGAGTTCGAATCTCACCGTGTTCCATGGTGTTTTTCGAACTCACGAGCTTGTGACGGACTATGATCTCACTTAGATGTTAAACGAGTACCCATTTATGGGGATAAATAACACTGCTGAGTGTGATACTGTTCTCATTAGCTCATCAAAAAGCAGATCAGATCTTGGAAATAGGATGTCACTAACACATCCTGCGGCCTTAGTCCAATGTTGGATTGTCGCGCCTGTTATTTATTTAATGACCGGGGAATCGAAAAATAATACATAAAATGGCCGAGAAGAATTATGGAACCATTCTCGGATTTTAGTTTATGGAATTCCCCAGCATTTGCGACAAGTTCCACGACAGTAAGTATACATTTTCATTGATAAAATCGCAGCTGACAAAAATTTCATTTTCATTCCGCCCGAGGTCTTATCAGACCATTAATAGCAAAACATTGCGAAATTACGCTATATTTTGACAGCTGAATACCACGGGTGATAGCGCCAACGATTAGACAAATCCGCATAATAAATCACCGTACGCTGTCACAATTTCTGCACCGGTAAAATAAACCAATAACATGGCAAAGTGTGCTTTAACATGTGACGCTACGAAAAGTTTCAGATCGAAAAACAACGTGAATTCAATTGCACTTTGAAACACTTTTGTATAGCGCTCTGAAAAATAGCACCAAATAGTACCCCAACTTACGGCAGCAACATCAAATATCTAGTAATATGGATGAAATTAGCCCCTCCAGGACCAAATCCTGGTTGCGCCACTGGTTGTACCCTTTTCTACTATAATTCGAATACCGCAAGAACATTCAACGATACATTTTGAATTTAGTGACGGACGATTACATTTAATTCTACATATTAGGTGTGTTTTAAGTGGATTAATTAAGATTAAATTCGGGATTTGCTTATAGTCTAAAGCTATTATAGGACTAACAGCCAATACAGCCTATAAACATATCCAAGATTTGATATAATATTATTTCCCCAATTAATCAAATTTAAGTACAATATGGTACATATTATTGCCGATACAGCCTACAATCGAATCGAGTTGAATAAAATCAATCTTGAAACCTTCTCCAGCGCAAAACGCATTAAACAAAAAAAGAATCATTGAAATCAGTCTAGCGGTTTTCGACTTTATGCGTGACAAAGAAATCACGTTCCATTTATTTATGTACATATATACATATATGTATGTATGTAAATTCATCTTAACGGACCCCTGCAAAATGTTTGCTTAAAATGCAAATGAACTGACTCATTTGAAAGGTGACTGCATTTATTGGTGGGAGTCGGTTTGACCTTCAAGAAGACAAAATAAAGAAACAATGTCAACAACCTATGATGCAGTGTGTGTTTGTTTGAACAATCAATCGCTTAGCGTTTGCTTTTTCATTTCCCAACTGAATCTGAAAGACTCTTCTGCAGAAAAAAATGAATGTATGTATAGTTATTATTTATTCATTTATTTATAAATGTTGTGTTTATTTTCAAGTTTTTTGGCACATGGTATTTATTTAACAATTACATCATTCATAAGATAGTCGTCATTTGTCTACTTTCTCCTTGCTTATTGTATAATAGAATTGAATTATAATCAAGTAATTAAAGATTAATGCTGAAGAGTGGGCCGAGTTTCACTTAAAATGTTTTTTGGTTTTTCGATTTTTCCGCGCTTGTTTAATTTATGTGTACCTATGCAGAGTTTTTCAATCTATATACATATGTACCTCAAACCTCTCTAAGACTAAGTGAAATTACTGTCTATCTTGAACAAAATTACAGTTTCACTGGCGTTTCCGTCAGTTTCAGTTATATAATGCTACCTCTAAGTCGAATTTCTCTAGTTGGAAAACCTCTTTAACTTAAACAATATTTTATACTTCTTAGATTTATATTTCTTATAACATTATTTCCGTCGAAGTCGAAGCAAGTTCCATTTTACGGCACTTAAGAACACTTGGAACTCCCAGTGGGAGAAATACCAAGTTATTCAATTTCGGCATTTTCACATTGGAGTATTTGCACTGTAACCTGTAAGAGTGTGTAGCTGAGTAGCTGTAGCTGTACTATATGAAGGTCGAAGGTTCGAAACTTTCTACACTCTAATCTATGTACACTGTCTACTTCCTTCATTTTTAGATATTTCTTCCCCAAGCTTTGTGGTTTCATACAGATAGACACACTCATCAAGGGTTGTGTCTGAAGTCCAGGATCTTGCCCTGGAGGGGGCTAAGGGCACCCATATTACTGGGCTTTTGAGGCTTCTGTCGCAAGTGGGTTGATAGTGCTGTTTTCCAAGAAAAGTGCTATTCGAGAGTATTTGAAGGCCCTGTTACATTAATGCTTATTTTCCATGTAAATTTGTTTGTAGTTTGGTGGTGAAAACGCGAGGGTAATGTCATAAGTCATACGCGTAATACTCAGACAGTTATTTGACTTGTTTTTATTAAAACACTATTATTTGTAATCACTTTATAATGAGGGGGTGTGGTCAGTGTGCCAGTTCATTAATGTTGGCTTGTAACTAAAGAATATAAAATATTTTTTTATTGCGGAAACTTAACGGTTCTCTTGGTACTAAGCGTAACAGTTTGACATTTTTATGAGGCTAGTTCAGTACTTTGATAGGAAAAGGGGGACATTTGGCAAAAATTGTTAAATTAAGTAAGCAGGCAAGGCCAATAAAAATTAAAATGTGATTTTTATTGAAATCACATCAAAACAGAGGCACTCCACACTTACGTTACTCTTTCGTAAAAAAGTATTGCAGATTCGATATAATAATATAATGCCATCATCAAAATTTATGTTACAACATTCACCGACCATCGAAACTGGCGAATAATCAATACTTCAAGAACACTATTCAGATTAAATCTGAAACTACATTGCTTTATATTTCATATTTTTTTAATTTTTTTCCGAATTTTGGGAGGGGCTTTAGCCCCCTTATCCCCTCCCGTGGTTGCGCCACTGTATCTGTGCACAAAACATTTGAGTTTAGCGTTATGGAAATTAGATAGGTAACCATCATAACTCTCAAAGCAGTGTGAGCTTTAAACACAGGTCCAGACCTGCACGGTCGAGTTTCATGGTCGTAGACTCCGTCACGGCAAATTAAATCTTCATAAAATTCTGCCGCTAAATTCATAGTGGTCGTCTTGTGCTCAGATGGACAATGGACCAAAGACCTGATGAGTACATATACGAAACTAACAAGTTTTTGGAAAAAAGTTTCGGCCCGATTGGGACTGGAACCTTCATGTCTCAAAGGCAACATAAGCACACTACCTGCTAAGCTACAGATGCTTGAAGTTACAGTGCAAATACTCCACCGTGTAATTTCCGAAATCAGATATTTCGCCCGCTTGGTGCTCTTCTCCTCCAAGTTCCAAGTAGTTCCAATAGAGCTGGTGAGTTACCATGCCATAATAAAGGGTGTTTTTTAAAGCAACTAGAACTTGAAATTGTAAAAAAAAAAAATTAAATTTTAAGCAAAAACACATTTTTATTTGTTTCAGTATACTCTGGCAAATCATGAATAGACTCAGGCATGAATAACGCTACCAAATTATCCAAATTTACTTCGAAAATCAGTCGTCGATTTGCGCAAGAAGACTTAATGATTTTTATGGTGCACATGGTGATTGAATAAATTTATTATTTTATGTTATTTTTTACAATCTCAAGTTCTATTGGGCTTAGAAAACACTCATTACTACAGACATGCACAGCAGTTGGTGTATACAATCGAACGATAAGTCAAGATTTCTACGATTAATTATTTTATTATGTAAATATACATACGCACATAAATATTTATACATAGTAGTCCATTTTTTAAATAAATTTCAAGCCATTCTTTTTTTTTATAAAATTTCAGATGGGAAATTTCCGCAAATAACTGGCCGGAATTAAAACTATTTTTGGACTGGCAGAATGAGCAATGATGAAATTCGCCAATGTAAGTTAATTATGTATGTAATCTATAAGAAAAATAACAAAAAAGGGAAGTAAAGTCTATCATCGCCACAGCTGCATCATCTACATTTCGGAAACTGCAGCAATGTAGGACCAACGCCCCGCAGTAGGTTTGGCGATCGCCGTTTAGAATTAGCTACCTAAATAATGGAGAGAAATTTTACTTCTACTAGCTGTCATCGGAATGTACACACGGTCCGACCCCGCATGAGAGCGGCTTCTATTTTGACCATTTCATGAGCCCATCTCTTTTTGGCCTTCTTTGTGTTGAGGTATCTTCAAAAGGGCGGTGTTTTGACGTGGTCCAAGGCTGGTTAACGTTTTCTCACATCGTTTAGCAAGCCATCTCTACTGATTTCAAGGCAATGATAATAGCTTGACTATTTGAAGAGATGGTGATACTATGGTTGTATGGTTGTATGTTCCCGACTAAATCAGGGCTTTTTTACGGGTAGGGAAATCCCCTATCGGCTAGAACCAGAAAACTTTCTCCCCCACGTTCTCTGCGGGACCACCTTTCGGTATTACTTTATAGGGGTTTGCCTAATTAGTCCTCATGCTGATTTCTTCTGTATTTCTTTATGAATCCAGCAGACAAACTCACTTATTGCCTTCCAATTATGTTTGCACTCCAACATGCAGTTCACAACATTCCCGAATGTTTGATTCAGTTGCGTGCGCCACATGGTAAATCTGGGGCAGTCGAAAAATACGTGCTTTGCATCCCTTGTGGCTCATTTGCAGCTGGTCATCCAGCTTGAAACAATGCAAATACTGCATGGACTAAAATTTAGTCTGGTATAAACACCCTATAGAGTAAGTACTATCTCTTAACTATCTAAGGAACTAATTAATTCCTTCTTTCCTCCAATTATGCTATATCACCTAAGAACTTACATAATTGCAAATTAAGTGTGCATCTTAATCTCAGTAAAAAAAAAAACAACAATGAAATTTTGATAGTTCGGTCTACCTGAAAACATCTTGGCACCATATTCTGTTTGTATTATTATTACATATTCAAACAAATTTTCGGTGGTTGTTTGAATTCCTTAATCCCTACGTAGGATCCTCACTGTCTGGTAATCTTTCAAATGATTTTTTTAAGTGGAAAAATAATTGTAGAAACGTAACTGAATAATGATTTAGCCACGAAGTGCTTAATTTACTGATTATTTTAGTCACTTGACATCAACACTATTGTTTGCTAATGTAGAAAAAAATATTTTTAAATCCTTAAAACGAAGAAATAAAACGACACTTTCATTCTTAAAAAATCCATCTAGGCAAATATGAAAATAAAAAATGTTCTCATTTTGATTTTTTCATATACTTACTTGTATCTTCAACTGCCATTGTTTTATTTCCATTCATAGAAAGACAAAGCAGGTTGTTAGTATGCGATTCGACTCGTCCCGAAGACGAGATATACTATCACATTGTAGATTTTGCTAAAAACTTTCGCACCTGACTTTAATCTTTATATACACATATGGACAAAAAAATATGTACACCCCCTGCTATTCTTGATTTTCATTTTAATATGTCGTAACCATCGAAATATCTAGCGATTTTAACAATTTGGATACAACACACTGTAAGAAAAGTGGTGTTAATAAAACCCCAATCCGGTGTTCCATGGAGTCCGCCCTCGACTGGTGTTTATTTTATTTCAAAAGATCGGTGGTTAATATTTACCCCAGAAGGGAAATATTTTATTATTCGAAAAAATCATTAATTGTTTTCCGGTTGGTAGTTTTAAAAAACCGTAATTGGTAGTAGTTTCTAAATTTCCTTTTTGGAATCAGAAAAAAACACTCCACTTTTGGTAATTAAGCATATAGAGTGGGACATGGTGCGTTCACTCAGCCGTCTATAGGCTACTCCGAGTCAACGTTACATTACATATCGAGGAGTGTATATAATGTGGCAAGCACTATATATTTCCTGGACCACGCCGAGATTAGATTTTCGGGCCTCTAGATTACTAGCATCGTAGAGTGAGACTCAACCAAGTGAGCCACAGAGCGTCCTCGCCAATCATATGCACTGATATGATAGAATTTCATCATAAAATGTCAATATGGAATTGTGAACATTCTCAATTGGTGTTTAAAAACCCCCAATCGGATAATTTATTGATACTTGATCAAACATGTTCGTCTATTGCTTTTTTAGTGTTTTTGGTAATGCTCATCTTTGAAGTGGAAAATGAGCTTGGCCAAAATAATAAGTACGCCCAGTTTTTTGCATTATTTCACAATAGGTTTTAACTTTTTGTAAGGATTTGTTTTTTATTCCTATTTGTATGTAATTAACGTCAAATTAAAAACAAAAAAAAAAATACTCAACTGGCCAAAAGGATTAACAGGCTCGAAGAAAGGCGATTGGTCTACAAACCGCGAAACAGCGGTCAAACTACGCGCTCAATCACAAAATAAATTAGCTGACCATTCCATTTAGTGCATATTTCGTTAAGAACTTAATGAATTCCGTCCAAAGTGCTATAAACTCGATATAAGAGCCTCAAGGATAACTAAATCATATTATCGCAAAACAAATTCTCTTGACATTATCGACGCTTATCGTTGCAAATTGCAAATATCCCATCTCGCCGAAAGGTTAATCGAAGACTTTACAAGAAGTAACTTAATTTTGGCAAAAAGCTTCAAACTATCCTTTAGGACCGTAACAAATATTGACGATGCAACCAAATATTAAGAGGGATAGTCCTTCTTGGTCCAGACCAAACAATGAAACCAGCGGAATACTTTGTTTTAGTGATGATATCCTAATAAATTAATATTAATATCGAAGTATTCTTCACCTGAGTGAAGAATAATTTGATCTACGCTACACCAAAGGACTATTTCCAATGAAGGCTAAAATATCATGGTCTATGGATTTGTTTCCATATGTTGGTGTCATTTGAATACATCCAAAAACCGTTACGTGCAAGAAATGGTTTGTAAGATACATGCCGCAATAAGGACACAATTATGAGAGTTTGAAAATAATGGACAGTAGACAACATTTGGTGTGGAGATGTGTCATTACTTTATTTTTGTGTAACTTTACATTTCCAGTGTATATTTACCAATAATTTTAAGGAAATTTTCATGGAATATTACGATTTTAGTGTAAAAAATTGAACATGGGATCTCCATTCGGCGGATTGCTCAATAATAATTCGGAGAGTGTTTATATGGTCGCTACATGAAAAACCCTCACGAAAGCCAGCCTGTTCATTGCTTAAAGTGCGATCAACTTCATCCTTGATCCGGTTCAAAATAATTTTAGCCATCAGCTTGGATACAGCTGGAAGTAGGCAAATACCGCGCCAATTATTACAATCCTTAAGGTTACCCTTCTTGGGAATTTTAATAATTACGCCCTTTTTCCATTCTACTGGAAGAGTTTCGGTTTCCCAACACTCTCTGATTAGGGGAAGCAGAATATCCGCTGTAGCATTCGAATCCGCTTTAAATAGTTCGACCGGAATTCCATCTATCCCCGGGGCCTTACCGGCGTCCATAGATTCGATAACCCGCTTTAATTCCGTCTTAGATGGTGGTCTGGAATTAATACTGGCTACTGGAGGGACGTCTTCTTCTGCCGATGAAGATGCACTTGCAGGCCCGAAACGGTTGTTAAGGACCTCAAAAAAGTGCTCTTTCCATCTCTGAAGCTGCTGTTCTTCAGTAACAAGCAGTAACCCTTCTGTATCTTTCACAGGATGGTCCGTTGTGAACGAGTTGCCAATTAGTGGTTTAATTAGCTTAAATAGGGTACCGCTTTCACCACGGTAAGCCGCATCATTTGCCTCCTTCGCTAAAGCGTTGATGTAAGTACGCTTATCACGCCTCACACTTCTCTGCACGCCTTTTTGTAGTGAACGGTATTCAGCACGAACTTGATTTTTAGCTGAATCATCAGCAGCAAATTTAATCTGTTCCTTAACTCTTTTGCGTGCTGAGATAAGAGACCAAGTAGCATCACTGATAAATGGTCTCCTACCACGATCCAATCTTCCCACAGTCGCTTCACCACATGAAATAAAAGAATCCTTTGCAAAATTCCATCTATCTTCAATTGTAGGATTCTGAAGAGATGTTGCTGCACAAGCTTTTTCGTGCAAGGCGGTCGAATATGCACGTCTAGTTGAGGAATTTTTTAGCTTTTGCACATTAAATCGTGACAAGATTCGCGTGTTGTGAGATCGTTGAATCGCTGCCGTTCGTAAGCGAAATTTCGCGATAACAAGGTGGTGGTCGCTGCCAACATCAGCCCCACGCTTCGACCTGACGTCTAAGAGGCAGTTTCTCCATGTGTTAGAAACAGCAATATGGTCAATTTGGTTCTCTGTTCTGCCATCAGGAGAAATCCAAGTTGTTAGGTGGCAGGGTTTATGCTTGAACAACGTTCCGCCAATGACTAGTTGCCGAGAGTTACAAAACTCCACGAACATTTCGCCATTGTTGTTCCTGTCGCCAAGCCCGTGATTGCCCATAAGATGTTAAGCCTAAATTATCAGTACCGACTTTGGCGTTGAGATCCCCCATTATAATTTTGATGTCACCCCTGGGAGCCATATCAAAGGTGTCGCCTAGTCGCTGATAAAAAACGTCCTTTGCGGATTGGTATGCAGGTTCAGTCGGTGCGTAGCACTGAATAATTGTGATGTTTCGTACTCTGGATTTGAATCTGGCTGTGATGATACGGTCGGAGATAGGTTTCCAGTCGATAAGGGATCGGCGTGCATTCCTAGTCAACAGGATTCCGACGCCCGCTTGCCGAGGTGAATTATCGTCTTCACTTCCAGAGTAGAGCAATACAGTGCGAGAGCTTGGTGATAAAGTCGCCCCCGATCCGAGCCATCTTGTTTCGCTCGGTCCTAGTATAGCGATGTTGTATGCGGTCATTTCCTGTTCGACTTCTGTGAGCCTTGTGTTATTACACTCACCCCACATCGTCCGAACGTTCCAAAAACCGATCGTAGTCCGTTGTTTATAGCCAAAAGTCGTTGCCGTTGAATCAGTTCGAGGTATCCGAGGCTCGTTTGATGTTTCGAGTGTAAAGTAAATTTCAGGTACGCAGGATACAAGCCTAAATACCCTATCCCTCAAGTCGCCTTTTACGACAAGCCGGGATCGCTGTGGTATAATTCTAACCCCAAAACCACAGGGGTCAATTTTTTGTTAAGTTTCGTACATATCTAAACCCTTGAGAGCAAAACAGATTTGCTGCGCGCACAATTGTGGAGATATGTTCGAAACTCAGGAGAGTTTTATTCTCTCCTGTCCCTTAAGTCGCCTCTTACGACACGTCGGGAAAGACGGTAGCACTATTCTTAACCACAGGGCATTGATTTCGAGAAGGCGTTCGATAGTGTTGATCGGGAGTATATTTGGAGAGCTCTTCGTAGGAGGGGCATACCAGATAAAATAATTGCCATCATCAAGGAATCTTATCAGGGAGCCCAATGTCACGTTTTGCACAAGGGTAAGCTTTCAGATCCTTTTGAGGTGCACAGTGGAGTGAGAAAAGGTTGCATTTTATCACCTATTCTTTTCCTCATAGCCATTAACGATGTACTAGTGAGCGCGCTTCAAAACCAGAGGAAAGGTATCAGATGGAAAATGTTTGATTACCTGCAACACCTGGACTATGCTGACGATATTTGTCTGCTTTCAAATAAAAAGGAGGATGTAGCTCAAATGGCCGATGCTCTGCATTGCGAAAGCCGTAATGCCGGGCTCAAGATAAACGCTGCCAAGACCAAGTACTTGAGCTCCCATCCTGGTGGACACAGCGGAATTTGTGTTTCGGGCCAGGCAGTCGAAAAAGTTGACGAATTCTGCTACCTCGGAAGCATAGTCACAGCAGATGGCGGCGCGGACGCTGATGTACAATCGCATATCAATAAGGCTAGGGCAGCCTTCTTCACTTTGACTCCTTTCTGGCAAAATAACAACATTTCCAGGCGCACCAAAATCCGAATCTTCAATTCTATTGTAATATCTGTGCTTCTTTATGGCTGTTCAACTTGGAAGGTGACCAACGAGATAACAACTAAGCTGCAAACTTTCGTAAACCAGTGCCTACGGCACATCCTACAAATCCGCTGGCCGGAGATTATTTCCAATGATGATCTCCTGAGTATCACAGGCCTCGATTGGATAGGCATTTCTGTCAAAAGGCGAAAGTGGCAATGGATAGGTCATACTCTCCGAAGAGGGCCAACAAATATTGCAAAGCAGGCCCTAGATTGGAACCCTCAGGGAGCCAATGCTAGACGCCGTGTTGGACGACCAAGAAACACGTGGAGAAGATCGGTTAATAGCGAGGCTGCTTCATTAAACAAACAGTGGTCAGACCTAAAGACGATGGCACAGAACAGAACGAGGTGGAAAGTAGGCGTAGTTGATGCCCTATGCCCCACAAGGGATTAACAGGAACCAGAGAGAGTGTAAAAAATTACACCTGCATTGTGTAAAACTGTTACAATACGTTTGTGCATTATTGCATTTTCCTGTATCTGGCTTGTTCTGTGTTC
This sequence comes from Microchrysa polita, assembly GCA_949715475.1. Taxonomy (NCBI): domain Eukaryota; kingdom Metazoa; phylum Arthropoda; class Insecta; order Diptera; family Stratiomyidae; genus Microchrysa; species Microchrysa polita. Next base: position 51,194,711 of record OX454421.1, read on the forward strand.
AGTAAGTCTGTTCCGTCCGAAGTGCCTTCATGTGAGCATCGTATTATTGTTGTTGTTGTAGCGCTTTTTTGCTCTTGAACCGAAGGGACTCCCCCTTCTCAGCAGCTCTTCGCCGTTGGAATAACGGGGAGCTTCAGGACGATTTACATCGAAGAACCGGCTGTCGTAAATATTATTAATTAATTACATAAACCCGGATGTAAATATACAATTTCGCCGGTGTAAATTTACATTTTTTCCAGTGCAAATTTGCTTATTTATGATTTAAATTTACATAAATTTAAGAGTAAGTTTACTTATTTATGTGTGCGAATTCACTTATTACCGTTTGTAGATTTACACCAATTTTGTAGTAAATATTTACACCGTAAAGCGTAAAATTACCCTCGTTCATATCGTGGTGTAAATTTACTACTATAATAGAAGGAAAAAAAGTTTCCTCTTATTATTGGAGTAAAATTTTTTCGTGTGAGTTTTAATTAAATTAATTGAAATGTACTTATTATTTTGTCCAGCCTTTTTTAGTCGTCTCATATTTTATTAGGAAAATTGCAAGCTGTTTTTAATGGTGAATGTATATATTATTCAAGTCCTCTCTAATTAAGTAACAAAATATTAACAACCGATTTTTTTTACTTAAAAAACTATTTGGCTACAAGGTGTTAAGGAAAAATTGTGTGGGTGTATTTATTTTTTTGTCCATATGTGTATGTATATATCTCCTTGCAAATGTGCTAAAACCAGAAACTTGTAAGCTTCATACAACATGCTCTTATTAATGTCAATTGGTTGGCAATGCTTCAATTCAACTTCAGCACAAGGAAAAGTTGATGAATGTGTAGAAAAGTTTTCCCCCGGGGAAAATACAGGACAAACTTGATGGTTACACTCGATTTGTCGTCGTTCACCCCTTTAATTAGTTTAAACTAGGTCTTTTAAGAACCACTATGGCAGATGATATAATCCACGAGCCTTTGCATAGTTTATTTTGTGTAGAAGAAGCTTGTTCGTTTTCTACTACGGCATTCACATTGAAGTTTTGCTGATGCAAAATAGGACAACGATCTTGGATAACTTTGGATATGAGTGAAAGATTTCGTGTTGCTATTAGAAACCTATCCGAAGCCAGCGTGATGATTAAAATGTATGCACATGGCCAGAAATTAATCCTTATCGTAAATTAAACAAAAAACAAATTCTCAAAAGAACAATTCGCTAACCTATTAACTCATTGCCGGACACAACGCCAAAATTTGACACGATTTGTATGGTCAAATGCTCAAAATTGGACGTCTATAGACGTTGTGTCCGGGAAAGTGTTAAACATAGAGATTATGATGGTATCTCAAACCGGGAAATATTTATGTATTGACAAATAACGGTAGATTTGTATAAAATAATGGACATATAAAAATGAATTAGCTTTTCCGACTGATACCTGTAATTTAATTTTCACGAAATTGACGAGTAATAGGGCTGCCTACGATATTCCGCCCATCATATTCTCGTTTTTCAAAATCCCGAACTTCATTATCCCACCAGTTAAAGGTTCCGCTCAATTGAAATTCCGTCTAACCAAAATAACGCCAATTTAATATTCCACCATTTCAATAACCATCACATTTACCATTAAAATCAAATGTCTCCTCACCTAGGGATACTTTAGTGTCAGAGAACCACGGGCCAGATGACTTGATTTGCAAAATTATTCTGGTCTTTACTAGTGTAGTATACTAGTCGAAACTTAAGTATTCACTGTATGACCGTCTTTTTCTGTAGGGGCTCAATTATCATCTTGATCGAAGAAATAATCAAAAATTTCGGCGGATTTATGCTAAGAGAAAGTATTGCATTAATTGCTTGGAATAACAAAAGATAACTATTGATTTTTTTTGTCAAAAATGAAAATAATTTTTCGCGATCATTTGCCGGGATTTTTTCACTATCCGGTAGCGGGATTCTAAAACGGCGTTTTTTTTTGTGGGATTTTGTAATGGCGGAATTGTATAAGTTCGGGATTTGTAAATGGCGGGATTTAGTAATGTCTGGATAATTTAGTGTCTGTGAAGCACAAAAAAATTAAAGCGGAATTTTTCGTAAAAAAAAACGGATTATGAACGGGCGGGATCTCGTTTTTTTCAGGATTATGTAGGTATGCAAAAAAATTGTGTCTTAATTAAATAAGGCGAATCATCTTTTAAGAGTTTTCTGATCTGGAGATCGTTCGCACCGGAGAACGGGCGATGTGCCTACACCACTGGTCGAGCAACGCGAAGCCATGGAGCGAGGCATATCATTTTTGTATATATACATACATACTAACATATGTATGTACATATATGTATGTGTGTACATACTGCATTTGTTGGTAAATTGTGTGTAAAAGCAAGCTTTTTACGTTCTTTTCGTAGGGTCTTAAAAGCAAAGGAAATGCTTCCATCGCCCATTCCACTACAATTCCATATTAACAGTGCATGTCCGCCGAGAAAAGCGCTTTCAAGAAGCAGTTTAGAAGCGCTTTCTAGTATGTATTAGCAGTTTATATAGAGTATGAGGGAACATTACCAAACTGCTCTAGTAGAAACGCTTCATTCGCAGAGAAAGGGATGCAAAACCCAAGCAACAATTCGTTTGCTTTAAAGAAGCACTTCACACTGTAGCAATCATATAGTACCACGAAATTAATTTATCGTGTGATATCGCTTAAAGAAATATCTTAATCCGATAAAACATCCTTAAAGTATTTTCCGGAAAGCGTCTATCATCATTATGGAATAAATTTAAAGATGGTTATATAAAACTGTCTCTAAACGTTAACCTAAAAACATACTCCTTTAAATACTCCACTCTTGTGTTTATTGGATGATACAGCACACACATGCAATAGTCTCTCTAAGTTAACTCAGACACATGCTTATATTCTTCTATAGCACAGTCGGTTTCATTTTTATAGTGTGACATTTGTATGGTCATCCAATAAATTGTTCACCGTAGTTTTATAGAAGGAAGGACGTGATTTGAATGAATTGAGGCAATTCAATTCAATTTCAATTAAATTTATTCAGTTTAACAACAAACATTCAGTGTTTTACATTTTATTCTCTTATGAAGTGCTCTGAAATATATAATTTCTTCAATAGAAATCCTTAAAATCTTGCATGAAACCCACACTCTCTCACTGATTGTTATCTCTTATCCAATTAGGGTGATCTCTGCTCAGAAATTGACTTTATTTTATTGATAAATGTATAGATTTAGGGTGCATTACAGAAGATTCGATAAAGAATTGTCAAGCATTTCTATAGAAGCAACTAACCATTGTAGTGTTTACGAGCAATGCTGGCTATATGTGAGGTTAGCTGAGTGTTAGCGTGTAGGATGGACAATCAACAGACACGGGTTCGATGCTAGCTGCGGAAATTTTGTTCTTCTATTTATTTTTTGCAAATTCGGTCAATGACAGAAAATGATGATATGAAGCAAATGACGTACGCCTTTTTTGAAGCAAAATTTAGTGCTACAATAAGGTTCTATTCGATTAAAAAACGGCGCCAAATGCCATTATTGGACTGTTATTCAGTGATTATACCCTGTAAAGTGTGCCTATTAATGTTAGAAGAGAATATTTTACGAAGTATTATAGGGATGAAATTGTTACTTGGGAACTGCTTCTGATTAGAGGTGTAACGGATCTGGTTTAGCGGATGAGGATGCGGATGCGGATGCAAAATAGTATAACAGTGAGGATGCGGTTGCGGATGCGGATATTAATGGAGAAATTTTTGAGGATGCGGATGAGGGTGCGGATGAGGATATGATCGAATATGTAGACAAAAATATTTAGGTTTCACACTTTCATGAAGATGAAAAAAAGTTGAAATTCCTCTGATAAGTGTGGTTAAAAATTAAAAGGTTGTATAATTCCTTACTTCGCTTCACCTTAAAAAACGCACTTCACCCGCCTCAGTTCAATTCATTTAAAACAAAACCACTCAAACACTAGTCACAAAAATGCGAACCGGAGTGCGTTCCTTAATTCACTCGTAGTCGTAGCTGTACTGTAGTCATCGCTGACTACTCAGATCATATAAATGGAACGCGCTCCTGCTGTGCTGACCGACAAACTGAAGCTCAGTTGTGTATACGATACAGAATACAATTTGTCTCAATGCATTTCTTTATAGTTAGAAAGTAGCACGTGGGTCGCATATATCCGCTAATTGTCTGCATACAAAAATGAGGATTGCGGATGAGGATGCGGATGTAAATATTTATAAGATGAGGATGAGAATGCGGATGCGGAGTTTAATTTTTATGCGGATAATCCGCGATTGCGGATGCGGATGCGGACATCCGTTACATCTCTACTTCTGATGGAAGTTTTACCAATATGTCCTATCGTATAAAGTGTCTATGCATGTGTACACACATATAATGATCTGCCTAATATTCGTAGACAACCAAAAATGTACCCTTCTTGACTTGCAATGGTGAAAAATCAACCATGCAAACTTTAAGGATTAAACTTTTGCTATTTTCATGGTATAAAATCGAAATCATTTTCTCCGTCAGTTGCTTTGCCACTAGTCCAACATAGTTTTCATTTCCTTTTCCATTGGCTTTCTTTCTGTACGTTTCTAGAATTTCTTCCATGTCCAACCAGCTTTTTTTTTCTTTATTCCTTTCTGATCCTTGTCTTAATATTCCTCCATAATAGTAATAAAAACCAGAATTCATAAAGTTTCTCTGCGACAAAGGGAATGAATGCAAACTCGGTGAAACTTTTCAAGTACACCGACTTTTCTCCAGTTCCATTGCATTCCTGGTGACGTTTCACTGCATTGCAATGGTTGTCGTACTGTAATCAGAGGCAACCCTTGTATTGTATTCCACATTGTTATGTGAGGCCAACGTTGACGACATAATTATGTCGGATGCATTCAACCGTCAGGTTTAGTTTCTAGTATTTTTTTTTTATTTTCTCTTTCTCTCGGTTTTCCTTTCGAGATTTTGTTTGGGGCTTGTTTCGAATAGTTGAAAACTCAACCAGCTGCATGCACAATTGGAGCAAGGTCCTTCAGCAAACAATGTGGTGGATTCTCGAAAGGCATAGGTTTCAGCAAGTAATTTACAGGGGTACAACCAACTGATATACATATGTATATGTAGCTATTTGCATAGATGTACATATCATGGACTTGCCAAACAATTGTTTTGAATTGGATTTGTGGGATTCCCTGATTTGGTTGGATATGCCTATTCGACGGAATGATTTAAATATTAGACGTGTGTCCTTTCGACGAAAGGCATGAATCTGAATTTCACTGCATGGAAGCTGGAATGAAATGGAATGCAATAAAATTAACCATTAACTTTTGTTAATTTTTTTTAATCGTGTTGTATAATCCTTATGAAAACGGTAAGATGATTTATTTGTCACGCATAAGCTCAAAACTGCTGGACCGATTTGGATGATCCTATTTTTGTTTGATCTGTCTTACGCTGGAGAAGGTTTAACCCTCGAGTAGGCCAATTTTTGTTTGAGCCTGAAAATTTAAATATGCTTGATTTGGGGGCAAGAAAAACATGCTTACATTATTTTTTAGTTTTAGTGGGTTTTTACCTCTCAGGCGTCATTTGATTAAAACCGCCTGGAGGCGGTCTTGCCGATTAACGTGAACAAAACTGAAGGCAATATCACAACCCAGTCTATCTTATGATTTTCACGTTTTTTTATTGTTATCGCTTTCTTTTGAAAGCTGTATAAAAATAGTTTGGCGATTCCATTCGAAAATATCCGCCAATTTGATTTAATTGCATTATATGCATAAAAATGCCAAGAAAATTGTGACAATCTCTAAGGAAGTGGCGCTAAATCAAAATTCCGTTTTGTATGAGAGTCACCTGTTCAATAACGTTTTCATCGACAATATTTGGATTTAATGGAAATATTTAGTTGTCACTAGAGAGTTTTAGCATATCGTTCAGAATAATACGATAGGACGAATAGGTTTTGACATTTTCTATGAAAAAAACGCTTTCCTATCGTACGCTTTCAAATCGTACTAGCACTGGTAAGTCGGATCTAGGTAAGGTCCAGAGGCTTGCCTGTCTAATTATCACTGGAGCTATTGTTTCATGCCCCTCCGCTGCCCTGGATGTTCTTCTTGACCTAACTCCACTACACATTCACATTGAAGTGTCGGCGAGGCTGGCTGTTTGTAGGCTCAGGGCCTTCAGCACAACAGTCAATTTTAGCCATGATCAACTAGGATGGTTACAGGGTAGCAATACCCTCTGTCTTCCCTCGGACTTCCTAGTTAAGACATTACGCTTCAACGCGTCCTTTAAATCAGCAATCTGGGCGATGGAAAGTTGGACAGATATGTTCAGGTCCCTTCACCCCGACACTATCAGCTTTTACACAGATGGATCAAAAACTGATACAGGCTCTGGAGCGGGCATCAGTGGTCCAGGTGTAAGGTACTCAGTACCTATGGGGAAATTAGCGTCTGTGTTCCAGGCGGAAGTACACGCAATAGAAATTTGCGCCAGAGAATGTCAGAACAAAGGATACGTCAACAGGAAGATAGCGATCTTTACCGACAGTCAGGCGGCTATCAAAGCTCTTACAAAACATACCTTTACTTCAAAACTTGTATGGCAATGTCAGGAAATACTTCAATCTGTAGGATCTCGCAATGATCTTACACTCCCGGACACTCTGGAATAGAAGGGAATGAGCTCGCAGACGAACTCGCTAGGGTAGCCTCTGCTAGCCCCTTCTGCGGCCCGGAACCCTTCTGCGGAATACCACTGTGTCTATGCAGAAACGAAATCACTGAGTGGGAGAAGACGACAGCCACCGTATGCTGGGAGGCCCTCCCAGGACTAAGGCAGTCGAAGCTTTTCGTAGCGACCTACTCTAAGAAACGCACTCTGGAGTTAGTTAAGCTCAGCAGGAACAGAGTCAGAATCATAAGTGGCCTCCTTACAGGCCACTCCCGTCTGAACGGACATTTAAGAACCATGCGCTTAGTCGCAGACGCGACCTGCCGTTTCTGCGAGGCTGATGACGAAAGATCCACTCAAATACTTTGCGAGTGTGAAAGACTGGCGATGAGACGGGAGGAATCCTTTGGCATAACTTTCCCTCTCACAGAGGACATCGCCTCCCTTAGCATGGGACAAATTAATCGATTTATCGACAGATGTCGGTTAGATAAATTTATCTAACCTGTAGCGTGGGCAATGGCACAATAGACCACTGGTCGCAGTGCTTATGGCAAATATGCCGATGCCCCCATTTAATCAAATCTAATCTAATATCGTACGCAAAACAGTATACAACAAGTTTGTATGTTCGAAGTAGGCATAGCCGACAAATAAAAAATCATGAACCCACAATTCCAGCTGTTGATAGTCAGCCGAATTCACGGAAATACACCTATGCCTACTTGGGACATGAACAATTGTGGTATACTGTTTTGCGTACGACAGGCAAGCGAATTATTTTATATAATGTTTGTAGTAAAATACAATAACCTTAACAACTATCATCAAAAGTATGTATTAGGAATATGATTCAAAGATTCCTCTTTTTTTTCGATCAGTGCACAGGGTGGTCAGAGATAACCGTCAACCTGGATGTTGGCAACAGCAATTTCACAATCTTCGTACTACTTCGATAATCCGTCGATATCTTTGGAATCCTTGAGTCCAGCGAAACGATCAAGGTTTCGCTGGACTCGCAACAAAATTCTCTAAGGTGGCGTCGGGGCATCTTTACTGCGCAGCTCACACAAGGGGATAACCGAGATAAGTAATAATCAACAAAATGTATGTTTCGTTAGTTGTTAACCTAGATGTCGGTCACAGCAATTTCACGATCAACTTCGTACTATGCACTTTGGAAAATCGTCGAAATCTCTGCAATTCTTCGGCCGAGCGATACGATCGGGGTGTCGCCGGACTTGCCACAATAGGGCAATTTATTTGTGTAAGTCCAAACAACGAGTAAAAAACTTCTTTCCTTGGAATTCATGTTTCCAAAAATGTGACTTTTTTTACTCATCCACTGATACCATAAAACATTCAAAACTTAAATGCTCGGTCAATACCTAAAAAACTCATTCCAAATCTACATCTTTTTCGGGTACACCAACATCAAGTTGTACTACACTGCTCCTGTCAAATAAATTATTTTAATAAAATGACATTAGGTAGCAAATATTTGAACCGGAAAAAATACTGCAAAACTGGCGAATATTCGCGTTGGTGTGGGCATCTCCATACAACGTAGTGTGTCACAATTTTGACGCCGCGGAAAAATTCGCCGCGAATATTCGCTGACGCGCCGGTGTGGGCATCACTTTACGCGGATATTATATTCTCAATTGTAAACAAAAATTTGACATTTGAATAAAATTTTTGTTTAGACGTGTGAACTGCGATAGTGTGAAAACAGTCCCATTTTTATTTTCTGATGCCCGCTCTGGACTAACGCATGGCATGGGTTGCTATGCTTTCTCTAAGTACCTAACATACAGCTACTAATAAGAATCTCAATAGACTATGTCGACGCCATCTAGATATACAAGCCAGATTATCAGCTGATAAAAATGTGGCTAAGAACCCCAAGTAACACGTATTAGAACAATAGCAATAGAAACAACCACAGGCGCTAAGAACCCAAATTTTCGAAATCGAATTTCGACAGTCCGGCCTCTCTATCAAGATGGCAGTGACCTATGTACAGTACGTCCAATACGATACGATACGCATGGTCATAAAATATTTTCATGTGAAGTACAAATGACAACACATTAAGTTGACTTTGTTTTGACAAAAAAAACAACAATCCTAGCAATGGAAGTGTATCTGTACTGAAAACCTGTCATATCGGTCGGGTTCAAACTAATCATTTCTGAAAAAAAAAAAATTAAGTAAATTGGTTCTAGAAAATCTACTACATACATAATGTACTTGGTCAGCTTTATCCCGATACCAACAAAAAAATAAACTGAGAAACCGACTCATGGTTGAAGTGAATCGGAACCAAAATAAACCGACTTTTCGGTCGAGTTTAATCCTGATTAAAATTATCGTTAAATGAAAAATCAAGGTCGTGGCGGAAAAGGATCTTTATTGTTGTATCGGATCTTTACAACTAACCATATTCTTATCCTCTGCCACTTCTTATATCCTATTTCATTTCTTTATGGTTTTCTTACATTACATTACATTTCTTACATCTTTCAACATATGGGTTTTTTCCTTAAATTAGGGTCCTTATTTTATGACCTATCTCAATTTACAAACATTGGGTAAGGGGTTTTATCACCCTTCACCAATGTATGTGTATTGAATTTATGGTCAGAACATTATGTCTATGTAGCGTGTTATATAACTTCTGTTCTGAAAAACCGAATGGTAAGTAGGTTTTAACGCGGTATTCGAAAAACCGGCTCATATGATTAGAAACACCATCGGTTGAACAGGTATTGAAGGTGAATCAGGGAAACTGCTTGTGGTATCGGCTACCGGGTATTGCAAAAAAAAGACCCGGTACTGAAATCATGCTACCGACAGGCGTAATGCAACCGAAATATATTTACATGCTTTGAAATGAGTGTATGACCGACCAAAGATGTCTTCTATTCTTATTTTTAACGTTAATAGGAGACGCCAACAAAGTGCATAATAATTAGTGTTGCCATATTTTTTTTAAGCCTGTAAGGGACAAATGCTCACCTGCATGAAAAAAAACGGGATTTCATATTCTTAACCGGGACAAATAAAAACATTGTTTACAAAATTATAATTTGTTGTTGTTTATTGTTGCTTTTTATATTTTAATGAAGAACGTGCAAGTTGTAACATGTTCTTGTATGATTTTACATATTTGAAAAAGTCTGCGCAGTTCTAATCATAGTTGAAAATTGTCATTAATTCACTTTTTATCAAATTGGGAGTACATTTGTTTCTTATATCAGTCCATTTTAACACCATTTGTGAAAAAACCCTTTCTACAAAGCAGTTTGAACTGGGAATGCTAAAGGTGAATGAAATGACATTGAATATGTTAGGAATTTCATTCCTGGAAAACCCTTCCATGATTTTCTTCCACTTCTCAATCGCATTCATATTTTTATCCTCAGACGACGTTGCAATGTCCACGCTCTTTTTAATAATTTGAAATTCTTCATATAAGAAATCCAGGTTCAATTGATCGATCAAAACTTCCGCAGATTCTCGAAAATGATCGTAGTTTATCGGAGATTTCAGGTTTAAAAATAGCATCTTGGAAAGAATGTTACCTTCTGAAAAATCATAAAAATAACAGGCGCGACAATCCAACATTGGACTAAGGCCGCAGGATGTGTTAGTGACATCCTATTTCCAAGATCTTATCTGCTTTTTGATGAGGTAATGAGATCAGCATCACGCTCAGCAGTGTTATTTATCCCCATAAATGGGTACTCGTTTAACATCTGAGTGAGATCATAGTCTGTCACAAGCTCGTGAGTTCGAAAAACACAATGGAACACGGTGAGATTCGAACTCATGAGCCTGTGCACCGAAGGTGCGCGCACTAACCGCTCGACCAGCCAGACTACTACTGAAAAATCATACCGTGGTAATAAATACCCTAGGAAATTTTCGTAAAACTGTAGAAAATCGTTTCCGATTGACATTTTGGCGTCAGTGCTTAGTTCACTCATTATTTCCCTTGCTTGCCTTCCAAAAAAACTGTCTTGTATTTTTTGCTGAATTTTTTCGCGAATCCCGTGCATTTCAGCATGCATCTCAACGACTGACAGGGAGTCCGATTCAATCTTTTTCATTGTTGCTTCAATGGAAAACATTACGTTATGAAGAAACGACAAATACGCCAAGGTTTTCTTCTCTTCCTCTTCCGATGTGATTATCTTCTCCAACAGACGGGGGGCATTCATTGCGAGATTCCAGAAAATGAGATATTAATGCAGGCCATATTTTTGAGACTCTTTCGACAACAGGACCAAGAGATAAAAACCTCGTGGCAACATGTTTTATTATTTCTTCCCATTGCATATTATTCGCTTCAAACTGTTGTTGCAAGTCTGCTCTGCGTTTCGCCGATCTACTGAAGTGGCTGCATATTTTCAGTATCAAACTTTCCAAGTCAACATCTAGTTTATCAGCACTGTATTTTGCAGCATTGTGGAGAATATGAACGGGACAACTAGCTTTGAGAATTTTGTCGTTTTGAGCTAGCAAAAGTGTATAAATGAAATGATTTCTGCCGAAGTTTACATTAGTATTGTCAGCGGCAAAAGCAGAAACTTTTTTTAAGGACAATTCATTTTTCTCCCACTTGTCTACTAATAGCTTTGATACTTGATTTGCAGACTCATCGTTACATTCCACAAATTCCAAAAGACGATTTTGAATTCCGGTATCGTAGTCAAAAAATCGTATGCAAATTGGAAACATTTTTCTGTTCTTTTTATTACTTGCATCTGTCGCTATCGAAAAGTACAGGCGTTTTTCTTGGACAGTTTTTAAAACATTTTTCGCAGACTCTTTGGCCAATACTTCGCATACAATTGCTTCTGCGTTTGTTCTTCCGCAGCTTAAACTTTGAGCAATTTTTGAATCACACAAGAGAAATCTCTATTGCAAATGCGACAGGACGCCTTGTACGAGTCTCCATTAATTTTTCTTAACCAGGCATAACTATTTTCCCAACTAGAATTATATTTAGTAAGTCTTTTTGTTTTCTTGGGAGGTATTCCACCACTTCTAGACGTACCGCTTACCGCTAGAAAGAATGTGGGCAAGAGACAACTATATTTCTTCTGTTCTTATGCACGCGTGCTATACTGCAGGAATGATATGCCTATTAAATGAAGTGCTCAATCCAGCAATAACTGGAGCAAAATATTGAAATATGTATGTTTCATTGTTTATGCAGAATTGGTAGCAGATTTTGCTATATGTATAGAGCGCGGTTAATTCTTAAATAAACCACAGTTGATATACGGGACAAATCTTGTCCCGGCGGGACTTTAAAAATTCTGTGTGAAATACGGGATGTCCCGTTAAATACGGGACGTCTGGCGACACTAATAATAATATACACAATTACATAACATTCTGTTTAAGATCCGGGAAAGTATTTGATTTAACTTTCACTTTTGTCCAACAACATGTACTGCAAAGTGTGATTTCGATGTTTCGGCGGTTGCTAAATAAATTTTGCATCGTTGGACACTCATAACCGGATTTGTTCAAGCAGTTCAAGTCAAGGTATTTCATCATCGAATGTTTCGTGGCCCCCAATTGATGGCTACATTATCTGTCTGCTTCCTATACTTGCTCTTATGTTGATCCAACCTAAAGAGCTTGATGTCACAATAAGCTTTAATATCACATAACACTCTTAAGTCTTCGAGGGTTTTACGTTAATGTATTATGTTATGTACATAGTTGGCTTTGCTATTGTTGTGTATCGATTTGTGACTATTACATGAAACTCGTTTTCTCGCCCACTGAGTACAAATACAACATCGCGTCGTATTGAATGTGTAGTTCTTGGTAATACATTTTGATTCCGTCACTATATTCCATAATCCCATTTCATATGTTTGCGGCGGGTTCAATCCGTTTATCTGACTGTCAGAGGTTTTTTTGCGCGTGGTATAAGGACTATTATGGCTGAGCCCTAGATTGTACCGTATCGTATTACAATGAACAAAACATCAGAAATGCATGTTCTCGGAATAGTATGTACATTAACATACATACAGGGTGGACCAATTACAAGTTCCTTTTTAAATCATAGGTTAGTTTGACACTTACAGCTGTTTTTCGCTCGAAATCTTGATAGAAAGTCAGTATCATACTTCCGCGGAACGAAATGAGTCGCTTTACGCTTGAACAACGTTGAGAAATATTGAAAACTTATTTTCAAAGTGAGTGCTGTCTAGCTCAGAGCCAGTTACAGATCAATGTTATCCGACTTTTTTTTTTACTGAAATTGAAGACATGGATTTGGACGGCCTCTGGTTCATGCAGGATGGCACGCCATGCCACACAGCCCATGCCACATGGAATAGACAGCTAAACGGAAAGGAAAATCCGCTGTCATCCCATACAAACTGCATGGTCCGGTTTGAAACACAACAAAAAAAAAACATTCCACTTAAATGCGTTCCCTTTCTGTCAACGCTTGTCAGCTGTTACACGTTCTGCAAATTCTCAAGAACATATTTGTCGCGTCGCGCGTTTGTTTTTTGTGATAACGTAATTCTTATATCATTTCAGTGTTTTTTAAGTGAAATCCAGCAGCGCCCGCTCTAGGGGGGGGCGAGCCGGGCGGTCGCCCGGGGCGCCAAATTTTAGGGGCGGCTTTTTGGCTAGAACTCGAAGAAAAAATAAAAGCCAGAATGAAAAATTTAATATCAATTTCCATTAAGTGGAAACGAAACCTTCAGATGAAATAAATAGTTGAAAGTTGTGTTTTGAAGAAGCAAAGTCCTTGAGAGCCAACAATTGATAGAATGTGCTGCATTTAGAATCCTAAAATGCTTGCCTAGTAAGAGTTGCGTAATTGTATGTCTGTGATGCTAGCCCCCGCCCTACTTCCGAAACTATGCGCTATTCAAGTTCTACTCTAAAACTGCTAATTTCGTCCTCCAATTAAACATTTAGTACCCTTGCTTTTGACCAGCATTAAGGATTATATTTCTATTCATGATCCCTTAGTCTTACCAAAGGGGAGATCCATCTAATTTTTAAATAGAGGACGAACGTACCTATAGAACGTAATCTTATTATTGAGTTTATATGCGGAACGTCGCACTTCAATTTCCGGAAGTAAGGTCTAAAACTTTATTTTAGTCTATTGAATCGGAGGAGAGCACGTCCCTTAAAAAAAATATTAATCCTCCGGAGAAATTGATATTAAATGAGAAATAATGATAAACGTATAAACACTAAACACATAAAAGCGATTAAAACAAAGTCTCCTGAGAGAAATTGCATACCCCTGCAGGAGTTTTGGAAACTTCTATATAAACCTTTGGCGGCAATTTGACTTCAATTCACCCGATCTTCTCGTGGATGGATCGCCTCAGTTGGTTGCCATTGCATTGATTCATCTAGTATTTAAAGGTCAAATTTCGAACAAAATTGTTTGGGTTTCAGCAAGATGAGGGATGGAATCACGGTACACATTACCAGAGTAGCAGTACTTCCTTTTTATCCAACATGCTAAATCAGGACTTAGTTTGATTCCCCCGAGTAGGCTGGATTTCCTAAAGACAAACATTTTGTCAACATCATGCCCCTAGCCCGGAATTTTTTAGTGGGTCGGAGGGTATGTCATTCTCAATAAACTGTATGACAACAAAAATATTTTTAGAAAAATGGTTAAACATTTGAGAAAGATGAATCGAGAGCGGCATTTTTCCTTTTAACGATAAATGGCGTTTGAATACATCACATGACCTTTGTCACAAAACTATCACCTACATGTGGGTGTTCAAGTTTCGGATATTAAATGCCTAAAACTGCAGTCTTAATAGAATTGTGCGGATGATTTACATTTAGAATCCCTGTCTCGGAATAACCGAGACCACCAGACTGAAATCTTTCTTAAAATTGCGATTGAGACCATCAGGCGCCAACTGACACCACCAACGCGCAGATTTGTAGCACTGCTATTTTCATACGTAGAGCATCGATTTTTTATGAGGTAATACAGCAGTAAGAAAAAAATGTATCCTTGATCAGACGCCAGACAGGGGGAGGGAGGGTCAAGCGCCACTCCCCGCCCTGCCTCCCCAGCCTCCTGGGCTACACCTATGATTTTCAAGATGTCGCATTTATGAAAATAAACCACGGACTTTCCACACTACAGAAGTCCGGTTAACTGAAATTTATCGGCTGCGTAGTCTGCAAGGATTTTATGGGAAACTACTCATCTACTACAACGACGTACATATTACAGTAAAACTTCGTTATAACGCTTCTCTGGGGTCTAAGCCAAAAAAGAGCTATAACCGGGAAAACGCTATAGCCGGGAAGTCCAAGAAATATACTTCATAGACGCATACACCTTTCAGGCGAATTCAATTGATACATGGAATGAAATAGTAAGGATATGGCAATCAATTGATTACTGGTTAAAGAAAAAACAGATATTTGTTTTTGTTTTAGACTGGCAACAGACTTCGGTAATACTGAGGTTTTCAATTTATTGAATGATCCTTCCTTTATGTCCATGCTATAGGGAAAAATTGCTCGAATCTTCTTATTACATTTAAGACTGCAAATTTTTTTGGCATGCTTGACGCCTCTTTCTTGTTGCCTTCGATGTCGACGGATGCTAAAGCAATTACGAGATCTTCAATTATACTTTTCATTGTTGTTATGTCTTTCCCTTTCCAGGAAACTTGACCTTGATGTGAATTAAGGGAACAACTTGTGCATCATGGTTTTGTTTGTGATTATTACAATGTAAAGATAGACTATGTGCTCAATGAATTTGTCAATAAAAATTGTTTTATGAAAATGAGACTGGGAAAAGAGCGTTATAACCGGGAAATAGTAGCATTATAACGAATCGAAATTCCCTGTAATAAATGGTAATGGGACCGGGACCGAGAAAAAATAGCGATATTGCCGGGAAAGCGTTATATCCGGGAGCGTTATAACGAAGTTTTACTGTACCTACTATCAATCTGCCTAGTATATCACTAGGGGCGGCAATTTGTCATCTTGCCCGGGGCGGCGTAAGTCCTAGAGCGGGCGCTGAATCCAGTTACTGAGTGTGAGTTTGTGAAGTGAATTTCGCGCCTACATTTCAATGTTCCCTTTATGTCAAATACATGGCCATTAGTGTCATTTCAAAAACTGGACCATTTGAGTTTGATTCGGGCCTATCCTTTAGTTCTTTAATCAATGCCATGCCACAATCGATCTTTTACGCACCAAATTCCCAAATCGTGCGATCAGCCGTCTTGGCGATCTCAATTGGCCGCCTCGGAGCTGCGATTTGACCCCTTTGGACTTTTTTGGTGGGGAACCGTGAAGGATCGATGTTATGCCAATAATCCAGAAATGATCCAAGCACTTAAGGTCAATATCATCCAAGCAATCCGTGAGTTACAGTCCGGAACCATCAACAGGGTCTTGAAAAATTGGTGTGACAGAATACGCTACTGCGACGCGAGCCGGGGCAGCCACTTGAATGAAGTTGTGTTCCATCATTAATGGGAGCTTACTTACTTTCTAATAAAGTCATAAGACATGGAAAAAAAATGATTTTTTTAATTTTATTGCATTTTTAAAAACGAGCTTGTAATTGGCCCACCCGTTACATATGTATGTAAGGTACGTACATCGATGTGTTTTGATTGAGCCTACGAAACTGTAAGGTCACTACGTACATTAATAGACTACATCATAATGTACTCAAATGAGAAACTAGTATTCACAACAATTCGGATACCAAACCCTTGCCATTCTTTTTTGTTGCTTTGATAAAGACACATTAATTCAAGGTTTTGGGAAATTGGTGTCAAAAATGTTTCTTAGAAGAGCCAAAATGATGGGTTGGGTCTGTATGCCAGCCCCATGACCCCATGGTCCGATTTGATCCATTCTTGCATATATCTTGTGTCATCAATAGAAACACATTTGTGTGAAATTTGGTTGAAATTGGTGCACAAATAAAAAAGTTTTTCTTAGAAGAACTCAATTTGGGGGGCTAGGTTTGTATGGCAGCCCCATGACCCCACGATCCAATTCCATATATTCTTACACATATTTTGTGGCATCAATAGAAACACATTTGTGTTGAGTTTGGTTGAAATTGGTGCGCAAATAAAAAAGTGTTTCTTAGAAAAACCAAATTTGGGGGGTTCGGTTTGTATGGCAGCCCCAATGACCCTATTGTCCGATTTCAGCGATTCAAACACACAATAAAAAGAAGCACATGTGCAAAATTTCGGCTTCATAGCTTTTAAATTGGCCGAGTAAAACGCGTCGCAACAGACGGACAGACGGACATCGACCAATCGACTCCCCAAGTCATGCTGATCATGTATATATACTGTATGTATACTTCTTATATGGTCGGAGATGGTTCCTTCAATGCGTTACAAACTTCATGACAAAGTTAATATACCCTTTGAAGGGTATAAAAATGCATTCACACTCGTATTGCTGGTGCTCGTATCGTAGCGGAGAGTCGGTTATATCGTACCACTTTTTACTTTTTCCTGGATATTTAGTTTATGACGGCACTTGCAATAATGAATAAATATGTAAAATATACGTTAGGGCTTTGACTACCAGATGTATGGAAATCAGTTCTATAGCTGTAGTTTAACGTTTTTAAAAATTACTTTTCGTGGAGGACTGCCATCAGTACGATTTAGCGAACGAGTCGTTTTAATCGTACCACCAGTATTTAAATCGTACCACTGAATAAAAACCATTAAATTTTTTAAAGAAATTTTATTTGGGGCACTTAGGAGTAAAAGAAAAAACAATTATGAATATATCCTTAGCAAAAATAGATGATTTGCAACATTTCGCCTAATCGTGTTTAGACCAAGCAACTAAATCGTACCAGTACCACCTATCAAACTCATAGCGGTACGATTTAACGTACCCTGCAATTTTTCAAAAGATGAACTATCTCGTCATAACTGCAAAACTTGAACACGGGCACCCAAATCATCAATAATTTAGCTTAAATTTGTAATCAAATAAAGCAAACTGTGCGCTTTAGCTTACCTTCCTCATGAGTTATTCCCTCAGCAACTGACACGCAAAATAACAAGAAAAAGTCACAAAACATATTTTTTGGCTCACATACACATATTTTGACAGATACCACTCGCAACAAGCCGATTCTTCAAAGATGGCGTTGTGACATGGTTTGGTGTTACCAGTGTGTAAATAATTGACCATTTAGTCGAAAATTTGGAGGTGGTACGATTTAAACGGTGGTACGATTTCACCGACTCTCCCCTATACCAAATCAAATCAAAATGCACTTACAGCGTGCGCCAGAGAGACTTACTTATTTGAAAAACTCCCGAGCGGTGAGTTGGCCGGATAGAGGCGCATCTGGCGTTTGTTTCCCATTCTAGTCAGTTGCCATTATGATCTGGTAAGAGAGCAGCAAGCCTCGAGAGCTTCTTCCTTAACCGTCGCTCACTTGGAACATGATCGAGAATTTGTTTTCTTTCAAGCCTCGAAGAAATAAACGTTAGGGACGTGTGGTTGCAGCAAGATGGAGCGACATCTCAAGGCTCAATGAATTTGTTGCGACAAAATTTCCCCGGTTTTAATCGGATGGACAAAAAACCGTCCGGGCTAAAACCGGAAGGAGGAAAAAACCGAAAATAACCCGGTTAAACGTTCTAAAGGTACCGGTTTTCTGATTGAACGTCCGGTTTTTGACATCCTTAGTACATACTTTCCGCAAGGAATTCACAATTCGTTGGGTTCCTTGGTCTATGAATTTCCCTACACTTAGACCCGTATTTATGAACGTACCTTAACTCAAGGAGACCTTGAGTCAAGGATACCGAAATTCAAAAACTCGAATGTAATTTCCCATACTTTTTCATAAAAATCATGTATATTCAGGAGTCAATGCATCCTTGATTTAAGGCGAAACTCAAGGAGACCTTAAGTTTTCAATAGACTTGAAATATAATATTTCAAGGTAAGTGACTACAAGTGAGGTTGACTATCGAAAATTTCAAGGTCTCCTTGAGTGTCTCCAAATCAAGGATGCATTGACTCGTGAATATAAGTGATTTCTATGGAAAAGTATGGGAAATGACATTTATTTTTTTGAATTTCGGCATCCTTGACTCAAGGTCTTCATTAGTTAAGGTACATATGTATGCTCATAAATACGGCCTTAGAGGGGATTCACACTATGGACAGGATTTACTAAAACCACTTAATTAATTGAGTCGAAACCTGCCTACTAGATTAAATTATATGTATGTCATTAAATTCAAAATGCTTCGTAGAATGTACATGCATTTTGAATTTGATGACATACGATTTGATCTAGTAGGCCGGTTTTAACTCGATTAATCTAATAGTTTTAGTAAATCCTGTCCATAGTGTGAATCCCATCTAAGACTTTGCCAATCAAATCAAGCTCCATTGAATAGTCCGTATTTTATTACTTATTATTTTTTTACTTTCGATGAGTTTTGAATGTAGTCTGGCTGGTCTGGCGGTTAGTGTGCGCACCTTCGGTGCACAGGGTCATGAGTTCGGATCCCACCGTGGATCATGGTGTTTTTCGATCTCACGAGCATGTGACGGACTACGATCTCACTCAGATGTTAAACGAGTACCCATTTATGGGGATAAATAAAACTGCTGAGCGTGATGCTGAACTCATTACCTCAACAAAAAGCAGATAAGATCTTGGAAATAGGATGTCACTAACACATCCTGCGGCCTTAGTCGAATGTTGGATTGCCGCGCCTGTTATTTATTTGTTTTATTATGAGTTTTGAATGCTTATGTGTACCTTGCGAATAATATCTTTTGCATGCCCTTAAATCGGTTTCTGTACATTTCTCCAATCTTGTAAAAAGAAAAAACATATCTAGGAACGGATGAAATCGGAACACTACGTCGTAGGGCTGTCATGCAAACCAAGCCCTGGAAATTAGGTTCTTAAAAAAAAAATTTTTTCTTAGAAGAACCTACATTTTAAAAATTACAAACCAAAATATCAAAAAAGTCCAAAAATTTTGAGGTTTTTCGTGGGTCACGGAAGTAGCACAGGTTTTTCGAAGTTGCGAACTTGGTGGTACACTGGTCGTATAGCCTAACAATATCCCCAAAAACCAGAGCCGAGCTATTTTTCGCGACCTAACGCCTTATATTTCAGTTTATTGACTGGCCTACATACCCATTTACAGACCTAGAAGTCACGCAAAACCCAAAATATTCAATTTAATGTTTTTGTAAATGAAGGAAGGGGTAGATGGGTTGGTTCTGGCACATATTATAGCATCCAGCTGCTACCATTTGATACAAGTTTGAAGTTTTTCGCAACATTTTATTAAAAAATATAGGGGGGAAGATGGGGTAGGGGTAGTCGGTACACTCTAAAAAGTGAATTTAAATTTCCGCTGAAAATGCGGTAATTTTACACTTTTTCCCGCTTATTATCACATCAAGAGTGTATTTTTCAACAATTTCTGTGTAAAATAAGAAAACTACACCAAAATCGGTGTGAAATGTATATTTACACTACACTTGTGTATAATTTAGATTTTCTGGTGCATTTTTACAACGTTTATGTGTTTAATTCGGATTTTTAGTGTATTTTTACAACATGCAGTTGAAGTTTTACTCATTTTTTGTAGCGTGCTCTCCAGTTATCATACTTCAATCGGCTGTACTTAGCACAGTGTAACACATTTTCTCAAAAATTCTATGTGGCTCACTTGGTTGAGTCGCACACTTCGATATGCTAGTAATCTTGAGGTCCGGAGATCGAATCTCGGGGTGGTGCAAAATTTCCGTTTTTCCGCGGATAGGAAATATATAGTGCTTGCAACATTATATACACTCCGAAATGATATGCAATGTAAGGTTGATTCGAAATTGCCTATATAAACGGCTCCCATGTAGATGAAAAACTGATCAACAAAACTCGACCTATACTTTTATATATTTTATATGTCCGTAAATAGTTTTATTGATATCTGTATCATTTGAAAAGGTTCGCCACTTAAATCTTTACAACTAAAACGAAAAGAGTGAAAAAAAATGTATTATTACAAATTCCAGGTAGAAACCGCTTTATATTCCTATTTTTACGGAGTGTTTTTACATATAGCAAGGTGTAAATTTGCTAATATATTGGAGTACTTTTTTAAACATTTTGTATGTAAAATTACACTTGATTTGCAAATTTAGATTGTAGAGTAATTTCACTATTATAATAGAAGGAGACAAAGTTTCCTTCTATTATACGAGTAAAAACTTCCGACGCCGACTCATCAGGAGCTACCTTTTTGAGCGTGCTAACGAGGCAGCTCCGTATGAGTCGGCGTGCTAACGGACGAAACCACCTGACAATGCAAATCGCCTGAAACGGTGAATATTTCGGGGGTCATACTAGCCGGTTGATCAAACTGGCTAGTATGACAACATACCCCACTCCTATTCTCAAAAAGAAAAAGCTTTAAATAGTGAATAATGTGAATATAATTTATTTCTTTTGAAAACCTCCAAATAAAAACTATCCTATAAGATTGCACATTCGCTGCACAGTGCACACAAATATCCCATGTCTCTAGAGTAAATTTTCACAAACATGGTGGGCCACCCTGTATATATTTACCTACCTGCAAAAGGCCCTTTTCTTCTTACTTTGCATAAAAAATATTGTCCCCATTTTGCAATTTTGTCAACCATAAATGAAACTGAAAACAACTTGACATGATTACAAGGAACATGACTAATGCAAACTGTCAACCGAAAATTCTCTGTTTCTCCCTATAGCTTTTTGTGGTTTAAATTTAACCCGATTCTCATATACATAAAAGTAATGCTAACCTATCTACACATGCTACATTTTCATTTAAACAATAGGATCGCGTCTACATACTTATACAGGGTCACCCAAGAGTGAACGTCAAGCCGAAAGTAAATTACAATGTACAGTTATACGTAATCAAAAGATTGTCAAAATGCACACCTTCATTGTTCAGGGCTTTGCAGCAAGTAATCTTAATAGTTAAGTTAGCGCATGTTGTGCAAGTGCAATAGCAATTTCGTGCATTAACGAGCAATTGTACAAGAATCCGGGCTCTAGTTCTCACATTTGACGCATTGTTCCTAATTATTTAAGTCAGAATATTTTTTCAAAAATTTTTAACTAAAATTTTTTTTTAACAAATTATATGTTTATTATCCTCCAGACGCCTTTTAAATTTTTTATGTTGCAATTATTGGTCTGAAAAAAGCATGGAATCTGTCATATAAAAAATATACTAACTAAAAATAGAAATAATAAGAGCGTTTTTTTATCATAATTGAGTCCCGTGTATGTTTGGGTAGCAAAAAAACGATCGCGGTTAATAGCTGGCAGCTGACAATTATCTGCGTAAGTACCATATTTTTGTATGAAGTTGGTTACACAAAACTACACGGTATGTGCAAACACACGAAACTAATGAACCGTGATACCGTTATGAAATCTAAACAACATGCGCAACATAATTAAATGACTTGCTGCCAAGTCCTGGTTCTATTTTATTACAAAACGGTTATTTTAACTTTGAAGAAAAAACGATTTTGATCTCACGGTTCCACAAAAGAGGTCATCTTTCTCTCAGAACTGAAAGAGTAATTTTCCGGGTTGGGCTGCAATGAATAGAGCATTTCGTGGCCGTTATATTGAAAAAACAAAATTGTATATTAAGATTCACAGTTACAGTACGTGAACAATCACAACAAGGGCGGCATTTTTTAACATCTTTTGATTGCGTTTAACTGAAAAAGAGGTGTCTGTATTTATACCCATAAGATGGTATAGGGTATATTGTTTTTGTTACGCAAATATTATGTAGGGGAGAGTCGGTGAAATCGCATGTCAGTTGCTAAGGGAATAACTGGTGAGGAAGGTAAGCTAAAAGCACACAGTTTGCTTTATCTGATCACAAATTTAAGCTAAATTATTGTTGATTTGGGTGCCAGTGTTCAAGTTTTGCAGTTATGACGAGATAGTTCATCTTTCGAAAAATTGCAGGATTCGTTAAATCGTACCGCTGTGAGTTTGGTAGGTGGTACTGGTACGATTTAGTTGCTTGGTCTAAGCACGATTAGGCGAAATGCTGCATATCATCTATTTTTTGCTAAGAATATATTTATAATTGCTTTTTTTTACTCCTCAGTGCCCCAAATAATATTTCTTTAAAAAATTTAATGGTTTTTATTCAGTGGTACGATTTAAATACTGGTGGTACAATTAAAACGACTCGTTCGCTAAATCGTACTGTTGGCAGTCCTCCACGAAAATACATTTTTAAAAACGTTAAACTACAGCTATAGAACTGATTTCCATACATATGGTAGTCAAAGTCCTAACGTATATTTTACATATTTATTCATTATTTCAAGTGCGGTCATAAACTAAATATCCAGGTAAAAGTAAAAAGTGGTACGATATAACCGACTCTCCCCTAACACCTCTAAGGAGCCTCCGGAGGTATGGCAAAGTATATACATATATATAAATGATCAGGGTCGGCCTGATTCGAATGAGCCATGTCTGTCTGGCCGTGTGTCTGTCTGTTCGCACGATAACTCCCGAAATAATGAAGCTAGCAGTTTGAAATTTTGGTCAGATGTTTCTTTTGATCAAATCTTGGATGGTATTGAAAATGGGCCAAATCGGACTAAGGGTTCCCCTACCCCCATTCAAATGACTTCTCTTTGATATTTTCATTCAGCCATAACTTTCGACAAAATATCGCTAGCGAACTCAAATTTTGATTAATGCCTTACTATGACATATACTTTGAATTGATGGAAAGTGAAAAAGGCCTTACCATCACTACCTCTACCTCCCCTACAATGCTATATTTAGCCATACCTTTTGACAGAATATCGCGAAGCACTTCAAATTTGTGTCAAATGGTAGCTTTTGGAAGTCCCTATAAGATATTAATAGTGCACCAGATTAAACTCATATACCCCCCGCCTCACCTACAAAAAAAATGAAATTGTAAATTTTAAATTTTGCGTGCCTTCTAGGCCTGTATATGGGTATAGGGTATACACTCATCGTGCTATCCGCACGATTAGAATTCGGTCTGGTTTTTTTGGTATTGAGCACCTTGTGCACTATTATCTCTTTTCGGCTTGACGTAGACTTATGGGACACTCTGTACATATATGCATATGCGTATTTGCCCCATATATATTAATGTATATACAGGACAAAGTCTGAAATGCGGGTGACTGATGGCTGAAAAAGGGTGTACAGAACTACTTGACAATACTTTGAGTACATTTATATTCATAATGCAGAGACATAGTTCCATTTGTTTGGGGACAGTATATGACCATTTATCGATTATTTTGTCACGAAAACAATGAGCCAACTATTTTAGGCTCAATCTCCATCCTAATGTCCGTTCAGAATATATGCATTTATATACATATATATGTATATATGTCTGCACTTTCAACACTTTCAGATGATTTATGAAACGTTCGGCGATTTTTTCCTGTACTGTTTTCTTAAGTCTATGCGAATAAGCAATCCAAAAACTACAGCGGTCTCAAAGATTACATAATCTTGTCTCAATTAATCCGAAAACCATTCGCTAGTACATACTTTTATTCCATTTCAAGTATACGCCCCTCACACCGGTGCGTCAGCAAATTATTCGCGGCGAGTTTTCCGCGGCGTCAAAATTGTAAAACATCGCGTTGTATGCAGATGTTGACACCAACGTGAATATTCGCCAGTTTTGCAGCACTTTTTCCGTTGCGGATATTCGCTGGCTAATGTAATTTTATTAAAGAAATTTATATGAAAGGTGCAGTGTAGTACAACTCGATTGGATTGTCGTTGTACTCGAAAAAGATTTAGGCCCATTCTCTCGTAGATCTTATAAAATGGTTAGTCTTATCGCCCAGAGAAGACACACACAATATTCAAAAAGCTTCTCCATTATATTGAATTGATTTTTTTTTTAATTTTGCATAGTTATCTTTTGCTTATTTACGCTGTTGGATGAAAGTGCGCAATGGTTTTCTCAATTTAAGATGGTGGCTTAAACAAGCAAAATATGGCGTAGCTATGCAAAATAAACAAAAATTCGATTCAATACAATGGAAAGCTTTCTAAATATGGTGTGTGTCTTCTCTACGCGATAAGACTAATCAGCCGACAGGTACTGAATAAGAGCTATCAGAACCCCGGCCTTTGATTTGGAATCAGTTATGTATTGACGTATTGGGCATTCAAGTTTCGAATGAACTCTTGTATTGTATCAGTGGAAAGAAAGAAGTAACTTTTGTGGCATGCATTCTATTCAACTCGTTTGGGCGACATCAAAAGAGTTTTTGCATTTGATTAAGAATGTATCGATGGATTGTGAAAGCAGGTGAAACTTGTGGAGTATGCATGTAGAGATAGGGGTACCATTCTAGGACCCGAAATTGCCTTAGTGTTTCCGCCATGCTGATTTGACGAGTACTTCTGGAGAAAACTAGCAGTCCTAATTTTTTCAAAATCCTACTTCTCTCTAGTTCTAACCTTTTTGCGAAGTGGGATTATGAGTAAATTTGTATTCATACGGCATATTGAGTGCAGTTGTCACGAGAGCAGGAAAAGTATATGTTTGCCTTTTGTGGTATACTTTCGCTCCCACATCTATACTCATACAACACAACAATTAATATCAAATATGTACACCGCAATCCTTAGCGCCGATAACCCTTACATCTTATCTGGTGCCCGTCGACTGGTTAGTCTTATCGTATAATCAAGACGCAAACCATGTACATTGTATGGAATTGAATGTTTCTTTAGTTTTCATAGCCACGCTTTTTATTTTGCTTGATTCTACTAAAAAATAATTGTATTGTATTGTTAAGTAAACAATGAGACGGAATTCTAATCATGCGAATAGCACAATGAGTTTATACCACATACCCATGTACAGACCGAGAAGGTACACAAAACCTACATTTTTTGTAGTGTAGGAAGTAGTAGATTGGTCGGATTTGGCACACCTTTCATATTTTATAAGGACATCCATCAGCTACCAGTTAACGCAAATTTGAAGCTTTTCGCAACATATGTTACAATGAGGTATCGCTAAAAATTTCAGGTTGCTAGCGATATTTTGTCGAAAGTTATGGCCGAATTAAAATATCAAGAGGGAAAAAAGGCCTAGAGTATTATATATCATTACAAAGTTAATTTTGTGTAGTTTGTTGCGTCCTGAGGACATTTTGCGGTCAGACTCATAATTTTTCAGATATTTGCAAAAAAAAAATGAATTTTCACCCCCAAGCCATGGCGCAAATTTGTGTAACTTTTTACTGCGTATATTGGGCAGTGTATGCAACAATTTGGCATCAAAAATTTCTTTTTTTATGTTTGTGTCTTAAGCTACCTGTACATATTTGTACATACATATGTACATATTTCCATCAATTTATGCATGTCAATTTTTTTATCCTAAGAGTAGGTAAGTATAGGCCTGGTAATACTCGTATGTCAAATTTTACATCGATTTCTTCCTTTTACATAATAAGAAAAGGAGCCGCGACATTTCAGTGTAGTGCACGAAAAGTGCAGTAAGATAATGTGAAAATAATAGTCTCTGGCCAGTTACCGTTATTCTCTATCATCTCGAATCTCATTCCTTAATACCTTCTCTAGGGAAACGACATAATATCAGCTGTAAACTGACAGTGCACACCAAAAATCCGCCGCGAATTTTCCGTTTCGAAATCATGCCGCGTTGGTGCGAGCACCACTTAACACAGTACACAGTACCTTTCTATTAAAAAAAAACTTCTTTCGTGGCGAGAAAATAATCTTTTGCTGGCAGCTTTTCCTTGACAGGTGACGGTCTCTAAGCCTTAAAACTTTTAAGATATCTCCCGGTTTGACGTTGCGTTCGGGTTGTCATAGCAAAGCGTAGCGCTATGGGAATGCAGAAAAGTTTTTGTTTGTTAACGAATTAGAAGCGTAATCAGAGTGGCAAAATTGAATTTAAACATTTTCAATGTATGTATGTACCTACAACAGCATCTAATATATACATATTCGTATAACGTATTCATAAAGCAATTTTTCTCCCCAAGAACAAAATAATAAGTTAAATTAATTTTTAATTTAGCCCAATCCATATCTCCGTAGAATGTGAGAAAGGAGATTTCGCCTGGAGTCTGTTTGCGAAATTTTCCAGACAGTTATTTTTATTTTAATTACATTGTCGACAGACAGATTGGGTTTTTGCAATTTGTCATATCAATTTTTTAAAGCATGCGCCAGGAGGATTATATTTCCAAGGTATTAATGGTACGAGTATAATATTGCCTTAGAGCGACAACCATCTCGAAGTTAATTGGATGTAATGTGATAAAGGTTATTTGCAAAAAAAATATTTTTTAATGTGATATACAAACTGTTTTGCCAAATTCGATTAAGATAAATATTACGAATTTGAATCTAACTTTTTAGTAAAAATATTATTCTTTGGAACCTTATGCTCGCTTGGTTATAATTAGAGTACATACATAAGTTGCTTTTTTCATAGAACATGTATGAATAAAAAAGAAATTCGCTTAAATTATGGTCCAAAGAAAACACTAAACATACATGGTCAATATTGGTTTTTATAATTCAACGTCCTAAATTACCAAACGAATCGATTCATTGCTTATTTCATGATAGTTCGTATCTACCTTCTCTTCCGAGAGGTGTTGGTGTTCAATTTCAACTTATTTGATTTTTTTAGGTCATTCAATATTGTGTTAAAAAAACACAATAGTCATCGATCTTCGCAAAATTTGGTATACATGATCCTTTGATGGTCCTGACAACGACTCCGTGGTAAAAATTTGGATTAGTTGCTGGAATATATTATACATATATTAACCCTTGAAATGAATGAGAAGGCATCTTTCAATTCCCTTGGCTCTCCCCGTGATTTCGATGAAATTTGGATGGTAGTTAAGTTGTGGGGTTGTATTTTATCGCCACTTATTATGCATAAGATTTCCTTGGGTACAACATATCCTTCTTTCTGTGGGAGGTCCACTATAGATGATATGGATATCAAAATACAGAATTCGTTGAGACGAGTCCTCAAGAATGACAATAAACTTATTTTTTAATTTTTGGAAAAGGACATTACCACAACAAAAGACATTTCTCTACGAAAAGGAAGCAGAGTATATGGACACGATGGATGTCGTTCGAAAGGGGATGTTAAGGCCAATGTATGTGATCAGCTTTAAAGGATTGTCGGCATTCTGAAGTAACAGGATAACTGTGGATCATCGTTTAAATAAACATAAATGTCAATATTTAACTGCAACTACAGCCTTTACGTCATATATAATTCTAAGAAAAATTAAAATAATATTTAGCCTTCATCATATTCAATCAACAAATCAATATAATCGTTTCGTTACTAAATTTCTAAATTCAATCTGCCCTCGCCTTTAAAAAGCACATGCATGATTTTATACATAAACAATTATGAAATTCGGACTTCTTCATCTTCATCCAGTAGCGCAACATTTTTCTTTAAAACAATTTGTGTTCGAAGTAAAAATAGGAGCCCTCCCTGTACAGCCACTTTTTTCTAGAAGGACTTTAATTTTGTGTACGACACTTTGTAAATTCGTAGCGGTGTACAATCCAATTTTAAAGAGTAACGACCTACAGTCTCCGGGCGATTGATAACAGACTTGAGCTCCCCAAGCATTTGTTAGAACTGTGAACTGTATCCGTCATGTTTTCCAAAAACCCTTGTAAGGGTTGAGGTACATATTAAACCACAGCGGTTTCCCTTGAAAAGTCTTCATCCAGAATAAAACCGACACCGAGGCTAACTTCGGGCGCGGCCGAAATTTGGATACCCTTCACTCTTCTCGAGCTAATAGTTTCTCGGGCGTATCTATGACTTATTATGTTATAACCACCCGCCCCCCCTTTCATTCTTTTCCTTCCATTTTCAGATAAGCACCATTACGCCGATGAAGCAATATTATTTGAGTGAGTAACATAATGAACTAAAATGGAGGGTTAGTTTTTGACGGCAGCCCTATGTCCCCATTTTGCGATTTTTTACATAATGTTTTGTGGCATGAACAGTGACGTAGATAAGGGGATTAATCCCCCCTCTCTTTTGATAACACGTTTTTCATGTAAAACAAAGCAAATGTAAATTTTTTCCTAAAATTATTTAATTGTGTGTAATAATTTAAAAGAAAACTACGTGAATCAATTTTCACAACTGCAATAGAAAATGTACATAAATTTAAATTTCAAAAGCATGTCGATAAAAACACTTCAGCATAGGGCGTCCACTGCGATTCTGGTTCATTCACTTGTTCACATTGGATCTGTATGGCAGCAGATGCAAGCCTTTCTGAAATTAGGCGTAAACATTAGGCATTGAACACACTTGAAGAGTTGTTTTCTGGATTTATATTCAGTTAAGTTTAGAAAGGTCGTTTTAGGAAAGGTTTTGCCAAGAAGCGTTTATGCGAATGAACAGAAAGCGCTACTAAACTTCTATTTTTTGAACATCCCTAATTGTTTGAGTTTGTTATCATTCTTTTCTTAAAAGCTAAATTTAGATAAATTAATATTATTAAATTTGTTACAAAGAACTACTACAAAGCTAATCGGGAAAATTTTTTAAACTAGATTATATATATAAAAATGGTAGAAATTTCCAAAATTGAAAGATTTGTCGCTAGTAACTTTAACGCAAATTTTTATGCGTATGATCTAACCAAATATGAACCTGCAATTTCCCCTCACATTAGCAAAAAATTGTACAAAAACTGGCATGCGGAGGATTTCTCACCATAATAAAGAGTCAAAAATTATCGATGTAGTTTCACAATTTTTGCCGGGCGTTCAATATTTTCAGGAATTTGATTGCCACAACATCACCTTATGAACGACATCCATTATGCCCATACTGTGTTTTCTGGTAGAAAAATGTCCTTTTTGGTGGTAATATCCTTTAACTCAAAATCAATTTGTTGTCATTTTGAAGGACTAGTCTCAACGAATCCTGTATTTTGATATCCATATGGTATCCATATCGTCTATAGTGCACTCCCACAGAAAAAAAAACCCTTTTGTGCCCAAAAACATCTTTTGCATAATAAGTGCCAGGACCAAATTATTAAGGACCGCACCACTTAACTACCATCCAAGCTTCATCGAAATCAATCTACGAGAAAAGCTAGGGAAGTTATTGAAGGATGCCTTTTCGTATACTTCAATAGTAAATTTAAATTTACCGCTATTCCCGCCACTCACCAAAATCATGATCATCGATTCTTTGTCAGGGATATCAAAGGATAATCTATACCAAATTTGGTGATAATAGATTGAAGGCGGAAAGATTAATTTTAAGCTTCGTTACGTTACAATGTCACATTTTTTCACGGAACGACCCCCAGTATTTCAGATAGCCTCCGAAAAGACATACATGTCAAACTCAATATTTTTGGAAACATTCTTGTTCATCAATTTTACAACAAGGATGGTCCAAAGTCGTAATTTGGAACTCGATCGTGTTAATCATGCCAAATTTGTGTAATTACGACACATTTTCGCCATTCAAAAATCAGTGTGATTCTAAATGTATAAAAAGGACGTTTTAGCATAAACTGTCTGCATTTTAGGAATCAGATTGTCCATTTTACTGTAGAACTAGTCAAAGTGTTAAGTAAGTAGAACAAAAAATGGCTACAGTTTGAGGGCATTTAAAAGGAAATTTATCCTTCTGGTTTCTTTTGCCTAAATTTTACCATTTCCCGAAAATACTACACGAGCGAATGAAATGCAGCTTGTTTATATTTTCTTTTTTGCACCAAAATTTGCACATTAGTGTTGCTATTTTGAAGTGTAATAAATACAAAAAAATTTCATTCTGAAATTCAAAATTTAATAACCGAAAAGGTATTCGCGATCTTGCGAAATGATCCCCTCCCTCTCCGAAAAGCTATCTACGCCACTGGGCATGAATGAGCCATTCTCACACGTATAGTCTTCAAGTCGAATTAACAAATAATATTTATGTATGAAATTATCCTATCGGGAATTCTTCTTCTCAGAACCGTATAGCCCCTTGCGAGGTCATGGTGCCTTAACTCGGCCGTTTATAAGCAATTTCAAGTCAACGTTACACTGCATATCATTTCGGAGTGTATATAATGTTGCAAGCACTATATATTTCGTATCCGCACTTGTACGGATTTTTTTTTAGACCACGCTGCGATTCGATCTCTGGACCTCTAGATTACTAGCATCGTAGAGAAAATACAGAAAATGACAATAATGAATTGTCTTGGTTTGAAGTCTAAGGAAATTATAAACCAAGAAATGAATCTTTCTTTATTGATCTGAAGGTTTAATGCTAAACAAATTGTAAAATTCAACTATTCGTATATGTACATGATTTATAACGTAAAAATATATTTATTAACAATTTTTTTAAGTAGCTACCGGTAGGTTACATAAAAATATTTTACAGTTCATAATTTTTATCGTACGGAAGGGGTGGTCCCCGGATCATTGTCCCCCGGGCCCGGATTTTCTTTCCACGGCCCTGCCTGTGGACATGCTATTGAGTCATCTTCTGAAGAGAAATCAACCTCTAGTCATTAGATCTAAAAAACTCAAATAGTTCAAGTATCCCATGGTCAACTCTGTCGAACACCCCCTACGTAATAATAATAATGTAAAGTAACGAACTGACAAACACTTCAGAGTATAGCCCGGGAGAAGTAAGCCAAAAGTAACATAACATAAAAAGCGAGCTGAACCACATATCCCTTGGAGTCGAATGATCTTTTTACAGGAAAATCATAAGACCTGTCCCTATACATTCCTGAAATATTTGAAGCTTCATGATTTTTGCAGCTATTTTCCTCAAATTTCCAATATGCTACACGCTTAAACGTTGTATCTAGAGAGTTTTAGCATATCGTATGGAATAAAACGACATACTTTGACATTCCATATAAAAATTCGCTTGCTTACCGTATACGAAAAAAAATATCTTAATTTTGCATGTCCTAAGTAGGCGAAGGTGTAGAAAACGACAAATTATTTCGCCAATTTCGACTATTTCCAGAGCATCAAATATACGGAAATACACCCATGCCTACTTGGGACATGCGAAATTAAGATATTTTGTTTCGTATACGGTAAGCAAGCGAATTTTTATATGAAATGTCAAATTGTGTCGTGTTATTCCATACGATATACTAAAACTCTCTTCTTTCTTTCTGACTTACGAGTATGTTCAGTTCTGTGTTAAAAGGTCGTTTTAGGAAAGCTTTCCCAAGAAGAGTTTATGCGAATGAACAGAAAATGCTGAGCATCCTTAATTGTTTGAGATTGTTTTAATTCTTAAAAGTTCAAATTAGATAAATGAATATTATTAAATTTATTACGAAGAACTACTACGAAGGCAATTTGGGTAATTTTTAAAACTAGATTTTATAAAAAAAAAATATAGAAATTTCCAAAGTTAAAAGATATGCCAGTAACTTGAACGCAAATCAAATTTTTATGCGTATGATCTAACTATATGAAGTTCCAATTGTCCCCTCACATTAGCAAAAATTTGTACTAAAACTGGAATGCTGTTGATTTCTCATCGTAATACAGAGTCCAAAATTATCGTTGCAGTTACACACTTTTTACGGAGCTTTCGATATTTTCGGGAATTTGTTTCCAAAAATTCCACATTAGTGTTGTTATTTTGAAGTGTAATAAATACAGAATATTTCAATGTGAAATTCCAAATTTTATAACCGAAAAAGTATTCGCGATCTTGCAAAATGATTCTCTCCCTCTCGGAAAAGCTATCTACGCCACTGTATCTAACTTAAGATCGTCACAGACACATACGAATTTTGCATTCATAAATAATAATAATAATTTTATAAAATAAATTTTCTACACATGTAATATATTTGCATTTTGTATTTTTTTTTCCAGTATGTCGATTTGGGGCCACTTGAGACGTTTTAAGTAATAAAAATTTTTCAGAGGTAGGTAATAGCAACAACCATTATGTGTAACTTATCCGTGCTCTTGCAAGCGCTTGTTAACCGAAGAAAAAAAAACAAATTTATTGACATCGAGCACTACTCATTTTATAAAGCGCAGTATAGAACTCGGGCGGAATGAAAATGAAATTTTTGTCCGCTGCGATTTTTTCCATGAAAATGCATGCTTACCAGGGATTTGGAGCGACACATTTTTTCGCTCCGCTCCGCTCCCGCTCCGACCAATTTGAAACCGCTCCGCTCCAGCGCTCCGCTCCGACTAAAATTTTTTCGCTCCGCTCCGCTCCACGCTCCGCTCCGCTCCATTACAAAAATACAACAAAACTTCATTGTTCTTAGTAAATATTTATTATTTTCCGCGAATTATTCAATTTAACGTATATCTACTCACGTATTATAGAATATGACTTAACAGGTGCGTTTTATTCGATCAAGTACAGAACAGGATAGCACCAATTTCGTAATCCGGATCAATTATTGCAAGGGGTAAGATCATTGGAACATCCGGATTAGCGCAATAACTTTTTTCTAGGAAAAACAATCCAAACAAATAAAAAGGTGGAACAAAAGTCGATAAATGTTTTATTTGTTAGAAATTAGCCAGCATCATGTCAAATGCTAAACAGTCCCGTAAAAAAGTACGAGACCAAATCTACCATTTCACACTGAAAATCTCAAATATCCGGATCTTAGATTCAACATTGCTGCCGAAATCCGGACTATAGAAGACATAGTGGAAATATTTAGTCGTCCGGATTAGCGTGATATCCGCATTAAAGGAGATCCGGATTACCGAGTCAAGACTGATTATTAATGATGTCATTTCCAGCAAAATAGGTGCTGAATTCTTAACTCCTTAGCATTTAAAGATTTTCCAAAAATGCTACCACTAACACCTCCGTGGGAAAAAAATGTATATGCAGTAAGATCACACAATTTTGTCTTTGAAGCTGTGTAAAACTGTAAAAACTAAACTGCTTATCCAATTTTTATGGGGTTTATTCTTAGGAAAAATTGTTGGGCCCAACCGAAAGAAAATATGTATATGTAAAATGTTAAATTTTTGAAAAATCTTTAAATGTCTGTGGAAGCTGAAGAGTTAATATTTTTTTTATACTCCTTTTTGCTGGAAATATCAAGAGGAATCATATTTGGGTGCTTTTATCCGATAGTTTCCGGACATCCCGTATAGAACGAGATCTCTTAAATGGTTATGGAAGCTGCGCTGTCCTGTACTCCATCCAATAAAACGCACCTTATAACTAATTTAAATTAAAAAGGGCGTTTCATTTATCGAGTACAAGACAGGACTTTTCTGCCCTGGATGATCTTGAATTTCTTAATAATGAAGAGTGAGGATTATGACTTAACACAAAACGTCTTTTATCACAATGAATTTCACAATAATACGAAATTTTGCAAGTCTCTCAGCGTGTTCTTCGCCTTTAAATAGCCCAAAATCATCAATTCGTTCCATAAAATGAAAAATTTCGTCGAAAAAATCCTTTTTTTTTTCTCGGAATTTTTTGATTTTTTACATCGGAGCGGAGCGGAGCGATCTTCAAAGCAAAATTCGCTCCGCTCCAGCCTGCAAAAAATCGCTCCACGCTCCGCTCTTTCGCTCCGAAATTTAAGGTCGCTCCGCTCCGCTCCATCGCTCCGCTCCGCTCCAAATCCCTGATGCTTACTGTCGTGGAACATGTCGGAAATGATGGGGAATTCCATAAGCTACAATCCGAATATGGTTCCAAAATTTTTCTCGGCCATTTTATGTATTATTTTTCGATTCCCCCGTCATTAGATATTTTCCACGGTGAAATGACCGGGGAATCGAAAAATAATACATAAAATGGCCGAGAAAAATGTTGGAACCATATTCGGATTGTAGCTTATGGAATTCCCCATCATTTCCGACATGTTCCACGACAGTAAGCATGCATTCTCATTGAAAAAATCGCAGCGGACAAAAATTTCATTTTCATTCCGCCCGAGGTGTATACTGCGCTTAAACTGTAGAACAAAGCTGTTTTGGATCATTTTGTATGGGAGGTACCCTTAGTCTTTTATCTGATTGGGCTTATTTTTGGTGGGTTGGGTGATGAAGCCCTCCAGTGGCAATAAACCAAAATTTAGCTTTCTGCTCTAATTTTTAGTGGATGCATACATTGGCTAATGACGACATACAATCTGAATTTTGAATCAACGCAACGGCGCGCGTTGATCGGTATTTTTTCTCGCAAGTGTATAATAATAACTAATAACAAAAGAAAGGCTATTGACGCATTATACTACTTTAGGTAGAGTTAGAGTAGGCTAGCTGTCACCACCGTTTGTTGCTTTGTCAAAGGATATACAGGGTGCCCGAAAACTGCCGCATAAACGCACCGGAATGTGATTCCTCATATGATTTCCAGCAAAAAAGTTGTACGGAACATACCCCCTTAGCTGCGACAGGCATTTGGAGATTTTTGAAAAAATCATTTTCTTGCACGACTTAAAGCTCAATATCTCCAAAGCTAAACCAGCTATGATATTGAAACAAAATTATTATTACAGCCAACAAATTTACCTATAAAAAAAAACACTTAAATCCGATAAGAGGTTTGAATTTGACTGAGCTCCAAAGTCAAATTTGTGAGATTTTACCCAAAAACGATCTATTTTTTCATCTCAATTTTCTCCAACTTCTGCCAAGGAGAGGTGCTTGTACGATTCTTTTAAAAATTGGCGGTCATTTCTTTCTTACATCATTTTATTCTAGCTCCATAATTTCTAACAGTTTTTATACATTAAGTGTAGAAAACTAGGGTTAATTTTAGCTCGAATACAATACAATTCAATTCACACTGCTCCTAAAGATATGCAATTGGTAAAATCTATTCAAAGTATGTCGAAATCGAGCTAAAATTGACCCTAGTTTTTTACACTTAAGGCATTAAAACTGGTAGAAATAACAAAGCTAGAATAAAATGATGTAAGAAAGAAAATATCGTTAGACTATGCGCCAATTAAAAGAATCGTACGAGCACCTCACCTTGGCAGAAGTTCAAGAAAATTGAGATGGAAAAACATATTGTTTTTGGGTCAAATCACAAAAATTTTACTTTGAAGCTCTGTAAAAACCAAGCCTCTTATCCGATTTTAGTGGCGTTAGTTTTATTTTTTAGGTAAATTTGTTGGCTGTAATAACCATCTTATTGTGCTATACTACCTAATCTAGCTTTTGAGATATTGAAGTTTTAGTCGTACAAGAAAACGATTTTTTCAAAAATCTGCAAATGCCTGTGGCAGCTAAAGGGTTAAGCTAGGGGGGTATGTTCGCTACAACTTTTTTGCTGGAAATTTCATGAGGAATCACAATCCGGTGCGTTTATGCGGCAGTTTCCGGACACCCTGTATAAACACAAATATCGATTTATTAAGTTTCTTCAAATCTGAATTGATCTGTCTGATGTACGTGAAGCAAAGCCTAACTTCTTCAATGAAATCTTTTTGAAAGACATCCAAGGTCGAGTAATGTTCTCTAAAACATGATTTAATAAAGACAAATATTTACCTGAGTGCGTCATACAGCACACCATTACTGCAGCACACGTCCAGTGAATCCATTTAAAAGTTGGAAAAATTGTAAGCTTCATCTTTGCAGAAATGATGATCAATGAGCTTCTCTATCGCATGCTTTAGAAATGAAACCGCAGCCTCTTAAAGCTATTTCTTTTCCGTGAATTTTAATAATTACACTTCGTTATGGGCTTATGGTCGGTCGAAAATAGCACTTAATGGATGGTTTATACGTTTAGATTGTACTTTTTGCTATTATGATGTACAAGTAACCCATGTGTATGTACGCGTTCTGTTTTAACATTAACGTTAATTTTTACGCTTTCTCCTTCAGTTGACCATAATTGACTGTAAATATTCAGACGCACAAGCATTTGCATTCGAACGTATAACAAACACTGAAAATGTCGGTATGACCTTACAGACTGTATGGCTTTGGACGTGTTTCTTCACAAGGGAGGATATTTGAGCATATTGGACAGACTTTCTACATTCACTACGGCTTTCGCAACTTCCACAAACCACCATGTAGTCGCAAGCACTTCATGCATCGGAAACTTTGTACACAATAAACGTTGTAACTTTTCACTTACACCTGCAGCACAAACACCCACCAGCATAACCGAGATTTTTCACTTCTTGGGAAATGGAATGGAAACTATTCACTGAGACAATAATGGAATCGACGCTGGAAATTATATTAACGCAATAACACCGACAATTCACTAAAACCACCGCACGATCATAACGAGTACTGGAATCTCGACGTTGATTTTAGCCTACTCGCTATTTTTCTTTGCTTTTCAATCATCTTCAGTCAATCCTAACCATTAAAACATTCAGGTGAAAACACGGGAAATTCAGTGCACTGACACTTATTAAACGGTAGACGATCGATAGCTATAGTTTAATGCAACCGTACTCCACATAGTCGAGTCGCGCCTGCCATAGCATACATTTATGATCATCTTGCTGCTGTTTTCTTAACTCATTCCGCCATTAACACTGGAGTGGTGTGTCTGCGCATGACGATATCCAGATGTTGATATTATACTATTGCTGTGACTAGTATCATCTACGAAACGAATGTTACGATCATGCAATGACGGCCACCAATTCATTGGCTTTCTTCATGCTCGTTACTGGCATTCACCTTAAGATTTCTCTTTTATACATACAATGCGCTTAAAGACGGCACCAACACATTGATAACACCGAACTGCGACTTCGCGTTCGTCTTTCAGCATATGACGAAATTTGGCTATTTATCAGAGAAGCTTTTCGTGGACACAAACGCGAACGATTAATATTGGCCACTTCGTTCAAGGTTACGTATTTATTAAAAAATTGCTAGCAATTCTAGCAAATACGATGCACAAATACTAACAAAGAATCAACAAGTGAGCCTCTACAAATAAAATCCGAGTGATCGTACTAATTTTTCTCCGTAATCAAATCACTAGTCCGAGTCACAACTTTGCAAACTTGACATCGACACTTACCACGATCACTGTTGCTTAACTACTGAACACTAGCGTTAAAACTAGATTTGCTTTGGGTCGAGAGAGTCAAATCTCTGGTTATAATACATATTGCTCAAAGAGATATGTTGTTGGATTTTTGTATATAGCATGTCATACGAGTACCTATGTAATTTCATAAAAACGAAAAACTCAAGCGAGTAACCTGAAGGGTAATACATAATTTATAAGAACGAACAGCCTAGCACTATTCGTTCATTTTTCATATTGTTAGAATACTTTTGATTGCAATTAAATACATGAATTCAAAGAAGTCAATTAAAATTACTTAATTCCAATTCAAAGAAGAGTACCAGGTGGTGAAGTCTTTCTCTTGACGAAAAGAGCGTTGGTTAAAATCATAACAGAGCACAATTGATGTACATTTGCCCGAAACACTGCTGAAATCGAAGAAGATGATGACACATAGAAAAGTATATTCAATGTGGTTGCTAAGTATCTCTACGACGATACAAAAGGAGTGTAGTGCAAGTTTTCGAGTATTAGATTTATTGAATAATCTTAATGTATATATCAGTTTAGTAAAGAATATAATATTTAAGAAAATGAAGCACCAGTGGTAGGCAAGTAATTTGGTTTATCTGCTGAATATGTTACATTAGTTGTATTTGATTGCATATTTATAAGAGCTTTTTATGTGCTATGTACTCGTATAAAGACAAACTTTATCATTTTCTAAAACTTCAACTGTGTACTAAATATTCGCGACAAAATAGAGAGATACTTTTGGGATGTTTCCCCCTTTTTTTATCACTAATAAATAATTCATAATAAACAAAAAAATTATGCAAGAACTAATTGGATCAAAATATGAAGTCACAGAAAAAAATTAAACATATCATGCATAATGGGCATACTCAACATGTTTTTATACCCTTCGCTCATAGAGTGAAAGGGTATATTAATTTTGTCATGAAGTTTGTAACGCATTGAAGGAAGCATCTCCGACCATATAAAAAGTATACATATATGATCAGCATGACTTGGGGAGTCGATTGGGCGATGTCCGTCTGTCTGTCTGTCCGTCTGTCTGTCTGTTGCGACGTGTTTTACTCGGCCAATTTAAAAGCTATGAAGCTGAAATTTTGCACAAATGCTTCTTTTCGCTGCAGGCAGTTTGTATGTTTGATTCGGTAAAATCGAACAATGGGGTCATGGGGCTGCCATACAAACCCAACTCACCAAATTAGGTTCTTCTAAGAAAAACTTTTTTATTTGTCTACCAATTTCAACCAAATTTCACACAAATGTGTTTCTATTGATGACACAAAACATACGTAAGATTGGATCAAATCGGACAATGGCGTCATGTGGCTGCCATACAAACCTAACCCCCAAAATTAGGTTCTTCTAAGAAAATCTTTTTTATTTGTGCATTAATTTCACACAAATGAATTTCTTTCGATGACACAAAACCTAATGTGAGAATGGATCAAATTGGACCAAGGGGTCATGGGGCTGCCATACAAACCCAACCCCCCATTTTGGTTCTTCTAAGAAACATTTTCTACACCAATTTCACAAAACCTTAAATTAATGTGCCTTTACTAAAGCAACAAAAAAGTTCAAAACGAATTGAATCGTACTATGGGGTCATGCTCCCGCAACCCAATAAAATTTTAAATATTTTTATTTGCCCACTTATTTCAACCAAGCCCAAAACTTTTGTCAAGACGGAAGAAAAAGAATGAGGAGGGGATTAAATGCAGGTGATAGGTACGCCCGAAAAGAACTTTTAGTCCAAAGAGAGCGAAGGGTATCCAAATTTCGGCCGCGTCCGAAATTAGCTTCCCCGGGGGGGGGGGGGAA
This sequence comes from Microchrysa polita, assembly GCA_949715475.1. Taxonomy (NCBI): domain Eukaryota; kingdom Metazoa; phylum Arthropoda; class Insecta; order Diptera; family Stratiomyidae; genus Microchrysa; species Microchrysa polita. The sequence continues at coordinate 51,234,478 of OX454421.1, forward strand.
TGAATGATTTCCCATTCCATAATCTGATCTGACCGCACTGAGGTGAATGCAGTGTCGTTACAGCAATCAAGGCCCAATGCTGGGCTGCGTCAGCTTTTTATACCCTTGGTTCATAGAGTGAAAGGGTATATTAACTTCATTAAGTTTGAGGGAAGCATCTCCGACCATATAAAAAGTTATGATCAGCATTACTTGGTGAGTCGATTGGGCAATGTCCGTCTGTCTGTCTGGCCGCTATTAAACCTACAGAGCTGAAATTTTGCACACATGCTTATTTATATTGCTAGCTGTTTGTATCTTTGAATGACCCAAATTGGTGCTGCCATACAAACTCAACCCCACAAATTAGGTTCTTCTAAGAAAAACTTTTTTATTTGGGCACCAATCTCAACCAAACCTCATGAAAATGTGTTTCTATTGATGTCACATAACATATGTAAAAATGATTGGAATCCGATAATGCATGGACCTGCAATAAAACACCAATCACTTAAATTTGGTCCTTCAAAGAAAAACTTATTCGTCCACCAATTTCAACCAGACCTCATCCAAATGTGTTTCTATTGATGCCACAAAGCTTATGTAAAAATGCATGGAAAGGAGCCATGTGGTCATGGAGCTGTCGTACAAATCCATCTCCCCCATTTTGTAAATTAATAATAATGTTTCCTAAGATAATTTTTTTCATTTGCCCAATTATTCCAAGCAAGCCTCACTCAAATATTGTTTTATTGGCGCCACGGAACTTAAAACTGAAAACGGAAGGAAAAGAATGGAGGGAAGAAGATTTAATACAAGTTATAGGTACGGCCGAAAAAGTAGGTGAGGCGGAAAAGGCACCTGGAGTTTCAAAAAGTCCCCTCCACACGAAGGAATAAACATGGTGGTGGAACACCGAAACTAACGAAGCAGTGCAAGCTAAATCGAACGCATTTAAGGCATGGACGAAATGTGAGTCAAGCAGTGAAGCCGAACGGGTTCAACTTCGGGAAAATTATATGCAATGCCGGGAAAACGTAAAGCGGTTGGTAGCTCAAGCAAAGGCAAAGGCAGCTGAGAAATTCTACCAAAAATTAGAAACTCAGACTGCGACCAAAGGACCGTCTTTGCGCGAAAGACCTAAGCACGACGCCAGGATATTTAGGGTCGCAGCCCAAAGGAGAAGGAACGCTCGGGAAACACAGGCGCCAAAGTACGTGGAAGACTCGCAAGGAATTTCGCTGAATGACGATACGGCAATTTGTAGCAGGATGCGAGAGTATTTTGACGTACTTCTAAATGAAGAATTTCCTCGAGCACCTTTTTAGGATGTTGAGCCGAACACCACAAATATTGAAGATATCTCAGAGGAAGAGGTGATGGAGGCAATGCCTCAGATGAAACTCGGAAAGGCAGTCGGACCGGACAAAATCCCCGCGGAATTTTGGTTTAAAATGGAAAACGTCGGGCTTAGTTGGCTCACAGTTCTCTTAAAAAAATCAACGGTGGGCAACCGATGCTTGATACGTTCAGGGAAAGTTTTCTTCTTCCTTTCTATAAGAACAAGGGAGACTCACGCAAACTCAACAACTATAGGGCTATAAAGTTAACACCTCATACACTGAAGATCTACAAGCGAGTTGTCTGCAACCGATTAAGAAAGATTGTGCGGTTGAGTGACAATCAATGCGATCTACAGTCGATGCGATTCAGTGCATTCGTATTGCGATGGAAAAGTATATAGCAGCACGAAAGGACTTGTACTTTGTATTCATCGATTTGGAAAAGGCATTTGATAGGTACCTCGTGAACTGATATTTGGCCTTGAGAGCAATGTCCCTGAAGCATACGTCAGGATGATACGAGACATGTATGATGGAGCTACGACTAGGGTTAGATGCACAGCCGGTGATTCAGAAGAATTTCCGGTGAATGTCGGAGTACACCAGGGCAGTGTATTGAGTCCGTTGCTCTTCAACATCATCATGTGCTACTTATTAACACGTATATCCGACGGCCTAGAAATAATCCTTTTTTTTGCCGATGACATAGTCCTCAGTAGCCCAAACATGGTTTCCTTGCAAGCTGCACTTACAAAATGGTGTCACCTTCTGGAGGAGTTCTTATGCTGCCCTTTCTCAGACCCAGATGCACCGATACCAGATATGTACGCCAAAGGAGAGCAGCTTAAGTCTTGTACCAAGTTCAGGTACCTAAGCTCGATGGTGAACAACGGACCTACATGCGATGATGACATCAAACATCGCACAAAGGTTGGGTGGATGACGTGGTGAGAAAATTCTCTTCATGTCTATGAGTCACATGTGTCTCCTCATTTTGTATATAAATTTTCAAATGTCTGACGGGGGATAATGACGGCCAAATCTCTCAGATCACGTTGTGGTAATAAAATTCTTTAACATGTTCACTACCTATGAGTCAAAGCGTGTACACAGCGTTCCTCCTTATTCACGTCTATGAGTCATATGTGACTCTTGCCATAAAGACCGAACAAAAGACTTTCAGAAGGCAGGACGTAGTGGTCGTTTCAATTAAATGTTTTTTTTTACAACGTTTAACATTAACCGTTTTGCCATTTATCACTATGTGAAAGATTTATTGACATTGAACATTTTTAGATTGTCATAACAACCGTTTTCCACCAATATGATGTTCATTTAAATAACAGGCGCGACAATCCAGCATTGGACTAACGCCGCAGGATGTGTTAGTGATATCCTATTTTTGCTTTTTGTTGAGGTAATGAGATCAGCATCACGCTCAGCAGTGTTATTTATTCCCATAAATGGGTACTCGTTTAACATCTGAGTGAGATTATAGTCCGTCACAAGCTCGTGAGTTCGAAAAACACCATGATCCACGGTGAGATTCGAACTCACGGCCCTGTGCACCGAAGGTGCGCGCACTAACCGCTAGACCAGCCAGACTGACTATGATGTTCATTTGGGCGGTATAATTCGCTGGCTTAACTAAGATCTTAAGTCTTGATTTTTGATTGTTTGCTGTTTTTCTGTAGTTACAGCTTTTCAAGTACTGCTCCCTAACAACAGCTTTGGTTTTTACAATCTGCTTTGTAAAATTTTGTACAACCCACCGAAAACACTTGGCTGTCGAATGCTCTTGATACCATCATCAACGGCAACAATGTTGTCTAAATGGATAATATCCACTCAGACTAAGAACTCTGTTTAATTTTTTCTTTCACCCGACTGCATTTGACGCCTTCTCGAGATCCAGAGCTATATCGCTCAGATCGTTGATTTTGTGCGAGAGTACTTAATGTCGAAACTTCATCATACGAGTTCAACGGCGTCCTGTCAAATAAAGTCGAATTAGCAAAAACTACCATCGCAAATAGGGTGCAATCCTGCCCAACTTCGTTATAAACTTTATTGTATGATTTTGCTCTCGTTCAAAGGAGGGTTAGCTATAGGACCCCCGATGTCATTGTATACGCGTAGAGGAGCAGCTGGGTTGAGCGGCTAGAGAGATCGAATAAATAGGATAGAGAAGCATCTGAAGCGCATGGACTCCTATTTGGAGCTTGGGCTTTTATTTTAAGGAAAAGAAAAAAGCATGTATCCCTAAAAGTCTCCAGCCGATTGTCGGATAGTGTTTCTGTGGATGTGAGATAAGAGACTTATCTTGGTATGTTTCGGCAGGAGATGCGATCCTGTAGAACCAAGTAAAGCCAGAGTTTTAAACCGGCATTGATCTCGCAAGCGGAATATGCAGTCCAAAAGCCACAAATAGCAGTGAATATAGACGAGCTACGGTCTAAAAAGCAGAATGGGAGGCCAGTTGAATGTAATCAAAATCACCACTAAAACTCTAAACACGTTGCCATTTGAAATTTGGCTCTAAAATTAAAAAAAAAAAAATAACAGGCACGACAATCCAATATTGGACTAAGGCCGCAGATGTGTTAGTGACGTTCAATTTCCAAGATCTTAACTGCTTTTTTGTTGAGGTGTGGAGGTCAACAGCATGCAGTGTTATTTATCTGAAGCCAATGATTCGTTCTGCATACGGTCTAACTCTGTTTTCTAGAATTTTCGATAAAATCGTATAGGCCGTACAAACTAGTGATATGTCCCTGTAATGCTCACACAGCTCATCAGCTCATCAATCTTTTTAAGGATTGGGCAGATTATGCTTTTGCGCCAATCTTCGTCTTTCCCTATTTTCAGCAGTAGCACATGTATAGTCAGGCACGTTCCACCGTAGTTCAGCAGTTCTGCTAGAATCTCATCAACCCCTGGCGCTTTATTACGTTGGAGCGATTGTATGGCGAGAGCGAGACTCACATCCTCTACTTTTGGGGGTTGAACGAGAGGGCCTGGTTCAGCTAACTGCTCAAGAGCTGACTCTGTGGGGGAAGTGGATGGTACCTCCTCAAAATGCGAGGCCCATCGTTTATTTACGCTGTCGCTGATGATGTTACCATCCTATTTCTCACATAGGCTTGTCCAGGGTTGATAACCATTTTTGATAGTGTTGATAAGTTTGTACGCCTGTCTATTGTTCTTACTGGATAACACCCAGAAAAAAACGTGTAATGAAACCAATGAAACTTTACTTCTAATAAGCATAACATTTCTTTAAACTTATGAAGTTTGAATATAATTAATTAAAAATGCCATTGCATCAAATGCACTTGCATAGAATTTATGATGTCAGTAGTAATAGGATTTGGCTAAAGTGGCTAGAAAATAGGAGTTTTCGTGTTTTTTGACAAGAATCACAAAAAAGGCAATTACTCCTTAACGGTAAAAGTTAGAGAAATAATTTTGGCGACATTCCTAAATATCCTGTAGAGTCTACCATTGGTCTATGGCTAACCAGTTGCGGGACACTCTTATTTATACACACAAAAAAAAATACGGAAAACAAACAAAAATATTAAGACTCATCAAAAACTTTGAGGGTGTAGTGTATGTAGCTCCACAAAAGCATCCTTAGGTGAACACCAATCGATGGAGACTTTTGGCGTTTTGTTTGCAGCCACTGAGGCTACAAATTTTTCGTAGAGAACTTTACAGCATACTCTTCCGTTAGAGAGATATTCACAAAAAAAACGCAAAATTTCCGTTTTTCTAAGGTTTGAGCCACCACCGTAGCGCTCTTAAAGCTACATGGCTGAGAAATTTGGCCCTTTTTTCAAAACTGTTTGTTTTACGAATAAGCCATACACATTGTTTATGCAAGAGTTACGGTTATGGAGATTTTTATGGAACACCATTTGACCTACTGGCACCGTTAGGTCATCAGGCAGCTGTGCCAAAAAATGGAACCGATTTCGAGTGCATAAACTATCATTTGTTTCTCTATAAGCTCCGAACATATAAAAAAGCAATAAGAACTGGATAACTTTTCTTATCACATCTCTCATACTCATAGAATAGGTATACTAACATTGTTGTAAACGTAATTTTTGTGTTTTGCGCGTTTTTACAATTTTTGTTTTATGGTGTTATCTTTCGTGAGAGTTAGATTATGAAGATCCTGATGATGGGCGAAGCCCGAAATATATTGATTATATAAACATTAACCCTCATTTTTTTCGTGGATCAATTGGAGGCAACGCAACACCAGCACCTTAATGTTTTTCGATCCCGGCAACTACAAAATCCGTAGTTTATTAAAACTTTAATAAACTGCACGAATATGATCTTGAAATCGGATTCGCTTGGTGCTACTCACTACGCCTGAAAGTCTCCACACCGGTTTTTCACATTTTGCCAGCGAAAACACAGCACTTTATTTCACAGGGAAATATTGTCATCGAAAATCAGTCAGACCGCGAATAAAAGGCAAAATGTCCACGGCAAATTTTTCACGGGAGGCATAAAAGCAAACTTTTCGCTGAGTGACCTTTATTCTTACTTTTACACATAAAAGACACTACCTCACATTTGGAGACACATCGAAATATATATTATGTGACTGAACATTTTGCTCTCAAAAGATAGGTACTAATCGAAGAATGTCCCTTATTTCCCATTCATCATTTTGAACTGCATAAGTTTTATCCGACATGAAACCAGACTATACACGACTGAACTTAAAATTCAAATGGCTGGCAAACGAAGGGCCCAACATTTACAGCGAAGCAATGTGCTGATACCGCACAATCTATGTCAAACAAACTCACCCACCCATTCTCCTGTATTCAGCCTATTTGCTCACGGTATAATAATACTTATAGTACCTACTGGGTAAGGGTGTGTTTTTTATCCTATCTCGGAAATTCCCATTTCCATTCTATGTCCTTAAGGCCTTTGTAATTTATGTGACAGCCCGGTGTAAACTGTTTATTGCCATTTCTATTACAGGTGGAGTGGAATAAAGACGATTCAGTCCCATAGCCTCACCAACGTCAGCTTCAGTTTAAGGTTTTAAAGACACTATATTGTTGTTTTCATTGCGAACCGTCTATGGCGAAGGGTTCCTGAACATCTTATTTGGTAAAATGAAGGTAGAGAGTGACAATACGTTTAGCCTGGCCCTATAGACTTGTTTCTCTTGAAGTGCTTAAATATGCGTGTAGACGACTGTCTACGATAAAGTTTAATCTCTTCTTTCAAGCTTAATTATTTTTTTATTACATACTACCTCATTCTAAAAGTGGCAAATAAGGCTTATCGTTACGCACAATTCACAAAATTATTGTCGGTGTTCGCACTCTTTGCTGTCTGAATAACGAATTTAGCGCAGATTTGCGCTTATTTTTAGATGCTATCGAGGATAAATTTTAGAGTAGATTTTACGACGTGCACTCCGCATTTGAAATGATGAATGAAAATGAAGGAATGAAAGTATTTAGGGTAAAAGAATAATACAAATCAAAAGAAATTCCAATATCTTCTGGATCTCTATATATATTTTTTTTATAATCTACATTTTTTAATAATCGACTACCAGAAAAAAAACACGACACTTGAACAGATCACTTCCTTTAAAAAGCATTTTCTGATATACATTTATGTATAAAAAAAACGAGAATAAATTTTTCTACATTTCAACAAACCTTAACCTACGCTACGAGTATGGTTTCAATAATGGATGGACACAACTTCATGTAATACGACATAAATTCTATTTAGAAATCGAGCGAAATAGCCCTTTGGCTAGTTCGACGCATCGAATTCTTAGGAATCCATTGTTTCAGGTAATAATCTGTAACACTTGATTCCTAAGGATGATTAACGTCGAGCTAGCCATCCGCAAACATTCACTAAATGTGGAAACCGGTGAATATGGGGGCCAATTAAAAAAAAAAATATTCGGCATTTACGCCTCCAATTCACTTTCCACTTAAAAGTTGAAATAAGTTGTTAAAAATCCAAAAAGCCTTTGCAATCAGTTACATAGTCGAACGAGACCGAGTTCTAATCGTGCGTATAGCACGATGAGTGTATACCCTATACCCATATGTACAGACCTAGAATGCGCGTAAAACCGAAAATATTCAATTTCATTTTTTGTAAGGGAGAGGGGGTAGATGGGTCGAATCTCGCACATCTTTAATATCTTATAACGTCATCCAACAGCTACCATTTGCTATAAATTTGAAGTTTTTTCGCGACATTCTATCAAAAGATATGGCGGAATATTGCTTTTCAGGGGATGTAGGGGTAGTCAGACCTTCTCCACTTTCCACCAACTTCAACCATATGTCACAATTAAGCATTGAGGAAAATTTTAGGTGCCTAGCGATATTCTGTCGAAAAATATGGCCAAATTACACTATCACGGAGGGGTCATTTGTATATGGGAGGTAGGGGAACCCTCGGTCCGACTTGGCCCATTTTCAATACCATCCAAGCTTTTATCAAAATAATCATCTGACCAACATTTCAAAACGCTAGCTTCATTATTTTGAGAGCTATCGTGCGAACTGACAGACACACAGACGGACAGACAGACAGGCAGACCAAATTCTAAGAGTGGCAAATAAGGCAGACGGGCATGGCTTATTCGACCCTGATCATTTATATACATATATACCAAACCTCCGGTGGCTCCTTTGAAGTGTTTCATAAATCGTCGTAACAAAAACAATATACCCTATAATACCATGTTATGGGTATAGGATATAGGGTATAAAAAGATTACACCATAATACCCTCTGCTCGCACTATACAGGGTGTCCAAAAACTGCCGCATAAACGCACCAGATTGTGATTCCTCATAATGATTTCCACACGGAACCCCTTAGCTTAACCCTTTAGCTGCCACAGGCATTTGAAGATTTTTGAAAAAATCATTTTCTTGTGCGATTAAAACTTCAATATATTAAAAGCTAGACTAGCTAGAATAGCAAAATAAGATGATTATTACTGCCAACAAATTTACCTAAAAAATAAAACTAACGGCACTAAAATCGGAGGATAAGAGGTTTGGTTTTGACAGGTCTTCAAAGTCAAATTTTTGTGATTTGACCCAAAAACAATATGTTTTCCCATCTCAATTTTCTTCAACTTCTCCCAAGGTGAGGTGCTTGTACGATTCTTTTAAAAATTTGCGCATAGTCTAACATCATTTCTTTCTTACATCATTTTATTCTAGCTTCGTTATTTCTAACAGTTTAATGCCTTAAGTGCAAAAAACTAGGGTTAATTTTGGCTCAATTTCGACATACTTTGAATAGATTTTACTAATTGCAGATCTTTAGGAGCACTGTGAATTGAATTGTATTGAACTCGAGCTAAAATTAACCCTAGTTTTCTACACATTAGTAAATGGACAGAGTTAATGCCGGTCTAAGAACCAAGCTGAAATACTAAAGGCCCTTAAATATTTGGAAGTTATGGGAAAGCCCCGGGACACTTTTGAGCCACAGCGGGTATTGATTTCGACAAGGCCTTTGACAGCGCTGACCGCGCTTATATCTTACGTGGAAGAAGTATACCAGGGAAACTATTTCCATTATAAAAGAGTCATGTGTATAACGGAGCCCAATGTCATGTCTTGCACAAGGTCAAATTGTCTAGTTCTTTTGAGGTGAATAATGGAGTTAGACAACGCTGTATTTGATCACCAATGCTGTGATGCTCTGGATGACCATAAGAATGGGTAACCTGTATGTATTAGTAGAACTAGTTCCCGCTCTCTGTTCCATTAGAAGTAAGTTAGTTTAAGTAGAATCCTAGCCGAGTATAGAGCTGATAATAAAATGGATTACGTTTAATCGGAGACCGCGTGTTTTAGTTAATCTTCAATAAATTTGGATCATTTAATTTGGCGACGAGGTAAAACAATCAAGGATTAAACGCGAAAACGATGGATATAGATAAATTAAATAAATTCAGTCGAAAAATGTGCTAAAAGTTTGAAAATCCGAATCGAGAATTTTTGCAGTGGGCTGAGCAAAATGGCGTTCATTGGCACTATCGAATTGTTCACTCCAGGTGAGGATTTTGAGGAATATAAAGAAAGGCTAGATCGTTTATTGGCTATAAATAAAGTGACAAATGATGAAGATAAAGTGTCCTATCTGATAACATTAATTGGGCCAGAATCATACAAAATTCTAAAATCTTTAACTGCGCCAGATAAGCCTGATAAAAAGACGTACATGGAATTAATTGCCATGTTTGAAAAATATTTTGCTCCCCAAACAAATATTATTGCCGAAAGGTTAAATTTTCATAAAAGAAACCAAAAGCCGCATGAGCCAGTTTCGGACTATATTGTCGATTTGAAAACCATGGCGAAATCGTGCAACTTTGGTAATTTTTTTGATGTGGCTCTTCGAGACAAGTTGCTTTGTGGATTATTCAATGAGAACCTACAACAAAAGCTATTAAATAAGCCTAACTTAACGTTTGAAAAGGCATGTGATATTGCCAAGAATATGGAATTCACGCAAACTCAGTTGAGAATTATGAGGCCGGAGGCAAAAAATTCAATACGAAATCAGTCAAAAAGTAAAGAGCGTTCTAAGGAGTATACCTGCTTCAATTGTGGGATGAGAGGGCATTCGCAAAAAATTGATACAGAGCCATACGGAAGCAAGCTAATCAAAATCAACACCATCATCATCAACATCAGTCGAAGCGAGAGCAGCAGCGTCGAAACACTTCAAGTGGAAGCTATATTTTTTGTGGGAATCTCCGAATTCTTGCTCAGCATCCCAAAACACAATTTTTTGTGATTCTTTATATTATTCGCAAACTGGATGACTCTGTGTTTTATTCTTATATGCCGTTCGAAAGCTTAGGAAATGCGCCAACTTTTGTGAACTTTGGAGATTTGCCACTTCAATCTACCGTTACGAAACTCGGGTTTAATTTTCAAATTAAAAGTTGAAATTGAAATTTCTGCAAAATTCAAAACATCGTATCTCGGAAGATAGGAAACTCTTCGCATCGTTCGATATGTCCTTTTATTGGAAATTTTGTGTACTTTCATAAGAATATGAACAACATTGATTGGAAGCTAGAAAATTGGAGTTTTTCGAAAAAAGTCGTGTTTTTTGACAAGAATCACAAAAAATGATATTAGTCTACCATAGGGTTATGGCTTACCAGCTGCGGGACACCCTGTATACATATATCCTTCTACTACGTTAAAAACATGCTTCTTGAACCGTGTAAAACCGAAATCGTGTAAAAAAAATCGAGGTATGTCTATCTGAAGCTGTCAACTAACTGTAAATACTACTAGCAGACGGTGGACAAGTTCTTCTCTTATTTTGAGGTAAAATTTCTAAGATTTCAATTATGCAACCAGAATGAGACTGAGATCACAGACTGGACATCACGACGCAGATCGACCAGGAACTAATACATATATATTTTCGTGCAAAGTTTGTCGTGACACTGACCGATTGAAGTTTAAATATAATCTATGAAAAATAGTATAGGGGTTTTAAAAGGCAAACATGGGGCAAATTGGAAATGATAAACGAATCATTCGTATGACAAACGGACACTGACTATTCGGCGCGTTTATTCAACTGTATATGAACTTAAAACTAACAAATATCATACAATCCACTAAATGCACATACATGCATTTTACACCAATGCAAAGATCAAATATGGAACATCCTGGCGCTTTAAACATTATGAAAAGTGGAGGCAAAATTACCTGTTTAAAAAATGATTCAAAATGGTTTCACATTTAAGTGTGTCAGATTTCCTTTTACGAACTTGAGTAAACCTGAAAAGGGACAATTCAATCGAAAGCTTATACATTTTTTTTATTAAAAGAAGGAGGTCTTAGCATTGATCGATTGTTAATCAGCATTCGATCTTTTCACATTGTTCGTAAACGGATAAATCTGTATATTACTAGGCAACACTTATAAAATGAAATAGTCTCCCATGTTTTATCACTTTTCGATAAATGTCGAATTTTTAAATTTTCAGAGGTTATCCATCTAAATAAATTCTTCTTTGTCGAATAAATACCTATATATAATTTGTCTACATTTTTCTGTCGGTCGCGGCCGTAATTTGGATACCCTTCGCTCTTCTCGGACTTAAAGTTTTTTTCGGGCGTACCTACGACTTGTATTTATTTTAAGTCATGCTGATCATACATGTATACTTTTTATATGGTCGGAGATGCTTCCTTCAATGCGTTACAAACGTCATGACAAAGTTAATATATAACTCACTCTATGAACGAAGAGTATAAAAATCTTGGCAAACTTACACACGTCGATGAAAAACATTTTCGTGAAACAATTTTAATTTAAATTATTTTCAAAACAGATAATTTTGACGTTTTTCATAATGATTTGAGAGGTACGGGATATATTTTTATTATTTGTATATTCTATAGATATGTGCAAATGTATTGTCCATGAAAATCATCAGTAATCTGATCACACACTCAAGGGCAAACCAGAACGTTTACGTCACGTTACGTGCCGTTCCTTTCCATGCCGTGGCAATTATTAGTTGGTCACATACGTTCCGTTCCGAAACGTCAAGTTAAAAGTTCGAAAAGGTATAATTCAAAAGGCAAAGCAAAATGGAAGGAATCAAGTTTTTTGAAGTATTTTTAGCATTTTATGCACTTTATTAACTATACGAAAGATATAAAAAGAAATAAATTGGTTAGCAATAACATAATCGTAAGTAGGACAAAAAAAAACTGACTTGGATTTGCATCGAATTTTACATTTCAAATAGTTTTCCGAAAGCTTCCGTTTCGTTACGTGCGTTCTGTGCAGTTGCATGCAAACTTCATTTAATCATCTTTGAGAGGTGTTCGGCACGTAGCGTAACGTAAGCGTTCTGTTTTGCCCTTCACTGTTTTCATTTTTGTCCAGCTAGAATGTGAATCTGAACCACTATGCGTCCTGTATCTGCCTCAGTGTGTCTTAACAATATGTATACGTATTTCGCTTTCAATAACACCGATCGGTGTTCCTTACACATTGTCATTACGGTACGGAAATTTCGCTCTTACCAAATAGATGCGAATTTCCCTGTAAGTTGCTCAGTTTTGCGAATCGATGCGAAACTTTTAATTTGTATTTTTTACACGCAAATGTTAATTTTTCACCCTAAAAATCAATTATGGAAGATAATAACCTTCTTCATTTTAGATTGATTTTTTTAATGCTACAATTAACATTTCTCGCATTTCATATCAAATTCGGATTATCTATCGATAATATTAATTCGCCAGGAAGATTACTTGTTGATACTCTACTAATACACAAAAAAAAAATTTTTTTATCATTTTTATACCCTTCACTCGTAGTCTAAAGGGTATATTAACTTTGTCATTGAGTTTGTAACGCATTGCACCAATTGCAACCAAATTTCACACAAATATGTTTCTATTGATGCCACAAAACATATGTAAGAATGGATGGAATCGGACTGTGGGGACACGGGGCTGTCATACAAACCCAGCCCCCAAATTCAGTTTTTCTAAGAAAAACTTTTTATTTGTGCAACAATTTCAATCAAACCTCATAAAAGCGAATTTCAATTGATGCCACAAAACATATGTAAAAATGAATCGAATCGGACAATGGCGTCATGGGGCTGCCATACAAACTCACCCCCCAAATTGAGTTGTTCTTTTATTTGTGCACCACTTTCAACAAAAACTCGTAAAAGTGCATTTCTATTGATGCCATAAGACATATGTAAAAATGAATGGAATCAGACTATGGGGTCATGGGGCTACCATAGCAACCCAACCCCACATTTTGGATCTTCTAAGAAGCATTTTTTCTACATCAATTTCAATAAACCTTAATGCGTCTTTAACAAAACAAAAAAACTAAAACAAATGAAATCGTACTATTGGGCCATGCTCCCGCATACCCCCAATAAAGTTTTTTGAGATATTTTTTTTCCCACTTACTCCGACCAAACCTCACCTCATTTAAATAAATAAATAAATAGCGAGCAGGGGGCGAAGCCCCCTAGTAATTCATATTAATAATAATCAAAGCAAGTTGAATACGCTCATTTGATAATACTATGTCGATTTTTTTTTCAGTGTAGCAGCTTCTTCTATTCCTTTGCCACTCGGACACTCTGTAGCCTGTGGAGTCATCCAGCTTGAACAGGTATTGCCGGTATCCACCATTACGGTCAGTAAGGCGTGTATGTACGAGTATTAGATTTCTTTGATATGCTCTGCTTGTTCTGCAAGACAAAATTGCTTTGTGATCGGTATGAGTGTAAAATCCACTTACGTGCCGCTCCATAACGGGCTTCAAGGAGCTGCTAACAAATGCTAGATCAGAACATAGTGGATCCGGTATTTCCTTCCTATAGGTGTTACTACCTACTACTAAAATAAAAGATAACAACTTATTTCAGCGAAAGCCCAGACGAAAATTACTTCCTCTTCAGCTAGTACTTAGTACATCTTAAAACCTAATTTAAGGCAAATGCAAATCGTACAAATCTAAGAACTTACATTTCCACTTTATGCGTAAACAAAACTGTTTTCAACACAAAGAATTCAAATATATTCAATTCACGAATTCCTCTGGATAGTGAAATTATACCAGAGAAATCTTCTAGTCTCTTGACTCTGGTGAGAAACTTGTTAATTCACTTTCTACTGTAAATTATATTCACTTTAAGTATGTGTAAATTTTGTTGGATAGCTTGTTGCCAACTACAGGAGTATACTCAAGTCCTTGTTTATCTACACATCACTCCCGTCATTTGCACGTGCATATGTTGATGAGTACGTAGTACCTAGCACATGAACTCAAATAACCGTGGTACATAGAGGAGAGAATATACGATGCTTAGTAGGTACGTTCAGAGATATACTAGTAGCCATCGCTAAGAGTTAAGGACGAACAAGAGTACGAGCACAAACTTTACAATTGGTCTGGTGAAAATTTATGGCTGAGAGCTACGTGTAAACATTTTCAGTTAGCTGGATAGTCTAACCCTGGAAAAGATATGGAAATGAAGAATATACTAGTGTATTGAGAAGAGTGTTGTCAGTTTTGTAGATTTCGGCACATTATTCAGATGGTACATGCAAATATAGTCAAACCTCTTTAACTCGAATTACGACTTGCCAACTCCAAATGTTCGAGTAAGGGAAAGTTCGACTAATGGAGTTTAAGCGCGGAGCAATCAAATAAGAGCCTTGTATCTATTAATATCATAAAAAATAATATAACAAAGTATTGAACTCATATGAATGGATTTCTACAAACGTCTCACAATTTTCTGCTAAAAAAATACCTTGGGATAAGTTCCTGATCTATTCAGAAAATAATTTTCGATTATTCTGAAGCAAACATTTACAGAAATGGGCCTATGGGCTATTTAAAGAACTCATACCGAAGCCCCTGCTCCTGGCAATGAACCCCGGTGCTTTACTCTTTGTCGAAGACTTTTGATCCTGAATATACGACTACAGTTAACTGTTATAATGACGTTCCAATAGATAAATTTTATTTTTCAATTTTAGATAGAAATTAAAAATGAAAAAATGTCAAATTTGTTAGAATTTTGGTTCACTTTGTATGGCGGGTACCCTTAGTTTTGATCGGATGGTAATAATTTTTGGTAAGGAGCATAATGTGGCTTAGACTAGCACCCCACCAAATTTGACCTGCCTGGCTTAATTTGAAAAGAAGCTACAGGCATGCCTTTATGAAAAATGTTAGGAGGAGTGAGGGGGCGTCAATGGGGAGCGCACTTCAATTTTTGGTACAAATCAAATAAGTTTTGTTGGCAATATAAGGACAAGATCTTATGATCCTAAGTCTAGTTTACCAAGAGTTACAGTGCAAAATGTAAAACTCAAAAAAATTAAATTCACTATAATACTTTTGGGTCTAGGGTATAATTTTCTGAGAAAACTGTTATATATCATTACAAAGGTAATTTTATGTAGCTTGTTTCGTCCTTAGGACATTTTAAGGTCAGACTTATCGTTTTCCAAATATTTGCAAAAAACGGCATATCACCCCTTTTCCACCCCCTTTCCCCTTAACCCATGGCGCAAATTAGTGTAACTTTTTTCTGTGTATATTGTGCAGTGTATTCAATAATTTGGCATCGAAAATTTCTTTTTCTTTTGGATGTTTGGGTTTTGAGCTATCTATACTATACTATTAGGGGAAATAAAGTCATAAGAAATTGCATAGAAGAAGTATAACATATTGTTGGAGTTAAAGAGGTTTTCGACTTAAAGAAATCTGACTTGAAGGTTGCATTTTATATCCAAAACTGACGGGAACCCCAGTGTAATCCTAAGTTCTTTCGAGATAAGGAATAAGTTCGACTGTATACTTAAAAGTTTTATCGCAGTTTTTTAAGTAATTGCGGATTTTGAACAACATTTAAACTAACGACACGGTGCAATAGCAGTGATAAATATCATGCTCATTCCAGCGGTAGGCGACCGGTGAAGGATGACGATAAAAATGTTTTTTGAAATTACAAATTATCAGTATAGTTTACAGACAAATTCAAATTTATTATAAATTTTTTTTTATGATTAAATGCGGCAGCCCAATCTAGTCCAAGTCTCCATGTCATGCTGACAAAGTCAAGTGTGTAGTCGTATAATACCTTTATAATATATTCACAGATATATGTATATGTATGCATATGGCAGAGTACTGCGAAATACATACCATGAACGTCAAGTATGACCTCATATTTCATCTAAGGTACCAGAATGCATAGCGAAAGTCGTGGTCCTGTATAAGTTGCCATACCATATACATATCTACTTTTATATTTACGTTCGTCCTAACTGTTTACTCAAGACTTTATATAAAATAAATAAACACATCATGGGAAACTTCGCCATCCACCCATCCTGGACTGCGCTGTCGAATTGAATATTGCACCAAAAAAAAAGAAGAGAAAACAGAACGCGCCGGGCGAATTCAATTTGAATATAAAAATACTACAGGATCAAGTGAGTACAGAGCAAACATACAGAAGGAGTAAAAACAAGAGCAAAAAACGAGACCGAGGCTAATTTCGGGCACGGCCGAAATTTTAATACCCGTCACATTGGAATGAAACTTAAGCTTCTTTTGTGTTAATAATTTTTACCGCAGCCCAATGACGTGTTCAGATTCCATCTGTTCATGGATGCGCTGAGACTAAAGACAGGAACATACTTGGATGAATTTTGGTTAAGATTCAAAAAGATTCTTACAAGAACCTAATATTTGGGAGTTGGTTTGTACGACAGCCCTACAGCCTTATGTCGTAATATTCCGACTCCATCCGTTGCTGGATATGTTTTGAGGCTTTACTATGAACACACTTGGATGAACTTTGGTTCATAAAGAAAAAAGTTTTTCTTAGAAGAACCTAATTTTCAGGGGTTGGTTTTTATGACAGTCTTATGACGTAGTGTTTATTTATTCCTAGATATGTTTTGAGGATTTTCTAGGAACACATTTGGGTAAAATTTGGTTAAGGTCGGATCTTATTAACCAGAGGCTAACTTATTTGCCAGAGGCTAGCTTGTATGGCAGGCCTATGACGTAATGTTCCGATTCCATCTGTACCTCGATAAGTTTTGAGGCTTTACTAGAAACACACTTGGGTGAAGTTTGGTTAAGATTGTCAGGGGTTGCTTTCTATGGGAGCCTCATGACGCCATGGTCCGATTCCATTCGTTCCTACATATATACAGCGGACACTGAAAAGAAACTTGCATACCATACAGCATTTCAGCCCGATAGCTTCAAAACCGTTGCAACAGACGGACAGACAGACAAACGGGCATCGCTAAATCGATTTCTCTCGTCACACTGATCAATATTACATATATACTTTTCATAGTCGGAGGTGCTCCCTTCAGTGCGTTGCAAACTTCATGACAAGGTTAGTGTACCCTTTCGCATAGCAACGGCTATAAAAATGATAGTCTATTCGAAACGGAGTACATATGTATATAAATTTCGAATAACATTCCGTGACAGTTTAATTAAAATGTTTGTTTCTTCTTCCTTACCTCGTTCTATATACCGCTCCATGGCTTCGCGTTGCTCGACCGGCGGTGCAGGCACATCGCCCGTTTTGGCGGTAATGCCTCAGCATGTTTGTTTAGTGTCTAATAATTTGTTTTGTTACGGTGTTTTAAACAATTTCTTGCAAGATGCTGGTTGGGTCCCTCTCCAATATATTCAGAAATATTAAATTCATTTTAATCTCCTTGAAGCACATTATAAATTCTATTTAGAATAAGGTTATACATTTACGTTTGTTTTATTCTCGCTATGATTTTTAAAACTCAACGAATGTCGTTGGGAGAAATTATCAAATGTTTACAGGGAGGAAGAATCTCCGCATTGAGGTGATGATAGTTTTTTTTTATTTGTGGTCCGATTTTCCGCCGCGAATTCGCGACGGAAAATTCGCATGTGTAGCCATAGACAATTATGTTGACATCTTATTCTTACACGGAAAGTCGTAGCACCTTTTCTTATTATGTAAAAAAAAGTATACGGAAGAAATCGATGTGAAATTCGACATTTTACCTCTCTTGGGAGCAGTGGCGGCCCGTAGTGCCAAATACCGGGGGTTCACAAGGAAATATATTGACTACAGCAAGAATAGTGATGTAACTATTGTTTTCATAATTCGTATTAAGATAACTAGTTAACAAAAAGTCCAAATTCAACAGCAATTCAACATTATTGTTTTTATATTACATATTTTTCTTCCTCCGACTATTCCCGACTTTCGCCAGCTGGGATTGTCATTTTCAACGTTCGTACAATAAACAGGGAAAACAAAAGAGTTTGCTAAACCGCACACACACGCCGAAATCATCATCATTTTATAGTATTTTCACTCTGTCAAAATCCTAAGCGGCTTGTGGATAAACTCATTTGACAGAACGAATATCCATTAAAATACAGGGAATTCACTTACTACTTTTCACCCTTAAATTTCCGCCTTAAATTCGTTCCGGAATTATTTTTTCGGTGACTTGCAAAAGAAATCGTGGGTGTAGGTCCGGCCGAAATTCGAATACCCTTCACGCCCTTTTCGGGCGTACCCAGGGACGCAGCCAAGGGAGGGGTCCGGACTCCTCCTGAAATAATTTGGATGAAATATTTTTCCCCCTCAATTTTCTCCAACTTCTGCCAAAAAGAGGTGCTCGTACGATTCTTTTAAAAATTGGCGCATAGTCTTACGATCATATTTTTCTTACATCATTTTATTCGAGCTCCATTATTTCTAACAGTTTTAATGCTTTAAGTGCAAAAAACTACGTTTAATCTTGGCTCAATTTTGACCTAATTTAACCCTAGAGAGATAATCATATTGTTTACCCCTGAAAAGATAATCATACGTCGATTCGACGTGTTGCTAGTTAACATCCTTATAACTTCTTTGTTAAGAGTAACATGTTGCTAGTAGGTAGATATATAATCATTTGTATTTAATATTAATCTGTTAAACTCGTGGTTTTGCAAAATTATCATTTGTTTGTTTATATAATATTAATTTTAAAAAAGTGGTACTAGGAGAAAGTGGACTGTCCTTTCACTAGATTAAAATAAAGGATATCTTTATCGAAACAGGCTTTTAGTGGTTATATCCAAGTGAATACACATTCACATTATGAAGATTTATAAAAATGTCAATTCGGGGCAATTAAAATATTTTTCAGTACAAATTTGTTAAAGATAATCATACGTCGATTCGACGTATATTTGACTTATGACCCCCAATATCTTAGGCTGTGTGGCACCCAAGCCAATAATTTTGCCACGTAATTACGCGTACAGACATGAATTGAGTTAAATCTTGGAACCAACAAATTATGAAGCTTCACTAATGAGATATAATAAAAAGAAAAATTTCTGTACGTTGATTCGACGTAGATTATCTCTCTAGGGTTAAAGAAATTTTACCAAATTGCAGAACTTTAGGGGGGCAGTTTGAATTGAATTCAAATCGAGCTAAAATTAACCCTAGTTTTCTGTACTTTTCTCTCTTTTCATTACCGTAACTCCTACTGGAGCATGGTGCGTTGATGACTACCGTATGTAGTCAGAAACGTTACAAAGACAACTAAATTCGGAGTGTGATACGGTTGTCACCCATACCTCTTACTAGTCGCATTGTAAGTTTATTATCTGACCAAAAACAACAAAGTTGTAAAAGTTACCCCGCCAAAGGAAAATTCATCTGCCGCAAGAATAATACATATCCCTCCAATCCGCCGCTCATATGTAATTTTGTTTTAGGTGTAAATACTGGAGAAGTTAAAATGTACAGGACTACTTTTAAAGGTAATTTGGTGGGAGCTTTAAAATTTTATTCAGTGCCACTTTGACGGCTCCCTCCAAATTACTTTAGGAAGTAGTCCTGTACATTTAAAATTCTCCAGCATTTACACCTAAAACAAAATTACATATGAGCGGCGGATTGGAGGGATATGTATTCTTTTTGCGGCAGATGAATTTTTCTTTGGCGGGGTAACTTTTACAACTTTGTTGTTTTTGGTCAGATATCATATATTTTTGCATACTTAAACTAATATTTTTGTTTTGGGATCCTGATGTCCCAGTGTCCCAATTTCCTAATGTCCTTATGTCCTAATGTCCCAATGTCCCAATGTGCAAATATCACAGTGTCCCAATGGCCTAATATCCGAATGTCCCACTACCCTAGTGTCCCAATGTCCCAGCATCGCAATATCCCAATGTCCCAGTCTCCCTGTGTCCCACTTAGTGTCCTAAAATCCCAATGTCCAATTGTCCTAATGTCCAAATTTCCTAATATCCCACTTTCCCAATGTCCCAGTATCCTAATGTGATAATATCCCAATGGCCCAATGTCCTAATGTACCAGTGTCTCTATGTACAAATGTCCAAATATCCCAACATCCCAATGTCCCAATATCCCAGTGGTCAGTGTCCCAATGTCGCAGTATACCAAGTGTCCCAAGGTCCCAATAGCCTAATATCCGAATGTACCACTGTCCCAATGACCCCATCTCCCAATTTCCCCAGAGTACCTAATGTCCCAGTATCCAAATGTCCCAGCGTTGCAATGACCTAATGTCCCAATACTCTAATGTCCCAATGTCCCAATTTCCCTATGTCCCAATATTCCAATATCCCAATGTTCCAATGTCCTAAGATCGGAGTGCCCCAATGTCCAAATTACCCAATATCTCGATGTCCCAATGTCCCAATATCTCAGTGGCCCGATATCTCAATGGTTCTATGTACCAGTGTCCCAATGTCCGATTGTCCTATTGTCCCAAGGTCATAATGTCCCAATGCCCCAACGTCCCAGTCTCCCAGTGTCCTCATGTCCCAATATCCTAATGTTCCAAAGTCCCAATAACCTAATATCCGGATGTCCGCCGCTCATATGTAATTTTGTTTTAGGTGTAAATACTGGAGAAGTTAAAATGACAGGACTACTTTTAAAGGTAATTTGGTGGGAGCTTTAAAATTTTATTCAGTGCCACTTTGACGGCTCCCTCCAAATTACTTTAGGAAGTAGTCCTGTACATTTAAAATTCTCCAGCATTTACACCTAAAACAAAATTACATATGAGCGGCGGATTGGAGGGATATGTATTCTTTTTGCGGCAGATGAATTTTTCTTTGGCGGGGTAACTTTTACAACTTTGTTGTTTTTGGTCAGATATCATATATTTTTGCATACTTAAACTAATATTTTTGTTTTGGGATCCTGATGTCCCAGTGTCCCAATTTCCTAATGTCCTAATGTCCCAATGTCCCAATGTGCAAATACCACAGTGTCCCAATGGCCTAATGTCCGAATGTCCCACTACCCTAGTGTCCCAATGTCCCAGCATCGCAATATCCCAATGTCCCAGTCTCCCTGTGTCCCACTTAGTGTCCTAAAATCCCAATGTCCAATTGTCCTAATGTCCAAATTTCCTAATATCCCACTTTTCCAATGTCCCAGTATCCTAATGTGATAATATCCCAATGGCCCAATGTCCTAATGTACCAGTGTCTCTATGTACAAATGTCCAAATATCCCAACATCCCAATGTCCCAATATCCCAGTGGTCAGTGTCCCAATGTCGCAGTATACCAAGTGTCCCAAGGTCCCAATAGCCTAATATCCGAATGTACCACTGTCCCAATGACCCCATCTCCCAATTTCCCCAGAGTACCTAATGTCCCAGTATCCAAATGTCCCAGCGTTGCAATGACCTAATGTCCCAATACTCTAATGTCCCAATGTCCCAATTTCCCTATGTCCCAATATTCCAATATCCCAATGTTCCAATGTCCTAAGATCGGAGTGCCCCAATGTCCAAATTACCCAATATCTCGATGTCCCAATGTCCCAATATCTCAGTGGCCCGATATCTCAATGGTTCTATGTACCAGTGTCCCAATGTCCGATTGTCCTATTGTCCCAAGGTCATAATGTCCCAATGCCCCAACGTCCCAGTCTCCCAGTGTCCTCATGTCCCAATATCCTAATGTTCCAAAGTCCCAATAACCTAATATCCGGATGTCCCACTATCCCGATGTCCCAGTGGCCCAATATCCCCACGTCCCAGCTTCTTCAGTGTGCCTAATATTTTAATGTAAAAATGTTCTAATTTCTCTATGTTCCAATTCCTAATGTCCCAATATCCCAATGTTCCAATGTCCTAAATCGCAGTGCCCCAATGTTTCAATATCCCGGTGTCCCAATATCCCGATTTCTCAGAGGCCCACTGTCCCAATCTGCCAGTGTGCCAATGTCCCTATGTGCCAGTGTCCCAATGTCCGATTGTCATATTATCCCAAGGTCATCATGTCCCAATTTCCTTATATCCCAGTGCCCCCATGTCCCTGTATCTTAGTGCCCTAATGTGCCAGTATCCCAATGTTCCAATATCCCAATGTGCCAACATCCCAATGTCCCAATGTTCTAATATCCCGATGTCCCAATGTCCCAATATCCCAATGTCCCAGTGGCCCAATGTTCCCACGTCACAGTTTCCCCAGTGTACCTAATGTCCCAATGTCCTAATGTGTTAATGTCCTAATATCCCAATGTCCTAATGACCCAAGGCCCTAATGTCCACATGTCCTTTAATCCCAGTGCCCCAATGTCACAATATCCCGATGTCTCAGTGGCCCAATGACACTCCGTACCAGTGTCCCAATGTCCGTTGTCCTATTGTCCTAAAGTTATAATGTCCCAATGTCCTAATATCCCAGTGCCCCATGTCCCAGTCTCCTGATGTCCCAATATCCTAATGTTCCAATGTCACAATGTTCCAATATCCCAATGTTCCAATGTCCCATTGTCCTAATATCCCGATGTCCCAATACCCCATGTTCCAGTGGCCCAATGTCCCCACGTCGCAGTTTCCCCAGTGTGCCTAACGTCCCAATATCCGAAAGTCTTAATGTGCTAATGTCCTAATGTCCCAATGTCCTAATATCCCAGTGCCCCAATGTCCCAATATTATGATGTCCCAATGTCACAATATCCCGATGTCTCAGTGGCCCAATGTTCCTATGTTCCAGTTTCCCAATGTCCGATTGTCCCAAAGTCATAATAATTGGGTTACTCGCTTAAGTCTGTGAGGGTGAAAATTTGACCGTTTATTGCATATATCTTACCCGTTATTGTGCCAATCGAAGATTTTTTTTGGAAAGGCACTAGAACAGGATATGTGTAATATTTTGGTAAACAAATTTTTTTGGGGGATGTTGCCTGGAAGGATGTAGCCCTGTCAAACAAAACAGCAAGTTGTCTCCGGTAATCATAGACTTGTTCGCTTTCGTTTTCTTTTCCTTTGGCGGACGATACGCTCTCGCGTCTCTTGATTCTACGATAAGAATATTTCTTATCATCTTCTTTTGCATAATAAACTTGCGACGAGTCGTGCCGAGTTTGGAAACTCGTTTCTCTATGAGTGTCTATTTCACAGAGTGGCGACCGAACGATCACGGCCACAGAGCACGACAGTTTTTTTCTGCACTTAAAGCATTAAAACTGTTAGAAATAATGGAGCTAGAATAAAATGAGGTAAGAAAGATATCATCGTAAGACTATACGCCAATTTTTAAATCGAACGAGCACCTCACCTTGGAGAATTGAAAATTGAGGGGGAGATTTTTTTTAGGTCAAATCACAAAAATTTGACTTTGAAGTTCTGTAGAAACCAAACCTCTTATCCGATTTCAGTGTGGTTTGATTTTTTCTTAGGTAAATTTTTTGGCTGTAAGAATCACCTTATTTTGCTATTCTAGCTAGTCTAGCGTTGGAGATATTGAGGTTTAAGTTGTACAAGAAAATAATTTTTTCAAACATCTTCAAATGCCTGTGGCAGCTTAAGGGTTAGTAATTGGGGGTATGTTGAATGCAACTTTTTTCCTGTAAATTATATGAGGAATCAAAATCCGGTGCGTTTATGCGGCAGTTTCCGGACACCCTGTATAATAATACCCTGTGGCGAGGAAAGTTTTCTGGCAGGGCGTTTTGACAACAGCCTTTTAGTCTGCTAGTAGTTCAATAACCAGGTGTAAAACGTGGTATGCGCTGTATGCGCATACTATGGGGGATCTCATCGCCAATGTCGGCACTGATAACATATGTACACAAGAACATGTTAGGGGCAATCCAAGTCCATGATTGCCATGAACGACATGAACAATGTACTAGTTAGCGCGCTTTAAAATAAATGAAAGGTATCAGATGGAAAATGTTTGATCACCTGAAATACCTGAACATGCATGAACTATGCTGACGATATTTGACTGCTATCAAATAAAAACGAGGATCTAGCTCAAATGCTAGATGCTCCGCATTACGAAGGTCGTAATACTGGGCTCAAGATAAACGCTCCCAAGGCCAGAAACTTCAGCTCTGATCCAGACGCCGCAGACGCTGATGTGCAATCTCGTATCAATAAAGCTAGGGCAGCCTTCTTTGACTCCCTTCTGGCAAAATGACAACATTTCCAGGCGCGCCAAAATCCGAATCTTGCAATTGTAAAATCGGTGCTTCTTTATGGCTGTTTGCATATATCCAAATCCATCTTTAATGAAAATTGTTAGTTTACGCATTAAATTGGGAGCTGGTTAACGTAATTTATCAATTTCTAACTAACATTACGTTTAGTATGATGATCCCAACCAACTATGTTTGTTCCTATAGAAAAAAATTTGCCGTCACAAATATAATAACCAAAGTAGATAGATAAAACCTTCGAAGGGTTATTACTAAGAGAAAAATTTCAGTTTCTAAGGATTAGGCGACAAGCGAGATTGCAGGGTCTGATATTAAAGTCCTGGATATAAAGGGCCTAAAAAGCACGATTTATGATTAGCATTCGAGTCTGCAGTGCGGATTGTAGTCTCTTAGCCTCCCTGTCTCGGAAGTCGGACTATCTAAAATTCCGAAATTAAAATTCTCCGATTTAAAGAAATCCGTTTTTAGTCAGATTTAGTAGCGCACAGCAAGCAATATGTAATAAATATACAATAAAAAACGCACCAAGCGGCAAGGCCTGGTGTGGAAATTTTGGGATTGAACGTATGTATATTTCCTTGAAATTTTCGTACAATCTGTCATATGTGATTCACAAAAGAGAACGAAATTTCACTCTACGAGCGAAGGGTATAATAACCATGGAATATGTTTATAATTCACTTTTGAAATATTATTACGGCTGTGTTTTAATTACAAACTAGTGGGGTTTGCCCCCTACTCCCTACGCTCGTCAGCCTGTTCGTTCCATGCGATGCCCATGTTAGGCTGATATTTTCGCCTAGTTTGATCAACGCCTTCAGGCGGTGTACTTAGTAAGTGATTCAATGGCCGCCTGATGGCTGTCTGAGAAGATAGCTGTTCGTTTATTTACGTAGTTCTCTCGTAGGCGATAAACTCTCAATCGGTATCGTGACCATTTCATAACATAATCGGTATCGTAGGGTACAGAAGGATCCCCAAAATGTTTGCAATTTTTTTCGACATTTTATAAAATAATTTTGCTGTCGAATTATTAGGATAAAGCAATGAGATTCAATTCGTTATGGCTGATAATTGTTTTAGAAAAAGTTGGTGGCTTTCGAGAAAGTGATCGCCAATAACAAACAGCATATCTGCCTTGTACTTGTTGTTGGCTGTAATAATCATTTTGTTTCACTATTCTAGCTGGTCTAGCTTTGGATATATTGAGCTTCAAGTCGTGCAAGAAATTTTTTTTTCAAAAATCTTTAAATGCCTGCGGCAGCTAAAGGGTTAAGAATTGGGGGTATGTTCCGTAAAACTTTTTTTGCTGGAAATCACTTGTGGAATCAGAATCCGGTGCGTTTATGCGGCAGTTTCCGGACACCCTGTATGTACTTTATATAGTCGGAGGTGTGTGCGTTGCAAACTTCATGGCAAAGTTAATATAACCTTTCACATAGTGACGGGTATAATAATAAATGAAAATAAAAGAAAATTTGTTTTAGTCTTTCTGTGTAGGTACATATTAATCTTTGTACAAATATATCTTCTTAATTATCTTCCTGGTGAATTAAGATAGGTCACTATTCCTTCACGAAGGGAGTGACGCTTATTATACGAATTCGATATTAAAGTCGAGAAATGTTTTCTTTTTGGAAATTAAAATAGTTCTAGTTCGGTTGCCTATGCATATTGGATTGTCAAACGCGATTGCAACTAAATTTCGTTGGAATAGTATGATGTAGGAATAAAAACTAGATAATAGCCTATAACTGAAAATTGATGAGCCATAGATATTTTCACCTCCAACGGATACCATCCTTATATGCATAGTTTAAAAAAAAATCAAAGAATTTGTATTCCATAAATTAACCAAACATCTAATCAATTTTCCTCCCTTTTCGTCCAAGAATTGAATGAATATTTAAATAGTGCTTTGCACTCTAATGGCATGAGTCTGCGAAACTTAAATTCCTCTCTGTCTTCAGGCTCTCTTTTTTTCTCTTTATTTTTCTGCCTCTTATTCGTACATGAGTAACTCCATTACATATTCCTAACGATTACACCAGATCCTTGCATGGCAAGGACGCCGGATGGTTCGTGCTAATTTCAAAGAAGGTAAATGGAAATGAATTCTTCATTTTTCCATTCGAATTGATTCAATTACAGAATCATTTATCATTGAAGAATATTGCGCTGAGTTCACGTCGTCGATTTACTTTCACTTCTTTTATTTTTATTACGTTTTCATGTTCTTTCAATTCCCTTGTCCTATACGAAGCGACTGCATCAGTCGATTCAGAATTATAATAAGATTGAAACGTTGAAAGGAAAATACAAGTAACAGAATTCGAGCGGGTACCTCTAGTCTAGTGGTGTACAATTCAATTTTATAAAAGTCATTTCCGACTAATACGTGAAGGGTAAGTAGGCGTATGATGTTTCTTTCATTTTCATGAAGAGTTTCATGCCACTTAAAGAGAAAAAATGCAAATGTCAATGTAGATAATGTACTTCTGCATTGAAAGCGTGTTGTTAGAAAATATCATGTGAAAAAGAGTCTCTTCTGCCGAGATAAGTAATGGTGTTGCGACAAGAGCTAGTGACGTCAACTAAAAGCAATGTACATCATAGGCGTAGTCATAGAGTCGGGGATGGCTTGCCCCTCTCGCTGCACTACATACATACATATGTACATATACATACATATGTATGTATGTATATTGAAAGAACAGATGCAAAATCTTCTACTGTTGAAATTGTAGTCTCGAAGGCTAAAATGTCCGTAGTGTTCATGCCTTTGATATTCCGCGGGCCCTCATGATCCGCCCCTGCAAATAGATATTTCACATAACATTGCTAAAAAGACCCTAAATAAGAATCCTCAAGGAGTTAATGCAAGACTCCCGGTCTGTTGGACGTCCAAAAAACACGCGGAGAAACTTAATTGATAGCGAAGTTTCAACATTAAATATGTACAATATTCGCGAAGCTATCTGCGTTGGTGCAAAACAGGATGAGATGAAAAATAGGCGACTTGTATGCCCCATGACCCACAAGGGTTAACGGGAACACAGGGATATATCCAAACTAATATTTCCTTTAAAAACGAATTTAAAAAGAACGAGACCGAGGCTAATTTCGACCGCGGCCGAAATTTGGATACCCTTCGCTCTCCTCGGGTAAACATTTTTTTTCAGCGTACCTATATGACTTTTGTTTAATTCTACTCCCACCCATTCTTTTCCTTCCATTTTCATAAAAGTTCCGTGGCGTTATGTATTTTTGTGAGGTTTGGTTGGAATGAGTGGGCAAATAAAAATATTATCTCAGAAAACTTTATTGGGGGGATGGGGAGCATGGCCCCATAGTACGATTCCATTTGTTTTTAAATTCTTTTTTTTTTGTTTTGAGTTTCATAAACCCACATTGTTTCAATGTTTTGTGAAATTAGTTTAGAAAAAAAATGTTTCTCAGAAGAACCAGAATGGGGGGTTGCGTTTGTATGGCCCAATGACCCAAAGGCGCCTTTCCGTCTATTTTTACATATGTTTGCGGCCTGAGAATTGGTTAAAGTTGGTGCACAATTAAAAAAGTTTTTCTTATAAGAACTCAATTTGGGGGGCTAGGTTTGTAGGGCAGCCGGAGACCCACTGATCCAGTTTCGGTGATTCAAACATACAAACAGCTCCCTAGCTTCTATAGTGGCCGAGGAAAACGCGCTGCAACAGACGGACATCGCCCAATCGAATCCTCTCATCATACTGATCGATTATAATATACATACATACTTTTTATATAAATCGAAGGTGCTTCCTTCAATGCGTTACAAACTTCATAAAAAATAAATAACAGGCGCGACAATCCAACATTGGACTAAGGCCGCAGGATGTGTTAGTGAGATCCTATTTCCTCGTGAGTTCGAAAAACACTATGATCCACGGTGAGATTCGAACTCATGACCCTGTGCACCGAAGGTGCGCGCACTAACCGCTAGACCAGCCAGAATTATGTATACAAGTTTCTTTTTAGTGTTCGCTGTATATATGTCGGAATGAACGGAATCGGACCATGGCGTCATGGGGCTGCCCCTGAAAATAAGGTTCTTCTAAGAAAAACTTTTTTCTCTAAGTACCAATCTTAACCAAGTGTGATCCTAATAAAGCTTCAAAACATATCTAGGTATGAATGGAATCGGAACATTACGTCATAGGGCTGTCGTGCAAACCAACCACTAAATATGTATTAGGTTCTTGTAAGAAAAACTTTTTTTCTAAAATTCATCCAAGTGACCCAACAGATGGAATCGGAACAGTCATAGGGCTGCGGTAGAAATTGTTAGTTCAAAAGAAGCTTAATTTTCATTCAAATGTGACGGGTATTCAAATTTCGACCGCGCCCGAAATTAACCTCGGTCTCGTTTCGTTTGCACTTGCACTGGCCCATTCATAAAATTTTTGTGTATAATACGAGCACGTATTCTTTAGCAATTGAGATTTGATAAGAATTAAACAACAACAGTGCGACATACATGTGTGTATGTATGTAATCTGAACGGTCGGAGGTTGATACTGATAATGAAATTAATATTTTAGTCAGTTTTGACAGCGATTCATTTGTGTTTACGTGTGAACTAATGTTCCGAAGGGCTTTTTCGAACAACCATATGAATTTCGTCCTGACCAATATCACGTGAAATCCATAATAAAATACACTTCAGTCACAGCCGAATAAGTAGCTTCAGTTGTACCCAGACTTGAGAATGTATGGTGATTAGTTTATAGAGTTTCTGTTATAAAGTCAAAAAGCTATCACAATTCCATATATCGGTAAGTAAACATTATGATTCATAGTAAAGTGAAGTCGCGATAATGGCTGCATTCAACGAACACATATTGGAATAAGTAACTGGAAAAGTTTCCCTCCCCACGTCCCACGACTTCTGACCAAAATGGAAGCTGATTAGATTTGATTTTTACGAATTCGTATCACGAAGTAGAAGTTAGTGCAACACCGATACAGAAAACATTTTCACAAACACCTGTCACCATTCTGCAATTACGGTTGAATTGTTTCTTACTAATTTTCTTTTCACACAATCATATAATAATAAAATAGTGTACAATTTTATAAACGTTGACTATTTGAGCGATGTTGGTAGCGGAACCAAAAAATTATTGTAAAATCGATTGGACAGTCTGTGGGGGCTCTTAGATGGTACGATAAATTGTGTAGTGTACGTGCTGCACGGGCGTCAGATCGATTGTGCAATCCATCGTCCATAGATTGTACAATCGGTTGGTCAGTGTATGACAGCCTCTACACAACTTACATCTTAATATCTCCAAAACTGGAGTAGCTAAAATAGCGAAATAATAATGATAATCATAGCCAACAAATTTACGTAAGAAGTAAATCTAATTGCACTATAATCGGATAAGTAGTTTGTTTTTTTGCAGGGCTCCAAAATCAGTTTTTGGTGATGCTACCCGAAATTAAATTATTTTGCTATCTTAGTTTTCTCCAAATTCTACCAAGGTGAGGTTCTTGTACAATTATTTGAAAAATTGGGGCATAGTCTTACGATCGTACACTCTAAGACAATTTAGTTGAATTTTACACGCAAAATACTAGGAAACTAGTTTCCTATTTTTATAACCGTAAATTTACACAAAAGTCGGAACGCAGTATTTTACACATTTTGGTCGTAAGAAAATACGCATAGGAATTGTCTAATTTTAAGCAACAGTTTGTGTAAATTTGGCATTGTTTTGAAGTGGTTTCTAATCAATGGTGTGTTTTTAGACATTTTGGACGAATTAATGCGTCTTTGGATGAGGTATCTATAGAGTAATTCTGTCGTTAATATACTACATTGAAGTGTGTAATTTTCAACTAGAATATGTATTATTCAATCTTTCATTTCCATAACCACAGGAAAGATGTAGATAAGTTCGAAAAAAATAACTTTTCAGGGCAGCTATTTTGAGGCTTACTTTCCACAAAATTGTGTATTACACTTTTAGACGCAAACTACGAATGCACGTTTTCTATATTCCTCAAAGTGGTTGGCCTGAAAAATTATCATTTTCGACTTACCTACTTTTCCTGTGGTCACCAATTTACTCCTGAAAAGTGTGAGAAACAAAAAAATTTCAATTATCAATCTATTCCATGCAAATCTGAAAAGGAAAATGATAAGATATCTGAAAATTTATTTATTGAATAAAACGAAGCGATGTCCATTTTCAATATATTTTATTGTATCGCTATTTTTTGTTAAGAGTACTTATGCTAAATACATAATTATTACAACTAAACTTAACTCTACACTTTCTTCACCAATCACCAACTGAACTGTATCACTTCACACTCAAAATGGAAATGAGATACAATAGAAATTATTGCAAGTCAAACACAGAGAGAAATGATTAGTCGATTACAAGAAAAACATTTGTTAATAGTATCGAAAGTCTTCATTAATTTCCGGTCATAGGTGTATTTTTGTTGAAACTGCAAAACGATTTTGTTTGTTTATGCAAAATATCTTTTGAAAAATTATATAAAAATTGTTTTGACATGAACAAAAAGTTTAAATGAAATTGATTGATTCAATTTGAGATTTCAACAAATTTTGTACTAAATCTTTGGTTACGGTAAGGAGTTTCCATTGGTGATATTAACTAAAACTTTGTATCAATAACCCAAATCGGCTTTAATTGAAGTTTTTGTTAATTTGACCAATATTTTGGTTGTCATTACCAAATTTCATTTGGCCATAATGTATAATTCTTTGATTAATTATACAAAACTGTTTTGTGGTTTTATATAAAACCTTTTCGTAGTACCAATCAAACATTTAATTAATGAATTTTATAAATTCATGTTAATCAAAATTTCTCCTAATATTGCTAATAGTGTTCTTACTAATCACTAATTTCAATATATCCTCTATTGAAATTTGGGATTAATAAGAACGCTTTTAGCAAAGTTAGAAGAAAATTTGATTAACACGAATATATAAGTTTTTTTTTTTAATTAAATTTGAAACTCATGCGGGTACCACATTTCAGCCTGGAAAAAATCCTTATAAGTCACCTTTCACGCCAAGCATTGGATGTGCTAATAAAAGCCACCACTATTTCCACATAATCCTGTTTATTAAAATTTAAATTTTCTTTTTAAAATTAGAAAATTATGACAATATAATAATCACACAAATGATGCTTTAATGTAACACCTAGTTTAGTTTTATACAAAAACATAGCTTTCCAATGTAGAGGGTGGTGAAGTCAAGCCTCCATCGCCGCCATCGAAAAATGTATAAGCCTTGCCAAGTTTAGTTTTTCTATAAGAATTAACAAACAAATAAGAATTTTATATGAAAAAAACTATGTTAGTTTGATTTGAGTTTGAAATGTTTTAAGTTATATTATAATTGCAAAATACATACATAGTATATAAATACTGGACTTACATTTCGAACATCAGAAATCGATGAAGATTGAAGATGAAATTTATTAGTGCCTGTGTCAATACAGCGTTTAGCTATTTCCAAAATCCTAGCGTTGTGCATTTTTCCCGTCCAATAGTCAAATATAGTTGGCTGCTTTGTTTAAATTGTGTCGGCAAATGTATCTTGTAAAACCGAATGAACAAAAATATTGAATTATCTTATAACACAAGAAAAAATTAGATTTACCTTTTGGAAACGCAACTCGAATAATTAGGCCCGAAATATTATCTGCAGCGCTAATGTTTATTATAATAATCTATATTCTGCCAGAGTCTTACACTTTCTCACAAAATAGATTTTCATTAATTTTTACCGTAGTTATTGAAAATAAATACTTTTTCTATTTTTAGCACACAGTCAATTTTTTACAACACTCGGGATACAAATATGTCCGTACAGAAGAGCTACTAAAAATGAAAATCTTTGATAGTTCCAAATAAATGAATAGCTAGATTGTACAAAGATTTTTTTGCTTTATCCAACCTATAAGAACTGTACCGTTAGACATGGTAAAAATTTCGCATTTCCAACAAAAGATCTAGTTCAGAACATTCTTGTCATCATTGCATATGTTGGATAACAAAAGGTTTTGTTAATATTGCAAAACAGTATGTTATATTGTAAAATGATATAGCAACATTTTTTGTTGATTTTCCCCTGCCCAAAAGATTTGTTATGTTCATCAAATGTTATAGTGTTCATTGTCTTCATCATTTGTAGATTTCAGTGCAGCTAAAGTTTTTGTTATTTTAGCCAGGAAATTAATTCGTTCTAAAAGAATATATTTTAGTTATCTTAACAAGGTTTTGTTTGTCATATCAAACAATCGTGTTATTTAATAGTGCTAGTTTATTTGCAAATTTAAAAAAAGAATTGTCTGAAATTAACAAAACCGGCATCAAACAAACGTAATTTGTTGGTGTTGCAAATCTATTTCTCTCTGTGAATATTACACATAAAATGCATATAAAACTCTTAATTACACTATTCTTGCGTAAATTGAGTAAAAACCGACATCACTGTTAAAATTTACACACTTAACATCTAAAAATAATCATTATATAGGCATTTTGGGCAAATTTCTGTGTATTTTTACGTAGAAAGGTGAAAAATATTAGATTGCGCCATTTGAAAGGGTGTAAATACGCCACCAAAATAATTCCACGTCGAAAATTGTGTATTTGTAAAATATTAGTAAGTGTAAAATGGGTTTAAATTTACAATGCTGTTTTAGAGTGTATTATTTTATTCTAGTTTCATTTATGCTTTAAATTCAAATACAGAAAGCTAAGGTAAATTTTAGCTCGAATCCATTTCAAAAGCCCCTAATGTTCTGCATGTTGGTAAGTTTTATGCCAATTATGCAATAATCGAACAAGAATTGACCCACGTTTTGTATATTTAAAGCATTAAAATGTGCTTTCTCCACAGAAATGAGCTTTGATTGTTTGATTAATCGCACTGTCTATGGCGAGCCTAAGACTATATGCGCCAATTTCCTAAACCATCGTTGCTTACTTGGCAGAAGTTGGAAAAAATTTATATGGAGAATACAAATTTGGTTTTGGGTCAAATCACAAGGGTTATAAGATATCCTGTACATCGTTTTTGCAGCAGAGGGTCAAGGACCCTCAAAAACAGGTTTTTCGGTAATATGTGCTGAAAAATGGGGTATTGAAAATGTTTAGTTCTTGTGTTTTGTGAAGAATCTATCACAAGTCAAAAGATTTTGTTTCGCGCACTCCTAACTGTGCCTTATCTCCTTACCTCAAAATCGGAATGTTCTCATTAATTTTATAACGAATATTCAATAACACAAAAAAAAAAAACAACACAATCGTCTTAGTATGACCTGTAGTCTGAGATAGCTTGTGCTGAAATGCCCACCGCCAAAAAGTGGTACAACATTTTATTTAAAAAACTATTATTAAACTAGATAGTTCCAAAAAAACAGTAATACGATTTTGGTCCCTTATAACTACTTTAAGTGCCACCCCATCAATACAGACTTTGGCATTTTATTTGCAGCCTGCACTTTCACGATTTTACACCATACTGAAGAGATATTCAAGAAAAATTAAAAAATTCCCGTTTTTTGCAACATTTTTCATCAAGAGTTACGGAAACTGCCGCAGCCTACAAAAAAATTAACCCTAGTTTTCTGCACTTAAGGTACTAAAACTGTTAGAAACAATGGAGCTAGAATAAAATGATGCAAAAAAAATTATCGTTAGTCTATGCGCCAATTTTTAAAAGAATCGTACGAGTTGGAGAAAATTGAGATGGGAAAACATATTGTTCTTGGGTCAAATCTCAAAAATTGTATTTTGAAGTCCTGTAAAAACCAAACCTCTTATCCGATTTTAGTGCCGTGAAATTTATTTTTTAGGTAAATTTGTTGGCTGTAATCATCTTTTTTTGCTATTCTAGCTAATCTAGCTTTTGAGATATTGAAGTTTTAGTCGCACAAGAAAGTGATATTTTCAAAAATCTTCAAATGCCTGTAGCAGCTAAAGGGTTAAGCTAAGGGGGTATATTCCGTACAACTTTTTTGCTGGAAATCAACTGAGGAATTCTAATCCGGTGCGTTTATGCGGCAGTTTCCAGACACCCTGTAGATGTTAAAAATACCATTTTCTCTCCTGGGGCGACTGCGGGAATCAAACCCGACTTTTGATAGCTTATTCAGAAGAAGAGCTACAAATTTGTAGCACATCAGTTTGCAGCACATATGTATATTTAGTCCTTTGACTGATTTCTTAGGTAAAAGTTGCATTTCTTTCGATCAGGTACTGGACAGGTCAGAACAGATCTCAAAACTTTACAGGAGTGTTAGTCTGTCCTGGTCCTGATTGAAAACCAAAAACGTACGAGTGGGATATGAATTGATTAACTGAGAAAGTTTCATTTTTACAAGCATTTAAACATTTGTTTTCTAGCCCGCTCACATGCACAATCAAACCATTGCTGTTTTGCTTCAAAGAAAGGCTTCTGAACCTATATTTCATTCGCTTTTACAATTTTGTGTACCGTATCAGTTAGAAGAAAGTCAACCGAAACTGGGGTATGAATGTCCACTTTGGAGGCAAGCTTGCTTAAGTTGTTCGCATATCTATCGATGTTTTTGTTGTTCCAACGTAACCTCCGACTAGTGTCTTCTTATTCATTGCTGCAACAAAAAAGTACAAAGAAAAAAACATTGCCATTATATTTTAAGGCATTACATCTTACCATATCACGAATTTGTTCGTTTGACTTATAACATTATTGTAAAGCACAAAAATGAACTTTTGACTATTTTGTTTTTCAATATTTTGCATATTAACTAAATACTAATCAGCCTATTTTATCGAACACCTAAACCTGATCAGATTATTATTTAATATTATGTAAAAATTGGATTTCTTTTTTTAAATAAATATATAATAGAACAAAAATTAATATCGAACTCACGAGCTTGTGACGGACTATGATCTCACTCAGATGTTAAACGAGTACCCATTTGTCGTGCCTGTTATTTATTTTTTATTTTTATATGTACTTATAGCATGACAAAAAAACTATAGATTCCATCGTGCCACGTCCTCCTGGTGAACGGGAACAGGAAGTTGCTTAGCAACTTTGGGCAATTGAGAACGTACTGTGAAACTAAGGGAAAATTATTTACTTTTACGCTTAAGGTCAGAAAATATTTATTTTTAGTGGAATTTGCAGTTTATTACGTATGATGTACAAAAGAAAAGTTTTCATAGTACTAGAATCGTGTTTCATATGTGTTTATATACAGGGTGTCCCGCAGTGGGTGGTCAATACTGTAAGGGTTGATAGCGCAACTTGTTTCAGCAAGAAAATTCCCAATACAATCGGAATTTTTTTTACCGTTACCTTGTTATCGCTCTTTTTGTGAAAGTCATCGCAAATCGTGACTTGTCACGCAAAATCGTAATTTGCAGCACTCCTGATGACTTAATCCAAGATTTGATTTCAGTTTCAGAAACTACATAAAATTTCACAGTCATTTGTAACTGTATCTTGAACTTCAGTTTTTCTGAAATTTTATGTAGTTTCTGAAACTGAAATCAAATCTTGGATTAAGTCATCAGGAGTGCTGTAAATTACGATTTTGCGTGACAAGTCACGGTTTTTGATGACTTTCACAAAAAGAGCGATAACAAGGTAACGGTAAAAAAATTCCGATTGTATTGGTAATTTTCTTGCTGAAACAAGTTGCGCTATCAACCCTTACAGTATTGACCACCCAATGCGGGACACCCTGTATACGGGACTCAAGGCAACTGAGCACTGGGATAAAGTACCTGGGCTTAAACAATCGAAAATGTTTATAGCAGGGTATTCCCACAGAAGAACGGCTGAGCTGCTGCAGTTAAGCAGAGCTAAAGTACGTATCATCTGTGGCATTCTCACAGGTCACTCCTGTCTGAGATCACATTTTCGCACAATAAGAATTGTGCAAGATTCGAGCTGTCGATTCTGTGAAGAAGATGACGAAACCTCTTTCCACGTCTTTCCAGTTAAGCAGAGCTAAAGTACGTATCATCTGTGGCATTCTCACAGGTCACTCCTGTCTGAGATCACATTTTCGCACAATAAGAATTGTGCAAGATGCGAGCTGTCGATTCTGTGAAGAAGATGACGAAACCTCTTTCCACGTCTTATGCGAGTGCGATGCACTGGCCCTGCTTCGCTGGTCACACCTCGGAGTGGCCTTTCCAGATACGGACGATATAGCTTCGACATCTATAGGTAAGCGACCTCTACTCGTTTCTCAGCACGATCACCCTTGATCGGCAGGCATAGTCCTGCCCATCTGCAACTAGGGCGATAGCACAATAGGGCCATTGGCTTCAGTGCTGCGAAACCCTTCGGGTTCACGCCCCTCTACACTCTACAATTTACATATACGGGAGTTCCAGTCATTCGGAAATTTCTATGGCTTTATTATAGCATACCCAATGATATGCCATTTTTGATTCTACTTTTTCAAGGTTTGTGTTTCGGCAGATTTTTTACAGCGTTTGAACGGGGGAGTGACCTGAATGAGATAATAATGCGAAATCCTTAGGAGAATCGGCTTAAGAGACAGGCAACAGGAGACAACCGTTTCGGAATCCAAACGGCTAAGGAAGGCATAAAATAAATCGAATCAATCAAACTACAAGGTACACACAATTTTTTGAAAATTCCCTTAACAGGTTATGACTTAAGGTTACTGTTATTCGGGGTCGCTAACGCGATAAGCGCAAAGAGATTATTATTGTTCTCTTACGAGTCCTGAGCACCACATATTTGCATACTTTATAAGTTCTAGAACACAATTTTCATGCCTATATGTATATGGCGAGTATATATAATATATATGGACCTGTGTATGCATTACTATAATCGACTATTGCTTGATGAATCCAGCTAAATAATCGTGATAGGTATACAAATAATATCCCAAAGGAAAGTTCCACGGAAAAAGTAAGAGAATCTCCTATCGCCTTAGCCAGGGCCGTCCAAGTCTCTCACTTCGTGTTAAAGTTTCACTTTGACTCTAGTTTTTATTATTTTTTTTCATCACAAAAATCGCTGAAATCAAAATAGAAAATATTTATTATGCCTAACACGTTCACTGTCTGATGGCCCTTTTTCGTCAATGTACCACCACGTCTGCCTTCAAAAAAATCTTTGTTTCTCATTGTTTTATGAGTCACAATCATATATGACTCGTACGTGAACGGCGCGGAGCGCTGTTTACACATGTGACTCATAGACCCTCAACGTTTTAATTCACAGAATTTAAATAAAATTTTTAAGAATGTCTATAAAGCTGTACTGTAAGATATGGATAACATAACTTGCCTCGGTTGCCCAAAGTTGCTTATAAGCAACTTCATTAATTAAAACATTACAGCTTCGTTATAAAAATAAATTTCACCAAAATTGCAATATTTTAATATTCTTCCACTTGTTACGTAGCAATCTGTGTACCTATCTGTTGAAATTTCTCCATGAAAGCATTTTAAATATTTTTTTTTCTTTTCACACAAAAACTTACAGCTTTCTCATTTACTTGACCTCACCTTGACGAAAATATCCTAACTTGGCCCAAGCAAGCAAACTGGAAATTTGGTTCTTCTAAGAAAAACTTTTATCTTTATGAACCAATCTTAACCAAACTTCACCTAAATGTGTTCCTAGTAAAGCCTCAAAACATATCTAGGAATGGATGGAATCGGAACTTTACGTCATAGGGCTGTCATACAAACCCCATGACGTTCTTCTAAGAAAAACATTTTTTCTTTTTAAATCTTAACCAAAATTCATCCATACAACACGCTCTGTGGCTCACTTGGTTGAGTCGCACTCTACGATGCTAGTAATCTAGAGTTCCGGAGATCGAATCTGGGCGTGGTCCGAAATTTCCGTACATCTGCGGATAGGAAATATACAGGGTGTCCGGAAACTGCCGCATAAATGCACCGGATTATGATTCCTCACTTGATTTCTAGCAAAAAAGTTGTACGAACATACCCCCTCAGCTTAACCCCTTAGCTGTCACAGGCATTTAAAGATTTTTGAAAAAATAATTTTCTTTCACGACTTAGCCTAACATCTCCAAAGCTAGACCAGCTTGAATTGTGAAATTAAATGATTATTACAGCCAACAAATTTACCTATAAAATAAATTTAACCACACTAAAATCGGATAAGGGGTTTGGTTTTTACAGAGCTTCAAAGTAAAATTTGCGTGATTTGACCCAAAAGCAATATTTTTTTCCATCTCAATTTTCTCCAATTTTTGCCAAGGTGAGGTGCTTGTACGATTCTTTTAAAAATTGGCGCATAGTCTTACGATCATATCTTTCTTACATCATTTTATTCTCGGTCTTGTTTTTTTTTTAACTTTTCTGCTTTGATTAAGTATTACCGCAGAGCAGTGGCGTAGATAAGGGGGGGATCAAGGGGATCAATCCCCCCCCCCTTCGGTCACACATTTTTCATTATTATTTAAGGTACAAAAAAAAAACAAAACAAAAGTTAACTTTTTGCTGAAATTACGAGTATTCAACGTGTGTAGTGTATCATAAAAATTCGTGAATGCATTTTCAGAACTGTAATAGAAAATTTAGTACTTCCTTAAATTTCTATTGTATATAAAAGCGTGCCGATAGAATAGAGACACTACAGTACAGGGCTTTAGTTTCATCTACTTTTTCACATTGGATCTGGAGTTTCGCACAGGCAAGCCCTACTGAAGAATCTAGATTCGCTGCTAGAAAATTTATATGTAAGCACTGATGAAAAATTCGTTGCTGGAAGATCTTAATTTTCGGTTAGAACATTTTAAAATATCCTGGAACACGGAGTGCTCTTCCACAGAAGCAGAATTTCCAATGTGGAAATATGCAGTATGTATTTGAGACGAGGTTTCTGAGATGTAAATTATGGCGCAAATAAATGAAAGGATTGCATTTGTGTTAAAAACCACTTTAGAAAATCAAAACTTTTCTACGATTTTTCTTAACGAATGTTCAACAGTCCAAATTTTTAGTTCTATTGACATTTTTGGTATCCTTTGCAAACAATTGGATGATAGCTAGGGCCTCGAAATTTGTAACAAATACCTATATGCTGCGGTTCCCTACAAGTTTGCTAATTTTAGAAATATCTACTCACGAAGTTCCGATAGTTATCGGGAAATTTCGACTTAAAAACACAGAAGCTGTACTCTATCCAAATATACTGGATAATGCCAACCAGCTCTCGTCCTTAAAAATTCCCTTTTCTGGACCTATAACTATCAATTTATTTTAATTCCTGTTTTGGGGTGTTACATGAAGAAAAGCACCGATGTTGTTGACTCCAGAGAGTTTTGAGTACCACAGATCTAACGCAATCACAATCACAAAATCAAAATTTTTTACGAAAATTTGAATACTGTGGATTCATCACAGCAGTAAAAAAGCCAAATTATCCATGTAGTCTCACAATTTTTGCGAAAAATGCTCTCCACTACTAATTTGAAGTGTAATAAATACAGAAATTATTCTGAAATTCAAAATTTGATAACCATAAAAGTATAAGCAATCTTGTAAAATGATCCCCTCCCTCTCCGAAAAGCTATCTACGCCACTGCCGTAGAGTGTCATTTTCAATCACAGCTTCGGCTTAGTTAATTTCGATGTCTATCTTAGAACTGTTTGAAAAATAAACCTTTTGCTCGGTACTCTAAATGTTCTTCAAAGATCAAGATGCACCCTTAGCACCTCGCCGAATATTTACGAAAAGCCAGGACTTACTTACAACAAAACTCTAATCTGATTTAAAGCAAAATCTACTGTAATTTTGAAATTTTGTAATCGAAAGAAGTTTGTCTGTCATTCATATTCTGCTAAATAATGAAAAAAATTGCTTTTTGAGAAATCTAAAAAGCTGAGTAGAAACCAGGACGTCACTGCAAAGAAGACAAAACAAATGCTAATTTAATTTCTTAAATTTTGGAATGCGCGTGTTGAAAAATGCTTGCAAACCAAATACATATAAGCTTTTGTGGTAAATGCGGTAAATGCAAGTGGAAAGTCGCAATGGGGAACATGCTCAGTGATTTGCAAATTCCTTCATAAATATCTTTGGGTTCGCAATATTTTTTCAACTTTTTGCTATCTAGAGATTATTTTAACACCTTCATAGACATCCCTTATTGAAAATTAATATTTATTCAAATATTGCATTTTTACAAGAATAGTCACAAGTTTCTTCGGCGGACCATCTCTAAGACTCGGACCACCTTTAAGGCTCTCTCTCTTGATCCACTATGAAAAACTGCGGATGTTTTTTTCTTTTTCGCAGGAATACTGACACTTTCGCTTTATATGAGCAGTTAATGTTAATCGACTTGAGAAATTTAATTTACCATGTAAATACCACCCTCGGTTATCCCCGTTATC
Organism: Microchrysa polita; assembly: GCA_949715475.1. Lineage (NCBI taxonomy): Eukaryota > Metazoa > Arthropoda > Insecta > Diptera > Stratiomyidae > Microchrysa > Microchrysa polita. The sequence continues at coordinate 51,275,343 of OX454421.1, forward strand.
CCCCTGTGTACTTAACTCAAAACGGCATTTTTTTGTGACACTATTCTAGGATGGCGATAGTGTCCAAAGAAATCATATACATATTTCATATCCGTCGACCATATCAAACTTAATTCAATTATGCCTCGGTACTGTAATTAAAGTTCGTTAGAGCGAACATTCAATTATAGCTCGATGCTATCTTTACTCTCGCGTATTTTTATCAATTTAAGTTTCCTAAAAAGGTTTGTTATGGCACAGCTATACATATATAGGTCATAAGCTCCACTCGTTGCCATATTATAAATCCGTCATTCTTCTCTCAACAGTAACTCTCCAATATCGTTTGTCCCATAAATAACACGAAAAACACCAATACTACACATTTCGATTCATATGTATGCTTTGAATACGTAATTCTTCTCGGAAAGTGGAAAACCATATCTACATATTCCTGGTTGTGTTGTATACGTACTCTTCTTTGCAATATGGTGAGTGAACGTCAACATAGAACCTTTCGAAAAGAAAAAAATCTCAAAAAATCATAAAAATTCACTTGCGTGTAACATTCAGTCATCGTGTGTCAGGCCGAGTCGAATTCCGGAGTTTTTCAGTCTCGTTTTGAAGAAAAATCGGAATAAATCTCTTTTGCTCCTGGTCCTGGAGAATGTTAACAGACAAAATAAAGGAAAATGACGACGAGGTATGGCGCAGTTCGCGCAGACCCACCCGCAATGCCACCATCACGAGTCGACAAGAAGCAGCACGAAAAAATTGATTACTCCCTAATATGAATTTAAACTCTAAGCCATTCCAAAAGCATTCATGTTGCCATAAATCAACGGCATTTTCCACCATTAACCGCCAACAACTCTCAGGCCCAGCATCCGACTCTTCTGTACATTCCGTTCCAACAAATTTTATGAAATTTTATTGTATGCAGGGATGGGCTTTCGGGTTCAAAGCAAATCCTATGTCCAAAGATATTATAGACATTTCGAGTAAAAAAGCCATCTGCAATCGCTTGTACTTGGCCGGTGAATTATATTCGACCATGGTGCTTATAGCTTCGAGTAAAATAGAAGGCATCCGTAAGCATTCTGAAAAATCCTAGTTGAAGACGAAGGGTATCTGTCTTGTTGATTTAAAAAAAGGAACAGAAAAAAAGTAGGTAGGTCACTGGTAGGGATGGATATCTATGTAGAGTCGATATCATCGAAACATCGGCATTTTTCTTCCGTAATTCGATACTTAGCCATGATGAAAGCATATAGTATAGAGGAACGAAAGATTATTATTATAGGAAGTGTTCTTCCACCGGAGAAGTGGACAAATTTTGTGTGCAGGCATTGTATTTTTTTAGCCTTTTCAATATTAATATTTGGATTTCTATCATTTCATCCCTATTGACGTTGGACCATCTCTAAGCTAACTTATTTAGCACAAATCTCCGTACCTTGGTGGGAAACCCCCGAACAAAACTTTCAATCTCGAGGCTTATTTGAAAGTTACTGTAATCGAAATGAATGTTAATCATTTATTGCATTTTTAATTCTAACTTGATTGTTTTTACCTAAAGGTGTGTGTTCGTAGAGACGGCAGATGTGATGATCGCCGAGCGATCAAAGTTAAATCACCGGTTTTGAGCACTATATGCGTATATTGTCTATACAGACATGTTCCTTTACTTAATAGTCGAGGCTAGGAAAATAGCACCATTCAAAAAATATGGAAATATGGCTCGAAATTGAATGCAGAGCTACGATCGCTGAGCGATCATCGCATGAATTGTCTCTGCGAACACGTACCTTTAAGGGTTGTGTTCGTAGAGACGACTTATGGGATCATCGCTTAGCGCTCGAAGTGAAACCACCGGTTTTTAGCACTATATGGGTATATTTTCTATACAGACATGTTCCTTTAGTCCATAGTCGATACTAGGAAACTAGAACCATTCAAAAAATATTTAAATACGGCTCGAAATTGGATGCAAAACTATGATCGCTGAGCGATGATCCCATGAGTCGTCTCTACGAACACAAACCTTAAGAGCTGCCATAGACTGTCCAATATTGTACAATTAAGCTCATTTTCTGGGGAGAAAGCTTATTTTCTTTAGCGAAGTCGATAAAAAAAGGAGCTTTACTGTACTGATTGGACAGTCTATGGCAACTGTAGTACATACTCGTAAATAGATGATAGTAATGAAGTATTAAATTAAGCACCCATAAAGGGTCAGTTTGTCGTACATCTTATTTAGTGGTTAGTCTTATCGTATAGACAAGACGCACACTATTTTCAGGAAGCTTTTACATTATATTGAATTGAATTTTTGAAGACAAGCATTGTGCATTTCACATTCTGAGAACGCGTCGTATGACCGAAAACAACCTACTTACGATTATTTTTGGTATAAGTCAAATAGATTTTTATTACCGTAACGGTTACAAAAAATTGAGCGTAGCGAGCCGGGGGCGAAGCCCCCTACTGTAATTAATTTCTTCTTTAGGGCATTTTGTAACCACACTCATACTTTTAGAAAATGCTTGTGAAAAACAACGTTTTTTCCCTTCACCACCTTTTTCCCTAAACTTGACGTGCAAATTAGTGTTACATTTTAATAGAGAGTGAAGGGTGTAGACAATTTTGCATCAAAAATTTCCTGTATTTTTTTCATGTTTTGGTTTGGCTATTTTTCAGCTTAATTTCACTATACTAAATAAGGTGCCCATAAAGTTAATAGATTTTTTCGTAATCCATACATTCATATTTTATGTTTTAAAATCAAATTTGAAATTTCAATTTTAAACTAATTCATCATGGTAATGAAAAAAAGTCTATACTCCTAGTTCATTAATATTATGATGAGTTTTTTCAGTGTAGGGTTACACTGAAAAAAATCATCATAATATTAATGAACTAGGAGTATATACTTTTTTTCATTACCATGATGAACTAGTTCATAGTAAATAAACCTTCTCTTCCTTAAAATGATACAGAGTTCATCCTATTTTACGAAAAACCGGTCGTTAGTATAACGAAAACAAAATTTAAACTTAATGTAAAGCGATCATGAACACAATGAACTTCCAGTAGAATCTTATGCATTGTATACTGCTCAAAACAAAATAAGGGCCACCGATAATTTTCTGATTATTTTTCTGTGGAAAAGGAAAATCCTAGTTTTGTTGGTCTAATTTAATAAAACAATATGTTTTCCATTAGATATAATCAACTTTATTGAATATTAACCAAAAGTTACACTTTTTTTGAGAATTTTTTCGGATTGCTTACTTTTTGCGTTCATGTTCATAAAAAATAACAATTAATTTGTATGTCTAATCTGTAAAAAAAAAGTATTCTTTGTTTTTTTTTAGTATCGAGTATGGCCTCCACTTTTTGATATGCAGTCTCGAAGCCTGCACGGAATGTTTTTTAATAATCTGATCGACGCTTTCTTTTGATATCTCGTCCCAACACATTTTTAGCAATTGAATCAGCTGTTGCTGATTGTGTATGTCATCTTCAGCGGTCACATCCGGCGTTTTAATTGATCACAAAGATGTTCTATCGGATTTAGGTCCGGACTGTTGGTAGCCACTCCATGGCCTCAATATTGGCCTCCTCGAAAACAGACATTGTCGCCCGGGCAGTATGTGGTCGTGCATTATCCTGCATGAGGATAAAACCATCCAACGCCTGTTGTGAAGAAGGAATGATATGTGGCCTAACAATCCTTTCAATATAACTTTCGGACGTGATTGTCCCGTTATTTAGGATAACAAGGTTAGTTTTGCCTTGCAATCTAATTCCGGCCCAGACCATCACACTGGGACCGCCTTGCCTCTCAATTCGATTAATGCAAGGATCCAAAAATGCTTCTCCGGTTCTCCGCCAGACTCTTATGCGTCGGTCGTTACTAAATTTTTTTACTTTCAACTCATCCGAGAAGAACACCTTGCGCCATTGTTACATGTCCCATTGGATATGTCAACGAGCAAATCTTAAACGATTCGTACGATGCGTCCTGGTCAGTTGTGTTAACACGTCTCCTTAACCGTTGTTGGTCTTCGTGCAAACGATTTCTGATTGTTTGAGGACTAAAAATGGTCCCAGTCGTCCTTAATAGCTTACTTTGTAGTCCACGAGCACTAATGGTACGATCCCATCGCGCACAAAGTCTCACATATCGGTCTTCTGCGTGGGTGGTTATTCGATCTCGTCCTGAACCATGACGACGGGAGACACTTCCTGTCTCCTGGTGACGGTTCCAAAGATTTTGAATGGTTCTTCCTAAATACCCTAATTGCAGGGCCACAGAACAGTGCGAACGACCTTCCTCCAACATTTCTAAGGCTCTGGACGAAGCATTTAAATTTAAATGGCGCTGATTTTCTGGCATTTTGTATTTTACAGATTCTCCTTATCTTGAAAAGTGCAACAACTAATGTTGCAGTTAAAGAACTTGGCGAAAACTAATTCTAAATCAAAATGAGAAATAAACAAAACAACCAAATGTATGACTCGTGACCCCAAAAGAACTGTTTAAGCCAGTTCCGTTAAAGCTAATGTTGACGAATGAAACTGTGATAACTCACATCACATTCAGGTACAGAATGGCATTTTTTAAATTAAGTTTTACACTAAAAATTCGCCAAAAGACGTTGTTAAAGTCAACGGACATTAGTGGCCCTTATTTTGTTTTGAGCAGTATATATTCCGGCTATGAACCCATACATTAGCCGCGATAGTAAGTAAATAAAACAAAACTTGATATTGTTGTTCATTAATTACATGACATCGTTCATAGTAGTACTTACCTTCGTAACATATAGTCTGGTTGGTGTAGGTAGGCAGGGCGCATGTAGTTAGGTAGGTAATATTTGATGACTTTTCAGAGCAGAGGTAAAATAGATGTTGTCAACACTTATGAAGGTGGATCCCGGCCTGCGCCAGTTTTTTTTTTAATTGATGAACTCAGTAATTATATCAATGAACAAGTTGTTATTTTTGTTAATTAGTTCATAATTTTAATGAAATTTTTGTTCGTTGTTTTGATAAAATCAGATTCATTAGACTGATGAAAGCCGTCTTCGGTGGGATATCGGTGTAAATATTCATTACTTTAATGAACAACTTCATTGCTTCAGGGCACCTTTTTCTTTCAGTGTACTTTGTCCGTTGATTTTTCCATTTCTAGAATAATAGCAGGATCCGTAGTAGGTAACTGCTTGGCTTTCAAATGAAATCCTCATTTAATGTTGCACCTTATCATCGAAATTGGAAGCAGTAAATTATACCGGTAAATTTAGAGCAGTAAAATGGCTAACAATAATGTTACCAGTATACAATATGCATCCATATAGTTATAGTTACGACTATACTATACCCCGTGGATTTATGTAGTGTACTCGTAGTCTGTAGTGAGTCCATTTTCAGCATACCTATGCACATACATATGTATATAGCTGCATTCTGCTCTATCCATGTGCATGTGAACATATTGCTTTAAATGGCTAAATGCCAAAAGGGAGCAAGGACGTGAGCACTAGCGAAAAATGGAAGCAGGGCAACTATATCTAGTTAATAGCAAAATCAATCTAATGCGTTCATACCCGCAGCTACGATTTTCATCAACACACAAAATACGATACCAGTACGAATACTTAAACGAAAAAAAACCCTAATGCGGAATTCTCGCTTTCTTTATAATCAATGGGTCTTTTCAGATTGTAAGAAAACGACCGTACGGGTAAACTTGCATGACAAGAACCTTACTTCCGCTCAAACCACGGACGGGCGAATAATAATAATAAAGCAAATGTGCCCATGCACGCTTCAAAGTTAGTGTAGTGTAAGGTGACCAGACTCCCGAAGGCCCAATGCTGTACACATACCTGCAGAACTCGGTTTTCAAGGAAATCCTCAGGCATACTTCCAGTTTCCAGGTCAACGCCGCGACCAGCGCTGGTCACAAGGATGTTGGCGAATTATGAAAAGTGCAACAGACAGAGTAAGTTCTGAACAAAGGCAAGGGTGAGCCACAGGATCTGAGTAAATGTATGGACGAGCCAGTGATCTAAATTTAACGAATTGCCTTACATTGGCTCACCGCTCGCTGCACTTCGCCTTATCCTATTTCGCAACAGCTCTGCGTCGCAATAATGTTGGCGAATTCTCTAATGCGCAACAGACAGTGCGAGGTCGACGAGCCAAAGGTCTAAATCTGATCTAAACTTGGTTGTAATATTTCTGGAGCAGAGTATGTATTTCTCCATGGTTGATGACATGCCGGTTCCCTGGGCTCTTAACGCCGTTTTAAATTGACTCTAAGGAAATGTGGGAAAAAACTTTATCTAACACCCATGCAGAGTCCTTTCTTTAGTATACATTTTCCTATAGAGGGTGATAAAGGAATCGGATAGAGTATAGTAGCTGATTTTTAAATTGTTTTGTAGCAGGGAAAATAAATTAAAATCTTATCATTTGACGGTTGTAACTTCTGAACCTTGGCAGCTACAGCCTTGAAATGTTCAACAAATATGTTTGCCAAATTTCAAAATTCCACTCAAGAATTTCCAAGTTATGGACATTTTTCGATTAGGAAACACAGAAGTGCAATTTAAGCAGCGGAAGCTACCGAACGCGGATAGGAGAACCGTAAAATAAAATAGCTCTACAATTGCAATGTCTTCAGAGAGATCGGGAAGGAGTCCTGGTTGTCGAAAATGACAGATTGACAAACATAAGAGTGCGATATCTCGCTAAATATCGATGGCATAGGGTATAGGGGTCAAACTTTACACATTAAAGGCAGACAAAGGCCTCATCGATGAGGTTATTATGTAGTGAATTAGGTTTCATTGTGTGACATGGGCAATGCTGTACATTTTGCTGTACATTTTGCTGTACATTTCCAAATGCTGTACGACAGGTCAAAATGATGTACTGTACAGCAAAATGCTGTACGTCTGGTCAGTTTAGTGTAGTGTAGACTGTAGAATGACAATGAAGGGTCGAGTCGCCAAGAAGATCAAAATGAAAGTAAAACAACTAGCCGCATTATGGGTTTATTATCTTCACAGGAAAAACGTCAACGATCGGGAGATGCTATCATAGGTCTGGTGGTAATTCGTTCGTACAATTCATACGAAAGAAAAACAATCCTATCACGCTTTCACCGTTCGTTTGTTAGCCATCCGGTTTCGTCTTACAATGTGAAACGGCCCAATAGCGATTGGGGGTTTGTATTGGTTTTTCAGTTGAGGCACAACTACGGACCCTTAGCTATGTAGAAGGAGCTTCATAGGTTGAACGGCTACGGCCAATTTTATGTACGAGGTGTATTATGCTAGTAGGTTTGGTGAGAGCATAATGAACCACAGTCTTCCCAGCTTATCGTATGAAGAGACTAACGGCGAGTTTCTCGTACATCTTATCTAATTTAGTTAGTCTTATTGTATAGAGAAGACGCACACAATTTTCAGAAAGCTTTTGAATTTATTGCATTGAATTTTTGTTTATTTTGCATTGTTATGCCATATTTTGCTTGGTTACGCAATCATCTGATATTTAAAAAAAAATATTGCGCAATTTCATACAATGGCGTAAACAAGCAAAATATGTCATAACTATGAAACATAAGTAAAACTTCAATAAATTTAAAAGCTTTCTGAAAATTGTGTTCGTCTTCTCTGTACTTAAAACTAACTATTAGATAAGATGTGCGAGAAACTCGCTCTAAAAGGGATAAGATGTGATCATTTAATCATTTACTAAGTCTCGGATAGTGACTAACTTACTGGTTCCTTCAATCGGCTATCGCAAAATGATGAAGGTTGGATTCTAGAATTGCACGATTTTTGCAATTGAAGAATACGTTCCGAAAAAGTTTCTGGCAGCGAATCTGGTGTTGAGCTTCTTTTAACCAGAGTGGCGCAAAGTAGTACGATCTAAAGCCAAAATAGTCGGCGCTATTATAGAACTAAAGCGTGGTAAGGCGGCTGCGATTGATGATTTCCCCTTAAACTTTACCAAGCCACATGAAACCAACCCTAGTTGTTACATCCATTAATTTATTGCAAAAGCATGCGACAAGTTAAGTTTTCCAACTGAGCGGAAAGAAAGGTTTGATAATAAATCAAACTTGCAAAGAAGGTCAACTTGACAGTTCCATTATTGGGAAGTGCATTTGTGTGTGCTTCCCGCGGTTACCAAAATAATACCACACTATCAATATCACTCAGTGATCGTGGTATGAGTCGTGTCTACGAACACAAACCTTAACGAAGCACGAATTGATTCTAAGGCGAAAAAGGCAACCGAAGGTTAATAATTTCTTTGCTGGTCACGAGGTCACGCTAAGCGATGATATCCCGTCGAAAAATTCCATTCAATATAATGGAAAAGCTTTCTGAATATTGTGTGTGTCTTCTCTATGCGATAAGACTAACCAGCCGACAGGTACTGAATGGCTGATTTCAGACTACAAGACGAAACCGGACGGGTAAACTTGCAAGACAAGAGAGCTTTTGTAGTGGCCAGCAGACAAGCATTGTTCATTTCAAATTGTAAGAACGAGTCTTACGAAAGAAAAAAATCGTGACACGATTGTTTTTCTTTCGTAGGAATCGTACGATCGATAAGACGATTGCATCTACCAATAGTTCAGGCGTTCTGCAAAGACAATTAGCGCGTGTTTTACTTGCATTTTAATCTTGTCGACTCGTCACTTCATTGTACACTAACTTTGGAGCGTGCATGGCAACATTTATACATACTTGCTGTGTGATTATTGTTCGCCGGTCCGTGTTTTGATCGGATAGTGTGAAATGATCATACGATGGTTCTTATCGTCCAAGTTTACCCGTCCGGTCGTTTTCTTACAATTTGAATGAAGCCAATGGGTGAATTCACATTGTAAGACGAAACCGGACGGGTAAACTTGCAAGACAAGCTCTCGCCGTCCGTTTGTTTGTGCTAATAAACGGACGGCGAGAGCTTTTGTAGTGGCCAGCAGACAAGCATTATGCATTTCACATTGTAAGAACGATGGTTCTTGTCTTGCAAGTTTACCCGTCCGGTTTCGTCTTACAGTCTGAATTCACCCAATAAGAGCTATCAGAAACCCGGCCTGAGTATGGGATGGGATAGAAAAGCACAACTTCTATGCATATGTATTTGGACAAGGGGTTGGATGCGTGCTGTTCTATATAAAATTCAACTGTTGAATTTTGATATTATTCTGGACTCAATAGAAAAAAACACAACTATATTGTGACTTATAAAGCCTATATTTAAGCCAGGACCTTATTTGAAATTGTATATTTTGAATCTAACCTGTTTTTACTTTGTGGCACCATTTTGAAGTCCACTTTCATGTCGCTACCATTCGTGCAAAGGTTTTCATCGCACAGTCCACTATTGCTTGCATAAATTATTCATATTCGAAAGCCCCATCGGGATTACATTTAGACCAGAAGAAAGGAATGTCAGATACACCAAACAACAGGAACTTCTTGAGAATTGTATATATGTATATAGTTGTGTGTTAAGCTCGCCATAGACCTTCCAATCGAATGAATCAATTTTTCGCATGTCACGTAAATTGGATGTGACCATCCAATCCAATTTTTTGATTGGACGTGTTGAACACATTGTCATACAATTTTTATACAATCTGTCATACATATATGATTGACTGACAATCATGCGTTTTCAGTTGCTGATTTTTATACGCTTCGCTCATAGAATGAAAGCGTATATTAACTTTGTCATGAAGTTAACGCATTGAAGGAAGCATTTCCGACCATATAGAAAGTATACATATATGATCAGCATGACTTGGGGAGTCGATTGGGCGATGTCCGTCTGTTCGTCTGTTGCGACGCGTTTTCTTCGGCCAATTTAAAAGCTATGTAGCTGAAATTTTGCACAAATGCTTCTTTTTGCTGCAGGCAGTTTGCATGTTTGAATCGATAAAATCTGACCATGGGGTCATGGGGCTGCCTTACAAAGCCAACCCCCCAAATTTTGTATTTTTGCACCAATTTCAACCAAATTTCACATAAGGTTATTTCTATTGATGACACAAAACATATATAGGAATGGATCTAATCAGGCCATAGGGTCATGGGGCTGTCATACAAACCCAACCCCCCAAATTAGGTTCTTCTAAGAAAAACTTTTGTATTTGTGCACCAATTTCAACTACACAAATGTAGGCATGATGCCACATTCCCCAATATTTTTATTTGCTCACTTATTTCAACCAAATCCCACACAAATTTTGTTTTGTCGAAGCAACGGAACTTATGTGAAAACGGAAGGAAAATAATGGGATAGGGGGGATTAAATACTAGTCGTATGTACGCCCGAAATAACTTGTACCTCGAGAAGAGCGAAGGGTATCCCAATTTTGGCCCCGCCCGATATTAGCCTCGGTCTCGTTTTACATAAACCGGTGGTCATTATTCAAGTTGTGGTTGTGGCGGTCATTTTTTCAAAATATATAATTTTCGCTATATTGTGTTGTGTAGTGTGGATCGTGAGACTTTCATTTCAGATTGCTCGATAAATTGTATAGTGTATGTCATGTACGTGCGTCAGATCGATTGTGTGCAATGGATTGCACATTAGATTGTTCAATCGATTGAACAGAATATGGCGAACTTTAGAAGGTTGAAGTTATGAGTGGAACGTATAGCTATATGTTTACTTTGCCAGTTTCCATTCCATGAAGTTTACTTATCGTGTTTTTTTTTCGTTACGTTTTTTTTAGATTTCCCTCTTCTAGGCGTTCAGTAGACATTCGAATTACATTATATCCGTATTCTACTATATTCACTTTGGCATCTTCGAATTAAATATATATCTTGGGATGAAGGATTCCTTAAGAGTGTGATAATGTATATCTACATTATATGTATACGTTAAGGAAAAGAAATAACATTTGCTACTTGTATATCTGACATAGACCTCCGGGTTGAGTTTATTTGCTATCTGTTGAAAGTCATATTTGATTCTAAAGTCACGTTTGAATAAGTGACGACTAACTGATATACAAATACGTTCGTCCTACCCATATCAAATTGAAATTCAAATATTTTATTATTCACATTACAGAGAGTTCAATTTCGTTATGAATTCTAAGTACATATCGCAAGTCAGAATCGAATTTGAGCTCATGTTCTTCTTACAGTTGTATCGTAACTAAAGGAACAGGTACAGGCATGTTTACTTTTCTTTATTTCTTAAGGCTTCATTCAAACGACGCGAAAGCGGCTCGCAAGCATAACAACATGTACTGAGTTTGTATTCACTCGCCGAGCTGTGCGCCTCTCGGCCGCAAGCTCGAACGAGGCTCCCGGCACCAAAATGCATAAGCTTATATGAAAGTATTCACATGACGGGCGAGAGCCGTGATGGTTGGCGAGCGTGTTTTCACAACTCCTGCACCTTGCTCCTGCACCTTGCTCGCAAGTACGAGCCGCCACGGCTCGTTGTCTGAATACTCTCATATAAACCAATGCATTTTGGCATTGCGAGCCCCGCTCGAACTTGCGAGCCGTTTTCGCGTCGTTTGAATGAAGCCTAACTTATACTACGCTTTCTATTTTCTGTTTTAATTTAATTTTGTATTTTTACACAACACAAAATAAATGGTAATTTTTCTAGACTCTTGGTTGGAACATCTCGCATGAATAAATTTACTAATTCGGATCTTTCGCAGTTAAGCTCGGTTTACATCAGTCGAGTAAATGGTAGTGTTAAGTTTAGAGGTGGTTCATCTGGGAAGACTGAGATTATTTAGAAAAATAAAAGGGATGGACGGAGATTTGGATGAGATGCCGTTTCCGCTCATAAATATGTACTTGCTGCCGAAATAGTTTTAGCAGTTAACTGCTGTAAGTCGCCAATGCTCTCCCAAATTAAGGCAAGCAGTTCGCACTGCATATTCTTACAATTTTTATACCACCAAGCGAATTCGTTTTCTGGATCACCAAAATTTTGACAGTATTTGCATGGATTTCACGTGAAATGACGATGTTAGTACCTACTCTAAGAAAAAACATACATTAAGGTGCGTGTTCGTAGAGACAATTCATGTGATGATCGCTCAGCGATCGTAGCTTTGCATCCAATTTCGAGCCGTATTTAAATTTTTGTTTGAATGTTTCTACTTTCCTAGTATCGACTATGGACTAAAGGAACATGTCTGTATAGGAAATATACCCATATAGTGCTCAAAACCAGTGGTTTAACTTCGATCGCTGAGCGATGAGTCGTCTCTATGAACACAAACCTTTAAACTATACTGTCTGGCCGCATATCACGTTAAAATTGTGTGAATGGATATCGGAATGTATAATGCTCGACAATATAGGGGCCAACGAGGTTTGGGGCCGAAAACTCTTAAAAAAGATTTCTCGAACCATAAATCAATCGCAACTACAACGAGACCGAGGCTAATTTCGGGCGCGGCCGAAATTTGAATACCCTTCACTCTCCTCGGGCTAAAAGTTTTTTTTGAGCGAACATATGACTTGTGTTCAATCCTTCCCCATTCTTTTCCTTCTGTGGCGTCGATAAAACAATATTTGTGTGTTTTTGGTTAAGTGGGAAAATAAAAATATTTACTCAGAAAACTTTATTGTGAGGATGCGGGAGCATGGTCCCATAGTATGATTCCATTCTTTTTATTTTTTTTTTGTTTTGACAAGGATGCATTCAGTTTTTTTGAAATTGGTGTGGAAAACATGTTTCTTAGAAGATCTAAAATGGGGGGAGGCTTGGGTTTGTATGGTAGCCCCATGACCCCATAGACCGATTCTATTCAATTTACACATGTCTTATGGCATCAATAGAGATGCACTTTGACGAGTTTTGGTTGAAAGTAATGTACAAATAAAAAAGTTTTTCGTAGAAGAACTCAATTTGGGGGTTGGGTTTGTATGACAGCCCCATGACCCCATTGTCCGATTCCATTCATTTTTACATATGTTTTGTGGCATCAATTGAAATGCACTTTTATGAGGTTTGATTGAAATTGGTGCACAAATCAAAAAGTTTTTCTTAGAAAAACTCAATTTGGAGGGTTGGGTTTTTATGACAGCCTCATGACCCCACAGTCCGATTCCAACCATTCTTACATATGTTTTGTGGCATCAATAGAAACACATTTGTATGAAATTTGGTTGAAATTGGTGCACAAATGAAAAAGTTTTTCTTAGAAGAACCTAATTTGGGGGGTTAAGTTTGTATGGCAGCCCCATGACCCCATAGTCCGATTTAATCCATTCTTACATATGTTTTGTCGTATCAATAGAAACACATTTGTGTGAAATTTGGTTGAAATTGGTGCACGCATGAAAAAGTTTTTCTTAGAAAAACCAAATTGGGGGGGTTAGGTTTGTATGGCAGCCCCATGACCCCACGGTCCGATTTTAGCGATTCGAACATACTGCCTGCAATAAAAAGAAGCATGTGTGCAAAATTTCAGCTTGATAGCTTTTAAACTAGCCGAGTAAAACGCGTAGCAACAGACGGACAGACAGACAGACGGACATCGCCCAATTGACTCAGCTCGTCATGCTGATCATATATATACATATTTTATATTTTCGGAGATGCTTCCTTCAATGCGTTACAAACTTCATGACAAAGTTAATATACCCTTTACTCTACGAGTGAAGGGTATAAAAACAAATTCCTGAAATTTGTTGTTTTTTTTTTTATACAAATTTTTGCATAAAAATTGTTTTGCGCAAGGGAGCCTTAACTTTTCCCAGAAAATCGGCGGACTTTACGTAAACCGTTGTCCCCAAGACTTGAAAAACCATTCGATTCATACACTCAGAAAAAGCGTTACAGAATCAAAAAATAGCTATGATTCAGAAATTTTCAAATATGATTTGGCTCCATATATACACATATGGCCAAAAAAATAAGTACACCCATACGAATTTTCCTTATCACCCTGTAGCCAAGTAGTTATTTGAGTAAATAAAATCATATGGAAAGATTTAAATACTTAATTGGTGAGGAATCAAATAATATGTAAATTAGCATATTATAATAAATAACAGCTTTCATTTAACTTGAAAATGTACGAACTGACTAAAATAGGCTGGACAAAATAATAAGTACATGTCAGTTAATTTGATAAAAACTGGTTTTAATCAAAATATTATCTTCTGATTCGACAAGAATTTGATTTATTTTATTATTTCAAAGTAAATGGTCCATTATTTTGAAAAAAAAAATTTTTTTTTTGTTGACCATCTGGAGAAAATTCTTATGGCATCCCATACATCCATATTTCCAGTTACTTCGAGGAAATTCCGTAATTGTTCCGATTTGTGAAAACCTTATTTCTAGTTCATTGATTCAACTCTCCCTAAACATTCCGGATTCAATTTCACTCTCGTAACAACGTGAAAAGCCACTCGATTAGTTTGAAGCGGATGCTTAACCAGTTTGTGAGGTATGGTTAGGGTTAATATCCTGCTGAAATCCCCATTTAAAGTGTATGGGCTCATCAGTAAAATATTCTAGGACTCTCAACTAACATTTCTTATATGGAAAATGGCTCATAGTAACGGTTATTAGGTATACTTGAACGAAACCAAACTATGAAAATTAAGCCATAGACTAAGTTTTTTCCGACTCCATGGGAAATAATCAGTTGATGTACCGTATATCATATTATTTTTTTCCTGAATGAAGAATATTACGATAAGAGTAGTTTCCAATCCAATTTATTACGATCTCATAAATAAAACAAAATATTCTGTGAGTTTTCATTGTTCGGTCTGGAACAAGAAGAACTACCCCTACAAAATTTTCTTGTACTGTCAACACTTTTTGACACCGCCATGGAAAGTTCTAAACTTTTTACCAAAACTGCTTTACTTCTTGTATTCTCCGATTAACTTTTCCAAGGGATTCTCTATTTTCAATATTTACCGCGAAAATCATCAGTCAAGCCAAGGTAACTTTTCTCGCCATAGTGATAATGAGATTTACAGTTATCCTTAAGGCCCTTACATGGACCTATTTGACGCATTTGAGACTGCTTATATGTATTTAGTTTAATGAATTATACAGTAAATACAATGTTTAGCTTGTTTATTTAGTTAATGAGAGAATAATTTATCCGCTATTTCCAATTTTTGGACTGTAAACGACTTTTTTCGTACCTACCATGCGTTTTTCGCTCCTTAAGAATTTTTGTTTGTTTTAATTTAACGCTTGTTGCATACACCAATGAATAAAAAAACAAATCCTTACGGAAAATAGTAAGTTGTTGTCAAAAAATCTAAAAACCCGATGGTGTACTTATTATTTTGACCAAGCTGAAAACCAACTTCAAATCTTATATCGGGAGGGACCAAGATAATAGGGAGATGCCATTTAGTTTTTCGGTTCCGTTAGCATTGTTGTATCCTAATTGTTGTAATGGCTATCTATTTGGAGTAACTCAATTTTGAAAAGGGTATGAAAATTTGGCATAAAATAGTACATGAGGGGTGTACTTATTTTTTTGGCCATATGTGTACATACATTTACATTTAATTCAAAAATGTTTACTATGTGGTGATGTTTGTGTTGCCTCCAAAGGTGAATGGTTCCCGATAGTTAAAACAAAATGTTATGTGCAAAAACCAATATATTTCAGGCCGGTGGGCCCATCCTCAGGGTTATTACAATCTTAAGAACTTAGGTGTAATTACAAATTGTAGAATTTCGTTGGAACAATATTGCACAAAGGTTCTTTTGTAAATTTACAAAAAAAAACCTTTGTGCAACATTGTTGCACACATTACTAAATCCCGCCACTTTAAAATCCCGCCGTTACAAGATCCCGCTACATCAAAATCCCGCCCACTGAAAACCTCACCGTTTTAGAATCTCATTAGTGGAGAGTAAAATAATCCCGCAAAAATTATTTGCATTACTAAAAAAATTAATAGTTATGTAATGTGATTCAAAGCAGTTAATGTGATACTTTCTCTTAGCATAATTCCGTCGGAATATTTGTCTATTTCTTCGATAAAGGTGATAATTTAGCCCCTACATAATAAGACTGTTATACAGGGGATACTTAAGTCTCGACTACCGAGAGACTAGACTACCTGTTTTTCCAATTAAGTCACCTGGTGTGACCGAGAATGAACTATTCCCATGCGAGGAGACTCATTATTTTAATGATAAATGTGGTGGCGCTTTTTAATATCCCGTCATAGAAGGTGAGTAATCTTTCATAAGTCGTGCGCGCGATTTTTGAAATAATACTCACCTTCTATGACGGGATATTAAAAAGTGGGATATTGAAAAGCGGTATTTTGAATTAGCGGGTTATGGAAATGGCGGGATATTACATTGGCGGGATTTTAGTTAGACGGGATTTCAACTGAGCAGGCTTTTAAACTGGCGGGATAATGAATGTAGGGATTTTAAAAAACGGGAATATGATGGGCATGATATCGTAGCAAACCCAACTGTAGAAAAAGTATTTAATTGACTGTAATTTGAAGGGAATAATATGTATTATTTAAAATAATAAATAAAATAAGCATTTCTATTGTATATCCATATATGTAATTAATAATACATTATTTTCTTTTATATTTCATTTCAGATTAACTCAACCATGTCAATCAACACGACAACGTTTTCAAGTGACATTTAAAACACCAAGAAGATCGTTCAAAAAATGAGCATTAAAAAGAAAAACAGAACCACCGTCAATAACTTCACTAACATGATTAGTGGCGGTAGTTGTGGAACTTTGTACCTACTTATTTTTTTTATTTTGTCAACCAAATTTAACAATAGTGTGTGTAGTGTTCAAGTCTCACAACAAGAGCATCCAAAATATGAACAACACACACCTGGGAAAGTGGAACAAATTCAAATACCAAATGATCAAATCCCGCTGGTACGACTACCATCGAATACATTGTTAAAATATACAGCCTACAAAGATGTATCAATACTACATTTTCGCATACCACCGGACACCCGAACTGCATTATTTACATTCAAAGCTTATGAGGAATCCAAAAGTGCCTTTCGTAAGTTATTTTATTGAATTCATTATTATTTTTGCAATATTATTATTATTATATTGAGGATTTGCAACTATGTATGTGGAAGGAACCTCTTAAGCATTTGTTCACTGCATATCTGTTGACTGGTGTGAATGCATAGAATGCATAGGTAAAAGTATTTGGCACGAATACTTTTGAAGTTTGTAGGACCTAGTTAACAGGATGTTCCTGAATAGCTGCAAAAGTCTATACCTTTTCAATACCCAAACCTAACACAAATCTTCAATAAGTATTTACAGACCTATAAGCTTTCTAAGTAATTTCGGGAAAACCTTTGAACGTCTTTTGAAAAATGAAATTTCTAAAAATAATAAACAGAAATAATATACATACATATATCCCCAGGAACAATTTGCATTGAAGGGCTACATTGTAAAATTCACCAAATTTCTCGTATCAAAAAAAATGTCCAATTTAAGATCGAGGTCGAACAATCGATAGGTATGGAAAATGCGTTTGATAGTGTCACGACGGTGTTATTTATAAAATGTTTAACTACTTAAAGCGGACAATTGCTTTATCTGACGAAAATAATTCATGTTTTTTAAAAATCTAAAAAACCCTAAAAATGGCTGGAAACCAGTGGCGGCTCGTATACAATAATAGTGTTCACAGTTCACATAAAAGAAAACTTAATACATATAACATCAACCCCTCAAAATATATTTTAACGTATACCTAAGACTACCTACTTTGCATAAAAATTATTTTATTTTAATGTCAAAGTATGTATAGCCATACTAAGTTGTTGCGAAAATGACCACTCCCTCAAGCCTGTTTCCATCCTCTTTCCTTGCATCTCGTTGTAAGTGCGAACAAGAATCTAGATTTTATAACTAAAGAATCACTGCGATTTTCACATAACAGTCAAGAAAAACCATTACGAATCAGCAGCACACCAAAATTTGTTTTTTATCATTTCCTTGGCATTGAATTTTTACACAAAATGCTTTTCCTTCGTAAAGTTCAGACAAGGCAACCCCTAGAATATTTAGCTTTATTTTTTGTCGTTAGAAAAGTTCTTGTCAATTTTTTTTAAAGTTAAACGTAAAATCTCTACTCATTTTTATATTCTTTCATTGAAGATACTCACCAAAAATTCATATCAATTCGGTTCATCACCAAGTGGTGTGATGTGCACGACTTATTTGTGCACAAATTCTAGTGTAAATTTTGCACTATCCCCTCGCCCCGGGAACCCGTCACATATCTGATTTTGGAGCGAGTGCACCAGTTCATATGACTGTGCCTGTGCACCATCACCGTGGGTGCTAGTAGATGTTCGTCGAGACAGATTCAATGCGTGGCTTGGGTATATCGTATATGCTTTATGTACGTACACCTTAGAGTATGTTGCGTCGGGCGGTATCTTCTGTTTTGTGAAATGTTTTATTTAGCGAAGATATTTAGCACATTGATATGGTTCTTTTATCAGGGGGTGCACGTGCACATGTGCACATATGGGCGAGCCGCCACTGCTGGAAACGCGCCTTGGGATTATGGGGTTGGCGTACAAACCCCCCCCCCCATTTTTTACACTAATTCCACAAAACCTTGAATTAATGTGCCTTTATCAAAACAAGAAAAAAATGGAAAAACAAATGGAATCGTACTATGGGGCCATGCTCCCGCATCCCCCAATACAATTTTCTGAGATAATATTTTTATTTGCCCACTTATTCCAACCAAACTGCACGCAAGTATTGTTTTGCCGCGCCACGGAACTTATGTGAAAATGCAAGGAAAAGAATGGGGGATTAAACACAAGTCATAGGTACGCCCGAAAAACTTTTAGACCGGTATGCAAATTTCGGCCGCGCCCGAAATTCGCCTCGGTCTCGTTTCAGTGTAAGTTACTTCAACAAAATGGCTCAAAAGCGAGATTAGCGACCTCGCACACTATTTTTGCAAGTGGTAGATAGGAGGGCAACAAGGAGTTTGGAGTAGCTCTTATCGCCGTAAGCACCTTAGGGGTCATGTTATCGGATGCAAACACATAACTGAGCGGCTATGTGCGATCAATGCGCATTATCCTACACACATAAAAGAAGACGCGATTAAGGACGAGTTCTACAACCACGTAAACACTCTTCGGCCCACTTCCAACAAACGAAGTTAAGCTGCTGCTGGGAGACTAACGCCAAATTCGGAATCGAAAGCTGGTATAGGGGAACTACTGGAAAACCGTTGACTTCGCGATCGGCAGAAACTTGGTCATAAGCTCTACATGTCTCCCTCATCGACGCATCCATAAGCAAACTCCCAGATGAATACACCGTGAATCAGATCGACCACGTACTTATCAGCAAATGATGGGCTTCGAATCTCTTAGACGCCCGATCCTATCGAGGAGCCAACTGTGACCCCGATCACTATTTGGTGAAGACGACCTACAGGTGCAGAACCTCTTCGGTGCACCTAACGAGTATCAACCGTGCCAAAATCTTCGAAGTTGACAATTTGATCGATGATACCACGGCGGCTGCGTATACTACCGCACTTGAGGAAAAACTGTCGCCCATGCTTAATAACATCAATTTAGACATTCTCAAAGACAGCATCAAAGGAGTTGTAGAAGAGGTCGTGGGATATTAAGCCCGGCGTAGACGAACGACGACAAATGCAGGGCCTCGATTGAAGCGAATAATGAAGCCTATCGCCAATATACGCAACGCGCATTCCGAGCCAAGAAAGAAAAATACAACGAACTCAGCGCGAGTATCTAATAAGTTATTTAGACGTAAGAAACGAAAACAATTTGTCGAGCAGTTAGAGCAAATAAACCAAAGATTAGCCAGTTAAAACAATAGACCAGGCATACAAACTAATCAACACAATCAAGAATGGTTATCCAACCCAGGACAAGCCTATGTAAGGACAAGGGTGGTAACATTATCAGCGACATCGACAGGACAAATAAACGATTGGCCTCGCATTTTGAAGAGATTCTCAATAGACTAAACCTCCCCACGCAGGCAGCTGTCGAGCCCTTCTGCACCAGGCCCTCCCGTTCAACCACCAACAGTAGAGGATGTGAGTCTCGCCATACAATCGCTTTAACGTAATAAAGCGCCGGGCGTTGACGATATTCCAGCAAGCAGAACTGCTGAAGCACGGTGGAATGTGCTTAACCAACGATATACATGCGCTACTGCTGAAAATATTAAACGACGAGGTAATCCCCGAAGATTGGTGCAAAAGCATAATCCGCCCAATCCACAAAATAAGTGTGACAAGCTGAAATGCGAGAGTTACATGGGCATATCATTAGTCTGTACGTCCTATAAGATTTTATCAAAAATTCCGGGAAAGAGAATTAGGCCGTACGCAGAACAAATCATTGGCGAATACTAAGGCGGCTTCAGACCTGGTCGTTCAATGACCGAAAAGCTTTTTACCGTGAAGCTATTACTCCAGAAGAGCTGGGAATATAACATCGACATATACCAAATCTTGGCCGACTTCAAACAGGTATACAGTATCAATCGAATTGTACTGTACAACTTATTGCTATATGCCTTCAAAGCTAGTGTGACTCATAAGGATGACGATGACCAATACCGTCGCGCAGGTCAGAGTGCAGAAGAGACTCACTGATCTATTTGAAACTCGTACTAGACTGAAGCAGGGCGATAGGCTGGCGCCGACGCTCTTTAACCTTGCCCTGGAGTATGTTGGAGTATGTATTTCGAGCCATGAATATGGACATCAACATCATGTCTCAAAGATTGGGTGATGCGGAAGCCTTCTCGATAACCTCAATAGCGCCGCAAAGGAAGTTGGACTACATATCAATGAAAGCAAAACAAAGGACATTATGCAATAAAAAACACGGACGCCAGTAAATTCAAGCATCACGGTGGGTGACCTCAATATCGAATATGTAGACAACTTCAACTACCTGGGTTGTAACTTATCAAAGGACGCCAACGAAACCGACGAAATTAAGCGTCGGATACAACTAGCCAATAAGACGTATTTCTCGGTCCTCCAAATTACATATTAATTAGAAGCATGCGCCCAGGAACACGAAACTCTGCGTGCAAAAAACGATCATCCGACCCGTGCTATGCTATAGCTGCGGGACATTGACCATCACCCAAGCCTCCGAAATTTTGCTGGACAGATTCGAGCGAAAGGCTCTTCGGTGAATTTTCGGATAACTGGTCATTGAAATAGAAGCAGCAGTTTAGGCTCTGTCATGATGTCGCGATATATTGGTTAGAATGGCCTAGGCTGTTTAAATGAAAATCACAGTTACCAATACCAAAGATTCTTTTGGCTATCACAGAATTGTCCGAAGTCACATTTGATTTTTGGGCGACATAATTTGTTTTCAACTTCACTTCCTTCTTAGAGTACTCCATCTTGCGTCGATCACCACTCGGGGTTATTATTCTTTGTCTGCCGTATACCGCCAGGTCTTTTATTGTATTTTACAAAATTGTTGTGTTTAACAACGAACAGTTTTCCGGATGAAGTAAAATTCAGTAGCAGCGTATTCAATGTTTAAACCAAGGCTAAGGTTAATACTCAAATCAAACTCACAATTTCTATTTTTTTTATGTTTCGAGCCACTGGAGACATCTTTTACTTGAAATTCAAAATGAGGAAGTCAAAACTTTATAAAAAGATTTTGAAAATTCCACTCCAATAGCTTTTATAACGAAAACGCACTCCAACAGACGAACAGACAGACATATTTATTTTTGGTATAGTCTGACAAGTAGTCTGGCTGGTCTAGCGGTTAGTGCGCGCACCTTCGGTGCACAGGGTCATGAGTTCGAATCTCACCGTGAGCCATGGTGTTTTTCGAACTAACGAGCTTATGACGGAATATGATCTCACTCAGATGTTAAACGAGTACCCATTTATGGGAATAAATAACACTGCTGAGCGTGATGCTGATGCTAGGGATGCCAACTCCCAGTAAACCCAAACCCGGAGATTTAGTGAAAGGATAGGGGGGGGGGGTGGTTGTACATTAGTTTTTGTATATTTTGGTTTTTGCCTATATTGGTGGCTATTGCAATTACATACTCGTATTTACATAACAGAAAAGTTTCAGTTTGCATACTTATTTATGTATTTACATATTTACATTTTTATATTTTTGTTTCATATTTATATATTTACATATTTACCTATTTACATGTTAACATATATCCTGTTTACATGTTTACTTACACCTATTTAAGATATAAATAAGGTTAGTTCACAAAGTTATCTTTAAAAAAAAGTGTGAAAATTTATAAATGCGTTAAAATTGTTGAGTTTAATATTTTTAAAGCGAATTAAAATCAAAGCTTATTGTTTATTGGAATAAAAGTTTTCCAAAATAGATCTGAGCCGGAAACACTCTTTATTTTTCATTTCCAATACTGAACTCTCACATATAGAAAAGTTAAACTTCAACGCTTAATACCTAGAGAACCGTAAAGTTTTCGCAAAAAAATAACAACAGATTCGTCCATTTCAGACCAACATTAGTGAAATGCCGCGCCATCAAAATTTGGAGCTACAAACTCTGAAATTTTGCCAAAAATTTATCTAACAGATCGAGAAACGACAGGCTCTGTATAAAAAAGATTACAGAAATACTCCGATGAGAATGTTCAGAAAAAGTTATGGTTGGGAGGATATGAATCAGTTGTTCCGGGATGCAGTCTATCCGTAAGAAAAAAACAACGCTTTTCTTGACAACATTTCAGTCGACACTATAGCTTTTTATCCAAGAGAAAATTTAGCTTCACACAAGTACTGAATTTGAATCTCTATACATAGTGAAGTTAAAACGGAAACTTTATAGGAAATTTAGGATTTTCCGTTTTTTCAATTAATGTAACTAAAAAAACATTATTCATTCATTACACGCTCTGAAATTAGAACTTGAGGTTCTAATTTTAGAGCGTGTAGTTGCGTTGTTAAAATTGTAAGCTCTAAAATTAGAAATCAAGTTCTAATTTCTGAGCGAGTAATGAATGAATAATGTTTTTTTTAGTTACATTATTTGAAAAAATTGAAAATCATAAATTTCCTAAAAGTTTGCGTTTTAACTTCACTATGTATAGACCTTAGAGAAAGCATGCGTTAGTCCAGAGTGGGCATCAGAAAATAAAAATGGCACCGTTCTCACACTATTGCAGTTCATAGTATGCGTGAAAATATTATTCAAAAGTCAATTTTTTGTTTACAATTGAGAATATAAAATCCGCGTAATATTCATTACTCTCTTAAAATGCCGACGTGATATTTAACCCTTCTGTTGACGTATATATCCAGACAGACCATTGGTACTATATCTTGATGAAAAATATCGTTCAATAATATTTTCCACCCCTTTCCATATAAATTTCAAAGGAACCGACGGCCAAAAATGCGATCAAACGTTCGGCGAAACGTAAACTATGTCTAAAGAATCGAAAAAAACGGCGCATCATCGTAAGACACAGTATGTAAACTGTTTCTAGAACCAAAATTAGACCTCTTCACAAAATAAGATTGCTTTCACAGAAGATTCAGCTACACCTTAGGCATAATAGCTCGTAGGCGGCGTCAGAAGGGTTAAGAATTGCATCGACAATATTTTGACATTTGCATTATTTCGTGGAGTGTAGTGTAAGGGCGCTATTACATAGTCATATATTGGTAATATATATTATAATAGATATTATCATATCCTTAAGCCTACTTGATTTCGCTTCCTGCACGGCTAAAAATGTATACTTAATGAATCGAGTAGGCTTAGGCATATGACATACATATTATAATAGAAATATGACTGTGTAATGGAAGCCTAATAAATTTGGAGTCAAACACATATGGGTTGTGTGATCACATAGCCACTCTGGACTAACGCATGGCATGAGTTGCTATGTTTTCTCTAAGGTATAGACATTCAAATACTTGTTCTTATTTTGAAAATACTGTCGAGGTAAAGTTTAGAGTTTTTAGTTATATCAATAAATTTAACAGGGATAGCTGTTGTAGTCTCTCTTTATTACCGTAACTCCTAGTGGAGCGTGGTGCGTTGATGACTACCGTGTGTAGTCACCAACGTTACAAAGCCAACTGAATTCCGAGTGTAAATTTGTGTAAATAAACGAATATCAAAATATATCAGAGTGAAGCTTACTTACAGATTTGCTTTTAAATTTGGAAGATCATATTAGCACGTATTTAATAGTCAATAGTTTAGTTGCTCACAATCAAAACGTATAACGACAGACGTATTTCCTTAACAGAAAAACTTCTTGAAAAGAAAATTAACGGTTCAGCTGAAACATTCCAATATTCGGGCCTAGGAATATATAGACAAGGAGAAAGGAGCTGAAACATCAAAGCACAAGAGCGTACCTGTGTAACTAGAATATGAGAGGGCTTCCATTACATTGCCTCTTTGTATGTCTCTCTCGTTACCTTTATGTCGATGGTGTGAGTTGCCAGTATCTGTTAAAAATCTAGTCAAAAATTTCGCACGTTTCATTTCCTTCTCTATATGTTCTCTGAATGATTTCCACAGAGAAGATAACATGGAAAGTTGGAATTGATGTTGCGAGTAGCAACAATGATGCATGGAAAGTTGTAGCAACTATGATGCATGGAAAGTGAGTGCTATATGCGAAGCTATAATGCATCTTAGAATATAGGCATTATGGTGCAGTGGTACAGTACTTTTATGTTCATATTCGAACAACTTCTGATCGTTCTTTAATTTTTTATTTTTTTATTTTTAATAATTTGTAGGTACAAATGAAAGGTTTATACGCCAAACCCGGGGATTTTATTTTTGACCCGGAGACCCGGAGACACCCTTCGAAACCCGGAGTCTCCGGGTGAAACCCGGAGGGTTGGCAACCCTATGCTGATCTCATTACATTACCTCAACAAAAAAGCAGATAAGATCTTGGAAATAGGATGTCACTAATACATCCTGCGGCCTTAGTCCAATGTTGGATTGTCGCGCCTGTTATTTAACATGCTTCTTTCAATGCGTCACTAACTTCCTGACAAAGTTAATTTACACATTTTGCTTAGAAAGCGAAGGGTGTAAATATCATCCATATCTAAACAAACGGCTTCTGTTTTTTTAACTTCACCTAACCCATTTTTTTATTTAATTGAGTTAACATTTTTCTAACTCCACCAAAAACATATTTCATCGCATCATTAATTATTTTGAGAGAAAAAGTGTCGTACACTTTATTTGAATAAATCATAAAAACAGCAGTCAATTATGTTGATAAAACCAGATTAAAGCCATTCGACTCCTTAACACATCATATTCTCTCCGGCTAAATCCTGGCACGTATATTATTTTGTGGCATACATCTCTTTCCCCGATATTATATCATATAATGTTGAAGGATGCTTGAAACGAACGTAGGGCGTCATGTCAAGGGGGAGTGAACATGTGGGGCGAGCCGATCAAAACAAGCAGGCATTAACAGACAGGCAGGCGTGGAGGCGAGCATGTGTGGTATAATTCTTGTGAATAAATCATTCCGCATATATGATTATACGCCTCAACAATATACATACCAAGAAAAATATTTATGTATTATGTTAACCGGCTCTGTTGCTGGAGAAAAAGTAGAAATTCGCCTAATAATTTCGTGTAGGTATGTAACACATTTTTGCATGAGCCTGTAAAATTCAGAAGTGATGGAGAGTTCAATGACATAAGCAATCCATTTACAAGGCGACAAACTTTCAAGGTATATTTTATGGCTAATTCTAGTTCAAATATACTATCTCCAGATTTAAGTAAACCTAGAATTAAATATTCTGGATTTACCATTTATAGAAGTATATTTTCTAAGATTTTTTTTGCTCTTATTGACTTTGTAAAACATATTTATACCCTTCGCTTATAGAGTGAAAGGGTATATTAACTTTGTCACGAAGTTTGTATAACGCATATAACGTAACGACCATATAAAAAGTATACATACATATATATGACCAGCATGACTTGATACGCTTGTCTCTTTGTTCCTCGTGTTATGCATGAACCGAGGTGGTATAGGCGGAACTCCGCTTCAGGCCTAATTCGCTGAGACGGGCGTGGGCGCCACGCGTTTCAGCAAGGACTCCCGCGTTTACAATCGATTCGAAAGGCGAAGTAATCGAAGTAATCCCCAATCCGAAACACACATCAACACACTTCCATCACTAGCACCGCGCCGACCACTGCACCTAGAAAAACTACTGAAATCCGTGCTTTACATGAATAATGAATACTAATTGCTGAATTTGAATTTAATGTATGTATGTATTGATTTCAATAAAAACATTACAAAACTTACAAATGTGTACTTCTCACCGAATAATGGTTTTCCTTCTAATCGGCCAATGTTTGGGCAGCGCTGCCTTGCGCTTCTCCTCTTCGAATACCCCCAGCAATCATCCGTTTTGCGATTGATCGATCTTGTGAACGCCCGGCAATACGGCAATCGTTTCTGTCTCTGTCGCTACGGGTAGCCAATTCGCTTCCTTCTGAACAATTCGACAATGTTACGCTTCTTTTCGTAATGGGCCGTAGTCCTCATTTGGGTTGTTGGCCGAGTATTTTTTGCCTGGTCCACTTCACAAAGGCGACACACGTCGCTAACATCCACGTTAGCTCAAGTTCCCACAAGATTACCATCTACGGGTTTAGGTTTACCGTTAGGTTTACCTAGGCTTTACGCCCTTATCTCCCAGTCCTTCGGGCGGTTTGGACCTTCGACTTTTTTTTACTGACAAGGTCTTATTTTTAGATGGGGATTTCTCCATCCAGTGAATGCACTCACCTTCAGAAACCTAACCCCGGGGCTGCATCACCAGCTTGATGACTTGCTTAACAACCTCCGCAGCCATCTCGAGGCCAACACCTTGATGGATAAGGACCATGGTCCCCTGGGCACACCCATCCCCGAGGTACACTATTCGCTAAAGACTTCTCTATAGCAGGTGTGATCCTCGTTCGGCCCCCTATTGGTTAAGCCTCACGTAGAAATTCAGATGAACACATCCCAGGCTCGTTGGACATGTGACTCGTAGCGCTGCTTTTCACATCCTGGCGGCCCCTTCAGTTTACTAGTCAGTAATGCGATTCGGGCCGTGTGGTCATCAATCCACAAACTAGTTAGATATAGGCGCGTTGGCATTGTCCATCGTTATCCCTAACTAGCCCCTTCGGGGCTCGGGTTATGCGAAGCCTCCAGCTCCGAAGCTCGCAAGATTAACCATATGGTGATACCTCCCCACCAAGGAACCACCTTTATCCTCGGCCTGTATATGACTTCCCTCCCGTGAACTATGGGAGAAGGTCAGTCATGCCAAGAGCTACCCGTACATAGCTTGGGAGCTCGGGAACGTTATCGCACGAATGGTCTTTGTACAGATCCACGCCATGGCGTATCAACCATACCAGGGGACTCCCTGCGCTGCTCAGGTACGTGGTGCCGCAACTCACCAAAGATCGCTGTCCCACTACACAGCCTTTTCCTGTGTCACAGTCCTCCCTGCGGGGAACTCAAGTTCCCAAAACAGGATCTATTCCACACGGTGCGTACAGAAGGCGAAAGAGAGCATTTTCACTTCGAATTCTCCCTTTTATAACCTCGGGAGCCGCCACCATGGCCGCCATAAGTACGGATGGGCCGAGAACTAATTTAGATAATTAAGAAAATATGGATTAGTTCTCGGCTTTGCCGCGTACCGGATGTCGTCTCGATCTTCCACTATTACGGTTGCTGCCTCGGATATTGAGCAAATCAATACTCTAGTTGAAGTCGCTTGGTGAGTTACATTGTCTAATATTGTTGTATACAATTAGTATTGACGAAATACCAATAGCCCAGTGGGATCGGGTGACAACCTAGCCCTTTTTCTTCTAAGAAAAACTTTCTTCTTTATGTACGAATCCTAACCAAACTTCACCCAAGTGTGCGCCTAGTAAAGCTTCGAAACATATCTAGGAACGGATGGAATCAGAACATTACGTCATAGGGCTGCCATACAAACTAATCCATGGGAATTAAGTTCTTCTAAGAAGAACTTTTTTTTTTAATCCGACCTTAGCCAAACAAATTTGTTCCTAGTAAAGCCTCAAAAAATATCCATTCATACAAACCAACCTCTGGAAATTAGGTTCTTCCAGGAACGGATGAAATCGGAACACTACGTCATAGGGCTGTCATACAAACCAACTCCTGTAAATTAGTTCTTCTAAGAAAAACTTTTTTTCTGTATGAACCAATCTTAACCAAACTTCACCCAAATGTGTTCCTAGTACAGCCTCAAAACACATCTAGGAATGGATGGAATCCGAACATTACGTCATAGGGATATCATACAAACCAACCCCGAAATATTAGGTTCTTGTAAGAAAAATTTTTATATTTATGAATCTAAACCATTCAAATGTGTTCCTAGATAAGCCTCAACGCATCCAGGAACAGATGGAATCGGATCACATCATAGGGCTGCGGTAGAAATTGCTAACGCTAAAGATGCTTAAGTTTCATTCAAATGTGACAGGTATTCAAATTTCGGCCGCGCCCGAAAGTAGCCTCGGTCTCGTTTTTACATACCTATGTTTTGTGGCATCAACAGAAATATATTTATACCCTATACCCATAAGATGGTATAGGGTATATTGTTTTTGTTACGACGATTTATGTAACACCTCAAAGTAGCCACCGGAGGTATGGCAAAGTGTATATATAAATGATCAGGATCGGTCCCTGATTCGAATAAGCCATGTCCATCTGTCTGTCTGTCCGTCCGTTTGTCAGCACAACGAATTCGTACTCCTCCGAAGTGGCATCGGGACTGTCCGCACAAGGACAAAATCTGCCCAGTATGTAAGCAAAACGGTAATAAAAAGAGCTACTGTGAATCCAGTAAGTTTTTGGACAGAAGTAGAAGAAAACCAACTGTAGAAGAGATTGTATTGAAAGGGAACGCACGGAAGTTACTACACTGAAAAAAATGGTTTAGACTTTTTATCTAAAGTGAAGTAGTTGACTTAAATTTAGATAGTTTTACCAAAGAAATAGCTGATTTCTCTAATCTTCGTAGCTGAAAATACTATTAAATTCGTTCATTTAACCACGCAAGATTAGAAGAAAAAGTTTAGTCAATTCTTCCACAAAAGTTGTTGATTGTACTATTCAAATATAAAATTTAACTACAAACAATCGTTCTTTTTTCTTCGACACAATTTAGCTATCCAACATTTAACAATTTATAGATAATGAATAGCTGTCTTTACAAATGAATTAATTGAATTTGCAAATATAGTAGATGTTTCAACTAATGACGAATAGAAAAAGTATCCATATCTTCGTAACTGTTTCAACTACATAGAATCATAAGCTGAAAATCAACGCGAACTTTAGATGAATTCGACTATTTCTTTAGATAACCATTCTAATTTTTTTTCTCTGTGTAGTAAACGAAATTCCTAAACTTTGAAGCACGACTCGGGCGATTATTTCGAAACGAATGTGAAGAATATTGGATCGCCAGCGTTGTTGCCACCCACCGCAACGGCGTAAATGCAGCTTTTGGAACAATACCCATATCTGATTACTTCTCCGCGACAATCAAATTGCGGGGAAAATTCGGCGTTGTCGATGTCTACGTGTCCGAGCAGGTACTGGATCTTTTCGGCAACATGGCAATGGAGATTTGTGGGACATGCCTATCGCTGCGATCTGCCACTTCATCTTAGCTACCCATGATAACTTGGCAGCATGGGCCAAGAAGAAATTAGAATTAGACGCAGTCAAATTAAGGCGAAGATTACTATGTATCTACATGGTACCCTGGACAAACTCACCAGAAAGAACATTAAGTTTGAGTGGACAAACGCTCACGAGGAAGCTTTCATCCGCCTGAAACGAGCAATGCACTCATCGCTAGCCCTTTGCCGTTACGTTCCAAAGAAACCGCTCGTTGTCGCAGCTGACGCATCTATAGCTACGGATGTGGTGCAGCCCTCATGCACCGTGAGCAGGATGGTTCACACCATCCTGTCATGTATGCTTCATCGTCGTTTAATGACGCAGAGAAGAAACATGCCCAAGTGGAACGGGAAGCACTGGCACTTGTTTTTGCGGTTGAAAGGTCCACATGTACAATTAGCACTACCACCCCATTAGTGGCGAATTCAAGAATTACCTTAAACCTAAATGTATTCTATTATTTTTCGCAGGGGCTGAAAAGAATATTTCCACTTTCAATATTTGTTCGCACCCTTTAAAATACATACTCGTTATACAGGAAAACGCAAATAGCGGTAGTCGTTAAGGGTGTAGATGGCGCGGCATTTTTCTTTGTTTTTTTTTTTTTTTAAGTGCAAATAAATTAAGTGAATCCTACAGCATCCAAGTGGATACATTATGTTTTATGAGTTGAGTTGAGTTTTTACGCCATAAGCTCATTAAACTAACTAAACTCTGGTCAAAATGACGTAACTGGTAGTTTATAAGGGTGTAGATGGCGCAGCACTTTTTTTTAAAGTACAGATATCTTTAGTGACCCCTGCGGAAAATTATTGGGCTCATTTTGCTTTAAGGGAATTCCTAAATTTTTGCTACTAGGGTGGTCGGTAGTGCTAACTTGACGGGTTGTTTTTAAGGGAAGGAGCGACGCGGCAAATTTGTTGAAGGTTTTGCTTCATGACGATTCTTAAAACTGGAGTTTTTAAGCCATAAACTCTGTATGGAGCCCAACCCGTACTTAGGGGTAGTTTTTAAGTGTATAGAGAGTGCGGTAAATTTTTTTAAAGTACAGATTCCAGATACAGTAAGCTCTGCAGTATGCATGTAATCATTGTTTTATGACGATTTTTAAAACTTGGGTCTTATTGCCATAAACTACAATTGGGGGCAGAAAAGCTCTTAGGGAAGGAGGGTCGCGGCAATGTTTCCCCTTTGATTCACGGCAAATTTGTGACATTTAATGCATTATAATACATAATGTAATAATAATTTAATAATGTAATAATATAATACATATACTCGTAAAATACATATTCATAATCTCATTAATATGATTGATAATCCGTATTTCTTTTTTCAGAACGATTCTGCGAGCCACATGACATAACATTACATCTAAAAGCGGGCAGTTATCCTGTGATAAGTCCGGAGAATATTACATTCCCAAAACATTTTCTGAATGCTGAACAAAGGTAATTATTTCAATCAATACCTATCGTTTTGCTCAAACTATTGCAGACGGACTTTCATTCCATTTTTATGTTCCTATATCCAAAAGTTGATAATAGCTTTTGCTGTTATTTTTACACAATTATTTTGTAACACCTCGAAGGAGCCATACTTACTAAAGATCAGGGTTGGTCTCTGATTCACCTAAACCATGTCTATATGCCCGTGTGTGTGTCGTTTATTCGAGGTATTTTGTTCATGCTGAATCGAAAAAAAAACATGTGCCGCGTTATTGCGACTTGCCAATTGGTAGCATTTGAATAAACTTGATTGAAAATAATATAATTTTAGTTTTTTTTTTTTGAAACAAACCGAATAAGGTAAAAGGTATTTGGGCTCAAAGTTCTGTTAATATTCGCCAGCGTACGAATCCACACATTATAATTTTCCCACCAACTATGGTCGTATGGTATGATTAAAGATAGTACCTATAAAATAAAACATGTAAGTTATATGTGCTACTTATATAGTTCTGAATAGGAAGGATGACACAATGTTCAGGTGATTACTACTACTATTGTGCTCTAACCCTTGTGGGGCATAGCGTATCGTTTTTTTACCCAAAAACGGTGGACTCTTGTTATACTGGATGGAGCTTTTTAAAGCATAAAAATTCCTTTTCTTTATATACTCTTCTTCCTTGCCTCGTTCTTTATACCGCTCCATGGTTCCGCGTTGCTCGACCTGCGGCGTAGGCACATCGCCCGTTTTGGCGATAATTTCTCAGCATATTTCTACAGGCAGCTCTATCTTGGATCGTGTCATTGCCGAGACCAATGCGTTGTTGTTGCTTTTTCATTTGACACATCCAGGTGTTCTTCGGTCTGCCTCTGGCCTTGGGTCCATCAAGTGGAACTTCCATTGATATCGCTCTCTTTGCGGGGTTCTCAGGCGGACGCCTTTGAACATGGCAATACCAATCCATTCGTCGGTCTTCGAGCTTTTCGGTGATTGGTTGGTCTATGGACAAGCTGCCTCGGATAGCTACTCTTGATGTGGTCCCTTTTGGTTACACCAACTGACATGCGTAACATTTTCATTTCAGTCGCTGTCATTTCTTTCGCGTAACCTTCATACATGGTCCAGCATTCTGATCCATACATGAGTGCGGGACGTACAACCGTTTTGTACAACTTGCCCTTTAGCTTCAGTGGCATTTTCTTATCGCAGAAAACTCCAGAGTTTTCTCGCCACCTCATCCACCCAACCTTTGTGCGATGTTTGATGTCATCATCGCATGTAGCTCCGCTGTTCACCATCGAGCCAAGGTACTTGAACTTGGTACAAGACTTAAGCTGCTCTCCTTTGACGTACATTTCAGGTATCGGTGCATTTGGGTCTGAGAATTGGCAGCATAAGAACTCAGTCTTTGTTATACTTACCCTCAGTCCATGCTCCTCCAGAATGTCACACCATTTTGTAAGCGCAGCTTGCAAGGCAACGATGTTTGGGCTACTGAGGACTATATCATCAGCAAAAAGAAGAGATATTTCTAGGCGGTCGGAGACACGTGTTAATAAGTAGCACATGATGATGTTGAAGAGCAACGGACTCAATACACTGCCCTGGTGTACTCCGACATTCACAAGAAATTCTTCTGATTCATCGGCTGTGCATCTAACCTTAGTCGTAGCTCCATCCAGGCTTGCCATCTCTAGCTAAAAGTAAGCAGATCTACTTACTTTTTCGCATCGCTACTTACCTACTTACTGGTCACTCAAATCTACTTACTTCTGATAAAAATTATGAACCGATATTTGTATTGCATTCTTTCAATGTAAATACGAGTCCATTACCAAAAACTGTCTTCTTTATCTAAAGTCCTGAG
Source organism: Microchrysa polita (assembly GCA_949715475.1). Lineage (NCBI taxonomy): Eukaryota > Metazoa > Arthropoda > Insecta > Diptera > Stratiomyidae > Microchrysa > Microchrysa polita. The sequence goes on from OX454421.1 coordinate 51,308,489, forward strand.
GTCGAAAATCTCCATTATTACTCGGCCGCCAGCGATAATTCGAATTTAATTGGTTTGAATGAAATAGCAAATTTATGGCATTATTTCGCTTTTATAGCAAGGAGTGTCCTCCAATTACTATTGGGGAGAATGTTCTATGAAGTCTGGTTGGTTGGTAAAAGTAGTGGCTAAAGGTGCGACATGCCAAGAGCCGAATTAGCACGAAAAGCGCCGTTTTAAAACCACAGAACTCCGTTAACCTACTTAAAGGATGGAGTTTACAGAAGATATAATTTTGAGTATGGAGACGCACCTAGAGCCATTTAGAGAGATTTAGGAAGTGAAGCACCTCCCCTATTTTCGCCTCGGACACAGTAATTACCACTGTAAGTCTAGCAATATCTACGCGGTCTGGCCAGAATCTCAGACGTTCTTTTCCGGTCATAGCTTCCTTGATATTATAATAACGATTATCACTTGCGAGATAATGAGAGGAGATTTTTCTTCTGACAGCTGCCATCGGAATGTCCACGCGCTTCGCTTGAGAGCTGTCCAGAGTTGCCCCCAGTTTGGCCAACCCATCTGCAAACTCATTTTGTTCAGTATGTTTCTGTGGCCCGGCACCCAAAGTAGGGTGACTGTGTGCCTTCCTCCAATGTTGTTTACTGCTACTCTACAGGTTTTTACAAATTTGGAGGATATTCCTACGGATTTCAGTGCCATGAAAGCAGCCTGACTATCTAAACAGATGGCTATGTTTTTGTTGTTTTGTAGGTTCCCGAGTCCGAGACATGCTTTCATGATTGCAAACAATTCAGCCTGGAGAATGCTGGCAGGATCAGGGTGACGGTAAGATTCAGAGATATTGATTGTGTCACAGAAAACTCCTGCACCCACACCCCAGTCCATTTTGGATCCATCTGTGAAAAGGGAGAGATCGTATTCCCCTGATAGCTCACTCCCCATCCATTGGCTCGTGGTAGGAAATCTGACATCGAAGTTATTCCCGAAACTTAGTATAGTCACGGCATAGTCCGTTGTAGCTTCGATCGTATCTTGTGGCAGTTGTTTGAGAGTATCAGAGTAGCTTGGCAATCCAGCGACCGGACTCTTTAAGCCTGATCGCACTACATGCCGCTAGTGCTTTGATCAAAAGGTTGATCGGCAGAAGATGTAGGAAGTCTCAAAGTGTAAACATTGTTAGTTGGATTTGGTAGTATGGTTTTCCTTTTCCTATCTTTCTTAGGATTTTCGCAACTTTCTTTTTTAACCTTAATCTTACCTTTGTGTTAAAAATCACACAAAGGCATTTTATTTCCGATTTTTCCCCATGACTTTTCCAACCGATACCTATAACTCGTTTTGACTTTTCCTGAAACTTCGATTTAAAAAGAAAAACATGAGTTTCAAAAAAAAAATTGCTTTTTTATTTCTATATATTTAAAAACTTACGTTAAGTACCCTCATGTGTGAAAATTCACACATTAGTTGTGTGTTTTATATGGGTGAATTTCGTTTTTACCGTAATAATATTGCGAAATCTACTTTTTTACAGAATGCATGAATCGATATCGTTTGGAGTAAATTATTTATGTGAAAAATGTGATTCGTGATGAAATTCTGGTCTAGGACACATCATAATTGAAAATCTTTTGAAACATGCAGACTCAAGTCCTGGTGGTTCAGTCATATTAGCACAATTCAAATACGAAAAAATAGAGTAAGGCTAATTATTGTTGTTTTTGAATCAATGGGCTCCCAAAAATCTAAAACCCATTTTCGTAAAAAAAAAATTTGAGCGGAAAGGACCCAAAAAGGACACGCTTTAATCCTTGAACGGAGGTAGTCATGTGGGGTATCATATCAAAGGAGACATTACAAATACGGTGTTAGTTTCAAGGATCCTCAAGGTAATAAATCCAGCTTAAATGTAAATGAGTCAACTGTAGTAGTACGTAACTACGGCTTATCATGGCATTGATAAACCGACCCTTAATGTCAAATGTCAACAATATACTCTTCTCATAACCGGATTAGTGGACAATTCAACATAAAGCACATTTCTAATTTTAAGAAATTCGCCCAAATTACAATTAAGTTGCATATGTGTGGACATGATTTAAGTTTTTTTTTAAGGGGAAGATGAAGGTTAAATATGAAACGTTGCAGCGCAATAATTGTTTTAGTAGATTGCATTAATGCGTTTTTTTCAATCTACTTACTTTTATACCTTTCTCCTTACTTTTCCGAAAAAAAAACTACTTCCTCATCGAATAGTGAGTTGGCAACACTGGCTCCATCATACATGTCTCGTATCATCCTGACGTATGCCTCGGGGACATTAAGTGCTCTCAAGGCCAACCATATCAGATCACGAGGTACTCTATCGAATGCCTTCTCCAAATCGATGAACACAAAGTACAAGTCCTTTCGTGCTGCTCTATACTTTTCCATCGCAATACGAATGCACTGAATCGCATCGACTGTAGATCGACCTTCAACAAAGCCGCATTGATTGTCATTCAACCGCACAATCTTTCTCAATCGGTTGCAGACAACTCGCTCGTAGATCATTAGTGTATGAGGTGTTAACTTTATAGCCTTATAGTTGTTGAGTTTGCGTGAGTCTCCCTTGTTCTTATAGAAAGGAAGAAGAAAACTTTCCCTGAAAGCATCAGGCATCGGTTGCCCACCTTTGATTTTGTTGAAGAGAACTGTGAGCCAACTAAGCCCGACATTTTCCATTTTCAACCAAAATTCCGCGGGGATTTTGTCCGGGCCGACTGCCTTTCCGCGTTTCATCTGATGCATTGCCTCCATCACCTCTTCCTCTGAGATATCTTCAATATTTGTGGTATTCGGCTCAACATCTTGAAAAGCTGCTCGAGGAAATTCTTCATTTAGAAGTTCGTCCAAATACTCTCGCATCCTGCTACAAATTGCCGTATCGTCAATCGTTCTTAATATACATTCATTTATTTTTATGATTTCGACAAACAGACTTCTCCTTCTCCGCTTTTTGGATCGACAGCACCGACTTTGGCAACAAAGAACTGCTGGAACACTGGTGTTGTACCGAAATCAAGATCGCAGCTTCTTTAACGGGCTTCACATGACTTTCGGTTTCTCTTTATTTCGACTTCTGTAACCACATTCATTCCGCCTACAATTTTTCCGAAGACATTACAGACGAATATCGATAGATTTAGCTGCCCTTGTAAACTATTCCATGTATTTCGGCAATTCCTAGAAGTTCTCCATGGTTTTTGGCAGATTCGCGCCGTACCTTTTTCTTCCTTTCCTCGTTCTTTATACCGATCCATGGTTTCGCGTTGCTCGACCTGCGTTGTAGGCACATCGCCCGTTTTGGCGGTAATATCTCAGCATATTTCTAAAGGCAGCTCTATTTTGGATCGGGTCATCGCCGAAACCAATGCGTTGTTGTTGCTTTTTCATTTGACATATCCAGGTGTTCTTCGGTCTGCCTCTGGCCTTGGGTCCATCGAGTGGAACTTCCATTGATATCGCTTTCTTTGCGGGATTCTCATGGCAATACCAATCCATTTGTCGGTCTTCGAGCTTTTCGGTGATTGGTTGGTATATGGACAAGCTTTCTCGGATGTAGCTACTCTTGATGTGGTCCGTTTTGGTTGCACCAACTGTGATGCCTTACATTTTCATTTCAGTCGCTAAATTTGCGCCGTACTAACCAATTACAATACTTCCGGGCAGCTTGCGATCGTCTATGTCGAAATACACCTTATTTATGAAATTGGTGTAGGTACAATTAAAACAGTTTTTTTAAAAAACCCTAATTTAGGGGGGTTGGGTTTCTATGACAGCCTCATGACTCCATCGCTGCATTCCATTCATTTTTACATGTCTTTTGTCACCTTGATAGGGATCAATTTATAACAAGTTTGGTTAATATTGATTCATAAACACAAAAGTTTTTCTTAGTTAATAGTAATTAAGTTAATTTGAGGAACTAGGTTTGTACGGCCGGCAGCCCCATAAATCAGTAATCTAATTTTGGTGATTCAAACATACAAACAGCTTGCAACAATAGAAAAAACGTGTGCACAATTTCACCTTGCTCGCTTTAACACCCGCCGAGGAAAACGCGTCGCAACAGACATACATAGATGCCATCTACAGGTATACCGTCAGGGGAGCACCTTGCCTTTACGGCGTTATCTCCCGGTTTTTTCGGACGGTTTTACTGACAAGGTCTTATTGCCAGATGGGGATTTCTCCATCCAGTGAATGCACGCACCTTCAGAACCCCATCCCCGGGGCTGCATCACCCAGCTTGATGTCTCGGGTAACAACCTACAGCCACCTCGAGGCCAACTTCTTCATGGGCAAGGACCATGGTCCCCTGGGCACACCCATCCCCGAGGTACACTATTCGCTAAAGACTTCTCTATAGCAGGTGTGATCCTCCTTCGGCCCCCTACTGGTTAAGCCTCACGTAAGAATTATGTTCGAAAAAGTATATCCTTTAGATGACCGCCCAGGCGGCTTCGCAAAGAATGGGTTGGTTCTACAGCGGTATGGCAAGGCGCTCCATCTTGCTGAAACCACATATCTGGTCGGTTTTGGACAAAAGGACGAATCACATTGTTGATGTTGTTGCATCTGATTTGACGCTGGCTTCCACCCGCTCAATGATTTCGTCAGTCCTTGCACTTCGTCTCCGGGCTCGTCGAGGGCTATTAACGGTTCCTTCTTCTCGAAAACGGCGAACAATTCTGCGAATCGTTGATCTCGAGGGAGTAACTCTTACATGAAGCGTTCGTCGATACTCGCGCTGTGTCTGTCAAACGAATTATTACTCCGCGTGTAAATTTGCATTATTTAAACTCGTTACTCATTCGTATATGTTTTTTTTTTAAATACTAACGCATATGGATCCTTTCCATTTTATTTTATCAATGTACTCGTAATTTTATAAAGACTTGATAAATTTGAGCAACGAGACAAGCATCATTACCATTCATTCATTTTTTGTTATTATGGTGTCATTACCTGACGCATTTTTACGACTTGATTTATAAATAAATTGTCTAATGATAGTAATTTTGACAGTAATTACCTTTTCAACATTGAGTGAATGAATCGTTAGCAAAATTCCATTCTTCTTGTCCGCATACGTACTTTTTGTAAATGAAATGTTTCAAAAATAAACTCTTCTGTAAACCCTACCTAAATGGACCCTTCCTCAACGCGTACCTACCTGGAAAGTAGTGTAAATTTCAGAAAAAAAAATGAAGAAGGTATGCATGGTTTACACTAGTTCACTTTAAATTGGCAACCCTGTATATGTCGGAACGAATGCAATCTGACTATGGCGTCATGAGGCTGTCATAGAGATCAACCCAAAATCCAGAAATATGTTCTTCCAAGTCATAGGGTTGTCATATCCTGAAAATTAGGTTCTGCTAAGAAACACTTTTATAAAAAAAAACTTGAAAATTGGATCACTGGGTTATGGGACTGCCATACAAACCTAACCCCCATTAAAGTTCTTCTAAGGAAACTTTTTTGTTTGTGAACCAATCTTAACCAAACTTCATATAAATGGATTTCTATTAGGGTCACAAAAGATATGTAAAAATAGGAGGAATCGAACGATGGGGCCATAGGGCTGTCATACATATACCCAAGCCCCAAATTATGTTCTTCTAAAGCCGGCCCCACACCGACCGGAGTGTGGCAAACACCGCACAAAAGATTGATACGAAAAATCGTGCAGCAGCAGTGTGGTTGGGCGACTCCAAGGTATCATTCTTAGAACCGGTCTTTTGTGCGGTGTGTGCCACACACCGGTCGGTGTGGGGCCGGCTTAAGAAAAACTTTTTTATTTGTGCGCCAATTTCAACCAAACCTCATGAGAATATATTTCTATTGATGCGGCAAAAGATATGAATGGAATCGGACCTTGGGGCATGGGGTTTCCTTCCGTCTTGCAAAAGTTCCGTTGTGTGGGGATTAGTTGGAATAAGTAGGCAAATAAAAATATTCACTCAGAAAATTTTATTGGGGGGTGCGGGGGCATGGCCCCATAGTACGATTCCATTTGTTTTTATCTATTTATTGCTTTGATAAAGAAACGTTAATTCAAGGTTTTGTGAAATTGGTGTAAAAAATATTTCTTAGAAGAACCAAAATGGGGAGCTGGGTTTGTATGGTAGCCCCATGACCTCATGGTCCAATTTGATCCACTGTTACATATCTTTTGTATCATCAAGAGAAACACATTTGTGTGGAATGTGGTTGAAATTGGTGCACGAATAAAAAAGTTTTTCTTAGAAGCAGGGCTGGCCTTCGGAATCTGGTGGCCCTGGGCCAAATCGATGATGGTTACCCCTAGGCCTGTTCGGTACCGAGATTTCAGTACCGGGTTCCGGTTTTTTTCAATACCCGGTACCACAAGCGGTTTCCCTGACTCAGGTTTTTTTTTCAGTACCGACGGTTTTTTTAACCATAAGCCGGTTTTTTTGACTACCGGGTTAAAAACCGACTCAGGTTTTTTTCAGTACCGACGGTTTTTTCAACCATGAGCCGGTTTTTTTGAGTACCGGGTAAAAAACCGGTACCAAAAAACCTGAAAAAACTGGCTCACGAGAGGTGGCCGCCTACAAACTAAAGTCCCCTATACACACAATGCGTTCTGCGTCCGCGTCCAAAGTAATTAAATGTATTGTTCAGCTTCACGCCAATCTGTCACATATGTACATCCATTGTGATGCAACATTTGTAAATTTTTACAACCGATCGCAGAACGCACTGTCAAATATCTTCATTCCGCATTTAATTTGATGGGTATAATAATGAAATATAGCGTAATACAGAGCGCGCGGCGAAAACGTCTTTGAGATCGCGTTGTGTTTGAATGAGCCTTAAGGGTTCCTTGGCATGGTGGCCCCTTGAAAGTGGTGGCTCTGGGCAACCGCCGAGTTCAAACCCCCCCCCCCCCCAGGGCCGATTGTAACATACAAACTGCCTCCAAAAAACAAAACATTTATGCAAAATTTCAGCTTCAACCGCTTAAAATTAGGTTTTTCAAAAAAAAACTTTATTATTTTTGTACCAATGCACAAACAAACATCATACAAATATGTTTGTTGACAGAAAACATATGTATGTACAAATAGTTAGAAAGTGACCATGGGGTCGTGGGTCTGCCCCTCCTTTTGGTTCTTCTAATTTGAATTTCACAAAACCTTGTATTAATGTGTACCTTTATTGAAACAAAAAAAATGTAAAAACCAATGGAATCATACTATGGGAAGCTATGTCATACGGCTGTCATACAAACCAACACCCCCCATACAAATTGTGGCTTTCTAAGAAAAACTTGTTTCTTTATGAGCGTATTCCTAGATTAGCCTCACCTCAACACATCCAGGCGTTTCCAGATGGAAACGCAACACTACGTCATAGGGCTATACGGTGGAAATTATTAGCTCGAAGGAAGTTTCATTCAAATGCGACGATTATTTCAAATTCTGCCCCGCCCGAAATCAGCCCTTTTGTGTTAGGTTTGTTTGCTCGTCACAACTGTTAATTTTAAGATTGTATGTAGCTTCGTCTTTGAAAACGTGAAAGAATATAGGTTACGCTTTACACGATTACAATTAACCACATATGTTGCCATAAAGCAAATCTAACAAGAAACCAAATGATACATGTCGCTCAAACTCTCTTAACTTTTCTCTTCCATAACAATACATATATATGAGTACATGCCTTATTGAAAATCATCCCTTGCATATCATAAAAAGGTCATTCACAACCCAAAAACATATGACCCCAAAATGCCACTTAATTATAACCATATGGTTCTGAGATCACAAAAATCAGGGATCGATAGTAAATTTAGTGCAAAAAAAAACAAGGAAGTGGAGTGGCACCACATACTAAAGTTCGGATAGCTCGTGCTCATCTCTGAACATCTCGAGGAACGATATGAAATGTGAGTACGTGCCTCTGGGAGTAATTTCTCTTTTCATATATCCGCACATAATCGAAGGATATTGAATACATATGGGGTAGTATTCTGGGCGCAAAGGCTGACGGAATATATATAGCAAAAGAGTTCCGTTGAGAGAGAATGGCAAACTTCCGGCAAGACTGGCATCGTATTACGGATATAAGCTATGCGGTGCTTGCTCCCTTACTAACGGCCACACAGCTTTTTCATCGTATTTAGCGAACACAACATGATGGCAATCTAAACTTGTGCATAAAGTATATTGCGAAGCAAGCAAAATTCATTGTCGGAGCTCGGAGTTTTAGCATTTAGTTCAGTTCGAAAGTTTAACTGAACACAAAAGTTCTTAAAGTATTCATAGCGTACACTTTGTCAAATACTGCCATGATTTTCACATGTGTTCATTTTTAAATTGCAGAATGTATAGGCAAGGGTGGTGCATAAAGTTTTTTAATGCAAGGTGTCTTGAGCTCGAGAACATGTTTATTCAATGCTGAAAAAACCTTAAACGGTAAGTTTAAGTCTGAACGTACTGTTGTAGTCGCTACAAACCTACGTGGTCTCAAGTCAATTTATAAATTTAAAGGATTTAAATTCGCCAGTTACTTAGCAAATAAAACTAACCATACTAAAATCGGATAAGAGGTTTGGTTTACAGAGCTTCAAAGTCAAATTTATGTAATTTCACCCAAAAAAATCTATTTTTTGATCTCAATTTTCTCCAAATTCTGCCAAGGAGAGGTGCTTGTACAAAATCAGGTACTGTCTAAGATATTCATGGACATCTTTCTATTAATCCAAAAACAAGGAAAAAAGGCGAAATTGTTTCCTGCTTATTTGTAGCTAGAATGGAGACACTGGCTGTACCGTAACGAGGCAACAATTTACAATTCCATTTATCGAAGAGGTTTGAAGCGGTTTGAGTACCCCAGACACATTCTCAACTCAGATAGTATGACAGATCTACAGGTCGAAGGACGCAGTAATAAATAAATAAAATAAAAAAGTTATGACGCTTTGCCTCACAAGGAAAGAGAGCCAGAGAAACAGTGACAGAATGACTTAACTCGCCAAATTTTGAATTTTGAGGTTGCTCTTCCCAATATGGTACCCTTGATTTCTCGGTAAAATACTCGTCCAATCGGCGTGGCAGAAACATTATGGTAATTTTGGAACGCTGAGTCTGAATTTGTGACCAAAAACAAGAAAAAATAATTTCGGGCATGGCCGAAATTTCTCGCTCTCCTGGGGCTAAAAGTTTTTCGGGCGTACCTACGACTTGTATTTAATGAATCCCTCCTCCATTCTTTTCCTTCCGTCTTCACAAAAGTTCCGTTGCGTCCGTTGGTTGGAATAAGTGGGCAAATAAAAAAATATTTATTAAGAAAATTTTATTGGCGGATGCGGGAGCATGGCCCCATTGTACGATTCCGTTTGTTTTTACCTTTTTTGTTGCTTTGATAATGACACATTACTTCAAGGTTATGTGAAATTGGTATAAAAAATGTTTCTTAGAAGCACCAAAATGGGGGGTTGGGTTTGTATGGCAGCCCCATGACCCCTCGGTCCCATTTGATCCATTCTTACATATGTTTTGTGTAATCAATAGAAATACATTTGTGTGAAATTTGGTTGAAATTGCTGCACAAATAAAAAAGTTTCTCTTAGAAGAACCTAATTTGGGGGTTTGGGTTTGTATGGCAGCCCCATGACCCGATTATTTTGCATAGTTCTGCCATATTTTGCTTGGTTACGCCATCATCTTAGATTTAAAAAATCATTGCACGGTTTGATTCAATAACGTAAATAAGCAAAAGATAACATAACTTTGCAAAATTAACAAAAATGCTATTCAGTACAATGGAAAATCTTTCTGAATATTCTGTGTGTCTTCTCCATGCGATAAGACTAACCAGCCTATAAGATGTACGAAAAAATGGCCCCATGTCTAATATAATCTCTCGGAATATGCTATGACTATGATATATGGATACATAAGATATGGTTCCGATAAAATTCAGAAAGAGTATATTACTTATTTCATTAGTATAGTAGAGGCAAACGCGCCATCAGGATCATGGAGATTTGTTATGCTAGCAAATTTCGAAGGCGAAGGCAGTTTTCTCTCTATGCCTTCTGTACCAACTTGGCAGTTGGTAAACACAAAAATGCTGAATCTGGGTTAGACATTTTGACTAAAATGTCAGCAGATCATTTGCACCTTCTATCGCGATGACATAGTCGATATGAATTTATATTTATCCTACCCCGCTACATAAATTACATATCCTGAATATTAGCATTGTGTTTGCTTGGTGTGGACCGTCCTTTGCTGTAATGGATTTAATAAAGTGTACATAGATTGCTAGGACACATTTATCTACTTCACGAGTAATTAATTAATAACCTCCTTGTGTGCTAGTTAGGTCATAGCTTCAAATAATGTAGTTAGTGCCGAGTCTGTCGAAATGTATGATAATTTATAGCCAAGGACAATTTATTAGAAATCAGTTGATAGTATTGGTGGATATGGTAGATAAAGTGCCTTACACATACATATGTATGTACTATATCAATTAACATTGTTGTTGTTGCTGACAACAATATTGCTCCCGCATTAAAGGACTTGTATCGGGCGTAATGTATTGAATCGGCTTTAAAGGGCTGAATTAAGATCAAGAGTGAAATTTTTCCCGCTGCGATTTTATCGATAAAAATGCATACTTACTGTCGTGGAATATGTCACAAACGGTGAGGAATTCCATAAGCTACAGTCCGAGACTGGTTTCATAAATCTCCTCGGCTACTTTATGTATTATTTTTCGATTCCCCGGTCATTTGACATTTCACGATGAAATAACCGGGGAATCGGAAAAAATACATAAAATGGCCGAGAATTATGGAACTGATTTCGGATTGTAGCTTATTGAATTCCCCAGAATTCCCCACATATTCCACGACAGTAAGAATACATTTTCATTGAAAAAATCGCAGCGGACAAAAATTTCACTCTCGATGTCAGTACTAGGCTTAAGCAGTAAATTTTCAACGATAAAGCAGTTAAATCAAAAAAGATAAAAAACAATGTCACAATTGTTATAATCGATTTATTATTATTCTAAATTAACGAAAATCGATTAATAATCCGGAATATCCTGTGTAGCTTGGGAAGAGGGGCGATATCCCTAAGGGATATATTCTGTGGAAAAATACCACAATCACAGAAAATGTTCGTCATTCGCCTAAAAAGGACCACGGGTTCCCCTACCTCCCATACAAACTACCTCTCCTTGATATTTTAATTCGGCCATAACTTTTCGTAGAATATCGCTACCGTCTTGAAATTTTGATCAATGTCTCATTCTGACATATACTTTGAGTTGATGGAAAGTGGAGTAGGTCCGACTACCCCTACCCCTACTTCCCCTACAAAGTTATATTCAGCCATATCTTTTGATAGAATGTCACGAAACGATATTATTGGACTATATGTAAATTTGTGATTTTTCTGCTCTCCGAACAGTATGAGTTCTCCTTAGGCAAGCGGTTCGTTGAGAAGAGTCTTTTACCCGCAGGCTAAACAATCCTGTGAATGGAGCTACTTTTTGTCACCTTCACCAAATTCAATTTAAAAACAGCTTGCGTACAAGTCCGCAACTCAGTGGGACATTTTCATGTTTTCAACAAATGCTAATGTACAGTACTGATGCAACCTCGAAATGATTTATACAACCTAAGTTGAAAATTACACTTTTTGGGTCGTTCAACAAAAGTTGAACGAAAGTTGAACGTGAGTTGAACCTAAGTTGAAAGTTACACTTTTTGGGTAGTTCAACAAAAGTTGAACATGAGTTGAACCTAAGTTAAAAGTTACACTTTTTGGGTCGTTCAACAAAAGTTGAACGAAAGTTGAACGTGAGTTGAACCTAAGTTGAAAGTTACACTTTTTGGGTCGTTCAACAAAAGTTGAACGAAAGTTGAACGTGAGTTGAACCTAAGTTGAAAGTAACACTTTTTGGGTCGTTCAACAAAAGTTGAACATGAGTTGAACCTAAGTTGAAAGTAACACTTTTTGGGTCGTTCAACAAAAGTTGAACAAAAGTTGAACGTGAGTTGAACCTAAGTTGAAAGTAACACTTTTTTGGCCGTTCAACAAAAGTTGAACGTGAGTTGAACCTAAGTTGAAAGTAACACTTTTTGGGTCGTACAACAAAAGTTGAACGAAAGTTGAACATGAGTTGAACCTAAGTTGAAAGTATCACTTTTTGGGTTGTTCAACAAAAGTTGAACGAAAGTTGAACGTGAGTTGAACCTAAGTTGAAAGCAACACTTTTTGGGTCGTTCAACAAAAGTTGAACGAAAGTTGAACGTGAGTTGAACCTAAGTTGAAAGTAACACTTTTTGGGTCGTTCAACAAAAGTTGAACGAAAGTTGAACGTGAGTTGAACCTAAGTTGAAAGTAACACTTTTTGGGTCGTTCAACAAAAGTTGAACGTGAGTTGAACCTAAGTTGAAAGTAACACTTTTTGGGTCGTTCAACAAAAGTTGAACGAAAGTTGAACATGAGTTGAACCTAAGTTGAAAGTATCACTTTTTGGGTCGTTCAACAAAAGTTGAACGAAAGTTGAACGTGAGTTGAACCTAAGTTGAAAGCAACACTTTTTGGGTCGTTCAACAAAAGTTGAACGAAAGTTGAACGTTAGTTGAACCTAAGTTGAAAGTAACACTTTTTGGGTCGTTCAACAAAAGTTGAACGAAAGTTGAACATGAGTTGAACCTAAGTTAAAAGTTACACTTTTTGGGTCGTTCAACAAAAGTTGAACGAAAGTTGAACGTGAGTTGAACCTAAGTTGAAAGTTGAATTCAAGTTGAATTCGATTCGAATTCGAGTTGAATGCGAGTTGAATTCGAGTTGAATTCGAGTTGAATTCAAGTTGAACCCAAGTTGAACCCAAGATGAACCCAAGTTGAACTCAAGTTGAACGTAAATTGAACCCAAGCCCAATCTCTGTTGAACCTTGAATGGCACCCAACACTCACAGGGTACCACCTAGCCCAACCTCTGTTGAACCTTGAATGGCACCTCACAGGGTACTACCTGTAATGCCAAAAACGTAACGCTTTTTCGTTGCAATTTTCGTGACGATTTTCGATTTATGTGCCAGAGTCAAGACATAAAAATGTCAAATACAGCATATTCAGCTTTGTGGAAAGTTCTTAGCCCACACAGAAATTTTCGGCTCAATGGGAAAGATTTTAGGGTCTGATCGCAAATGGGTTAATGTTTTGCTGTTGTAGTGAGTCGTTTGAGCGTTCATTTTCTTCACAAGGTTTTGGTTCTCCAACAAACAAAGCTCCAAGTATGTATTTCCAATAGAGCTGGTGAGTCGCCATGCATTAATACTGCCCAACTAGCACACAAAAATCTTGGTTAGAGTATAACCCGATTTATGGTTATATTCATTTTAGTTGAATAGTAAACTACATACTTGGTTATTGTTACTAAAGCGAGCATTTTATTGCAGCCTAAACTGAACAATTTTATTTTAAAATTAAGTAGATAATTTCATTTCAGACAATAGAGAGTTTTAGCATAACGTTCAGAATATTACGATAGGACGAATAGGCTTTGGCATTTTCTATGCAAAAATCGCTTGCCTATCGTACGCAAAACAGTATACAACAATATTTTATTTCCCAAGTAGGCATAGGTTGGGCATATGTGTATTTCCTTGAATTTGGCTGACTATAAACAGCTGGAATTGTGGGTTCATGATATTTTATTTGTCGGCTATGCTTCGAACATACAAACTTGTTGTACTGTTTAGAATTAGAAAATTAGAAAATGTCAAAGCCTATTCGTCCTATCGTAATATTCTGAACGATATGCTAAAACTCTCTAATGTATCCCCAAAACGTGAATGTTTTTTTTTTGCGACATGATTGTTATACCCTACACTCATAAGATGGTACAGTTGTGGAAATTGGAATAGGTTCACCTTGAAGTGCCCCCAATAAACGCATTTATTTCCGTTACTTAGCAAACAAACACAATTCAAACCTCCACACCTTGGCTGCCATGTATCACCGGTGAACACACTAAACTCGATTCCCCACAGGCCAATGTGTCACCGGTGAACACCACACAATTATTCCTCCCAGGCCAAGCAATTCAAAAGAAGACTACAAATGTGTCACCGGTGACACATTGGCCTGTACAGAATGTCTTTCTCTGTGTTCACCGGTGATACATGGCCTGTGGTGAATCATTTGTGTGTGTTCACCGGTGACACATTGGCAGCCAAGGTGTTAAAGTAAACATTCTACAACACTGCCATCACGGTATTTGCCATATGCCAGTTCTATTGAATTTACTCGTCAGTTCGATTAATTCATTTGAACTATAGCGTTTGAAGCATGTGCGGTTCATGTGAAGTGTTGTAGTTTTCGAATCTAATAAAAATAGAAGTTTTGATAAATTTGGGACAAAATCGAAAGAAGGTAATGTTTGGACTCTAATTGGAAAAAAAAAGCGGCGCTTGCATTACAATTAATGACTTTTTTAGGAGATGGGAAAAAGAACGCATTCAAAGAAATGCAACTGAGTAACCGCGAAATTGCGAGGAGGACCCGTCGTTCCGTAAATGTTATTAATAATTTTTTTAATTTAGGAAATAATTATGGGAAATAGAGGTAAATATGGACTGAATCGCAAAGTGAATGATCGGACTGTTCGAGCCATTTTACGAAAAGCGAGCTGCAACGGTATGAAATCAAGCCAGATAAAGGCTAATCTAAATGCCCCAGTGAAAACTCGGCGTATTCGACAAATTTTGAGCAGCTCGAAACACTTGCGAACACTCCAAACGATAATGTGAACCTCCACTAATGGCGCACCATAAAGCCAAACGAATGGAATTTGCCAGAGATCACATGCATTGGACAACAGAAGGGAATAAAATTTTGTTCAGTGACGAAAAAGAGTTTAATTTGGATGGTCCTGATGGATGTCAGTATTACTGGCGCGATTTATGCAAGGAGAAGCAGATTGCAATGAGCCCTCATTCCGGTGGCAGTAGTGTGATGGTTTGGGCTGGCTTATCCGCGACTGGTAGGACCCCGGTGGCGTTTTTAAATGGTCGAATGAGTTCTGAACGATACACCGATCTGTTGGAAAATGTCATTGTTGATGCCGCAGACAATATTATTGGACCAAATTTCCATTTTCCATTTCCATTTTCCAGGAAAACAACGCGGCCATTCACACTACCAGGGTGGTTAAGGAATGGTTTTAAAGAAAGGAAGTACCGATTTTGGATTGGCCGGCCAGAAGCCCTGACCTCAACCGAATTGAGAATCTATGGAGGATACTAGTCAGAAGGGTTTATGCAAATGGGCGTCAGTTTTCTGATGTTTCAGTAGAAGGCCCTTACCTTGGCACAAGTTGGAGAAAATTGAGATAAAAAAATATATTGTTCTTGGGTCAAATCACAAAAATTTTACTTTGAAGTTATATAAAAAGCAAACCTCTTTTCCGATTTTAGTGCGGTTAGTTTTATTTCTTAAGTAAATTTGTTGGCTGTAATAGTCATCTCATCACATTTCGCTATTCTAGTCAGTCTACCTTTAGAGATATTCAGGTTTAATTCGTACAAGAAACTGATTTTTTCAAAAATCTTCAAATGCCTGTGGCAGCCAAAAGGGTTTAGAATTGGGGGTATGTTGAATACAACTTTTATGCTGCAAATCACATTTGTAATTACAATGCGGTGCGTTTATGCAGTTTCTGGACACCCTATATAGTGCTTGCAACATTATATTTGCTATACACTCCGAAACTCTATATGCAATGTAAAGTTGACTCGAAGTAGCCTATAAACGGCTGAGTGAACGCACCATGCTCAACAAGGGGTTACGGTACAGAGAAGAAAGATTCACAATAAGTTCAATATAATTTTTAAGAAACATTGAGTCCCTCCAATCAAGGGCACCCATTTGAATTTGGCAAAACGGCATGTCCATAACTCCCTCGCAAAATGGAACAGAGACCTAAATTTTGGTTTATTGCGATTGGAGGGCACAATCACCCGACCCACCAAAAATCAGCCCAATCGTATAAAAACTAAGGGTACCCGTACAAAGTGACCCAAGACAACTTTGTTCTACAGTTTATAAAATAAAGTAGTGCTTAGAACAAACTCCTGATGGGTCAGTTTGTATGGTCTCTGCTGCCAATAGCAAATGGGGGATAATGGGGGTTCTTGATCAGAGCGACTCAATGTTTCTTCAAAATTATCTTGAACTTATTGTGAATCTTTCTTCTCTGCACTTTCTTCCTCAAAATAATCTTGAACTTATTGTGAATACTAACACAAAATTTCGCGGCTTTTAAAAAAGGTCTAAAGTGAAAATATTCTAATTTATTTTTTATTCTAGTGCCGAATTTTCCAATAAAATTCTAATGTGTTATATATTATAGCAAAAGAAATTTTATGTAGGTTTTTTCGTTCTCAGACAATTTTTCTGTATCTTTTGTGGTTTTTGAAATAATCACAAAAAAAAAACAAAAATTCCCCCCTTTCCCTTTTTTTCAAGGCTGCGGACCTTGAATCAATGCTGACTTTTTTCCCCATAATCTGGGGCCATCCCCAACCATAATATACAAAAATCCAGCGATGTAAGATTTTTGCCGTTCGATTGCCATATTTTGACTTAATTTTCTTCGGCTAATATATGATCACGATCAGTATGACTTGGGAGTCGATTGGGCGACATCCGTCTGTCTGTCTGTTGCGACGCGTTTTATTCGGCGGGTATTGCTTATTATTGTTGCAGGCTGTTTGTATGTTTGAATTTAAGTTTTTCTTGTTTATAAACCAATCTTAACTAAACTTCATATAAATGGATCTTTAATGATGTCACAAAAGCTATGCAAAAATGGATGGAATAACCATGGGGTCATGGGGCTGGCATACAAACCCGACCGCCCAAATTACGTTCTTCTAAGAAAAACTATTTCATTTGCGAACCGATTTCAACCAAACCTCATGAAAATGTATTTCTATTGCTGTCACAAAACATACGTAAAATGGATGGAAAGGGGCCATGGGGTCATGAGGCCTACAAACCCATTTTTATACCCTTCGCTCATAGAGTGAAAGGGTATATTAACTTTGTCATGAAGTTTGTAACGCATTGAAGGAAGCATCTCCGACCATATAAAAAGTATATATATATGATCAGCATGACGAGATGAGTCGATTGGACGATGTCCGTCTGTCTGTCTGTCTGTCTGTCTGTCTGTCTGTCTGTCTGTCCGTCTGTCCGTCTGTTGCGGCGCGTTTTTCTCGGCCACTATAAAAGCTACGGAGCTGAAATTTTGTACACGTGCTTATTATTGCTGCAGGCTGTTGGTATGTTTGAATCACCGAAATTCGATCACTGGGTCATGGGGCTGCCATACAAACCTAACCCCCCAAATTACGTTTTTCTAAGAAAAACTGTTTTATTAGTTTACTAATTTTAACCAAATTTTACACAAATGTGTTTCTCTTGATGACGCAAAACATATCTAAGAATAGATCAAATCGGATAATGGGGTCATGGGGCTGCCATACAAACCTCACCCCCAAATTAGGTTGTTCTAAAAAAAACTTTTTATTTGTGCACCAATTTCAACCAAATTTCACACAAATGTGTTTCTCTTTATGACACAAAACATATCTAAGAACGAATCGAATCGGATAATGGGGTCATGGAACTGCCATACAAACCTAACCCCCCAAATTAGGTTCTTCTAAGAAAAACTTTTTCATTTGTACACCAATTTCAACCAAATTTCACACAAATGTGTTTCTCTTGATGACGCAAAACATATCTAGCAATTGAGTAAATCTGACCATGGGGTCATGGGGTGGCCATACAAACCCAACCTCCATTTTGGTTCTTCTAAGAAAAAATTTTTGCACCAATTTCACCATGCCTTGAATTAATGTGTCTTTACCGAAGCAAGAAAAAAGTTCAGAACGAATGGAATCATACTGTGGGGTCATGCTCCCGCAACCCCAATAAAATTTTCTGAGTAAATATTTTTATTTGCCCACTTATTTCAACCAAGCCCAAAACTTTTGTCAAGACGGAAGAAAAAGAATGAGGAGGGATTTTAAATACAAGTCATAGGTACGCCGGAAAAAACTTCTAGCCCAAGGAGAGCGAAGGGTATCCAAATTTCGGCCGCGCCCGAAATTAGCCTCGCCCCCAGGGGTTGGCGAGCGTAGCGAGCAGGGGGCGAAGCCCTCTAGTTTTTTCTAAGAAACATTTGTTTCTACACCAATTTTACAAAACCTTGTACATATTAATGTGTATTTATCGAAACAACCAAAAATGGAAAAACAAATGGAATCGTACTATACGGGTAAGCTCTCCGCTTCCCCGCAATAAAGTTTTCTATTTTTTTGTATAATTATTCAAAGCAAACCTCTCTCAAATATTATTTGATCTCCTTGCCGCGGTACTTATATGAAAACGAAAGGAAGGAAAATAGGGGAGTTAACACAAGTCGTAGGTACGCAAAAAAAACCTTTTGCCCGAGGAGAGTGAAGGTTATCCAAATTTCGGCTGCGCCCCAAATTAGCCTCGTTTTATCATAATTAAGTCCCGTGTAGGTTAACTTTTCTGGTTTTCATTTGGAAATTGTAAAATCCGCATTTTTACGCTTTTCAACATCGCGATGCACGGATTTTTTTTGTAGAGTACAGTAGTAAATAAAAACGAGACCGATGCTAATTTCGGGCGCGGCCAAAATTTGAATACCCTTCACTCTCCTCGGGCTAAAAGTTTTTTTTGGGCGAATATATGACTTGTGTTCAATCCTTCCCCATTCTTTTCCTTCTGTGGCGTCGATAAAACAATATTTGTGTGTTTTTGGTTAAGTGGGAAAATAAAAATATTTACTCAGAAAACTTTATTGGGGGTATGCGGGAGCATGGTCCCATAGTATGATTCCATTCGTTTTACTTTTTTTATACACTTCGTTCATAGAGTGAAAGGGGGCGAAGCCCCCTAGTTTTTTTTTTTGACAAGGACGCATTAAGTTTTTTGAAATTGGTGTGGAAAAAATGTTTCTTAGAAGATCTAAAATGGGGGGTTGGATTTGTATGGTAGCCCCATGCCCCATAGACCGATTCTATTCATTTTTACACATGTCTTATGGCATCAATAGAGATGCACTTTTACGAGTTTTGGTTGAAAGTGATGCACAAATAAAAAAGTTTTTCGTAGAAGAACTAAATTTGGGGGGTTGGGTTTGTATGACAGCCCCATGACCCCATTGTCCGATTCCATTCATTTTTACATATGTTTTGTGGCATCAATTGAAATGCACTTTTATGAGGGTTGATTGAAATTGGTGCGCAAATCAAAAAAGTTTTTCTTAGAAAAACTCAATTTGGGGGGTTGGGTTTGTATGACAGCCCCATGACCCCACAGTCCGATTCCAACCATTCTTACATATGTTTTGTGACATCAATAGAAACACATTTGAGCAAATCTGACCATGGGGTCATGGGGTGGCCATACAAACCCAACCTCCATTTTGGTTCTTCTAAGAAAAAATTTTTGCACCAATTTCACCATGCCTTGAATTAATGTGTCTTTACCGAAGCAAGAAAAAAGTTCAGAACGAATGGAATCATACTGTGGGGTCATGCTCCCGCAACCCCAATAAAATTTTCTGAGTAAATATTTTTATTTGCCAACTTATTTCAACCAAGCCCAAAACTTTTGTCAAGACGGAAGAAAAAGAATGAGGAGGGATTTTAAATACAAGTCATACGCCGCCCGAAAAAACTTCTAGCCTAAGGAGAGCGAAGGGTATCCAAATTTCGGCCGCGCCCGAAATTAGCCTCGCCCCCTAGTTTTTTCTTAGAAACATTTGTTTCTACACCAATGTTACAAAACCTTGTACATATTAATGTGTATTTATCGAAACAACCAAAAATGGAAAAACAAATGGAATCGTACTATATGGGCAAGCTCTCCGCTTCCCCGCAATAAAGTTTTCTATTTTTTTTTTTGTATATTTGCCCAATTATTCAAAGCAAACCTCTCTCAAATATTATTTGATCTCCTTGCCGCGATACTTATATGAAAACGAAAGGAAGGAAAAGGTACGCCCAAAAAATAACCTTTTGCCCGAGGAGAGTGAAGGTTATCCCAATTTCGGCTGCGCCCCAAACTAGCCTCGTTTTATCATAATTAAGTCCCGTGTAGGTTAACTTTTCTGGTTTTCATTTGGAAATTGTAAAATCCACATTTTTACGCTTTTCAACATAGCGATGCACGGATTTTTTTTTGTAGAGTACAGTAGTAAATAAAAACGAGACCGATGCTGATTTCGGGCGCGGCCGAAATTTGAATACCCTTCACTCTCCTCGGACTAAAAGTTTTTTTTGGGTGAATATATGACTTGTGTTCAATCCTTCCCCATACTTTTCCTTCTGTGGCGTCGATAAAAAATTTTTCTTAGAAAAACTCAATTTGGGGGGTTGGGTTTGTATGACAGCCCCATGACCACACAGTCCGATTCCAACCATTCTTACATATGTTTTGTGACATCAATAGAAACACATTTGTATGAAATTTGGTTGAAATTGGTGCACAAATGAAAAAGTTTTTCTTAGAAGAACCTAATTTGGGCGGTTAATTTTGTATGGCAGCCCCATGACCCCATAGTCCGATTTGATCCATTCTTACATATGTTTTGTCTTATCAATAGAAACATATTTGTGTGAAATTTGGTTGAAATTGGTGCACGCATGAAAAAGTTTTTCATAGAAAAACCAAATTGGGGGGTTAGGTTTGTATGGCAGCCCCATGACCCCACGGTCCGATTTTAGCGATTCGAACATACAAACTGCCTGCAATAAAAAGAAGGATGTGTGCAAAATTTCAGCTCGATAGCTTTTAAACTGGCCGAGTAAAACGCGTAGCAACAGACGGACAGACAGACAGACGGACATCGCCCAATCGACTCAGCTCGTCATGCTGCATATTTTATATGGTCGGAGATGCTTCCTTCAATGCGCTACAAACTTTATGACAAAGTTAATATACCCTTTACTCTACGAGTGAGTGAAGGGTATAAAAATACCGTCCCCAGCACCAAGGTATAAAATATTGTATACCTGAGATGAAAAGTGTTAAATTAATAAAAGTCATTGTGAAATAAACTTTTTAATTTTTTAGCTTACAAGGGGTTTTTTCTTCGCACTACTGATTAGATAAATTGGCAAGTACTGTAGAACAAAGTTGTGTTGGGTCACTTTGTATGGGAGGTACCCTTGGTTTGATCTGATTCGACTGAATTTTGGTGGGTGGTGTAATGGTGTCCTCAAATAACGATAGACCAAAATTTAACCTCCTACTCCATCTTTGGGGAAGTTATAGAAATGCCAAATACAAATTATTGGATAATGGACGTCCTCGATCATCTTCAACTTAATATGAAAACATGCACAAAATTTTATGGCTTAACTGGCGTCCTTTCCAGAGTTACGGGACAGTTTAAAAAGGCCCATAATGTAAATACTCTATATTTTTTAGTCTAGCGCCTAATTTTCTGAAAAAAATGTCTAAGGTATATTTTTTTATTTTTATTTATTTAGTTACTGTTCAAGGCACTGCCTTTTTACAGGTCTGATGTATAATACATCATTGCAAAGGGAATTTTATCTAGTTTCTTTTTTTCTCAGACTATGTTTCTATATCTTTTGCCGTTTTGAAAATAACAATCCTTATTTGCATTGCTTCTTTCTCCTTTTTCCTTTTTGGTCACACACTTTAAAAATCGAACCGTTTAATCCAAAACTTCTATTAAATGAAAGGAAGTGACAATTATGCCATAAAACTTTCTTTTACTTCTAGAATGTCAAAAGTAATTTTAAACTCTCAAACCTTTTATGAATTAATAAGAAAAACTTTTGAGCTTACGTGTCCCCCGACATTATGCGAAAACCGTACTACAGAGATAGTTGTGGATGCGGTAGCCATAACTACATCGGGGTTCTCATTCTCAGGAGGATACACCATCCATTTATTTCGTTGGTAAGAACGACGAAGTATTCCTGAATCATGCGGAATCATCTCTCGTTTATAGAGTATCGGACAACAGCTTACGAAACGAAAGCCTTGGCTTTTAACAGCTCTAACTTTCGGTCAGAAGGGCCAATATAGATAATTCTTAATTATATACACTTTGAATTTCTATCTTCTGGGGATATCTCTTCTTGCTAATAAATTCAGTTAGCATTCACTCTGGAGGATATTCTTCAAATAATAATTGGAAATGCTACGATGCCGAAATTGAATTGCGTAAAGCTTATCTCGATGGAGTATGAGAAATACATACATATGTATGTATGTATAATAATTGGGTGTGATCAATTTTTCGGACATCATACATTTCATACAGAAAACTACATTGTATAGTTTTCATACATATATGTATATATGTACGAATGAAGAAGAAAAAGGAAATGAAATAACTGTAAATAAAGGAGACAATTTGTTTGTTTACAATTAATTTTTCATATAAAATAGACATAGAAAATATTTTGGTCCCGTAAAAAAGTTGCATATACAGTGTATTATGCGATTATGTGAGGTTCCTTTTTATATTTCCTTATTCATTGGTATGTACTAGGAAGAGCTCATAGGTACATTATTCAATAAATACGAATATGTAGATATATTTTCGGAAATATGGCCGTAATCGATAATGCGTTTCTTCTCTCTTTCAGATTCGACATCTACAGCCTTCAATTTAAATCAGATGGAAGCACACAGCGGCTAACAGTAGACGGACCCCAGGCGGGTAATTGGTTTGCCGTTGCCTTTATAAGCTGGACAGATCCAAAAGACGAACGTATAGAACAACAAGGTGAGTCGAGATAAAAAATAAGAAACTAATAAGAACTCATTCAGGTACTTCATTATTGTATAGTGGCAGATATTAACATAAAGCAGATTTATTCAAAATTAAAGAAACAGCTAATTTCTGGCCAGACCAAAATTGTCATACCCTTCCCTTCTTCTGAAATTACCGTCCTAATTCTAATTACTATAAAGGGTTATCTGATTGCTCTGCCCTTCTCTTTGATCAGAAAGATTATTATTACGATGGCCAAGGACATCCATCTCTTTGAGCATGCCCCCAGAGGGTCTGCCATAAGAGTTATGTCAGGTGATTGATTAACCCCCAACCCCAAAACACTAGTGTAGTAAGCAGATGAAAAACGTAATATGTTAGAGAGTACATGACTCAGCATCCAACGAGACATAAATAAGTCCGTTAGGCGGCATTACAATTGATAATTCAAATTGGCAATTTTTAGCATACCAACCACATAATGAAATAATTTTGAGCTTCATAGCAAAATTTAATTGCGAAATAGAGTCAAAATTGCAAAAAAAAACAAGATCGAGGCTAATATTGGGCGCGGCCAAAATTTGAATACCCTTCACTCTCCTTGGGCTAAAAGATTTTTTGGGCGTACCTATGACTTGTGTGTTATCCTCATCTCCCATTCTTTCCTTCCGTTTTCACATAAGTTCCATGGCGTCGATGAAACAATATTTATGTGAGGTTTAGTTGGAATAAGTTGACAAATAAAAAAAACATTTTATAGAATTTGTGATTTCGTGTTGTTTTGCCGGGTTTGAATTTTGTATATGCAACTTTTGTGTTGCCTCCTGTTTTTCATAAAAAGAAAGCCCTGAAGATGAGTCAATCCGCCTCGAAATATATTGGCTAAACAAAAAACTTTTGGTTTTATTCATCGGGTTAAAAACAGTACTATAGTGACTTTAGCTCTAGACCCAAACATCCAAAAAAAGAGCTGACTTTTCATGCCAAATTGTTCTATGGCCTGACCGCATTACGCAGTAAAAAGTTAATCTTTTTTGCGCGTCACATTTGGGGGGGAGGGGGTGGCAAAGGGGTGAAATTATGATTTTTCGCCAATATCTTGTTAACTGTAATATTTACAGCAAAATGTTCTGAGGACAATTTAAACTTCACAAAATTTCCTTTCTAATGATATCTTCTTCTTCCTTGCCTCGTTCTTTATACCGCTCCATGGTTCCGCGTTGCTCGACCTGCGGTGTAGGCACATCGCCCGTTTTGGCGATAATTTCTCAGCATATTTCTACAGGCAGCTCTATCTTGGATCGTGTCATCGCCGAGACCAATGCGTTGTTGTTGCTTTTTCATTTGACACATCCAGGTGTTCTTCGGTCTGCCTCTGGCCTTGGGTCCATCAAGTGGACCATCCTTTCTAATGATATATTATATCATATACCTTCTCTTGGCAGATTATATACTAGACCTTAAAACATTTGGTGTAATTTAGATTTTTTGATAGTTACATTTGGCGCTCTAGCTCCTGAAGTAATTTAATTGGAGCCATGGTAATTGGGATAACTATTCCTAACAATATATAGCTGCCCCACACGGAGACTCAGGCTGCCCCGACAAAGCTTTCCCCTATACTCCCTATTAAATTGCCTCGAGCAAAACTTTAATTTAATCATTAGAAAGGAAATTTTGTGTAGTTTAAATCGTCCTCAGAACATTTTGCTGTGAATATTACAGTTAACAACATATTGGCATACAATCATAATTTCACCCCTTTGCCACCCCCTCCCCCCCCAAATGTGACGCGCAAAAACTTTTTACTGCGTAATGCGGTCAGGCCATAGAACAATTTGGCATCAAAAGTCAGCTCTTTTTTTTTATGTTTGGGTTTCATCATTTTTTCAGCTAAAATCACTATACTACAGGAGGCAACACAAAAGTTTCATATATTTTATAGAATACTTTACGGGGGGCAACGGAGGAGGGGGGAATGGTCCCACAAAACGTTTTCTTTTATTTTTGCATTTCCGGTTGTTTCGATAAATATATATGGATACAAGGTTTTCTGCAATAGGTGCAAAAAGCATGTTTCTTAAAAGAACCAAATTCCCATGCCATCAATTTTGACATTATGTTTTGTAATATTAATAGAAGAAGTTTGGTTCAGATTAGTGTTTTATATGAAATTTATATGTATTGAAGTATACTATGAATTTATATAAGTAGTAGTAGTTTGTGAACTTAGAGAAAGCATGCGTTAGTACAGAGTGGCTATCAGAAAATAAAAATGGCACCGTTTTCACACTATTGCAGTTCATAGTATGTGTGAAAATTTAATTCAATTGTCAATTTTTTGTTTACAATTGAGAATATAAAATCCGCGTAATATTTATTACTCTCTGAAAATGCCGACTTGATAATTAACCCTTCTCTTGGCACATAGGCACATAGACCTAAACAGACCATTGGTACTATATCTTGATGGAAAATATCGTTCAACAATATTTTCCACCCCTTTCCATAAATATAAACTATGTCTAACGAAACGAAAAAACGGCGTATCATCGTAAGACATAGTATGAAATTTGCTTCTAGAACCAATATTATACCTCTTCAAAAAATAAGATTGATTTCACAGAAGATTCAGCTACACCTCAGGCATAATAGCTCGTAGGCGGCGACAGAAGGGTTAATAATTGCATCGACAATATTTTGACGTTTGATTTATTTCGTGGAGTGTAGTGTAATAAATTTGGAGTCAAACACATATGGGTTGTGTGATCACATAGCCACTCTGGACTAACGCATGGCATGGGTTGCTATGCTTTCTCTAAGTTTGTGAATTATATAGAAAATGATTATTATCAAATTGTCATTCAATAAACGATATTATTAAAATATAAAACAATTAGTTCATAAACAAAAAGTTTTTCTTAGAAGAACTTAATTTGGGGGGCTAGGTTTGTATGGCAACCCCATAACCCCAGGGTCGGATTTGATCCATTTTTAACATATATTGTGTGTCATCAATAGAAACACATTTTAGCGAAGTTTGGTTGAAATTGGCACACAAATAAAAAAGTTTTTCTCAGAAGAACCTAAATGGGGGTGTTAAGTTTGTATGGCAGCCCCATGACCCCCTTGTCCGATTTTAGCGATTCAAATATGCAATCAGCCTGCGGCAATAATAAGCATGTGTACAAAATTTTAGCTCTGTAGCTTTTATAGTGGCCGAGAAAAACGCACTGCAACAGACGGACAGACCCAATCGCCCAATCGAATCCCCAAGTCTGCTGATCATACATATATATGTATACTTTTTGTATGGTCGGAGATGCCTCCTTCAATGCGTTACAAACTTCATGACAAAGTTAATATACCCTTTCACTCTATGTGCGAAGGGTATAAAGAATAGAATGAAGATTAATGTAACATATTCATGGACAGCTATTCGCAGAAATTAACATCTCAACAAAAAAGCAGGTAAGATATTGGAAATTGGATTTCACTAACACATCTCCGGCTTTAGTCCAATGTTGGACTGTCCCGCTTTTTTTTTAAATTTTAAAACCAAATTTTAAGAAAGGACAGTCGAGAATAATTTTCTACAATATTTAGCGAAAAATTGCCCCTGCTCCTGTTTAGACTGGTGATTCTGATTACATTTAACTGGCCTCCAATTTCTGTTTTTTAGACCAGCTCGTCTATATTGAGCGCGACTTTTGTCCCTCGGACTGCATATTCCACTTGCCAGATCAGCTTGTGTCGTCTGTAAACAACATAAAAGCCTACAGACCTACTTACCTATCTATGTATATCGAAAAACATTCTCCAGAAACTAGACCAAAGTAAAAAATATTTAGGAATATTTCTTAACTTTGAAAATGCCTTCGATAAGGTCCACAATTAAACACTTTTCAACAATAACATAAAATTGGAATCCGTGCGCTGTTGCGCTTAAATCTTATTTATACCGACGAAATCAATCAATAAGAATCAATAGTACCGTTTCTTATTTCGTGTAGTTTTGGGTAACGAACTCTCCACACTACATATAAAACGAGTCCGAGGCTAATTTCGGGCGCGGCCGAAATTTGAATACTCACATGAAAATCCAACTTAGGTTCTTTTGTGTTAATAATTTCTACCACAACCCTATGACGTGTTCCGATTCCATCTGTTCCTGGATATATTTTGAGGCTTTACTTAGGAACACACTTGGGTGAAGCTGGTTAAAAGAAAAAAACATTTTTTAGAAAAACCCGTTCCTAGCTAAGTTTTGAAGATATACTAGGAACACACTTGGATAAAGTTTGGCTGTGATTGATTCAAAAAGAAAAACCAAAGTATAATCTCCCATCATCTACAGTGCCCTCACTGTTTTATCTCCAGTTTACAGCATTTAATTATGAAATGAAACGTAGATAGATATGAAAAAAAAAACAGGAAAATGCTTTTTAAATGTTGGCAAATTAAATGTTAGAATTTTTCTAATGGTTTTTTTTTCAAAATCATCTTTTGTGATGAAATCCACCAAATCTAAAGAATAAGCCGACGAGAGCGAGACGAAAATAAGTAACTGCTGTCAGCTGCCAGTTGTTCGTGCGAGCAGCAACCGGAAAAATGTTAATCAATTTAAAACTAAAGGTCCATCTAGATTGATCTCCAAATGGCTGCGCGTCCAAAAACTGGCATCCCGAACAGCCATTTGGTTGCTACTTAGCATCTAGAATCTGGTGATTTTTTAAATTGAATTATCAAAATCAGACTCTGCGCGTTTGAATTATTACACGGCCATTCAAGAATTATTCAATTTCACACAAAAGAACTAACAAAAGTTGCAATATTGTCACTTTGAATTTGACAAGCGGTTGTCAAAGCGGTTGGTTGAGTTGGGAAGGGGGTTGTAGGGCAGCCCTATGGCCTTCCCATCAATTTTCACGTATGTTTGTGGCATAAATTAAAACATTTGGTTCAGATTGGTGGACAAATCAAAAAGGTTTTCTTCGAAGAACCTAATTTGGGGGTTGGGTTTATATGCCAGCCCCATGACCCCATGGTCCGATATAATTAATTTTTGCATATGTTTTGTACTATCACTAAAAATACATTTCCATGAGGTTTAGTTGAAATTTGTGTCCAAATAAAAAAGTATTTTTTAGAAGCACCTAATTTTGGGGGTCAAGTTTGTATGGCAGCCCCACGACTTCATAGTCCGATTTCACGTTTGTTATGTGGCATCAATAGAAATATAATTTTCGGAGGTTTCATTGAAATTGGTGTGCAAATAAAAACGTTTTTCTTAGAAAAATTTGATTTCGGGGGCTAGGTTTGTATGTTAGCCCCATGACCACATGGTTCGACTCCATCTATTTATACATATGTTTTGTGTCATCATTTGTGTGAAGTTTGGTTGAAATTGGTGTATAAATAAAAAAAAAATTCTTAGAAGAACTTAATTTGGGGAGCTAGGTTTCTATGACAGCCCCATGACCCCATGATCCGATTTGGTCCATTTTTACATATGTTTTGTGGTATTACTAGAAACACATTTGTGCGAAATTTGATTGAAATCGATGAGAAAATAAAAAAGTTTTTCTTAGAAGAACATAATTTGGGGGACTAGGTGTGTATAGCAGCCCCACGACCCCATTGTCCGATTTGGTCGATTTTTACATATATTGTGTGTTACCAATTAAAACACAGTTGTGTGGAATTTGATTGAAATTAGTGCATAAATGAAAAAGTTTTTCTAAGAAGAACCTTAATTTGGGGGGTAGGTTTGTATGGCAGCCCCACGATCCCCTTGTCGGATTGTAGCGATTCAAACACAGTGGCGCAACCAGGATCTCGCCCTGGAGGGGGCTAAAATGGATGGCCATATTATTGCACAAAGTTTCCCTCGTGGTCGTTTCTTAGTATTGCACTAAAGTGCAGTGGCGCAACCAGGATCTCGCCCTGGAGGGGGCTAAAATGGATGGCCATATTATTGGGTATTATCCACAAGTTGGGTACTATTTTCCAATAGTGACGCAATGCGGTGGTGTTTTAAGTTCTTATTACAACCACAGCTTTTCCTATGTATTTTTTTTGGAGATTTACGTAGTGAAAACACAAGTGTAATTTGTAATCAGTCCGTTCTTTCTTTTGTCACCAAATTTTGAATCACTCCATTTTGCACAGACAAATACGCTGAATGCCAAATCTTCTGCTCAACATTGTTGTCAGCAATGTAAAATGCATTGGGCTTGACGTTTCGCGATGCCGATGCTTCTGCTGACGCGTCTAATCTATTTCAAGGATAAGTGTATCGCCATAGTAGGGCGAAACACTTAAAATTAGGCTGTGACTATTACATTTGGGGAGAGTTATGAGGGGGATAATGGCGATTTTCGATTGGTGCGACTCATTTTCGACAAAAATCATCTACAATTTAAATGACAATGCATTGAATGACTTAGCTTGCATTTTCTCGAGAGTTATGCCATGTTTTAAAGCGTTACAAAATGAGAATACTCTAATTTATAGTTTATCATACATTAGTGCAAAGGATTGTAATTTTATATAGTTTATTTCGTTCTTAGACAATTTTTCTGTTTCTTTTATTGTTTTACTGTTTCTTTCATCGCCAAAAACATAATAATTACCTCCCAACCCCTAAATTCCGGAACCCGTATCGGTCAGGATATTTTTCCCTATAATCAGGGTATTGTGCCCAGTAACCCTGACCAATTCCGAAATACATGATGTTTACCGATCAAATTGTTGTTGTATTTGCAAAAAAAAAGGTAACATACGACAGTACTCATCCGTATTCTTCCAATGGGTGTAATTTTCGGTTCAGTGTAAAGCGGTTATAGATTGTTTAAAAATTTCTCCTTTGAGTAGATCTTTGAAAACAAAATGTGTAAATCAAGTTTTAGAAGTCACGACAATTGTATTTATCTGGTGCGCTATATGCTCCAAGAACAAGAATTAATATCTGCGAAATCTGCAACGAAATACATTTCGTCAAATTTCATTTTGCAGTTTTTCCTTTCTCACTTTCTGGGTCTGGGAGGGGCTATAGCCCCCTTAGCCCCTCCCGTGGTTGCGCCACTATCAAACATACAAACAGTCTGCAACAAAAAGAAGCATGTGTGCAAAATTTCAGCAAAACGCGTCGCAACAGACAGACAGACAATCGACTCAGCTCGTCACGCTGATCATGATCATATATATATACATATTTTATATGGTCGGAGATGCTTCCTTCAATGCGTTATATATGTGATTTGGGGATTACCCGAAGCAGACCACTACTATTTGGGTCCATTTTCGTCCCCTTACAGTCATCAGTGATTTCCAGAAGTCGACTGATAATTATCGACTTCTTCCTTCATCACTGAGTCCCGTGTGATGAGTAGCATATCTTTGAAGCTAAGTTCCCTCATGGATTCCACACCGATTGTGGATTTGCCTAGTATCCTTAGCCTCCTACTACCTAGTGCTGGGCATTCACATACAATGTGTGCTGCCGTCTCAGCCTCTTCCAGACATAGTCTGCATACATCATCTTCCACGATTTTCATCTTAGATAGATGCGCTTTAAAATTACCATGCCCAGTTACTAAGGCAGTTATCCAACTTAAGCTGCTCCGTGTGTAACTGAGTACTTGTTTGGCTTTCCTCCCTAGTGGACTGGTAATTGCGTTACGAGCCTGTCTACAAGTGGATAGGCTTCGCCATCGTTGCCGATGGATGGAATCAATCCAGCCATGTATCCTGGCTTCAATCATGCCGTTTCCCAAAGCAATTTTGGGTTCCGGTCCTTGGAACTTTTCTGCTGATCCCTCTTTTGCTAAGGTATCGGCAAGTTCATTCCCCAATGTACCTACGTGTCCTTTAACCCACATTAGCGTAACTTCGTTGATTGAAGCACACTTATTGAGCTTCTGGACACACTCCAGTACCAATTTCGAATTGATGTTGGATTGCTGCATGCGCTTGATCACCGATTGGTTGTCGAGTGCTATCAGAATTTTCTTCCCTAGTATCCCGCCTTCCAGAATATGATCCAGCGCGTGCAGCAGTCCAAGCATCTCCGCCTGATATACCGATACATACTCTCCTAGGCGAAGTGAGCATGCAAGGTTTAGCTCCTCGGAGTATATTCCAGCCCCCGCTCTTCCGTCCATGAGAGACCCATCAGTAAAAATAGCAACATCACGTGTATACTCCTCGTGTATCCTACCATCCTATATGATAGTGATGTGATGTCTTTCGACTACCCTACATCTTCTCATACCATCCAAAGGCATATGAGTCTCCCTGACATTATCACGAACAATATCAAGGATCCTCTAATGACCTCCGTTGCTACCAAAGTGATGCCAAGTGCCATCTCTTACCATTCTTATTGCTGTGAGCGCCGCACTTTGTTTTATAAACAGATCCAGTGGCGGTAATCCCAGTATAACCTCCATAGCATGTGTTGGCGTAGTTCTCATTGCACCACATATGCTTATACATGCTATGCGTTGAATCCCATCCAGCCGTTGCCTAGTAGTTTTCTGGCTACCCTTGGGCCACCAGACCACTGCTGCATAGGATAGAACGGGCCTAACCATCATTGTATAGATCCAATGTGCCGCTTTTGGTGATATACCCCACCTACGTGCACACACTCTCTTACACTGATGCTAAATCCTCGCTGCTTTTTGTGTCTTTTCGTTAACATGAGAGTTCCAAGTAAGTTTGGGATCTAAGGTTACCCCTAGGTACTTCACCTCTTTGGACTCTTTTATCTCCGAACCAAAAAGCAGCATGGGAGGGGTTTCTACATCTTTCCTTTTCAGAGTAAAGACTATAGTGCTTGACTGCTTGCGTTTATAGTTAGCTCTTGTTCATTACACCATTCTTCAGTTGCTTTGAGAGCTTGCCTCATGCAACCTTGAATAGTGTCCATGAATTTGCCACTGACCATAATTGATAAGTCATCAGCGTATCCTACTGTATGTACGCCCATCGAGTCCAGTTTCCAGAGAAGAGAGTCTACGGTGATGTTCCACAGTAGAGGCGAAAGTACCCCTCCTTGTGGGCAGCCCCTGACTACCCTTCCTCTTATTCTGGCACATCCATTACTGAGATTTACTGCCCTCCCACTAAGCATCGAATCGATCCATGTTATTATCAAGGACTCGATCTCCCGCTCAGCTAGGGCATTTCTTAGTTTGCTGTATGAGATCTTATCAAAAGAACCCTCTATATCCATAAATGTTGACATAGCGATACCGCTGCTGTTAATCTCTCTTTCTGCTACCCGCACTACTTCATGCAGAGCGGACTCAGTAGATCTACCTGCTCTGTAAGCATCTTGACATCTACTCAAAGGTCTATACATCAGCGAGGTATTCTCTAGATGGTCCACCAATACTCGCTCCATTGTCTTCAATAGAAAAGAGGTTAGGCTAACCGGCCTGAATGACTTCGCTTCCGTATAATCCTTTTTTCCCGGTTTTGGTAGAAAGACAACTTTGGTCTCTCTCCAAGACATTGGGATATATCCTGTCGATAAACAGGCAACGAATATGTTCCGGATCTTCTCCAGCAAAGCTGCTATGCCCCATTGTAGCAGTGCCGGAAATATTCCGTCCATTCCAGCCGTCTTATATGGCTCAAAAGTATTTATAGCACTCCTGACACCATTTGAAGTTATTATCCTCTCAGCTTCTTGTCGTCCGGTCGCCCCTACCAATTTACAGGTTTGAGTCCACGGATTATTTGACTTGAAGCTTCCTGGAAAATGGACTTCCATAAGCGACTGCAATGTCTCCTCCATTGTTTCCGTCATAGTTCCATCCATGCGTTACAAACTTCATGACAAAGTTAATATACCCTTTACGCTTAATAAGTGAAGGGTATAAAAACGTACGTATTGACATAATATAGTCTGTTTCATTATACCCTTCGCTCATAGAGTGAAAGGGTATATTAACTTTGTCATGAAGTTTGTAACGCATTCAAGGAAGCATCTCCGACCACATAAAAAGCATACATATGATCAGCATGACTTGGGGAGTCGATTGGGCGATGTCCGTCCGGCTGTCTGTCTTGTCTGTCTGTCCGTCTGTCCGTCTGTTGCGACGCGTTTTACTCGGCCAATCCAAAAGTTATGAAGCTGAAATTTTGCAAAATTGCTTCTTTTTTCTGTTTGTGTGTTTGATTCGGTAAAATCGGACAATAGGGTCATGGGGCTGCCATACAAACCCAACTGCCCAAATTAGGTTCTTCTGAGAAAAACTTTTTTATTTGTCCACCGATTTCAACCAAATTTCACACAAATGTATTTCTATTGATGACACAAAACATATGTAAGAATGAATCAAATCGAACCATGGGGTCATGGGGCTGCTATACAATCCCAGGTCCCCATTTTGGTTCTTATAAGAAACAATTTGTTGCGAACCACGGCTAAATATCGAGCCGCCGTCACTGCAACAAAAACAAATAATCGGATGCATCTGGCTCGGTGGAATATTGACCCGGCGAGGCCAGCGAACGGCGTGGGCTGTGAACCAGTGCATTCCGATCCTTGCTTAGCCACCTTTGAAAATAGGGAATAGAGAGAGGGAGAGGGAGGTTGAAGGGATGTGTCCATCCTTCCGGACACAAGAGAACTCAAAGGAAAACAAAGGAAAAAAAAGAAATAGATTAAAATATGATGAATTATATTCAATAAAAAAAATATAGTACAAAATAAATAGAATTGAAGAGGGGAATTCAATTAAAATAAAGTGATTCAAAACTCAAAACTAATAAAAAAATAATTAAATTCAATAAAAAAAATCCAAAAAGCATAATGATAAAAAAGGAATGAAATAACAAACTTACATGAAATCCGCTGTCACCGATCGATCGTGAAGCATCATCCGTACACATAGCTAAAATCGAAGTAAGAAATAAAAAAAAACAAATCCCCATAAAGAAAAAAAACGTCGAATCCGCATAGAAATTCATCCTGGCATTTTCCTCACTCTTACTGATAAAAATCAAAATAAAGAGTAACCGTGACGATTGCTCTTGAATCGCCATTCCATTCATCATCCAATCCGTCTTCAAAGTCTGATAATCTTCAAGGCTCATACACTTTCCACCAAAACGATAACAAGCATGACCACATTCCTTACTGGGAAAGGTCTGACCATTCTATGAGCCAAGACATTCTGGGGTTAACAAAATGGGCGCACTGTCTGTGTGTGTGATTATATTTTTCTTTATAAGTTTTTTTTTTCGAGCGTGATCCAAAAATTGTATTTATCGTGCAACAGTCACATATTCGGTTTTTTCCGTTTTTTTTTTCTTTTTTGCACTTGGCCACTTCATTACATCACTTCTCAAAAAAAATCCACTTCAAGCAAAACTTATTCTTTTGTTTTTTTTTTTTCTATTATTATTATCGGTAACGGCAGCGTCTTATTTCGCACTCTATTTTCCAGTAAAAAAAAAAACAAAAATTTTTTTTTTTAAATGAGAAAAATAATGTCCATCCAATTCCGCCTGGCACGTCGCAGCGCGGCGTGCTTAGGGACAACGTCCCATGCGCCCGCTATTTTCCGACTGAATTTTTTTTTCTAAAAACATTCGGTTGCAACGCAGCAGCAAGGTTTAATCACCCAAAAGTAACGGCTGCATTGCACACACGAAATTTTCTTAGTAAATATTTTTATTTGTACATTTATTCCAACCACACCTCACACAATCATTGTTTTGTCGACGCAACGGAACTTATGTGAAAACGGAAGGAAAGGAATGGGGGGGGGGGGGGTTAAGTACAAGTCGTAGGTACGCCCGAAAAAAATTTTACCCCGGAGGAGAGCGAAGCATGGGCGTAGCCAGGATTTCGGTCAGGGGGGGGCAAGCCCAAAATTTTTTCAACATCATGATTTTCTTAGGAGTTGAAATTTCCGGTCGCAGAAATATTGTTAGCAAATTTGAGCGTATAGCCTGGCTTGTGGTTGGATTTGTGCAGAGGGTCATGGATTCCAGACTCACCGTGAACGAATTCATTTTATGATGTTTTTCGAACTCACGACCTACGTGACGGACTATGATGTAGCTCATATTGTAAACAAGTATCCATTTATGGGGATAAATAACCTTGCTGGGCGTGCTGTTAATCTTGGAAATTGGATGTCACTCACACATCTGCGGCCCTAGTTTATTGTTGGACTGCCACGCATGTTATTTCTTTTTTTTTCTAACTTTAGAGTAAAATTTTTAAAATGGAGATGACAATGATTTTCTTCTGCATTCTGATTACATTCAACTGGCCTCCAATATCTGCCTTTTAGAGCGTAGTTTGTCTATTTTCAGTGTATTTTTTGTATCTCGGACTGCATGTTCCACTTGCGAAACCAGTTTGTTTCGTCTGTCACTTTCATCTTAGCAAAGTAGCATCGTAAGAATATTTATAAATCCTTTATTGATTGAAATATGATTACCGGTTTTATTAAGATTTCTTCTAAATTTATCAAAGTATCAATGGCTTGAAAGACCCGCTCTGTGGCTCACTTGGTTGAGTCGCACTCTACGATGCTAGTAATCTAGAGGTCCGGAGATCGAATCTCGGCGTGCTCCAAAATTTCACTTTACATGTGAATGAAAATATATAGTGCTTATAACATTATATTTATACACTCCGAAATGATATGCAACGTAACGTTGACTCGAAATTGCCTATAAACGGTTGAGTTAACGCACCCCACAATGGTACTGAGAAGAAAAAGAAGAACTTGAAAGACACTGAAATATGAGACCCGTTCTTTACAAGGTCCTTAACCCTGGAAGGTCATGCTTATTATACCCTATACCCATAAGATGGTATAGGGTATATTGTTTTTTTTTTAGTACGGAAAGGTTCTTCGTCGTTTCGACGACGCTCTACTTTGACGCCTCATACAAATCACCCTTTCTCAAAATATTTATAAAATTTGACAGATTTTCAATCGTTAGTTTATTTAGAATGGAAAAACATAGATTTTGAGTAATTTTGTAAGGGAATTGATTTACAAATCAATTTTTCTTAATTCAATGTTATTTGGCCTGAAATATAAAACACTAAATTTAAAACTGAGATAAATAAAAACTTAACATTGATATAATTACCCTAATTTACTAACAATACGTAAAATTGACGTGTTCGCTCACATTATACAGTGTATAAGCTGTTCCACGAGTCTGGTTGACTACTCACTGCAGCAGTGCTTTCCTCAGTTAGTTGTTGTATGTCCATATGAGTGGCAGCATCCTATCTGTGGTCTATGGCGGTAAGCTTAGCAATGTTCTAGATGCTACTACCTATTTGACGTGTAAATAGTAATACCAATAGAAAATAGCATGTAATTTATACGTCTTGTTAGTAATATAAGCGCATTTTCCGAGGGCATATTTTGGTAAAAAAATTTTTGTCTGTGGCACTGAAAGATGATAAGCACGGAAAAATATGTAAACTGGGAAGCAACTGTAGGAAAATATGAACACGTCAAAATTACGTGTTGTTAGTAATAACGCCCTAAACGGTCATGTTAGTATTCCAGGGTTAAAAAAATGTGCTCGAATCATAAAACACATATTCTAAACGTACTAGGAAATTCGCTTGAATGAGAAGCTCATGTATATATATACAAGAGGCACAGCGATCCATTTTGGGGTCCCAGCACGTGTTTTTTTTTCACTTCACCTATTGCGGATTTTACAGTGGATTGTAAAATTATTTACAGTAAATTTTGGAATATCTTCTCCCTATGAGTTCCCTTGATTAATTCTAATTCTATACGATGTCTAATTTTGACATTGAGTACCTTGGAGCCGATTTTTATGCGTTCGACGCAATTTTCCTAAAATGAGAATTTTGAGTTATTTTCCTGATTTGTCCTAGTTTTGTCCTAGTAAATATTTTTTTCATAATTTAAAAAAAAATAGGTCCCACATTTAAAAAAAAAAACATATTTGTTACGAGCTAGTTGTATGGACACAGCCTTATCGTCGAATCGACAACCAGCCAAAAGAAATACTGGAGTTACACAAAATTCATCCTTCGTCGTTTCGACGACGCCAAATTCTAAAAATTCAACTTACCCTGCTTACTTCGTCTAGCCGCAATGTACCTGGCAAGTACATAGGCACGGTAAGTGCTGTACGAAAACTCCGCTCCAAATAATGAGAATTGTCACGAAATATGGGATAAATTTGATGATGCGTTCGACGAAGCAAGACCTTCTAGGGCTGTATACCATTTGTCACCCTTTCAGAGGAAAATAAGTTGAATTCCACTAACTTCCCGAAGGGACCTAATGGTTGAAACTGTGTACTCCAGCACAGAAGCCATGAAATAAAACAGGAAATATGGAGTCCACGCAGTCACAGTAGCACACTCACAAGTGAAATGTGTGTGCTGGTACGCAGCCTCCGTCAGTTACGAGAGGCCACTCGCTGTCATCTATTTGCATGCGCCTCCTGATTGCAAACTGTCCCGATCATGGCTTCTCTGGCAGCACTTGGAGTTGTAGAAAAAGCAACTGCTGAAAATGTTGTACAGGGCAGCGATTTTTTTACTACATCGATAAGGATTTTTTTACCATCTTCATCGACCAGGGGGGGGCGACCGCCCCTCCCTGCCCCCCCCTGGCTACGCCCATGGAGCGAAGGGTATCCAAATTTCGCCCACGCCCGAAATTAGCCTCGTTTTATATAAAGTTTCGTTACCCAAACCTACACGGGATAACCAACAAAAACGCACTAATTATAAAAGTTTTTTGTATTCAAAAGGTTTGCCAAATACCAATAAAATCATTTGAAAATTTCAAACAAACTAAGCTCTAGTATGGATTTTATACACCCCAATTACGACTGTACTTTTCAATAAATTTGTCTAGATATCGTATAGTTATATGTTCCACTTGCCTAAATCCATAAAACCCCGTAATATGGCTATCTTCATGGCTCTCGTGTACATAAAAACCGGCCAAAATCCTTGTCGGATTCAATCGACTTATCCTTACACATAGCAGAAGCAGAACATGAAATTTCGGCTACATATTCACAGCAATATGGTTGCTTCTTGCTATTTTGCATTGGTGCAATTGGAATTCTTTTATATTAGTTGATCGCCCAATTTGAATTGACTTTTTAGAAGGAATTGTATTCCGTACAACTGTAAAGTTAGCTTCGACAGGCAAAACTGTACATATATAGATACTTGTCTGATAATAGGCAAGGAAAATTGAGATATTTTGGCGACAACAATCGTTTATCTTTGATTTTTTGCAGGATTGTTTGTCCCCTAAATACGGGGAGAAAAGTCCTAACGAGTAGGAGGTCAGATTCGGTACAGTGGGGAAATGGGCTAATTTTTCAGTTTTCGGCGATTATTAAAGAAAATAGTAAAAGCTACAGCAAAACATTCTGAAAACTAAATAAATTACATAAAATTTCCTGTCTATTGATATATAACATTTAAAACCTTTACTTGGAAAATTGGTAGCTAGACCTTAACAAAAATTAGGGTATTTTCATGTTTCACCGATTTAAAATGCCCCATAACTCTTTAAAAAAAAAAAAGAAATTAAAGCGATGAAAACGGTTTTTGTAAAAAATTGAGACGCTACGATAAAGGACTCTCATTATCGCTCATTTGAATTTGGCGAAATATCATGTCCATAATTTTGATTTATCGGCATTTGAGGGCACCAGAATAATACCCATCAAAAATGTGCGCAATCGGATATTGAAACTAGACCGGGGCTAATTTCTGGCGGGGCCGAAATTTGGGTACCCTTCACTCTCCTCAAGCTAATAGTTTTTTTCCGGCGTACCTATGACTTATGTTTAATCCCCCTCCCCCTTCAATTCTGTTCTTTCCGTTTTCACATAAGTTTCGTTACTTCGATAAAACATATTTGTGTGACGTTTGGTTAAACTGCAAAAAAAAAAACAAAATTTTTATAATTTTTTCTTAGAAAAACCAAGGGGTTTGGGTTTGTATGGCAGCCCCATGACCCCATGGTCCGATTTTAGCGATTTAAACATACAAACTGCCTGCAACAAAAAGAAGGATGTGTGCAAAATTTCAGCTCGATAGCTTTTAAACTGCCTGAGTAAAACGCGTAGCAACAGACGGACAGACGGACATCGCCCAATCGGCTCCCCTCGTCATGCTGATCATACATATACATATTTTATATGGTCGGAAATGCTTCCTTGAACGCGTTACAAACTTCATGATAAAGTGAATATACCCTTTTACTCTACGAGCGAAGGATATAATTAAGGGTACCTCCCATTCAAAGTGACCCAACAAAATTTTTACCACAGTACTCGCCGAGTTAGCGAGAAATTGAACAAACAATTAACGCTTGTTGAACTCCCCATCCCCTCTATCTTTGCCAGGCGTATGTTGTCTTATTTACACTGAGAAAAAAAATTAGAATGGTTATCTAAAGAAATAGTCGAATTCATCTAAAGTTCGTCATTGATTTTCAGCTTATGATTCTATTTAGTTAAAATAGCTACGAAGGTATGGCTAATTTATCTAATCCTCTTTAATTAAAATATCTAATAAATTCGGAAAACTTAATTAATTTATTATTAAAAATAGTTAATTATTTTCTATAAATCAGTATATTTGAATCATTGAAAACTCTAGTCATATAGTAAGTTTTACTACTTTCAATAGAAGAACCAACAAAAAAAAATTCATAAATCATTCAATTCTAAAGTAAAATTACCCATCTGATTTTGTGATATATAGTATCTTTATTTGTCTTTATTT
Organism: Microchrysa polita; assembly: GCA_949715475.1. Lineage (NCBI taxonomy): Eukaryota > Metazoa > Arthropoda > Insecta > Diptera > Stratiomyidae > Microchrysa > Microchrysa polita. The sequence continues at coordinate 51,348,191 of OX454421.1, forward strand.
ATCTTTCACAATAATAATAACAAGCATAAATTATTTATATTAAAATACTAAAACATAGTTCTAACTTCAACAATAGGTGTGTTTTTTTGGTTATCCCGTGCAGGTTTGGGTAACGAAACTTCATATAAAAAAAAATGACAGGTGGATCAGCTGGCATTTTTTTTATATGGAGTTTCGTTACCCAAACCTGCACGGCATAACCAATAAAACATACCTAATGTCGAGATGTCGATGATATTTCTGCGTATCCGCTAAAGGTGTACCACAAACAACCCTGGAAAAATCATAAGTATTAGACAATGTTAATGATATGACATTAGGATTAAGACTTACATTTTCTTTCCTCAGCCCAATTTTTTCTTTGGGAATTATTTGTTTTATTTGATGTCCGCCAGCGTCAAATGCTTGTATCGCACGCACTTTACTGCAGGACTTTACTACAGGACTTATCTCGTATAACGCCAACACGAAAATACACTCTTTGATTTGGTTTGCGACAGTCAGTGTACAGATACGCACAACTAAAAATGATGCGAAATGTACGCGGAACGGAAGATTGCATTTTGTTCGAGAATGAACACGCAAAAAACCGGTTGAGAATAATTAGAATGGTTGTTTGGTCTACTTGATTAGTTGATTTTTCTACATGTGTGTTTAGGTAATAGAATTTAGCTAATTGAAGTAGTAGAAATTTCCATTTAAAGTTTTTGAACTTCCACAAAAGTAGTCAATTTTCACAAATATTTAGTTGAATTGGGTTATCGAAAAAAATCGCTATTCCGGTGAAAACCGAACCATTGATTGTAGTTAAAATGTATATTCAAATGGTTAACTTAACAAATATAGTGAAAGAATTGACTATTTATAACCCAATTGTTTTTATCTACTTTTCTCTGGTTAAATGAAGGAATTTAATAGTGTTTTCTGCTGCAAAGATTAGTGTAAATGGCTATTTCTTTAGTAGAACCATCCAAATAAAAGTCAACTACTTCCCATTAGATAAACGTTCTAAACCTTTTTTCTCAGTGTAGTGTAGTCATTCAAGGAGAGCTTTTCGCAAAAATTAACAGTTTCTGTTTAAAAAAAATACGAAAAATTTGTGGTTATTCACTATTTCTACCCAATTTTGCTCCAGATTCGTACTTAGTACCACAAAAACACAAGAGAAATCTTATTTAGGTACAAGATTTTTCACCTGCTTGCGACACTATACATACTTAGTGCACAATCAAAAACTGTTGAATGTGTAGGGAGAATCTCATAATTGTCGGTGGACAGTTGTGGGGATAAATGTTACATATGTGGAATTTTCGAGAATAATATTGAATATAGAATACTATTCAATTATGTTGTTGAGTTCGAATAACATGAGAAACTGAATTCGCTTATAGTAGGACTCGAACCCACTAGCCCGTGCTTGGAAGGTGAGCGTACTATAACCACTACACCAACGAGACTACTGCGTTATATGAAGCAATCAAATTTAATCAATTTATTCATTCATTCAGTAAATAATAACAGTTTACATATATCTACAATATTCACATAAGCATATTCTGGCTTGAGTGTAAGGAGAGTCTATTAAAATGAACCAAACAATTTCTTAATATTAAGACAAAAATGGATCAGTGATGAAAAAACGAAAGTGAGACAATAACAAAAATTAGATACAATAGAATTTTGTAATTAAAGAAAAAAAGAAGGAAATGATGCCAAGATTGTAATGATTTCAACAAAAAATTAAGATTTAACTAAACATAGACGTTTAAATATTAACTTATAATTAAGTGGAATTAACTGATTTTTTACTTCGAGAGGTAACTTATTAAATGCTTTTGGCCCTAAAATGGAAGAGTGTTTACACATTAATGATGATCTACATTTCGATAGTTTCAAAAATCCGTTATCCTGACTTCTAGTGGCATATCCCAAGAGGTATAAAGGAAATAGAGGTTGGTCGCAAAAAAACAAATTTTAATAGAACGCAAACATATAACTGACGGATGCTCATAACATTAAAATCTAAAAAGGCTCGGCTTGTAGAATAATATTTTGATTTACATAAACATATTTTAATTAATTTACTTTGTAGGTTGCTTAGTGGTGACAATACATTAGAATTTGTAGATTTCCAAACTAATATACCAAATTGGATAACACTTTGGACAAGAGCAAAATAAATCATTCTAATAGTTTTTCGACAGAGTATATTACGCAGTATAAAAAATAAGATAATTCTCGTCAATCGTGATACCAAGATACTTGGTATTATTATTTCAACATTTCCATTTCCGATTTTAAGGAATAAATTATGGACTGAGGAATCTATTTGCCCAAAAGCAGTAAATTTGGTATTGGTCAAATTCAAACCCATTTTCAAATCAAAAAGGCAATTGCTGAAAACATTTAAACCAGTGTTTGCGTCTGAAAAAAAACATTTGTCCAACTTTTTGCTTAAAAAAGCAAAACTGTGTCGTCTGCACAACACACATGTCATTTCAATAAATAAGATAGGGCCAAGGACAGTACCCTGCGGAACTCCACGTAGCACGAATTGATTTTGGCTTATGGTTTCGCCTATTTTAACCACTTGTGTTCTTTTTGTTAGGTACGAATGAAAAAGGGATAAGCCATTTTCATCAAAACCTATTGAACGCAATTTATTATTAAAATTGGATGATCTACAGTGACAAAGGCTTTGCGAATGTCAAGAAACACTCCAATCACTTTATCTTGATTGTCTGCTGCGTTATATATACATATATATATATATTTAGTGACGTCATACAATGCGTCATCAGTACTAGTTCCGTTCTTGAACCCATACTGGTTACTAGCTAGTATATTGTGTTCTGATAAATATTCCATTAGTTGGCTTTTTAGACATTTTTTGTATAATTTTGCTATATTCGAAACCAATGAAATATGTAGGTCGGTAATTATCCAAATTTTCGCCTCGTATATTTTCGTCCATAACTTCTTACTGTTCCCACAGACACTATTAAACTCTTTCAGGTAGTAAAGTTGTTTTGCTTTTTTGATTGTATCGTTAAGTTTATTTCTGTCCTATACATCTCAGCTAATCTTACGTTATTAGGATCATTGTTTTTCAGTTAAGCCAGCCTATTCCTTTCCCGAATAGAAGTTATTATGCCGACATACGCCCACTTCTTCACAGGGTTTAACTTCGAGTTACGAGAACTCCGAAAATAATCAGAAGAGCTTTTTATGTGCTAGTCTAATATTTTGAAGAATTGATCACATGATTCGTCGGTATTATCTATTTCGTATAAAACAGCCCAATCCACTAATAGTAGACTATTTACTAGCTTAGAATAGTTAGTTTTATATTCGCCAATACGCTTTTTTGAATTTAAAGAGGAGACAATGTCATCAAATTTAATTTTAGCAATGATGCTGTAGTGATCCGTGATGTACGTCTCCATAATTGCGGGAGAAAAATGAAAGTGAAAAGGATTCTTCAGAAATATAATGGTCAATACAAGAAGATGATTGTGAACCTACTCTTGTGGATCCGGACAGATATTGAATAAAACCATATTTTGTTAAAGTACCGAGGTATTCGGTTGCAATTACATACTTTTTTGAAATATCTATATTCATATCGCCAACTATCAAATGATTTGTTGCGTCTATAGATGAATTTAAGTAATCATCTAGGGAGTTCACAAATTCTATAGCGCATCTAGTAGTCTAAGAAAATTGGACCAAAATATGGTCATCGAACGGCAAAAATCCTACATCGGAATTTTTTTTGATTATGGTTGGGGATGGTCCCGAGATGATGGCATAGAAAGTCCCAACCGATCGGGGGTCCGCAACCTTAAAAAAAGGGGGGAAAGGGGGCCTGTTTTTGTTTTTTTTCGATTATTTCAAAAACGGTAAGAGATTCAGAAAAATGGTCTGAGGGCGAAAAAAACTACATAAAATTATCTTTGCAATGATATATAACACATTAGGGTTTAATTGAATGTTTCGGCGTTAAAATAGAATATAAATTAGAATATTTTCATTTTAGACCTTTTTTAAAAGCTCCATAACTTTTGAAAGAATGTTAGTTCAGCCGTAAAATTTTGTACAAGTATTCACAACAAGTTTAAGATAATTTTAACGTAAACACTGAGTCGCTCCGGTCAAGGACCCCCATTATCCCCCCATTTAAATTTGTCAAAACGGCATGTCCATAACTCCTCCCAAAATTGGAGCAGAGTGCTTAATTTTGGTTTGTTGCGATTGGAGGTCATAGTCACCCCACCCACCAAAAATCAGCTCATTCTGATAAAAACTAAGGGTACCTCCCATACAAAGTGACCCAAGACAACTTTGTTCTACAGTTTATAAAATGAGTAGTACGTAGAACAAACTCCTGATGGGTCACTTTGTTTGGGAGGTACCCTTAGTACCCACAATCCCCTTTACAAATTTCTGATTGTCGGCTCTTGATTGAAAACCGTCCTCAGAGGACCTTGAAAAAAATTAAAACGCTTTGTGTCAGCTCACCGCTCGCTACGCTCGCACTTCGCCTTTTGTAGATCTTCACAGAAACTTGCCAAAGGCGTGGCACGAGCGGTGAGCGGACTGAATTCCTTTGCAAATTTCTGATTGTCGGCTCTTGATTGAAAAGCGTCTTCAAAGGACTTTGACAAAATTTGAAAACCGTTTGTGGGCCTTCAGAGAAACGTGCTAAAGGCGAGGTGCGAGCGTAGCACACAATTCCCTTTACAAATTTAGGAAGGTCGGCTGATGACTGAAAACCGTCTTCAAAGGACCTTGAAAAAACATAAAACGCTTTGTGTCAGCTCACCGCTCGCTACGCTCGCACCTCGCCTTTTGCAGTTCTTCACAGTGATCTGCAGAAGATTCCAGTACCCACGCCACAATCCATTTTAGACCCATCGGTGAAGAGTGTGATGTCAAAATCCTTCACCACCTAACTCTCTTTCCATTCACCTCTAGTTCACCAAAGTTCTTCCCAAAGCTTAGTTTGGGCACTTTGAGATCCGTTACAGCGTTGCGTACGTCTTATGGTAGCTGGTTTAGAATATTGCTGTGGCCGTATGGTCTAGCACTCCAGCAGCTTAACGCTTTGAGTCTGACTGCACTACATGCTGCCAGTTGGTTGATAAACAGATCGATGAGTAGAAGATGCAAGATGACATTCAGCGCATCCCTCGGGCATGTTCGTATGCCCCTGTGATGCTAAGGCAAGCCGATCTCTGCACTTCACCGAATTTTGTTACATCGTAGCCTTTACTGACCGCTGACCAACCAGACGAGTGACCCGTATGTTAGGATGGATCGTACCACCGCCGTGTACACCCAGAGTACCATGCTTGGCTTGAGACCCCATTTCTTGCTAAATACTGTCTTGCAGGCGTAAAAAGCAATACAGGCTTTTTTAACGCACTCCGCAATATTCAACTTCCAGTTGAGCTTTGAGTCCAGAGTAACGCCCAAATACTTCAGTTACATGTTCCACCATGGAGGGAGAACTTTCTGACTCCTTTTCATTGGACAAGAACCCTTGAACGCTACTTCCAAGGATTTTTCCAATGACTTAACCTCCTTGCCCAGCTCCTCCACGGAGCTGATCGAGGGGTTGGTCGCAGTTGAGAGTTTTGATCTACAAATCTGCCGGAACTTCTTCCAGTTTGTCGCCTTAGGATATCTGTAAGGTTGCGGCATCTCCCTGGAGACATTAATGTTAAAGAGTATCCAGTTACGGTCCGAGAAAGATTTCAGCTCCGTTACTCTACATTTTTCTACCTTAAATTTATCGTTGTCTGACAGGAGCGTTAGATCCAGGACCTCTTCCCATCCCGCGTAATTATCCGAACTCGGAAAAACGAAGGTTGGATGGTCTCCCGTATTGCACCCTGTAAGGTTAGTATTAAGGATAAAATCAAAAAGCGACTCACCTCTGGCCTCACCCACAATGTGTGTCGTCCGATAGCGTCGCCTCCTATCAGTAGGGTTGACTTTCTGGAAGTTGTGGAAGATACCAGCAGGTCCAGCTCTTCCGGTGGTGCTAGACTTCCATGGGCCATATAGGCGGAGGAGATATATAGCTCTCCCATGTCCTCCATTCTGACAACTGTCAGATCGGAAGTACTAAAGTGAGGACAGAGAAAGGCATAAATACATTTCTTGGCTAAAATGCAGGTTCTGGGCTTACCTTGATCTACACTGAACGAAAAAGGTACGTAAATACAATGAAAAAGTTCATAGCATATATGAAAAATTCATACTTTTTCAGCCAATGATCACGTTTATTGCCACAATGAATGGCCGTTCATAAAAACATTGACACGAAATTAACAATGAAAAATTCATTGGGAGAATGAATATAGTTCGTATGAACAATGAATCCAGTACATAGAATTAATGAACATGGTTCATAAAATCGGTTAACGTAGTACATAAAATCAATGAACACATTTCATAACATTAATGATCACAGTACATACAATCAATGAGCACATTTCATAAAATCTCTTTATATTTTGCATTGTGACTATGTACTTTTTTATTGTATGTATGAACTTCTTTCATATTTATTTATTACGTATGCCTTATGAAGGAATTTATAAAATATATGGAAGATTTTCAATTGTAAATGAGGAAAACTACAGGATTTACATAAAACATACAGTTTCATTTATTTAAACTTTAAATTTTACAGAAAATTATTCGGGTAATATTCATTTATTTTATGTGAAATGATATATAAATATTAGATGTAACGTGAACACAGACAAACTAACTAACTACATAATTCACATTTAATTAAAGGGACTCCTGCTTCTGCTTCAATTCATTGATCAATATATTTACTTTGCTGAATTTTTCTTTCGACTTAATATTATAAAAGAAAATTTGAATAAAATTCCAAAATGTGGTGGAAGCCTTAGGATACTCCAAATTGAATAAATAATAGGTTTTAAAACAAACATCAACTGCTCTTAATATACTTTTAAATGAAAACTTTAAATCGTCAAAGTATACATCAATGTCTTTTATATTTTTAAAATGTTCGCCAATTGTTATAATAAAGGGCTGAATATTTTGTTGTCTATTTTTCTTAAATCTAAGTAAATCTTCCAGCTCTTCGTAAGATTTACAGTTTATGATGTATGAATCCTGAGAGTCTGCAATAGTGAATCTTTTTACTAAGGTTTTGCCTACAGTGTCCTTACTGACTACTCGTTGCCAGGGAACTAAGTACGGAGGTTGCAAAGCCCATAGTAATATTGTATCGTAACAATCTGTCCAAATTTTTTATTAATGATATTATCATTTCTTTAATGAAATTTTACTTACTATCATTCAAATTTCCGTGATTTAGCAAATTCAATTCGCTTGGAATGCCTTTGCACTTCACCATTCCTTCAGCAGATATGAAATCCAATATATGCTGGCGCACGCCGGACCACATATCCAGCATTGAAGAACACTTTCTATACTTTATATTAAAATCCATGTCAATCTAATTAAAAAAAAGTAACAATTTCATAACATTAAAGAAGGTAAAATAACCTAAATGCCTTTTGAAAGAGTCAATGTTAGAAAAGCATTGAAAACAATAATTTTCCATACATCTAAATACACTGTTTGTGGACAAATTATGGACCCGTTTTAAATGAATAATTAAAAGGTCCATTGAAGCAAAACTTTTGTTTTACAAACATAACATTTCATGATGGAATGCAAATCCTTACTTTTTAAACAGATATTTTTTTTAAATAAATTGTTCTCACTTTAACTTTCACGATCGATCCAAATTAACTTCACTCACAAAACTCCTCGTATAAAAGGCGAAATCTAATTGAAGTCAATTTCTAATGTAGTACCGGTATTGTCTCCTGAAAAAATCTAAAACCGTCAACATTCAAGTGATAATGTACATATTCGCTGCCGTTATGAACATGTTCATTTCTGCTATGAACATGTACATTGTTATTATGAACATGTACATTGTAGTTACGAATAACGTTTTGTATGAACACGTATATTATTATTATGAACTAGTACATTATTATGATGAACCTGTACATTGTAGCTATGAACATGTACATTATTTTTATGAAAATATCCATTGTTATTACGAACATTGTACGTTATTTTTATGAACTTGAAATCATTGCATATATGAACTGTTCATAAATTCATTGATTGACAATAATGAAAAATTCACTGTAACGATGAATTTGTTCATACTCAGAATGAAAATAGCTATATGAACGGTGTTCATTGAATTTATGTACAATATTACTTTCAGTGAGGTTGCTAATATTGTAGAATAAATTGTATTGCTTATCCACGAGTCCCTTTATGGATTCATCGTGAACCCAAGGCTCCCGAACAAGCGCTATGTCGATGTCTTCCTCCCTTAGGAAGACGAGCAGATTATCCGAGGCAAGCTTTGAATGCTAGAGATTAATCTGCACTATCTTCATTGTTCTCATGGGTTTCACTTGCTTTTGAAGTCGCAGGGCTAGGAGGAGCTTCGGTCCCTCTATCTGCATGATGGGTAGCCATATGCGAGCCCTTGGTCTCTTCGGCACCTTATTGTCGGGATAAGTTCGATCTTCGAACATTCCCAATTGTCGCTAATCTTAGCGACACAAGCACTGATAAAGTCCTTGGATAACTGATTCCCGCAACTTATCACCCCGCAGCCTCTTAACATCGTCGATGAATCGAAGGAGAGCAATGGCCCGCCCTGGTATTCCACGGACATCTCTGACAGCTTCGCCTCGATCTGGACCCAGACGTCCGTCCCAATCTTACCACTGGAAGAACACCTGTCCACCAGTGCAACCTATAGGTGATCCCTGGCCATCTTGCTGTAGAACTTACCGGGCTTGCTGCCAGAGCCGACGCATGGTTTTTCCGCCGTAGAGGTATGGGTTGCCTGATCTGCGGCTACCTTAATTTTCTTGGCGGCTGGGCAACCCTGGTCTTGGGATCTGTTCCGCTTCGATTGGTTTTCCGTACTACCGGCAAGGCGCTGGTTGTAGTCATCAACGACCGCCTGGTATTTCTTCCTGTCCTCCTCGTCTTGTTCGTGCAGATTACCGGTCTGTTCATTCTTAGCAATCTTGTTAAGAATGAACAAAGCCTTTTTAAACTGCGATTTAAGCAACACTCCGGAAGACTTGTTCTTTTTAACTGGGACTGGTTGGGCATTATGACTGATGCCTTTTGCCGCAGTCTTGCATGTTGTTGGTTGTACTCCAATGGGGACCGGAGTAATACGACTGTTACTCTCAGCCCTTGTTGGTGGTTTTTTATTCGCGATAGGGGTGCTTTGGCCGGCACTCTCTACCACATTATTTAAAATGGCATTAAGTGCCCAGGGATTAAAGGAGTTCGTTTCTACAATCCAGGTGTCTGTCAATACAATAATATCGAATGAGAAATGCATTTCATTCATTAGTATAATGAGTTCATTATAATTCTTAGGTAAACTATGTATATTAAGATGGAATACTCGTAAAGCTTTATTTTTTACAACCAAAAGCTCATTACAGAGGTTGACACTACTAAATTTTTTTGTACAAGTATTTTTGTAATTATGAATATCATCATTTATAACCTGCGCCATATTTTATAGAAAAGAACAAACATAATAATAATAATTTCTAAGTATTATTCCTACGGAACAATATTTTTGATCATATCTAAAATTTAATTAAAATTGCTTTCGCTTCTGCATCTTTGCGAATGTAAACTTGGTTACCTTTGATCCATATGTTTTTGTAGTGCGTGTGCGGCTTCAGTATTGCCTTCGTTTCTTTTAGAACAAACGATGTTCGCTGGGTCTGATGCTCTGGGATGTATATCCTACCATCGTTGTTGACCTTGGATATTTTAATTCCACTCAATATTTTGCTTGATTCTTGACCTGTTTGCAAGCAAAACAGAATCACGTAGACCCCCTCCGAACGAATTTCCCTATGATGCTGCTCGATTTTTTACGAGTACGTTGCTTGTAGACACTTCTCAAATCATTTTCAGTGACTGTGATACCAACTTGTTTTGTAATAGATATAATAGTACAGGCATACCTCGACTTAGGACGCTAATTGGTTCCAGGAAAATGCGTCCTAAGTCGAAAACGTTGTTGAATAATCATATTGCGCGTAGGCAAGAACACGGTCACAACTCGAAACTCGGCACTTTTTAGCTAATGATGCAGTTTTTTTTTCAAGGAGCATTCAAAATAAATTAGCATGTGCACATCAACATTAACTAATTTGCGTGCCTAATATTTTTCATATCCCTTCTTGGGCTCTCTTATTGAGAACTGACGAAGACGGCCAATTTTTGTTTCGACATATGTAAGTATTTAGGCAGAATGCTCTTTTCCTATCTAACAATTTAATTTAGAAAACACTGGTATAGAAAACTTCTTAAGGACGCCACAAACATAACGATTTCTCATACAGCACATACATTAGGCAATTTATCGGGCAATCTGAAATTGACAGTCTCACGGTCCACAAGACACAACACAAAATAGCGAAAATATACAATTTTTGGCGATGGAAGATTGACATCCATTGCTACTTTTGATGAACGAAATTGCATTGGCAATACGTTCCACACGTCAAATCAAAAAATTGAATCTGATGGTCCCATACCTTCCGATTTTCCTCGCAATCAAAAAATCTGGCCGATCGATCGGAGGGTCTGTGGCGCTTCTTATTATTTGTTGAGGTGATCATCTTATATTTGAAGAAAAAGTCCCATTCTCATCACCATAACTTCGAATATGACCGCAAAATTGTGCAATTAGCAGTTTAGTTCGAGCCAAAGCCAGTGAAAATTCAGGCAGCATACATACAGTCACTTATCAATCTCGAAAATAAAAAAGGAGTTCAAATTACATAAATTACCGTATGTCAAATGGATGTCGATTCCAAAGTGACGACTCTATTGAAGAAGGCTAGTACAAAAGTTCAGTTGAATCTAAAGGTGATACGGATGAGCAAAATGTAACCTCATATTATTCGACAGACACTTAATTTATGAAAAATGATTCTAATTTCTATACACATTGTAGAAAATTTGCAGAGGGGGTTACATTTACAGAAACTGTTCCTCATTCTTTCTAAGTGATGCCCACACCGGCGCGTCAGCGAATATTCGCAGCGAATTTTTCCGCGGCGTCAAAATTGTAACACACTGCGTTATATGGAGATGCCCACACCAACGCGAATATTCGCCAGTTTTGCAGTATTTTTTCCGGTTCGCATATTTGCTACCTAATGTCATTTTATTCAAATAATTTATTTGACAGGTGCAGTGTAGTCCAACTTGATGTTGGTGTACCCGAAAAAATGTAGATTTGGAATAAGTTGTTTAGGTATTGACCGAGCATTTAAGTTTTGAATGTTTTATGATATCAGTGGATGAGTAAAAGAAGTTACATTTTTGGAAACATGAATTCCAAGGAAGGAAGGTTTTTACTCGTTGTTGTTACACAAATAAATTGCCCTATTGTGGCAAGTCCGGCGACACCCCGATCGTATCGCTCGGCCGAAGAATTGCAGAGATATCGACGATTTTCCAAAGTGCATAGTACGAAGTTGATCGTGAAATTGCTGTGACCGACATCTAGGTTGACAACTAACAAAAGCATACATTTTGTGCGTTATTGTACTTTTCTCGGTTATCCCCTTGTCAGCTGCGCAGGAAAGATGCTCCGACGCCACCTTAGAGAATTTTGTTGCGAGTCCAGCGAAACCTTGATTCAAGGATTCCGCTGGACTCAAGGATTCCAAACATATCGACGGATTATCGAAGTAGTACGAAGCTGATTGTGAAATTGCTGTGACCAACATCCAGGTTGATGGTTATCTCTGACCACCCTGTGCACTGACCGGAAAAAAAGAGGATCCGATGACCCTTTCGGCAATTTTGTGGTGAGTCTAGCGCCACCTCGGCCGTTCTGCCACACCAAAGGATTGCAGAGATATCGACGGATTTCCGAAAGAATACAAGGTCAATCGTTTCATTCATGCATAGTATACGATAGGAAATGAGGATCCTGGTGGTTCGGTGCTTTCGTTTGTCCCTAAGTAGTTACATACAAGCTTGAATATTTTATTGAATTGAATGTTTACTTTGCATAGTTACGCCATATATATATCGTAAGGAATCACGTAAGGATTCTACTAAAAGTTATTATGCAATTTCATACCATGGCGTAACCAAGCGAAATATGGCGTAACTATGCAAAGTAAATATTCAATTCAATAGAATATTCAAGCTTGTATGTAACTACGCATTTTGCGTAACCATGCTAAGTAAACAGTTACATTATGTATATTCAATTCAAAACAGCCACAAAACAATGTTCAAGCTTTGTGTCTTTTCTATACGATAAGACTAACCATTCGACGAGCAGAAGATAAGATGTAAGAGTTTTCGGGTACGCGATAGTCAATTCAAACAATCAAATCGAACACTGCCGCAACTTTTTTTTTAGGGTACGGCATAACAAGGTTGTACTGCACTGTATATTTCCATCAATTTGCGCATGTCAATAATTTTATCCTTAGAATAAGTTTAGACATGGAGATGTAAAATGTCGAATTTCACGTTGATTTCTTCCGCTTACGCTTTTACATAATAAGTAAAGATGCCGCGACATTTTGATATAGTGCACGAAAATTGCAGCATGATTATAAATGTTAAAATAATTGTATTTGGCCAGTTTTTGCAGTTATTCTCTATCATGTCTAAGTCCCTTCCTTACATAAATCTAATACCTTTTCTAAAGCAACAACATGATATCAGCTGTAAGTGACAGTACCCAGCGAATTATTCGCGACGCGCCGGTGTGGGCACCAAAAAATGTGCCGCGAATTTTCCGGCGACGTTGGTCTGGGCATCACTATAAGCTGGAAAATTCTGTGTACAAATTATATTTTTTATAAATATAATTCAAGGGAGTCTAATAAGTGAAAATGTTATTTCAGAGTTACTACACATCAGCTAGACTTTTAGCAAGTCGTGCAAACGCTAAAAAGGTTAAATAAAAATTTAAATATTGCTGCAGTATCCTAGGATAGTGTGAATAGTGTGTTCGGCTTAATTTAAGGCCGAAAAATTAAATTCAATAACAATTCATAATTTTATCGCTACCAATTTAAGGACGTACACTGCCATAAGTCGTACCACCACGGTTGGTTGGTTGGTACAAATAAAGGATTTAGCTGCATGCCTAGCTAATATCTTTTTGGTTGTTATATGGGATATTGTTTACTTTAGGGCGCTATTACACAGTCATATATTCGTAATATATATTATAATAGATATTATCATATCCTTAAGCCTACTTGATTTCGTTTAGTGTACGTGTAAAAAATTAACTGAATGAATCGAGTAGGCTTAATTATATGACTAGAAATATGACTGTGTCATGGAGCCCTTAAATTGCATCAACACTGTCCGGAGTTTGCTAAACCGCGCGATACAAAAAGTAATCGTTGCAGATAACATACGCCTGGCAAAGACAGAGGCGATGGGGGATTTCAACATCGTCACTGTCTCTTCCAAGCGTGTGTCCCAACTTTGATCTTTTATTTCGCACGGTTGGGCAAACCCTGAACAGTGTGGGGCCTGCATTAAATGTATGCCCCCTTGGCATACAGTTTTCTGCGTTTCAAAAATGTTTAATTAATGATTGATCAGGAACTATTTGCCGCCGCAGGTAAATAGACTTATGCTGGCCTAATCCTTTACACTACTGTTGAAATTTACTTCTTAAAAAGGTCCTTAACGAAGCAACTAATTGCTTTTACCAAAACAAAATTCCTTCTTTAAATATCAGCTCAACAAATAAAATACACCAGGAAAGAAACTGAGTAAAAACAAAAAAGCGAATTCTGTCTTAATACTTGAACGCATGTTTTTATACGAATATTTTTTCTTTTCAAATCGCGTTGTAAGTCGAAACAAAAATTGTTGTAACTCCAGTCGTTGCTTAAATTAATCCCGCGTTGTAAGTCGAAATGTCCTAAGTCGAAGCGTCCTAAGTCGAGGGATACCTGTAGTTGTAATATTCGTGGATGACTCGGGGATTCCGTTAATAATGATACTATCAGCTCGGGCTTCGCTTTGCAGCAAATGAACCTGCGCAACAAGTTCTTGTTCGTTTTTCTGCGAGAGATTTTCCGCCTTTAAAGCTTTTATCTCGGCTTCTGTCGACTCTAATTTGGTGATCACGTCGTCAAACTTTTTGGACATGAGCTGCACAGATTTTTCTAGCGAATTGACTTTTTCCACCGTTATTTGAAACTCACCAATAAGATCGGTTTTGACTTTTTGTAAATCACTTTTAGTAGATAGATTTTTAATCTCCACTTTTAGTTTTTGGTATACAGTGGTCACATTTCCAAATGTCTTTTTTTTTAATTTACGGATATTTTCGCCAAAACCAACGTGACAAAATGAAAGGAGTGATCACATTTAATGCATTGGATCCGCCTCTGGACTTGGGTTCGTCAAGGGTCAAGTGGAACTTCCATTGATATCGCCTTCTTTGCGGGGCTCTCAGGCGTTCGAGCTTTTCGGTGATTGGTTGGTCTATAGACAAGCTGCATATTTTTATACCCTTCGCTTATTAAGCGTAAAGGGTATATTAACTTTGTCATGAAGTTTGTAACGCATTGAAGGAAGCATCTCCGACCATATAAAATATATATATATATGATCCGCGTGACGAGCTGAGTCGATTGGACGATGTCCGTCTGTCCGTCTGTCCGTCTGTCCGTCTGTCTGTCTGTCTGTCTGTTGCGACGCGTTTTGCTCGGCCAGTTTAAAAGCTATGGAGCTGAAATTTTGCACACATGCTTCTTTTTGTTGCAGACAGTTTGTATGTTTGAACAGTGGCGCAACCACGGGAGGGGCTAAGGGGGCTATAGCCCCTCCCAGACCCAGAAAGTGAGAAAGGAAAAACTGCAAAATGAAATTTGACGAAATGTATTTCGTTGCAGATTTCGCAGATATTAATTCTTGTTCTTGGAGCATATAGCGCACCAGATAAATACAATTGTCGTGACTTCCAAAACTTGATTTACACATTTTGTTTTCAAAGATCTACTCAAAGGAGAAATTTTTAAACAATCTATAACCGCTTTACACTGAACCGAAAATTACACCCATTGGAAGAATACGGATGAGTACTGTCGTATGTTACCTTTTTTTTTGCAAATACAACAACAATTTGATCGGTAAACATCATGTATTTCGGAATTGGTCAGGGTTACTGGGCACAATACCCTGATTATAGGGAAAAATATCCTGACCGATACGGGTTCCGGAATTTAGGGGTTGGGAGGTAATTATTATGTTTTTGGCGATGAAAGAAACAGTAAAACAATAAAAGAAACAGAAAAATTGTCTAAGAACGAAATAAACTATATAAAATTACAATCCTTTGCACTAATGTATGATAAACTATAAATTAGAGTATTCTCATTTTGTAACGCTTTAAAACATGGCATAACTCTCGAGAAAATGCAAGCTAAGTCATTCAATGCATTGTCATTTAAATTGTAGATGATTTTTGTCGAAAATGAGTCGCACCAATCGAAAATCGCCATTATCCCCCTCATAACTCTCCCCAAATGTAATAGTCACAGCCTAATTTTAAGTGTTTCGCCCTACTATGGCGATACACTTATCCTTGAAATAGATTAGACGCGTCAGCAGAAGCATCGGCATCGCGAAACGTCAAGCCCAATGCATTTTACATTGCTGACAACAATGTTGAGCAGAAGATTTGGCATTCAGCGTATTTGTCTGTGCAAAATGGAGTGATTCAAAATTTGGTGACAAAAGAAAGAACGGACTGATTACAAATTACACTTGTGTTTTCACTACGTAAATCTCAAAAAAAAATACATAGGAAAAGCTGTGGTTGTAATAAGAACTTAAAACACCACCGCATTGCGTCACTATTGGAAAATAGTACCCAACTTGTGGATAATACCCAATAATATGGCCATCCATTTTAGCCCCCTCCAGGGCGAGATCCTGGTTGCGCCACTGCACTTTAGTGCAATACTAAGAAACGACCACGAGGGAAACTTTGTGCAATAATATGGCCATCCATTTTAGCCCCCTCCAGGGCGAGATCCTGGTTGCGCCACTGTGTTTGAA
The DNA here is from genome assembly GCA_949715475.1 of Microchrysa polita. Taxonomy (NCBI): domain Eukaryota; kingdom Metazoa; phylum Arthropoda; class Insecta; order Diptera; family Stratiomyidae; genus Microchrysa; species Microchrysa polita. The sequence goes on from OX454421.1 coordinate 51,364,388, forward strand.
TCGCTAAAATCCACCAAGGGGGTCGTGGGGCTGTCATACAAACCTACCCCCCAAATTTAGGTTCTTCTTAGAAAAACTTTTTTATTTATGCACCAATTTCAATCAAATTTCACACAAATGTATTTTAATTGGTAAAACACAATATATGTAAAAATCGACCAAATCGGACAATGGGGTCGTGGGGCTGCCATACACACCTAGTCTCCAAATTATGTTCTTCTAAGAAAAACTTTTTTATTTTCTTATCGATTTCAATCGAATTTCGCACAAATGTGTTCCTAGTAATACCACAAAACATATGTCAAAATGGACCAAATCGGACCATGGGGTCATGGGGCTGTCATAGAAACCTAGCTCCCAAATTAAGTTCTTCTAAGAATTTTTTTTTATTTATACACCAATTTCAACCAAACTTCACACAAATGTGTTTCTATTGATGACACAAAACATATGTATAAATAAATGGAGTCGGACCATGTGGTCTTGGGGCTACCATACAAGCCTAGCCCCCAAATAAAATTTTTCTAAGAAAAACATTTTTATTTGCACACCAATTCCAATCAAACCTCAGAAAATTATATTTCTATTCAACAAACGTGAAATCGGACTATGGGGTCGTGGGGCTGGCATATAAACCCAACCCCCAAATTAGGTTCTTCGAAGAAAACCTTTTTGATTTGTCCACCAATCTGAACCAAATGTGTTTTAATTGATGCCACAAACTACGTAAAAATTGATGGGAAGGCCATAGGGCTGCCCTACAACCCCCTTCCCCCTCTTTTTGGTTCTTATAAGAAACCCACGTCCCGCTTCGCCCAATAAATCTTCGCCACTGCACTTATGAGAAAATTCAAAAGCATGGAAGCGGGGAGGACTGAACACTAGTCATAGGTGCGCCCGAAAAAAAACTTTTAGACCGAGGGGAGCGAAGGGTATCCAAATTTCGGCCGCGCCCGAAATTAGCTTCGGTCTCGTTTATATTATGAATAAATACATATTAATTTTTTCAGCTAACTACATTCATTTTTTTTGTTTACTTTCAGGATTGGCAGCATCCTGCGAGACATTATTACTATCCGAAATGTCAGTCGCCCGTACCATCCCAATAATAATCAATAGCGGTCGCGTTTATTCTAACCCCCTTGCAAACAACATGGATCAGAATGGAACGAACGTAATCAGCTATAAATTCTTTGTACCACGAAATGTGGGCATTGTTACTGTGAGGATTTCTGTAGACTTACCATGCCCATCTTGTCCACCAGTCGAATTCCATGTCCAAGCGAATGCATTGCCTAGCCAGGGGGAGCAACACAATCTTTACGGTGAAGTGGTTTATCCCAACATAACAGGGGAGAATATATTCGATGATATCGTTGTACACTCGAATCAATGGCATTTCATCGACATAAAGTTCCAGGAGGATGAGAATTTATCCCGGCCGTCGAAACGAGATCCGCAAAATTTACAACCAGACCCAAATCCGAGTGGTGGTGACAATAGAACATTAAACGAAGTGGACATTTCATTGCAAGTGGACTTTCATTTACAAGACGAGGAGACAACTGCTGCATCCGAATCAGTGGATCCGAAAAAGCCGGTTATGTTCCGTGGTATTGAATATCATCCGCTACTAAGGCAAACATATAGAGAATTTTTCATGTTTGACTATGACCTACTCCCCGATAAAAACGGTTCAGTTCCGACTTATCTAAACATTACAGCTGGCACCCCTGTAGGTTTTCGTTTCGATGTTGGCGATGTTTACGATATCGGTGGAACACTAAGCTTTGCTGTAGCAATTAAGCCCGAATTGAAGGACGGGAGCGATGGCGAGTCGAGTAACAACGATAGGAACAGGGGCAAAATCGATGCAGAGGAAGAGGAGGAAAGATTAAAGGGTAATCAAACTATAGTCGTGTGCATGCACTTAGGCGAACCCGGGGAGCCGGTTTGGCCCGACACTTGTCGCTACGGAAAGCGTACTTTGCCCGCATCGAGCGTTGTCAACAATTCCGACATAGACACGAGCACAGGATTAATTCATGTGCCATTCCCAGAAAGCGGGAAGTGGTACATAACAATGGGGTTGTTTTGTCATGGAGCTGCAACAACGGCGCGTGTTACAATCATCGATAGTGTAAAAGACTTCATCCGTAAATATACACAGCTCCTAGATAACATGCGAGCACCATGCTCATGTGCTCAACGCTCGACATACTACAAGGATTGTATCGAGGATCGGAAATGTCTCCTTCAGATGAATGAAACCGAAACGTTGAAAATTAAGGAATGTCTAATGGACTCGAAGTGTACTACAAACTACGAGGAGATGACGAAAAAGTTCGAAATACATCATCGTTTCGCCACAGAACAGAGCGTCGCTACGGATGATAGTTGTAATTCATCAGTTGTTTTTACAATATCGTCAAGTCCCTGTGTGGCAGGTCGATGTGGGCGATATGGGAGATGTTACCACTACATGTCTGGGGGATTTGTTTTCTCTACATGTCTATGCATCAAGGGATATCGTGGATGGGATTGCACTGAAGACTCCCAGGTGCCCACTAGTTTCTCCATTTTAATCGCTTCTCTTCTGTTAACACTAAGCAATCTCTTGTTCATACCGAGTATTTACTTTGCCATTCACCGGAAATACTACACGGAGGCCGTCATATATTTCTGTTCCATGTTCTTTTCAATTTTCTATCATGCATGCGATTCCGGTGAGGATGAATATAGTTTCTGCCTCGTGAAGATTGGCGTTCTACAATTCTGTGATTTCTATTGTGGGCTTCTCGCCATTTGGGTCACACTAATTGCTATGTCACACATTCGACAACAATTCGTTTCATTGCTTCATATGCTCGGAGCAATAGTCCTTGCATTCGGTACAGAGCTTAACAAGCAATCCCTCTGGGTATTCCTCGCACCGGCATTGACCGGAATATGTTTGATATCCGTGAGTTGGGGAACGAGATGCCGTAAGACACGAAAATGGTTCCCATCGAAGAAATATCTGACAGTGTGTATGCCTATTGGCACCGTCCTAGTTATGATTGGCTTAGTTTGCTATGCATTCCTTCAAACCAAACAAAACTATCATATAGTGCATTCCATATGGCATATGGTTATGGCTCTGGCCATTCTTTGCCTACTACCCAGCCGTAAAACATTTTTGCCGAAATGCTAGCATTCAGCTTTATTGGCGAAAGAGTTCCTTTTGGTAGAACAGGAGTTCTACATGTAATGTTATGTCAAATAGATAGAGCTACACATACTATACACATATACAAAGGGCCGATTTCTCATATCTTATCGGCTTGTTTGTCTTATCGTATAGAAAAGACGGAAACCACTTTCCGAAAGCTGGTACATTATATTGAATTGAATGTTTGTTTACTTTGCATAGCTGCACCATATTTTGCTACGCAATTTCATTTCATACAATGGCGTAACCAAGCAAAATATGGCAATACTATGCAAAATAAACAAAATTTTAATTCAATTTAATGTATAAGGTATTAAAAAATGGTGTGCGTCTTGTCTATACGATAAGACTAACCAGCAGATAAGATGTACGAGAAATCGGCCCTCAGTTAATAAGATACACTTACGAGCAAAAGTTTCGACTCAAACCTAAAGCGCTCATATTTTAATGTATATTTTGAAAAGTAGGCATTGGGGTATTACAGACTACAAGAAAACGACCATACGGGCAAACTTGCACGATAAGAGCCTGACGCACGATCATTTAACACTATCCGGTCAAAACGCGGACGGACGAATAATAATAACAAAAGCAAATAAAAGCACCCCTCAAAGTTAGTGTCGAATAAAGTGTCCAGTCGACAAGATCAAAATGAAAGTAAAACAACTAGCCCCATTATGGGTTTATTATCGTCGCAGGAAGAACGTTATTCAATGTATGTCAATGTTGTTTTGTCATCTGTCAGTTGACACTTTGATAACCGCTGCTCGAATTCAAAGTTACAATTTTGCAAATTTTGTTCGTTTTTCCTATGAAATTGTATAATTCTTGATGGCGGAGGAGGAATAATTTAAACTCGTAAAGTTAAAAAAATCCCTAAATGAAAGTTTGGTTGTGCCATTTTTAGGCTCCATTTAGTAGCTAGTCTAGACGGTAAGTAGCTGTTAAATGGCAGCACGCGATGCCAGTTTGACGAGCTGCCATTTGGAGTCAGTGTAGATATAGATTAACATTTTGTGTGTGGTTATATTTTTGTAAAATGAAACCAATGTTCTTAAAAAAGGAAAAGAATTAATTTTGCTTATATGCCAAATGGAGGCTGATAATAATAGTTAAGCCTAAGGCTTCATTCACACGTGCACATCCACCGCACCGCGGTGTTGGATTTAGGCCACATATTTCTCGTAATCACCCAAGATGAAACAATTAAAACTAACAAATGCAAATAACAAACTTTTGAATGACGTGCAATTTGTAAAGATACATCTCATACTTTCCAAGAAATTCGTGTGAATTCGAAAATAAGTATACACACTTTTGTGCTGAAACTTTTACTCGTAAGTTTACATACATATACATATACCCTTTCTCGAAAAAGTTCATAACTTTGAAATATCAAATTCGTAACTATGAACAACCAAATTTATATCTTCCCATTAACGAAGATAAATAATTTTATATTTTTATCAAAATTCAAAAAGTTCAGTGCTCAAATATGCATTTACAGTTACGATTTAGGCTCCAGAAATATCGAATTTTAAGTTCCAAACTTACGAACTTGATGCTCCAAAGTTATGAACTTGACCGAGAAATGGTATCCAGGGTGTCCGGAAACTGCCGCATAAACGCACCGGATTGTGATTCCTCATGTGATTTCCAGCAAAAAAAAATTGTAGGGAACATACCCCCAATTCTTAACCCTTTAGCTGCCACAGACATTTGAAGATTTTTGAAAAATCACATGAGGAATCACAATCCGATGCGTTTTTGCGGCTGTTTCCGGACACCCTGTATATAACATTAAGAAGTTGCTTGAGATCAATAGATAATGAATAAAAATGACTTGTGGCCACAATCTCAAATACCCATAAGATAATAGCATTTAATATTAGTGGTTAATTTAATTTAAATAGTTTCAGTTCTTAAAATGTGTTTGATATAATTTTGTTTATGAGTAAGTAGGTATGTTTTATGTATTTAAGTAAACATTGGTCGCTGCACTCATCAGATTTTAATTGCGAGGTGGAATTGTGTAAGGCGATATATGACAGGCGTTGGGGGTTATAATAAAATTTCGCTCCAGTACTTTTAGGATAGTGTATTTTTGCTTCCGAAAACGGTTTTTAGCGACGTGTTGGTAATCTCTGAGGATTATTAGGTCATGTTCGATCCCTATTATCGTATCGGGGCATAAGTTTATCGTTCGTAAGATGGAAGAAAGGCTTGTCGATCTGACAGCCACAATATGGCCGCCGGTATGGCAGATCCACTGGGATCTCCCTTCGTAGCCTGTGACGTAATGCACGAATCACTCACAGAATCCTATAATGGCACATCTTCGGAAATTTCGAAATTTGAGTTATGACGTTTATTATACTCCCAAGAGTATATTCTATAGTATGACGAAAACTGGCACAACGAAACCTCAATTATAACGGGCTTTACGGCAATTATACCACTATATTTTTATGAGAATTTTGGAACTGAGGATCAAAAATGATTGAATAATGATAGAATGTTAAAGAATTCTGACTTTAATTCTATACAAGACTGTAATTAAGAAAAAATTAAGAATTACAAGCTTGACACACTTAACTTCGAATGACGCAAATACGTCAGTATGACGAAAATTTACCATTTGAACCATCATTTGCTCAATAATGACATCTGTTGCAAAATTGAAGAACAAGAATTTGTGCAAAAATATTAAATTTGTTATCAATCTTTACACATTTCTATTCAAATTCTTCAAGGAAAGTGTGTCTTTAAATTATTGAGCAGGGAGCAATTATTGACATTTTCATCATTTACACAAACGTCAAAAGTAAATGACGAATCCTAATGACGAAAACATGTGTGTCACCTCAATTTCGAACTTTCATCATCATCACGGATTATCGTCATAATGATTTGGATATCTGTCATAGGCTTTAAGCATAAATAGCAGGAAAAAAAATTATTGTAATTGTTAAAATGTATGCTCTAAAACGGCACATCTTTAATTTTTTATCTTTTACTAGTTTGTGCTGTTATGTGCTTTGTGCTGAGGTGTCGCCCATCTCACAAAATTTTCGCAAGAAATCTAAATTTATAATAAATGTTTCTAATTTAACTATTAGCTGAAACATCAACACATATTTTTTACTTTTTCTTTAAATGCGATTAATATCGATATTACTCAAAAGGTCCCTCTATATTAGGCGCCAAGTGGCTGCGCGTCCAAAAACTGGCATCGCGTGCAGCCATTTGGCTGCTACTTAGCATCCACACTAGCAGCCAAATGGAGACAGAAAATTACATAACCAAGATTTCATTTTGGTGATTTTTTTAAATTCAATTATCAAAATCGGATTCTGCGCGTTTGTATTATTACACGGCCATTCAAGAATTATTCATTTTCACACAAAAGAACGAACAAAAGTTGGAAAATTGTCACTTTAAATTTGACAAGCGGTTGTCAAAGCGGTTGGTTGAGTTGCCATATTGAATATCAAAACTGGACGCACAGCCAAATGGTGACAAGTTTGGATGGAATGACAACAGCCATTTGGCTGCACGTGTCGCCATTTGGCGACTAATCTAGATGGACCTTAATAGACGATGTGCCACTATAGCATTCCGTGAGCGATAATGCACACCGAGTGCAGACCTTAACAAGCTTGACACACTTAACTTCGAATAACGCAAATACGTCATTATGACGAAAATTTACCATCATTATCACGAATTCCAAATTACACATTTGGACCATCATTTGCTCAATAATGACAGGGTACGCCATCTGTTGCAAAATTGAAGAACAAGAATGTTTGCAAAAATATTAAATTTGTTATCAATCTTTACACTTTTCTATTCAAATTCTTCAAGAAAAGTGTGTCTTTAAATTATTGAACAGAATAATTATCAAAATATCGCTGTTGTTAGGGACATTTTCATCATTTACACAAACGTCAAAAGTAAATGACGAATCCTAATGACGAAAACATACACTGCGCGACAAATGCTTAGGTTCATGGATATTTTCCTTTAAAATTATATAATTTCTATGCACTCTGATCAGAAATAATTTTTAAATAATGCTCTCTCAATTAACGGTTATTTTAATAAATATTGCAACTCTATTAAGTGATGCCCACACCGGCGCGTCAGCGAATATTCGCGGCGAATTTTTCCGCGGCGTCAAAATTGTAACACACTGCGTTGTATGGAGATGCCCACACCAACGCGAATATTCGCCAGTTTTGCAGTATTTTTTCCGGGTCGAATATTTGCTACCTAATGTCATTTTATTAAAATAATTTATTTGACAGGTGCGGTGTAGTACAACTGGATGTTGGTGTACCCGAAAAAGATGTAGATTTGGAATGAGTTGTTTAGGAATTGACCGAGCATTTAAGTTTTGAATGTTTTATGGTATAAGTGGATGATTAAAAGAAGTCACCTTTTTGGAAACATGAATTCCAAGGAAGGAAGGTTTTACCCATTGTTTGGACTTACAGAAATAAATTGCCCTATTGTGGCAAGTCCGGCGACACCCCGATCGTATCGCTCGGCCGAAGAATTGCAGAGATATCGACTATTTTTCAAATCGACTATTTTCCAAGTGCATCTAGGTTGGCAACTAACAAAAGCTTACATTTTGTGAATTATTGTACTTATCTGGGTTATCCCCTTGTAAGCTTCGCAGGAAAGATGCTCCGACGCCACCTTAGAAAATTTTGTTGCGAGTCCAGCGAAACCTTGATCGTTTCGCTGGACTCAAGGATTCCAAAAATATCGACGGATTATCGAAGTAGTACGAAGTTGAATGTGAAATTGCTGTGGCCAACATCCGCGTTGACCGTTATCTCTGACCACCCTGTGCACTGACCGGAAAAATAAAGAGGATCCGATGACCCTTTCGGCAATTTTATGGTGAGTCTAGCGCCACCTCGGTCGATCCGCCACACCAAAGGATTGCAGAGATATCGACGGATTGCCGAAAGAATACAAGGTCAATCGTTTCATTCATGAATAGTATACGATAGGAAATAAGGATCCTGGTGGTTCGGTACTTGCGTTTATCCCTAAGTAGTTACATACACGCTTGAATATTCTATTGAATTGAATAATTACTTTGCATAGTTACGCCATATTTTGCTTGGTTACGCCATCGTAAGGAATCACGTAAGGATTCTACTAAAAATTATTATGCAATTTCATACGATGGCGTAACCAAGCAAAATATGGCGTAACTGTGCAAATTAAACATTCAGTTCAATAAAGTATTCAAGCTCGTATGTAACTACGCATGCGTAACCCATGCTAAGTAAACAGATACATCTATTCAATTCAAAACAGCCACAAAACAATGTTAAAGCTTTCTGTCTTTTCTATACGATAAGACTAACCATTCGACGGGCACAAGATAAGATGTAAGAGCTTTCGGTTACGCGATAGTCAATTCAAACAATCAAATCGAACACTCCTGCAACTTTTTTTAGGGTACGGTTTAACAAGGTTGTACTGCACTGCATATTTCCATCAATTTGCGCATGTCAATGATTTTATCCTTAGAATAAGTATAGACATGGAGAGGGAAAATGTCGAATTTCACGTTGATTGCTTCCGCTTTTTTTTTTTTTTTTTTTTTTTCCTGGGTAGAGATGGGGAATCTTCTTAGATACTGCATGCCGCATAGCAGAAAACCTGCGGCATGCAATTATGTCGGATTTTTACCGACTAAACCTACACCTCTTTTTCACCGCTTGACCCCGCGGGACAACCTTTCAGCATTACTTCACAGGGCCAATTCCGGCTAATCAGCCATCACCGGGTACCAGACTTCCGTCTGCGTTCCTCTCTCTGTAGCTCCATGTGAATGGCACTAACAGCCCTGCATACTGAGTCCCAGTTATCCGCCGATAGTAGCATTAGAGCCACTAGATTCTGGGGGCTTATGTTGTCTCCCAGTTCTGCTTCTAGTTGGCTGCGGATATGTCCAAATCTGGAGCAATCAAACACAACGTGTTTGGCATCTTCCGCAACTCCCTTGCAACTCGGGCATTCTGGCGAATCGTCCAGCTTAAACCGATGCAAATACTGTCGGTACCCTCCGTGACCTGTTAAGAATTGGGTCATGTAAAAATTTACATCTCCGTGTTTTCGATTAACCCATATGGCTATGTCCGGAATAAGGGTATGTGTCCATCGGCCAGTAGATGCCTCATCCCATCGAACCTGCCATCTTCTCATAGATTCCACCCTTTCATTGTTTCTTCGCACTGGGTGCATCTCCTGTGATTCGCCTTGGCGATCGCTATACAGTCTGCTGATCTCGTCTACAAGGATCGGCAAAGGCATCATTCCAGCCACCACGTAGGCCGCTTCATGCGATGTGGTACGGTACGCACAACACACTCTCAAAGCACACCTACGATATATCGCGTTTAGAGGTTTTGCATTGCATGCGAAACGTAATGCACTGGCCCAAACTGGCGAGGCATATATAATGATAGATGTTATCACTCTTGACAGTAGCAGCCTCCTACTTGTTCTCGGACCACCTATGTTTGGCATCATTCGTGCTAGTGCTGCGGTGGCTGTCGCCGCCTTGTCACCTACATACCTTATGTGCTCTCCAAAGCTTAGCCTCGAGTCAATCATGATTCCCAAATACCTTACGGCTTGCTTAGAGGCTATGTCATACTCTCCGACTCGGATCTTGAGGGAACACTTTTTTCTCCGCTTGCTAATTAAAACTGCTTCCGTTTTCTGATCAGCGAGCTCTAATCCAACGGTTTGAAGCCACAGCTTTATAGTTGTAATCGCCTCGCCCGTGTATATCTCGACCAACTCCGGGTCTTTTGCGACCGAAACGACAGCTATGTCGTCAGCAAAACCTACTACTGTCACACCTTTTGGCATAGCAAGCTCAAAAATAGCATTATACATGATGTTCCACAGAAGTGGGCCAAGAACGGATCCCTGTGGCACCCCTGCTGTGACCACGTATTCCTTGCGTCCCGCACTAGTGTCATAGCTTAAGACGCGTTGCGAGAGGTAGCTCCTAATTATAGTAGCTAAATAGTCGGGAACAAACATTCTTTGTAGAGCTGCATGGATACAAACCCAGCTCGCAGAATTGAATGCATTTTTAATGTCTAAAGTTACAACAGCGCAACAAGTGCTGTTACGTAATGACTCCCTTGCAATAGCAGTTACCACGGTAATTGCGTCCACCGTAGATCGTGCTCGTCTGAAACCGTATTGGCGGTCCGATAAACGCCCCTGCGCTTCCACTACATCCGATAATCGGTTATATATGATTCGCTCGAGCACTTTTCCCGTTGTGTCTAGCAAACAAATAGGGCGGTAGGAGTTAGGCTCACCAGCAGGCTTATTGGGCTTTGGAATAAGCACCAATTTTTGTCTTTTCCATGGTTGTGGGAAAGTCCGTTCTTCTAGGCATTTTCCAAAGACGTCGATAAACTTTGCTGGCGTCGTCCGAATGGCCGCCTTCAACGCCCTATTAGGGACACCATCAGGACCTGGTGCTTTACCATCCTCAAGCCTTGATGCTGCTTTCAAAAGTTCTAACTCTGTAATCGGTGGAATTATATTGATATTCGATGTAAGTCCTTGTGTCGCTGGTTCCAAATCATGTTGCGGAAACAAAGTGGAGACAATATCTTCGAGCAGAACCGGACATTTGAGTTGGGGAGCTCTCTGTCCAATCTTCTTCATGACCACTCTATACGCCGTCCCCCAAGGATTTGCGTCGGCGTCCTCACAAAGCTGTCTGAAGCAATTTTGTTTGCTAGTTTTAATAGCCTTTTTGAGTGATCTACGGACTGCTTTATAAGCCTCGAGTAGAACATTATACGTCGTTGATCTGATGGAGCGTTGACAAAGGCGTCGAGCTTTTAAGCATTCACGTCTCTTATTGGCAATCTCCTCGTTCCACCAGTAGTTCTCTCGGCGATTAGTGATCGAACTTTTTCTTGGCATGGAGGCATCGCATGCTGTTGATAGTTGGTCGATCAATTGCAATGCCTTCTCTTCGGCTGAGCCGTTAGTTGTACCTAAACTGGATAGGGTTTCTATAAACGAATCTTCATCGAAGCGTCTGGTAGACCATCCCTCAGTTGGAGCTGTCGTTGTACTCATGTGTGATCTATCCGCTATCGAGAATAGAATTGCCTGGTGGTCGCTGTGCGTATAGTGCTCACTAACTTGCCACTCCGTGGTTGTGACTAAAGAACTGCTTACGAATGTAAGGTCGATAATGGACCCCGTATTTCCCCTCCTAAAGGTGTTAACGTTCCCCGAGTTCATTAGAACGATATCGAGCCGGGAGAAAGCGTCTAAAAGTGTCCGTCCCCGCTTATTTGTTTCGCGGCTGCCCCATTCCCGAGCCCACGCGTTAAAGTCTCCCGCAATTATCACGGGTGTGTGAGTACTTGCGTCGTGCACAAGTGCGTCCAAAAAACCCTCGAACTCTGTGTCACTCCACCGTGGCGGAGCATAGTAGCTATACACGTAAACGCCGTTGATCCTAGCTGTGATCACCCCATTTAACTCTCCCGATACGCCCTGCTGGAACGCATAACGTCCACAAGTCCAAATTGCTACCTCGTTGCCCTTGTCTGCGATCCAGACCGAGCTACGTAGATTTTTATATTGGTCGCAGATAATTGCAACGTCTACCTCCTTTTCTTTTACCGTCTGTGACAACAGGTCTTGAGCTGCCTGGCAGTGATTCAAGTTAAGCTGCAAGAACTTCATTTAGGGATCATTTTGATGGCCTCCTGATATACTGGGCATTTGACGCATCCAGTTTGATGCTTGTAGTTGGCCCTAGCTGCCTCTTTGCAGAAAATGCATTTGGGCTCCTTATCGCAAGATGCCGCTTTGTGGCCATCCTCACCACACTTGAAGCACATGTTCGACCGATCTTGCTGGCTATTACAGTCCCTCGCAACGTGGCCAAATGCCAGACACTTAAAGCATCTCTTCGGAGAGATTTGCCATTTTACCCTACAGATCGTCCATCCCACCTTCAATTTGCCCACTTCTACAACTTTGTTGGCCACATCTGTAGGCAAGCTTATAGTTGCTTTTTGCGTGCCACCGTATGCCTTCCTCAACGACTTCACGGCGTCGAGAGGAATCTCCACTTCCAATTTCTCTACGAACGCCGCCCGTACGTCATCCCTTGTTGTGACCTCATCGAGATCAAGAACCTCTATCCTCGTCTCCTGCCGCAAGGCTCTGACGCTAGATGGGTTCAATCCCAACAGATCCGTTACAATTGCCTTGTATCCATCCACTGAATCGCCGCCGCGGGTTTTCAGTTGGAACAAGAGTTCCCCGTTTCTTGTTCGACGGATTCGTGAAACGCTATCTCCCATTTCTTTCAGTCGTGGTTCCGACTTCACCCTCTTTAGGATATCGGCGTATGTCATTGCTTCCGACTGGGAAATGATCATCGCGTCAGGTCTTGTCCTTATCTTCTTGAATTTTACTTTGTTTTTCTTTTCCCGTTTCGTTTCTACCCTGGTCCATGGTATCGGGTTTTCTTGAAGAGGGGGCTTTTCTGATTGAACCAACTCCTCCTGTTGTTCCACTATCTTCTTTTTTGGAGACTGCGCTTTCTTCCTTTTTGATGTTTGAAGAGATGCAGTCTCCTCCATGTCCCGCCCGCGCTTCAACCGTTCTGGAACTGGCCTCTTAGGAGCTCGAGGTGAAGTCTGGACTTCTTTATCGGTTTGGAGCTTTTTGGCCTTTTTGCCATATATTTGGTCCTTGGCTCCTCTATACATGACGCGTAGGTTCCTGAGTTTCTCCTTTACAGCGCCGTGGATATTGGGTTTCGACTCTACGAACTCCATGGTTTCGATGATCAGCTCGCCCAGTTTTGCGAACATGTCTATTGGCTTCTCTTTCGTTGTGTCGCTTTTCGTAACAACGACTAGAGGCTGTTGTTGTGGAGACCTCGAGAGTTTAGAACTTTTCCTGAACGGATTTGCTCCTGTCGGCGTACCCACCACCTCATCTACACCTACATCCGATTCTAAGGCCGCGTCTTTCGGATGGGTATTCACGTTTATGGTATCTACACCTGTAGCTTTGTATGCTACGGCAGCCAGTTGCGCCACTGCTGTAACACTGCGGTCGAGGGATATCGACGACGGGGAGCCCGCTTGCTCACTCCCACAGCCGCCGGCACTGGGTTTCCGAGGCCCTGCACCGTAAGTTTTGGTCAGTATTTCAC